>OU744278.1:42709408-43959408 GCA_916610125.1 Cheilosia vulpina
TGAACGCTCGAGGAAAACAAATTCTGCGAATTTCCATGCCCAACCAATGACCGGCACATAAGAGATGACCTTTTTGGCGTACGCCTTACAATTACCCAAAACGTTGACTTTGTCGGCAAACATCCAACCGGCCAACCAATCTATCTCGTACGTATGATTCATGATAAGTAGGACATTCTCCTTGCCGCTGTATTTGAAGTCCTCCTCATCCATCCATACTTCTACCCTACTGTTGGCCCACCATTCAGAAACGAAAACTAGTTCTGTAATGCGTCATGGATTAGAAGAGCCTAAAGGAAGACTTCGGACCACCGAAAACTTACCGGAATAAAGAGAATAGCAAAGATAGTACATGAGTGATCTGTAAAGACGACTGTTAAACGGCTTAACAGTTAAATATAGTAAAAGTTGAACGAAATTGATGATAAGCCCTGATGTAAAGAAAGTAATGGCTATACACAGGTGCATCAGTCTTAGTTTTTTTAATTGTGCTAATGAAGACATCTTGAAGTAGTTTTTACTTTATCTTGAGTTCTGAAAGTAAGAAAAAAATGTTAATTAATTTATATTAATTTGAAAATCTTGTGATTTTAAAAGAAAAATAATACCGCCCCTGTACAATTTAGACTCCGATGCAGACTTTCGAAATATCTACCTAGTTGAAAGAGATTTGCCAGGGATCGAACTAATCCATGGCAGTTGGCAAAAAAGGATTTAGTATAACAAGCAAGATCAAGGTCTTGACAGTTTCAATGGTCAGACATTCACATTTCATAAGACGACTCTTACAGTACCGAATGGACCTAGGCTTCAAACAACAAGCCTCTCAGGTATTTGCCTGCAGTCCTCTACTGCTTAATGTCCTTCAGCTGGTGTGTTAGTGTCTATTCCCTACACATGACATTCCCGCATCGGCCGTTGTATTTAAAGCTAAAGTTCGTCATCGAATTGCCACCTCTAAACTCTATCGATACCAATCGGACCGAATAACCTTTCTCTCAAAGCGCCCCTAGATCTTTTCATCCTCTTTTAATAAAGTCCATGCGCACTAAATGGCAGAACCGGAGTGAATAAGGTCATGTATAATTATGTCCTTGGTTCAATAAGAGATGACTTTTCTTTAGGCTTAGAAGCCATCTATGCTTAGCTTGAAGAAAAAGCATTTGGGAGGATTTCACGAAATTTTGCGCTTTGTTTTAAAACAAACTTTTTAAAATAACTAAGACAGCTGTAAAAGTTAATTGGTATTTAGATAAAAAAAAAGATTTTTTGTCCCAATGGAAAACCACATAAAAATCAAATCACACGTCCATTGTAGTGTATCTATGTGCAAATTACACTCATTTGCATGTTGTCAGATCAATGATTTATAAATGGATATAATTAGATGTGTCATCGGTTTTTTTTTTTAAATAATTAAATACATGCGCCAATTATTAACAATTTTGTTATGTATTTATCGAGGGTACATAATTATTATTGTTATCTCTTTTAATTGCAGCCAATAAACAAAGCAAAGGTAATTCAGTTAGTATGGTGAACTACTGAGGGAGTATTATATAGTGGTATTCGATTGGCTTTCTTCAGATTTCTCTACACAATACAAGTGAACTTTTCTGACATATTCTTTAAATATTCTTTGAACTTCAGCAGCACCCTGAGATGCTGGCAGATTAATGTGTCATCTGTCATTATCACAAGATTTATTGTCCCCCTTATTTTGATTGGAAACGTGTAGCCTTCGACACTTTTCTGCAATTTTCATTGATTGGTAAATTGTATATTGAAGCATTCGAAATTTGGACCCAGACTGATTTCTAAACATTTGTATACAAATATTTAACAAAAATAAATCACCCCGATGCAATATATGCAAATAGTAAAAATTGTTTTCAATTTGGCATTTTTATTGTACTACTTCAAGTGCGCCCATAGATACTGAAAAGTAATCGATAAATTATAAATTGCATACACCAATCAAATAATAATTAACGTAGTGAAGTTTAAAAATACCTCCCACTGTCGCTCTATATGCTGTTGGTTCACTTCCTAATAGCATTTTAATTAATAATAGCTATGTCCAATAAATTGCTTGACATTTTCTCGTGGAAAAAAACAGTGTTGGCCGGAATGCAAAAAGAAAAAACACTGTAAACAAATTGTTAACATTAATATGAGTTTAATGTTTTTTTCATCTTATCAGGTTAATGATTTGTTTCTTCATAAAGTTTTTTTGTTGTGCAACTGGTTTTAAAATAGGTATTTGTAGTAGACAACAGATGTTGTATTGAGTTATCGAGACGATTTATTAAGCTTGTTTTATTATTACCTTCATATGGGGGTAGCATGGGGAGACACAGTTAAGTTTTATTTAAATTCGTTATTCGACCCATGGTTGATTAATTGCTTACTCGATATCTGCATGGTCAATCGGCTTAAATTTGGCATGCATGTTGTTTGTAATTAAGATAAAAAAGTTCATGCACGTACGTACTTGGTACGTCAAGGTGTTTTTTTTTAGAAATCGATTATTGAGTACACATACACCTAGGAAGTTAGGTCAGTTTAGAACGGCTGTAAGCATCATGTACTTTTTTATTCTTTAAGTACAGATGTCCTACTAACTGTATGCTCACTTTTTTGGTACATGGGACACGCACGAGCAACAACCAAGAGTGGTTCAAATATTTACTCTGCTGAAATTTTGTTGGCTCTTTAATCTGCGCCAATTTAAACCCATCTATGTCCGTTTCTCATGACTGCAACTGTGGATATAGCTGATTCTTGTATGATGTAGGGAAACTTCGTATCTTGCCGTCTTTCTCGGTATATGGACCTTCAATAGTTCACTCTACTCTGGTGACTTCATTCATTGATCTACAATTGCCTATGTGTATCTATGGCCAGAAACGTAGTACAGCGTTAGCGTGTACTTTTATGATATCCGATTGTGAAATTACAACACTACTATCAATGTGGATAGTACTAATTCGAGTGTTTTTACCGCTGCCTGAGTGTTGGTGTAGATAACGCTATCTGATTTCGGTAACGATATCACTTTCAGCTCTTGTGCGGGGCTTTCTGAAAAGTAATAACCTCATCCTGGTTATCTTATCTTATGGAGCTGCAAAATTCCAGCCTCTATACCCGCTCTTATACCGAATGCTTAATATTTAAATGCAGGACCGTAGTTTCGTAGCCCGTAATATTATGAATATTGGCATGACCTATATTACTCTTCCCTTGAAATGCTTAGACGGTTCGTTGCTGGTTTAGCGTGTGGATCAGCTCAAAATGACGAAAGGCACAAATTTGCAAATCACCACCGTGATGAAAGATCTGAAAACCACCAATATTATGGAATATTTTGAAACTTTTGACTATATAATTTCATAGCTCCAAGTTGAAGCGATGCAGATTTAGCCTATATTACTGATGACCCCCATGCCGTCCTTAGATATGAAACATGAAGAGGTTTAGGGTTCATTCACACTTTTATGAATATTGTAAAAGTTAAATGACATGTTAAACAACAAAATTTTCAGTCTTGTTTATTGACTAACAATGCTACGTACGTCATAAGAAATATAAAAAAAGTTTCTGAATTACACGAATGACCTACTACATCCCACTTGTTCACAGGCATTCATATTAAACAAGCTTTAAAAATTAATTTTATTTGCAAGTTGAAAAGTCGAATTCAGTGTGTTACTTTGTACCACACATGTACGAAGAATGAAAAGCACAGTAATCAAAAATTAAAACATTTGTTAGGGAAATGATAAATAAATCATTCTGAACTTTGCCATGATCATTTAAATGAATTTTTAATGCCCTTATGTATGTAAATATATTTATCAATCAATTGTTTGTTCGCAACAACGCACTTCTAACTGGGCGCGACCGTTGAAGATAACACTGTCCATTACAATCAAGTATTAAATTTAACTAATTCACTGTAAACGAGAATTTGGTAATTTTCGTTTTTAAAAACAAAACCAGGAACAAAAAAACAATGCATAAAAATAAACTGTTTGCAAACGTACCCCACTTTCGATGAAATAAATTCTAAATTCGATCACAGTACTATCGGCACAAGAACATATTAGCAACTGAGAACTGATATGGTCCCACACTTGAACTCTGGCTAGCCGTTGGGTTATAGCTTCATACAATGGTGAGCGCTTATCGCTCTGTTAAAATAAAAGAATAAAACTATTGATATATTCCGACGTTGATGTCCAGAGTTCGATCGCAGCCTATTCGAAAACCGAAGTACACTCATTTCTCAAATTATTGATTAGGTATCTACCTACTTATCTAAATTATGTGTTGGATTTAAACAAATAATTTTTCACTTTCTTATCACGTCATATATAGCGATTATTAACTCAAATCATATTTCATGATATCGTACGTTCGAAAAAAAAAATGAATTTCCGTAATACATAATATACCAATACCAACCATCACCATACTTTTTATTGACGAAAAGTCTAAAGTTCAAAATGCGAAATTTAGCCGCGTTTAAATGCATCAGTTCATTTGTGCAGAGCAGACCTTGATGTTCATACCGTACATACATATTTTTCATTGTGATGTTGTTGTTCATTTATTACTTGACTTGGGCTGATTTATTTGCGTACAATATGAATAGTGGACAGGGTATTGTAGTAATATCCGCATGTGCGTCCTATAGCCAACTTGCGTATTGATACGCGCCTATAGTTTCGTCATCGATGTGGCCCAGTTGCCAAAAAATAAGTTAGAAGGAAACATACATTGGCAATTAGTTAGATAATGAAAAACGCAAAAGTCCGATAACCAAAGTAATTTAATTCTCATAGCTGCATGTAGTATCTAAGTATAATTATTGCAAAACCAGTGTATTTATGTCAGAACTTTAATTAAATAAACAATTTTTCACATGTCCAACATGATAAACATAGTTAACTCAACTATATGTCTATTTTTGGTTACTTACCGATTTTGCTCAATGTGGTTATAGAATGAATTTTGAGTTCTGTGCTTTAATGCAGGCTGAGGGCAATACACACTATTCAGCAACAAGGATACCTTTTTCAATAGTTAAATATAACAATCAAAAGTTTGACTTCCTAACTTGCTTACAGAAAAATTGCACATTTCACACTTTACTGAACTTTTCAAGTTGTGTGACAGTTGGACAGTGTAATTTTATTTTATATTTTGCATTTGACAGTCGTAACCTTGAAGTTTGAAGTAATACGTCGGTTACGATATTACGATATATAATGATGGATAGTGTTCGTTATGTATGAGGGAAATGAGGTCGTGTTTCTGATTCCAACTTCAACAAATAGACGTGATTCTACTATTGGATGGTTTAAGACCGTGTGTCAATTGCGCTGGTTATCCTTTTACCTCTCATCTATAAAAAGTGTATTCTGTTCCACGAGCAAGATAATAAACAATCTTTTGTCTATTTATTTAAATGTATTCTTTCACTTGGGACTTGGTAGAGCATTTAGAGAAAATATAGGTAGGTAACGCTGAATTTGATTGAGATTAGAGATATTTCGGTTTTGACAAAAGGAGTTAGAAGAATTTCTTCTTTCAATACTCATATAAATTAGCCGGAGATAAAAAATAAATAAATAATAATTGGCGCAACAGGTCCGTAGGGCCCCTAGGCTTAGCGTCTCACAACCATTCGTCTTGTGTGAGTTTTTATTTTTGGGACGAATGGAAGAGATCTACAATTTTATGCCGATTCCAAACGGCCAATTGAGAAGCTCTTTCATGACAGTTATACTCTCGGATGTTTGTCAGACGTTCGCGAGAGGTGGCGCAGTGAAAAAACCTTACGGAGATACCTAATAATAATACAAACCTGTAAATCATAAAAATATAAATGGCTGTTTACATTATACAAATTATTTGAATTATATGAAACTTCAGCACTTACCTATAATAACTGGAATCCTAACCACTTTGTCCTTGCCTTTGGTTTTATTGAAATGTTTCCCGAAATTATTTTATAGCCGTCGCAATCATAGAAAAATCATATCAAATCAATCAGTATTGTATCTGGTCGCAATGACCTCTGTATACTTCTACTAGATACATTATTTAGTATCAAGGAGAAATACTCTATTAATTGAACCATGTCCGGAAAAGGAGGTCGGCCGAAGTGCTATAGATTAGTCTCTACTATTTTGTGTTATTCGCGACCTTCCAATTCCGAAGAAACTTGTCTTTTTTAAATATAATCACTTCTGCACTCATGCGTACACACTTCTCACAAAGTTTAGAAGTGGTGGGGTGATTACTCTATAGTCATGTCGTTCATTAATGCAAGGGGAACCAATGCTCCAATTTAATGCCATCGGGTCAAACCAATATATCTTTTTGTTTGTTGATAAAATTAGCGCATATTTAATAATGTTATTGGTATTCGTTGGCCAAACACGTATGATTTCGCAAGATAGACACCCGCCCGATTTCAATTTATCTTTAAATAAATAGTTGGTGCAACAGTTCCGTAGGGACCCTAGGTCTAGCTTCTCACAACCATTTCATTTTGACGAATGGAAGGATCCATAATTTTATGCCGAGTCCGCACGGCTAATTGAGAAGCTCTTTCGTGACATACTCTCGGATATTTGTCAGACGTTCGCGAGACGTGGAACGTAGCTAAGTTCGTCATGCATTTTGTTTTTTAAGAAGTTGAGTTAATAATTTAGTGGCGCAGCATATTTTTTCATACTCATATATATTGAAGCTACCACAAATTGAGATGGAGAGACGCAAGTAAAAAATCAGAAAGTCCCAAAAAAACTAGAGTCTCCGATATAACCACACAGATTGCAACAAAAATGAAGATGTCAGCGCATCTTACGATATCAAAGACTTTTTTTTAAAGAAATATATATATTTTTTTTATTCCATTCTATTAGTACTATTACAACAATCGTCATAATCGGAAAAGGGCTAAGATCCTAAAGGATTGTGTTATTGACTCATGTATATAATATAGATACAGTTACATATTAAATATTGTGTTTTACATTTCAATCTGTGCGACTGCTTACAGCAGTCATCTACGAAATTAATTTCATATTGTACAAAAAAAAAGAAAAGAATATCAATGTCTCCAAAATGTTCGCGGAATATCCAAATGCTATTTTCAAACATATCAAACAGAAACGTATAAAGAAAAACTTAAGTAAAGAAACTGCGAACCTACTTATCGAAATCCAGAAATATTAAAAATCTAACAGGCAAAAGAGCTTAAACGTAGAGAGAAATCAAAATTTGTAGGATTTGTGTATTCATTAAAATCTTGAACTTTTTGTACAGGAATCGGGATTCTGTTCCTGTATTTCTTGCTTAATTATGTATGTAAGAGCGATGGAAACAATAATGAACACCATTAATGAGAGCCAGTGTAGCTTCACGCTCAGTCTCATCTGCTGCTCGATACGATTCAAACTTTCCGACAAATGCGCTACCTGTAAAACAGAAATTTACTATTGGACATGAAAATCAAACTAGTGAGACTATAACTTACATCGGCACTGTCACCAATTTTTCGATCACCAGAGTCATCGGAATATGAGCCGGATCCTTGCATGTGGCCGTTGCGCATTTCGCTCTGTGCACCTTTGGAGCTAATGCATTGCAAACGATGCTGTTGCACATTTGGACTGTTGGGCGGTAATGCCTTCCAGAATTCTGTAATAAATTGATTGTTGTTGGCATCGATGCCGTCTGGCAGTGCAGTACACATGACCAAAAATTTATCTCTGCTGGCAGCCTGCCTGCCGGGCTGAAGGATGACGTTTATTGATACTGTAGCACCAGGAATCAATGCTCCCGAGCTGGGACGAACACGAAACTTTAACGGCGATGTGGTTTTAATCTGAAAATATTTTAAATTAATATGTGGATGCACAAAAATTAAAATAGAAAACGGTGGCTACTGTTTTGCAACATCGTTCAGCAGTTTAGCGGAACAAATTATACTAAAAAAATCACTACCACTTTAGTGGTCCTAGACCGTTCAAGTGGGACGAAAAAAGAAAGTACTCTTTAGGTGATTCTGAGAAGAGATTTCCTTTAGAGAAAAGGACACAACTGCTTTATATTATATTCACAGCTACTAGTTCTACACAGTCGCACATGGATTAAAGTGGAATACAATATATAATTTTGCTATATATCAATGAGTAATCGAATGTTCTACATAAAGAGACACTAAATATTTCATTAGAAAAAAAGATTCATATGCTGATCGTAAAATAACCTAACTTATCCGGAAGAAGCAAGATGTGTTTTAAAAACATCATATCAAGTTCTGAAAGTGCTGCTGTACATGGAGGTATTCTTTATGGACAGAAATCTATTCGACTTACAAATACTCTGAATGTATTCATAATCTAGATTCATTTTTCTACAACTTACTTTGTATGTGACCGGATATTTGCTTGTGCAGGTGATATCAACAGTTCCGGTAAGGTCTCCATCATTAGATCCCTCGATATTATTTAGGATTATAAGGTCATTCGGCGAGATCCGCAGCATCTCCTCTAAAAATGTAAAAAAAAAAAAAAAAAAAATTTCTATTCAAAAACAAATTGAAAAAAATTCAAACAATTAATGTGGCGGCTACAAAAACTCAAAGAAGTGTGACTCTTATGATGACCTACGATAGCTCTAATCAAATGTTGGGTGATGTTCTATTTTATGCTCTTTGTCTATGTCGTATGAAAGCACCATTAAGGGACTGCACTTACTTCTCGGACTGTTTTGCAACATTGTTGAGCAGTTTCAGCAGTTTAGGAGAACAAATTACACTAGAAAATCACCACCAGTTCAATGGCCTTAGACAGACAATAGTTGTATTGACAAGTGTAAATAAACTGTTTTATAATTTAAATTAACTTACCATCGTGCGGGGTGAGGTGTTCTTCGACGTCAGACATTGGCACTCGCGTTGGGCTGGAGTTGGCAAAATGTACCTGCAATTTAAAACACACTGGGCAATTAAAATGCAAATAAATAATTAAAAAACCCCTCCGACTGCAGAAGGTTGCAACAATGAGGAAGTAATTTTCTTGGCGTGCACCGTGCACTGGCCGAGTGACTTCAATACACACTGCTACAGTGTAGGCACACAAAACTCTTTGAATCCCCACAATCAAAAAGAAAGAAAATGCGAACCATGAACAATATCGATGCTATCAGAACCGGTGTGGTGTTAACACAGTTTCTGGTATATAATCTTTAGAGTTTAGACAAAGGGAAGATGCAAAGAGTCGACCAACAAATCGCCCCAAACTGCACTTACCGATTAAATGCAATTATGTGCTCTTCGGAAGGCTATTTTCAGAGCAATGGATAGAAGTACCCCTCCACCGGCCTCGAACCTAATGTGAAATGGACTCAAGAGTTTGTGCTCAATGATTTTATTGATTCTGCAGCACTTAAAAGCTGGAAACTAGCAAGCACTTTAAATGGGACAGTCATACGAATTTTAATAAATGATGGAAAATTTAACACGAAGTGCCACAAATAAATTCCAATCACAAATAATTACAACTTAATAATTGGGGGAATGAAATACTGAATGTACTGAATAACGAATATCGTTTGTGAAAAGATGAATATTGAATATTCCGGTTGGAATTTCTTTTAAATATTATGCCTTCCAGTTTTCTTTTTCCTTCTCTTTTCTATTTCTGACATTTTGCGTTGGCGCTTGTTCACTCACCTCCTCCTTTGCCTGACATTCATGCTTCTCATTCAAAGCTTTTAAAGTCTCCAAGTGGTGGTTCGACTTTATTTTCTTCGTATCAGAATCACGTCAGGGCTGAGAGCTGATTTGGGTAGGTAGATATGTTTTTATAAGGGGCGTTAGGGAATATAAGGTTTTCAGATTCGTATTCAAAAGTGAGTTCACAATAAGGCAAATAATTGGATGATGTGCTTTACACCAAATTGGATTTGAAAGTTTACCACCCATAAAAAAAAACCTTTTGAGCTCAGACACCCGGCAGAAATTTCTCCGAGAAAATCTTATTTTCGAGAGCAGTGAAAATTTCACATCTCTTGAACAGTGTACTAGCCATTATTATAAACATTACAATATTTCATTAATGTGGTGCTATGCAGTGTTAGTCTCGAGTTTAAATCTACGGAAGCTCACAATTGCGAAATTTGTATGCAAAATATAGCCACTGGCCACAATTGTGAGCTTTCATAAATTTAAGGTCGAGACTAAAATTTGTTATTACTACGTACATTTAGAGTCGAATTTAAAAATGTTTATTGGTTAAAGGTTTTAGGAACAAGCAATAATGTAGTATTAAAAACGGGCAAAAAAATATTCTATAAGGAATTTATTTGAAAGAAGAAGAAAACAAAGTGGTATTATTCGGGTCTTTTTTTTTAATAGTAGATTTATTATATAACAAGCAATTTAGATCGGCTTGATTTGCGATAACTGAATAAGATAGTAGAAATATGATCTTAGGTTGAAATTGATGTATGTACAGTTTATGTTGTTAAGAGTTAGGCTCGCGCTTAAATTAAGCTCACATGCAAAAATGTCTCCAAAGATAAAATTAAGCAAAGCAGTTAGCCCAGCAGTACGCAGTTCAAGCTAAACTCTACAGAATTTAAGTAAGTGTATTAATGCAAAATACATTTTTCCACAGCTAAATTTTGACTAAATTTTGACTAAAATTTGACTACTAAACGAAAGTAAATTAACAGTATGGAGAATAGTTAGTTCAACACAAAGAAATTCGTTGTTAATTTAATATCTTTTAGAAATGAAATATTTTAACGAAGTGTATCTGGAACAGGTTTTTGAGGAGGGAGCTGTGGAAGTACAAATAAAGAAACCGACCAAAGTCAATCAGCTTTACCAGGAGTTTATGTTTTTTTTTGAACTTAAACTGTCAAAAATTAGGCGTAATGGACGAGAGAAACATTGAAGAGGCGCTTTAGGTTTCAAATATGCATATCCTACCTTTACCGATGAGACAAACTTTATTAAACTATTAACTGATGTCTTAAACAGGATATCTTAAGAATTATAGCAATGTAATGCTGATAAGTAAATATTAACCAAAGCTTTTGTCCTCTGCTCTGTTTGGGTTCTCTTTCGGTTTTGCACACAGTAACTAAGTGGGGTTTTCAGAAGTGACGTCATGACACTGCAATGTTTTCATTTTGTCATGACTTTATGCTTTAACAAGACATTTGTAATGCAAAATGCAATCCCGCGAATCAAATTTGTATTTCAGACCAGAAGAGGAAGATGTATAGATACATAATTTCATTTCATCACCTACTGAAAGCACAATCTAAACAAAAAATAAAATTACAACTATGTAACCATGCCTATTCAGTAAAATAGTAATGACTGTAACAAGTAGGTGAATGTAGTTCACAGAGATAGATCACTTTTGGCATTAATCAAATACTTGCAACTTGTAAGTATCGAAAAACAAAAATATTAATTTGCCAGCTAATTTACGTATCTATTTATAACAAATAGGTTGGTATACTTTAGTAGATACATCATCTGTAGCTACTTGTACATTATTCTAACAGACGAACACATACCCGTGGCATTCTGTGGAAGTTTAGTTCAAATATTTCACTGAGTAATATTACAATAGTCCGACCCAATTACAACAAAAGGATGTAACATCCGTCAGTCCCGAATTGCATTCACAAAACTATTCCGATTCCGACACAATTCCACGTTTCATGTTAGCGACCTGAAGACTTTTTCACGATACTCATTCTGAAAGTACGGAATACGGATAGATACTCAAAACTCAATATTACCTACACACTGAGAACTGAGATGTAACAAGCTGAACGCGAATAAACTGATTCCTCGATGCGAGCAAATCGAAGACGACGACGACGAACGCGGAAGGCAGAAACAGAACAAGCTACGACGGCGGCGAATGCCGCCAACACAAAGAGAAAGAACGTGTATAACAAAATTGAAAGCCAACAGGCATTGACCAAGAGAAAAGATTCACGCGCACAAAATAAGTTAATAAAAGTTAAGTTAGGTACCCGTCTAACATGCTTGGGTTGTTGGGCATGGGCATGGGCATGACATAAAGTCAGTTATACGTTATACCTATGTACATATTATATCTGAGGGTGTTTAATTAGATAGGTAATACCTAATACGACTGTTTATCAACTAAATAGACGACCACTTACCTTTCTAACCAAAAGCTGTGGATTTATGGTATGCAGTTCGATACACTTACCACCGAAGTTATTGATATTGAAATCACTCGCGGAGTAAGAACAAAACTGAAATTGAAATTTTTATTTCTCATTTTATTTCAGGTGACAAATTTAAAATTGAACATATACCTAGTACCTTGTTTACTATAATGCAAAGTACGTAATTCCCGTATAGTGATAGTAAAAAGTGAACCAACAGGTGGTTTACTTTCACAGCAGAGTTTCTAAAATGGGAAGACGCGAGTTAGCTTTTTTTTTCTTATTGAAGTTGGTAGGCAAAAAAGCTTACGTGAGTCATCAAGGATAGCGCCACGCTACGCCATTGAATGTACACAATAGACTGCTCTTGTGACTGAATAATGTGGTCAGACTCGTCGTTAAAGATCCTCTAGGGGCTAGTAGTATAGTAGGAATAATGACACGGCAGCGATGGCTTTTGTGGGCCAATTAACACATACCTATAGAGGTGGAGCATATACTAGAACGTTGCTTCCGCAAAAGCAATTAGTCATTCCTTTCCTACGTTCTTTCTACATACCTGCCTATGTAATTTTCTCACTATCCTTGTTCTTAGCTAAATATATAATTATCAAAATTGAAATAGGAATCCTCATTAAAAAATCTGGTTATCATTGGTCTGGACTAGATGTAATGTCGTTTTCAATTTGGCAAAAAGATATTGTTTTTGAGAAAAAATTTATTTTCAAAATATGATCAAAATTATTTTTAATGTTTGATTTGCCAAAAAAATCAATATTTTTTTTTGATCTGAGACTTATACCATGTTCCCACCAAGTTGATTTAGCTAAATCATCTCATTAATTACGTGATTTATCATACATTTTCGTGATTTATAATTACGTGATTTATACGTGTTTAAATTTTAATTACGTATTCTGTCATCGCAAATCCACACAAAATAAAATCGAACATACCTGTTCTTAACTTCAGCACTTTATTCAGCAAACAAAAAAGAAAGAAAAACTGTCAAAAAAATTATTTCAAATTCAATTCTCTAATTTTGTTCGTGTTTCGGTGAGTTTTTGATATTTTTATTAAATTCATGTGGGAGGGGGTTCAAGGGAGGTGTGGAATGATAACACGTTTCGTATTGAAAGTATAATTCAAAAAGGTACTTTAATTCACTTTAGTGTTAGTTTGTAAGTGTTATAATTTAATAATAATTAATTTAGGTTAGGCAAAATTAGATTATGAAAATGTGTCGCGAAATATAACTTTATTAAACGTAGCGTTGCGTAGCGTATCGATCGAAAAAAAAGAAAACCTTCCGTTGCTCTTGGTGGCTGCTGGTCGACTTCTCTCGTTAGTCTCTCTTCCTTCTTGTTGTAGCAAAAAGCGTGATGACAATGACCAAATATGGTAATGATAAGTTGCATTTTGGAGAACGGTAGATTGTAGTTTAACGTTTGTTGTTTGATGTGACGGACTTAGGTTTGTGTTGATAGGCATATTCTGCCTACATCCGGCCATCCTGTTTTAATCTGACTCGTAGATGTCCAAATCTTCCTCATCCTCTTGTATCCACGGCTTCATCAGATCAGCTGCAGACGACGTTTTATTCGGGCCTTCGTGGTTACCGATTTTAGATACTTCGTAGCGGTCGTTACGTCGAATTTTTGTAACCTCGTATGGGCCTAAGAATTTGGGCTGCACTTTGAGCCCTGCTCCAAATTGCGTTCGTTGAATTGCGACTAAATCGTGGACAGAATATTTTCTGGCTGGCTTGCGGCGTTTGTTGTATTGTAGTTTGTTTTCCTCTTGTATTCGCTCGATCTGTATCTTCGCTTGATTTCGTAGCTCGTTTCTTTCGCGATCAAATTCTTCTCGTATTTCTTCTTCCAGCATTTCGGCTAGCTTGGCGTCTTCCTCGCTTCGCATGGGAACACCGAACAGAAGCTTAAAAGGTGTTGTGTTCGTGGCTCTCGATACCGTCGAATTAATTGCCTTTTGCAATTTTGTGACGTGCTGGTACCATTTCAGGGGGTTGTTCACGGACATCTTCGTTAAAGCTGCGATTATGATCCGGTTCATTCTTTCGACTTGGCCGTTGCCTCGTGGAACGCCAGTTGTAATTTGAATGTGAGAAATGTTTCGTTGGTTGCAATATTCCTCGAAATTGTTTGAACTGAATGCCGCTCCTCTGTCGGTTATCATCCGTGCTGGATTGCCGAAAATATTCTCTAAGAAGACTAACTTTGTTAAAACCTCTTCTGTTGTCGTGGACTTCACTGGAAAAATCCAGACGAATTTGGTGAAAGCATCCATAATTACGAAAAGGTGTTTATAGTTCTTAGCAGTGGACGGCATGGGACCAAGGTGATCCATGTGCATGGTATGTAACGGTAAGTCGACCTTCGTGATGGGATTGAGGTATCCTTCCTGCTTACCGCCTTTCTTCGCTGATAGAAGGCAGGCCACACAATTGGCTATAACGTCCTTTATTTTCTTGCACATGTTCGAAAAGTAATAATTTTGCTTAATACGAGCTTGTACTTTGTCTGCGTTAAAATGCCCGATCTCATGAACGCTTCTAATTATTTCTCGTTGCATAGTCTTTGGCACCACAAGAAGGTAAGCTCCTTCCACAAACCGATATAGCACACCGTTCCGATTTAGGTAATCCTCATACTGCTCGCGTTGAAGGATGCTGAGAATAAGTTGACAGGATTCATCTTTGTGTTGGGCCTTTTTGATTCTGTGTAGAATGCCCGTATCCACTGTTGTAACGGTCAAGACCCGACTTAATGCGTCCACGTGTTGCATATACTTCCCTGGTCTATGATGCACCGTACAGTTGAACTCCTCCAATAACAATGCCCATCTCGCAACTCGAGTACATAGCTCCTTCTTTTGCATTGTTAGCTGGAAGGCTTTGCAATCAGTAAAGATTTTAAATACAAGACCCAACAGGTAAACGCGTAGTTTTTTAACTGACCGTATTATTGCTAACACCTCCAACTCGTAGCTACTATACTTCTCCTCGACTGGTGTGGTTTTAAAGCTCAGATAGAAGACCGGATGCATAGCTTTGTCGTGTCGCTGAATTAAGACTGCGGCGAGACCAACCTTGCTTGCGTCAGTATGCAGTTCCGTGTCTAATGCCGGATTAAAGAGCTTGAGAACTGGTTCCTGGCACAGAAGTTCTTTTAACTTCCAATACGCGCTTCTTTCTTCGTGACCAAAGCTAAATACTACCGAACTTTTTCTTGTCATGTCGGACAAAGGCTTAGCGATGCGTGAATAATTCGGTATAAACTTCCTAAAAAAGCCCGCTAAACCCAGAAAACTCTGGAGATTCTTTAAATTTGTTGGTTCTGGAAAATCTCGAACAGCTTTAGTTTTTTCGATTGACGGCCGGATCGAACCATTTTCTACGATGTGGCCCAGGAATTCAATTGTTCGCGTTACAAAATTACATTTTTCCCATTTGATTATAAGTCCGTTCATTTCTGCGACGCTTAGCACTAATTTTAAAGTTTTTAAGTTGTCTTCTTCATTTTCTGATGGGATTATTAAATCGTCCATATAAATTAGTAACAGCTTCTTGCGGACTTGATCTTTGAAAACCGTGTTGATGAACCTTTGAAAGACTGACGGTGAATTACAGAGGCCAAACGGAACTTTGCAGAATTCGTATTGAGCGTCTGGAGTAACGAACGATGTGAACTTTCGGCTTTCGGGATGAATATCGACGTGGAAAAACCCGTTCCTAAGGTCTAGGCTGGTAAAAACACGCGCGTTATAGAGATTCTCTAAAATGTCCTCAATTATTGGTAATGGGTATCTATCTTTAACAATTCTGGAATTGAGTTTTCGATAATCGACACAAAGTCTATAGCTACCGTCCTTTTTCTTCGCGAGCACAATCGGACTAGAAAAATTGGAGTTACTCGGTGTTATAATTCCTTCCGCGAGCCACTCGGATATTTGAAAAGCCACTACGTCTTTTTCCTTAGGCGCTAACCTTCTAGGACGATGAAATACTGGCCTTTCGTCTTCCAGTATAATTTTCATTTCCACACACGATTTCTCCGGTTTTTTCGGGTTATATGAATCAATTAAATTCTCGATTGTTTCTTTTATTTGCGTATTTTTTATTACGTCTATGTTATATACTTTTTTATTTTCTGTTTCTAGGGCTTTCGTATCAATTTTATTTATATCGTTTTCGTTAATTGGATAATCATAACCAATTTTTTTGTCTTTACGTTTGAAATTCACTTTACCGCTTTCGATCTCCATATTAGCATATTGTAAAATTTCCGTACCGATTATTACATTTTCAGACATCCACTCGTCATTCACAACATCAAAAGTTAAAATGTAGGGCATCTCGTCAACAACAACTACCATTTTCACCGCACCGATTGATTTATAAACGGTTTGCCCTATTCCTGTTAGTAATGTACCCGCACTATCGAATTGTTTATTCAATTTTAAAAATAGAGAGTTTTTTATAAGGCATAACTGGCTACCTGTATCAAATAACGCATCTAGCAAAAGTGTATCTATCTTTATCGCCATACGAACTATAGGAGAAGAGACCCTGTTTACGGTTGACGAATTCGGACCCTGGTTCTTTTTTGGACAATTTCTCGACAAATGTCCAAAGTCGCTGCAATTGAAACAACGAGGTCCCTTGGCTTTATGAGGACATACGTTAGAGGCATGTCCCTTGGCTCCGCATGTAACACAGCGTTTTTGAGATTGAAAGTCTTGCGTTGAATTACCCGTCTTTTGGGTGCCGACATCATTTATAAAAGCGTGCGATGATGGGCCTGGTTTTTGCGAGCGGTCCAGGTTCCGTTGTTTTTGCATTTGAAGTTTCATTTCATCGTAAATTTTGAATTTTGATTTCAAGTCATCGAATGTTTTTGCGTCGTACAAAATTGTTTTATTCAATATACTATCATTTATACCGGACACGATGTATGAAAGTAAGGATTCCTCGTCGATGTTACCCCTATTAGCGATCAGCTTCATTTGAAACATATATTCCAGATATGTCTCGTTACTATGCTTTCGTCGTGCTTCTAGCTGGCGATGGGTCGATAGCCCCGAAGTATTCTTAGCAAACTCTTTTTCGAGCATAGATTTCAAGTCTTTCCAGGTATGAATGCCTTTCCCGGATTCGATAGCTAATTTCGCGGCACCTCTTAGCAATCGCCTAGCATATAAATAACGTTGAATATCGTTCCACTGACATACCGACGAAATGTCCTCAAATTCTTTCAGCCAATCGCTAATATCTTTCTCGCCCTCGCCATTAAATGATTCCAATGAGTCTTCCACGTCTTTAAATACAAAATTATTTTGTGTCATTTCAAATGAATTTTCGTTTATTTGAGTGTTTGTTTCGTGTTTTTTGTCTTCACGACCCGTGTTGTTTGAACCGTCACTATTTGCGTTGCTTAACCCGCCGTTTTCGTCTTCGCACTCTACGTCACTCTCGCTATCGTCGCCTTCACAACCAATGCCCTCTTGTTCCCCGTCTGCACTTTCCTCGCGCTCTACCTCTTCTAAAGATTGTTCGAGATCTCTAACAAATGCGAATCTTAATCGCTCCACTAAATCTTGCTTAAGTCTATAACTATACGAAAGACCTCGTCCTTTTAATAAAGCCTGTAATTGCTTGGTTGATAGTTCCTCAAGATTCATTTAGAGATAAATGCGATTATTGTTAAAAAAAATGCACGGAATGATACTTATCGATTTGGGTTTCTGTATGCAAAATGATCATTTGCCGTTTCTTCTATCGTGTGGAGTGTTGCGCTGTATAGAAAAAAAAACCGCTATCTCTTCTTTTTTCACTATGCACTGTAACTGATCGATTTTTTTTCGATTTGTTTTTTGATTTTTATATCACTATTTGTGTACTCATAATATTATATGCAATCTGAGAATTTTTTTTTTTTTTTTTTTTTTTTTCACAATGCACTTCTTCAAATTATTTACACGGACGCGATTTTCACGGGGTTTTAAGACACTTCTGACACCATGTGGGAGGGGGTTCAAGGGAGGTGTGGAATGATAACACGTTTCGTATTGAAAGTATAATTCAAAAAGGTACTTTAATTCACTTTAGTGTTAGTTTGTAAGTGTTATAATTTAATAATAATTAATTTAGGTTAGGCAAAATTAGATTATGAAAATGTGTCGCGAAATATAACTTTATTAAACGTAGCGTTGCGTAGCGTATCGATCGAAAAAAAAGAAAACCTTCCGTTGCTCTTGGTGGCTGCTGGTCGACTTCTCTCGTTAGTCTCTCTTCCTTCTTGTTGTAGCAAAAAGCGTGATGACAATGACCAAATATGGTAATGATAAGTTGCATTTTGGAGAACGGTAGATTGTAGTTTAACGTTTGTTGTTTGATGTGACGGACTTAGGTTTGTGTTGATAGGCATATTCTGCCTACATTCATGCAATGAAAAATTGTTTTATTCTTGGCAGGTATGCCAAAAAAACAGAAAGAATAACAATAGTGTTGGACACCTAATGTCAAAGTCGACAAAAATGTCAAACTAAATCACTTAAAGTTCGGTGGAGACGACTTTCGTGATTTATAAATCACTTTAGCTAAATTACGTTGGTGGGAACATAGTATTACTTACTTACTTAAGGTGGCGCTACAGTCCGGGGTGGACCTATGGGCCACAACCAACAAGCGCTTCCAGCCAGCGCGATCTTTAGCTAGCTGTCTCCAGTTTCGCACGCTAAGTTGGTTAAGGTCCCCTCCCTTCCACCTGCGTGCGCCACCTGAGTCGCGGTCTTCCTCTACTGCGCCTTCCCTTGGGTGTGGATTCGAAGATCTTCAGGGCCGGAGCATTCGTGTCCATACGCTCTACATGACCCAGCCACCTCAGTCGTTGGACCTTCACTCTTCTGACTAGGTCGATGTCGCTGTACAGCCCGTACAGTTCGTCGTTGAATCTCCTCCTCCATTCACCGTCAATGCAGACGGGACAAAAAATCACTGGAAGAATTTTTCTCTCGAAACAACCTACAGTTACCTCATCCGCTTTTGATAGAGTCCATGCCCCTTATAAAGGGTCACTTTAATTGTTCGAGAGAGGGCTTTGCTGCTCAATTGCCTTCTTAGCCCAAAGAAACAGCGATTGGCAAGAGTTATTCTACGTTTAATCTAAGCGCTGGTGTCATTGTCTGAGTTCATAGCGGAGCCTAAATAGACAAAGTCCTTAACCACCTCTTGATCTGAGACACTTTTCAGAAATCTCGATTTTTTTCTCAGATTTACACATACTTTCACTACCACATACCAATGTGTATGACACACAGCTGGCGGTTACGAATTGTTTATCGTTATCGTTTGCTTTTTTAACTGAATTACTCAGTTTTTGCGTATGGAAACAATTTTTTTTATTAAATTATTTCGAAATGCGTTATTATAAATGTGTTGTAATTGAAATGGCCTTCCAATGCAAGTGAAAAAAAAAATACACACAAGAACCGATAAAATACCTATTTAATGTTCGATTTGGCGGCAGAAATCTGAAAAGCCTAATCGAAAAAGACATAACTAAAACGCAAAAACTATATTAACGTCACTTTTCTTAAGTCAGTCAAATATGCGAACTGTCAACCACCAGAAGTTGTCCTTACCTTACAAAAAAGCAGATGGTATTGCTTTCCTACCGGTTTCAGGTACAGGATTTCCTATCGAAATCGATGGGTTGTCAGACAAGTTGTCCCGACGACGGAGTTAGGAGGTCTGGGATCTTACATTTACTTCCGGTCTAGCGCACATTTATTTCATGCCGTTATTAAAAGTATTTACTGAATTAGAGCCACACAGTCACGAATTTCTTGATTAGATTTATCGGTTATTGCTCTATAAACGTCAACTGAAAAAGCCGTTCATGTGATCGATTTAAGTTAATCAAAACTGAAACACATCAAGTCAGACAGATGTCAGACTTACTGAACTATTAATTGATAAAAATCAATGACAAAGTTTATGCGCGATAATAATAGCCATATTAGGAGTTTAGGCCAGATTTTACTAATTCACAATTTTCCATATAAAATTACCCATTGTAACCTACAAAATATTTTGTGTAAAGGTTACGATTAAAAGGGAAACCCAGGAAAATATAGAGTGGCGATAGTGGCGCAGAGAATTTCTTCCAGCATTTTACTTATGATTAACCCTTAAACCCTACCCATCCCTGGAGAAACACTATTGCGCTTCTCTGGGGTCCAAAAAACCTCAATATATTTTTGTTCTTATCTCAAAAACAAAAATACGTTTGAATACAAATTATTTATTATTAAGATCACACACGTAGTTTAATATTAAAAATATTTTAAAGTTCAGAATCGAGGCATTCTTGGCACACAGACCGGTTATGTTCGCCGCAAAGGGGGTTTCGGCACCTGCCACATCTAATTTTCTTCTCCCGGTCCTTATCCCTTGGTCATATTGCACATCTTTTTCTTCCATTTAAAGATCGATTGGGCTCAAATAATGATCATTTTTTTTTTAAATATCTCCGAGGAGAACTTGGAGATTTGCAGCTTGAAGGTAAAGTTGATGATGATGAGGTCAAGTGCATGTTTTTTTTGACGAAATGGCTCCTTTTTTTGGCGCTAATTTGATGCCATTTTCAGAAGAACATATGAGTTAACACCCACTATATTTAGTAAACCGTAAAACATAGCCATCGGCTATCGCTTAGTGCGTCTGGATACACTGTACCTATGACTCGAATATATTACAGTATTCCTACCCTGGGGTCTATGGGACCCGGAAGTTGTTATTATTACGACTGCACGCGCAATTAAAAATGACTAATGACGTGACGTCTACTGACACATTCGAGGGTTAGCTTGAATATCGCCATCGTGTGGTTTGGAGTTGAAAAAATATCCACGAAAGTTTAGTTTATGCATCGCGCTGGACCCCAGGGTAGGCTTTAAGGGTTAAGGGCCCTAGTAGCGTTCGTGATTCGAGTGTGACTAATAATGTAAATCTCGTTTAAAAATCGAGATTCGTTTTTGGATTGTTTGCCAAGCAAGCCGGCTTACACTCCGGGTGTAAATCAGGTTAAAGTTAATTTAACACCCGACCATTTAATCTGCATTAAATCCGCTGGATTAAAGATGGATTTAAAACAATTTAAACGATTTAAACCCGTTTTAAATTTGATTTGTTGTTTGCTAAGTTCAAATTTTTTTGTCGAATCGTCAAAGTAGAATCCAAAATGCTTCCTTTTTCAGTCGAATTGCGAAATATCTCCGACAATCCACCACATCGTAATCGTCGACGCAAGCCCGCTTGTGCATTCGATGTACCTGCTGCTGTTTCATTAGCTCTCCAACAAATTCGTCATTAGACAGAAACATTTAATCCATTATCTAATCAATGAAGTACATTTTTTTTAGCTTCTTGCTTTTTTTTATTTTCTATTTCACTTTTCTACTTTTCTTATTTAGAGCTAAGAAATGACAATAACTATTATGAAATTAAGTTTTAACTCGAGTTCAAGTACTTAAAATGGTCTCCGGAGAGCAGTTTAAATTCAATCAGATTAAGCGGCCCACTCAACCTAACCTAACCGATGGGCCCATATTGGTGCCTGTTGTTTTGTGACAATCTCACAACCCCACTCAAGTGCTGTCAAGTTAAAAAAAAACTGGGTTTATGCTCAAGTTAACAACTGCATTTTATGGACTTGAGTTTAATTTTTGTGTTAAATTTACATAAATCCGGGTGTAAACTTTAACCCGGATTAAATTGAGTGAATAATATGGGCGTTAGTTATTTAAATTAAATACGAATTGTTTTCAAATAGTAGTTATGGTTTTGTGGTGTGCTCCATTATTGTTTTTAATTTGACACAAATTTAGTACATGTCTAGAACAGAACCAATATCTACGTAAATGTCAAACGCACGAACTACTGAACGGAGGACTACTGTGATTCAGACACTATTCTCTTTGTTAGGGAAAATTTCAGGAACTTTTTTTTTCTAAACATAAAACCTATAACCTTTCACTAAACAGTCACATGAAGAAATAAAATTGGAAATCAGTTTCTGACAATAATCTTAATGTATATCTGGTATTAGAAATTAGTTGGGCATGTCCCTAGATATATTTTTTGTTTGTTTGCGCACGATGACGATATCCAGGGAATGGTGTCACTTTCGCTATACAATAAACTTAAATCAATTAAAAGTGTGCACATATAAAGGTGAAGCCAAATGGTTATCGAATGTCTTATCAAAGAACAAGGAGTGTTCCTTCGTTTCTTGTCCTTGCCTTTGCATTTACGCTTCTAGTCAATCGAACACAAACGATGGCCAGCACGCATCGAAACAGAAAAAAAAAAAATCGATACGAAATCAGAACAAAGTGTAATTGGAAACGCAGAGCCATTGTTTGGGTGGGATAGATCAAACGCACATATAAGAATTGTTGATTTACCTTTTTGTTTGAGGACGACAGGTCAAAATTTTCGTCATTGTTGTTCGGGGATTTTTCATCTAGAGCGGATGAGGATTTCTTCTTTGTGTATTGAGCGGGTTGAAATGAAAATGTGTAGTTGTCTGTTCCGCCCCAGGAGGCAAGCAAGTTATCCTTGTCGATATGCTCAGATATTGTTTTCTTATTGAGAAATTTCAATATGGCAACAGCTTTTGGCGGCAAGAGTCCTTTTATGATTTTGAATGCAGCTAAAACAAAGACGACATTTACAAACTTCACTTGACTGCGATTGCGTTTCACTTACCATTAAGGATCCAGGGCATTTCATATATTAGAATGTAGTTAAGAGGTTGAGGGTACTGTTTCAGTAGTTCAATGATCTTCCTGATAAAGTCCATGTCAACATTGCCGACACTGCTGCCTTGCATATCGAAGAACACTGTGATTTTATCCAAATTGTTCTCGTTCATTAATCGTTCAATCCAATATACGACCACGCGGATCAATTCGCCCATATCCTTGCTTCCTTTGGCGTGCAAACTTGTCCTGAATATGAGCAGGTTTTTTCCATCCTTGTCTTTGTTGTGGGGAAACACAATTCCTTGATTGAGGTAGTCCATGCGAATGTTACTTTCGTTAATATCATTCGCACCAAAGTTCTTTCGCCAGGTGCAACAGTCCCAGAGCATTTGTAGAGCTTGCTTCATATCCATATCCATGTGCTCGAGATAGTTTCCCACGTAAAAGTTGTTTGTTTTCACTCGTTCGATGTCCTTTGGGTGGAAGCTGCCTGGTATGCACAAAGAAATGAATTGCAAAGCTAATTATTGGAGGGTACTTGGTTTTTTTTAAAAGAAAAATTTACAAAAGGAGGTCATCGGAGCCCTAAAAGAAGTGTGAACTATTGTTTAGCTAGCTCAAAGTGAACTTTCTTATAAGACAAACCCTACCTTTCATGTTAAATGAAACGGGGAAGTTTTCGGTGCTTTTAAGAGTACGGCTCTGATAAATTTACTGTTTTAGAGGTTTTTGAGCATCTGGCAATGGCATTATCATTACGTTGGGCCACTTATAAGACACTTTTTTATGTTGTGCAATAGTTAAGGACGTCACAAGTGTTAATTTCGAACGTTTTGAGCTTTGACCGACCGTTTTGGCTCTACCACTACGGCTTTAGACCCCGAGCATAACCAACCCATTATTCATACGGCATCTTTTTATTGATTTTAAGTTTCTATATACGACAGCGTTTATAGGGACGAGTTTTTCAGATCCTGTTTTTGTCTTCCCGTCCAAACTCGTCATATTGTACGGAATAAGTGTTGAGAACGCTAACTGTTTCATTAAGGTCAGCAGCAAATTCACCAAGATCTAATAAATAAAATAAATAGTTGGCGCAACAAACCCGTAGGGACCCTACGACATGCAACGATATGCTGAACCCTATAATCCGTTCCAGAGTAGTTCGGGATTGCAAGAAACCTCTAAGGCTGAACGCTTTAACTCTTGTATGGGCCCCAGGATTAGCGAAGGCTGAAGAATTCAATTCCGAGCGTTTTAAACACGAAATTCTTCGAGTGATTTTCGGTTTCAATTGTGTAGACACACCTTGGACATCGATATAGCCAGAAAAGTTGAAATCAGCACTTTCATAATTGAATTCACTTTTATTAGTCCCATAAACTGCGCAGTAAAACTAAGCATACAATGTGTAACTTGTTTTCAGCTTTAAGGAGTATTCAATGAAAGTATTTATGTGTTTGATATCTTCCAATTCCACAGGTGCCACATTTCTTTATCAGCGATGAACCTACACCTACCCACAACGCGATATATTACTTTATATTCGAGCAACAAAGAGTACGAGTACTACTCATATGTACAAACGTGTGTAACCAATTGAGAAAATTGTTTTCGTCATTTGAATGTCGAAAATTGTTCCAGTTTTAGATACCATATAAAATATAAAATAAAGAACGTGAATCGTTTAGTAAGTGATTACCGATAGGAGTGTATTGGTGGGAAATCCTTAATTGGGATTTTACAAACAGAAACATATTGATATTAGTAATATATGTAATGCACAATCAAAACAAACTTAACTTGCGGACCCTCATCATCAGTGGGACGTATTTCTTTGAGGATGTTAGAAGCAATACTACGATTACAACAGTTACTGATGGCAGCTATCGGTATACGTTGGAAGTAATTTTGCACGCGAGTTGGATTACAGAAGAAGTGATCCCTACAAGAGGTGTCACATTACAGCCTGTTTTTACATTTTTCGTATACGTAGTATAAGAGAAAGAAATTGTATTCAAACAAAGTTTTCAACTCCTGATTTTAATCAATACTGACATTACGATGATTAGGGAACTCGAGAAAGTGTTTCTCGCAATTCTGAACGTCTGACAGTTAGCTCCTGAAGTTAAAAGCCTATACAGGTGGACAGATTTGTTTCAAACTTCCGATTTGCGGTATGTGGGCTTACAGTTCGGCGCCACTTCTTTTTTTTTTTGAACGTTAGACCTAATATTAACGGTACTTTCCATATGACGGTTTTAAACAAGTAGTTTGTATTTTTCGAAAAAAAAAGCTCTAAAGAATTCGACTTACTCGAAAACGGTCCATGTGATTGTAATACAAATTCGTTAAGGTAATATGACCATTTCCTACTTTGCGAACTTGGTTTTTCTCTAAATTATTCTACTCAAATCCTAATCTCTGTTCAAACACAGTATATTTTTGTAAAACTATACCGCACTGGACATAAAAATACTAAAGCAACTGCGATAAACTTCTTTTTAGCAAATTATTACACATTTTTTTCTTTTTTTTAACCATGTAACACAAGTACTCTAAAATTATTTCAACCAGGAGTTTTCACAATCTGAAACTACAACTTCACTTAAACCCGCAAACACGCCCACACCCAGAGAAAAAACAACGTAAAATCAAAGAAAACCACTTTGATTTAAATATTTTTCGGAATGATTTAGCATCGACTACGGAAATTTTTAAATTAAAGTGGCATAACATTAATTCAAAGGGTTTCCCTACTCTAAATGCATATATTGTTAATTTGATCTAGCCACGTATGCAACTTTATTTGACGTGGAATCATGCTTAAATGTAAAAGTGAATACGTTTCACTTTGAATCTACTTTGACTTAATTTAAAATTACATTGCGTATTTAAATCAAATATGTTTTAACGTGAAAATTAATATTCTTTATTAAAGTTTATTCAACGTAAAATCAAATAGAACATATTACATTTAAGTTTACATTTTTTCCCTGAGTGCATCGGCATATTCAGTTTATAACTGCGAATGCAGTTTCATAAACAAATATGTGAATTTATTATTACACACTATATATACATATTATATTTCCTAGGACTAGCTACCCAGCCGAACTTCAATCCGCGCAAATTCCTTCAATATAATTTTCAAAATTATAAATAATTTTTGTTATATTGGAATTGACACTCCCCGTTTTTCAATCCATAGTCTATTTTTTCAAAGTGAGGTCCATACAAACATTGATCGTCTATTCATACACTTACAGTTTGGTTTTCGCAACCTTGGCCAATGCGAATGCATCAAGCCCAAAATCGTGAAAATCGAACGTTCCAGTTGGAGTGCACATACGGATGTTTCTATTCCAGTCAAAAGCAAGAACTTGCTCAAACAGATCAGTTACGGTTGTTATAAAAGTGCACTTTACTAGACATTGTCCTCATATATTCTGTACAGTTTGTTTTATCTAGTATCGCTTCTGAGTTTATAACCTCCCTGCTGATAGAATAAGAAAAAAATCAACCAACATTTTGATGAACAAGAAAGTTTCGTGCGACTCTATATTTTTTCTTCTTCTAGTATCTGAAACACAGCGGTGGAAGTTGTTCTACATTGGCGGTCTGTACACTACAGCCTTGATTTCCTCATTTAGCGATTCCTATTTACTTTTTCATAGACATAGAAAATCGTACTACGTACTCCTACCCGATGAGCACTTTTACTCCAAATGACTCTACACCCAACTTGTTCGTTGTTCGACTAAAGTTGCAATTCGACACTTATTCTGCCTGAATTTGCTATTTCGAACTTTTTTTTTTTTCGTTGGAGAGGGCACTTTAAATAAATAAAATAAAAAAGCCTTTCAAATGTAACGCAGTTGCCCATCACAACACTATTATAGTGTTTTATTGTATAATATTGTTTAGAACTTCTAAATAAGCTATTCTGCTTCAGAAATGGCGCTTTTTTTCATTTTCCTGCGACTTTTTAGAATACTGCAATGGTCACACTGTCTACACCGTTTATCTGTTTTTAATGAGTTACTGGTTGCTGCTAGATAATTATTATAATCATTCATGAATCAACCGCTTTGTGCTCAGCTGCTCTTATTATAGAACCTACTTCGGTAGAACCTCTTCCGACTCGTCTTTCGTTTATTTTCCGAGTACCAGCTGAAATTAAAACTACATATCTGGATTCGGGTCAGTAAGTGAATTGATAGTCATTGCCAATTCTGGCAAAATTCCAAAGAATTGGGCGCACTATCAGGCTAATAAAGAATTCCGTTCACGGTTCATTGTCAAATATTCCAGGCAATACACTTTTGCATTACACTGAGCTCTTTTTTCAGGTGAATCTACACAAATAAGAATACGAACAGGAGAACAGGTAATCTTTCAGTGCATGTGGGTACTCGTCCGCATGTAACTTATTTTCAGCGCAAAAAAATATGCGGACGCAAAATAATACAAATATAATTAACACTTCAATCTCTAAGTTCACTTTAATGAATGACCACTGTCTTATGTAATTGTGGCTATATAAATACTTGCTTATAGTGGTTGGGTGTTTGAACTTGTAATGGATTTTCAACAAGCAAGTGCAGTAATCATATTTTTTTTGCGCTCTACGATTATACATATTCCCAATGACTTGCTGCCATTTCCGAATTCTCAACGGGTGATTTTCTTTGTTCGTTTCGTAGAACTGAAAACGCAGCTGACTTTGCTGGTATTGAATAAAAGGAGAACATGCTGCGCAGTATAGCTAATAACGAAATAATGAAGCTTGCAAAATAGATTAGGTTAGGTGGAATGACTGATTTCAAATAACAAAACTAACACTTGATCTGTACGTCCGTCTATATGGAGGCCAGCAGACTAAGTTCACTCTTGTAATTCATTGTTTCTTAGACCAGATGACGCAACAATGTTTTTGCCGTTTAATTCATGACTTAGTATTTTCATTTTGTTGATAAATACCCTGACTACACAGTTTCTGTCTGCTTTTAATAGCATGAAGCATAAATATAACAGTCCAGCTACTATTGGATCGTCATTGTAAACAAGTTACGCGATTGCGCGATTGACTTGATTTACTTAACAGATGACAGCTGACATATACGTTATGGCCATTACTTTTCTCGTGCCTAGTCAGCAAGCCGGACATACGAGCTGACATGCATTTTACTCGTCAACAATCTGTACAAGTGTTACTATAGGAAACAAAGCCAGCGTTGCCACACTATTTTTTTTTTTGTGATACCACTGCCATTTTGAATCATCGAGCGCCACCTGCAGAAACAGATAAAACCAATGGAGTTGTTATGGTTCTATGTTATACTCTTTTTATCCAAAACAACTTATGCATTTACCCTGCCCCAGACGTATTGCCAGAAAAGAAGCGAACAGCAGCTAACTTAAAATTCAAAGGCCACTACCCACAAAGTGTTCTCCTACACCCACCATTGCACACTTGCGCCCACAAACTACTAATAAAAAAATAGACTATCAGAGAATTTTATTTTATTTAATTAACGGAAAAAATCTGCTAGTGTTCAGCCGTAGCGTGCTTATCTTCTCTCTGAAACTATCAATTTTTCGATCTTTGATAAGCGAGTTTAATATGTCCGCTTGGTATTGAAAACGGACTGCCACAGTTATTAGGTGGGAGTGAATGTGTGGAAATTTACTTTGGGATGAATATATTGAAAACAAACTTTTTCCGATTTCAGAGCACTCTTACGAATCGGGAGTTTTTCTCTGAGTTACTTCAGATTTACCAATACAAGTGCCTTTGAGTTTGACAACTAGTGGAGTTTGTTTACGTTTTCGTGAAATTTTTCAACTGCAAAGAAACGCATTGAATCGGATGGATGTGTTTTTGTTAATTTTTCATTTTGGAGTGGAAGTTATGAGTTTCTTTGTTGATATTTGTGCGATTGGAATATGTGTAGCCTTCGACACTTTTCTATCGGCCATATTATTCACTCCCTTTAAAGGTTACACCCGGGTTTAAGTGAGTTTAACCCAAAAATTAAACCCAAGTCCATAATATTCAGTCTTAAACCCGAACATAAACCCAGTTTTTTAAACTTGACATCGTTTAATCCGATTGGATTTAAGCGCACTCCGGAGACCTGTTTAAGTACTTTAACTCGGGTTAAAACTCAATTTCATAATATTGATATTTCTTCGCTCGCAAGAAATAAGAAAAATAGAAAAGGGGCATAGAAAAAAAAAAATTGGCAAGAAACTAAAAAAGAACTTCATATGTGACATTTGCTTAAAACGGATTAAAAACGGTTTAAAGTGTTTAAAATCCGCATTTAAATCCATTTTTAATCCAGCGGTTTTAATCCATGTTTTTCAGTGAATAATATGGACATAGGTTTAAATTTTCGGTGTTAAAAAATGCGGATTAATGATCGAGTGTAAAATTAACTTAAACCTGAGTTACACCCGTAGTGAATAATATGGCCCTAAGTATATTCCATTCACTTGTTTAATTTTATATTAAAATATTCGAAGTTTGCACCCAAATTGATTTCTAAACGTTTGTATATAAATAATTAACAAAAAGAGGTCCACCCGTTTCTTTGCAGTTGAAAAATTTCACGAAAACGTTAACAAACTCCACTAGTTGTCAAACGCACTTGTATTGGTAAATATGAAGCCACTCTGAGAAAAAATTCAGATTCATAAAATTTCTCTGAAATCTGAAAAAGATTTTTTTTTTTTTATTCCAAACGAACATAAAAAGTGATCGAATACCACATTAGGTTTTAGTTAGATTTCGGTTTGACATTTGACCCGGTATCTACACAGTAAAAGAGTTTCTGACACTTTGGAAAAAAAAATCTATAATACGAGGTTCGTTATTTGGCGTTTTTATTTTATAATTCAGATAGAGCAGAGACCAGAGGTCAAGCACATCGAGCATTTCAGTACGCTCTAAACCGAGTGAATTCAAAGCGATCTGATTTATTTATGAAAAGCATTTGATACAAATAGTCTGCGGCACTTTTTTTTCGAGTTACTTTCTTTTTCGGTTGGTTCCATCATTCGCAATCCTGATCAGTTATCATGGAATTATCTCTCAAAATATGCTGTGCTTAGATTCTAATTTTTCGAACCCATGGAACAGTGGTTAGTGTGCTGGAATAATGATCAAGAGGTTCCTTGTTCCATCTACGAAGAACACACAAATTAGAAGTTGCAATGTATTCTATCAACCTCTCAGTCGTATGTTATCCAGTCAGGTATGTTTTCCACTGAGCCAACTCACGCAATGTTTAAAAAAAACTACTCAGTTCAGCCGTTTTCATTCGCCATGGAGGCTAGTACGCACCTGTTTCACAACAAAAATGACACAACGAAATCATGAACGAAAAATTTCGCTCTCCTTTTGGTTTTGCAGTACGCAGCTGCTGCGAAATGATGGCGGAAAAGTGGGTAGTTGTAGTAGATTGCTTTTCTCAGTCTTTTCGCACACATTTTTTGTTCGGGACATTAATTGCTTGCGAAAATTCGACATTGGTACTCAGATCAAAATTTAAAATGTCTAATCGAAAACGGCTAATTGTTAAGAAAGTTTAAGTTATACAAAAAAAGTACGTTCGCAATAAAAGTAAGCATTTTTTTTACAAATAAATTTCTAAGCAGCATATAAATCGCCAAACTTTAAAGTGACTAGCGGAAATTAGTATAAATCCCAATGACAATTTTAAGGAGCCAGTAAAAAGATCGAGTACCCAAATCAGCGATAAATACCCAGTGCTGGTAACACTGCTACCTACTTCTTCAGCTGATGGTACTCTCCACAAATTATTTTCCGCTGCCTTTTCGAAGACGTTTTGCTGTCCATTTGGAGACCACCAGAAAATTTCGTTCCGGAACAGGTGCGTACCAGCCTTAACATTAGAGAATAAAATCAATCAGAGTCAGAGCACCTTAACGCAAGAAAACAATGTCCGCGTTCAATTGATTGCTCTGTTGATAACTGAGTAGTTGATAATGTCAAACACTATTACTGACGTCTAACCATTATCGCTAGAGCTCTGCCTCTAAGCATTAGCGCCGGATGCAATGCAACGCATGCATTCCTTTTGACATTTAAAGCGCTACAGTTTGTTTTTAAAGTATATTTTTATCAACCGAAGCACGAAAACGTAAGCTATAAAATAAAACAAATGTAATGTGTGATGTGGCACGTCATATTCGCTGGCAGAAACCATCATTTTAATCTACTTATTAGCATTAAAAAAAAAGCTAATCTATTTGACACATACGAGTATTTATAACATACCACATGATGGCGCCTCCTTTGCACATTTCTTGAGAAACAGATCCCTCAAGGTTTCTATTTGCTCAATACTTGGTTTTGACATCTTTTAGTTTAAAAAAATAACTAAAAATTAAAAACACAAACAACCGACACTTCCACCGAACTTCAATTTCAGACTGACCAATGAAGTATTTCGACTCGAAGACAATGTCCAATGTAAACACTCACGTATAACTAACAACTGATAAGCCAATCTCGAGAGGAGAGGACATGGGTAATCTCCATGCAATCGAATCCCGACTACAATTTTCATTAACCCTAATGTAAACTTTAGCGCATAGCAATTTGTACACAACAAATCCAACTGAATTCTTTTTACTCCGCCGCGTATTTTAAGAACTGCTATCTACACACGAGTTAAATGTAATCGCCACCAACAGCCACCACCTCTATACTGAGTACATTGCTTCTATTGAATAAATTTTCTCCAACTATCAATTGCAATCAAATACGGAATTAAAACTTAAAGTGTAAATATAGGTATTCATGCGACACAATCCAAATGAAACACAAAAGCAAATATTTGACACAACCGATCGTAGTCAAGCCCGTGGCGGCGTGGCGAGCGTTCGCCTCGAAATGCGTTGTGGCATCTGTTTGGAGTGTTTGGCGACTGCGACCACACATTGGCCCAGCGCAGTGTCACTGTTCTGACAGAACGATCGTTGGCGATGTAAAGTGACATAATAAAATTGGAATGAGGTGAATATTATGCTCGCGCTTCAAATACGTGAACCTACGCTGCATATTGTACGACACGATTGAAACTAAAATTAAACGCGCTACCCTACGAGTCATTATGGCGTCTCATTTATGTACATTCCGCAGAATGAATTGTATTTATAAGCATACACGCTCGAAGCTGATAACAAGGTGATCGCACTTAAGTCACACACACACAAACAGCGGCGGTTTGAGTAGCTACACGAAGAAATAGGTCACTCAAACATATCTAAAGTAGAAAAAAAATGGCAAATAGCAGTAACCAGTAACACCGTCACCGGCAAATCGACCTTGAGTCGTCGCTGCTGTGTAGGCATTAGCGTCGGTTGTCAACCTGTTTTGGAGGCTGTCACCGAACCGTCCCATTCTCTAAATATGACCAAATGAAGCTAGCCACCCTCAAGAGCTTTTTCGTCTGATATTCTAAATATGACTTTCGAAAGTTCTCAAAGCATTCAGTGTGGGCATGTCACATTCAGAATTCGGTCAGTTGTCAGTTTGTTAGATTGTGGTTCGTGCATGGGCTCGTTTCAATTTTAGTGTAAATATTTTTTTTATTTGTTTTTCATTAATTTTGCGGACTTCATCGTTCAATTTTAGTGAAAATGAAATTCGCGGAGCATTTGTCGGCTCACATCACTCCAGAATGGCGCAAGCAGTACATAAATTACGAGGTTGGTGTGATGATTTCTATTTGTGTTTATTGGAAAATGTATTATTAGGTAGAGAAATGTCAGAAATGGTATTTGACATTTCGGTTGGAAAAAAGCTTGCGACAAATAGTGTCATCAGTGCCAGCTTTTCGAGTGCGCAGCTGTGAGAAAACTTTTTGAGAGCGTTTTGCTGGTCAATGACACCACGTGTTACGCTGGGATTGTTTGTAAACAGACAGATTTTGTTGGTAGGACCGATATTGGTGGTGGGTGTGCTTTTGCACTGTTTACATATAGGACTACAATTGGTTTCATTTGTGGGTCAAATCCAACTGTAACCACCGAGATTTGTTGGGTAAGGGAATGTGTTTCGTATCCTATGTAGGTATGTAAAAGGTTCAGTTCAATCTTAAGGAGGATAAAGCTAAATTTGTTTTTAAATTGAAAGAAAATCTTCAACTAGGTAGATGATAGATGTGGGTGTTTTTTAAGCCATCTCAAACGACATATTTGCCACTTTCCGTTTCGAAATAAATTGAAATTGTCCCACGTCAGAGCCTATAGTTTATTTAAATTTTTTGGAGCGAGTGGATTTAATTTATTTCATACATCTACATAGCCCGCAATAGCTAATTATTTCTGGGCTTATAAAGTAAATGTGGAAGTCCTTAAAAATATGCTATGCAAGTTGATAGGCAGCAATCCTTGGGACAATGTCTTGTTATTTTTTAATCAGCGATTTTTTAAATTTTTGTAGATATACCATATACACCGCTTCATGGTTTCCAAGCGACTTTCATGTTTTTTTTTTGTTTCTGTTAACATCTGAGTCAAATAGAAATTTAACTCCACAATGCTTTCTGTTGGTCTTCGATTTTAGATATAATAAAAGGTTTGGCTTTCTATCAGCACCTTCATAAATTCTGTTTCTATGAATCTCTTTAAAACTGCGTCCAACATCGCTTCAGCTCTCGTTGCATTGATGAGTACAATCGGCCTGGGTACAATCGGTCCATTCGACGATTTAAGTGCCAGCTTCGATGCTTTCTAATTCTAGTACTTAGGAGGGCGTTCATTTTTGCATGCTGTAGTTATATTCTCATACTTTTACCAATAACTGACTAACATTTTTATAAATGTAATTTTAGGAAATGAAAGCAATGCTGTATGCTGCAGTGGAACAAGCCCCATCAGCCGAACTGGTAGACCCAGAGATCCTTACCCGCTATTTCGCCAAATTCGACGAGCAATTCTTTCACTACTGCGACAAAGAGCTAGCCAAAATCAACACGTTCTACTCGGAGAAAATGGCTGAAGCCACTCGAAAGTACGGCAACCTGCGTAGTGAACTAACCGAAGCACTCGAAGTGGGCTTCGTTAACAAAAAGCAACCCGCTTGGAAGACAAAAAATCCGCTGGGAAAGAAAAATGTACCAGCCCGCAAGGTTCAAGATCTCAAACTGGCATTCAGCGAATTCTATCTAGCGCTGATCTTACTGCAGAACTATCAAAATCTGAACTTCACAGGCTTTCGGAAAATTCTCAAGAAACACGACAAACTCCTGACTGTCGACTATGGGGCAAAATGGCGAAAGGATCAGGTCGAGCTGGCACATTTCTATGTGAACAAGGACATTGATCGATTAATTCAAGAGACTGAGACCGCATTCACTCATGAGATCGAAGGTGGCGACAGACAGAAGGCAATGAAGCGACTGCGAGTACCGCCCCTGGGTGAACAGCAGAGCCCATGGACTACGTTCAAAGTTGGCCTGTTTTCAGGTGCGTTTGTGGTCCTGTTCATAACGGTAATTTTGTCGGCAATATTCCACGGCTTGGGCGACAATTGGCGATCTGCACTTCGACTGTTTCGCGGACCGTTTTTAATTGTGGAATTCCTGTTTCTGTGGGGCGTGAACGTTTACGGCTGGAGGTCATCTGGCGTCAATCATGTACTTATCTTCGAACTGGATCCGAGGAACCATTTGTCGGAACAAAACATTATGGAAATGGCCTCCGTTTTCGGAGTGCTTTGGACAATTTGTGCCCTGTGCTTCATATACTTCGACGCCTTGGGCATTCCACAATTTTCCGCACCAATATTTCTTTATACAGCCATGGCAGTATTTTTGCTGAACCCAACGAAAACATTTCATCACGAGGCCCGCTACTGGGCGGTACGTTGTTTGAGCCGAGTCGTTATGGCGCCATTCTTTTATGTGACGTTCGCTGATTTCTGGCTGGCAGATCAGCTGAATAGCATTGTGCCGGCATTTTTGGATATTCCTTTTGCGTTGTGCTTCTTTCGCAACAATCCCGAATGGGAGAGGGCAAAAGGTTTGAATGATTTAGAGATGTAAGGGTGGCTATTGAGTTTTTCTACAACTCGAATAATAAATTCCTGTCACAGTTATCAATATTATTCTCCTTGTAGCAGAATTCAATCAGCGCCTAGTTGGTTGTGCAAATGATGCTAATGTTTTATTTTTCACAGATGCAACTGCTTGTATTGAGGACCGATCACTTGTTCGTCCTTTCGTTGCTATATTGCCGGCATGGTTTCGGTTTGCGCAGTGTATTCGCCGATATCGTGACACAAAAGAAGCTTTTCCTCATTTGGTTAACGCCGCAAAGTATGCCACATCATTCTTTATTGTGATATTCTCGTTCAAATTTCAGACAACCTCCGGTAAGTAGACTTTTGGTCTCAATATCGCTACAGTAGGATACTCGAATTTTTCAGTTAACTGGAAATATTTTTAACCACCAACTCTGGCCTATTTCCTGTTACTTAGCCTACAAGCTAATTTTTACGGCGTGGTCACGATTATTGTTACATAGAAAATCATATCGACAAATGTCACGTAACTTCAAAAATTCTGAGTCACCAACACACTCGCAAAAAATATAAGCCGCTGTGGCAAAGCTGCTGGCAGTGTTCACAGAATTTTATCCGTTAAATTTGAAATTATCCATTACGTGTGGATAGTATTTTTTTAGGAAAAAGTTCACATGTGCTTAAAATATTTATGAAAAACCAGCGGAACCGGCGAACTTCATCTCGCCCCAATTTAACGCCTTCAGCTAAACTCCAGAGAGATAATAAAACACAGATAGTTCAAATTTCAATGTGATTTATTTGAATGGAATCGAAATTAGTAGAGAGCAAAGTGATAAACAATGTTTTTCGATTTGTTTTCCATCGCAAAAACAAAAAATGAAGACGGTTTGACAACACGAGAACAGGCAACGTATAACTGACCGCGCGGAAAACAGGAAAATTCAAGATCAATCAAAGAGACTTACAAAGATTGACCTTGTGATTTATTGATTGTCATCGCAAAAGCCAATCGAACGGGGAACTGAATCCGCTTGAATTGGATGTCACTTTTTCAGGTATGCATTAAGTTCACCCGCAGCAGTAGATTTTGGGATGACGGAAAGCGTTTGACGAAAATCTCCGGGGGGGAATATCATAGGCCCTCCAAATTGTCTCGCATCACCTCGTAAATCCTTCATCGTTCGGCCAAATGCCTCCAAAGCTCGTATATGCGCCATTTTGCATTCAAAATGAACGCAAAACGTCTTTTATCACAATGACAATAACAATTATCCGAAATTTTCCAAGTTTCACAACGAGTTTTCTACCTTTACATCGTCCAAAATTATAAAATCATGCGATAAAATGCTAAATTTCCGAGTTTACCACTAAGGATTTTCTATTTTTCCTTTCGAAAAGCCATTCCGGAACAATTTCACACAAAATTCCACACAAAAAATCTATTTTCGATTTTTCCAATTTCCCGACCTTCTCCTGGCAATTACGAACAACTGAAAAAAGATTTGAGCCAAATTGGCCCAGCAGTTCTCAATTCATGAATTACCATACATTGTTTACACCATTTTGAAATACAAATGTATATATGTAAATGAACAATGGTTGATGGAAAATAAAAACATTTTGAACAAATTTTCTTCAGTTATTTAAGAAAAATTTACACATGAAATTGATGTTAATGATATGTATTCAAAAGCGAAAAATACAAAAACGAAGACAAAACGACGAAATAACATTTCCCCAAGGTTGGCAGCATTTATTTTTGTATGTTTCTGCATGTCACACGGATTCTAATTGACATAATACCGATAGGAAAAAAAATGGCGGAATTTGAAAAAAAAAAACTGAGGGGGCCAGCGCCAGCGGCAAGAGGATTGCGATTTGCGAGTTGGTGGGCTCAGTATGATTTGTCTTAGGTTCAAAGGTTACGCTTTTTAAAAAGGAACACGTTTGCAGTGTAGCATCTGTAATTTTCTACTTGTAAATGTAGTGAATTCTGCTACATTTGTAACAAGGTGCTTTAATCTTATCTGTCCCATTTGGACATTATTTGTACCAAGTACCCAGAAGAGCTTCGATGTGTGCTCTGCAAAATTTATTCGATAAATTTCATGCCGGAAACAAATTCTTGACAAAAAAAAATGCTTAAATGCATGAAGTCAAAAGAAAAACAATTCTAAAAAAAATAAAAAAAACAAACACTTTTTTCCATCTGTTTTTTTTTTCTGGAAAACCAATATCATTTTGTCTTTTATAAAGGGTCCTTCATTTTTCGGTTTCGAAAGTAAAGCTTAATATAACACACACAGCGATGCATTTTTGATGAAAATTTGATTTCATTATAAAGTTGGTCTTTGCCATTAGGTGTGAAATACAATATCATTCAAATGACCGCCTCGGGAAGATTCGCTGCATGCGATTCTATTAAGTTAATTTTTAACAACTTTTTCACACATTTCGGGCGGTATCGGAAATTAAATTGAAATTGAAATTGTACCTCGGCCATTACTTGAGTAATGTTGGATTTAAAACGTGAAATTACGCGACCAGGAAACTTCTCACACAATAAAGCCATATTTGGTCGTGTTGTGAGACTTATTGCCCCGTCTTGTAGTGAGTTTGTAGTAAGTTTCAATAATTTTAACGTGTTGTTCGATTATTAACCGATCCATTATCGTAAGTGGCAAACATTCAACTAATATAACGACACTCCAAATAACAGCTGAGTTTGACAGGTGTCAAATGCCAGTGCTACCAACTTGAAGCCACGAAATGAATGACCCTGTAATACACATTCCTCTAAATTTATTTTTCTGCCTATCTGTATAATATAAAATAAAACTCTTTTCTCTCTTCAGTAAGGAATTCCGTGCCTGAAAATAATTCAGAAAATAATAACAAAAAACAAAACCAAAAAATTCAACAGTATTTGAAATATTTACGATACTTACTCAAGAATAATAATTACACTTTCAATTCGAGGAATCTAATTACAAGATATAAATCCTTCTTATTTTAAGATATAAATCCTTCACCGTGTATATGTTGTATTGGTCCATGTATCTGCTTGTCTCCACGTACACAATAGACACGATTCATCAGACTCAAACTTCACGGGTACACATTTCACATTCCATGTGATGCGTGGAAAAGTGGTGCGAAACATCTCAACGTGTTGTAGGTATATCAACTTAAATTACACAAATGGCATAAATAAAAAAAAGAGCAAAAATTAAAAAAAGAGCTAAAACCGAAAAATAAAAAAATATTCCCGAAAATGCTCGAAAAGCATTTGACATTTTTCTTTTTTGAAAATAAGGCTTTCAAGTTTTCGAAAATGCTAGATCTAGCAGGGCTATAGCCGAACAATTATAGTTTGGGTTTTGGCTGAATGTAGTTTTAACAGGGCAGTATCAGATACCGATTTCAGTTTTTTTTTAGCTTTTTAACCGCTTCCAATTTCTCTTCGCCGCTGCCGACCATTAAACAAATCAGAACGATGCACTATCTTAAACTGAATTTAAATTTATAAACAACCTACAAGTCTGCCTCTAGCTACGAAATATTGTCTTACTTATCGCATTAACCAAGTCAAGGGGCAACAAACTCTCAAAAGAATAATCACTAAAATAAGCGGCCAAACACTGTGTCATATAGGTAACAAAATTGTTTGATGCGACGTCTTTTATTTTTCTTCAAAGAACACAAAACAGTTTGTACTACGGCTTCAAAAGTAATTGTGGCATACATATTGAATTCTAGGCTTAGAAAAACTTCAGTGCATTTTCGCTGTCACTTTGAAACGATGTCCCATGAAGATGTGGCTCTGCGAAGAAAATACAACCATAAATTGTATACACGTCAACCGCTTTTCCCTCGGCAACTTACCAAGAGAATGTGTGCACTGACTTAGGCCATAAAGTAAGTGCTTTAGTTATTGACACGTAACTGCCTACATCCAGATTACCCTAACGTATGAAATCTTCTTCGACATCCAAATGCCCCAGGCAGAAATGATTACACACTCATGTAATTCATTAGCTATGTTTGGTTGCATAAGGTATTCGGTATTCCTATATATGCATAGATGTCTGAATTTGCTGCTTTGGAAATAGCAATCCTTCTACCGTTGGTCAATAAATCTGGTTTAAACATCGAGCTAATCGATCGTAAAATAAATTCCCTGTGAGTGTCCTTTTTCATCAAATAAAATATCATTTGTTTGAATAGCTTCCGAACGGTAAAATGACTAAAATATGTCTGTTTAAGCATTCCAAACCAACAGTTGGGATGTGCTTATCTATCATTTACCCTAGGACAAAAATATATCAGGAATTTCTGATTAATGTATCAATTAAGTTAAGTCGCTGTTTGGGGTCGTTTTATGTTCTCATTAGTCAGGAAAGGACTATGACAGGGCATCTCTTAAATATAAGCAAACAATTGTAGGTCGTTAAGTGGGAGTAGTGACACTGATATCCGAGCTACTTGAACTTGGACCATTGATGCCTTAATTATTCAACCGGCAAGAGGAGTCAAATGTTAAAGGATATTATTCACAAATACTCAATTATGTGCTTAAGCTGCGAAGGACGTGAGTGTGGTCAAAAATCCATACTGACGGGATTTTAGAAAATATACCCAATTTCGTTGAGGATTGGCTTTGGGGAGTTCTCTAAGTATTTATTGACGCACTTTACGGCGATTTTTGAAGCATTTTTTGGGTCGTTTTTGGGTTGTTTTATTGTTTGTTTGTAATCAACGAAAACCTATTTTTCTGTGGGTCTTGCAGTTCATTGCGTTGTATTTGCGCAGCTGCTTTTGCACAATGATTGGCACTATGTTGCTGACTGTGTTCTTTCAAACATCTCGCAAATAATAATAATCTCAATATCGTCCAGTTTTCTGGAGATAACTGGTATTGACGACAAGGCCTAAGCCTTTGTTTGTTTGTAATGTAAGACGCAAGGTCCCAACGGTAGCCCGTTGAGAAAAGCATAGGAAAACCATCTGATAATAATAATAATAATAAAACCACTGTAGAACAAGCGCTGCTAAAAATTTGGTAAGAACAGTTTTGCAGACCGGCCGAGCATCTATATGGTGACAGAACTTACTTGCTACGGAACAAACACGAACTATTCATGTTGATCGGGTGAGTGTATAAAATTATGAATGAAACTTCAGGATAGGTGGTTCTTTTCACGAGAAGGAAGTACTCTGTGTTAATAAAGGTGGCAGTCTCCTGAACCGAACCCAATCTTTAACACGGAAATTGCTTTCAAGGTGCGTCGCTTCTCGGTCAATCCGTCGCCATGGGCTGATAGAGTTTTAGAGTAGTTAAAGGCTACTTATAGTCTTTACAATTACTTAGTGAAAGGATAAAAGTGAAGCAAAGAATCACTCTTGCCAATCTATATTTCTTCGTGCTAAGAGGCATCAAGGTTAAGCCCTTCCTCGTGGACCCAAAGTGATATTTAACAAGATGTAAGTTCTTCCGGTCCACAGTATCGTGTTGAAGACCCCAGATTTGGGTAGTTTTTTTTTTTTAAAAAAAGTCCCAACATTTTATCATTACTTTTTTGTTACATGGTTTACGTACGACTTAAAACTAGGAATTTCGAATTTGAAACGCGGTCTTCCGAATGCTAAAGTTTAAGGCCAATAAATACACAAGATAAAACCTGTACTATTTTAAGAAATTATTCTCAATGTGCAACGATCAAATTAAATAAATAAATAAAAATAAATAAAATAAAAACTAAATAAAATAAAAACCAAATAAAATAAAAATGTCACGGATATTGCTTGTAGGAATTTACCCTATGAAACTGAAATAGTTGCTTATAAAATGTACAGATGATGTTGGTGCTTAAATCCGGAAAAATATTTCAAGGAATATCATGAAACAATAGCGTTTTCCTAGTGACATTTAAAAAAAAAATTGTTTTTTAAACGAAAGTAGTCCAAATATATTAGAACAAATAATTTAGAGAAACAACGATTATTTTACAGCATTTTAAAATAACAAACAGATTTATTTCATCATGGATTGTCATGCTCAATTTTGAATCATTTGGTAGTGCACAGATAAGAACGGCGAATATTTGTGCTGCCTCAATCTTAAGTTTAAATTACACAAGAGCTTTTTGTACGTTCGCAAAATGCGGAAGCGCATTTTAAGGTTACCAAATTCCAACTTAAGGTTTTTTTTTCGATTGCACCACCTCCCGCGAACGTCTGACAAACATCCGAAAGTATAACTGGCATGAAAGAACTTCTCAATTGGACATTTGGACTCGGCATAAAATTGTAGATCCCTTTCACTCGCCCCAAAACTCACACAAAACGAATGGTTGTGAGAGGCTAGGCCTAAGGTCCCTACAGACCTGTTGCGCCAACTATTTATTTATTTTATTTAAAAGGTATATTATAACGAAATACAAATTACCACCTTCGACCAAAAAAATCTCTAAATCTAGAGAAAAAAAACCCAAACTTGCAACCCTGTGTAGTAGAATGGACTTTACCAAAAACGGATGAAAGCCTCTTCGGCTGATAATTAGTTCAGTTTATATCGATTAAGTGTATAAGAGAAGACTCAATGACAACCTTTACAGGGCTACCTATCGACGATGACCTCGTCTTAAAATATAATAGCTGATAGGTATATGCGTTACTGGAGGCAACTGATGGGACTGAGTCTGCTTTTACGTAGCTGATTAAACTATTCGAGATTATTTCTTAACCTCCTATACTCGCTCCTGGAATTTTATAAAGCAAAAGTTTTTCTTAGGCTTTATAACGAAATCCTCAGTTGAAGTAGTTGGCGCAACAAGTCCGTAAAGTATCTTAGGTCTACCTTCCAACAAACTTTCGTTTTGTATGCGATTTAAATTTTTCGAACGAAGGGAAGGGACTTGGAATTTTTTGTCCAAGCTTAAACGGCTCGATTAGGAATCTTGCTCAGGATAGTATACATTTGTCAAATGTTTCCGACAGGTGGTGTAGTAGAAAAAGACCTTTTAAGGGTATGCTTTGTGTTCTTTTCGGGGTTTGACTGGCCAATCGCACAGCCTCAACTTCGCCTACAGAAATTGCAGTGGCAACTCGCCATATCGAGTGTTATAAATAGGCGAAGGGAAATAGTTGTCATACTGTCATACATACAACATATTTGCTTGATCTATTTTTATTGGGAAAATTATGCAATGCTGTGTGTAATTTGTTTTCCAATATTTTGTGTATAAGCATGGTTAATAATGGCCAAATTTTCTACCACTGGGCGGACTCTCGTGTTTCTAATTGCTCCACAAAAGTATTGTCTCTTCTTATTGTGCACGCAAATCCGCTTCTACGATTTGAACGTCCTTATGTAGGATATTTTTTATATTTCGCCCAGGCCCTCTTAAATGAAGCGGACCACAGCTTTCCATCGCACAATCGAGAAACAAATTTGACGAACAAGATATTTTTCGTTGTTTGGTTACTGTTAGAGCAAGTTCTTGTTGTGTTTATTTTTGCCGTTTGGTCGACAAGCAGACCCTCACGGAAAGTCTTCAGCGCCACATCGATCCTAGAAGCATCACCGCAGTCAGGTGGAATGTTACAGATCTCCACAGCATTTCCCATGAGTTGCTGCTCCAGATTATCAACTTTCTTCTCGAATTTTTTGTTCGCATTCATTGTTTTGCAATTGAAGTTCCTCTAACTGTTATCCTTGTGTCTGCTTTAATTCTTTTAAGTCCGCGTAAATCGGACTTCGAAGGTGGAGCGAGAGGTGTTTGGTTAACAGGTGTCACCGCAGGATGCGTGAGGTACGCTATTACAGTCGCGACACACCACCTTCAGTTTAGAACGCTCAACAATATTTCCACACGTTTTACACGACATTTGAATGTTATCAATGAAATAAATGTAAATAAAAATAAATAATTGACAGGTCCGTAGGGACCCTAGGCCTAGCTTCTCACAATCATTCGTCTTGTGTGAGTTTTAATTTTTGGGACGTATGGAAGGGATCTAAAATTTTATGTTGAGTCCAAACGGCCAATTGAGAAGCTCTTTCATGACAGTTATACTTTCGGATGTTTGTCAGACGTTCGCGAGAGGTGGCGCAGTGAAAAAAACCTTAAGTCGGAATTTGGGTTTTCTCGGGACTCGAACCAGGGACCCCGCGCTTAGTAGTCCAACACACTAACCACTAAGCCACTGCGCCTAAATGTAAATGGTACAAAAAAAAATAAGAGAACATTTTAATTGTTCTCGAATAAGCGATTTTGCCTCCCAACAAACAGCTGAGAGCTGAACTGTCCCTATCGGGTCAAAGAAAATACCTTAAAACGATTAACGGAACAAATTACATTCAGCTGCAGACGTTTATACACGATTAGGTTTATTCAAGAATACAATCATTTGGAAAGACAGCCACTCAATCAAAAAGAGGGTTAGACAAAGTTTACTGCCACACACACACAAAGGATACAGGAAATCCAGTATACATATCTGGTTCACAAGCTGCTCACCTTATTTTCATTGTTTTAAGACATTGCTTAAGGGATTTCGCTTAGTCTCATTTAGGTATAGCAACTTTTGCTTAAAGCCATAATCCAGTCCTTAAAAAACAAACAAAGTGAAATTGGTGGCAAAAACTTTTCCTTTTACGGGAAATAAGGTTGAGAATCCCAGCCCAGCGAGATGTGTTTTCTTTTCCGAGAAACTTGGGTATGATTTATTTTTGTCGACTGAAAATTTAATAAACTCGGACGTCTTCGGGGAAAATTCGCGCGTATTCAACGTTATTCCTTTAGCTGTTACCGGGTCATGATATAACAGATAATATTATACGTTTGGATAAAAATGGCAGAAGTTTTGTGAAACTTTTCCAATAAAAGGTAAGGCGGATACCTATATAGTCTAAATGAAAATTACAACTGCACGATAAACATATTTATAAAGGTTTTCAGTTCCAATATTGCAGTGAGTTATGCGCTGCAGCTTGCAGACCATTTTTCCTGAAAGGACTGAATTGAATCTGCAGCCATTAGGCGCAATTTAACGTAAAAGTAGGAACAGAAAGAGAAAAGGCGAATGTAGAACGCTTCAGAACTTCCTTAGATGGTGCTTCTGCTTTTAAATTGTTGTTAGTTGCAATCCTGAGGAAATGCCAATAGGAAGAGAGCTTTGATTTTCTGTAGCCACAGGAATTATTAAGAGTAAATTGCACTGAAAGGTTGCCTGTCATGCCAGTCTGTCTATTACATGTCACACTTTGACGAACAGTTTTGTTAAGTTTCTAGAAACATATGGCCTTGATAGAACCTATATAAAAGGCACAGGCCAGCGTCCAGTCTTCTGTGTTTGATGAGAGCCTTTGGAGTAAAGTTTTTCGAACTGCTCGTCTCTGTGTGCTATAAAGTATTAGTTAAGCGAATTTATTGGCGTTTAGCTCCGTGAATGGCAGCAATATTGTGGTGGCATTGGAGGTGGTGGGCTTGTTTGCATAGAAGTTTGACTTTAAAAAAAACCCCAAAGAAAAAAACCAATGGCGTTAAATCGCAAGATCTGGATGGCCAATTCCGATCGCAAAAACGGCCGATTACACGATTAGGAAATGGCTCATGCAGTAATTGAATTATATCTCTGGATGTATGGTATTTGGCACCGTCTTGTTGAAACCACATGTTGGTAACATCCATATCTTATAATTTAGGCACTAAAAACTGGGTTATCATGTCACAACAACGAACACTATCAATTGTTACTGCCTGACTGATGTTCTTGGACTGTCAGCAATATTCTCGCGAACTGCTTCAATGCTTTCTGTTGAACGACTTGTGACAGGACACCCAGAATATCTAAAATTACTAATTGATTTCGACTCTCCCTGAATTTTTGAATTATTCTCTTGACAGTTGATGGTTGAAAATCACTATGAGGGCCATATTTTGTACAAAAATTACGGACTGTAGCTGACAAACCCTCATTATTTTTAAAATATTGCTCAACAATGAAAACGCATTGATCTTTCGTATAGCGCTCCATTATTACTAACCCCGAACTGTCAGCTGTCACATTGTTATATTTTTTTCCGTTGGCATCACTGCACTATTAAATGGCGCAAAAATCAAATTTTGCATGAATTATGGAACACCCTTTTAAGAGCCTGTTTGTTGATTGCATTCCGTTTAAGCCTTAACAAAATGTTTCCCTCCTCCAAAGCTGTAAAATATGTATGGCCTTATCAATAAACATTTTTAGATTTGACTCTAAATTTTAGTAGTTCATAGTGGTTATATTTTCCATAGAATTTTCGGAATTGTGAGCTTCCGTAAAATTGAAGTCAATGCTAGTAGTCTTTTGACTTTTCTGTTTCCGTCAAAATTAAGACTTTACGATCGGAAACGAAGATCAAATCGAAACGACGCGTTTTTTTGCACTTTATTCAAATATTTGCACATTGATTTCGGAAATTTTCCAGCCAGAAAATCGGGTTTAAGTATAATTTATGAAGTCAGCAAATACGCATACAGAGCCCAAAACGCTATTTTCTAATTGTTGTCTATTAGATCAATCAATTATTAAATTTCGGCTTTTAAGGTTTAAGGTTAGGTGGGGACAGTAGCTCAGTTTTGGTGAGCTGGAGACTCTGTGCAAGGGGGCTCAGCTTCGGACATTGGGTCAGCAGTAAGTTTTGGGTCCCCCGTTTGTTCAAAAAAAAAGAACTTAAGGCTGTAGAAAGCCTAGGGTCCTATATGGACCTGTTTCATGAACTATTTATTTTCTTTAGGCTCCCAACTATTTTTTATCAGAAAAGGACACCATAAGGAAGCCAGAATGGGGTGATTTTTTAGACTTAATTGATTCCCATCGTTCCATAGCTTTCGCTTTTAGCTTTAAGTATATAATTAGGTCATCGGTGCGATAAGTACTGTTCATCCAACCTATTGTTGATTACAATCGATATTTTCCCCGTGGAAGTTATTAGCATAATGGACAAGCGTTCAAAGTCTTCTTTGTTTAATAAACGATGACAACTTCGACCGGGATACATTGCACAAACATTTTTTTTTTTAAATATTCAATCTCCTAACATAGTTTCATTTTTCGTTGTTGCCCCATTTAGATATTTACCCCTCATCAAAGGACAATCCTTGGTTTTATGGCTGGCTTGTGGCGCTCGTCGCTTCGTCCTGCTATGCCTATACATGGGACATAAAAATGGACTGGGGACTTTTCGATGCCAAGGCGGGAGATAACAAATTCCTCCGAGAAGAGATAGTTTATTCGTCAACAGTGAGTTGTCCAGTGTCCTTGAGTGCACAACTGCAACCATTACAAAACTAATTCGTGTAAATGCCTCGTTCTATTTATTCCCATTGCCGGCTGTTGATGTTTTAATTGTCCACAACTGAAGTGGTTCTACTACTTTGGCATAATGGAGGACTTTGTTTTGCGGTTCCTTTGGACTCTGTCTATGAGCCTCATCGAGGGTGGCTACATTGAGAGCGATGTCATGGTGACTCTACTAAGTCCCCTGGAGGTGTTTCGACGCTTTATGTGGAACTACTTTCGACTGGAAAACGAGCATTTAAACAACTGCGGCAAATTCAGAGCGGTGCGGGACATTTCTGTAGCTCCAATGGATTGTTCTGATCAGGTAATGTGCTTTGATTTGTGTTTGGTTGGTCTTGGTTTTTTTTTTTTATAAATCCTTTGTAGACCACCATTTTGCGGATGATGGACGACCAAGATGGGGTTGTGAATCGGCGTTCAAAGAATAAACTTAACTCGAAAAAGAAATCTGAGCCAAGGTTCATGCTACAAGGCGAATCCATTGAGGACCTCTACGTGTGAGCAATGCACCCTATATCCGCCGCATATATTGCTCGTTAAACCGAAAAGGAGCACTGAGAACCCATATCAGTTGGAATTGTTCTTGTCATTGTCAGAGTCTTTGAAAAAGCGTACGATTCGTGCAGATGAATGTTTTTTTTTTAATTGAATTCAAAGTTTGATTGTGCCATTTTATATATTTTATCATATATGGACTTTATTTTTGTTCAATGTGTTTTTATGTGAGTTATACATGGTTGTTCATTAAATGTTGAAAGAAAAATATTTTAATTGTGTTTCGGATGGAAACAGTCACCGGTAGAGGTAATATATACATACATACTTACTTTAGGAACGGATATTTAACGGGCAATTAGCTTGATCAATTTTAAATGAATCAGTTATCATGATGGCTGGAATATGAAAAGCGTTTAGGGACGGGTGTTTTTATTGGGTCATTTTTATGCCAGTTTGCAGGGTTCTTTTCAGGCCATAAGGACACTCAAAACTCAAAACTCAACACCCAGTTTTATCAAACAATTTCTTCATAAAAATCTGCATTTAGTTTGCAACCTATATCACAAACTATCGGCATACAAACTCTAAACAGACAAATCACCAACTCGTAACAAATCAATTCGTAACGAGTACCAATAATTTTTGTGGACCTGCATTGAAATGCATGTTAAATTAAATCCTACTTTAGATAAACTGCGATTACAAAAGAGTTTCTATTTCGATCACTCATGTTTGTGTGTAAGGCTTTACTTTTACTAGAAATATCAGGACCCCCCAACACGGGGTTTTATATGCAATCTTCTCGTGGAAAGAATTTTTGGATCAAATTAAGAAAAATAAGCGCAAGATCATGAAACGTTTGTGCAGTTTTACATCTTAGCTCAGGATTTACTAATTCGCTACTTTTTATTCCAAACACTAGAAACCGTACGAAGTAATTGAACCTCAAAAGTCGCACAGTAACACTTTTCATTATCAGAAATTTGATACCATTTTTAACACGCGTTTTTTTTTGTGGCGTTTTTCCACGCGAACTACTTTTTCTGGTCTTGTAACTCTGCATAAATTTCAAACCGGTTCCTCAAGGGTACTCTTAACTCATCTTGAAATAAGTATTAATGACACCAAATTTTCAATACTCATGTGGTATAAAAATCACTTTTCGTTCTTTTCTGGAGATGCTTCCTTAACGCTGAGTTCGGCATAGCGGGTCCTTTAAACGTATTCATTGACAACTAAACTCGAGCATGTTGAATATTATTACAAACGTCTTGTCATATGAGTAACTGTTTATAAATACTCGCTGCAGTCTTTTATATTTATCTAAGCTGTTCAATAAGTTAATTTTATCTTACTTTCAATAGTTCCAGATGATAGACATTGCTCTATTTTCGTTTAAATTCTGTTTGGCAAGAGAGCACTTTTCCAATGTAAAGGGTGGGTCATCTGGTGGTTTCTTTTTTTATTTTGACACTGACAGCTGTCAGAAAGTCGGTATCATACCTCCGCGGAACCAAATGAGTCGCTTTGCGCTTGAATAACGTTGGGAAATATTAAAAACTCATTTCCAAAGTGAGTGCTGTGTAGCCCAAACAGTGCGTTTTTTTTAAAAAGAAATTTTGAGCGAAATGAAGCACCCATCGCACCTGCTGTACGCAAGTTTGTGCCAAAAGTTCGCGAGACTGGTATGCTAGTGGACAACACACATTGTCTCACTAAATTCCTAAATCGTGTTATCAGCCGTCTTGGCGATGCCAATTAAACGTCACGGAGCTGCGAATTGAGGCCTTTGGACTTTGTTTTGGTAGGAACCTTGAAGAGCCGATGTTATGCCAACAATCTGGAAACGATTCAAGCACTTAAGGCCAATATAATCCAAGAAATCATAACAAAAACCAAACAAGTTTAATACCAATCACAAACCAATTGAACAGCGCGATGCCCATAAAAGCAAAAGGAATGTTGGCCGGCCATTAGCAACATGCTTTTTGTAGCTCACAAGTATTCACAGACGGGGGTTGAAATTACAAAAACAGCAATGTAAACAAATGGGTTTTGGGGGGATAGACGTACGAAAGATATCCATCTCTTTTATTCATTCATCTCTGCCCGAAACTATCAACAAGGTCTTGGAAATTTGGAGTGACAGAACGCACTACTGCGAAGCCAGCCGCGGCATCCACTGGAACGACGATGTGTTCCATAATTAACGGGAATCTTTGCTTTTACTAATAAAGCCATAATGCATGAAAAAAAATTGAATTTTGTCATTTTATTGCATTTTTAAAAAGAAACTTGTACTATTTGGCTCACTCTGTATAAATGGTTGAAACTATAGTGTTGCATTTTGTGAATCTATGGCACTTTCCCACTACAACAGCTTATAGTAATATCGTATAATACCTTCCCATTTTGCCACGAATACGGACTTAAACGGATACGGATTGAAACTTCCTGCAGGATGCATTTCATCTGAGGTTCTACCGTATATATCGCATATCTGGTGGATTAATTCGCTTCACTAAATCCGCCCAAGCGAAAACTGTTCAGCTGTTGAGTTAAAACGCATCCATCCGAAAACTTCACAAACTTCACTTGTATCGCAATAAACAAGTAACTGTAACCAAGGACACATAATTGCAGAAGCATATTTTTTTCTACCGAAATTCATACTCACGTATATTTTTCGGTACAGCTGCATAAGAGGATAACTCAAAAAATCCAAATTAAATGACCAATCTATAAAAAAAAGGACTTTTATTGCAACATCGATTTCCAGAGAATTGATTAAACAATTTATGCTAGTCAAAATATTATCTTTATTGGCCATAAAGATTCCCTACACTGACCGGCTGCAATGAATGTGCTGCCATGTGTAACTAGATAGTCGTATTCGATGCCAATTTTGTTAAATTTCCATTCCGAAGAGTTTCCGGGTGCAAATTGCTCGCTCTTGCCATCACGAGTTTCATTGCGTGTAAATAATTTGTGTCTATGGATATACGTAGCTACACATAGAACGTGGTAACGTTCTACGTAACGCAGTTACGTAAAGGGAACACGTTGAGTTTATTGCGAGATTTAATGTTGGACGGAAATTATTTGGCTAATCCACTTGAAAGGAAATAATTGCGATGATTCCATAACGAAGAATTTAACTCAGGAAGCAGTTTTAAATAACTTTTCGCTTGACTTCAAATTCTGGTGGGACGCGGACTACTTGCGAGTATTTATTTCTCCACTTTTTCCTATGACATTAGGTGACTTGTTAAGCGTATGTGCATTCATACCTGGGGCCCTTCCTTTCTATTTCGATCCGAAAGTCAATCCTATTCGAAATTGATTTTTAGTTGGAGTAGTTGTACATTTCATTCGCTTTCGATATAGAAAGTACAAAATGTTCACTTTCGAAACGAGATACAGAGTAGGACCCCTGAAGCGAGATTCCGTTTTTTGTTTGCATTGTTACAAAAAAAAGGATTTGACAAAATTTTCTTTACAAATGTTTGTGGCAAATTCGATTCTCTATTTCAATTTAAAAAATAGAAATATGCATCTAGTACATTTTACTGTCGGTTATTTCTTTAAATTCATTTTATGTCAGTTCATACTTTTTGTCACCACTTCTCAAGCCTTTTCCTTTGTACGACGGTACAACGATCAAATTGAATTGAGATGTCAATTACGCTTATCGATATCTGAAAGTTCTTAAAATTCCAATCCGAAGATATCACCAGGTATGTATTGTAAGGAATAGGCCCTGTACACTGCGACCAGAAGAGATCTATTGTGTTGATATCACCAGGTAACCACACCTTTTCGCAAATTTTTCTCAGCTTCAATTGATTTGGGCACTTACTTGTTTCCATACTTTTAGTTGACCAAATATATCCAAATGCACTTAAGTTTGGCCCGTAAGTGGATTCCAACTTTCTTAGAAGTTCGCCTTGTCAATTAACCAAAATATAAATGTAAATAATTGTTACTCACTTACTATAGGTGGCGCTTCAGTAAGCTCGGTCTTTGGCCAACTGCCTCCAGTTACTCCAAGTTGGTTGATTCGTACCTTTCTGAGCAAGTCGATGTCGCGGTACAGCTCGTAGAGCTCGCTGTTAAATATCATTCTCTAGATCCCGTCAACACAAATGTGACCAAAAATTGTTACTTGAACACATTATTCTGCTAAATAAAACTGCAATTTTCCCCAAAGATCGCTAGTACCTATGTCGTTTTGTGAAACCTCTAAGTTAACTGTGACTTTAGAGTAAAGAGGCCCGCTCCTCGTGGAGGAATACCGTGGGATATTCGATTTTCGCTTCTTGCCTTACCCTTAGTATAAAATCCTGTATTTGTAATGATTTGGGTGCACGCACTCCAACTTAAAGTAGTCCTCTTTGCACTTATCATTTGCCAACATTTTTAGCTCTGTACCTATGGTTTCAGATTGTTCGTTATGTCAGGTTTCAAATCGATAACGATGGCTTTCGGGTTTGGAGTATAAGGCGATCTTAAACCGGACTTCCAGAGTCTTTTCTCTATAGTATTGTTCGGACTATAGTCCTTCGAACATAAGGCTTTCGTCCAAATCCAGACCACTACTTCTTAAAGCATATTTGACCTTTCTGCTGTTTGACGGCTAATTGCATTTTCGCACACACTTACATACAAATATCGACACCTATTAAATTTGCACTCTTTTCTTAGAAAATTCCGACCTTACACACATTTGTCGCCAGCTATGTAGATTCATAACTTTCATTGAATTCCAACTTGACTAGTGCAACAAAGTCATATTCCATTTACGCAACTATTCAATGCCATAAAGGGGTTCGCCTAGAGTACGTGGCTTGTTCAACGATTCAATTATTGCACATGTCAAAGAATTAATTTGCACCAACCTCCAAGTGCGGTAAGTTGCTGAAAATATTGCAAAAATGATAAATACTTTCGGTTACTGGAGATATTAAGTGTAGGACGAACCAAAATATAAAACACATCCTCGTATACAAAAGCCTTCTGTTACTCAGTCTTTATTTCAAATGATAAATCACCACACAACAGGACAACAACCAACGATTATCCCTAGCACAGGAATAGTAAATTAAATATCTGGGCTACGCAAGATAAATATAATGCTTATAGTATTCTCATATATCATGTGCCCCCTAAATAAATTTCCCAACAGACATACTATGCTCTGTGGTCCATTTCGTACTCGTATAACGTATCAAATTCACTTGCAAGAACAAACCTTGATTTATGACCAAATCGTGCGCTCAATGTGGATACAAATTCGCACACGTTTGAAATTGAAAAGCTTTGGTTCGCTTTATTCAAAGTAGGTACGTACGTCGGTTCCTATGTGTGAGCTGGTGTATATTGAACACGATTGGAAGACAAAATGAAAATCTTCCTAAAACTGAAAGTAGGTACCACTAAACTGTATACATCTATACATACTGTGACTGACCATGGCGTTGTGTTTCTTTGTATTTTTCCCTGGAAAGAATGGTGGGATTTTAATAGCCACGTGGAGCAATGTTTTAAGCCACATATACAAATTAAAATAAAGATTGGTAGTTTCAGTGCTTCCAGGCTTTCGAGGCAAATTTTCCCTTTTCTTTTTTAGCAAAGGTATTATTCAACAAAAATTTCACCTTGTTTTCTGCAAAGTAAAATTTACATGTAAAACCGAATAAATGCATTCAGATATTCAAAAGGCGTGTTTTTTTGAGCTTCGATCTCAGCAAAGCAAAGTAAAGTAGGATTTTCAGCACGCAATTACAACAACTACGCTCTATTTGACACTTTGAGGAATCACAGTAGTTGTTGTATTTGCGTGCTGAAAATGCTACTTTACTTTGCTTTGCTGAGATCGAAGTTCAAAAAAACACGCCTAAAGATATTCACAAAAATTTTTAGGTTGACTGAGGATGGGCCATTTTCTTACATTTATTTCAAAATAAAGTTTAAAATTTGTTAATAATGAGAATAAACAATCAATGTTTCACGGAGATCCTTTTCCCCCCTTTTTTTAAACGTGTCTTTTGCCGGACTGTTTTTGACTTGATAGTTTTCACTGTCTCTTCTACGAAAATTTTAATCCTCGAATTGTCCAAATTCTTCGTGGATACGGAATGTTTGGTTAGGTTAGGTTGAGTGAGGTTGTGATCCCCCCCCCCTTTTTAACCTGTCTTTTGTTTCCGCCTTTTCAATATAAAATCGACAAAATTTGGCTTTTTTCCCTCAATCTGCGAACACTGAGTTCTTTCCATTTTTTTATTGGAGATATTAAAATGACAAATTTCTGTATTAATAACACCGCCGGAACCATCCAGGTTCCGATTTAGAGAAAATCCAAATTACGAAAGTAAGTTCAATAACTTCTCTGCCTATTAAAATTATCAAGAGTATTTTAGTTAACCTGTAAAGTTCCTTTTTTTTTGCTAAAATCTTCTATTTTCTTCTTCTATATAAATCCTTCTGGGTGAAAATCGGTAACCGCTGGGCCGATTTTCATTATTCTTTTTTTCCTCCGTTCGTATTGCTGTATTTCAGGTTAAGGCAGAAAGAAAATCAGTTATTGTTATTTTTCGGGCAAAACGGAGATATGCCGGGTCCAGCTAGTAATAAATAAAATATAGGTACAGAACCCTAATTCTCAAATTCTGCATAGCATAATTCGTATACTAGAAATTCCGCCAGAAATTTTCGCATAGCGGAAAAATTGGTATTCTCAAAGCGGTACGGGGATTTTTTTCCACCTTTTGCGACTTGTTGTTTTCGATTGACAAAACAAAAAAAAAATACTCATATATGTATTTTGAATAAACATTTATGTGTTTTCGCAATGGCTACTTTGGGCGATATGAGCTCCGCATTTGTTCGATTGGCAATGAATCAGTAATATACTGGACTATCCAAGAGTTCCAAGACTGCTTTTAACGAACGGCACTATTTTCAAACGTATTTATGTCAATGGGAAGGGATACCATTCAATAACTGCTTAAATTGTTTGATTTACTTTAACTTGACTCTTATTTTCTCACACACAAATCTCACACACAAATCTCACCCACAATTCCGTATGCGAGACGCAAATCCGCATGACAAAGGCAGACGAGTACAATTCGAAGAGAAATTCTTGTATACGGATTTCGAGAATTGCAAATTTCACATCGCATCGGGGATATTGACAGATAAACGTATACGAGCATTTTTGAGAATTGGAGTGCTGGAAATAACTACTCTGTCTTCTTTAGCACCGACCTTTATTTTTTTCACAAGTAACATACCGGGGGAAAGGTGATGGGTGTCTGGTCTTTTGTGACAATCTCACAACCTCACTCAACCGAACCTAACCAAACATTCCGTATCCACGAATAATTTGGCCAAATCGAGGATTAAAATCTTCGGAAAATAGACAGTGAAATTATCAAAGTCAAAAACAGTCAGTCATTGCCAAAGTGCCTGGAACGAGAGACACCATCCCAGTCTTTGCTTGGTCCTCGGACATAGTTATTTTGATGGGACTTGATGCAAAAATATCATTGCATACCGTTTAGTACAGTAATAAGAATAACTACTGACCAAAAATTGAAGGAACAAATTAATCAATACCTGTTTCAATAATGAAAATGAATAAATGAGAAATACGTATATTATCGGCTGTATTAACAGGCCATTGTCCCAAGGCATAGGCTGGGTTGGGGGTCACACTGATATCCCAAGCAATTGTAAGGCAACGAATTAACCAGACAAAGCACCGAATTCCACGTAATTTCGGCAAGGGCCGCATGCTCTATTGCAAAGTATTAATTTTCTTTCTTTAAGATTGCTAACAATAGGTGGAATAATTTTAGTGCCTGCTTTAATTCCTGGGAAAATTTTCCCGAAATTATATACCAAAAAGTAATTGGAAGGCTTCCTTTTGTAAATAAAATCAGTCCCGTTTTGGGACCAATCCCCTAGTTGTGAAAATATCCTACAAGGTAGAGCTCTACATCTCTCGCCCTCAGTCTTACCTGGCTTACTCATAGATTTCTAAAGAAAGTTTTGCACAATGCAACAAGCCTCCCATCCTCGTAGCGTCCACACGAACTTCTGGTCAGCTCTCTCCAATCAAGTGGTATTACAAAGGACTTACAAATATGGTCTTAGTGATTCTTCCCATCACTTAACCAATCTTTATTCAAATACTATGAATGAAAGTTCAGTAGGTAAATATTTAAGTAATACAATGTCTGGAGTTCATTTCTGTTTTGGACCCCAAAGGGAGTGTATTGGCTACAGAATCTGATTTCTAATACCTTAACGAATTTAACTTTCATCAAAGTACAAAATCACCCATCAAACAGAGGATGATAATGTGCTCGCATTAGTTAGGTTACGCCTTAATTGGATAGATTCTAATTAGTCCATTGACGTATGGTAATGGCATACGTTAGAATATTCGGTTAGCTTTATAACTAATGCAAAGGGAGATTAGTGAAAGGGTTGCAGGCGATTTTGATTTTTGTAATAGGCTGTTGTGCTTGATTTGTATCAGTGATTATATACAAATATGCATACTGTTTATAATTTAATTAAGCAAGAAGGGAATAGAAGTCCTACAAATACCTATTACATTAGCTGCATGAAGTACGGTTTCGATTGGGATGATAAAACAACTTGTAATGCGTTTGTATATTTGTTAAAACCTTAAACAGCCTTTAGGCTTTCGGTTCTACAACAATTCAGGCTTAATTAACATTGCGATATGAGTATCAATGGTACTTTCGGATAATAATGTGCATTGTGCTGAAAATATTCATGTATGTTATGAAGAGAGAAAACTACACCAAAACAAAAAATTCCACATTTTATGGAAAAGCCTATATTTCATGACTCTTATATCATTGCTTGGGTGTTACTTCACAAAACCAGTTGTTATTCTTTCGTTTGTCAGCCAGTTTATGTGATTTATAATCGCTGGTTACATCCTTTCGACTTTAGTCGAACTTGAACTTCTCCAACGATAAAAGGTTGAGTTGAGCTGGTAGAGAGATGTCACACCAGGAATGTGGTTCGAAAGTTTGGCCAAAAGGTAAACGGCTTCACAGCCCGACCTAAAGCCATGAAGCATTGCAGTAGAGTCACTGTTGGTACTTAGGGATTAGAGAGCAGACCAAATCCCGTCTGGGCTATTCAACATTAATGATAAGAGATGCCTATACCCAAAGACTATCCAAATTAGACGGTCAGCTGCCGTGCACTTACCCGATTTTCCCCGCTAATTTTGTACGTAAATTCCCTCTCGCGCCTGCCACTATTTCAATAACAAACAATTTGTAAATGAATTTATAACAATAAATGTAACAAAAGTAAATGTTGAGTATGGTTTTTCAGATCCATTCACATTTCAGTTTTTAAGAGAAAGATATTGTATTCGTACAAAATTTCGAAGTCGATTAACAATCAAATCTGACATTACGATGATAGAGGAACTCAAAAAAGTGGGTGCCAAAATTCTGTCCGTTTGTCTATCTTTTTGCATGTCCCGAGGCCTACAGCCTAAAAGGCTACCCGGATTTCGTTCAAACTTCCGGTTTGGAGCAGCGCTGCCCTCCTAAGAGGTTGAAAATGTAGTACGGGGGCTTTTAAAATGTAGTACAATGTAGTACAATTTGAAAAAATCAAATAAAAACACAAATAATTACTTTATAATGATGTTTTTGAGTAAATAAACATGAATTCTTAACTAAACAATTAAGGAAAAAATTTAAGTCGAAATAAATTTAATATGTGATAATAATACTTCTCTTTTGTTCTAAAATATCTTTTCATCGTTGCATAAATTGTCCTCGTCCACTCACTCGCTGTAAATGTCCAAAATAATGCAGACGCAGAGCAAATGCAAATGACAATGACATCTAATTTGAGCTTAGTACTATACTAGTAGACAAACGTGGAAGTAAAACTGGAAAATTGGAAATGCTAATTGAGTTGAGTCAGAAGTCAGTTTGAAGAAACAACAAGCGTTTTGAAAAAAATATAGTTTAATAATTTCTTTAGTATTATTTTTGAAGTGTAAGAAATTGTAGTACAAAGTACGCAGTTAATAATTGTACGTACTCACTTTTTTGACCAACAAATGTAGTAGAAACGCTACAATTGTAGCAAGGGTGCAGCGCTGATTTGGAGATTGGGCCGTTTTTTTTTTGCACGGTAACCTCAATATAAAATTTCCCATTTAAAATGTTCATACCAGTTTGATTTGTTCGAACATTGGCTTCTTTTCAAATGCTTAAATCGAGAAATTAAAGTGACAAATTTCTGTATTAATAATTAGTTCTGAAAAAAATACTGCACAAATCCCGACTCGTATTCACATATCTACGGTATATTTTTGTAATAGTCTCGATGTGCCACTTCTAATAAAAATGGAATAATAGCCTAGCAAAACTTATTTTTAACACACATAACTCACTTATTTGTTTTTTTAACCATTAAGCCTTAAAATAATAAAAATAATACCAACCGCAATTAGAAACTCCCACTTCACACCACACACGCCCAACGGCATATTCTTATAAACTGCTAATGCAAATTCTTAAACCAATCTCCGAATTCTTACAATATAAATAAAATTTTTTAGTTTTAAAATTCACTTCGAGAGCAAGAGCTCTTCCTTTATTGATGTCTTCTAAAAATCTAAAGATTACAATCACGAAACACTACTATTTATACGTTTATCTATATCTAAGGCACGGTTTCTTGTATGGTGCTCGTATCATACTCAATGGTTCGTGCATCTGCTGTTTTATTGCTTCCATGTGTTTTAATATCCCCCTTTATTATCTTTCTTGGAATGTTGAATTTGTCTGTTGTTTTGTTGTTTCTATTCAAAAGAGTCGATCCCTGTGTAGATGAGCTGCTGTCATAACCTATCTATATATAGATATAGATCTATCACTACTTCCAATCATAGACACCTTGTACCAGCGTTACTTATAAAAAAAAAACATGACCTAAAAGATCAGAAAGCAGAAACTCCTACTACACTCGTCCTCGTACTCAAAAATCTTGTAAAGTGTAAGAGCTTATAAAATAGTACAGAAGGCACTTATAATTCCCTAATCAGAACTTGTGACAATTCCCTCTTACTGAGAGCTACCACTTTTAAAAACTCACATTGTTATTAAATCTGTACTGCCATATCAGGTGAACTACTATTCAACACTATTCCTTTTGCTATATTCTTTCTACGCACTATTTCTTTTATCTAGCTTTTTTTTTCAGTTTTCTACCTACATATAAATAAGAAAACAGCTAAGCAAACTTTTGATGAACGAGAAAGTTTTGTTCGACCCAGTCGTGCACTTTATTGTGCCCTCCACATTAAGGTATATTGACTTTGTCATTACATTTGTAACGCCACGAAGGAGTCACCGGAGACCTCATAAAGTATATATATTCTGAATCAGGATCACATTCTGAATCGATTTTGCCCTGTCTGTCTGTCCATCGTTCTGTTGAAAGCACGATAGCGCGGACAAAACCAATATAAGAAAACACATGTTGAAAACACAATAGCGTCGAAAAGAATCAGAGTTTTTTTGGGGATGTACTCATTTTTCTCTTCTTATTTTTATTCCCCATATGACGATATCCTTCTGTCTCGTTTTTGAGTTCTTCTTCAACTGTTGAGAACTCGGCAGGTTGGACCTTTACTTTTTTTTTGGTTGTTGATTTCACATCTTTCAACATTTGCAACTTTTGCTTAAGGCTGTTTATTTCCTTAAGTAGTGTCTCATTGAGTTGAGTTGCCTAAACACATCTCTGTCTTCTCCAGACTTCTAAATATTTAGCCTTGGATATATTTTCATTACTATTTTCCTCTTTTTTTAATTGAGGGTGTTCTTTCTACCCTTTTACTTCGCCCAAAAATGTCGTTCCTCAGCAACAAATGGTCCTCCCCCCAGAATCCTCCGAAGAGGGTGGATTTACCAGTGTATCTGGCCTACCACCTGTTATAATTATATCTTTTGTTTCATGTTCATTGCACTTTTGTTGCTTTTTAACTTTTGAGAAAAGTTTAAAAATTTTTTTTTATTTTATCTCCGTATACAGCCGCTCCTGACATGGAGAACAGACTCTGACCAGGTGTTCATCCAATATGGGTCAGACGCTTCTGGGTTTATGAGACTAGGGTCCGCGGGGTTGTTACACCCGTTACCTATCTCAAGAGAAGTATCCTTTCGATTTTTATACCAAAAATACAAATTTTTTAATTAAAAAGTTTAATTTTTCCACAAAAAACCTCAATAAATTTAAAAGTGAATTCGAGTACGGTAAAAATGGAAAGAGGGAAAATTTACTTCGTTTCGTGGGAAACATGAGGAGAGTCGTTAAGACCCTAGCTGTCACCGTATGCGAAGGATTCTATGGGACTGCTCGTTCCGTCGAATACGTCAATATTGACGGATCCGTCGACGCGGTGGATGCAACTGATTCCATGAGCTGGGTACATATCCTTATCATTCCTGTCAGGCATCCTGCTATACGGACCAGAAGTATGGACTCTGTTAATGCCCGATAAAATCGATGATCGTGGGTCTAGTTTGTATTGCAGAGGTCCGGAATATATGCGGTGCGATATGGTCCTAGTCTAGAAGATTTAAACAAACGATGAGTTCACTTTCCGGTTTCTTGTAGGTACCCTTGAGTTAGCCTTTCACAACCATTGCGTGAGTTTTTATTTTTTGGGCCTTTAATTGTATACCGAGTCTGAACAGCCGGATTGAAACGCTTACTTAGAACAGTTATACACTCAAGGATGTGCGCCAGAAGTTTGCGAGAGGTGGCGCAGTGGAAAAATACCTTAAGATGTAATTTGTATTTTTCCGGGGATCAAACCTCGTTTATAGTAAATCCAGAACACTAGGTGAACTAACCTTTGCACCATGGAGTGAGTGTCAGTATTTTTTTCATTCCCGGCTATCTTCAGCTCATAAAATGCCTTTCAGCGGTGTATGGCCTTATCCTTGAGGCTGCTAAGAAGACGTTGAAGAGTGTCAGCGATTATATCCTACCTTGCTGATTACGACTCATCGTCGTCACTGTTTGAAAAGAGTCTTGGGGGTGACGGAATATGACTGCTGCCTCGTGTATACTCAGTGGAAGTGGATAAACCTTCGGCTACGTTTGCAACATTCTCTACTTCGTCAGGAAGGCTGGCAGAAGAATACCCTTTATTTCCCTATAGACCTAGGTATGACTTGTGCAATAACAGTGTCCACATGACATATTTTTAGTACGTCATAAAAATAAGTTTATGTTTGGTGCGGATGCGGATGGCCCAAGTATCAGTTTGAGTGGTCTTGTATAAATATACAGGCAATGAATTCTACAAAGGACAAATTGTTTACTCATCCACATTTAGTTTCACTCGCATCTATACCATTTGTGGTTGCACACATAGCTGCGCTAATTTAATAGGAACAATTAATTCGCATGCATGTTTGCACTCTGTGTATTTACTCAGCTGGGCAATTTCAGTCGCCTACTGACAGTGACATACTTGGATGTAATTCAAAAATGTATATAAAGTCTGCAAATTGGCGTCATGGTGTATTTTTGCATGTGGATGTATGGTTGAACCTTCCAAAGCTTAATTCCTGTCACGTATTTAAAATCACCATGGTGGAATTTATCCCAACAAAATTTAACAATTGAAGGTTGCCGTTCTAGTAAAATGGATTTAAAGTTGTTGACAAGAGTCAGAGAAAAAACAGAGACTTGCGGAACACCATCATTTATATGGTGAGTTTCAGACTCAGAACAACTTGAATTAAACTGTCAGAAGGGTAGTTTCTAGTTCAGAAATGGACTGGAGACGCATCGATTCCATAAGTACGCATTTTCGACAAAAGTGCATGACATCAAACACTGTTAAATGGCTTCGAAATATCAAGCGCTACAATCTTCGTTTCACCGGAGTGATGGAGAGATTGCTTCCACTTCCTGGTGAGATAAGCTATCAAAACCATATACCGTCGGTCATTAAGAAGTTTCCGTGAGTCAAGATATTTCACAAGCAGATGATTTATCAGAGTTTACATGAGCTTAGAAGGAATGGATGTAACTGCTATGGGTTGGTAATGGGTGGTAGAAGAGGATTTGCCATTTTTAGGAACGGGCTGAGCAAATGTTATTTTCCACCTTCTCGGGATGAGTCCAGAAGAACAGGACAGATGGAAAAGTATATGCAATGATTTTGTCAACGATGAGAGAGATACAGTCTCTGGACCAGCGCATTTTTTTATGTTGAGATCATAAAGCACCCTCACGACTGTAAGTTCGAAAACGGAGTTGTCCCATGGTAAATTCGGCAGGTGGAGACAAAGCGCAGTCAGAGAGCGCATCGAGCTAGAACCGATAAGGGCTGCAAGCAGATTAGCTTTATCTAATGAGCCGACAGCTGGAGTGTCGTTGTAAATGAGCGTTGGGATTGATACAGAAGACGTATTTTTAAAGTTTCTAACAAATGGCCAAAAGTTGTTACTACCCTTGGGACGTCGTAGTATATTTTGCCTCAAGTTTTGGTCATAAATAAATTTGACACGTTTAATGTATACATTGCAGTCATTTCCGGATCGTTTAAACTTTTTTCGGCTCTCTTTAGATGGCGCGGCTTTTTAAGACCGAAAGCTTAGCTCTCTAATAACTCTTTTGCCGTGCGAATAGTACTTCACGTTTTCTTAATATAGATTTGTTCAAGATCTTGAAGATGGGAAGACACAACCCACGATGCTATAAGAAAACATATTCATACCACAAACGGAAATGAGCCTATCGATTGCAAGGATTAAATACAGCTTCTTGTAATTCGACATTTCCAATATAAGGCCTGATTTATGGAACACTCATCTCAGTGTTGAAAGCAGTTTGCTTGCAATACCATTACTAGATGGGTGTCAAAATAAAGAGAGTCAAGTCGCTTCTTCTTGGGATAAATACCTGATAATCCCGGAAGTGTAAAGATGAGTGTACGGTTGTAGTATACTGAAGACTCAAGTTCACTCTTCTTCGCGAAGATAGATGTTCAATAAGACACGCCTATTGCAGGAGAAGAATCCCAAAGTCTACGCCACTTATTTAGAGCAAAGGGAACTTCAGTCCAAAGACGGTTCTCCTATCTATCGGAATAAATCTCAACATTTGCCTTTACACTAACTTTCCCCGCACACTAATTATTTATAAATTACTTATCCGCATCTTTGTTTTAAATTTCCCTTTTTCAGTTCAAGATCCTATGCAAATAAAGTCATAATTGAATAGCTGTGGGTACAAATATTATTGTTTGCTATGCTGGTTTGACGTAACACCATGCCCAGCAAATTAAACACTCATTTTAATTTGGCATAATTGCCTTAGGGTTGCCTTACATTGTTTTTAATATTATATTAAATATTATTCCATCATAATTGCCAAGCTGCCGTTGCCGCACTACAACGTGACATGTTGAGAATTTATTTTTGCCCTCAAGAACGAGGACTTCCCCTAATGCACTTACCCAGCTATATAGCGCTAAGCAGCTTCCTCAAACGCCCTTGCGTTATATATATCATGTATGTTATATATCACGTGCACGTAATTCCTAAAGGGCTTCGTCACTTCACCGACACAGTCACAGCCTAAAGTGTGTACCTATGTTATGTAGGTAGGTACATAAGTACGTGTAAAAAACTGTTGCTTTAGGGATAACACAAAAGCAATTGAAGTGTTGAAACATTGTAAGCATTTATCGACCGCCTTACTTCGAAGGATATGTACAAGTACAAATTACGAATCAAAATTCAATTAGCTCTTTTATTAAGTGTTCCCACTCGAATGCTGATTATTTAACTTGTGTCAAAGTAAAGAAATTTAAGTAGAGGGTTGATATTTCTTGTTTATATAAAGCTTAGAGTTGCCAGATCGAATACTTAATTTCGACATCAAACATGTACAATGGACATATAAAGAGTGTCCCAACATTTACGTAAGATTTGAGATAATTTGCCGCCATTTGTGCGGTAAGTGCTCCAAAAAACAAGTAAAAGTGTTATCATCGGCCTGGCCGATGCTTCGTTAGCCTCCACTGTATACTGGTTTTGTATGGGAGGTACCAGAACTACTTGACCGCCATAGCCCAAATTTAATATCAACCTGACGACGAAAAAGAGAAGTCCTTTCACCAAATTTCATTCGCCTATGTCAATTCGTTTGGGCGCTATCGTGCTTTCAACAGGCAGACAGACAGACAGACGGACGGACATGGCTAAATCGATTCAGAATGCAATCCTGATTCAGAATATATATACTTTATGAGGTCTCCGGTGACTCCTTCTTGGCGTTACTAATGTAATGACAAAGTGAATATATTTTCCTGTGGAGGGTATAAAAAAGAAAAAAAACAGATTGACAGGTAACAACTTAGGGTAAGTAACAATGGAGCAACGTGTATTCATTATTGACCGATAATTCAAAAACAGTGAAAGTGTGGCTGTCATTTCAATTCGACATCGTGGACAAGAGCAAGATTACAAATCTTTGTCCCGATGATTACAAAGTTCAATTAACGCAAGAAGTAAAGCACAGAATGTTCATTAAGTTCGTTCAATGGATTTATTATTGAACGTCAAAACGTGGACTCTGATTTTTCGAGCAATATTATTTTAACCGATGAAACACATTTTCAACTTCGTTAATCGTGGACATTGGCGTCGTTTGCCGGGTTGTCATTCCATAAATAACCCTATTCTACCTGCATAATGTTTAAATGTTTAAAAACAAAATACATTTAAAAAAAACCTATTTTCTATTTAATAATAAAATATAAGATAGCATTTAAACTAAAAGCACAGACAATAAATATACAGATGTCTTATCCATCTTATCCATATGGGAAGAAGTGGGATATGGGATCCAAATTTACTTCAAGAAAAAGCTTTTTAAAAAGCTTCATTTCCCCTGTATATTTATTGTTTGTGCTAAAAGTTGATTTGTGTTTGAATGGGTTTCGGTCTGCGTTTTTCGTCTATTGTTTCATCAATTCTCAAGTTACATTAGGACAGGCTAGATATTTGCATCCGTAAATTAAATTAAATTAAACGCTTTGGTATTTAAAAAGTTTTCAGAGATAACAACTTCGTTCGGATAAAAAAAATTTCGAAAGGAAAGTCAAATTTGTTCATATAGACGCGTTCATTTCACATAGAAATATTCTGCAGCAATTGCCTATCGGAGAGCTTCAGAAAAAATGTGCCGTGTAGCTGTCAAAAGTAAGTAAAACAACGCGGTACAAAGCAATGCGCTGCACTACTTGTCATCGGAGAATATTGCCGAAAGTTGTATCCAAACGTATTAATCGAATTGAATCGGAAAAAATTCCATTCCGATCGGATACCTTAAATGCAATTTAAAGCAAATTGTTCATATATTTTGAATTCTTTTTTTTTACAGTCAGTCAGGTTTTTTGGTTTTTTAAATTATTTTTTTTTTATTTATTTATATTTTTAGCCTATGACACTCCGGGGAAGAAAACGAATATAATGACACCTCACTCTTTAAAATCGGTCAAGCCGTTTAGGCTAGAGGGCGTCACGTAGGAACGCACATAAGATACGCGCGAAACACATAACCCTCCCTGTGTCCAGTTGCGTAAAAAGACGATTATTAATAATCAAGTTGGAAGTTGGAAAGAATGTCGACATGATTTTTGTTTTGTTAAGGCTATAAGTAGTTAATAAACCCTTAAAATTGTACCCAACGCAATTTAAATATCATCTGCCACTCTTTCATCGAATAGTCATGACTAAGAAGAGGAACAAAAATCGCAAACGGTGACGCTTAGTCCGAATTGGCTTTGATATTTACAAATTGTCCCAAAAAGTAAATACAATCATCCTATGTTGTGTGTCGTAGAAGTGAGTGGTGCTCACCAACTTTAGCCATACGTAAAAACAGCCCCTACACCTGTGTCCCGCCACTAAGCAGTGAAAGCCATTAGCTTATAAAACAAAGTACCTAACTCACATCAAATGTGTTCCCTTCTATTTTCGCCATTTTATAAGACACATCATTTGCAACCGGATGCCGTCTCCTTCATTGTACGAACTAATGACATATAAATTGTACCTTTGGCTTGGTGCTCCTTAAATATGTATTATCGAAGATAGGTTAAAGCCATCCACCAAAACAGAAAAAAAATAAAGTGCACGACTGGGTCGCACGAAACTTTCTCGTTCATATCAACAGTTTAGTTGATTGCTTTTTGTTTTATTCGGTATGTAGGTAAAAAATTCAGAAGCGATTCTCGAATCAAAAACAAACCGTACAGAAAACATAAGAATACACTTAAATAAAGTGCACTTTTGGCTTAAACATATTGCGCGAATCATATTTAGAGTTCAGGTTAGATTTAACGAATTTCGCATATTAAATTACCCATTGTGACCTACAATATATTTATTATAAAGCATAAAAATTTAGCCATGCATCAAATAATAATGTGAAGCTCTCAGTAAAAAGCTCTGTTCACAGACTCTTACAACTTACACGATATTTGACTATGTACCTACAAGGACAAGCGTAGCAGGACTTTTTGATCTGTAAGGGCAAGTTCCTGTTTTTGACTTGAATGTCGGTGATCCTAGTTTTCGTATACCCAATACATCAAAAACAAAAATATACCGTACTTGAACACAGATCGGGATTTGGGTAGTCATTTTAAATAAATATTTTTAATGCGGCTGTATTTGAATTTTTTAACAGAAACTAAGTATGGAATCTTATTTAGAATTAGTTAATTATACTAAATATGCTGAGAAAAAAGTTAGAGGTATTCCAATGTTTAGTTCGAAAAATACTTTTGAGCTACAAACTGAGTACAAGGTATTGTTTTGAATGTAAGCATTACTTGGTTTTGAAAATGTCCTCAAAATATAAACCTTTGGGGGTTATGAAAAATTTATAAAAGTACCGATTGCGGTGATTCGATTGAAAATGTAAATGTTTAAAAAAAAACAATTTAACTCCAAGTTTGCAATTTGGTCGAGATCGAAATGTAAATAAAAAATTAAAAATGCCTTTTTCCAAAAGATATTCTACGACAATTCAGAAAAAAAAAGTTAGAAATGATCATCATACCTTAGGAATGCTTTTTTGTTATAATCGTAAGCCCGATACAAGTAGTAGAAATCGTTGTAGCCGTTTTCGAACAAATCAAACTTGCTTAAAGCCGATATATGGGAAGTACCGTAAATAATGGAGGTAACATAACAAAAAGAAAGTGGCCCCGAACTATAAGCCCGCAAACTCCAAATCCGAAGTTTGAAACAAGACCTCAGGAGCCGACCTTTTTGAGTTCCTCATCGTTTTATCAGAACTGATTAAAATCTCGAGTTCGAAATTTAGTACGAATACAATATCGTTCTCTTCCTACGTAATTTAGAAAGATGAGAATACATTTTCCTATATCCTATCAACCGCTAACATCGACATCCAATCTACTTTCACCTATACTTGTTGACATTTTCTTTGGCAGACAGAACGACGTTGGTTCTTGGTATAGAATGTGTATCATTTGCATTCTGGTTATAAGTTATGCATGAAGATTGAGCGCATATTCAACTTTTTGCGATGTCAACAACAATGAATATACATCCTGCTAGCATCTCTGCATTTGAGTTGCCCCTCTTTGATATCGAAAAATGACGAAAATTCTTGCGACAATCAAGCCAATAAATCTGCTTTAATGAAAATTTAAACATCGGTCTATTGGACCAGAAATGACATGCTCTGCGAGTATGCGTGTCATTTTTTAACAGAATTCGGACGAAGGACAAATTCCCTCCTCGGCTCTTACATCAAACGTTTTTATGGTTTTTCTTATTATTAAACTTGGGCGAGACTCTAGTAGTGGCTCTGAATAACAGCTAATTCAGTTTTATTTGATGATGGTTTCTAATTGAATAAACAGAAACCGGATCTGATTACGTGCGATAGTTAGATGTAGAAGCGATTGATGATGGACAACTTATATCAAGCCTTTCATGCAAAGAGGACTGCGTCACTATAAGCCTTCGCTCGAATGTTTTAAACAATAGAAATAAAACGAAAATAAAATAATTAGTTAGTTATACTGAATCTAACTACTTTAGTTATTTTTAATTTGGTATTGTGTTTCTCTGGAGCAAGCCACATGCTAACATTGCGCTACGGCTCACTAATTTGGTCTACTTCGAGGGTGTCACTTTTGGACAGCTTTCGATTCAAGCGAATATCTATTCGCGAAAAATAGTTTCTATCGGATGAGATCTACCCTTTGATTGATTTCGACATTGCGTACGATGCATTATAAACGGGTGAGTGGCAAGGGGATAACGGCGCCAAACAAAGTGGAATAGCAGTCTATGCGGATGGGATTTTCCAAAAAGAGTTCACAATGTGACATGAAAATAAAAGAAATATGTTCACATCTACATGATCCAACAAAATATACTTCAAAATTTACGAGTAGGCTTAAGCTATCCGATTACGAATCTGCAAAATCAAAACCATATGGATGCGGCTCTCGAAGAAGAATCGTTCGATCGTCTAAACGATATCGTTTATGAAATTTCGATGACCAAAATAAGATATTTTCTGTCCGATTTTTGTTATAATTATTGTCTGTTTTTTTACATTTGGGTAGAATGAACTAAATGAGCCTTTCAAACTCGTAATTTTGGCTATAGTTGCGAGTCTTGGAGGTATATCGTTTCGTCGACAGTCGACTGAAAAGTTACATGATCAGGGCCCAGTTCTTCATTCAGCTCGAGGGCCCACAGCTATTTTTGGGTGCGAATGATAACAAAAAACAATTTTTATAGTTTTTAATAAGTTACTATATATAAATGTCAGCGCCTTACATTCTTTAATGGGCGAATGTTAACAATTCTAATTTTATGCCAAAAATATCTACTGTTATTTTTTTTTTGAAAATACAACTAATTAGTATTTATAACAACTTTAAGAACCTCTTCCATAAAGAAGGCCGCATTCAAAACGTTATGGATTTTCATAACTCTTATCAGGGATGGATTTTTTTGGTTATGTCGAATATTACAAAAAAAAGGAGATTTTTTAACGATTTTGAAACAGTCGGTAACAAGTCTTGCGCGCTTAAAACGGGCCTTCATATTTAAAAATACTCTATATAATAAAACTAACTTTGACTGGTTATATCAATTATCTGGAAAAACATGGGTTTCCAATATAGTATTACTTACTATTACTTAGCATTACTTACTAATTTACATTTTTTAATGTTATATCGCGCGCACAAAATTTGCTGTTGGGCTCCTATTTTTGCTGTGTAAATTTCTGAAGTCGTACTGCAACACACTCTAATTGGCACGTTTCAGTGCGCAACTTTCGGCCCGGACTAATACTGGAAAAGACCAACGAATTCTAAGTCGAGACTCACAACCTTTGAACACTTTAAAACCGCATAAGTGATAGAATTCATTATAAGTATTTAGGAGCTCTTTATGGCGATGGTCGAATTCGATATTCTGCATGACTCTGAAAAACATGATCTGCAACGTGCAGTTTGGAAGTAGATTATGCGGGTATGTCAAACACACTTAAAAAAAATCAAAAAGCCACTTCAAAGTGAACATTTGGTGTGGTCTGGTGAATAAATTCATGTTTTGTATTTGCAAATACAGTTTCTTAATTTGAATCCTTTAATGGCATCCACAGTAAACTAGACTTTGATAATGTTGGAACTGCTCCTCAGAAGCAATTGACGAGAATCATATTACAAATAAAAGGGTAGCGATTTTTATAAATGCTGTTAGCGCTTTAAGCTGTTGTAGATGCGCACAGGACATTTTTATATATAGTCATTTGAGGTAATGATAGGGCTTCAAATATTCTTTTCTTTAAAGCAACGGCTAATATACGTCACCTACTTACATCTCAGGGGAGGCTTACTATACTCCCTGGCAGCAGTCTTAAAGATACTCTGACTGCATTGGCGATGACATTTCTCAGATCGACTAAAATCCACTTAAGGCTTATGATAGGAAAACGAATTCGAAAACCTATCAAGAGGCTTATAACTACAGATTGAGCTGTGTCAGACTAATAAAATGACATTTCGCAGTGTGGCCGTGGACAGTATGCCATGAGTTTGCTGTAAATTTGACATAGCCAGCAGTTGGCGATAAAACCTTCATCTGGCTTATGGTACTTCTACCAAAGTGCGGAAATTTGTCATGTCCTTCTGTAGATAAGTCCTTCATTTAAGAGTTTAAAATGGAATTATTTACCTGGTTCAGAACAGCTGTATTGCTCGTATAGTTAAGTCCTTCGTCTCCTTCTTATGTCCAGGCGACTGAGGATGGGTTCATAAGATAGTGTCAAGGTTTTAGCGCCTTAGAGAAAGACTGAGATGGTCAAGTTCTTATAAAGAATCGCCTTAGTTATTCAGGATAGGAACAACTACTCGATTGCCTCGAAGAAAGAGCGGCTTACAGAATTTGTCTTCGTTTATTTTCTGCTGAGATGTTGTTATCAGGGTCGGCATTCTGTAATGCGAGACGCTCATGCACCAAGAAATGTTAAAAAGGGCAAATCATTCGTGCACGCGAAATTGTTTGATCGTTTCGCCTTACAGAATCTGACCCATAGATTTATTGCCAAAGCCTTTTAGCCAATGCCCCTATACTTCCTCAAAGTAATAATAGCTGTCGATTGTGACGTTCTGGCCGACTTGGCGATTTTGGGTGTTTCTTTTCACAAAAACCAGTGCTCTGTTCTACCAATTTTTTCATTATCATCGGAGTAGTTGAACCGGCTTTTGAAAGAGCTGTGATGAGATGTGACAGATGCTGTCTTCAAGATCTATTAAATTGCTGGGTGGCAATATTTATCGGAAAATCCTCTGTTCTTAAAACAATCACATGATTGTGTGTGTACTACCATTAAAAACTGAATTTAAATAAAAAAACATTAAGTCAATTGGAGCCTTCTTTACCTTCATTCATTGCATTCTTATTGAGATTTTTCCTTTCAAGTCACACGTTTATTTCGGTCTAACGCTGGTTTCGATTTTTGCCGACTTTCCTTTATATAAACGGTTTACAGATTATTTATGTCTCGTGGAATCGTGATTCATTTCCGATTCCATCCTCCATGGGTGGCTGTTTTTTTATTTATATATTTTTTTTACTGAAAACACACACAATTTCTTTGATAACGACAGTTAAATCCCTGAACGCACGTTAAAGTAACATTGTGCTGATGAATTCTTCTTTTTGTTGCTTGAGAAAATGATACAGCATTAAATTTACTGCGAGTAAAACGAACACTCAGAGGAATGTTGAAACCACTAAGCTTTCAATATTATTTGAGAATGTTATCGGCATCCTATTTATTTGCTTATTCCTTTTGTTATTATTTTATGTTTATTTATGATAGGACGCATTCTGAATTTTCATTCACAGATTTAAACTGCAGTAATATATATTTTTTCTTTCAGTAATCATTCTCAACGTGTTTTTAATTTGGGAAAATGTTGCCTCGTTTACTTGTATCAAGGACACCGCCATGGTAACACCTGTGTGGGTGAATAAATACTTCTTTGTGCGAAAATTTATTAATTTCAATCCCCACTTTGGACTTGGCCTTGGATTAAGTTCTTGTATCGAATCTCATCGTTAGAATTTTGTCCTCATAGTTATGACAAAACAACAACCCCAATTGATGTTGAATTAATCAAACAAACTCTTTATCCTATTTGATTTTATTACAGCAGATGCCAGCTTTAATAATTGGAGTTTCCTTTCCGTCGTCTCCTGGCCATAAACGAGCCGGAGACGATATGTGCAGCCGGAGACTTTCATCATTAATTGCTTTCTAAGGAAGCTTTTAGGTGGGCTTATATTTTCTATTCAGTTCCCTTTGTTCGTCATCAAATTTAACAAAGACTTGTTATTAGAAACAAAAAAAAAAAAATTAATTGAAATCTGAAGAAGAAGACTGCTTCTTTCAGGCAGTGGTTTGCCAGCGAACAGACGGATGGTGGCCAAGCATGAAACTGATGTCCCATTCCTAAATTATATTAATTTAAAGGTCTGTTAGTAGTTGTTGTGTTAAACTTTTAAAATAGATGGAGGATGTCTGTTACCCTTAAGAATACCACCAGCCAGCATATGACCTCGACCACATCATTCTTAGTCACCCGCTATATTGCTATCATAAATATCTGGAGATAATTACTAACAAGTAATTTCGACTTGTGTTAAGGCTTTAATTCTGCCGATGGAAAATAGGACCCACAAACATTTTTTTACTTAAAGCTTACCGCCCAAAATGTTGGCCATTAATAATTGCGGCCCTCACTTGACCAATATCTGCTTTAAAGAGTAAAAAAGTCCAAATAACGATTAAAAATAATTAAAATTATGTAGCTTCATTTCAAAGGTTTCAAAAATATAGGAAAACGACGTCTAGTGAGACGTTTGGTGAAACGTTTTGGTCAGCAATTGTATAAAATGCCCAAAATAATAATAAATATGCTATCTTTGCACAGGTAAAATACTGCGGCAGGTTAAACTATTTTCTAAATGATTAATTTTTGTTAAAAAGGCGAATATATATATTTTTTTATTAATTCCTTGTACTAATTTCTTCCCATAATTGTGTTTTTAAAATAAAAATTCCGCATAAAAATATAAATAAAATTGGTGTAGTTCTGTTCGACTAAGATTGAATTTGACTGTATATCTTTAAATGCAAAAATCTTAGAAACTGCTCAATTTTTCTGGTGCATTTTTCACGGGCCTATAGAGGAAAACTTGCCTTTCTACCTAGGCCTACAATCTCTACTTTGTTTCAACTCTATATCTTTATAAATTTTGGAAAAATTCGGACAAGATTGAATTATTTTTTCGTTTCGCTTTTATCTTTGTAACGCTTTGCGGTTGAAAATACTGAGACTAGTTAAGTATAGTAAATACTAGCTTATAGAGGACATCTGCAGGTACAACTTAGGATCGCCAGAACCTCGATAACTTAAAAGGTTTTTAAACAAATAGGCAACATTTGAAACATTTCTACAATTTTCGCCTGAGTGAGTAGATATGCACTTCATTCTCAAATCAAACATACTAACCGCGTAATATGTTGACATCTCTTTTAGCCTTATTTTACTCCTGTGACGGAGAGGGAGACAGACGGAGGCAGTACGCTGTGTGGTTTGCTAAGAAAAAAAAACATAAAAGAAATTGCAAATACGTAGGAAAGGTTTGTTTATCTTTGTTTTGCTCACAAAAAAAAGTGTCTAGAAAGAAATGTAAAATAGGTATAGGTACCAGTGATACCAGATCGTGGTATTATTACATTAGGGGATTTATATTTGTGAAATTTCCTGGTAATACACGTCGTACCTGTTTATAAATGATATTTGCAATCATGATGAGGCAGTACATTACCCGGTGGAGTTTTTAAATATCATTACAGCCAATGGCCTTCTTGCTGATATAATTGATTTAAAAGTTGGAGTTCCCATTAGGTAGGTATGTTGTTTCGCAATTTGAATCCCCCAAGCGTTGTAATGGAACCAGATTGAGAGTGATTTGGTTGCAGAGAAAACGTTATAGAGGCGTTAATTTTAACTGGGTGTGGTAAAAAAGATACGGTATTTATACCAACAATAATACAAATAATTCCCAGCAACTATCCATTTCAGTTTAAACGGATTCTATTTTCTATTAATGTTTGTTCTGCCATGACAATCAATAAGTCACAGGGTCAAACTTTAAGAAAAGCGGGAGGAAAAAAAATACCTCTGCAATGTCTATCGATGATTTTGCCTTCGAGCAATTATAAAAAAAAATGTGTCCCATACAAGACAGCAAATTTATAAAAAAAAATGTTGCCATCAATTGTTCTGAAAACACATTTTGCACGGGCGAAGCCGGGCGGGTTCAGCTAGTTACTTACAGGCCGACTCCACTAGAGATATATCTCTCCAACTAGATGTCTGACATCTATACCATACAATTTTCTCATATCTCTGCTGGACAAATTATGCCATGACATTTCATTTCGTAAATCGCAACTGCAAGAGAGGTTGTAGTTGACTACCTACGCCAAAGAACATCACCGGCCTTAGGAGACAATAAAATGAGTAAAAAAATGACAGATGTCAAATTCATGTCAGACATCCATGCCAAGAAATAATCGCAGAGAGCGATCGCTGACATCCAATCATGAGATGAAATAGAGTGACTCCACGTGATATTTCATCTCATGATGAGCAGTATGAGAGAAATTATCTCCTGTGGAGACGGGGTGTTACTTAAAAAAGCATTCAAAAAATTACCCCCCGGTTACCCATTTCAGCCTGAGGGTGGCGACGGCCCACGTACCTACGTATTTCCATTTCCATTACCACAAAAACTCCTGATATAGTTTAAACAAAACCCTAAAGCCTTTCTTCCATTCGCTATTTTATATGATGTATTCTATGCAGTTGGACCCTTTTATATTCAAATTCACTTCAAGACTCAGATATTCATCTGACAGCGCCTAAAGCGCTTGTAATAAATCAGATTCAGATGTTTATGTATGGCTTCCAAAACGGAATCTGGGAATTACTTAAATTAAAATCTATTCCCAAACTGATGAGATAAAGCAAACAGAACGCACACACGTGATGTCTGAAACTAGCATCCTTTGATTCAAATTGCAAACAAAAGATGTAGGTGGACTTCTCTGGGGGTGGACTTATCTCCATATTGTGTTTGCAACTTGCATGAAAGGACCTTGGTTTTGGTATTACGAGCGTGCGTTCACTTTACTTTATCTCATCGGTTTTCAGTAAAAAAAAAACGAAATCATCCGAAATGATTCCCTGAAGTACACGTAAAGCCAAATACAATTATTACGACTACAACAAGTAGGTGCAACAAAGTATCGGGGCAATATGCTGGCGGAGACTACTAATAACGGTTTTTTATTTAGGGGTTAGATACAAGCAACAACAAGTTTACTGTGGGAGGTGGTGTTTCTCAGCCCGTTTAGAAAGGGGAGGCAATGAAAAAAAATCTTAAATTCCAAAAAAAAAATTGTTGAAAAAAGAACGGCAATACCAACAACAAAATATTTTATCAGTTTTGATTGCCATAAATTATTCCTTTTATGTTGTTCTTAAATTAACTTGTTTCTATCGATGATATTAGGAAAAAAAAAACTTTTCAAACTTGAAATTTAAAAAAAAGGAGCTAAGTACAAAATGTTGTATTCTGCTTTTTTTTAAAATATTATTGTATCTGTCTCTATTAATTGAACACTGAAAACCATATTGTTTTATGTCTTTTAGTTTTTGAGAAAATTGCGATTTACAAAAACTATATTTTTGTTATTTTTTTTTTTAAATTAAATTGTGTAATTAAATACAAAATTGATTTTAAGATTCCATATTATTAACTAATTTAAAAAAAAATACACAAACAAAACCTCGCTCCATATCCAACAGTGACCCCAAGCAGGAAGGTTGCAAGGGGCAAATACATTTTTCATGAAAAAATGGTAACAATTCGCGCGGGTGGTTTGCTAACATTGTCTCAAAAATCATTATATTAATACGTGAACATCAAAAGTTTCGGTACACTTTTTAAGTATTTATTATGAAATGAGGAGAATAAAACTTACATCATTCGAAAGGTACTCTGCCATAGATGTGCACAAATTAAAAATAGTATATGGGGTATATGTCGCCATTAAGGCTGGTAAAATTAAGATGAATTCCCCAAACAAAAGAGGTAATTGAAAGGATTTTGGCAACATTCAATTTGTCGCCGACATATTACCATAGTAACGTATTCAAATATTAATCATCTTAGACTAGAACCTGTTTTCAATGGAGCAGCTCATTTACGTATTTTTTCGATATCTAGATGTCGCTCTTTTCGTTAATAAAAAAAACATAAATTACGAAAATAAATGTGGTACGTTTTTCAGTATTACATTTTACATACTTATAAAAGGAATGGTCGATTTTCGACCACAAGCGATACTAGTGTGATTTTTGTGATAATTTTGATTTTGGTTAAAGAATTAATAGGGCAGTGCATACTTAATGACAGTTCAGTACCTTTACTTCAAAATTTTGAAAAAGGCAGTATAAATGCGTATTTGTTTTTTTTTATATTTTATTTTTCAAAATTATGAATTTGAAAGCAATTGCTTTTTGTTTTACAAATAACTTAATTTAAAAATAATATTAAAAAATATTTTTCGGGCTTGCAAAACACATACTTGCATTCGTTGTATTTTTATTTAATTTTCTTAGTTTTAATAACCCCTCCCGCGTAAATGGGTGAAATAGAGTCCCCCCCAAAGCAAATAGGGCTTGTATTTTATCCTTTTACAAGAATCCATAATCCATAATCATTTTTCGCCGCCTAAGTTATAGTACCTACTGGTGCCAAATGTTGTGTTACTGTTTTCTAAAATTGAATATACATTGTTTCCTTAGATTGCTTCGGTTTGGCTAAATCGTTACTCTCAGCAATTCAATTTCTGAGCGATACCTAATAAATATTTAGTACAATACGTTATTGAATCTTGTATCATAACACAGCTTGCAGTAACGGAATTAAGTAAACGTACGCAACCACTTTATAATGTTCAAATAAGTCTTCTTTGTGGTGTTTATTAAGTGCCAACAAAGGAATGTAGTCCTTAGAAATCTCTTTGGAAAGGAAAAATGTTAACATTATGTGCTGAAGCAGAGAACTATACCAAAAGCGGTTGACAACCGCATTTTAATAACAATGAATTTAATTAACATGTTATACATGCACTTGTCAAATGACAAAGTATATGGCATACTGGCACAAGGTTTTGTAGTAGGTAGGTACATTAATATACAAGTAAATAATATTTCAGAAATCGAATTCATAAGCGGTTTTGATGTTTTGTTACCAAAGTATCCTCGTTGCGAATATTGTATTCCATTGCCGCGATAATGAGAGACGACCCATTTGTAAGCTCTTTTAAATGAGTTTGCAAGCACCATATACTGAGTTATCCCATGTGTAACAGCACATAATATGTTGATTTTGAACTTAAATATTCGGCGTAAGCTGTCGTCTACGTGGGACCAAAAGCAAGCCATGAATTTCGGTTGTGAACATTTTCACAAAGACGATGGACTTACCCAGTTCATAGTTGACGTCTTATTACAACTGAGGGCAAGAACCCGCAGGAAAGGCTCTAAAAACTGCATAGATGGCGGTGGATTCAGCTTCGTAAACGGTTTTCGAAATCTGACATTTTGTTTTCTTCCACACTTTCCAGAACTTTGTATGAAAGTATGAATACATTCGGGTTGCAGCTTTAAAACAAGCTGATGTTGTGAAACTTGACTTTTATTTTGAAACTAGCGTAACCGTAAATGCTCCGATATTACCAGATTAGGGCACATATGCAGAGCTTTACAAATTTGCTGTATATATTTATACAAACACATACACGGTTACATTTAGTTGCGGAGAATTTTAAATAGGCTTGGGAGAAAGAACAGACTTGGGAGTTCGGCGAAAAGTTAGACCATTATAAAAGAGCTACAAGCAAGGTATCCTGGAGGCTGATTCTGTTATCAACGATCGTCTAAACGATATCGTTTTTGAAACTTTGATCACCAAAATAAGTTATATTCTGCTCGATTTTTTTTGACAAACGTCAGCTTTCATTATATTTTTGGAAAATGGACTAGATTAAGTTCTCAAACTTTTAATATTAGCACTTGGTTGCTAGTTTTGGAGGTCTATCGTTTCGACGATAATCGTCTAAAAAGTTACGGAATGAGTGCCCTTGCGCTGGCAGACTATCCGCCGTCTTAGAGAAAGGAAGTGAATATTATTGATGGAGTCAAATCCAAAAATGTTCCCCTGCTGTCTCAAATGGAGCGTTCACATGTCGAAGTTGAGAATGAGAGATTCATCTCTTCATGCAGAGCGGCAAATAGTCCCACGGTAAAGAACGTCACTGATGCTATAAAAGCGCTTCAAGCTGGTAGATCTTCTGGGGTGGATGAAATTCGACCAAAAATTCTCAAGACCCTTGGCAAAGATGCTGTTAAATGGATGTCTTCTGTTATAAAGGTGGTCTTGCAAGGCGGTGATTGTCAAAAATATCGCTTGAATTAGCGGGCTATATGACTTTTAAGTCTCACCCGAAAAACCTTGGCCAAATTGTTGGAAACTCGATGCAGGTCGAGTCACAGTTGGGACATAAGCAGTGCGGCTTGCGTCGGCGCTGAAGCACAATCTTCGATGCCTGCTTATGCATCCTACGCACTTTTAGTTGATGAATTGACCATGAATTGTCAAATTTTACTTTATTATTGATTTGAGAATAAAGCTGTAGTTATTTTTTTTTTTTATAAAAATGTGCGTCCTTTACCTTGTCGCTGACTTTATAACTTGTAATGACATGAGTTGCAATTTTACCTAAAAATGTCTGCATATCTATGTCTTAGTAATGTATCTTCATCTGATCTTTCAACCATATATAATATTTTCGCTTACCACTTTAGTCTGTATATTGTCTGTCTGTCTGTGATTTCTTAAATAGTGGCAACTTAGAATGTTCAATCCCTGAGGTTCAAAATGCTCTTTCGTTATTAAACTTAGATAAAAATCCTGGAATGGATGGCATCCCGTCAATTTTATTTCGAAAGTGCTCCTTCGTTTTTTTTGTACCTCTGGGTTTAGCTTTTAATTTGTCTCTGCTGTTTGGATATTTTTTAAAAGATGAGAAGAGCTCGTTTTTAACGCCCATATATAAAGGGTGGGCCATCTACTGATTTCTTTTAAATCATAGGTTATTTTGACACTGACAGCTGTTTCCCGCTCGAAATCTTGACAGAAAGTCAATATCATGAGTCGCTTTACATCGGCGTTGGGAAATATTGAAAACTTATTTCCAAAGTGCTCGTGCTGTGCAGCCCGTTTTTCGAAAAGAAGTTTTGGGCGAAATGAAGCACCCACCGCACCTGCTGTACGCAAGTTTGTGCAAAAAGTTCGTGAGACTGGTATGCTAGTCGACTACACTCATGGTACCCTTCGTCGTACGGTGCGCATAGATGAGAATGTGGCTGCTGTAGCCGGTGGCATCAATGGACCATTTTTCTTCGAAAATGAGGCTGGGAAAAACGTTTCGGTCAACGGTGGACGTTACCTATTTTTATTTTTTTTATTGAAATTGAAGACATGGATTTGGACGACCTCTAGGCCATGCAGGATGGTGGCGCTCCAAGCCACACAGCCCATGCTACAATCGATCTTTTGCGCCGCATCGGAGCATCGAAACCCTTTGGCCTTTTTTTTGTGAGGATCCGTGAAGGACCGATATTATGCCAACAATCCGGAAACGATTCAAGCACTTAAGGCCAAGATCCACATACTCTTAAATATTTATTTTTTTGCATTTGTCAGATCTCATCTCGAGTACTGCAGTTCAGTATAGAATCCATTTTATGAAGGACATTCTATTAGAATAGAGAAGATCCAAAAGCTTTTCGTAGACTGCGATGGAATATTGAAATACCATCTTACGAGACGATTTGCAAATTATTTGGTATCTTACCTCAATATTTTTAAATTATTGATAAATACAAGGTGGCGCAAAAATAACCTTCCGATGTTTTTTGGCTGTAATTTAAAAAAAAATTAAAAGCTTTGATTCTTCTTGTGGATTATTTTTATTTGGTCTTTTAATTTTTTTTACATCAAGTCGAGAATATGATGTCATGTAAATGGCCGCCGCCACAGTTGATTGTCATTTGAGGCCTTTTTATGGCATTTTCCATCACTTTGGCCAAAACTTCCGGCGATAGGTACTCACATTCTTGACGGATATTGTCTTTAAGAGCTGCAAGAGTCTGAGGCTTGTTGACATAAACCCGCGACTTCAAAAAGCCCCACAAAAAGAAGTCTGGAGCGGTCAAATCAGGCGATCTTGCTGGCCAGTGCAAATCGCCAAAACGGGAGATTAGGCGCCCGGGAAATGCATCCTTCAGCATATCGGTTGTGGCACGTGCAGTGTGTGCCGTTGCACCGTCCTGTTGGAACCACATGTTTTAGAATCCCAATTCATCAAGTTGCGGCAAAAATAACTCGTTGATCATTGCTCTGTAGCGCTCACCATTCACAGTAACCGTTTGGCCCGCGAAGTCTTCGAAGAAAAAAGGTCCGATGACTCCTCCAGCGAAAACAGCACACCATACAGTGACTTTGAGCGGGTGTAATGGCTCTTCGTGGGTTATACGCGGATTTTCAGTGCCCCAGAAGCGTAAATTTTGCTTACGTACCCGCTAAGATGGAAATGGGCCTCATCACTCATGATTATTTTTGATGAAAAATCATCTTCCTCTTGGTGGTGATTAAGGATGGCTTGAGCGTATGTTAGACGCGATTGGCGGTCAGCAGCTAACAGCTGATGCACCGTCTGGACTTTGTACGGAAACATCTTCAAATCTTATACCAAAATTCGCTGTAAAGACCGTCGACTGATACCCATTTGCGTGGCACGTCGTCTGGTCGATGTCGACGGCGCTTCCATGACATCTTCGGCTACAGCAGCAATATTCTCTGCAGAACAGCTACTCCGGGGTCTGCCACGCCTGGCAGCATTAGGGGCCAATCGCAAAATGTATAGCATTTTCTGACATTAGGATTACTTTTGCGCCACCTTGTAGTCATATCGATTGTCCTTTCCTATTATAATTAAGTGGCTTTTATGCTCCTTATTTTATGTAACTTATCACAGAGTTAATTATGGATACAATTAACCAATTTCTAGATGTCTTAGGGAATTCAATAAGATTTTCACCTTTGTAGGGATTCTTTTAAGAATAAATTAATTTCGTTGTTAGGCTTTGGTGGTTATTTTTAAGTATATTGTTGTATTAAGTAATCCAGCGAGAATAGTAGATGTACTCATTTGATTTGATTGAAGTAAAATAAATAAATACACTACTGTGCAAAAGCTAATCATAATCACACATCAATACATATTTAAACATATTTTAATTACAACCTACCTACAAGGTTACTATGAAGTTCTGTCCGGAAACAAAATGTAGATTCTGTCTGGAGGATGTCGAATCCTCTGAACACATCTTCTGTGACTGCCCTGCCTTTCATTGGTTGTGAAAACGCGTCTTTAATCGAGAGACTCGTACACCAGTAGATATTGTGCACTCTGCAACTAAGGACTCATTAACCTTCATCAGTGAGGTTACACGTCTCTTAGATTAACCTTTTCCCATTGATACAATAGATCTTTCAGGTCGCAGTGTCAGCCAACAGGGCATGGGTTTTATATATAAAAAAAGAAGGTTAGTACGGCATTTATATAAGCACAAGAAATACGGTCTGATCAAAAACAAGTGAAAACAATAGAAAATCTTCTGGGCAAAATTAATCCACCGCCACTGGCAGTGAAAGTGAAAAAAAGCTGGTGTTATCCTAAGCTGTACGGATAAGTGTGCTGACAGAAGATAAAGACAAACTGGGAAGTAAATACACTATGATTCTGTACCAAAACTGTAGAAGGATTCTATACTATGGTCTATTGCTATAGCCATAAATAGCTAAGTAATATAAGCTGTGAGATAAGTGCTGAAAAATGTTCAGGACAATATAACAACTGCTATGATTTCCATTGAAAAATAGGGTAATCTGTAAAGCGAATCAACCTGAGTTGGAAAGGGGTGGATAAGTATTCCGTTTATTCTGTACATACTTGTATCACAATTGTGGCAAAGGACTGTTGAAATGAAATAGTTTGCTCCAAATGTAAGTTAAAATCTCGGTTTTATTAACTGAGTCGAAATAGTTTATTTACGAGGTAAAATATGAGATGGTGACAACGGGAAAAGGCTGAAATCATCGTCCAGTTCTACAACCATTCGACTGAATTGAGAAGCTTTTTTTAGAACAGTTGTTCTCTCCAATGATTGTCAGATGTTCGCGAGAGGTGGCACAGTGGAAATAAAAAAACTAAAGATGCAATTTTGCGTTTTTCGGGAGATCAAACCTAAATAATCCTCGCTGAGTACTCCAGCACACCAACCAAATGAGGCACTGCGTCGCTCACCTATTCAAGGTAAATGACTTGTGCTTCATATACTGTGCCGACCCATACTCCCAAAGAAAGAACATTTAAATCAACTCCATATTTACTAGGTAACATACATAATTAAATTTCATTCGAAAGAAATAAAAAAAAAAACAAATAAGAGAAATTTGTAAAAAAAACTTTATTTCTTAAGTATTAGTTTAATTCATGAATTATTTTTTTGTTGTTTTGTTACTTTGACTTAAATATAATTCGAAATTGTTATTTTAAGAAAAATTGTTCCTTCCAAAGCTGTCAATTGGTATTTATGACATTCAATTGGTTTCCATAGTTTCTTCCGGTAAGGTCGGGGGACTTTAGCAGTTTTCTCCAAAATTCGATGGTAGTTCATCTAAAATGTAACAAAAAATGTGAAATCAAATAATTGTTAATGATAATGGGAACGTGTTTATTTTTGCATATAATATATAAGGTTTTGCTTAAAAAATAGTTTATAGCTATTAAAGAATGAGAATTCTTTGGGCTGCAAAAATTCATTGAAATATAGAACCCCAACTGAGGTCAAGATGCCTAAGAAAAGTTTCCCAATAAACATAAGAATGCATAGAAAAATGCCTCGAGGCATTATAAAAAAGCAAATGTAGCCACAGTAATGCTTCGACATATCCCACATTATTTAGAGAATTCTTTGCTACTACAGGGTGGGCCAACCTGGAATGACTGATTTGAAATGGTTATAAAAATTTGTTTATATTTCAATTTTTTTATTTTATTTTATTTTTTAATTAAAGTATAAATTAATACAGTTTTTTACGCTAAGTGTGAAAAATGGCATCCTTCAAATAACCTCCATTTTCCGGGTGTGAGTGGATGGCTCTTTTTAAGGCATTTTGCATTACGTTGCGGAACGTTTCTGGCTCCAATTTTGCAATTTGTGTGTGAATGTTCTGCTTTCATTATTGAAAGTTTTGTTGACGTAAACCCGTTCCTTCAAGAAACCCCACAAAATCAGAGACCGTCAAATCTGGGACACGATAAACCAGCAGTTTTTGAAATTATGCGGTCATCGAAAATTTATCGCAAATAATCTCATACCGGTAGCTCATACTCATAAACGCTAGCTTCTTCTTGCTGGAACCATATGTCACGATTATGGAAAACTACAGGACGTAACATAATTCCCAACATTGTCCGGTATAGCACCCCAGAGACGGTTTCTATAAAGCAACTTTCGTTTTCGAAAACAATATACCCCGATAACTCTATAACTCAGCCATGAAGACTTGCTCGTACAGCATCCACAGATTGTTCAGTGCGAACAGGTCGAGCAACATTTCTTCGTGGTTCATCGAATACTGCACCTCGATCCTCAAATCGGGTTATTAAACTTCTTATCATGTTTGAACTGGAAACCGTTGCAGTATTAAAATGCTGACGGTATTTTCTTTGCGTTGCAATAATTGATCTCGTTTTCACATGGCATTATAAAATTATATAAAATTCTTTATTATCTGCAAAAAAAAACACTAAAAAATAAAAAATTATAAGAATTTCTAATCAGTCAGTCCAAGTTGGCCCACCTTGTACTTCCAAAGAAAATAATATTATGATAGTCTTTGAAAATTAATTAATAAAAGTCGGTGTCGGTCAATTTCATTACGGGTGTACGTTGCTTAAACGCTTAAGGGGACCTTTCATAGCTCTCGATCTGTCGCCAGTGTTTCACACGGTTATCACAGCATGTCGTGGAACCCGAATTAGAAGCATGAGTATAACGTGACCGGTCCAAGAATGGATCACTCCGCCCGGAAAAGAAGTTGCCCGACATTGATATATATTCTGGCGATTTTGTATGATCTCTGTGACTCACTCCACCAATACAAATATATATCATTTTGGCAGATTCCATCCGCAATTTTATTCGTTTTTTTTAGATTATGAATCCGGAGAGCCTTCAAGGGGTTCTGGCACTGCGGCTACTTAAAGGAGCCTTCGTGCCTTCTGTCGCTACCAATAATCAAATGAGCGTAGGTTATAGAAACCGAAGTTGTCGGTCTTCGTTATGGATTGTGACTTCAATGTATCTTATGTAAAGTGGACAGAGGCTTGGGCAATAAAAGTTAGGACTGCCACGAGCAATTTAAGAATTCATCCCAAGCTGAATGCTTAGTAAAAATCTGTATCTACATATGTAATAGATTCGTAAAATTAGTATATTTGTACTCGTATATGGATTTCAACAACTGCACTCTGTCCAGATCTAGGCAAAACAATATGGAAAAAGACAGGCCAATTTTGAATCTGGAAGTGTGGACCCCAAACAGATTCTGAAGTTTACTGAATTATTAAAATGCTGCGTTTTAAAAATGTGAGTCTTGTATAAAAGTAAAAGTAGGCGAAAGCAAACAGTTAAGAAACACTTTTACCTTTTAGGTGCAAAACAAATTCGCTTGATTTTTTTTTGTTGGGAAGATTGTGCAGAGATGCAATGAGGTGTTTAATTTGTTTTCGAATATGTTGTTTTTAACATGATGGTAGAACTTCTACTACCGGGCGAACTATAGTTTAAAAATACATTTTCAAAAATAATTTCTGAGAGCTTTACACAATTTGTTGATACAGAATAATAACTATCTCCCATAATTATGCTCGTCTCCCACGTCCCCTTAAAAGTAATATTCAGCATGCGTTTTGTTCACATTCATCCACAACCATATCGTGTGGTGGAGATTTTTTATTTTGTCTATTTATTTAAATAAACCATCCCACCCAAACTGAAACCTGGCCTTCATCACAGAGCCAAAAGCATAGACAAACTCCTCTATTACCTCCAAATAAGATACGTTCGTCCATTAGGAAACCCTGTCCATACAATTCGAATTTAGTGTTCGAGTATTTGTATTTGTATTATGGAACCTTATTTCGTTGTAATTAAGCGCTAAATGAATGTCTGCCGTATTATTAACAAATGCAACACAAAACACCAGAAAATCGCGGCTTTTGAATCATTTCCTACTCTTAATTATTCAACCCATTTTGAGGAGTTCAAACAATTCAATTATCCAATCAATTATATGATTATGATGCAGAGCTAAAGTTCTGCAACTGGTGCGAAAACTTTTCCCATCGGGACATGAAAAGTTGATGTTGTTCAAAATGTAACAAATATAAATGAGGGTTTCAAAAATGTTGACTTGTCTTTAACAGCACGTGCCCCAAAACTCAAGCACAGTGATTTATCAAGTTTTCAGAAAGTTTTCGCATGTTTACAAAACATACTCTTGCACATCGTATAGAACTTATCCTATCACATTTACAACATTTCTGTAAAAATAAAAACAATTTTTCCTAAAGATGTTTTTGACTGTTGGGTGCTGCCTTTCAAATTGAGGGGTTGTCTGTCTCTCAAATGGATTTCAAGTGACAATTTCGCACGTACCATTGTCACAACTTTCCTGTAATTGGGATTCCTCCGGGATCATTGAGAAGTTCGTGTGACGATAGTGTCAAGGACTAGCTGATGTTTGATTCTGTCCCAGTGTATTCAAGTAGGCCGTGGAAGCAGTAGCATCATTCGTTGAAATGTAGTGGATCACATCTGTCTGAAAAAAAAAAACAAAAACATTTCATTACTTCCATCTGTAAATAGAAAATTAATTCCGGTTAAAGCAAAAATCTATTTATAAGCAGCTGAAGCAAATACCGTTTAAGGTCAACCCCTTTTTACCTGCCCTAAACGTAATGATCATCATCATATTACATCTGAAGTTTCCCTACACCTTTTTAAGTACCTATTTATAGTTAAATGAGGGGAATACAACTGACATCATTCTAAAGGTAATTAACCGTGCCATTAGATATGCACTAAAAATAAATAATGTAAATTATGTTGCCGTTAAGGCAGGTAAAAGAAAATAAACATATCCTTAACAAAATGCTTTAACCAATTAAATGGAAGAACGTTCGCTCTAAATTTAGATTTGAGTATTTTGAGGGAGAGTATTTTTAACTTTCTCTATTACGTAGTAAGAGAAAGACATTGTATTCGCACAAAATTTCGAACCCGAGATTTCGAAATCAATTCTGACATTACGATGATAGAGTAACTTAAAAAGTGGGTCTCGAAATACTGTTCGTCTGTCTGTCTGTCCGTTTGTTTTCGAGGCCTATGGCCTAAACGGCTGCCCTGATGTTGTTCTACTTCGGATTTGGAGTTTTTGGGCCTACAGTTCGTTGCCGTTTTGTTTTTTGCACGATATTACGTACTTCCCACATAAAATGTTCATACCTGTTTCGGTTGTTCGAAAACGGCTTTAACGATTTCAACCAAACTTTTTTTTTGAGCTTAAGTAGGTGAGGTTAATATAACTGCATACTGCATAAAATCTAATAACAGCACTTTTGAAATTTGGACATATGTATCTCGAAAACGGTCCTTACGATTGCAACAAAAACTCATCTCTAAGGTAATATGGTCATTTATAGCTTAAAGCCTAGTATCCTGCTCGCGCTAAATTTTAGCGCCCCTAGTCTCCACTTCATTTCTCCACACCAAAGATAAATGCTCGCTAAATGATTAAACATCACACAGATGGGACAAAAATTATTTGTTTATGATAGTAAACGTTATTTTAATTATTCGCGTACATATAATTTTCGAATTTCAAACTTTAAAGACAATGCATTGCAATGCAGACAATGTTTGAATCGTTCCAAAAAAATAGATATAAGCAAAATTGAAGAAGATATTATCATTGCTGCAGCAGCTCAAATAATTTCAATAGTAGCAAGCAGACGACGACACGTTCCTTCGTGTCGGGTAAATCCCTTTTTGCATTGGAACTTTTCTGCAATTTCCATATTGCTGATCGTTCCTCCACAAGCCCTGCATTTTTTTGTAGGGTTTTTTTTTATCGCATGAAACGGAATTTTTGGTTTTGCATTCACTTTTATTTATCGCATAAATGTTTTCTGCGGTTTCCTCTAAGACAATTTCAAAGTAAACACAACAGAAAATGTTTCCTCGGCTTTTTATGTCAAAATTTATCTTCGATTTAATGTACCGGACATTTATTTCGCGAGCTAAATGAGTGGAGACTTGTCATCGGCCCATCTATAGGAAGTTAAGAATTTAGCGAGCGAACAGGATACTGCTTTGCTAAACTGCCTCGCTAAATTTTATCTTTGTAGACATTTTTGTATGGGAGATAAAATTTAGCGTGAGCAGGACACTTAGCTTAATAGCGAACTTAATAGCCTTTTGAAAAAAAGGGCATTTTTTGTTGTAAATTTCTTCAGTTTATCCGAAAATAGCACTAACGATTTTAAACAAAATGCATACTCCAAGTAAATTTGATGTTTTCAAAATTATTGCGTACTTGATTTTCAAGTACTAGTTTTAGAAACTGCTCATATCACGAAAACTCTATTATCGTTTCGGATAAAACTTTAAAAGCCAAGTAATAATTATATTCCGAACAGTATCTTGTAGGTACTTAGTCTTCAGTTAAAAAGTTAAGCAATAGTTTTTCTAGAGAACGAAATATTGCAAAATTTGATACCTCTGTTACGTTTTTGATCAAAATACATATTTAGGATAATAATATAATTCTAATTAAAATCCTATGCTTAGTTTTTCAAATAAATGAGCCTTTTAATTATTTGTATATCCCGATTTATTTGCACAAATCTACGGTATATTTTTGCAATAGCTCAATATTTAAAAAAATTAAAATTTTAAAGTTTAAAGAAACTTTAAGCAAATTTATTTAAATTCTTGTTCGACATTTTGTAGATGGGTCTGCGATGTGGGTCCCCACTTCCAATTAAAGTGCAACAATAGCTACACAAAACTTATATTTAGAAAATGTTACCCACATCTTCTTATTTTTCTTTAACCTTATTATGCTCATTTAAATATGTAATTCCAACCACTGGGAGTTTACACAATCATAAAATCACATTTCATTTGTACCCCCACACACGTCCAATGGGATATTCGGTTTATAACTGCTAATGCAAATACAAATCCCTTAATTCTTACATAATATATCTATGTAAAGTTATCAGTCTCTCGTGAACCTTGAAGGTACTCAAAGTGTAAGAGCTTACTTGCGACAAATACGTCTTACTGAGTGATTCAATAAGTTTTAAAAACTCACATTGTTATTTGATGTTTATGCTGCCACTTTAGATGAATAACCCAAAAGCGAAATTTACCGTTTCTTTTACCTAGCATCGGTTCTCAGATTTTATCTACCCAATAAAATAAGAAAACAACTAAATAAACTTTTGAGGAACGAGAACGTTTCGATCGACACAGTCGTGCACTTCATTTTGTATATTTTCTATATTCGTTTATTGGCAATTATTGAAAGAAAAAAAATACTAAATTCAGTTTGATTTTATATTTCTCATATGGATAAAAACGGACCGCGTTCTCAAAACTGTCGGCTTTGTAATTGTTAAGGTGGTTTTTTGTTTTTCATTTCTTCTTCACAAACGGACGATTGAATTATTCATATTCAAATGGGAGCGTCCTTCTAAAAACCTACAAACAAACCACTGTCTGACTGTCATTTCCATCACATATTTCATTAAGTAGCAGGTACCCCCCAAATGCAATAATTCTGTACAAACAAATTTCATTTCCATTCAGAGGTTAAGTTCGAAGGAAATTTGTATTCGCTTGTTCGTGGAAGTGTTTTTAATTTTGAGGATTGTACCTAAATAAACTGACAATTCGCGGTACAAGTGTTTTTTGTTCGCTGTAAAAAGAGCAGGGGTTGGTATTGAAATCCTTTTATTTTTGTAAAAAAAAAGGTTGTGCATGTGGCTCCATCGAAAATTAAAATGAAAACATATATGGTGACTGCTATAGATTTGACATATTAATGAATGACTTGTGGCAATTGACATCACAACTAAATTTGCTTCCTTGCCAATGCATATGAGCAATGCAATTAATAATATTTATTTATTTATTTAATATGTTACGCCAGAAGCAAATCTGTTTAGAAAATACAAACGAGTATCTAACGTTCGAAAAATAATTCTCGTATGCAGATTTTCAGAATTGCAAATTTCACATTTCCGCATGGAAATGTAGGTTTTGAGAATTGGGGCAATGAAGCAGTAACATAGCTGATCGCACGGTTTTATCAGGTAAATATTCATAAAAAAAACATGGCAGCCACTAAATTTTCAAACCATCAACCAAATCGATTGCAACCGTGTTGTACCGATAACATCTGTAAGAGTTTGAATGTTCATTATAGCCCCTAATGTGATTGTAGATTAGATTTTGGTATTGGGAATATCGATGTTTCTGTCAACGCGTTCATTTTGTTAAGTCATATCGACCCAAACCCATACATCAGTCGATGTAAGTGACAATCCATGCGAGATATGATTCGCAGGATATTCCCCAGGCGATGTCCTTCAAACTGCGGTGATGGAGCTAAAACGGATTCCAAGAACAATGGCAGCGGAAGAGGAGGCATTGCCTTCATCGCCCTCATTGCCTTTTGCTGCAGATAGAGTAATTGAGATATTATTAAAGAATTTCAGGTCGTATGTACAAAACAAACTCACTTCCCGATAATCTGCAGCTTGGTGTAAGTATAAGAATGATTACATTTTAACGAGGAATATTTTGGCAGTTCCAGGAATTTTCATGAAACTCCGCCATTTCCGAAAATGTGTATCCAGTGATGTAGAATAGGTATTCATTCATGCAGACACTGAATTATTTCCATTGAGGATGAGGGCCATTGGCGTTGCTTTTAATTAAATTTGAATACTCCTGTCAAATAAGAACATTGTTAGAGGCATTATTTTGCTCTTTTAAGGTATAATTTCGGCGCGACGATGTTTGACTGCTTTTCATCATTAATTATTGTGAAGCATATCCTCTTCTGGCTAGCTGAATCTGTTTTTCCCTAACTCAGTGTCCTGGTATCTAAGTGAAGCGAATTTTCTTTGTGGTAACCACTGTCACAATGAGTTGACTTCAGTTTACTTTCGAAGCAATTTCAAAAGAAAAGAAACAAGCCTGCTCTGTTGTCGCAGAGAATATGAAGGTTACAATTGCTATATATGTGAATTGCAAGGACAACGAAATTACTTGCAACCAGGACTGTCAACTTCAGCTTCAAGTCCTTTACCTGTTTCGTAGACTTCTGTATACCAAACATGGGAGTCGTAAGCTAAATGTTGGTTTTTTGTGTTCACAGTGCACACAGTCTTAGTCGACATACCTACTGATATTACGATGACTTCACCGACAAACTTACTAAGCGAATTATTGAACAAGTGACACTAGGAGCAACAGTTTACATTGGGAACAATTATTAGATGCCCCACTAAATGCAAAACCACCATCAGCATCGAATTGAAGGGTTCAATATTTGACAAATAAGCAACTCTACTCTAAACTCAAAATTAAAGATGTACACATAAAGAAAATTTATTATGTTTCACTTCAGAATACTCACGTTCAGTCGATGAATTCCAAAACCCCTTCCATTTTTATACTCCTGGTATTGGGATATAATACAAAGTAAACAGTAAACCTGCAAAACGTACATAAATACATAGAGATATAGAGCAGTTATGTAAAAAACAAGCAATGAGAATATTTACATTAAGACACACGATGAATAAATCAATGGTCAGCATCACACCGACAAGCGGTTCGAAAAAGAGTTTCTCCAACTTCACTAGATAAACCAAATGCGATAACTCGATGAAAATATACGCAAACATGAATAATATCCACGGCACAAGCAGTAGGCGTTGATCCTGCAAGTATACAAGGATATATCGTTTAGGGCAATTTCCGCAAAGCAAACTTACTTTTCGTTCTTACTTTCCAGAGGCCAATAATCACCGTCGCCGAAGATAGCACTAAGCACATCGAGCATATCAGGTATATGATGTTAAAGGTCACCGTTGCTGCAAATAAATGAATTATTCTTATTGAATCGCATAGTGCATCAAGTGGTTTCCTGTGCTAATTGGCAAACAATGAGACCATGGTCAATTAATAGTTTGCAGAGCATCGATTTCGCATGCAATGATCATCCATTCTTGAATTATGGCCGGAAACGTGTTCAAAGCAAGATAAAAATGCCCACAGCGAGCTTCCACAAAATTGTTTTCATTTGGAGTTTATCAGGTATAGAATGTTGCTTTGTATTGAAAAGAAAAAGAAAACATTTCGGAGCAGGAATTGTTTTTTGGTCTTTTGTCACAACCTGCTAAAGTCACATTATTCTGATGCCCGTTTGATGTGACATTATGCGGACTGTAAACTCTTAGACCTAATGGAGCTTACCAATAAACATTTTTAGTTTCGACTCGAAATTTTCACAGTGGCTATATTTTCCATATACATTTCGCAATTACAAACTTCTGTAAATTTAATGTTGAGACTAGAATTTGTTATTAGTACGGCACAATATCTTTAGAAATGGAATTGCGAGCAGTGAGTCACACCACAAAGTTTTATGGGGATTTGTTAATTCTTATTCTATAACAACTGTATCATCCAAAAACTTTCAAATAATATGATAGATATACAATTTAAGAAAAAAAAAACATATCCTGTTCTGGAAAATCACTTGGCTCAAAGTGAGTTAAGCAAGTTTAAACATAAAAACGCAGAGGTGGATTCTGTAAAAAACGAAACGAAACAAATTTCGCATTTTAAAAAAGCGAAAGAAATCACGCGGTAGCAAAAATTGTCTTCTCTCTTAACTTTTTTCGTTTTCCTGTTGGCAAACGTTTAAAATGAAATGTAGCTTGAATTGCTTTCATAGTTCTCGCAGCTTCGGTATTTGACAGCACAACTGAAATGTACTATTTTGCATCTTTTGCTTTTCATTCTCTTTTCTAATACAGTAGTTGACGATGAGTTCTAAGGTCCCTTCATTATAAGCGATTTCTACTATATAGCGTCCAACTCTAATAATATATGCTAGTGTTAAAAACAACATAAAAACAAAGGATGCTATATTCAAACTATGTGCGTTCTCTTTCTCTTCTGACTTTTCTTATGGTATGAATAATATAATATAACTACGAAAGGTTGGCCATGGGTAAGTATTTTCAAGTAAGCTGACGAAAGAGAAGAAGAGAATGTTGTCTCTTTCTAAATCTGCGCTTTTGCGAGTCTTTTGTAGTATTGACTAGGAGCAAAGGCAGTTACGCAGAATCCGCAGAGCTGGACAGATCTTTCTATTATATATATATATAATGGGCCTTACCGGTAATAAATTTTAACCTTCACACAAAATATTTGATAGGTCGCAATGGGTAATTTTATGTGAAAAATTTCGCGATTGTGAGTTCGTAAAATAGGCTATATTTTGCCACAAAAAAAATGCAAAGTTGATTTGACCCAAAAAGTGAAGTAGATTCAAGAAAAGGAAGTAGATTTAAAAATCCTAGTTTTACGGCCATATTATTCACTCCCTTTCATCCGGGTTAAAGGTTACACCCGGGTTTAAGTGAGTTTAACCCAAAAACTAAACCCAAGTCCATAATATTCACTCGTTAAACCCGAACATAAACCCAGTTTTTTAAACTTGACAGCGTTTAATCCGATTGGATTTAAACGCAATCCGGAGACCGGTTTAAGTACTTTAACTCGGGTTAAAACTCAATTTCATAATATTGACATTTCTTCGCTCGCAAGAAATAAGAAAAGTAGAAAAGGGGAATAGAAAAAAAAATGTTAAGAAACTAAAAAAGGACTTCATTCGTGAAATGGACGAAATTAATGTTGATGTCTTCGTCTTCAGAAGATGAATTTGTCGAAGAGCTGATGAAACAGCAGGTGATGGTAAATTAACGTCGTCCTTTCCGTCGAATATATCGATTGCACAAGCGGGCTTGTCTCGACGATTACGATGTGGTATATTCTCGAAAATATTTCGTGGTGAAAAAGAGTCATTTTGGAGGCTACATTCGATGATTCGATAGCAATTTCGGCATAATTAATGCACCTTAAAATATAACTGAGACAAAACAAATGAAATCAATTTCCAAGTGACAAAAAAGAAGTCATTATTTGTCAAATTTGACATTACGCGGGTTTAAAACGGATTAAAAACGGTTTAAAGTGTTTTAAATCCGCATTTAAATCCGCATTTAAATCCATTTTTAATCCAGCGAGTTTAATGCGCGTTTTTCAGTGAATAATATGGACACAGGTTTAAATTATCGGGTTTAAAAATTGCGGATTAATGATCGGGTGTAAAATTAACTTAAACCTGAGTTACACCCGGAGTGAATAATATGGCCGTTAATGATATATTTAATTCAACATTAGTTGTATGAATATAAAACATGTCCAAAAAAAACGTTTCAAGTTTTAACAATATTTTTTGTTGAGCATAACGTCTTCCTAAATGGTCTTCTCATCACATATTCACTATTTTTTTTTGCAAATCTGGATTGTTCTTGAGTTTTTTTAGAAATAAATATCATAAACGATGCACTAAATTATAATTTCAAATTCTTGATTACTTCTTAATATCCTTACATCGCGTTTGTAATAATTCTTTCACGTATTTGGCTAAATTTTTCGGAACAGACAGGAACCAAAACTAAACCAAAGGTATCACCTTTTTGACAGAAAATTAAAAGAAAAACAATTATTAACGTCAGAAAATTTTAATCATTTTGTGTTTAAAGTGAAGTTTGATGCAATTTATTCTTTTTAAATGTGAATCTGGGCTTAAATGAAAGAGTGTAAAATATTTTTTAAATATTTTATTGCATTGGAAGTAGTTTTAAGGATTTTTTTGTTAAAACTATGGAGCGGATTTATTAAAGTGAAGTAGATATAAAAAATTTAACAATAGTGTGAAGTAGGGAGCAGATTTTAATTTTTTTTCCCCAAAATTGAAGTAAATCTACTTCAATTGAAGTAAAGTGGTATCGCTGCTGGGCACATAAATTGTAGTATCGCGCAATATAGACAAAAATAAGCTTTACTTAAAAAAAGGGTTACATTTTTGTGTAAGCAAGAAAGCCTAGCCTCAACTGAATATTGACTTGGCGCACTTAAAAGAAAATTTGCTTCTGCAAGAATGCAACCCATGGTAATTATCGATCCACTTCCCCAACCTTTCGCGCCAAAGTGAGATGCTTCCACTATGATATGTAATAGTATAGGGGAAGATAAGGTTAAAAGTAACAGTGGAATGTGGTAACATCTACAAATATAAGGGTTCCTATTAAAATAAATGTTCGCTTGATAGAGACTAAGTTTTGTGTTGATCGTCAGTAGGAGCCGTTCTGTGTGAGGTCCGGAAAATTGGATGGCTTGTAAGTTTACTTTTTGTTTGCATTTTTTTGCGTCTTTGACACTCAAGTATACAATGTCAGTTGTTTTTGTAGCTATTTCATTTTCATTTCATTTCATTTATTTTAATTGTATGCTTACACATTAAGACATAAACTTATCTTATAATATAGTGAAAGCTTAATGACGATAATTCAAATATGATACAAGCTACAAAAAGACATGTTTAGTGATTTAAAGAGAAATAAAAAAACATAAAAGAGAAAGAGAAGAAAAAAACAAAAGTAACATTTCTTAAGGAAATTGTTCTAAATAGAGCAGAACGATATATTACATATATTACATACATCTCCATTCAAAGAATTAAAGTTAATAAAAAAAGACTTACTAAAAACAAAATCAAAATCAGTTGGTATAAAAGGACTTGAGTTTAGTCCGAAACTGTTCAGTGCCGCCTAACCTTCGCACATGCCGAGGCAAGGAATTCCATAAGCGGATGGAGTTAGTGAAAAACTGTCGTTCCGATGTCTGACATGTGACTCGAGGGTGAACAAGTTGTTGGCATGCGTTTATCTTTTTGTAAATTTTGTGAATACATATATAAGCTTTGTGTGTTTTCCAGTTTTTATTTTATAGTCTTCTTTGTGTTAAAATCCGTGGCGTTGCTAGTTGTAACTTGTAGTGCAGAATGCATAATTAGTCCTAGTGGATGCAAGGTCTTACTCAAAGGCAGGTCCGGGAGAATGGTTTCACTGACAGTAAAAAAATCACTTATTTTAATCGATATTCCAGGGAAACGATCATTTCTTGGGTGTCCAAGACCAAATCAAAAAGTAGATGGTGGAAAATATATTAGTTTGTTGACTTTTTCAATAAATTGTGATTTTGTTCTTTTTATGAATTTTTATTTAATATTTTAAAAAGAGATGACAAAAGTTTTATTGTTACAACTTACCCCGCCAATTTTTTTAAAAGGGCGATATTTTGACATCTTTTGAGCAGACTTTATTCGACTTTTATTTTGTGAATTTTGTTGCTTAAATATTGCTGTTTATTTTTAAATATGTTAGGCTGACTCATTTGCAATCTCTTAGGAACAGCATTCAATTTAGTCGAAAATTTTACTTCTAGCCCCGCTCTCCCCTAGCGGGATACGTCATTCATAATACTAATACCCTAATAATACCAGATGATAACCAATAGCATAACATTCTCAAATGTATAATAACAAATAAGTGATAAGCAATGAGCGTGATGAGTATTTTAACAATGACAGAAAAGCTTACTTGGTGATACATCACCCCTTTCCAAAATACTTTCGCCAGTTGGTTTCTCAATTTTGCCCGAAAGGTATTGTTGTTCCTCACGAAGGTACTGAAGCAGTATTATAGACGCGCATCCGAAATAGACCTGGAAGTATACAAAGGGTAACAGTTAGCTACTTGAACGTAAAATATCGATTTGAAATAAGTGCGGGTACCGACCATAAACTGCCTGTAGTGGTATGTAAACAGACATCTTTTACATATGTTTTCCTTAAATGCAAATTCTAGCTTCCCAAGTTTGGAGACGAGAAATATTTGCAAAACAATAAAGAAAAGTCTATCCAAACATTGTTATTTCTGATCAGATATTCAAGGATATCCGTGATATGCGTTATGAGAAAAAAATATCATGAGGATTACACATGCAATCGATTATGGTAGCCATCATAAGTTGTATTTGGTTGCTGATTTGAATATATTTCATATTCATTTAAGGGCTTACAGCACTTTCCATGAGACAGACACACTTCCACATGCTCATATGCGAAGGACTAGTCTATATAGTCTCGCAGTCAATCACGTGTGGATCATAAATTACGGCAGTATTTTGTGATTAACCATGGGGAAGTCACGATTGAAATTGATGAGGTTAGCCTACTGAAGAATTAAGTTTTATGGTTTGAATGGAATGATATACACAGCAAAGCCGTTCATGAACACAGACTTGAACTTGGCCATACGCATAAATTAACATAAATATTCGGTAATCTTATTTGGTTGCAAGGACTATATAGGCGCCATCGCCATGAGAATGTACAAAATTCGGGACAAACTCAGTCAAGGCAATGATTTTAACTGGATGACATCAGGTAGGGTACAAGAAGTACCTATATGGAACAGATTTCTCCGAATGCCTCTTTTTTATATTTGTAAGAGGGTTTAAACGACTCTATTTAAGAAGGTATTAGTATACTGTATACCTCACTTCTGTGCGATGTTTGTGGAATCATTTTTGAACCTATTTATAAACTAAATTCATGGCCCACAATGTCATCTGTAATTAAATCGAAAGGATATACCACCCAAATTGAAGGAAATTCATTTGTAGTAGTAAGGGGCTTTCCCACCGCAGCTATTTATTTCTTTAGCAATATTAAAATTTCTCTTCCTTTATGCTTTTCCCTTCAGACGTGTAAATCTGATAATTTATTAAATTTCCAGCCATCTCATGTACCCACAAATACAATGAATGGAATTAGCTGGAAGCACTGGCTGCTGGCATGAATTTTTTCAAAAAGCATTCTTTTCGGACGTCTTAATTATATTGCTAGAGCTATTTTCTTTTTCGAAGCGCAGTTCATCCTGTAATGTCTGTCATTCTTCCAAACTATGGTAACCAGCAAACTGGCTATTGGGTATTTAATGCTGCCTACCGCAAAGGACGGAGTTTCTTTTTTCTTATGGGCCTTACTAGTAAGATATTTACTAACAGGCTTTTATTGCGGAAAAATGTATTATATGTGGTTATATTTAAGTAAAATCAACACAACCGCTGTAAAACTTTTTTTTGACATGGTTATTGAAAAAAAAATTTAAAGATACATTGGGCAATCCGGTAAATCTGGTAAAGTGTATTTGTGGATATCGTGGTGTGAATGTACCTAGCTGCCTTTAAGATATCAGCCATTTGTATATCAGAAGACTAACATCTTCTCTCGGTTCGTATTCCTATCGTGGTCAAGCTTCCTCCCGATTACTGATTACTCCATGTCACAATGAAGAAATAAGTGCCCGTATTTGCAACCATTTCTAGAGTTGCATCAACTTGATCTACGAAAGGAGCTTACTCCGACTTCAAATTGAGTGAAAACACCTATCTCGAGTTAATCATTCAAGATAATGCTGTAACATTGCAACTCTAGCTCCAAATGATATCCCCGCCAATACTCTATCTTCCAGGCAGTGACTTACCAATGAGTTTCCCACTTCTGCCTTTCACAGTTTTAACAAGTCCCTAGACAGTAGACACCAACTATATCAAGTCAATAAATGTATAGCAGCCTTCGCAAAAAGCCGTATATTCCTGTAAGTGAAAAGATATTCCATGCTATGTCGATACTTTTGAAGAAAAACCCCGAGTTTACTTTTCCCTATTGCGTACCTTTTTGAGTCGTGGCAATCCAACTACCATTAGTTGTATACGATTCCTCATAACATATACTGTGAGTAATGATATTTAGTTGAGCTTATCTTTTTCTTTCATAAAAAATCACTTATACTGAGTTTCAAGTCTAATTTGAATTCAGTTAACAATCAAATACATTTTTATTCCGAAAATAAAACTTTCACCCCTTTCAACGAATTAGTATCTAAATCATCTGGACCATTTAAAGGCACAAGCAAATGGGCGGCATTGTATTACATATTCATTTCAATATAAAGATAATATATTTAAAGCTACAACCTACGAGTAACATTTTTCTCTCCCGTTATGTCGCCCTACAGATTTTTTAAACGAATTCCCTTCATATCACACTACTTTCGTTTTGTAAAACCCTTTTTCATGTATTCTTGATTCGCATGTTTCTTTCTTTATCTAAGCTCAATATAAACCATAACCAACTATGGCAGCTATACATGAAAACCCCACGAGACACCAGCTTGGGATACAAATTCAATTCTATCCATCTCCCACCTAAACAATGTAACGGTTACAGAAGAAAGAAGTAAGAAGCTTTTTTTAAAATTAAAAAAAAAAAACCCTTCCTCCTTTATTATTTATTAATTTATTTTTCATGGCCTTAAACAAGTATGGCAGCGTATTTTTAAGAAGGTCCTGATTGTTTTCTAATAATTACATCTTAAATCATTTAGAAAGCTTCGTGCTTAAGGAGCAATAGAACCTTATACCATACTCTACGCGACACTGAAAACATTTCCCTTCTGACAGTCCACATCCGGTGACTCTGAGTAACCAAAGAGAATCAAAGATTGCAGGACTACTTACTTATTCATCAGTATTCCAGTTGAAACTACATTTACGAGGAAAAACAACAACGAAGTGACGAGTTTTCGCAGTAAAAGACAGTCCGACACCCATAACCCGAGGACCGACTTGTTGGACAGTAAAAGGAACCAGATTTCTAGATAATTTTCACATTCTGTTCATTGTAGGTTACCAGAATAATCTATCCAAAGTTTAAGTGACCTCAATCAAGTGCAGCGGTAAAGGCAATTATTTTCCGGCATGAAAGGAAAGAGCTTGCTAGGAGTTGGTTCCGTAATACTAATAGCCACTCAACGTTAAGGCACAAGAATAAATGTTTGTATCCGAAATTTAAACGCAGAGGCGGAAGTTGTAATACCAGCGCCCCGTTTAAGTGAAAACTGAGCATATTGTCGGAAATATTTACTGCAACATTAACCACTGATAATCTTACACAAGACAACGGCTTGTGCGTACTCACTAAGAAAACTATACACAAATCACACCTCTTTAGTGCTACCTCCACCTCTTTAGTCTCCTTAAAAAGTGTTTAATATTACTGACACCACAAATTCATACCTAACCAAGGAACATCGATATTGTGAGTGGTTCATTTCAAGGACACAAATGCATCAATAGCTGTAAAATGAAACCTCGTTCTGTTTAAAGCAAATCCAATCGAGGAACTTTCTATCCAATAGACTCCTTTTGATTTTAATCAGGTTATTTAATTTCATTCGATTTAAAGTAAACACCAGTTAGACCGAAGTTTTGCGTTCCTAGGGCAATCCAAAAAAAAAACGTAGATTCGTATTTAAAAGGCAGATCCATAGGGTAGCTTTATCACTCACAACTGGCACGGAAGTTTTGTTGAGAGAATTTTAAATTGCATCCTACATCAATGTTAGGGAGAAATGGAAATACCTACTGACTGCCAATGGTGTGGTAAATGGAACGATTTCGGTTAGATAACCGAGGATAAAAATATACCTCCTAAAAATATGCAGTACTAGAACAATCAAATTCAATGAAAAAAAATGGAATTCGTTTGATTCCGTAACCATACATCCGTACATTTAATATATTGAATTTGACTGTATATTTTTTAAAGGAATAAATCATAGAAACTATCTACTGATTGTATACTTGTGCAATAGTCGCAGCTTTATAGAGGCAGAAATTTTCAAATTGTGTTAACTATCAATCTTTCTAAGTTTTCGAAAAAAACTTAAAAATTAGAATTATTTTTTGCGCTGTGTCCGGCTTTGTGTTAAAAAAAAATTATAGACCCATTTAAATCATAACATAGGATATATTTTAGCCCATAACTAAAAAATGTTTGCAATAAATTGGTTAAGAGTTAAGATTAAAATGCTTCCGAGTTACGGTAAGTCCATATGCACTCGTCAATTTCCCAAATAAATCATGCTTAGAGCGCATCATATTGACATTTGTTTTAACTTAAGGCTTTTTTTAATGAGTAATCCTATATTTTTAGTGCAAAAGAACAGTCTTGACTGCAGACCTGTCTTCAAACAAAGAAATGTCTGACCTCGATAATAGCAAATAAGAGAATATTCCAGACAAGGTAGTCTGTACGTGAATGCTATTTAGAATCAAGAAAAGGCTGTAATTGAGTTTTTAAATAGCACACACAAATAGGTTCGCAGTTTTCTCGCTAGTACGGAGCGGACCTGTTCCGGAACGAAATTTTGCGGTGGTCTCCAAGTGGACAAACGTCTGCGAAAAGGCAGCGGAAAATAAATTGTGGAGAGCTCCATCAGCTGATACACAAGTAGCAGTGTTACCAGCACTCTCTAATTATATCTGATTTGGCTACCCGAATTTTTCTCGAAATTGTCATTTTGGGATTTATCCTAATTTACGCTATTCACTTTAAAGTTTGTCGATTTTTATGGTTCTTAGGAATTTATTAAATGAATACTTCTATTGCGAGCGTATTCTTTTCGTATCACTAAAACGTTCTAAACAACTATGTAGTTGTCGATAGTATGTCAGATTTCTTCTGCCAAATCGAATTCAATCCGAATTTTACTGATTCTTTTGCGTATTGAGTTACCCGCAAGAAAACATTTTTTTTCACTTGCACTGGAGATCCATTGCAATTGATTTTCACATATTCACACCAAGCCATTTCGAAATAATTTAATATAAAAACTCGTTTTAATATGCGTTTCTTTTCTTTTAACATTTTTAACATTGAAAAATGGAACTAGAAAAGTCTCTCAATTATGAGTGTGTGTTGTGTTCCTTTTTTTTTAATTTTATATTGTCGTCTTTAAAAATAATGTAATCAAAATAATTGTGCCTAGAGAATTGCAAAAAATGTGCACTTTTGATCTTTGTATTTGTGTATGGAAATTTTTTAAATTTGGCTCCATACATCTTATACAACCTGGTAACACTTCAGTACAAATGTCAAATTTTCGCAAGCAAATAATGGCCGCATTCAAGAATCTAGTTATCTTAAGTCGACTTGATTGGTCTAGATTGGTCGGGAACGTCACTTTTCCTACGTCATCCACACACGCGAACTGTCAACTTAGTACTCAGTCACGAATTTTTTGACTAGATTCGTCGACTACCTCTCCATAGACGGCAACTGAAGCAGCTGCTCACATGACAGATTTCGTCCAATCAAAACCGAGATTCACTTCGTGAGAGAGCAGTCAGACTTACTTAACTAGATACTTGAACGTCCCCAATGTCCCGGACAATAAACGTGAGCGGAAAGAGAGTGGAGAATTGTACCAAGCAATCAAGCAATTATCAGTCGCGTTAAGGCTTCGAGTTCGGGATCGACTGGACTTTACGCTTTCCGCATCTATCGATATATCGAATTGTGCGACTTACACTTCAATTATGAATATATATGCTCCTCCTTCCATTCAGTTTTTTAAGGGAAGAGGGCCCAAAATAAATGAACTCATAAATCTTGAAAACTTTTTTGATTGATTTTCTCTGGTGGTATTTATTCTTCTCAATCTTTCGTATTGAACATCAAGAAGGGTTATCCTGTGTAGGGTCAAAACCGGTGATGTGATGATGTATATGTGGCTATTATCCGATTAAAATTTAAATTTTAATCCGGCATCAGAACGAAAGGAAGCAATTTTAAGTGGTTTTGGAAGCTTTTTATTTGTATGCTAAACACACACATCGTCTCACTGTGGGCAGTGCTGCAGATACGTAAAATAGAAGTGCAGATTTTAAATTGCATCGGTTGCTGAATGGCATTAGAAGGCAAGAGGTGAAAAGGAATACTGCTCTGAAGAAAATAAGACCACCGGCTGAGTACCACAGGGCTCAGTGCTAGGCCCCTTACTCTAAAATACCAGGTGTGAAATCGTCTGGTTGCACGCTTGTGAAAGGCGGAAATAATAAAACTAACAGTGCTGAACTGTAGAGCGCTAATGACATTCCGCGATACTAATAATCATTTTTAGTGTCCAGGCTAAATTTTCCGAACTTACAATGGCGACATTTTCTATACAAAATTGCATATTGTGACGTACAAAATATTTAGTGTGGAGGTTAAAAATGATTATTAGTAAGGACTATTGAGTACAAATCGGAAGCCGTGATAACGTCTTAGAAGATTTGCTGCACCACTTTAAATGGCTGTTAGTAGAGAGGTAAAAGTGATGTAATACCCAAATAGAAAGAGCTTATACCTCGTCATATCTTCTTACAACCGAGTTTGTGAAACGTGACGCCAATACCAGGGTTTGTATGCATATACAGTTTTTTTATGTGTATTGGTTATACGAGTTATAGACATTTTAGTGAACTGTCGACCTCCGTTATCCCCCAATCGATTTCAATGAAATTTTGTGGATCTCTATGATTGGTTTTAGCTGGTAAGATAGGATAGTTTTGGACCCGATAGGTGGCGCCGTTTCCGATCTCCAAAACCATCAACCAATTTCATTGAAATTTTGTGGGTGGGTATGGTTGACCCGATATTTCTGGGTCTTGCTCCGATTTGGAATTTGGTTGTCGGAAATTTCGAGCACTAAAGAGTATGTGATATGGCATGTAACCTATGTGTACGTAGGCCGTACGGCGCATATCGCTTGGTAAAAAGAAGGAGAGGACAATGTACCTTGGTTGTTGTTTGTATACTATCATTTTACAAATTGACCACTCGCTCAAGTAGTCCAGCATATTAACCACTGAGCCACCGTGTTCACAACTACTGATATTTAATGTTCTATAGCAAGTATATGGAAAGTTAAGTGGGAATGTTTCTGGATGTACTCGGTCGAATGGCAAAAGCGGGGATTGCCAATCGTCCGCATTCTGCTTTGGTTGATTAAGAAAATCTAACCGGACTAACTCCATTCAATAATTAGCGGGAAGAAAACGATCAAGAAGCCATCCAGGAAATCTATAAATTCGTAGCTATGCATTGAACTCAAGTTAATTCCAAAGGAGTTTTATTCGTTCAATAGAGAGGTTAAACTTTCAAAAGGGATGCTAATAATTTAATCAATTTTAGGCGGTACAAAATTCGCCGGGTCAGCTAGTCTAAAAAAAAATGTCTTAATTTCTTTTGTAGAGTATGTTTTGCGGCAGATTTGAAGCTATCAATATTTGCTGCTATGTCAATTTCCATACTACTTTAACGATTTTTTCAAAGAGTTTTGGGATAACTGATAGTTTGCTAATAGGCCTGTAGTTTTCCACTAGGTGTTTATGGCCGCTCTTATGAACAGGCGATATATAAGCAATATTCCACTCACCCAGAAAGACACCCGAAGAAAGTGAAAGATTGAAAATCAATTTTAGAGGGAGAAAAAGAGTAGACGAGCAGTTCTTTAAGAGAGTGGGATGAAGCAGGTCAGGACCAGCACCTTTATTAATGTCTAAATTATTTAGAGCAAGAAGAAGATCCTCATCAGAGAGCTCAAGATCGCCAATATCAGTAATGGTAGTGATATGGCTAGAGCTGAAGTTGTTTGCATTACTCCAAGGTTTAGAGTTAGAGGCGAAGAATTAAGCAAACAGTTCGCTGGTAGATTCGTAGCCGTTCGAAACTACGTTCTGATACATCATTACTTTTGGAAAACCTGACGATTTACGATTCGAGTTATAATGAATCCAAAAACAACTACTGTTAGCTCTGATACGAGATTCAATAGATGAAATATGATAATGAAAGGGAAAATATCATTATCTAAACTTATGATGAACTTTTTGCATAAACAACTTACCATTGAAGTTTTAAAAACCATAGGAAAAGAGAAATACAAAGGACAGCGTGCAAATGTTCTCATTTTGCATGCACGACAAACAAGTATCGAGTCGTATAAGATCCTAATTAGAATTCCATCCCCCAGCAAAGGCTCTCGTACCCCATTTGCAGTGTAAATGTTTCAAACTGCAATACATATCAGATATAGATATATAATGCGACCCACAACATAGCGCAATTATTTTTCAAAAGAAATGTGAAAACCCCCTCAAATTCCGGGGAAACAAGTAATTTTAATAGAAACCAGTGCATAATGCGTTTTCTCTTGCGAACAAGGTCCATGAAACAGACAATGAATGCAGTGATACACTGCCAGTGTCAGAGCTCGTAAATCTATTTACCAATGTATAAACGGCACTTGCATAGCTGCCCTTGCGAACGGTCTTCCAAAAGCAACAGGACTGTAGAATAGCCATGTCCCAGAGAATGCAGTTGTGTGAGTAGCCTCAAATATCCTCTGGCGGCAAAAATATATTTCACCAGCGTACACAGATACATCAAGTAATTCAAACTGAACTGGCTGTATAACACTGCATCACTTCTTTTAAATAAAACTAATTTGTGGGTTTCGAAAAATCGGCCTCACTTCTGAACGAGTGCAAGAGCGAACACTGGTACCCGCAGCATGCTTTCTGCACAAAAAACCATTTAACCCCGATTAATGAAGATTACATGTAACACGGAAAACTCCAATTCGATATCGAACTTCCGGATGATTGGAATTTGTTTGGTTTCACCTCGATTGTGTTCACGTTCGCGTGTATAGATTCGGTTCGGAGCACTCGCGAATACATTTGATTGGCGAAAGACGCGGGTCTTCCGTTGAGCGTTGTTCCCGTTTGGCGATGAACGTCTGTCCGTATCGGCTGTTTACTCACAACTGTTTGACTGTTTCTGCAGCGATATCAATATCAGTATCAGCTGCCCTGCAAATATCTCGCCAAAAGATGTAAATAAACTGAATATCTGATGTGCGCATGTTGTGCAGCAGTGAGAGCAACAACAAATTAATTTTATTTGATTCACATTTTCAAAGAGAACATGAATCCTTCGTTCTTCAACTGTTGAGCAGGTGGTTCAAAACAGCAACAAATTTTATATGGTATTGTTTATAAGTGGCGAGCACACGCATTTTCGATATAAAACAGTGCAAGTCTGCAAGTGCATAATGAACTTGGGTTACGAACGACTAAATAAACAAAAAAAACATCTACGCAGGTTTGGATCTAAGGTGTCTGGTTACGAAAGCCTTTGGAGAAGTTTTATGACTCGTTTTTCGATGTGTTTTTTTTTTATGGATTTATGGGCGCGCTTTCGAACGCATTTTCGACTCGTTTTCGAAGAGTTTTTGGACATTTTTGACGGAATTTTGGAAGAAATTTTCTGCGTGTTTTTCTACGCGCTTTCCAAAGCGTTGCGTCCGTGATTTTGCATTTTTGAAAACGTTTTTTTAAGGTTTTTTGGAGAAAAATTACACCTTTGCACGACCACGTTTTGCGATTTCAGTTTAGCCTCAAAAAAAGGTTACAGAAATAGATTTACGGGAACTGGTCGAATTTTCGTAATTCGTTATTAACGAACACGAGATTCACCCTCAACAGTAAGAGGAAATAATCTCAAACAGGACTGAAAATAATAAAAATAATAAAAATATTCACAGCAGATATTTTATGAGCAACAAGAAGTAAATAAAAACAATAAATATCGCTTTGCAAACATCACCACAGTTAAAGGAAATAGAGAATAGATACATTATGAGTTTTCCTTTTTTAGTTCAGAGCACAACCTGAACTGTTATACAAAAAGTTCGTGTTTCTTTTTTAGCTCAGATACATCAGAGCTCAGAATTTGTGTTTCTTTTTTCTCTCAGAGCATACTCAGAGCGCTCTCTATGAGCTCAGAATAAATTGACTGAGCAGGCTGAGTATAAAGCAGATTACACACTTACAAGCACATTTGACAGAAAAAAAAACAGGATAAACAAAATAATTGAAATGACGGACGAACCCTGTTGCTCTGGAACTGAAGGTTAACCAATTTAATAAACAACAATTAATAAATATTCAATTTATTACAAATGACAGCCATGTGCCCAAGTGTGTTTCATAATTACATCAGAATGATCTGAGTACGCTCGGTTTAGAGCGCGCTCATAATGCTCGAGCTCGGTTCAGAGCTCAGCTCTGGACTAAAAAAGAAAAACACCTATTAAGTAACCAAGCCAACACGACCATAAGCTCTGAAGATAAGAAACGACCCATCATTTCATCAATTGCAGATACAACACAGAAGGAGTGTTCCAGTAGTTACCGACAAACTGATTCAAACGTTTTTCCTAATAATATTTGATTTAAAAACTATTATAATCTTTTATTTGTAAAGTAAGTAAAGTAAATGTTTAAAAATATATTTTTTTAATATATTTTTGTAATTTTGATATAAAATACAGATTTTTAATTAGAACGCCTATACAACCTGTCTGACAACGCGTCGTCAGTTTTACATTTACTCCGTTAGCCTTTGGAATCATCTCCCCATTTCGTTAAGGAAAAAAATCGAACAAAGCCAGTTTTTACCTGCGGTTTTTTCGTTTTTTTTTTTGTGTCTTAAATTCGACCATCTAAACCAAATTTTGGATCAGGTCTTTAATCATTAATTTTTCTTTTTAAAATAGATCTATATATAAATCAACCTGTACTATTTTAAGAAATTATTCTCAATGTACAGCGATCAAATTAAATAAATAAATAAAACGCTTACATTTTTTATAAATTCATAGAGTATACAGATTGGGGTTATGTAGGGAATAGCACATCGGATAAATGGCCGCCACGTTTTTGAGTACTCTTTTATTGAAATTTTCTATGACCCTTTCGCATAAATGTGGTCGAATTTCATCCCAATTTCTTCTTTCAAGGGGTTGGTGGTGGTGGGCTTGTTTACATAGACCTTTGACTTCAAAAAGCCCCAAAGAAAAAAGTCAAATCGCAATATCTGGATGGCCAATTTCAATCGCAAAAACGGCCGATTACACGATTACGAAATAACTCATGTAGTAATTGAATTATTTCTCTGGCTGTAAGGAATGTGGCACCCTTTTGCTGAAACGACACGTTGGTCACATCCATATCTTGTAATTTAGGCATAATTCGCTATAAAGAGCTTCTCGAAATGCCCAACTGTTGACTACGGTGCCGAGCTGATGTTCCTGGAATGTCAGCAATACTCTCGCGAATTGCTTCGATGTTTTCTGTTGAACGACTTGTGACCGGACACCCAGAGTGTTTAAAATCACTAATTGATCCAGTCTCCCTGAATTTTTCAATTACTTTCACAGTTGATGGTCTTAAATCACTATGACGGCCATATTTTGTACGAAAATTGCGGACTGTAACTGACAAACCTTAATTATTTTTAAAATATTGCTCAACAGTGAAAATGCGTTGTTCTTTCGTATAGCGCTCCATTTTTTCGAACCCCGACCAGTCAACTGTCACATTGTTATCTTATATGGCTTTGGCATCACTGTACTATTGAATAGGGCAAATTAAAATTTTGCGTGAGTTATGGGACATTTTAAATGATTTAAAAATTCCGACGAACAAATATAATTTGCGAAGGCAGAAATGAACTTTGATTATTGTTTGTCTTTTTTACAACAAATAAAAATAAATGTACTCCTTTTTTGATGCAATTTTGTTCGAATGAGTACGAGTAGTTCCGATGATTTGCTTATTTATATCCAGAAAATTGCTTATAGGAAAAAAATCGATCTATTTAATATTTTTATTGACTTAGGTATGCTGCATACGATTTTGGAGTATATACGATAGTTGATGCTACTTAGCTTTTCCCATTGGTTGAATAAGAGAACTTTAATCAATAAATACATCGATAAATCAGTTACAGAAAATTAATGACACTACAAAACATAACAAAATGTAGAAAATGCTGGAATTATATGGAGAGTAATTTTAATTAAGGCGACGTAGGAAAAAATTAGTTGCGTCAATATGAGAAAGCGAATAATCGTCGAAACGCTCCCATCATAACGAATATAGCATAACTTTTAAACAAGCGACTAATTTAACACGAAAATCAAAGCAGAATATACATTATTATTATATTGACTGCCATGTATAATTAAATTAAATCAATAAGTAATCGACAGAGCAGGTAACAAAGCTGACAAAACTATAAGTTTGCTGAAACACGGTGAGCCTGACAGTTCAGTTGGCACGATCTTTCATCTCCTGGTGATCGATCAGCAACGATGATTCTGCTGAAGTTAATCAGATATAAAACTCAAAGTTTAATTTTAAATATAGTTAATGCGCCGTACTAATAACAAAGCTTAGTTTCAACTTTAAATTTACGGAACCTCACGATTACGAAATTTTTACCGAAAATAAAGCCACTGTGAACTACTAAAATTTAGAGTCGAAGCCAAAAATGTTTATTGGTAAGGCCCAATGTTTTCAAATAAGTAAATTAGTTAAATAAAGTATTGTATCGATGCGAATTTCAAGTGTCCTTTTTCAAGAAATGGCCTCTTTCAAACCTCTTCACAGTCGCAATACCTTTCCTGTTTAAAAATAAACACAGCTGCTTGGTGTTATTCATACCTATACAACCCATAGGCCATTGAAAATCGTTTATGCAATTGCATTCCTCATAGTACATACTCGTAAATTTGAAACTTATGTGCTTCTTCTAAATTCATGAACTTCCTCTGTATACTCAAACTTTCGTTGTGTCAATTTGCAAAGCAAAATCGATAAATGAACTTGTATTAGATCCTAATCACATTATACTGGTAATGACCCACAAGCGTACTCAAATCGCTTAAACGTAGATGGTTTGTAGGCTAAGGTCAAAAAAACATGTTGCACCTTTCAGGAAGTTATTTTTCGACACAGGGGAAACTGAAGCGATAGCGCACTCTTGTCATTAGGGTTATAAAACAAACAAAGCATTCTATATTCCCTAGGTCAACTTTGTTAAAAATGCACAGCCCTCTGTAGTCGGTCTATAGAGACTGCCGATATTCAATTAACCAGTCGAACTATTAATCACTTTCTGTCGAGAGTTTGGTGAAGTTGAACGTATCTGTCCGGTTTTGAAAAGTAAAGAAAAACCGCTTTTCTAATAAAATGTTTAACGCATTCAATACGGTAACCAAAAAGCCTAAAACAATTTTCCTTGATGTTAAGCCATCGTTCCATAATCCAACTGTGAGGAGATACAGCGGACTACAAGTCCAGAAGAACAGCATCGCACTATATGGAACAGACGCACGACCTTCCTTGGCCTCTGTTAATTCGGCGCAGGATTTTAAAAACGTAAGCACAAAAGATATTGTGATTTTTTGCGTGATTCCGACTTTCTTTTAAGGACGTGGTATTCAACAACATCGGTTCGTCGTATCACTTTCTGCGTTGCATTGGATCCATGCCGGTCACCAGGCCTTCGGCGGGCAATGCTAGCTTTTCATTGGGTTCATTGACGTTTGCATACTCGGTGCTCTTCTTTGTGGTTTTGACCGTAATAAAGGTAATTGTAAAAATTGAAACTTGCCGTGACTCTGAGTGCTTGCAGATTTACATTGGATACGTGGCCAAAAATCGGATACACATTGTAACCTCGCTCAGTGGACCCTTTGAAGAGGCGGTCATCGCCTATCTGTTTTTGGTGAATATTTTGCCGATTTTCATAATTCCTATTATTTGGACCGAGACCCAAAAAATTGCACTTCTAATGAACGATTGGAATGACTTTGAGGTGAACTATTGCACGAATGCTTGTAAATGACCGTGACACTTGGTTTGACTCTTTGCAGATATTGTACTTTCAAATATCGGGTCATAGTGTCCCATTGAATATACGGAACAAAGCGATCGCCATTACAATTTTGCTGCCAATATTTTCGATTATCTCCGTTGTGATCACTCACATCACAATGGCCGACTTTCATCTGGTGCAGGTAGGGCAAACCGATCACAATGAACAACCACCCCATTGGTTCTGTGTAATCGATTGTCATTTGATATTAATTTCCTTATAACTTAGGTCATTCCGTATTGCATTTTGGATAACCTCACGGCAATGCTCGGAGCGTGGTGGTATTTATCGTGCGAGGCTCTCAGCAACACCGCCAACATTCTGGCAGAGCGTTTCCAAAAGGTGGGCAGCCATTGTTTTGGACGCTCATCATTTGAGACTCTTTTCTTTGCAGGCACTTCGTCACATTGGACCCGCTGCTATGGTAGCAGACTACCGTGCATTGTGGCTGCGGCTTAGTAAGCTCACTAGGGACACCGGAACCGCCACATGTTACACGTTTACATTTCTGAACCTCTACCTGTTCTTTATCATCACGCTCTCGATTTACGGACTGATGTCACAGTTGTCAGAGGGATTTGGCGTAAAAGACGTAGGTTTGGCCATTACAGCACTGTGGAGTATTTGCATGTTGTTCTTCATTTGTGACGAAGCGCATTACGCTTCGCAAAATGTGCGAACCAACTTTCAAAAGAAGCTCCTCATGGTCGAACTGAGCTGGATGAATTCGGATGCCCAGACGGAGATCAACATGTTTTTGCGAGCCACCGAAATGAACCCCTCGAACATAAATTGCGGCGGATTCTTTGACGTGAATAGGAATCTTTTCAAAGGGGTGAGCATCGATCGATAGTACATACGATGGTGTAATTAACTTATTTCGCATTTACAGCTACTGACGACAATGGTGACGTATTTGGTGGTGCTGTTACAGTTCCAAATTAGTATTCCTGATGGTAAGCCGAAAGGAAATTTAACCATGTACAAGGGCACAACAATAAATGGAACTGATATGATGGCCAGTTTAATGGCTCACTAAAATGGGTTGACTTTTAACTCTGAGAATTTTAGAAAATAGAAAGATAAAATAAAACTACGAGTATGCAATTTTACACTAGTCTCTCCATTTAATTTAAAAAGTGTGTATATTTTAAACTTTTTACATTTAAAAAAAAATTCATACAACATTGACTATGTGTAGATACATCGTTCTATAGCCATCGTGGGTAGTCAAATTGTATATGAACGCGTCTTTACCCACCATTGCAGGCAAAGGTTTATTCGACGATTGAACAAATTTACAAGTTAAAGAGGCTCCGGGACTGGGTGGTAATTTTATAAATCTGCAGATGAATAACACAACCCGACCTATTCCTCTTCAGGTAGCCTTGGAAGCACCAAAGATTTGATCTATTGCCGAGGAAATGGGTATGCTAACAAACCATTCATCCAATTTGTTTACTTCACAATTAATAAAGAAAACATAACAAATTATTTTGCGAATAAATTAATTTTCTGTAATTTTACTGAGGGGAAAGAAATAGTAAGGTAACTGTGGGTGTACCTCAAGTGTCGGTCGAATGAACCTTGCTGTGGAACGTTATGTGCATGACATGGCCGCTTCACTGATACTATCTTTCCCACTTAACAGAAAAAATTGTAAAGGTCCAAATAAAGATTTCCATTGCTCAAAATCATTTTTTTCTATTTAGCAAAAAAGTAATTTAAAAAAAAATTTGGATGATTAATTCTGCGACACCCTGTATATGCAACTCGCGCTCATGTCACTTCAAATGAGAAAAAACAGAATACGACCTTAAACTTTTCATATGTATTCGACAATTAATTTTCTTTGAATGATAAAATACACCAGGGACTACTGAAAACATTCTTAAGGCGTTTTTCTTTTTTAGTTCAGAGCACAACCTGAACTGTTATACAAAAAGTTCGTGTTTCTTTTTTAGCTCAGATACATCAGAGCTCAGATTTGTGTTTCTTTTTTCGATCTGAGCATTATCAGAGCGCGCTCGATGAGCTCAGAATAAATTGACTGAGCATGCTGAGTAAAAAGCTGAATACACACTCACAGTCACATTTGACAGAAAAAAAAACCAGGAAAACAAAATAAATGAAATCGTGGACGAACTTTGTTGTTCTGGAACTAAAGGTTAACCAATTTAATAAATAAAAATTAATAAATATTCAATTTTTACATACATTTATTAAAAATGTCAGCACGTGATCAAGTGTGTTTCATAAATATATCAGAACAATCTGAGCACGCTCGGCTCAGAGCGCGCTCATAATGCTCAGCTCTGAACTAAAAAAGAAAAACGCCTTTAGGCTTCATGGGGATTTTTCTGAGAAGCTTGGTGTTCATATGTTTTTGGGCTCATCCCACCTAAATAATGCTTTATTTCATGTGTCAGCACTTTTGTTTTCATTAAGAATCTCAACTGTGGACTAACAATAATATTAAGACTCGTTGGTGACGTTGGCCCTGTGGCGCAATGGATAACGCGTCTGACTACGGATCAGAAGATTCCAGGTTCGACTCCTGGCAGGGTCGATTGTCTCCCATATTTTTTGTGTCTTTTTTGTTCATTTGCTTATATTTCTCTCAGAGTAGATTACTAGTTAGTAATCAAGCAAAATCTTTTGATAATGATTTTGACTGACATTTTCTGGTAGCCATTTACAGGTACTCATTCTCGCTGTTTTATAGTTGAGAACTAGAAAATGCGCCTAGCGTAAGTTCCTTTTCATAATTTGGTGATGCTGTCCAAAAGCCACCTTAAGACAGGTAGGAAATCGATGAACCAGTCGTTAATTAATTGCAATCCACAAGCCCACGAATGAAAAGTTCGGTCGAACTAAATCTTTAAAAATGAACCTGAAACTGAAATTAACCTTTAAAAATGAACATCTGCGACCAGAAAAAGTTTTCATATGAATGAAATGTCAGAAACTACGAATATTCGTTTGTTTGCAGTTCGCTCTCATGTGAATAGTCCTTAACTAAGACTAAAGTTCTATGATTTAACTGATTCCTTGTACATATTGGGCCTTACTAATAATCATTTTTAATCTTCACACTAAATGTTTTGTAGGTCATAATATTCAATTTTGTATGGAAAATTGTGAGTTCGAAAAATTTAGCCAGGACACTAAAAATGATTATTTGTATGGCGGATTTTGTATAATTTGCGATAACACTTTTGCAGACAAGTGATATAAACAGTTTTAAAAAGTAAGCGAAATTGAATTGGCAATTCCAGGTTCCACCGAGATTTGAACTCGGATCGCTGGATTCAGAGTCCAGAGTGCTAACCATTACACCATGGAACCGGTTGCGCTGCACTGCGTATACGGCTGGATACGTCAATCTTATTTTGGTTCGAGTACAACAAGAGATGACAGAAATGCCTCTATTTTTAATAGGCGTTTTTCCTTTTTAGTTCAGAGCTGAGCTCTGAACCGAGCTCGAGCATTAGGCGTTTTTCTTTTTTAGTTCAGAGCACAACCTGAACTGTTATACAAAAAGTTCGTGTTTCTTTTTTAGTTCAGAGCTGAGCTCTGAACCGAGCTCGAGCATTATGAGCGCGCTCTGCACCGAGCGTACTCAGATCGTTCTGATGTATTTATGAAACACACTTGAGCAAATAGCTGTCAATTTTCATAAATATATGTATAATTTGAATATTTATTAATTGTAATTTATTAAATTGGTTAGCCTTCAGTTCCAGAACAACAAGATTCGTCCGCCATTTCAATTATTGTGTTTATCCTGTTTTTTTTTTTCTGTCAAATGTGCCTGTAAGTGTGTAATCAGCTTTATACTCAGCCTGCTCAGTCAATTTATTCTGAGCTCTTAGAGCGCGCTCAGATTATGCTCAGATCGAAAGAAGAAACACAAATCTGAGCTCTGACGTATCTGAGCTAAAAAAGAAACACGAACTTTTTGTAGAACAGTTCAGGTTGTGCTCTGAACTAAAAAAGAAAAACTACATTAATTTGTTACGTCTGCCTCGTAACTGAGGTAGTTCAGTAGTTGACGTAACCAAATGTAGTAAACGTAGCGCTAACTGTCAAAATGTCAGACCCAACTGTCAAACTGACAAACTGAATTATTCCAAATCTGTTTCGCTTTCATTTTTATTAAAATTTATCTTTTCCTACCTACTATTTCTATGCTCTATGCATGTAACAAATTAAGGTAGTTAAAGAAACATATCAGGCGTGTGGCTTACTCGATTTACTACGGGTCCTCATTCTTCTGCCAGCCAACGCTGGACATTGACACAGTATATGTGCCGCTGTCTCAGATTCCTCCAGGCATAGTCTACAGGTATCATCCTCTATAAGGCCCATTTTCCTTAAGTGATACCCGAAACTACCACGTTCTGTAGACAAAGCCACCACCCATTTCAATGTTCCTCGACTCATACTTAGAACCCTTCTTTGAGTGGAGCAGGTCGGCCACTTTATTGCCATTTTAGCTTGTCTACATTGTTCCACGGTTGACCACCTTCTCAGGTGTTCTGCCATGATCCATTTGTGAATCAGCTGTTCTACCATTCCTCTGCCAATTGAAGAGAATGGTTCTGGTCCCAGCAACTTTTCAGTTGACCCCTGTTTTGCAAGGGAGTCCGCTTTTTCATTGCCTTCGATCCCTATGTGTCCCCGTACCCAAGTCAGTGTTTCTTCATTTTTATATGAGCTTAAGTACACATTCCAGTGCCAATGATGTTGTGATGTTTGTTTTTTCCATGCATCTGATCACCGCCTGATTGTCCAGTGCTATAAGGATATTTCTTCCTTCCACCTGACACTCAAGTAAGTAGTCCAACGCATGAAGCAAAGCAATCATCTCAGCCTGGTATACTGAAGTATTTAATGTGGGAAATAAGTGTTACCATATTACAAGACAATTTGTGATCGAGTGGGTTTGGCTAATATTGTTTTTGCAAAGTATTTTGCTCCAAAGGCAGGTTAAATTCACTTATGAATAAGTACACACATGCATGAATGAATTTTTGTCATTTATTTTCTTAAATTCTCTAAAGTTAAAACGATAAGTTTTTTTTTATAAAATAAATTGTTTTTAGCTTCAGAGAATTTGAGAAAATAAAAGTAAAGAATTCGCGCGACGACGTCCCGTTTTTTCCACTTTTGTCCATGCAAAAATTCCAACCGCTAACTAGTAATATACGATTTTGAAGATTGGTCCAGTTTAGTTTGTTTTTGTTATACGACTTAAAACAAAAAACAATCAATCTTACTGAATCAGTCTGAGAATATGCTAGCGTTTGATCAAGTACTAGTTATTTATCTCGGTTTTACTTTTTTAATTCAATTTGGAATGGTATCTCACGATTCGTGTCCTCTGGATCAAATATCCGGGTTTTCTTACCTACTTAATTTGTTTTTTTTTGTTTATTTGTAGCTGTCGACATTTGGATATTTGATAATTCAGTCGGCTTAGCAGATGGTATCTTAATTTTTGCATGGACCAAAGTGGAAAAAAACGGGGCGTCGTCTATTAAAAATAAAACTACGGATTAATGTTAATCACCAGAAGATGGATTTCCTATTGAATCGGGCCTAAAATTACAATTTGCAATATTTCGGTCTGGTCACCTTGTTATTACTCTTACTCTATTCTTTAATAGCCGTTGTATAACAGTTCATAATATTTGAATATCCGATATCCACACCACTTCTTGCCAAAATGTATGCAATGGTTTATGTGAACAATCGGTTCAATAAACAATTCAATCAACATTGCATATTTTCGGGTGCTACTAATGTTGGATGAAGAGTTACTTAGAAAAAAAAATTACGATTTTCAGTGGTAATAAATTTACATTATGGAAAAGTCCATGTTTGTGTTTAAGCAAATACTAAATGACAAATGAATCTAGTTCACTTTTATTTCATATAACAAGGACACTAAAAGGGTGTGCAGTTGCTCCTCGAATTCCAAAGTTGCAAAAAGTTAAAGGGCTTCGAATAGATTCTTCATTATTGGCAGCTCACCCCGAGCAATGGCCTTAATACGCAGCTTAGTTGGTGTTCAGTCAGATATATTTCTGAGCTATATTTGACCTGATTTAAGCTCAGTACGAAAAAACATGGCTGTTACGTAAACTTGAAAGTTGTTGAAAATCGTTTATATATGTTGTTTATTGTTTATTTATTTATTATATGTATTGTTTACATTTTTCGTCCACAAACAAAGTCATAATTGAAACGCTTTCTGTTTCTTATTCTAAAATATTAAGAAGCACTTTTAGATTATTATCGAACTTAGTTAAATAAAGAATACTAACAACTTTTTTAATGAGAATAATTCCAATATCACATTTCAATCATTTTAAATTTAAGTAATGAAGGTGAACGCGACGATCATGTGCACCGCAGCAGTTTCAATTCTGAGTGCAGTAATGCAATTCATGTTGATAAACAGCGCAACTCCAAAGCCATATATTTTAAATGATTTTCTCACCAAGAGGGCGTTTCATTGGGTAGAATCTGTCAGCGTGCGATAATTTCAACCCAAAAAAAGGAAGAGTGTAGCGTTTGGCTAATAAAAAGGGACTTGGTGGTAGATAAGTTCAAATCGTCCATAGCAGACGATAGACGAAAATGTGCATCAATAGCCTAAAATTTACGTACATTTTTATGAAAATATTTTTTCTTCACCCTATAGAAACTATCTTTTTACAAGTTTGCACTGACTTCGTGTAACTGGAGATTTAACATAATACGTTTGACGAAATATATATCCGTCAACCATATGCTGGTGTGCAATTGCTTTAATAATTATCGTCAGGAGCCTCGGAGAGGATATGCTTGTAGCCATTGCTGCCAAGGTACATATTTTCGCGTCGGAAATGAAACGGAATCTGAAATGAAAATTAAAAGTGGCAGTGGTTAATAAATATTATTAAACAAAAATATATTTTTTTTTTCTACTAACAGAACCTGGTGGTGGGCATGGTATAGCAACAGTAGCAATTTCCGTTAGTTTATTCATTTGACGGAGACTCTGATAGAACGAGTGTATGATGTACCAAATGATGCTATCGAATAGGATGAAAGAGAAACACATGAAAGCTGAAAGTAGAAATGCAATGGATATTCTATTTATTAGTGGGCTTATCATTGTATACAAAAATAACAGTAGTCTGTTTAATTCCAGTTGAATGTAGGCTGCTAATAATATTGGTAAAACGAGTACAACTTTAGTTCAAAATAAATTATAGCCAAATGTCTTATTAACGTATTTTCAGAAATAATGGAATGAGAAGAAATATAGCATAACCAAATTTATTATTAACTGAATAACAAATCTGTAAAAGTTATTAAATGGATGTCAGTTAATTAAGAAATGTCACGTCGGCTAGATTTGGTATTGTGGTCATGCATCTATTGATGAGATCAACTAAGCTCAAAACAGTATTGATTGTTTTGGTGTTGTTTTAAGATGCTCATCCAAATTATCAAATATAAGACTGTACTAATCATTCCTTTTCATTTGATTTCTGTAAAATAAATTTAAATTATTTGTGTTCTATCACTGCTGTCATTTAATGCAATCAACCGATTTAGACCACTGAAACTGAATTTTTCGAGAAACGACAAAATCTTTAAATTGAAAACATTGCCTAGAAAAATAGTTTACTTATTTGTCCGTACGTAAGCCTTTTTCATATCAATCTATTACTAAAAAAAACACATCGTTACACTGAAATACTTTACGTTCCTACTGTTAATTCCGCAAACAAAATTTGTTGCAGTCGACTTGCTTTCAGGGTTTATTTTTTTTCTATTGAAACATTTTTTCTGCAACATCTAATAGGCTATCTGAATGTTTAATTTTGCTTCTGCTTCGCTATTTTATATTTACGTTGTTCAGATCGCAATAATAGTGCCTTCACGCAGGAAAATCACTTACATAAAATCAACCAACTTTCGGTACAAAACTACTAATTAATACTGGTAATAAGGCTCCTAACAGTGTTAGAAGATTGTGAATAACCGAGTCAATTTGTTTAAGGAAGCGCGGTATCAGTTTCCCCTCCAAATTTTTTCTGTCGTAAAAACGAAAATAAAACATTTTTTTTTGTTGATATTGTTACATCCGAGCTGGAATTCGAAAAGATGAAACGCTATTCTGTTGAACTTTTCTAATAAAATAATTTTTTTACACTATTTATTCTAATAATTCACTTCAAAACATTATCAGCCCCATTTATTAAAATTTGCTAAACGCGCCATAACACCTGTATAGTTATGAAGTGTATAAGTATTTATACAGCCTTTCCTTCCAAAAATTCTTATTTCTAAAACATTTTTCGATGTAAACTAGTAATGCAGGGCTTGCGTCAAAAAAGTTAATGAAAAGGAGAAATCTCAAAAATCCCAAAAGATAAGAAAAAACTTAGCAGATCGCAGCTTGTGAGAAATTCAAATTAAAATACAAATAGGAATTAGAAAATGGAAAAGTAAAAAGAAAAAGTTGGGAAATTTGGGACTCCTATGAAACGGTAGTCTTATGCAAATTAAACCAATTTAAAAAATCTCATATCTGTACACATTTCTTATCGAGAATACTTGTAGAATCTTTAAAATTGAAAAAAAAACCTCGATACAATCTTTTCAATTTCTTTTTGATTTAATTTAAAATGTGATAGATTTTTTCAGTCAAAATGACATTTCGGTGCTATTCAACCTTTATACAGGTACTAAACAACGTCCGAGAAAGAACTTTACCAATCACTACTTAAAATTCAACTGTCCTCCTTGTTCTCAAATCTGTCCTTTTATATCCGCTCCGCCATCTGTCGGGAACTTTCAAGTGAATTCCTGTTCGTCCCGAACAAACTCGATGGTTCTAGAATTAGCTCACTTAACTCTCCACTTATTTGACAGATTAGAGTCTCCGATTGGAAGTGGAACTTGTTTGGTTCCACCTTACAATATTGATCTAGCAATTTTGTTGATAACAACAAACAAAGTGCGTTTTTTCAACAGTATTCATTTAACCCTTTTATCCGGTGGTTTTAACAAAGGGCGTTTTTTATTCTACCCACATGATCTTTATAAATCATTGAATTTCCTGGTTTACAACAATAATACGAGATCCAACTGTTGCTGTAAACCATGGAAATCAATGATCTATGTAGACAATGTGGGTAAAATAGAAAAAACGTCGAATGTACTTGTTTTTTTTTTCGAACAGAGTCTTGGTTTAACCCATTTTTTTAACCGAGCTATAATCGCACTCTGTTATGGCCAATTTTTGAGCTCAGAAGTAGTACTCTAAGGATTAATCATTTTTATATGCTAAGTACTCTGTAGGCTTATAGCCCAAGTATGCCGAGAACATCAAACAACGAACGAGAACTACAAACGGGAATGTTCGTGAGCTACAAGAAAAATACGTTACGATATTTTGATATCTCAAGCCCAGTACCCTATAACAGTGCATAGTTATGTTACAGTGCATTTTTATGTTATAGCTGCTTCAAATCCTAATATAAATTGTTCTATTTAGAAGCCAAAAATGCTATGTTCATAACTTTTTTTAAAGCTTTTTTTTTTCACTGAAGGAAGACGAAAAATAGGTCTTACAGTATTTACAGCTCATTTTCTGGAACTACATACACGATTTAAGAGCTTCGAGTAAGACTTCAGATAAAAGGCTTGTTTTAAAGATTACACGTGCTTAATTAATTTCCAACTTCCTCTAATTTTTACCTACGTACTATATTGACATAGTAGATATTTCATTTCATTTCATTTCATTTCATTTATTTTAATTGTATGCTTACACATTAAGGCATAAAATTATCTTATAATATAGTGAAAGCTTAATGACGATAATTCAAATATGATACAAGCTACAAAAAGACATGTTTAGTGATTTAAAGAGAAATAAAAAAACATAAAAGAGAAAGAGAAGAAAAAAACAAAAGTAACATTTCTTAAGGAAATTGTTCTAAATAATCAAGGGATTAAGCAAATTTTCAAGGGCTTTTACAGCATTAATGCCAACGTTTTTTTTTCTAAATTAAGAGTACTATATAGATTCGGAGTTTGAGCCTTTTAAACGACCTTTTCACAATTTTCGAAGAACCAATATTTGTCAAATGATTCGCTAGACATTTTATAAAAGGATTATACAATGAAGACGCATCTGGTTTTGTATAAGAACCTACAAAATCAAAGTAAAAATATCGATTTTTATTATTATTGATCGTAATATCACCAACTTTAATATCTGTTATTGAATAATCACATGGATGAATCACACATTTTTTACAGGCATCCAGAGACATATTAAAAAGAAAAGCGTACCTAGTATATAGAGAATATAAAATCCTTGCAGGTAGGGAAAGTCATGAACGACTCCTATGATCGCTAGTATTCCTATACGGGAAATTGTCTTTTTTTTATGGCATAGCTACATAGTTTATATGGAAATGCGTTTATATGTGACCTGGTTCTTTGCTACTTGTTGGTTTGTTATCCAGGTGTACTAGGTACCGTGCGCGAAATATTTTTTTTACCAAGCGTTTAGTCACCATCAGTGCATGCGCTTCCATTGATTGTACATTTATACATGCAAAACAATTTAAATTCACAGGTTGGCCTATTTAAAAATTTGTGCACCCATAAAATATTTACCTCTTAAGGGTGAATATATATTTCCAAAAAAAAAAGGCTTGTTATACTTACAATAGGTAAACTTTCCGCCACAGATTTGAACGAATTTGTCATTCCGACACAAGATACATCCAATCGTAATCAGTATGATGAAAATGAACTCCACAACCAACCACGGGAGTATCAGCTCCGAGCGATTCTTGAAAACGCCAGCGAACAGCGACAAGCAACTCAAAAGATAAACAGACGAAATGGCGGTAATGATGTACAAAAATATTTCGGTAACGGAGACCAACTGCGACGCAGTCCTCAGACGCATCTGATTTGGAAATGGCGTCAAATCGTAGAATCCATACTCCTTCTGGTCCTCAATATCGACTGCCAGCATTGATTTCATTTGTTCGGCATGAGCCAAACCCAATAGCACAATAAACAACAAAACGTGGGCAATCAACTGAAACGAGAAAGTCAAGTGCACCGTCACTTTCTATATAGTCCCAAATGTAATGCAATTAAGGGAATGACTCGCTCGCTTCACGGCCATATATTTAGATTTAATTACTCCATGCAGAGCATTTAACTCACCAATTGATAAATTGCAATCAGAATCGCAGACAAACGCAGATTTTTGGGCAAAACAGGCAGCATGACTATTTCCGAGATTGTCTTCCATACTTGCGTTAGAAAATGCATTTTTTCTGCCTAAGTTATAGTTGAATTTAGCTGCACCAAGTATGAGTATTTGACTTTTCACTTTCACATCAAACTGGGACTTGTTTAATCAATACAAGGGTTGTCGCGCTATTTGATGTATCTATACAGACGAGTTGCTGTTGTTGTAGTTTTGTTTTGTTTTATAGAACAAGCACACACGCTCTTGTGTCGAAGTGCTGATGGACAACTAGATAAATTATTGTATTCACGGAAAGTGTGTCCACTGCCCTAGAATAATGGACAGGCATGCGCGTGCTTATGGCATAAGCTTCTAATAGTGACAGCAAATTCTACAAAGGTAAAAGCTTTATAATCGCGCTTATATTTACGACAACAGAGAGAGTCTATTTTGGAAAACATCACGAGAGACGAGTGATGTTATTCTCTCATAATCTGATCCAGCGCAGGAGCGATTTCTGTTGCAAATTGTATTTGAAGTATGTAAACAAAAGCAAGGCATACACGGTGCGATTGAACTTTGCAAGTCATGTATGATAGATAAATTTCACAGGTATACACATTTTAGGGCATTTAAAACGTGCATTCCCGATTTGAGATGTGATGTAGGGATGGTATTCCTCAACGGCCATGTTCACCTTTACGTTTCCTTTTTTTGCCAGTTTTCAGCTTTAATGAATGTTGAGGAGAAATTTAAATTAGTATAAGTGCAGATACAGAGGGCCAGGTTTTAAGTGTTTCTCTTTTATGAAATAATATTTAGCCAAATATTCACTTAAAACAGTTTTGCCTGATGTGTCGAAAATGGTTTTCAGAAAACCGACTTACAATAGTAAGCAAGTCAAGACAACCCCATCCGTCAAAATTACACCTAAACTGCAGATGAACGCTTTATTGGCTAGTGGAAGTTTTAAATCAGTTATTGTGGCAACGAAATGTCCATCCAGGCCCCAGAGGGTAGGGGGTAACTACCCAACCACCACCTAGCTACTGAAAAAAGCGTACATTTTTATTCTGATTTGTTTTATGAAAAAAAAGGCTCAATTTTCGAACATCAACCTGTATGTGCTCACTCACCATAGAGGAAAAGTATGAAACACGAACTTCTCTGGAAATTAAGTTGCTTCCCCTGAATATATTATTGTCAATTGTGATAAGACAAATGTCAAAAAGCTTCTCGCAGAGGTCAAAATTTAGCCATCCTTCAACATCATCTGCAGCAGATATTTCTAATGAACAAACTCGGATGTCAGGTGACTTTTTTTTTATTAAATTAGAGTTCGCCAGAGGTAGAAATTCTACCATTACAGTGACCTGGCTTTTACGCAGCTTAATTAAAAACATATTACGCTCTCCTCAAGCTACCCCACAAACAAAAATCAAGCGAATTTGTTGTGTATAAGGCAGTAAAAGTGGTTCTTAACTATTTGCCTTCGCCTATTTGTATATAAAATTTTTTATGTAATAAAAAATACCAAGTCAAAAGTTTTCATTGCTTTGCCAATGGTCAATTCACAATTCACATTCACTTTCCCAATTTTCTTGGTAACTATTTTGAAAAAAAGTTTTTGCTAAATTTAAGGAATGATTGTCCATCAAAGTCGGCCAATGTTGGGGTAGTTGAGGTTAATATCTTTGAATTAATTCCTTAAATCATCTCTGAAGAGACAAGCTTTCATAAAATCCTAACTCGCAAAGTACAGTTAATATTGGAACTTTGAAAATTTGTCACGAAACCTGACGGAGGCGGCATCGCGCGCAAAGTTTGCACATTTTGATAATTAAGTTTTATCATTTGGACGGTCTGCTCAATTCTGTAACTTGTCATGGTGATTTGGTATTAGCGACTGAATAATAAAAATCCGTTTAGATGAATGCCACCAAAACAAGATGGCCGCCACAGGTTGCCAACATCAACCCGTCCAATTGAAAAACCTGTTGAAAAAAATTAATTTTCTAATTTTTTTTCTGTATTCCCCTAAAAACTTCTTATATACTCCTCAACGAAATTATGAAACGGTAGCGCTGGTTACAGGTTAAGCGAACTTATAAATAGGTCGAGAGAAAGGTCATTTTAAAGTTATTTATTCACCAACATAAGCACACCATTTTGTGCAAAGCTCTTTCAATGTCAAATAAGTCTATGAAATTGGCAAAAGGAAAGCTGTTTTCGGAGCTTTTTGTTTTGGAAACACACCTTTTACTTGAACATTGGGAGATATTTTATTCGAGGAGTGTTGTGGTTCTATTATAATAGTCCTATAATAATATCCTGGACGGAGAGAAGATGACTTGTCTATTTCATAATATTCATCAACGGTTACATGTAAAGTATTTGGGGACTATACTTATACATGGGTTACGAAATTCAGACAATTGTTGAGTTTACATCTGTGCATAGGGTTGCCAGAAATCTTTCTCAACAAATCGGGAGGTTCTAGAAAAAATATCGGGTGATTTAAAACAAATCGGGAAAATCTGAAAAAACTCATAACTTCATAATATGTACAAAACAAATTTATAGTTTTATTTCAGTGTTTTCTTGGAAACAACAAAAACATTGAATTAATAAAAAATATATAGTATATAGAAAAAAATATAAAAAAAGATGAAAAAGATTAAAAGCCACCATTTTGCTACGAGCAAACAAATGTATTTTAAGAAATGTCAATGTAGCAGTTCAAAAACATATAGGGTATCTAATGCAAAGTCCATTGTAAAGTTACATTAAGCGTTGATAACATTTCTTCGTAATATAAATTTATCTTAAAACTTCGAAGGTTTTTAAGAAAATAAAAATGAAATATTGGAAATATATTCGGGAGACCGGGAGATTAGTAAAAAGCCCGGAAGACTCCCGGAATCTCGGGAGAAATGGCAACCCCATCTGTGCAACACAGCAGACGCTATTTGCAAAGAATTTTATGACTTGCACATATTTAAAAGAGTTTTCCAAGGATTTTTCGATTCGTTTTGGAAAGAAATTATGATGCGTTTTTCAATGCGCTTTGAACGCGTTTTTTACACATTTTCCTATGCGTTTCGAATGTTTTTTCTGACACATTTTTCGAAGCCATTTTTGACGCATTTTTGGATCAAAAAAATATGTAGAATACGTACAGTCATTAAAGGTGCAGCTTGGCGCCGATCATACACACTGCTGAGGTCATGTATTAAATGTGGCTATAGTCTTCGCTACCAATTCATCTCAACAGAATATGCTGGGTATTGTCAAATCCACAACTAATTTCTTCAGAGATAGTCACTTAAGAAGGAAAGTTCTAAAATAGAATCGGTTAGAAGCAGCTACGAAGCAAATGTAGGAAACTAGGTGGATACAGCGAAAAATAATATTAATTAATTTTGTCAAATTTGATGATGCCTTTTTTTGTTAAAAGCCTTGAAAGCTTGGATGCTAACACTTTTTGTCTATTTTTCCTTTTTTTCAAGCCACTCAATGTTTCCAGTTGTTCATAAGCTTAGTTGTTTGCTCAGAAATAAGTAGTTTCATATTACCTGTTAGCTCACCAGAACTAGAACGCGCATTTTCGACTTTGAGATGCTTGAAAACTTGGCTGAGGGACATGACAGCGTTCACAGAGAAATTAATGTTAACCCCAAAGATGTGCTGATGTGATTTACAAATCGGAGAAAAGGATCGACTTAATTTTTAAACAAAATAATACCCGTAATGTAAATAATTGAAATATCGTTATTAATAAAAATATAAATAAAATAATGGTAGTTTCTTTATTTATTATTTTATAATATTTTAGACTTTCAGGTGTATGAAGCGTTTTCACTAATTAAAATTATAATATAAGGACATGAGTTTTTTATTTGAGGTTAAAAATAAGAGTTTAATTTTTAAATTTGTATTTTAATTTTTTTTTTAAATTTGTTGTTAATCCTGGAAGCATTTCGTTCGGCGTTAATATTTCACTTACAGCTGGAAGTCCTATAAAAATGAATTGTAAGTATACATGGACATGCATGATATGATGAATGTTGGGACAATAAAAGACTTAATGTTTGGGTGTCACGACTTTTAAATTTATTGCAAGAAATGTGACCAACACTATATTACACTGCATCTCGAATTACCTATACAGATAAATTGAAAAGATAAATTCCCACCTGAAGAACTCATCAAGCTCATGCACTTTGCAAATTAAATTCAAATTGGAAATTATTTCTGCGTTCTGCCTACCATTCCGCCCCTGGGCTGCACTGCGCCATCCAACACAACTCCCGGATTCGATTTCACCGCTCATATGCGAATGCAAGATAAATTGCGACCCATTCTTCGCGCTGATCAAATACCTCAAAGGCCTCCTCTTTCGATTGACTTATTACCCGCCCGTTTCATTGCCTCGACACTTGGCGAAGCCAAATTAAGACGACGACGCACGTGTACAGTGTTCCTCTTATAGTGTGCGGAAGGTGTCCGAAACCGAATCAGCCGACCAGCAAAGATTTATCTGATTAGCTTACAGGTGCTGTAGCTCATCCATTGATAGTCGGCCGCGTCCCCATTGCGTTCTATTGTGATTCAATTGGTTTTATAAAGTAATTTGCTGTACTGTTGTTTCTTGCTTGCTTGCGTGCAACGAAGACATTAAACATGGCTGAATGGCGGCCTGATAATCGTATCATAATGGCAGCATGTTTGTGGAACGTGTCAGATAGGAACTTACTTTTATAGCCAGCGTATTTGGTTTGGAATTTTAAAGTGCCGTAAAACATACATGGCAAGTGGTAAATCAAGGCAAAGGATACTTGTTCAATAAAGTTGTAAATCAAATTTTGACTTTTTGACAACATAAATTGGGATCTACACAAATGCATGACGGATTTAGAGTTTAACGTTCTTAGCTTTGTTCATGTCTATTCAGCAGCAAGTAATAATCGACAAATGAGTGAAGCTATATGCGGACGGCAGTGACGTAAGATCGTGGGATTTATCCTGCATTATGAATAATTCTACCGCAGCAAATGTTAGTACAGAAGACCAGTGCCATCACTGCCAGATAACCTTATTAATGCCGCTATTGATCTACTAGGTTTCATTCGAACACAACCGCAAGACCGTTAGTTGAATAAACAGTGATGATTAGCAAACGCAGCAAAACAAGCGTGAGAAGAATACTAGGGCTGCTTTACATAGAGCTCTACGAGCTAAAGAGACTGAAGAAACATCTGTCCTGAGAGATGGCACTCTAACAATAATGTACAGAAGTTTTACCGAAAGGTTAAAAGAATGTGATGACGAAGGAAGTCTTCTAGTAAAATCACAGTCTAAGCGGTGCTGAGAACGGTGACGACCGACGATCTGAATTCCGCTTTAAGGTAGAGCGTAGAATTTGATTTAGTCGAATATACGTGGTAAGCACTGCAATATTTAAGCTGAAGACGATCAAAGCTGCTGGGCCTGACTTTTTTTGGTAGATAACATGCACCAATTCATTTCGAAATTTGGTGAAAAAAATGCACACCTGGTGAATGGAACCTCATTGTTTGCTCCGGCCACATAAAAGGAGACGCCTTCAACAGAGAAACCAGTCTTTTCTAATATTAGAGACAAGGTTGGACCCGGCATATTGTGCGGATGGCTAAAACCCTTTGTAATTTGCCTTATTGGGCCATATCAGTGCAGATTAAGGCCTGAATAGTCCCTAGTCAAGCTTATTTTCAGATAGATCCAGTATATAATCCAAGAAGTCAAAATTGATACGGACCATCTTTTCATTAATTTCAAAGCATCTATCTATTTTTGAAATCTCTGTAAAACCTCTCCATCTGTGTAAGATGAGAATGAGAACAAACTCGCTGCAACACGAAGCTTGGTAACGACTTCCCCAATAACTTTGATTAAAAAAAAAATCATATAGACAATATGACTCTTTTGAACTCTCTTTCTTTATCGTAGGTAGAACTGAAGAAATTTTTTAAGACTTGCCCTTCAACATATAAGGAACAATCTTTCGAAAGCTCGGGCTACATAAAACTGTTGATTTAGGAGTTTTTTTTATACGGTGTACATGGAAACGTGTTGATTGCTTTTCCGGTATTTTGTAAAGCATTAGGTATTAGAAACCTGCGGACTACCTTTAAACAATTTATAAACTGCTATAGATTAGAAAAGTTCTGACTAGATCCCTCCCCAAATGGAAATTCCTTTTCTTCATCATTCTCTTTGGTACAACGATAAACGATTTTCAGCATTTCTCTGAGCTCAAAATATTCGTGCCTTCGACCACATTACCCCTTCCCTTATATTATCTTAAAAAAGTGCTCAAATCTAGATATTGGTCAGACAATTCGAGGTTACTGACGAAAGTGATTTCTACCAGCGAACATTTTTGTTTTCATTTGTTGTTTTGTTTGTGTCCCCAACACAAGCGGACCTTGGAACTTGCTTCTTAAGGAGTACAACTAACAACAATTCAATTGCAAAATCATCTGCAATCATTTCTCGGCGCTGTTGCACAACCGCCTTTTTCCCAAGGGAAGTATTTAAAAGAGGAAGTTGTTTGGTTACCTGCAATTTACTATACCATCCACTAACGTTCGCCCTTCTTTTTTTCTATTAAGCACAACTATACGAGTGGATTGGAGCTCTTGCAGGCCGCAGAACTTTTCGCATCCACAGCAAAATGTTGTTCCATTTGAATAGACACACATTACAAAAAAGGGATGTTAGTTACATCATGCAACACTTGACTTGCCTGTAATTAAATCATAAATATCTGGGGTAGAAGTTCGATGGAAAATCAACCACCCGCAATTTTCTCGCATGGGTGGAATGCAAATTGAATTATATTATTGCCTTGTGTTTGCATATTTCATATATTGGGGTTATCGACTTGCAGATGTATGCACGTAAGTACGAGTATCTTTGGAATTTATTATTTTGAACTTTTGGTTTAAAAAAACTTTTTGATATACACGATCTAAAGAAGCTATAGCATTGTGATGAAAATGAAGCATATAGCTTATGACATCGAGGTGCCATAAGCTGTGTAAGAACGACCTATGGATCTTGGTCTATACTTGTATGAAAAATCTCTTAATCCAAACCGCTTTCCTGCTCGAAACATTGACAGACCTCCGCTGAACGAAATGAGTCGCTTTACGATTGAACAACGTTGGGAAATATTGAAACAAACTTATTTCCAAAGTGAGTGCTGTGTAGCCCAAAGAGTGCGTTTTTTGAAAAGAAGTTTTGGCCGAAATGAAGCACCCACCGCGGCTGCTGGACTGGTATGCTAGTGGACAAAACTTATTGAAGACATCGATTTGGACGACCTCTGGTTCATGCCGGATGGCGTCCCATGCCACACAGCCCATGCCACAATTGATCTTTGCGCACCAAATTCCTAAATCGTGTTATCAGCCGTCTTGGCGATGTCAATTACCCTCGGAGCTGCGCTTTGATCCCTTTGGACATTTTTTTTTTGTGGGGAATCGTGAAGTGCCGGAAACGATTCCAGCACTTAAGGCCAATATCATCCAAGCAATCACTAAGCTAAATCCTGAAACCATCAAAAAGGTCTTGGAAAATTGGAGTGACCAGAATACGCTACTGCGAAGCCAGCCGAAGCAGCCACGTGAACGAAGTTGTGTTCCATAATTAATGGGGATGTTTGTTCTTACTAATAAAGCCATTATACATAGAAACAAATTAATTTTGTTCATTTTAATGCATTTTTAAAAATAAACTTGTATTTAGCCCACCCTGTATAACCAACCAAGGTCTGGAGTACTGCAAACCGTATAAAGCACCGGGACCAATACCAGACGAACTGCGAATATCAATCTTCATAACTAGAACAGTGGTTGGATTCCTAAACACAAGCACTTTTAATATTGTTTGCAATTGCTTGTGCTCTGTTAGCTCCGAAGGCAGATATAGCTTACTTGACTAGTCGAGTAGTTTGATGATTAAAAGCTGAACTATCGACTGTAATCTGAATCTGGTTGTGACATCTGCCAGTAGAGGAACCGGTGGCGTCCGATCTCACCTTCCCTGAAACTGGGTGGTCAATGAACTGCTGTCATGCTTAGAAGTAGAATGCTGAAAGATAATTGCTTATATGCGAAAGGCGGTGCTGTGGTCATGCCAGGAAAGCACCTAAATACGTAAGGGTAATTCTTACAAAATGCTCTTAATATAGATCTTGTGGTACTAAACATATTCCCTTCTCCACGAAGCACTAAATTCCAAAATTTTAATGTTGCAATCTGGAAATTTCTCAATGAAGCTATATAATTTGGTCATACGAGTAGATACTTAAAGCATAAAACAAAGCTGGAAACCTAACCTTTAAGAAAGCTTGGCCTAAAAAAAGTTGCAGTAGCACTTTTCTTCCTGCAAGATCATCCAATAGAACATTCTCGGAGCAGGTTACATTCTTAGGCGATGAATTTTGATCCAATTTTCACAGATAGTTCAAAAACTGTGAACAAAGTTGGTGAAACTGTCTTCTCCGATTGACTGATTGACAAAATCTTAGCTTCTTTCGGCGATAAAAAATGTTTTATCTTGGACTAAAGATAATCAATCTTTAGAAAACCTTTGGAAGACCTAGACTGTCGCACATCGCTTACGGACAAGTGGAGCAGTTTAGTATTTCTATTGCTGTTTTCGGGGCATAGAGACATCCCAGGATTTTGAAAGGCTGATGAAATTCTCAAATATTGGAACTACGCCACCAATTCTACTAAACCAGAACCGATAGTACCTGCCTTAGGTATTCCGATCGCTGCTAGCAAAGCCCTGAGGTGTAGATGCATAATGTTAATGTGAACCAGTGGTTCCGTACAACAAGTCTTGCGGAAAAGCTGGATTGAAAAAAAGGTGTTGTCGGTGGTCACTGTCTTAAAGGTAAGAATGCAACAAGGCTTTAAGTACTTTCAAGTGATTTTGTAAAATCTTTACGGGAAGAAAGGTATTCTACTACAGTAAACTAAACCATTTAAACTCAAACTAGGGTGAATAAGTGACCTACTAAATTCATGCTCTAAAAGTGTCGGCTCTTTGTCGACAGCTGTTGCAACCATTTTTAAGAATAATATCAAGATTACTCAGCACATTTTATTTATTTCGTAAAGTTTCGTCTGCCAAAAATCTAAAACACACAGTAAATTGTTAAGAGAACTCTCACGCTTTTTGTTTTCTTATACTTATCGGCACAAGCATCTAAACACGGCAGTTATGACAATCAGTTATGAGCTAACTGCAAGTTGATTTGATGCGTCTATTTATTTCACGGGAGGGACTGCTGTTTTGTTATACAAGTGTTTTTCAAAAATAATGCTATTCTGGCAGTCGGAAAATTCATTGTCTTCGCTATAATCTCTTTCACATACATTTCAAATATAAATGAACTACTTTTCCATTGCGTGATTACAAAAGGAATATATTTAGCACGCACTCGAACAATGGAGGTGTTAATCCCTTTAGTATTGCTGTTAAACGGCTTGGGGCATGCTGGTAATAGGTAAGGACAGTACCACAAGGAACATTTTGCTCGTGCTAAGTCGTTGTACAAATATTTCCCGCTCTGAATTGCAAATACGAGGGTACAAACTTGTAATGAAGTTGCTGCTGCTGTCTGAATAAATAAATTGTTACTGCGAAGCCCTCATTTATATTTCCACGTTCTGTCTTTACTTAGTTGTTTAAGTATTTCATCGACAAGAAGCACTGAGAGAAGTGGGAGACTTGATATTTCTTGTGACAACCATCTCATCAAAGCCAGTTGGCAATGCTTTGCTCTACATTAAACCTTTCCAGGGCACTTTTTTATACCCTCCGCAGGTCAGTACATTTGTAAAGCCAAGAAGGAGTCACCGCGACCTAATAAAGTATGTATATTCTGAATAAGGATCACATTATGAATCGATTTAGCCATGTCCGTTTGTCCGTTGGTATTGAAAATGGGCTATGTCGGTCAAGTAGTTCTGCTACCTCCCATACAAAACCAATTTTGCATGACTTGTATGCAGTGGAGGGTATCAAAGCATCGGCCAGGCCGATGATAACACTTTTACTTGTTTTTGATTCAACTTACTGACTTTTTATTTGTTAAAACATTCTTATAAAATCTTTGCCAAACAAAAAAATTATCTGTTACCTCGGCCTTAAAGAATGTGCTCAAACTCTGTCCATTTTCCGAAGAGAATGACAGATAATTCTTTAAAAATAATTCCAGTAAGTGGAATGAAATTGAAAACAAATTACAAATCTGTGTAAATAAAAATTGTTTTTGTTTACATTTGTGTTTAGTTTTTGATTTATGTTCCACTTTTGTAAGCGGAATTATTATGCCTCGTAAGTTCTGGTAGAACATATCCAGTATTAAGTAGTTGGTAGCACTATAGCACTGTCATTTGGCAGCTCGGGTATATGAGTAGTGCGTTCGAGATTGTTTATATCAATATCGGCGCGCGGCCACGTAAGACGTATGCCCGAGTTCGCTCGTTAAAGTAAGTTAGGTATTATTAATATTAACGGTTTTTACTTTATAGAAAAAAAGTAAAATATTTTTGGCATCTTTTTTTTCAAGCTAGGCATTTTTTCGTCAAAAGTGGTTGGCAACGCGAGAACTGGTGTCAGAACATTGGTAGCATAACACTGTTGTCGCGAGTTCAATGGTTTTATACCATCTCAAAAATGCCCAACGCTCCTAAAGGAGTTTTCATTTCAAAAATAGTTTTCTTCTGTTCATCCAAATATAATTAAAATTAAATACAACAAATTGATTGAAAGTAAAGTGATCGTGTTATCCAATTCAGCAATGCAACAATCCGACTCCGTGTTCAATGACAGGTAATTCATATTATGGGGTCATGTATGCAGCTTCACTTACATGCAATAAATGGATTTAATCAAAAAAGTTTTAATGGCATCTATCCTGCCTGAGCGTCAGCATTGCACCTGCCCCCAAGTTATTTGTTCCATCATTTAACACAATACGAACTACAGGCAGCGACGAGCCAACGATATCCCATTTCCATACCCACTTCCACCGAAGCGCAATACAAGTTCATTAGGCCTCTGGTCACGGTGATTAGCTGCCGAAACAGGAGTTAAATTGAATCGATATTTGAGACTGTCACTTCGGGCAATTTGTTTCTTGAACGAAAAGTTATAACATATAAATTGAATCTACAAGATGTCATTCTTAAAAAGAAGACTGTGCATTCGCAATTTGCATATAGCATACACATTTTTATACGACTTTTAGTAGTTTTATTTTTATTTTTTTGTGTAATAAAAGTAGCAGTGCGACAGTTAAGTCAGTGTATTCAGGATCAGGATAAGAATACCAATTGTTTGACCTGAGTAACACCGGCAGAGACTTATGCGATAAAGACATCCGATTCTAACCATTGGCTTTCATATAATTTTATTTATCAATTTTTAATTAATTAATAGGTCGACCTTCTATATTTATATCAGAGCGTTTTTTTTTTTGTTTTCAACGTTAACTTCGCCATGGACTTTGAGAAGTTATACAAATTTAAATAAAGTACACGACCCAGTCGCACGAATCCGTCTCGTACTTGTCAACAGTTTGGTTGGATGTTTTTTAATTTATTGTGTATGTAATTGGTGACCATATTTTGAAATTCCAAATAGTGCATAATATAAAAGAAACAAATTTCAATACAATTTTTAGCTAGGTATGCAAGTTTTTATTGCATTTAATATATAGGGGTCGAAATTCTGCTTTGCAAAATTTATAAAAAAATTGAAAGTAAAACCATTTAAAATAAAATTTAAATTAAAAATAAAAATATTATTAAATATTGAAAAATAATAAATCAATAGGTATCTATTAAAATAAAAATAAAACAACTTAAGAATAAAAATGCGAAATTGAAGAAAAAAATTAATATTAAGAAAAGAGGAATTCAAATTAGAAAAAGAAAATTTTGAAAAGCAGATTTTTGACCCATCCAGAATTTTGACCCCAACCCAATTAATAGGTACCTTATGATTAAACTGCAATAAAGCATATTTTTTAGTAAACGATTTTATTTTAGCAACATAAGCGTTATAACTTTGTCGATTAAATTTAGGTTTTTTTCTTAATATTATTTTTAGGAATTTAAATGAAGTATAATGTAAAATGTCTAAAATACAGAACAAATATATGACACAAAATAATTCATAATGAATTGCAAATGTGCAAAAACAAATGTGTTGTAGGCCCACAGACTCCAAGTTTGAAACAAAAATATATATGACATTTCATTTTCCAGCCTTTTAGGCTGTAGACCTCAAGAGCCGACGTACACTTAAACATGTGGACATTACTGCTTCTCTATCATGGTACATGGTATTGTAAAATCTCGAGTTAAAAATTTTGTACAAAAATAAAATCTTTCTCATAGTATAGGTATATGAGAAAGTTAGAAATGAGATGGCCCAAGAAGTCCGCACATGACCCTCGACTTACAACTATTCACTCTGCGTGATTTTTTTTTGTGACGAATGGAAGTAACCTACAATTTTATGCCCAGTCAGAACAGAACGGCTGAATAGAGAAGCTAGAAGCTTCCTCCATCAGGACAGTTGAACTCTGGGATGTTTGTCAGATGTTCGCGCGAGGTGGTAGAGGTCCCAATATATATGACATTTCATTATAGCGAGATTCTACTGCACATCAATTTGAGTATCATCAGGAAGACCTGGTATAGGGATGATTTTTTAGCTGTTCACAAAAACTCTTTGGAAGCATCTTTCGAACGCAGATAAATAATTATTACCCTACTTAATTACAAAAAAAAAAATATATGAAAACCCATCCCCTATATTGAAAATCTGATTTATTATGATAAACTGACATATTACACATCTACTTATTCAACGGATGCATGTTCCCGTTTTGCTTTGTTGTTCGATTTCGAGTAGTGAATAGTGAATACATACGCCGACCTACCAATCATTTGTCCTGCGAACACACAAAGTGCCGATGCCGACTATCCGAAATTGTGTTGTTGATGTGCAAACATTTGCGATACAAAAGTTGCAATTACCTTTGAATTGCATAATGACACATGAGACATGACATGGATCATTCAGTTAAATCACGCATATATACGTGCATTTCAATTGGACGTATTGTTATTGTTGAATTAAAGTTGACTTTTAAACTATGTTCGATTAACTTTAAGGGGGATCACTTTGGGATTTTATTTTTGCACATCAACATTGTGCATAAATGATGATGATGTAGTTTCAAAATTCAAAATCCTTAAGTGTAATTATTTTTTGCCTCAAGCATTACAGCGGGTCATAAAAAAATTAAATACAAAATGTAATAAATAATATTTTATTTAAGAAAAAGTTATTTATTTTTATAAGCCGAAAAATTATTTTGATTATCTGGAAACTTGATATGCACTGCGACAGCAATTGAAATGCACATGAAATTAGAAGATTATTGAATTCATGTCGCGGGCTGCAGGTAATTTTCTCTAGGACCGGTCATGGCAATTATGTAAATGTCGCAAAGAATTCTATGATTTTTATTGTCCGTCCCGAATTAAGTCCAACTTCAGGAAGGTACAAAATACTTGAATAGTCCTTTCAGATATTCAATCTTTGTGAAGTACAATTTTTTGCACATAACTTGTTATCTTTTTCTACACTGCAATCTTAGCTTCAAGACTTAGACTGACTTTGAAGCTGATGGCACTTACGTCATTTAAATGAAAGTCAAGTCAATTAACGCTATGAAAATACTTGATTTGACACTTGCATTTGACACTCGTCAATCAATGTGAAATCGAATTTAAAAACCATGAGAAATTAAATTATACGTCCATATATAAATATAAATCCATTATGATATACAAATACAAATTTTACATAAAAAAAATCCATGGAACAAAGAGCACGCGTTGTCAATAAAAAGTGAAGCTGGTGAACGCTGTCCTTTTGTAAAATTCGCCTTTAGTTCAATTTGTCACATCACTCGTACGAAATATTTGCAGGACATTTGCCATATGACAGACGAGACGTACCATTTCTCAAAAGAAGCACCCTATACGTTATCCGTAATCCAACGATCTATGCATTCAGAATTGAATGAAAAACTCCCTCGCTGTGGACAAAATATAAAGGTATAGCTACATATACCTACTGTCAAAGGAAGCTGCGACAACCTCCAAAGTTTCAACCCCTGAACGAAGTGAGCAGTGAAATGTGCTTACTTTTCGTTATTTCCAACTTTTTATTTACAACTCAGAATCTTGTTTATCTTTTGTTTGGATTAAGGGTGGAAGAAAACATTTGGAATTTGAAATTCCTTGATTTTACAGTCAATATGGGAAAACAAATACGTAAATAAAGCTAGTGAACGAATATTCTTCTAGAGAAATAAAACAAAATTCAACCCTTTGATGTTACAGCGCCAACTTATGTTTAAAAAACACCAATTGAAATAATGAATCTTTAGTTGAACCTTCATAACGTTCATTTTAGGAATGTTTTAAATTTAATTTACCGCTCGCAATATTACTCTTTTCCTCTTCCAAACTTTGGACAGCATATACTTGTAGTATACAATACGAACCCTGCCATGCAAAACAAAGAACAAAAAACTGATGAAAATTCTATACGTTTTGTTAAAACGAATGCAATTTCCATACAGGTCATGCACTACGAGTATCTGCGTCCACTTTGCAACAATATTGTAATTTTGTAAGTCTACACTCTAATGCGATGCGTTTATTGCTACAGAAAACATATAATTGGCACTGCAAAATCAAGAGTAATTGTATTACATGACCTCCGAACAACACTCTTCTCTATTGATTCAATAAAGTTAAAATTGCTGGACGTATGACTTGACAATGACGGCCTCCACATGGGTCACATAGAGTTCTAAGTGTGTAATTTGCGATTATTGCCACGTGCTTTTTATGATTGCTCACTGAAACATAATAACCGAGGGATGTTCGCTGCTCGCAATAACTCGCTTGCGGCTAGAAACTGCACGAAGCAGAAAATCAAATCCAAACGGATTATACCCCGTCTCGTGTACGCAATTCAATGAGGTAGAAAAAAAGCGAATGTATGCAGTTATTGGTATAAACAGAGCCGCTCTTAATCAAAGCAGGGTGTTGAAATAATTAGACACAATTGATCAGGATATAGTTAAACAGCAGTCAGGCGATCATATGAAAACCCAAATTTGTATAAAAAGCTATAGACCACTAGTGATGGGTCAACTGGCGTCCTGCTTAATACATCGAATAGAACAAGCTTTTGATGTCGAAAACCAACGGGAAAAATATTTATCTAATCTAGCTAAGGTACCTCATCGTTTTAAAGGCGAAGGATGAATCTCCTTAGACATTTTTAAAAATGTTTGGTATTCTCACAATGTGTGATCCATATAGGCAGGGATTATACTAGCAAGTAAGTTGACAGCACCACCTATGTAAGTAAGGATGAAAAACTATGGCCATTCACTTCATTTACTCGTGCTATTGAATGAAACTGATCTCGGAACTGCTGCCGAGTGATCGGTTTCTATCAGAGAATGGCGGCGTCCAAATTGCTTCGATTTAACTACGATGATATGTGTTGGTACATGGTGTCCAGGGTAAGGGTTCTTTATATGCCTATGGATGTGTTTGCGAAAGATACCACGGAACGCTAATAGAAGTCGGGTGGGATTCATTGAGATGTAAAGGAGAAATCGCCATCTTCACCTATGGATTCTTCGATGTCAAGCCTTCCGAAAATACCAAAAATACGATACGACTGTAAGCAATAGTAGTAGTAGTAGAATAGACTTTATTGGATTAAACTCAGTTTACAAAAGAACATTTACTAGTTTTTTTTTTATGGACCTGGTTTACAAACCGTCGGTCAGACTGTAAGCAATAACAGATCCGATATTTGCAGAACGAAGATGTGAGAATACAACGAGAACTAGTATTATGGGGACTAAATTTACAAGTCATAAAACGCTAAAATTACGAGTTAAAATGCATAATGAAAAAGCATTATTAACATTAAAAACAAAACGTGAAAATGTGTCTAAATCTCGGAAAAACAAAAGAATTAAACAAGTTAAAAACGCATTAAATAAAGTGTGTAGAAACGGCAGCGGTATCTTTCGTAAAAAAGGACCTTCACCAGCATACTCATACTGCATACTGTGGAATGTGGCAAGAAACGGCAATGGAGTGATGCAACGTGCAGCTATGCATGTGTCACGGTATAAGAAGCAACGTCTGCACTCAGATTTATACTTGCTTCTTTTTGCTTGTTAATCTTTTTTTTATTTATGAAAATGTTTTCATTGTTTAGAAGCTTATAGATTTTATTTTTAGTTTGTTTGAAAAACCATCAGATTGAACAACAAAAATACAAAAAAAAAAAAATAAAGACTGTTTTTATAATGGCACTTCTGAGGAAACACAAGGTACATTAAAAAAGTAACCAACTTACAGTCCATTTTCTTTTCCAGCTGAACTTTCGATATAAAGCTTAGTATAAAGTGCAAAGGATTTTCATCAAGTCAGCAATTTTTCATCATTGGAGACTAAAGCCAAGCCAACTACCTCTATCAAGTCCATGTAGCGGTGACTAGTGGCTAATGCCTGTGACACACATTTGGTTCCGATGGTCTGTCAGGGTATACCACGTTAATACAGCAATGTGATTTGAGCGTGGTATAGCCATCTCCCTAGCGAAAGCAGCGCCACTATCATGAACTTGAGAAACAACCTGTCATTTTCATAGAAAATGCTATAGAATTCCATTGTCTATACGAGGTGTGTGTCATGGTTTTGTTTTGTCTGCCTGAGCAAGACAACTGTCAAACTTTACTACGTTGCAAAGTATGTCAACTAGATTGGAATTGACGATGCGATAGGATTGATATACCATGGTATCGAAACCAGATGTGTGTCACAGGCACAACGTTGTGGTTCCATTGTCATTATGCACAAATAATGCAAAAGCTATGGACCGCAATCCGCAACAAAAAATTAATGCCACTAGTATTCAACTTTTAACTACATTTTCGATGGGATGTGAAACATGTAATGAAAATTATTTTTTACTTTTGAACACGTTTATACACAGACAAACAAATCTTTACCAGGCGGCCTATATTAAGCGATCTATAGAGCGGCAGTTACATTTCTTATTCGGGTTCTATAATTATTAGATTCAAATAAAATTATATTGGCAAAATATTTCGAATATATCCATTGTCTTAAAGTAAGAATATATCCAAACAAATAATTGTATGCCTCTTCCGAGTGGATTCAATTTCAGTTCGATAGCCCAAAACGAAGTATCGGTATTAACGATAATCAACGAAATAAATTACCGTGTTTACAACCATCCACAATCATTTGGAAGTCAAATATGTAATAAACTACAGACTTTAACGAGCTCTTTATTTTGAATGGTAAAGTGATGTAGTGTCTCGTGTCAGTCTGCATCGATAACATCCTTCCCCTATATCCTAAAGCTGAAAGAGCAATAAAATGCTTAAACTAATAAGAGTTAGCGGAAGAAATAAAATGCGTTTAAGATTTACAGTTGGGTGGTTTAATATTTATAGGAATACGGGTCAAACATGCTCGTAGAGGTTGAGTGACCTTAATTTTGAACTGTGGATACAGCGGATGTGTAATTAAAAGGCGAAGGTACAAAAGTTGTGTCATTGAAAAGCGAATTTGCAAGGAATATTTCATTTAAGTTGCACCTTATAAAAATGAATCCTTTATGTGAAATACAATTAAGCGTTAAATCATATTGGTTGCTCACTGAAAGGGGATACAAATTGTTTTTGTATTTTGTTACTGTTCGTGAATATAACCATTGGAGTCTAATTGAATAAATCTCTTGTTTAAACAAATTAAAGCAAACAAAAACTAAACGCTCTTGTTGTAGACAATTGTTCATCAAAAAATAAGACCCATGTAAGTATTACTTAAGAAGATGTATAAACAACTAGACACCATTTGATCGATTCCATCCATATACTCTCTCAAAGTACACATAAGTCCATAAGTAAATGAACACAATAAAAAATAAAAAAAAAAAAAAAACGGCAAAAAACAACACATCTACGACCGTGACAGGACTCGAACCTGCAATCTTCGGATTCGAAGTCCGACGCCTTATCCATTAGGCCACACAGTCACATAAATTCCTTTGTCGAATGAGGAAATCAGAGACAATACTGAGACCACCAACTCCGACCGATTTCCCGTTACTTAGCCTACAAGCTATATTTTTATGGGGTGGCAAATGTTAAGTGCGCTTGTATTGTTACATAGAAATTCGTATTGACAAATGTCACGTAACTTCAAAAATTCTGACTCACCAACACGCTCGCACCTTGCATATGCCACTTCCGCTGTGGGCAAAGTTGCTGCCAGCGTTCATAGAGTTTTATCCGTTAAATTTGAAATTATTCGTTACGTTTGGATAATATTTTCTTTCATGGGTAAGTGTACATTTGCTTAAAATATTAATGAAAAATTAACAATGTAGATTGGTTGAATGAAAATGCAAACATTTTGAGCGAATTTTCTTAAGTTATCTAAGAAAAATTTACACATGAAATCGAAGTCAATGATATTCAAAAGCAGAAAATACGTAACCATATTTGTCATAATAAGTTTCTTGAATATAGAACATCTCATTTAGCTAGTTTTATTAACCAAAGAAGTCAAATTATTCGCCTTTTAACAATATATAATTACTAACCAATGGCATTCTGTAATGTAAAAATGTGGTATTCCCGAACTCTAGCACATTTCCCCACGGTTGTCGAGGTTGGCAGCATTTATTTTTTTATTTTTTGTATGTTTTTGCATGTCACACGGATTCTTAATTGACACAACACCGATGGGAAAACAAAATGGCGAATTTGAAAAAAAACTGAGGGGCCCAGCGGCAAGAGGATTGTGAGTTGGGGGTCTCAGTATGATTTGTCTCTGGAGGAAATGTCCCACAATGCGCAGTTCACTTCATCCCAATTCACTAAAGGGAACTAGGAACAATATCATTTTCTCAAACTCCATTTTTTTTTTGCAATTTAACCATTCCGCATGTATCTAAAAACTAGTTAGTTTCGCTTGTGGTCGAAAATAGCCCCTACCTTTTATAAGTATGTAATACTAAAAAGCGTACCAAATTCGTTTGTTTTTTCTTGTTTTATAAACAAAAAAGCGACATCTAGATATCGAAGAAATGCGTCCCTTTGAAAATTTATTTTTTACACGTTTTTTTTTACATTGTAATACATCACTGTTACAATTTAGAGCATCATAGCTATTTGTCGTAAAATATTTTCCATATAGTTACATCGAAAGTGGTTGTCAACACTCGGAAATATATGCCCCTGAATTAAAATATACGTACTGTTGCACTCGTTTAGGGGAAGGCAAATTGCATTCCTTCAAAAATAGGTTTTAATCTAAGGTGATCTACATTTGACTACGGTTCTATGGCAATATGGCGGCTACAAATTAATTGTCACCGAAATGCTTTCATTTAACTGACAAACATTTTGTATGGGGAATTATTGTTAACATAATTTTACCAGCCTTAAGACGACATATATACCCACAATTTTTTGTTTGTGCACATCTATGGCACAGTATAACTTTTGAGGGCCGTTTGCTCATACGACTCTTAACGATTTAAGTTCTACTTAAAAACTTATGGGCTACTTTTTTCAGGGCATAAACTGTCACATAAGAGTTTATGTGGCACTTAAATTCGCTATGAGTCGTATCAGCAAACGGTCCTGAATGATATAAGTTTCATTCTGCTCATTTCATAATAAATACTAAAAATCGGAAACCTTGGATGTTCACGTATTACCTAATATAATCATACCTTCTCACGTTTGGCTTTTTCACTAAACATTTTTTTTTTAAATTTTTGAACACTAGCATAGCCCCATGATGTCATGAAATGGAGATTTTTAATTTTAAAATTACAAGATTAATACAATACAGCATAATAAAGCGATATAAAATTACCAAACGGCTAATGAAAACTTATAGCTAGTTTTCTGGACGCAGGTTGTGCTGTGCTCTTAAAATATATAGTAGATAGCCTTTGTGTACAGAGCAGAAGTGTCTACAGAAACAGAACTGCATTAAGTCGTCCACTTTGGGCTTTATTAAAGAAGAACCGAATCAAGTGGGTACAGCGTATTCCAATGACCACAAAAATGTTCACTGAAGGTGCCTTCTGGAACCTAAATTTAACCAACCGGTGGTAAGATAGGTGGTCAATATGTTAGGCACAGAGGCAAGAGTTTTCAAAGGCAGAGGAGGATAAGTGCATGGGCTTATTACAAGGAGGCTTATTTTCGAAATTCGCTATATCCAGACAGTAGAATACACCAACGACATAGCAATGACGATATTAATGACAAAAGGGAAATTCATATAGACACCACTGCAACTACCTATCAAAAGAAATTAACTTCTGCTAACAACGAGGGCTTTCCATTAATGCAGAAAAGACAGTTCTTATATTCTTCTCTTGAAAATAGGAAATACCATAGATTGAATTCACCACAGTCATTTCGTTCTTATTTCAATTGTTACAAATTGTCATTCCTTTGTTAACCTCTAAAGTTTTCGTTAGATCATGAATTAAAATAAAGTTTATAACGTTAAACGAAAAGTGGATGTGTATTTTTTGGTTTCAAGGAACAAAATCTCAATAAGAATTCAACAGCCCTCAATTGTTTGGGATCAGCATTAAGAACAACAGTCTTGGTTAAATGTCTGGGAGTGCACATATCTAGATAGTGGACTACCCAGTGGGAGAACCACTCTGAAGGAAAGTTCTGAATGCCAAACAAATATATGATATATCATTGCGGACGTGCATATACCTATATGTGGACAAAGGTTGGGCACAATGGCCCAAAGTCAGCATGTATGATCTATACCTACGATAATAGCTAGACCCATTTTCACCTAATCCTCGGTTGTATGCCAGGCCTCCCAAAAGACTTTAAGTAAGCTCAGCGATAAAAAGTGTTGCCTAGTTTATATGTTTACCCATCTCATCTATAGCAATTACAGGAGCATTACTAGACTTATTTTTTAACAAAACAGCTACCCTAATTGCATTTCGTCTGCACCGTGATAAATTACGGACATAGGAAGATGATTGCAGTCGTCAGAAACGAAATTGTTACTCAGACGCATGGAACAGAAGGTGAAGGAATTTTCGATATTGTTGTGATCCGCACAACCATTCCCTACTCATGACCTACCCTAATCATCACCTTCTCACTAGCAATCCATACACCAAATACATTACCAGAGCACACGGCTATTAATAGGTCATTTGCTTTGTTTTTCTTTAGTTTCCATTTACCCAAACGCCACCCAAGCGCAATGACTCAAGTGCATACCTACCCGATACAATACACACGTAACCCAACTCCGATCCGATTGCACAGCGGCACGCCGACACATGGAAAAACTGCAGTGGTTGCATATCGGAGGAATACTACGTTGTGGTATCAGGGAATAATAATAATTTATGAATGGATGACACTTGACACCAGCGTAAGGCAAATGACACCCAAGATGTCATTTGGGTACTTTTAATGGGAACGGAAAAACAATTAAGCAATGCCTAAAATACTGCGTGTGCACATATGGTAACTATTAAGGAACTATGGTGCATGGAGGGGGAAGATGGGAGACGGGTCATGAGAATTAAAATGTATAAAAGGCAAAGGTTGTGAACAGGGAAGGCAGAGTTAATTGTAATATCCTAATGAATAGACTGCAGCCTAGCTAAAGACAGCGGGTCTATCTCAATAAGTAAAATATAAGAGAAACAATAAAGATTTAATACAGAGTCGCAGCCTCGCAATAGACAGCGGGCTCTGTTAATACACAAATTCTTTCGTCTCTTTTACTTTTAACTTCTCCGCGATTCACACTCTTCTCCGTTGATACGGAAAGCACGGTGTGAAATCTACGATACAACATTTGGTGGCAGCGGTGGGATTCCTAAAAGGTCCCGACTACCAAACCAACTACAGAGGTTAAAATACTTCTGATGCGTACTGGGGCTAAACACCAGTAAACTAATAAGTAAAAAGTGAAAAGTGAAAAAAAAAAGACCCACAACCGTAAGACCTGGCGGATTCTCATAAGAGACGCGGAGGCAAAAATTGGGCAGTGACAAAGACCAGGTGTAAAAATCAACTTTAAGACGCGAAGTCTACCTGGCAACCAACAAGCAGCTATCACCACTAACAACAGAACAACCACAGGAGAGCAGCAAAAAAAAAAAAAAAAAAAAAAAACGACAAAAGTAAATAAGTAAATTTAAGTAAATATTGTTTATATTATATTCAGTGCACACTTTTTTTTACACACACATACCCAGTCGTCTATTTTACATCCCCTCGTACACAAATTTTTCTTTTTTTTCACAAAAATACATACCTTGGTCCCATAAAAGTTTTTTAAAATTTTCACGAGACAACGGAAATTAACAGTAGAGCTCTTCAAAGCCCTACCGTTTGCAGGAATGAGCCTTCCCACAAATAACCCCGTCCATCCCAATAGTGATTCTAGGATGGAAGTTAAAATTAGTCTTAACGACATATACAGCATTGTGCCAACTTTCGATGGCAATCCTGCAGAACTCAATAAATTTATTGCCTGCGGCAATACCTTATTCTCATACATTGGTGATGACCGGAACAATTCGCTTTTCCTAGATATAATTAAAACCCGACTGCAGGGACCAGCCTTCGATTTGATTCAGGTCAAATCATTCAATAACTGGTCGGATATGGTCGCGGAATTGGAAGCCCAGTTCAAAGCTACCAAATCTCGGTCCACTATCCAGAACGAACTGACGGCATTAAGGCAAAAATCAGCAGAATCGGTTAAAGAATTTGGAGATCTAGTCGTATCTAAATTAAACGAATTAGATACTGTTACCTTTAACAGTATCAAGGAGGCGCCCATACGGGAATTTTTGCTGATAGAAAACAAAAACCTGGCTCTACGGATATTTGAAGACGGACTTAAATGTCCCACTTTGAAGATCCTTGTCAAAGCCCAAAACACCAGAGATATAAAAACAGCAGTAAATTACGCTGTTGAACAATCAATCCGTCTAGAACCAGCCCTTCTATTAAGTTCCAAAACCCCAAACACGCGCGCAACCGTATCATGCCAAATATGTAACAAGGTTGGACACACAGCTGTCACTTGCTACAGAAACCAAAGGAACGTTCACGCGAATGAACCTCCTCGACCTGTCTGCCAAACGTGCAACAAAATAGGGCACACTTCGGCAAATTGTTTTAAGAATACGAACTTCCCTAATTTTATACCCAATAACATAAAAAGGGAAGTCCAGGTAATCCGCTGCGAATACTGCAACCGACCAAACCATTCTATAAACGAGTGTCGGACTCGTTTATCTCAGGAAAACCGACAAAATTCGGGACAGGGAACCAATCAAAATCCCACAAATCACAGAACCTCTAACCCCAACGTAAGACACCATACGTCCAGGCGTCAACGTAATGCACCTCGTAGTTCGGGAAACGAGAATGCTCGGGAGGAGACTGTGAACAATCATTCTCGAGCGATAGTTCAGGCTACCGTTCACCAATCCCAAAATTAAATCCCCTCGTTACATTTCAAATGTCCGTATCACTGCGTCCAGAATTTAAGGAACCAGTGATCCGTATTAAATTTCATCCTGGAGCTAAAGCCAAATATTTAACCTTCCTAATTGACACAGGAGCCGATATAAGCCTAGTCAAAAGAGACAAAATCAGGCCCTGTAGACAGGCAGCAAACACCTGTCAAATATCGACACTAGCTGGGGACTCTCTTCATACCATAGGAGAAATTCCAGCTACCCTAGAATTTGAAGCAGATGATCAATCAATTTTCCTAGATCATCCATTCTACGTTGCTCCTTCACGGATAAATCTCAGGTACGATGGAATAATTGGTAACGATTTTCTCAGTAAATTTGAGTGTCACATTAATTACAAAACTAATGAATTAAAAATAAAAATTGAAAATGAAAATATTCACAATAAAATACGCCCTGACGAAGTAGCCGTTTGTAGCCCAGCGCATCCATATCAGGACACCACTGGGACCCAACCAAACTTTGATAGCGAACCAAAAGTAGACACCGATTGTCTCCGGGCCGGGTTACACTGTTCGCAATCACTACTTCCTGAGGCTAAGAAAGACCCAGCACGAAATAAGACTGTGGCTAAGAAAGACCCAGCACGAAGTAAGACTGAGGCTAAGACAGACCCAGCACGAAGTAAGACTGAGGCTAAGAAAGACCCAGCACGAAATAAGACTGTGGCTAAGAAAGACCCAGCACGAAGTAAGACTGAGGCTAAGAAAGACCCAGCACGAAGTAAGACTGAGGCTAAGAAAGACCCAGCACGAAATAAGACTGTGGCTAAGAAAGACCCAGCACGAAGTAAGACTGAGGCTAAGAAAGACCCAACACGAAATAAGACTGGGTCAGTAACAAAAAATTTCAGTATCAAACAGAATGTAGTGACACTCAAACCCCGAACTCAGCAGGTAGTGGACATCCCTGTTCCCCTCAAAACCAATTTTAATATCGTTATCAAAAAACAGATAATAAAGCCAGGAATTTACCTAGGCGAGTCTGTAACCAAACCCACAGATTCTAAAGTTAGAGTCATGATGATGAACACCTCGGACACTGAACAAGAAGTTCGGTACCAGGACATCGATCTCGAGTGGGACAAGTTAGAAAATTTTAACATTATAACAGGTAAAACTCAGGATTTTATTAAAGAAAGGTTAACCAAGTTAGAGTCGGTAATAGACCTTAATCACTGCAATAAGGAGGAAAAGGAGTCTATACTCGAAATTTGCCGACAATACAACGACCTCTTCTATCTAGAAGGTGACCAGCTAACCTTTACCGACACTGTTAAACACCCTATCATAACTGATCCCCATCAACCACCTTTGTTCGTGAAACCTTACAGACTACCAGAATCACAAAAAAGTGAGATCCACAAACAAGTGAACGAAATGCTGCAAGAAGGCATAATCACTCCCAGCGCTAGTCCATGGAACTCTCCGTTGCTCCTGGTTCCGAAAAAACCGGACAAAGAAGGCAACAAGAGGTGGAGAGTAGTAGTTGATTTCAGACGGTTAAATGAATTGACAGTTGGTGATGCATATCCCCTGCCGAACATCACCGATATCCTGGATCAACTAGGAAAAGCCAAATACTTTAGTACCTTGGACTTGGCCAAAGGATTTCACCAAATCCTCATGGATGATGACGGAAAATGCAAAACTGGTTTCAGCACTCCCTATGGACACTACGAGTACACCCGTATGCCATTTGGTCTTAAGAACGCACCAGCTACTTTCCAGCGACTGATGAACACGGTGTTGATAGGATTACAAGGTTTTGATTGTTTTGTGTATGTCGATGACATAGTCCTATACGGGTATGATCTCGAGGAACACAATAAAAAGTTAATACGAGTCCTAAGCAGATTACAAGAACACAACCTTAAGCTTCAGCCTGACAAGTGTAACTTTTTAAAAAGGGAATTAATGTATCTCGGGCATATTATCACCGAAGACGGTCTTAAACCAGATCCTGAAAAAATAAAAGTGGTTAAAACTTACCCTATACCTAAAAACGTAAAGGGAATTAAATCATTTTTAGGTTTTGTTGGTTATTATAGAAGATTTATAAGAAATTTTTCAACCATAGCCAAACCCTTGACCAAATTATTAAAAAAGGACGTCGAGTTCAAATGGGACGCATTTGCCGATGAAGCATTCCGCAAACTCAAAAGCTTGCTCATCGAACCACCACTTTTGGCCTACCCCAATTTCAACCAACCCTTTATAATTACAACTGACGCTAGTGACATCGGATTGGGAGCAATTCTCTCACAAGGTAAAATCGGAGAGGACAAGCCAATATGTTATGCCAGTCGTACATTAAATGATGCGGAAACCAGATACACAACTACGGAAAAGGAACTTTTAGCCATCACTTACGCAGTAAAGCAATTCCGACCTTACGTGTATGGTACAAAGTTCATTATATGTACTGACCACAAACCACTTCAATGGCTTATGAATCTGAAAGACCCAACATCAAGGCTAGCTCGTTGGAGGATCCTCTTGGACGAATACGAATACCAAGTTCTGTATAAAGCAGGCAAAAACAACTCCAACGCCGACGCACTAAGTCGCATTCCGAAGTCTGATGCGGAAATCCTTAACGGACAACACGTCTTAGTAACCACACGTGGACAGAAACTGGGGGAGTCTTCGCGACAACCGCACAATGACCCAGACGAAATCCAGGTTATCTCAAGGTTTCTTCTACAAGAAGAAAGAAAACCAATTTTTAAAGACCAAAGTGTACAATTTAAAGTAATAATACTCCCTTTAATTGAGTCCAGGGATGAAGAAATTCTTAAGAAAAAATTCACTGATTTCTCGAAACCCCAAATAGGTGAAATAGTTTCGCTCCAAGCAGACAACAACCAAATAATACATGTGGTGACTCTACCAATACCTTTCAGAAGCACTAGAGATAAAATTATTTCTGAAAAATTTTTGGGAGAAATCAAGGAAATAGTAAATAGAAATGGTCTAAAAAGTGTAGGTTTTTCCGCGGCAGTTCTAGGGGCCGAAACACGGCTCATCTTCAAGACCCTCCTCGAGGAAGTCTTTCAAAACCTAGACGTGACCTTACACTTTTTCATCGATGATAGAATCTTTCTAGCCGATCAAGACTCCATAAACAAAGTATTATTTGAATTTCACGATTCACCATTTGGTGGCCACCAAGGAGCCACACGAACATTGAAGAGAATAAAACTTAAATACTTTTGGACAAACATGGCGGAGGATATAAGCACCTACATAAAAAGCTGTGCCTCTTGTCAACTCAATAAAAGTATTAAGAATCCCAAAATTCCCATGAAAATCACCACAACAAGTTCCAAACCATTTGAAAGAATCGCCCTAGACTTAGTAGGACCTTTACCTGTGAGTTACAATGATCAAAAGTACCTACTAACCTTTCAAGACGATTTAACAAAATTTTCGGAAGCTTATGCATTACCCAATATGGAAGCTTCAACGGTGGCAAGAATCTTTGTGGAAAATATCGTTTGCCGACATGGCATACCAACTTCACTGCTAACAGACCAAGGTTCAAACTTTTTAAGCACACTCTTTAAAGAAATTTGTACACTCATGAATATTAAGAAATTAAACACAACTCCCTACCACCCACAAACCAACGGAGCTCTTGAAAGAAGCCACAGAACTTTGGCCGAATATCTTCGTCACTATGTGAACCAAGACGCACTAACTTGGGATACATGGATACCGTATGCTATGTTCGTATACAATACTACACCCCATAGTAGCACCGGTTTCACCCCTTATGAGCTTCTTTACGGTTATCCCGCTAACATTCCCAGTACCCTTCAACAAACTCCAAAAACCTCGTACAACTATGATAATTATGCCAATGAACTCCGAGCCAGACTCCAACACGGATATCAAACTGCTAATAAAATCCTCCAACGAAGGAAAGAATGTTCAAAACGGCAATATGATAAAAATAGTCAACCAAAGAATCTTAATTTAGGAGACAAAGTCTTGTTGAGGAAACACGTTAGGAAAAATAAATTCTCTTCCCTATGGGAAGGTCCCTATGAGATCATCAAACTTATCTCTAACGAAAACACCATGATACAAGTAGGCAACAAAAACAAGGTTATCCATAACAACGACATAAAATTATACAATGAATAACATACACAATACACGGATAAGTGATGTATGTTTTGTTCATTTCTCCAGACCAACTCAGAACAGTTTTAACAAAGATCAAACAAGATCTCCCCAGCGGTACAAAAATATCATCCATAGTCACAAACGACATTTTATCTCTTTACCAAATCAGTTCAATCTGTGCGACTTTACGTCAGCAAAAAGTAATCTATGAATTTAGAATTCCTCTACCCTATCTAGAAAACTTTCACATTTACAAAATAATCCCTCTACCTACAAATTACCATAATCGTTTTATATTTATACAACCAACAACGGAATACCTAATAATTGACTATAACAAAGAATACTATAGTAATATTAATGCAAATGACTTGACAAGTTGCAAGAGCCAGAAAACTACATTCTTATGTCCAATGGTACACCCTCTGTTTAATTCAAACTCAAAATTGTCTACATGCGAGGTAGAACTATTACGACGATCCGAAACTATACCAACTTCATGCGAGATAAAACAAGTAAATACCTCAACAATATGGTTACAGCTATCTACCCATAACAAATGGCTATTTTCTACAATACGCAGCTATGAAATCGATGAAATTTGCAAAGATGACGTAACAACGTACACCCTTCAAGGCACAGTTTCAGTCGAAATTTTAGGAAACTGCTACTTGAAATCTAAAGATTTAATCATACGTTCATACAATGAACAAAATATGATTTCACACAATTCTTATATACCACCCCTAAATATTTCAAAATCTTTAGCCAACATTACTCTCCCGGCAATCAGCAAATCTAATCCCCTGGCGTTTATAAAATTCTCAAGCCAAGAAGGATTTAAGCTCATTTCAGAGGGAATAAAAAACCTTAAGACAAAAGAAAATGTTCCCCTCTTATCTCTTAACTCACACGATGTACATCACTACACGTTGATCTATACAATACTATTTCTGGTAGTTACCATTTCTCTATACTGTTCGATCAAACGCCTACGAACGAAGAGAGAATCACCAAAGAATACTCAAGAACTCCATGTTATCAAAGAATCACTCCCGAGCACATCCCAGATCACTTCACAGAATCCCAAAGAGAAACACGAAGAAGAAAATACCTTCAAAAACCCCTCACCCCACATTTTTGTATTGAAATAAAGGTATGTGTGTATAAGAAAAAAAAATATACGTATAAAGTATATATTAAGAAATTTAAAGCAGTTTAAAATTTATTTAGTATGTAAATGATACAGAAATACAATGTTATACTATTAAATTCTTAGGACAAGAAAGCGGTTATACTCTCCCTTGGGAAGTACTGCAAATAAATTAAAACATTATAAGAAAAAAAAAACATATTATAATAAAAAAAAAAAATATATATATATTAAAATATTAAGTAAACTAAAACATTATAAGGCAAAAAAAAAAAAAAAAAAAAATATATTTTAACAGAAAAATTTTTATATATACCTATATTAAAATATTAAGTAAATTAAACCATTGTAAGAAAAAAAAAACATGTAATATATATAGGCGATAAGAAAACAAAAACGAATACCTACATACATAACGACAAACCTCTTCAAGGATGAAAAAATTATTTGTAAACTCCAAGCTACTTCATTCAATTTTTTTTTATTATTGCAAATTCCTTCCTCGTCACACCCAAGCCTACCTAGCAGAAAATTCTAACCCTTCAGGTAAGAATTTTCTTTTTCTAAGGGGGGTGGGATGTTGTGATCCGCACAACCATTCCCTACTCATGACCTACCCTAATCATCACCTTCTCACTAGCAATCCATACACCAAATACATTACCAGAGCACACGGCTATTAATAGGTCATTTGCTTTGTTTTTCTTTAGTTTCCATTTACCCAAACGCCACCCAAGCGCAATGACTCAAGTGCATACCTACCCGATACAATACACACGTAACCCAACTCCGATCCGATTGCACAGCGGCACGCCGACACATGGAAAAACTGCAGTGGTTGCATATCGGAGGAATACTACGTTGTGGTATCAGGGAATAATAATAATTTATGAATGGATGACACTTGACACCAGCGTAAGGCAAATGACACCCAAGATGTCATTTGGGTACTTTTAATGGGAACGGAAAAACAATTAAGCAATGCCTAAAATACTGCGTGTGCACATATGGTAACTATTAAGGAACTATGGTGCATGGAGGGGGAAGATGGGAGACGGGTCATGAGAATTAAAATGTATAAAAGGCAAAGGTTGTGAACAGGGAAGGCAGAGTTAATTGTAATATCCTAATGAATAGACTGCAGCCTAGCTAAAGACAGCGGGTCTATCTCAATAAGTAAAATATAAGAGAAACAATAAAGATTTAATACAGAGTCGCAGCCTCGCAATAGACAGCGGGCTCTGTTAATACACAAATTCTTTCGTCTCTTTTACTTTTAACTTCTCCGCGATTCACACTCTTCTCCGTTGATACGGAAAGCACGGTGTGAAATCTACGATACAACAATATTATTTCCCTAATGCCCCCACCCTCCTGTTTTATACTATGTTCCCACCAACGTAATTTACCTGAAGTGATTTATAAATCACGAAAGGCGTCTCCACCGAACTTTAAGTGATTTAGTGTGACATTTTTGTCGACTTTGACATTAGGTGTCCAACACCAGATAGTTATTTTTTTTGTTCTTTCTGATTTTTTTGCCATACAAATTTTCATTGTACGAACTTAATAAAATATCAAAAACTCATCGAAACACGAACAAAATTAGAAAATTGAATTTGAAATAATTTTTTTGACAGTTTTCTTTTTTTTTTGTTTGCTGAATAAAGTGCTCAAGTTAATAAGAGGTATGTTCGATTTTATTTTGTATGGATTTGCGATGACATATACGTAATTAAAATTTAAACACATATCAGTCATATAAATATAAATCACGAAAATGTATGATAAATCACGTGATTTATGAGATGATTTAGCTAAATCAACTTGATTGGAACCACCATGGTTGGTGGGAACATGGTATTAGGGACATCGCAGTCAAGGGCGGATCCAGGATTTATTTCTGGGAGGGGCAAAAAGGCCAGATAGGTGAAGAGTGTACCCCACAGTATTGCATTGCAATTTGGTTTTGGGATTCATTCTTTATCAATGACATTGAAGAATAACAAAGAATAAAAAATACTTTTTATAAAGGTGTAATAATGAAAAATTATATGATTAATAGTGACAGTTTTCTTTTATGTTTTCTGCTGAAGATATCTAGTACTTCTTCAGGGTTCGTCTTTGAAGCAATGTCTTAATGGCGATCTTCTCTCATATTCCTGCGAAAATATGTCTTTATCCGGCGTAAGGTGGAGAAAGATCATTCGGCAGTGCTGGTTGTCACAGGAAATGTGCACAATAATTGACAAAGGGTTCTTATGTTTGGCAGAGCTGTTGCTTTTTTATAAGCTTCTGCTGGTGACTTAGGAATATTTTCTTTCAGGGGCACGTGACCCTGTGCCCCACCCCCCCCCCCTGGATCCGCCCTTGATCGCAGTCGTCATTACGTTGACCGTGTAATCGTAGCTTTAGTGAAAACAGATCGAGTTCGAATTGCATGTTATAACAATTTCGGTTGGCAACAGACCTACTTGAAACATTTGGTATTTAACTAAAATTGAATTAATTAAATATCAAAGTTGCTGAAAAAAAATTGTAAGTAGAGGTTGGTAGCTATAACAATAAGCAATCAAGATCGAAATTTAGTACAAACAGCCCATTTTTATAAGAGATACCTAGGTATCACCAACTTACTCACAATTCAATTGAAACACTACTTTTTCGAACACTAATTTCCATTCAGTTCTGGTACATATGTCCAAAAGGCGTTTTTATTTTTTAGTTCAGATCATGATCAGAGCGCGCTCTATGAGCTCAGAATAAATCGACTGAGCATGCTGAGTAAAAAGCTAATTACAGACTTACAGTCACATTTGACAGAAAAAAAAAACAGGGTGTACAAAATAGTTGAAATGACGGACGAACCATGTTGTTCTGAAACTGAAGGTTAACCAATTTAATAAATATTCCATTTGTACCTACATATACTTTATTACAAATGGCAGCTTTCCATATAACATTTTAGGTACTAATATTGATAAACTAAGTATTTAATTGCTAATTGACGTAGAGTAGGTAACTTTGACTACCCATATATCATTGCTATAGATATTCAAATAAAAGGCACAAGCGTCTAAAATAAAACTTAAAGCTTTAAAATGTCCTCTTTAAGAGCTCGAAAACATTGAATAAATCTAAAAGCTAAAAAAAAATATCCTCCAATTCAATGAACTTCCGAAAAAAAACACAATGCTGTAGAAGGAGGTAGGGTAGGCCAGTGTTTGTGTCACTTGAAGTCTTCCCAGATAAAAAATGTATATTACGTTAGAGCAAGATGGATATCATTTCTCCACCCTTTGACTCCATTGTTATAACATATGTTTCGCCACGCCTTCTAGCTGATAATCAGCCAAAAGCGAGAGCGAATTGAACCCTCTACCGAGTATTACATCTGCCAATCGGAGTATCTTATTCTGGAAAACCGGTATGCGCACCTGCTCGAGAGTTCACCGGTTTTGTTCACAATTGTTCGTGACGTAGATTCGAACAGCATCTGTGACTCTGTGACTGGGAGATGTATCGCTTGCTTCGTCGTATCGTCATTTCATCAGCGTAGCACGGAAATGCTAGTTCTCTTCAGTATTGGTGGGAAGTTGAATCTGTGACGAGCGTGTTATTTGAGAAAGCCGTCGTGACTTTGTCAAGAATATTTTGCCGAGTAAATACTTAATTTTATGTTTGCATATTTTATTTCAAATAATTTTGTTGTTACTGCATGTTTTAAACGAAATTACATTTATAGAAGAAGACAATTTTTTTGAATTATCCGTGAGCGGTATACCTACCTACCAAGTGTGGAGAAAAGGATGTCATTGTCGATTTGTTATGCTTTATAGTTCGATCCGCCAAGCTGCATTAGTTGATGAAATGTGAAAAGAATTATCTAACCGTAGATTATTTAATAAGTATATGCAGGTCAAGGTGCTTACAATAAAATGTATAGGTAGAGGTATTGCCAGCCTTCGGAACCATAAGGACAATCACTTAGAAAAGAGTCACAAACATTGTGCTTTCATGGGTTTACTTATAAGTAATAATTGTTCCTTTAAAGGATAAGGATTAATTATTGACAATGCTCAAATGAGCAAAGTTACAAAAGTTTTAACAACCGGAAAGAATGACAAATTGTTTAAAAAAAAGAAAAAACATTGGTAGATATATAGCTATGTATAAATAAATAGGTAGGTACCTTTATATTTGAATTTTAGGATCAAATTTGTAGCTTTATTAGCGTGAGTAAGAAAGCTACTTTGTCCAATATTCCAATATTAAATTATGAAACATTTTCCCTTTGGGGTACGAAACTGTTTCGTGTGAAAAAGTGTTTGGTACTTACACATAGGTGTCAAGTGTTATTACAATTTAATCCCAGTTTGGGCTTCTGATCTGATTTTAGACCTAAAAATATTTTCGTATGCATTATGGGTGGAGTAAAATACAGGAAAGCAAATAAATATTGCTGTAAGATACAGTTCAATATTCAAGAGCTAGGATTTATTATGTCTTCCGTACTATACAGTAGTGCAAAGAGAAAAGTCGGGTCCGGGACGGAAAAAATGCCAAACGGACGACATTTCCGCCGCACAGTCTCGTTGCAGTTTACGCACCTGTCCAATTAATAGCGATACTTATCGTGAGTCTGAATCTCGAACACCGCCAACCTATAACTACCTTTAGTCACTTATTTGTACCTACTTTAATTGAGGAACATGCGGCAACATTAATATGAGCCTTCAAGTCTTTCGACAAAATCGGGCAGTACGGCGCAATCCAACTATTGCGCCCACAAAATTTGCTCCTTTCACCTTCATCGTGAACGTTTTTCCATTATCCGCTGGTGATCGACGCCGATTAAACGGAATGAATATGTAAAAGTATATTTTGAATGTACACGTGCTCTCATAGCGTCTAAAACACTGATTTCATGGCAAAGCAAAGGCAAAGTTATGTGTTGCGATGTTTTGTTAACAGAATTTATGTCATTCCTCTTGAATTACATGTGTCCGTAGATACCTATACATTTTTGCATTTTCTTGAAAAAGGGCCTATGACCTTCTCATTGCTTTTCCATATATTTAAAAGAAAAACCAAGTAAATTTGCTGAAAATTACGTGCGTAATAAAATCGTAAACGGACAAAATATTAACTTAGTTTTATTTATTTTATTAGATCAAACTCTGGTCGGCGCAGTGGCTTAGTGGCTAGTGTGTTGGACTACTAAGCGAGGGATCCCAGGTTCGAATCCCGAGAAAAACCCAAATTCCAACTTAAGGTTTTTTCACTGCGCCACCTCTCGCGAACGTCTGACAAACATCCGAGAGTATTAACTGTCATGAAAGAGCTTCTCAATTGGCCGTTTGGACTCGGCATAAAATTGTAGATCCCTTCCATTCGTCCCAAAAAATAAAAACTCACACAAGACGAATGGTTGTGAGAAGCTAGGCTTGGGTCCATACGGACCTGTTGCGCCAATTATTTATTTTTTTTTTAGATCAAACTCTGAAGGTTTGAATTTTAACTTAAAATGAGAAATATGAAGAATATGTATACTAAATGCAAAGTAAATATACATTTATTCAGTGGCGGGTTTGCAGTCCTAGCCGCTCTAGGCCCCAGGCCATGTGGCGCCCCTTTCTCAGCACCCATCATTATAGACTAAATACATAATTCATGAATTTACTTTATTCCCACTTTTAATTGATTCAGAAAATTGTTTAACTAAAAGTTAGCTTATAAAGCTAGTTTATAATATTTGCTGAGGTTTCAGGGATGATTGGACATTTAAATAAAACATTTAAAACGGTTTTAGGTTTTGTTTTTAATATAATAAATATTTTACAATGTGATACAAAACTCGCCTGATTTTAAGCGCAGCAAAATCATTAATTAAATCTTCGCAATCGAATTTGCTTAAAAAATCAGCTAAGCAAAGCATGATCGCTTATCCTCTGCTCCGTCATTTTGGATAAGCTTAGTACACTGCTCGAGCTAAATTTTCGGTCCCATACAAAATTCTCTACAAAATTTAGCTGAGCTAAATTTAAGCGAACCCATTTAACTGATTGGTATGCAGCTCGAGCTAAATAATTAAATTTTTGTTTCCGAATATACTGCATGTGTCTGTTAAAATTTAGCGTGCCCATTTAATGGGTCGGCACATTTTCTCAAGCTAAATTGTGACAGATCGTTGTGTATTTGTTGTTCTGTTGCGGAAAAATATGCAAGGATGAGCTTTTTTAATTATTACATGAAGTTTTTTCAAAGAAATGCTGTTTTCTGTGACACTTATCCACTCGGTGTACTCTATGTCTTCATTTAGCTAGGACTTTAGCTGATGTTTGGAGAGAAAAGTTGGTGACCAGATATAATTTAGTTTAGCTCGAGCAGCGTACTACGCTTCAACATAAACATTTTTCGAAACAGATTGTTCATGGCGGTACAACACCAACAAATGAGTTTTTGTATTCGATGAATTTGGAAAATCTTGGAATTTAATGCTTTTTTAGCTCAACAATCGTCGAATAAGTTTTAAGCCTTAAATGGTAAAAATACGATATATCGTGGAATCTGGCACCGTTGGTTGACATAACTATCGCAAATCGCAGTCGCGAGCGGGCAAATCAGTCAGTCGTGGGTGGGTGGTCAGCAGCGGGGTCGCAGCTGCGCGACGCACCGCACGCGCGACCGCATACGCTTGACTGACACGCGCGTTACGTACCTACCTATTCTTCATAGATAACTTATATTAAACTAAACGAACTATTTTATATGTGCGATGCACGAAATTATTTATACTTTGATATGTAAAAATAGCGATTTAGGAAGATTATAACCATACGGTACGAGCCTTTAAAATTTTAAGATACTTGCCATTTGAGTTATTTCTTGTTAATCTTGTTATCATCAGTTACTTTTTTTGGCACGATTGGCCGCCCTTGATATCTGGACGCCATAGGCCCGGGCCTACTGGGCCTTACGGTAAATCCGCCACTGCATTTATTCATTTTTCTATGAAAAGCTTTCGATCAGGAGAACATAGGGGAGACCGGGGCTAGTTGATCGCCTCAGGGAAAGTTGACTCACTGCCATTTCTATTTTAAAGAGAAGAGATGAATCGCATGTCCAGTTCCTGTTTTTACATTTAATACAGATGCCTTAAACGTTTAGTCTCCTTTTGTATCTCGTCGCGGGTGCATGTCTTTCAAGAAGTTTTAAGGAAAAACGATTTTTTGCTACCGCAAGTAACTTATTTCCCTTATTTTCCACTTTCTAGCAGTTTTTGAACGTCTGGCTCAGATTTTTTTTTTTAATACAGTTGTCCATGCATGTCTTTTATTTTTTGTTATTTTCTGTTTTTGCTCCTGAAAAATCTTGCTACTACCTATTTCGTGGGTATTTTGTTTATCAAAAAAGCTAAAGGGCAAGAAAGGGCATTTTTATATCTCTCAAAAAAAAGGCATTTCAAATACTGAATTTGAAAGAAAACCATTCCATTTCAATTAAAAGAGAGACCGTTTTTGTTTTTTTTTTTTTTGGTAAGTTTTATGGTTTTAGTAAATTAGTTAAATCAATTATTTATGTATGTGCGGAATATCGGGGGGATTTTTCTTTCGCAGAAAAGATATTTTTATAATCGTCGTAATCAAGTGAGTACGAAAGGTTTGGTACCACTGGGCTAGTTGACTTAAACAGTAACTAAAAGCCCATGGACTGAAAATAAATCTGCCGGGAGGACTGGTTCGTAAATATTTGAAAGAGACACCCAATACTTTTGGTACGAAGGCCACAAGCCACAAGTTTGTCGAAAGCGACTTCTTTTAATAAACATAATGACAGTTTGTTTTTGAAGAACCTGAAAACTATTTATAAACGCCCACATCAGCACCCTAAAGACATTTTGAATAAATAAATTATGCCTAATTTTTAATTTTTTTGTAAGAATTCAGTTTCAACTTACACGTGTACTGGGGTAGTTGAAACCAGAGACAAATCATACTGAGACCCCCACCCAACTCACAAACCTCTTGCCGCTGGCCCCTCAATTTATTTTCAAATTCGCCATTTTGTTTTCCTATCGGTGTTATGTCAATTAAGAATCAGTTTAGATGTAAAACCATACAAAAAATACAAAAATAAATGCTGCCAACCTCGGCAACCGTGGGGATATGGCTCGGGAATATCACATTTTTTCATTACTGAATGCCATTGGTTAGTTATTATAAATTGTTCAAAGGCGAATAATTCGATTTTGTTGGTCAATAAAACTATCTAATGGAGATGTGCTATATACTAGAAACTTATTAGGTTGCGTATTTTCTGTTTTTGAATATCTTTAACTTCGATTTAATGTGTAAATTTTTCTTAGATAACTGAAGAAAATTTGCTCAAAATGTTGTTATTTTTCTACAACCAATCTACGTTGTTCATTTTTCTTTAATGTTTTAAGCAAATGTTCACTTATTCTTAAAAAAAATATTATCCAAACGTAACGAATAATTTTAAATTTAACGGATAAAATTCTATGAACGCTGTCAGCAACTTTGCCCACAGCGGAAGTGGCATATGCAAGGTGCGAGTGTGTTGGTGAGTCGGAATTTTTGAAGTTAGGTGACATTTGCCAATACGAATTTCTATGTAACAATACAAGTGCACTTAGCATTTGCCATCCCATACAAATATAGCTTGTAGGCAAGTAACGGGAAATCGGCCGAAGTTGGTGGTCTCAGTATAGTCTATGGTTGAAACAATCGAGGTGGTCTAGTAAAATTAAGACAAAAATTGTCCTCATGTTTTGTTTTTTTAATCGAATAATTTTGTATAGAAAGACCAAAGAATACTGTCTTGATATCAGTATTAGTTTAAGAGAGAAAGGAAAAAAATATAATTTTGGGTCAACTATCCCCGGTTTCCCCTACTATATTTTTTACTAAAACTATGCATTTATTTTCCTGCTTTTGTGAATTCAAGTATTATTTTTGTTACGTTATGTTTGAAATTCAATAAAAAAGAAAAAGAAGAACATAGTTATGGCACTATATTTTATTATTTTATTTCGAAAGACAATATAAGTCACGGTCAGATCTAAGAGGATTCATCAACACCTACAAATGATTTTATTACATAAGGTTTTTCCCCAGACGGGAAAATAAAAATATTATACTTCTTACATATTCTTTCAGGTGAAGGTGGGTCTTGTTCGTTAATAAAAAAGGGTATCTTAGCTGCAGAGAAGTGCTCAAACTAAATTTTAAAGCGCCGTACTAATAACAAATTTAAGTCTCGACTTTATATATTCGGAAGCTTACAATTGCGAAATTGGTATGGAAAATATAGCCACTGAGAACTAATAAAATTTAGAGTCAAAACTAAAAATGTTTATTGGTAAGGCCCAAAGTGACTTTGTTTAATTGGCTTTACTTTAAATGGCGCTTACAGTCCGGGATGGACAACCGTCTCAACCAACAAGTCCCTCCAGGTGGTAGTTCGGTCCCTATCTAGCTGCTCCAGTTACAAACATTGGTTTGGGTGAGGTTGCTCTTAAACTATGAGTGACACTTGAGGTGGAGTATTCTCTGCTTTATTTAAATTCAGTTTTATATTGAGTTAAATTGATTTTAAAATAGATTTGAGTTAGATTTGCAATCCATTTTCCAAATCCGGTATACGTCGGATCGCCAAATGTGCCGAAATTTTGCACATGACAGCATGACAAACTTTTTCAACTTTGCTTCTTTGAGCCCATTAAATTACGACTTTCGGTTGGTCCCAATCATCCAAACTTAATTTTCTATTTCCGGAGAATGGAGGCTTCATTAATCAGATACTCTTCTTACATATATTCGGACGACTTTATTTATTTAACTACTTAACTTAACATTTAAACCACAGTTAATCAATTTTTGAAATTAAAAAAAAAATAGTTATTTTAACTTATATGTTACATTTCTTTTAAAATTTGTTTTAAATTTAATTTTGTTAGGGTGATATCAATCACATAATTGAACTTATTAAAATCTTTCGTCAAGTTATTGATACGGCAATATTGCTCCCATAGTTTCATCGAGAAGTCCTTTGATATAAAAATATTGTATTTCTTGTTGCCCTCGGTTGGGTGATGTTTATAGAACTAAGAATATTGGTGGAAGTAGGTAATGTTGCCAGTCAGGACGCAGAATAAAAATAAAGCATTTGATTTTTCTAGTAATTTTACCAATGTCTGCATATTCGGCAACTTAAATCGACTTATGTAGGAGGGAAGACGACTTTCGCGGTCCCAATTTAAATCACGTAGTGCAAAAGAAGAAATTGCTTTTGAATGCTTTCTATTATTGAAATTGCTTCGCGTGCCAATGTGTGTTAAAATATGGCCTCCTGTGTTCACCCGAGCCCCGAATTCCTCCACCTGCCTACACCTTTCTAACATTTAATTGTAACCACAAAATTACATTATATTATTTACATACGTAAATATTTCAAACGCTTTTTATAAAAGCTGTAAACATCCAGAGCTCCACCATAACCTATATTTATATCTATACTAATAAATTCAGAACAAATATCGGATTCCATTGCTTTGCCATTATGCAAAATCAACGCAAGCTTTCAATTTAATGGTGACAGATAAATTAATAAATTAAGTGCTAATGCCTAGCTGGCTCTAAACTGGAATCTCAACCAGCTATACATAATTAATTGTACCATTAGCATTTTAGAGTAAGCCCAATCAAATTACACAAACTCTCGTCAATATTCCAATTTTATTGGAAACGATTCGCCTCTAAAAAAGACAAAATATTTCACTATAGGTAGATTGCCGCTGTGACCATGTGAACCTATCGAATGTGTATATTAATAAAATTTAGTGATTAGCACTCGCTGCGGCGTAAAACTTAAATGTGCACCTATAACCTATCCAACAACCTGCCCAATTGTGTATCAACAAATGATCGACAAACAAATATTGGAAAGTTGTAAACCTATTTATTAATTAGTGCGTCTAATTATTATCTAACAGATATACACATGCCGATTTCATCGAAAGCCCAGACACAATAAAAATTCCCTCAACTTTGGGTCGTAAATCATGTCCATATCTGGGCTTCGAATCAGAATGAATCACTCCATCCGAATGGACCGATGGTAGGTATATAAATATGATCTTGAAATGACAGCAGGAGGAATCCAAAAAACAGATCGGTGAGAAAAAAAAGTTCATCACGAAGGCGATGAGGGAGAAATGTCGAAATTTGTTTGTTATATTATGAGCCTGCTGGGTGCGCTTTGAATACACAAAAGGTCAGCACAGCATGTCTTGTTCACACGACGCGAATGATATTTACACCGGTCAGTCACAATTGAAAGAAAGAGCTCCAACTTGAAGCCGGAATGCTGGACAAGGTATAGAAGGAGGCATTTTTTGATTTCTTTCTCTGTATGATATTTCTGCTTTTTTTATGTTTTTTTTGTGTTGCTTAAGGCCCGTTTATGACCATGAACTGCAAGCTTAATCTGCTCGGAAGATCTTGATAAGTTTCTGTGCGCTTCATTGATTTTTGACGCAGTTATGAAACGAGGCAGCTGTGAATGGACCCACGATGCCTCGATTTCTTATACTGTTGGCTATGCTATTGCATCAAAGTACTTTAGGTTGCCCAAGTATTAGCTTGATCTCTTTGTTATTTGCTGAGCAACTATTAAGCGCCAATTTTCAGTCTATTAAAAACTTGAAGAACTGCATATTGCTTCAGGTTTAACGTTCGTTAAACATTTCCTATTCTCGATATCACTTCCGATTCTAATCGCTTTCTAAAATGTCATTCCTTTCATCGTTTAATTGCCAAATCTTACTCCCAACAAACTGTGGGCTTTTTTGTATGCATTTTATTAAATATTAGTAAAGGGTTTTAAACCTTAATCTTATTTTTTTGATCTGTTAGTGTCGCCCAAGGTTTACATTTTAACGACCAAAGTTGGGAAATTATTAAAAATTACTACCGAATTTCTGTGTCCGTGGCCGTTACTATAAAAATGCCTACTCCAGTGAGGCACCTGGGGAAATACCAAAAATAGACTACAGCTGTAAGTGCCTCAGTTCAAAATGAGCCAATTTAGTTGATTTCGCCACGTTTACAGGAATCGGGAAACTCTTCGTACACATTGTGGCGAATTTTGCGAAAATATCTTGGCTTACACCCTTACAAGTGCGAACTAACTCAAAAAATTAAGCCTCTTAATTATTTGGAGCACCGAAACCTCTTCAATGGGGATCAGGAACAATATTGACGGCGAAACTGAAAATTTGACTTTAAAAAAAAAAAATAATAGCTTTCTATTGACCGAACAAAATTAAAATGAAACCGCGACCTTATGTAACAACGTATGCTTAAGTATGGGTAAGAGGAGAATTAAGTTTGATTTCTAGCGAAATAATCAATTGCATTAGGCATCTCCAATTAGTTAAGATAATATGAACACCAATCAACAAAATACAATGTTCATGTCCCAAAGACTTACTTACAAATAAGTTAAAGTCGCTTCCTGAATTAGCAAGCGGGCCATATTATGCGAGCAGTCTGGAGAAACCACCTACCCACGAACAGCACTGTTGTTATTAAAAGTATTCGTCTCCGGCGTTTGGGATTTCCAATTGAGCTGTGCGAAACATGTTCCAGTTGGGATGTTTGCCAACAAAATCAAATAGAGAATCGTGTTCAAATATCAGTCTGTGGAACTTCACACGCTGCCGCCAACGCACTTGACTGCTATAGCTCAATACTGTCTGTACCGCATTTGTAGACCTGCATGTAAACTAAGTATACGGTGTGTTTAATTCTTAATGGGAAGACAACTATGCGCAATGTTTTTGTTTATTAAAACAGTTTCATCCTACTAAGGTTTTCATCTTGCACCTTTCTTTTATTTTTCCTTAAATTCGACTTTGTTACAACATCAATTTACAAGTTCAAAGACTCACAGTCACCTAAAAAAGAAAAAGTTAATAGATACGAGTAGATATTCCACATCCAGCACATTCTCTATCTATCACCAATTAATTCAACCAATTAATCTTTGTTGCTTCTTAAAGTGTAACTTTCTTGGTTTTCCAAAACAGCTTTCGACCTTGTTTTATTTTTCTTTCTAACCTGCTGTGCGCTAATGGCGACTAATTTTTCACTAGTTATGCTTCAAATGTGAAAAGACCTAAATGCCCTATAAATTCGATGACTTTTGTTATGTATTCGATAACTTTGTAGTGCAAGTTATTTTGGGTTGGTCGCGATGATCATAGTTCACACTCCGACATGTTAAAATTAAACTTTTTATGGCTCATTGGGCGAAAGTGAGAGAAAAGTGCAGAATCGAACGTGGGAAAGAATCGCAAAGCTGGCAGGCTCAGATAAACGAGCCTTGTAAAGTATCACTTCTATCGTCTACGATTTTAGCGTGACACATTTGTTCAACTACATTTTGTCAAAGATCTATGTTGTCACCTAAAACCTTTCGGCAACAACTTGATCGGCCCAAATCAGTGCAGTTTTAGGCCAGAAAAGTCAACCTCGAATAAGTTTTCACGCTCCCACTGGTCCGATAGGAATTTGAAATCGATACACACCACCTTTTAATCGAATTTAAAGTCGCTTATAATGGTGTATAAGGACGAGCTATATATGTACAAAGCCATGGCAAGTTTCGGCATCCCTGCCAAACGTGTTCGCCTGTGCAAGATGACGATGGGAAAAGCTCGCTACTTCTTCAAGATCGCCAAGAATGATACCGAACTCTTCGATCTCGAAAAAGGTTTGAGACAAAGGGACGCGCTTTCGTGTAACACCTTTCACATCATCCTCGAAGCAATTGTCCGAAACTCACAAGCTAACATCCAGAGGAACAATTTTCGAAAAACCCATTCAACAGCGGAAGATCGCAGCGAGGTATCAGTGGCGCAAGCATGGAAACAGAGGCGTCGCAGATGTGTCTGGCTGTAAATGAAGACAAAGCTGTCAATGAAAGAGAACTTTTATCATCGGCAACTCAGACAAAACGTTGCGATGGACAGATATAACTTTGACCAGACCTTGTCTACCTGGTATCCACTAACACTTCTCAAACTGACGTCAGCGAAGATATCGAGTGCAGAACCACTCTTGCCATTCGCTGTTTCTTGGGACTAAGAACCTAAGAAGAAATGCCCTCTCTCATAGACACGAGGAGATATTATATAAGACACTAATCATTCTGGTCTTCCGGTATGGTACAGAGTCTTGGTTTCAAAAGCGGATAAAAACCTTTTGAGAAATTTTGAAAGAAAGATTCTTCGCGTGACATTGCTGTGCTTGTAAAAATGCTTACTTTCATTGTGAAATATTCACATCCACTCCCATTCGAAAAACACACCAATAAAACGACCAAAAGAGTGACTTTAAAAACTCATAAGAACGATCTATGAAATACTGAATATGTATTAAAATCCCCTAAAAAATAACAGTTTTTTTCAATCGTTAAAATTATAAAGTTAAAATCATATCACCTTTTTAGCTATAATTCTAAATTTCCTAAAAAACCTAAAATTCCTTTTCTAAAATATTTCAGGAAATGCCCAACAGAATTATGAAGGTCTCCACAAAATTGTATGCACTAAAAATTGTGAAATGTTAAAAAATATTTCAAGAATATTTTAAAAAAATCGAAAGATGCTACTTATTGTTTTTTCAAAAAGTGCTCTGAAAAACCGTGGAAAGATATCTACCAAAGAAGTACTTTAAAAACGTCCCAAAGTGCCACTGAATGCCGGAAAGTCCGACCTAAAATAAACGTGATGAGAACACATAAAAAATTACTCCCATACATAAAACCCCCTGAAAACTAACCAAAAACCTACAAAGCTGCTGAAGCAGGCTCCAAAAATGGACCTCGAAATTCGCCCGAAAACACTACAACTTGTTCTGCACACAGCATGGGTTATTTATGGGCTTTGTTGTTCATTTTAACCGAACATCTTTATTTAACACGCAAAAATGAAGTATGCGAACACACGAACATTAAATTTAAACGGGGTCGCTATAAACGACAATCGACTTAATTATTGGTTCAACTTATTCACTATATGCTAAAGCTCTCTGTTCGCAATCCTTACTGTACCAATTTTTATGGGCATGCCACTTGAGCTGGCTTAGTTAGATGTTACTTATTCATAATGTGACAGCTTTTGGGTCATTAATGTGTCATCTAGTGTATTTTGCATTACAAACATTTATTTTGTATATTTTCTTTCATCTTTCTGCCGACACCTACAAATATTTCGAAAATGTTGGTATAATTAGGTTTGGTTATTAATTGGTTTCCAATCTGTTGTTCGGGACTTGGAGTCTCAGAAACCAATTACCATAACTGGTGTCAACGTAAGTATAGTTGATGTAGGTGTTTGAAGGCAATAGCCATTCAGTGTGTTTAAAGAATGTGTAGTTTTAATTATTACTTGTAAATAAGATAGAATTGGAAAAACAAAATCCGACTGTGCACTCAAAGCAATGATGGAATAACTGGGTATACACATGACACTCATGGTGCCACCAGTAGAATGCAAGTACGGACTATTAACTGTCAAATCAGATTTGATTGTTTTCAGATTCGTGCATGCTACGTGCTAGGATATAGGTAATGAATTCGAGCTTAAGGAATCTGACTGACGGAGTAGTCATCTCAAGCAAAAATATATAGCCGGCTGCTATTAAATTACATTGCACTATTTTTCGTCTCTCCATGCTTCGGTTAAGATTTCAGTTAACTGTGGCATGTCCTTTTACTTTTAATAAAGCTTTTGGACTCCATTCCATGGAGAGATATCTCTTCTTAGTTTAGTTTACACGTTATCTTCCTTCGTATTCCTTATTTCTATTAAGAAGACTTTTCCTGGGCTCTCAATCTATTTCTGATAAAAATTGTGTGTTCGGGTGCTTAAAACTTGAAAACGACTGGACCATATCGGATAGTTCCTTCTGCAGGTTTGTTCGTAATTGTTACGCGAAAAAAAAAGAAAAGTCCGAAAATTCTCAACAGGTGGCGCTGTAGGCGCACATTTCGTTTTGTCAGTTCAATACGTGAACATCAAACGTTTTCGTACACTTTTTAAGTATTTATTATGAAATGAGTAGAATGAAACTTACATTTTGTGTATGCTCTGAATTATTATTTACATTACAAATAACGAACTAGGCGGAACGAAGTTCGCCGGGTCAGCTGAAATTGTTACCAAAAATTCCTTTCGAACCCATTCAATTTTTTCATGATATAAAGGTTATTCACAGTAACAGCCAGTTTTTGGTTGCAAAATCGCATATCACTGCGAATTTTTGAAGTACTTAGAGTTCTAACTTGTTAGTGTTGGCATTGAAGCGTGAATAATTAAGCCAATTATTATTACCGTATTATCTTTTAGCCATTTTATGTGTCGCCACTTGGGAATATTATATTCTCATTCTTTGTCTGTCGTTAAAATAATTTTCCCATGAGCCGCGACTCAAAAATCAATTTTCACTTTCATAAAGTATCCGCGATGCAAATGCAGCCGAATATTAACGCCACAAAAATGTCATAAAATGCTTTGAATCCAAGAACGAACGGCTGGTAGAATGATCGCGATCTGGCAGCGAAAATGTCTAAAATCTTAATCGCCGATTATCGCTGGACTCGGGCATGTTATAAGGAAATTTATGCTCCCCATAACCGTTTACGGGTATCTCAGGCAGAAATTCAGGTTCTGCTGTAACAAAGTCTTTTTTGTTTTCCTTTTTTGTTAACAGCTTCCAACAGGAATCGTCTCAGACGCAGTGTGGTCGTCGATTACGCCGAGGAATTTATGACCGTGTTGCAAGGAACAAGGAAGCAAGTTCCCCTTTCACTTTTATTCTGCCGGCAAGTATATACGAGTCGGTATTGGCTTTTTTCGAGCTATTACCATTTCGTCTTTGAGATTCTCTAGGCATGACATGTGTTTGCTTTTAAGTGCGGTAAATACAAGTGAAATGCGTAATGATGTGGTGTGAGGTACAGTAGAACGTTTTGTCTTAGGACAAAAACTGAAACTTTATTTGCATATTTACGTCAAAATTTGTAGGCATTTGTGTTTGGTTCCCACAATTAATATGCGTACCGGCATAAATGAACAACTGATTTTATTGGGTGGCTATGTTTCTCATTTCTCTAGTCTAGAACTTTAGATTTGTCTTGTTAAGAAATTTATACGTGGTCAAGAACTCCGTAAATAATATTCTGATCCTAGTATTGCATTTAGTCACAGATTTTGCGGTGAAGTGATTTTTTTCACAACTTTATTGAACGTGAGAAGGGGTCTATTTCGCACATTAGACGACGGAAAGTCAACCGTCGATCTAGATTCCATTGAGAATATCGGGGTTAGTTGTACCCAACACTTTCTCATCATTTTCCAGCGGTACACCGTTAAAAAAATACAAATATCTCAACCAAAGGGTGTCCCATAATTTCAATATTGCGCCATTTAATAGTACAGTGATGTCAACGGAAAAAAAGTGACAATTCGGGGTTAGTAAAAATGGAGCGATATATGAAAGAACAACGCATTTTCATTGTTGAGCAATATTTTAAAAATAATGAAGGTTTGTCAGCCACAGTCCGCAATTTTCGTACAAAATCATCTTCAGTGATGAAGCTCATTTTCATCTTGATGGCTGACGATTACACGTGTCGGTTTTCGTGGCAAATTTGTACATGTTCACGTCACAAAAATTCAGCCAATCGGTGGTGACTCGAGTGTCTTTCGTGATAGTGCGCTGCGACAGCCCGCGTGACCAGACCCTTGACAGTCGATCAAACTTATACTATGTTCCCACCAACGTAATTTAGCTAAAGTGATTTATAAATCACGAAAGGCGTCTCCACCGAACTTTAAGTGATTGAGTGTGACATTTTTGTCGACTTCGACATTAGGTGTCCAACACCAGATAGTTATTTTTTTTGTTCTTTCTGTTTTTTTTGCCATACCTGGCAAGAATAAAACAATTTTTCATTGTATGAACTTAATAAGAATATCAAAAACTCATCGAAACACGAACAAAATTAGAAAATTGAAATTGAAATAATTTTTTTGACAGTTTTCTTTTTTTTGTTTGCTGAATAAAGTGCTCAAGTTAATAAGAGGTATGTTCGATTTTATTTTGTATGGATTTGCGATGACAGATACGTAATTAAAATTTAAACACATATAAGTCATATAAATATAAATCACGAAAATGTATGATAAATCACGTAATTTATGAGATGATTTGGCTAAATCAGGTTGATTTGGCTAAATCACGTTGCTTGGTGGGAACATGGTATTAGTGACAAATTTAGAACCAAATCTTTATGTCATAATGACGTCGGTATGTACGTCGGGCGTAGCCTTGTCCTTCAGGAAATTACTCTGCTTTCCTATCGTATATGTGTCGTATGCACCTTCATCAGTCTTATATTAGAGCCTCTCAAAGTTGGTGACTCATAAGAACGTCTTTGTCCACATCTACGCACTTGTGTAGATATTTTACACTTCAAAATCACAAAGCGTTTTTCTGATACGTTCAGAGTTTCTCTACTCCAACAAAAACAATTAACAACTGAAGAAGGTAAAAAGCGAAAACGTCGATGTGATTATTTTCTTAATCCGACATCATGAGGGTTATCTACAACTCGAAATGGATACATTTGCTCCTAAGTACCCATACCCAGCTGAGTTTTGGATCTTATGCATCTCAGCCTGTCACAGTTTTGCGCATATGTAATGGCTATGGTGACACTTTAACGTTTCATTTCAATTTCGATTGCATCCCCGTGTTTATTTGCCTTTTATTCATCCATCGTTGTCTCGGATTAAGGTGAACGGAAGATCATGATGTGACATCTTGGCTGTTCGTTTGTTTGTATACCGACCGCCGTACTTGAAGAGGTTGGGTATGCCATAGTGATAGTGACTTGTGTTTCTTTGCTTTTGGTACGTCAAGTTGGTGAGACAATTCACTATGCGATTTAGTATGCCTACCAAAAAGGCTATTGTTAAATTAAAGTTGTTCCTTTTCCGGGCGGAAATTTGCCAGAAATGGGAAATGAGGTAACTGTGGGTAGAGTATCTGTTCCCAAATTGCATGGAGTTATATTTAGAAGGAGAAGAAATCATGACGATCAAGTATTTTTCTATTTCTTCAAGACTATCATTTCGAATATATGTACATATGAGTTAAAATATGACATGATAAAAGAACCAAACAGAGTTAGATAGACGAACAACAACACCTTGGAGTTACAGTCGGTGTTGGATTATGGAAATCAAATTAAACGGTAAGGTGGATCGAATTATTTTATTAGAAAGATCTGCGTTAAAAAAATAAGTCCTGTCGTATGTTAGTCTTCTAAACGATCATAACCCTATTTAAGGTACACACCGTGACTAAATAACATTCTTTTAGAAAAAAAAAATCGAATGACTTCCGATAACAGCTGCTATATCTTTCCTTGGCACTATCGACTCAGTGATGAGTCCAACTCATAAAACCTGTATCTGGTTATCTAAATAGCTATAAAATTCATCAGGTGTAGACGAAGGTTCGCAGATCTCGCGAACAAAGATGTAATCAAAATCCTAAATCAGGCAAATCGTATCGAAACTCAAACAAAACCGGACAATAAGTTTCTTCTCGTTCTGTGAGATAAAAAAGTTTTATTTGACGGGCAACTATAAACTGCTTGCTTTCTTTTGGAGTGGTTGGAGATTTGTAAAATTGTTGATGATAATGGATTGTCCCTCATATTTGGAAAAATGTTTCTATTTTTATGCAAATTAGTGCGGTGGTAACACCACAAAAATATTATGTTGTACCTAGTCTTTATAAATTCGCACTACAAGACTCTTTTAAGAAAAGCAACTGTAAGGACCCAAAGAGATCAACACGTTAAGTAAATAAGTGCTTCAAACTGGTAGTGAATTTGATCCATTTCCCGTTATAAAAAGTATCGTGCTATTTATATAGTACAGAAGCGTTAATCCTGCAAAAGGAGTCATTCAGTTTTTTTGAGCAAAATATTGGCCCTATGATGGTCGTGGTAGATATATGCTGAGTACAAATACTCACTCCCATTGACAAATCATACTGAGACCCCCAACTTACAATCCTCCTTCCGCTGGGCCCCTCAATTTTTTTTCAAATGTGCCATTTTTTCTTCCTATCTGTGTTATGTCAATTAAGAATCCATGTGGTCATGTAAAATCATATACAAAAAATAATTTGTTTCAAATTCATCTGCAAAAAAAACAGACACATAAAGTATACTCCAGATGATCATTGCAGCTTACAAGGGATCGATACAAAAAAAATGTATCTCTTCTATGTTGCTGTGTATGGGCCATTTACTTGCAAATTTGAATTTCAATTGTACTCCAGTTTGAGGTGGACTTCTTTTTCCCTCGTCCTAGTAGTACCTATTGATATATGATGAACTAACATGGACAACCAGATCGACTGGCAAATTAACACATCCTTATGCGTTTTCTGCAAGCTTCATTAAAAAGTGAAAAATATTTTGCAACCAAGCTATTCATATAGTACAGGAATATTTATCGCATATGCAAACGACCGACTGTGTTGATCATGGCATTGTAATTGGATACTGCAAATCTAAGAGCATTTCCAAGAATAAAAATATTTTATTTACGAATTTCATTTCACAATTTGATATTTGTTTTTACTATCGTCTTGATAGAAAATGAAAAGGGTTTGGTTTTTTTATACACTCTTTACTGTTAGAAACTGCATTTCAGTGATAATGAAAGATGGTCTGCTGTAAGCCATAAACGGTCTGAAAGAGGAAAGACAAAAACAAAATGCGGAAGAGTAATAAAATTATATAGTTGACATTATGTTGTTTTTATTGAATTACCTCATTTTGTCAAAGAAATAAAATATTTAGTATTTTTGAATTGTCCAAAGAAACAGTGTCTTATATTTGTATGCTGGTTTGGAAAATCGTTCGAAACTATTTGATAGCTCGTCTAAATTTACTTAGCCAAAGGGACATTCAAATTCAAATTTTCAATAAAATCCGAAAGGTTTCGTTATGTCAAGCTCAGAATATTTATGATGATATTGCGTTCGTTTTTGCTATGTTCTCGCAATACTGAACATTAGAAATGAGCCGTATGTCGATATCTTCCACAAACTTTTAGCCAGTTTATGAACCGAAGAAACTACCAATGAAGTCACGTAATTAATAATTCGGCATAGGACGATATGATGTTTTCTTTGAAAAACTTTAAAAGAGCATAAGTAAAAAATATTCCATTCATCATCTATCAGGCATTATGCTCTGTCGTAATGGGACTTATGGTTAAATATAAATACATATGCACTAACATAAAGCAGAGCATATAACTTCCAGTTGGAAATTATATTCTGCTGATGCCTTGATGTTGCTTTTGCACGAAACGTGTTCATGTTCAGATTCACAGTATAAAGTCGTCACTCCGTTGGGCCACGGAGATGGTTTATTTAAGTTATTGAAGTGTCTGGTGCCTCGCGTTTCTCTGTCCAAGGTTCAATTGGTTGTCTTCACACTTTAAAAAAGGTCATTTGGATGATGAAAATGGATTGATAGCAATTTTCTCTCCACAGAATATATGTATATGAAAGCAAATAAACGATGAAACGCATTCGTGCGGGATGTAGAGTAGCTTTTCTGAACCGTGGCTATTTATCATTCGGTTCGAATGAAATAATTCATTTGCAATGTCCAAACTGATTTATTTCACTTTTGGTTTATATGTATATGTGCTGAACATTAAGACCAGTTGGTGCGTAAATTGTGTTATGCTCTTTTAATCGCTGGCACTTAAATTAAGTCCTACTTTGAGAGAGTGGGTGTGTGTGTCAAAACTCAAGGTTTTTTTTTGTGTAATGTTCACTGTAGACGGTGGTACTGTATGAAGCTTTCTGCAATTGTCGGTGATTTGTTCTTTCTATACATGCAAATCCTTTAAGACCTTACATTAAAGTCATTTGCTTCCCCTTTTGCGCGTTATAGTATACTGCTATCGTTAATAACTCTCACTGCATATTTTCTACTATCACTTGAAATGTTTCCAGTTGAACAAACCATCGAATGTAATCCTGAGAAAAATACCGGAAGGATAAGCAGAAAATCATTACAAGTGTCAATTTACAAGCGGTTCTTAAAGCTGCAACAATTCTACATGAATATACCTACCCATCAACGTATTCAGAATACATTTGGAGTGCCTCTTCGAAAGCCGAGGTATACGATTCAAGTTGGCACGATTATAACAAGGGTGGTTTTGAGAACATTAGAGTGGTTGGGTGGTTGAACATGAAACGGTTCAATTGTTCGATTAATCTTGGTGTTGGGACTACGGTACCGAACAGGAAGTTGAGGTCTTAGTTCCTCACTGGCCTACTTTTAGTGAATCCTGGGCACTCATTCCGTAACTTTTCAGACGATTTTACTCGAAACGATAGACCTCCAAAATTAGCAAGTACTAAAATTACAATTTTGAGAGCTTAATCCAGTTACTTTTCCAAAAGTATAATGAAAGCTGACGTTTGTCAAAAACATTCGATATGACTTATTTTGGTGATCAAAGTTTCAAAAACGATATCGTTTAGACGATCGTTGATATACGGAATCTGCCCCCTGAAAATTTAGAGTAAATTTTAAGCAAGAAATCTTTTCCATTTGGTGTGCCATAAAATCAATTATAAGCTGCAGGGAACTGCAGAAGCAGCGCTTATTTGGATGCCATCACTTCACAGTTGAAAGCACACTGTTTCCAATACTTAATTCACATGAAGAGGGCAATGCGGTTTCCAAATCATACCATCAACCAAATTGGTCTTATTTTTATCTACGTGAGCATTCTTAATATCCAAAGTCTCTGATAATCGATCCAGCGAAGAGTCGAGAAATAAGATTCGCTCAATTGGTAATATGGAACACTGACTCAGTCTCCATGAGTGTTTTCGTGAAAACTACTAGTTCCATCGCCATCGAATTTAGTATCGCAACCTGTCTTTAAAATCAAAATGGTTTCGATAACTGGTGGACCTTAACTCGAAAAATTTAGTCCTTCAACCCTTAAATTGAAATTGTTCCATTTTATGTTAATTTTTAGCTCCAAATCCTACTAAGCAATAACAAAAAAAAAAACTACGAAAAAAATGTATTGAAAAAAAAGGTACCTAATGTTTTTTTTAGGCCGGTCGTTCCGATTTTGAAAGGTTCGCGTTTTTACGCGAGTTTTACTCTTTGAACTTATCTTTTCTTTTTTATCATCATATAAATAAAATTGGTGTAGTTCTGTTCGACTAAGATTGAATTTGACTGCATGTATTTAAATGCAAAAATCTTAGAAACTGCTCAGTATATTCTGGTGCATTGTTCACAGGCCTATAGAGGATACTTAGGCCAACAATCTCTACTTTGTTTCAACTCTATATCTCTATAAATTCCGGAAAAAATTGGACAAGAGTAATTTATTTTTTCGTTTCGTTTTGCTTTTTGCTTTGTCACACTTTCCGTTCGAAAATACTGGGAGCATTTAAATATAGTTAACAGCAGCTTATAGAGGACATCTGCAGGTAAAACTTAGGATATCCAATAACTCGATAACTTAAAAGGTTTTTAAATTAATAGGCAAAATTTGAAACATTTCTACGATTTTCACCGCGCAATATTTTGACATTTCTTTTAACCAGTGACGGAGAGGGAGACAGACAGAGGCAGTATGCTGTTTGGTATGTTAAGAACAAAAAAAGCCATAAAAGAAATGTCAAATATGTAGGGAAGGAATTTCAAATAGGTACCTATAGGTATCAGTGATACCAGATCGTGGTATTATTCCATTAGGGAAAATTGCTGATGATATACGTCGTACCTGTTTATAAATGCTATTTGTAATCAAGATGAGGCAGTAAATTACCCGGTCGAGTTTTTAAATAGAATTACAGTCCATGGCCTGGAATTAAAAGTTGGAGTTCCCATTATGCTGCTTCGCAATTTGAATCCCCTAAGCTTTGTAATGGAACTGAGAAATCAGATTGAGAGTGATTTCGTTGCAGAAAAACGTTATAGATGCGTTCATTTTAACTCTTTGTGGTAAAGGAGATACGGTATTTATACCAAAAATACAAATAATTCCCAGCAATTATCCATTTCCGTTTCAACGGATTCAAATTCCTATTAATGTTTGTTCTGCCATGACAATCAATAATAAGTCACAGGGTCAAACTTTAAGAAAACTGGGAGTTGAATTCACGGGCAGTTATAGATAATTATGTAGCGTGCTCCAGGGTAAATAATGCAGGAAATATCACTATCTCAGCCGATAGAAACAACGTCAATAAAAAAGTTAATAAAAAAGTGAATTAAATACCTATTATAAAATAATTTACTTTCATTTTCATTGTCCAAAGAATATTAAATTGTTGCTGATTAGTCCAACGACCAGGTGCAATGCCATAAAGAATCACTGGTAAATCATCGGAATGAATGCGTGAGAATTTAATGCAAATATGCATTTGGGGGAAGTAGAAGTAGATGTTTGCGAATGCATAGTGAAATAGTCTCCAAGCGTCTAAATGCAAATACCAACCTCACGCCGAACATAATTTTTATTTAAACTGTTATGGATTTTCAATTCAATGTTAAAATTAAAAGATTATTAAACTAACTCTTTTAATTAAACATTTGTAGTATTCTTATATTGCATTTATAGCCAACAAAGTGCATTTCTTCAAAAAGTATCAGGTTAAAAGAAAACCGAAGACTACTTGATATATATCTATTTTTCAAGTTTCTGTAACTTCGCGTGCCAAATATTCTTATAAGTGGTCGTACACGTTCACCTGTTGTTTTCAGGGTAGGCACCTAGATTTTCCCTTTAGCAAGAAAGTCCGAAAACCTTTGGTTTAGCAACACTTTTTACATGAGACTATCTCTACAGATTGTACTTTCTCAAATTTAACAATTTCTTGGAAAAGTTTGCTTCTCAGATCATGCCTTGGAGATATTTCAAGCCCATCTGTTAAAACTTTTGTAGTGAATACTACTTTGAACGCACGATTGTACGTTTTGTTAGTAGGAACTACACTTATACATCACCAGCAAGCCTTCATGGACAAGAGCCATGGCTTGACCTTTCGCCCATATCCATTTAAATCTTCTTGTTTCTGTGCAAAGCTCAAAGCAACACAATAAGCGAAAAAGAATTAATCAAAGAAATGTTTAGGCATGTGTTTGGCCCTCCATCGAAAACATACGGAAATAAAATAAATCGTCATACACAAATCAAAAACAAAATAGGAGTACATCATGAGAAAAAAATAATAAACAACTCACATTTATTTGATTTCTTATGGCACTGTAAATCGTTATTAAACGGATCTGATGTATCCGTAACACCTACATATTGGCCATTAAACGGTATCTCTTTCTCTATAGCTTGTGCACAATAAAATCAAAACAAAACATTTCGATAACACGAAGAACAAGACCTTGGCGGTGTTGGCTCGCGTTCGTGTTGCTTCCCGTCAGTTCTGATGACCGCAAGTCTGTTCATAAATCATCACTCAGCGTAGTCTCATCGTGTGGCGGCTGCGGTTTATCAATCATAACGTCGATCCCATCCTCCAGAAGACAGAAATTCCTCTTCTCACTTAACCGTATGATTGATGGCAGCGATTTATCGAAATCAAATCGAAAGGATTTTCAATGGGATACAAATGTATCTCAATACATCTTGTTGATGTTGGTAAAAGTTTCGTTAAAAGATACTCGCTCGCATAATTAATTTGTATGTGAACATTCTTGAACTGCAACCTATTGAAAATACTTTAAACCTCAAATTCGATTAAGAGATCAAGCGAGAAATCGATGTTGCCTCACATAAAAGTTGCACGTTTTTAATTTGGATATATAGGAGATTGAAGTGTGAAGGCGGTTGTAAAAAGATCTATCGGAAAAGCGTTCGTCTGAAAAGGTAGGAAGCGTGTTAAGGGAAAACTAAGGTAAATAATTTTTTTGTTTAAAGACAGGCATTGCAAAACGAAGCCCTACCGAACTCTTTAAGCTGTACACCGATTTCGACCAGAAAAGTGACAATCGGATGACTGCAAAATATAGAGCGGACATACCTACCCTAACTCCGGTTCGAAGTTGAAGAGTTTTAAATTCCAAATATAAAGATGCTTTGTATTTGTTCTCTCTTTCTTGATCCTTCTGGATCGCTACTTTAAAATCGTGTTCCTTTTGTAATAATAATTCTGTGTCATTTGGCACGCGGCTTTTGTATTTCCACATTTCTCCGGCAGACTAATCGGCAATGGTATACAGGAAGCAGACCTTCTCCTTATCATTTAAACATCCCATGCTCTTTTAATCACTTACGTTAACTGAAATAAGACTTTTTATCCGTAGAACTAGTCAATGCTACGTCTCTGACTAAGGTGTAAGATCCATAGCTCCTGTTTTGTGTGTACTGGTCTGGTACTCTTCCCCGCTTAGTTTTTTCAGAATTCTTTTGTTGCCTTTCGTTTTAGGCCGATATGTTCTGAAATAAGTGAGTGAAATCCGTCCATGCCCGACCTTATGTGGAGTACGAAAACACGACACTAATTTGAATGCGAAAACGGCGAAACTTTAAGTATTGATACCAAATTGACTGCCATATTGCAGTAGGCTATAGCTTCTGATAAACATAAACTAAGTACTCAATAGACCGACAGCTTCGGACAAAAAAGAGGGATTGCCTACAAGCTGAATTTGACGTTAGATGTAGCTTAGTTTATGGTGATAAATACTCTTCTTCATTCAGACATAATGGCCAATGCTAGTGCATGCTAATGATGGTACAAAAATTGCCTACATCTCCTGCTCCTAACCTTTTGTGTCAGTGCAATGACACTGTTACCAAACTTATCAATTTCAAACCCTTCTAAAATTGGCAAACCAGTCCCTTTTTTAAATAATAACCAATTTGAGTGACATCCTCACACGTACATCTGCAAATGGCCACGTAGATAACAAAAAATAAAACATGTCTCCGTGAGGCGTCGTCGTCCTATTTATTTTATATCAAAATCATTCGTCCATATTAACTGGAGTTCTTTGTGCAAATAATATTCAATTTGCATTGCTTTGTGCAATTCATACACATATCTATTCGGAAAAACCTCACAGACAATCAGATGAACAAATAGGAACAAACAAATAAGCACACGTCCTTAATAAAATCTAGAAATCCTTGACGTTGCAAATATTTAGAACAAAATCTATCTGATAATTCAATTTTCCACAACACAAAGCGGGAAAAAACGAGCCGGGAATTCTTACGATGAAATCCTTTGAACAACCAGTCGGGTAAAATGGACCAACTCTTCACCCTCTTGTCAAGTGAACTTCGCTTGTTGTATATACATTTATAAATGGGGAGTGGGGACACCCCTATTATGTAGTATGAATATATACATGTACAATAAATAAACGTGATCAGAATGAAGTTGTAGCATCATAAAGCCAACCCCCTGTGTAGCTGTGCCAAGTGAACAGTGAAACGCTTCCAAATTTCGTTACCAATAGAGTTCCTCCTTCGCAACTTTGATTTCTGTTTATCTTTTGTTTAGTCCTAGGGGAGAAAGAGTGGCATAAATTTTCCACAATCGGAAGTTGTCTCCTTCAAAGGACAAGAAATTCTGAAAAGAAATTTTGTATCTTTCCCTTGAAGTGTTTTCTGTGCGTCTTTTATTCTACTTGTTGTTGCCTCAATTTTGACGCAGTTCAAAAAAATTAGTATTGGCAACTGAAAAGTTTTCTCAGCAAGGCAGGAAGTAGGTGGCAGCTGGCTGGCGAAAACAAACTTGCTTTCTCAAATCAGGAGTTTGTTGTAGGTACACAGGCATGTCGATGTCGATAAGATGAAGTTTCCTGTACTTCTGGTTGATTAAAGAAATGGTCCGCCCTCAAGAATTGTTTCTTGGAATTTGGGAAAACTTTCGAAATCTTCTATTTTAAAATATTTGTTGTGCCGAAAGTTTTGAAACACGAAACAACGAAGGTGTGTTAGAACTTCTCCGATTTATGGTTGCTTGTTGGGCAACGGGTAATTGGAAGGATTGTTTTCGCAATTTGATAAGTTGACGAATAACATTGGGGAGAACTTTAAGCTGGTTTTATCAAGATGTGTTGCTTGATGCAAAAGTCGTCCGTTTTATTTTGATTTGCAATAAGGACACATAAGTAGTAGCCTTGGTACTTGTTCTATATATGAAAGTAAGTATGGCGGATATTTCACTTTCAGCTCACTTTGATAATGACAAAGCTGCAGTTGGGGTTCATCAGCTACCAACTCTTTTGCAACTCATTGGCTAGTACTAGAAAGTTCTAACTGATCTCAGCTCCAAAAATATTAGAGTAGAAGCTCTATAATCTGAATGTTGACGGTGATTTGATCCGCCAATCCTTCTAAGACTCTTTCTTCAGGTCATTTTCGACTATAAGCATTATAGTGTTCCTACTTATGTACAATAGCTTACAAGTTTAGCAAGTCAAGTCCATATTCAGCACATAGCATTTGGAGTAAAAATAAGCGCAGTTGAGGTGCATGAAGGATTTGCGGTGAAGGACATTGCCAAAATGACAAAAATGACATCCTTCCCTTTTCAAATCTAACACCTACTTGTCTTCGTATGTGCGGTACGAATTCGGTTTCGTTTAGTTCTGTTTTCAAAGCCCTTTTATCTCGTCTCAAATTACGACAATATAGTCTCACCCCAGCCATCCTCAACGGTCGAATTGATATTTAAATACCCGCTGGAAAAGCCTGAGGCCAAGAGTTCATTAATGCCTGTAAATCATGTAATGCGGACTGCAATTGATGCAGAGGGCTGGGCCAACAAAATGTTCCCCAGGGAATCGTAGCCTGAAATGCTATTGTAACTTTTTGGTTTTAATGAGGGAAACGTTAAAAGGGAAATCGTTCCCCATGCTATACTGCGTGCTCCCACAGAGACCTTTTTATGCGCCTGCCAACAAATCATAAAGGTATAACAAATATGCTGAATTTTATATTTTGTTTGCTTGTAAATTATTCTTATACTTTTTTTGGATAAATACTCTGGATCGGTCTCGGGAGAAAACTCAATTATGTTGACCGCAAGCGGCGGCGCATCGTCTGAATTAAGGCCTCGTAAAAGTCAAAATGCAAACAAAGTTGCTGTTCCAATTACACTTATATCGATGAATGAATTTATGCATCGTGGCTTGTTATGGTTGTCTTCGTTATTCTTTTATCGATATTTACAAAAGCTGAAACTATCTGTTAATATAGTACGGACGGGACTCAGGGAATTCATTCGATGTGAGGAGATATTAATTTTAATAACTTATTTCTGATGAAAGACCGATTAAGACCGATTGCCATCTACCAATACGGGTATGCCAAGGTATAATAATTTATGCATGCAGTCGATAAGACGTATTTAACAGGTTTCAAATTAACTCTGGAATAGAAATAAGCCTGATTGGGAACACAATTTATGTGTTTAATTACCAGGCTCCAACACTGTTTAATCTCATACATCAATCGCTAATGGCTCAGAAAGCTTTTAGGCTACTACCAATTGATCGGGCAAAGGTATAGTTCCAGATATTTGTGACACATTCCAGACAGTTTTTCATACTCTGTCCCACCGACTGCTTCATGAAAAGTCCCGCCATTGTCAATACTTTTCAAAACATAATTTTCAATAAACCATTAAGATATATGATCCTTGTTGGAAGAGAAGATAAAAACAAGAAAAATAGTGCCAGAGTTTTGGATGTACACCTTAAGCAAACTTCATCGTTTTCTTGTAAAAAATAAGTATTTCAAACAGATTCTTTATTTTGCCTCACACTGTAGGTGGTGGAAATAAGATGAAGTTGGCGCAGCATCTAATCATCATCCAGATCTTAGACCTAGACTAACCCTAGGAATACGAACCAAACAACGAAACAATCATGAAATCGGTCCAGTGGTTATCGAGTTATAATGTAATCGAGTTGCAAGGAATTATATATATATATATATAGATTTGAAAACTTACCAATTTTGTATAACATTGAACCTTCTTAAACTAGATGCTTGGCGTACATTTGGATCTCATCACTTTTCGTGGTTGACTTGGCTCTTTTTTTACATTTATGTTTTAGGTGTGATTACGTATCTCTTACGACTGTAAGCCATCAGTGATAATCTTGAAACGGGTAAGGGATAGAAGTCGGATCGTCACTTCAGAATTATTCTCTACGCATCTTTCCAGCGTTATCATAGATTGAAGCCAGATGGTTATGAAATTTTTTAGTACTCGCTGAACTTTAGTCAGGATGAATATTTATAGGTAAGCCTGGCTCAACTGCAGATTTTCGCGACTTAAAAATCTTCTTTATGGCCATCAGGTGGGCTACTTAGCGCGGGTCTTGTCGTACTAGAAGAAATTAAATAGATATCGATTCCATAATTCATCATAGTAATCTTAGTACAAAAATGTACTTTTGGACAGTGTATTGTACTAAGAGACCTATACGCTATCCATTCCAATTGAATTGGAATGTATTCAACTGACAGATGGGTAGAATATACGCCAGCTTATGGAAGCAACGCAGCCTTATGCGACGGTTAAGTCTTTTAAAGAAGTTAACAGTTTTACCAAACTAATGAGCTAAAGCATATTCAATGGCAGATTGAGAGATTAAGGGCCTTACCAACAATAAACATTTTTAGTTTCGACTCTAAATTTTTGTAGTTCCATACAAATTTCGCAATTGTGAGCTTCAGTATATTTAAAGTCGAGACTAAAATTTGTTGCGCTAAGAGAAATTATGTGAATGACATGAGATAAAGCACACTTATTTGGTGAACACTTTAAAATCCCGCTGACATTTCAATCACAAAACAATCTGTCTGCGGAGCTATTCTCCACCAAAGATTTTGTGCAAAGAATATGTGACGGAATCTATGACTGGAGCCTTTCGTATTTACCTAAATTACATCCTCATGTAGTTTTTTAATAATTCCTTCGTCGTACCTAAAGCCCTGTAAGTACCCGCAATTGGTGCTAAGTAAATTTGCGATTTAAGCACGTCGTAATACAAATCGGTTACTTACCTGCTCTTTTAGAACATTGCCGCACGACTGGTTACATTTGTGAGACGGTTAAAAAGGGACAACCTACAGCGCTACAGCCACTTAGAGGAAGTTAAACTTTGTGGTTGGAAAAATGTCATTTGTTAGAATTTAATGCCTCACATATATTTTTGTTCTCTTAAGAACAAAACATAGTCTCCTTTTTGTAGCTCTATAAAGTGTAGTATTCCAAATTCCTTCCAAAAACTGTAATTCGTCGAAAAGTAAAAAGTAAGAAAAAAAAACAAGTAAAAGTGTTATCATCGGCCTGGCCTATGCTTTAATACCCTCCACTGCATACAAGTCATACAAAACTGGTACCAGAACTACTTCCTTCCTCTCACAAAATGTCAGTTGCCTAGGTCGATTTGTATCGACGCTAAACTGTTTTCAACAGACAGAGAGACACATGGGCCTAATATTGATTTTGTATGGGTGGTACCCGAACTACTTGTCCGACTTAGCCTATTTTTAGTAACAACTTGCCGACAATAAAAATAAGTTCACTCACAAAATTTCACTTACCTACGTGGATTCTTTTGGACGCTATCATGTTTTCAACAGAGAGACACATGAGTCTAATATTTATTTTGTATGGGAGGTACCAGAACTACTTGTCCGTATTAGCCTATTTTTAGTAACAACTTGCCGACAATAAAAATAAGTTCCCTCACAAAATTTCACTTGCCTACGTGGATTCTTTTGGACGCTATCATGTTTTCAACAAAGAGACACATGAGTCTAATATTGATTTTGTATGGGAGGTACCAGAACTACTTGACCAACATAGCCCAATTTTAATATCAACCTGACGACGATAAAAGTAAGTCCTCTCACAAAATTTCACTTGTATCGACCTAGGAAACCTAACCTGTTTTCAACAGACAGAGAGACACATGGGCCTAATATTGATTTTGTATGGGAGGTACCCGAACTACTTGTCCGACTTAGCCTATTTTTAGTAACAACTTGCCGACAATAAATATAAGTCCACTCACAAAATTTCACTTGCCTACGTGGATTCTTTTGGACGCTATCATGTTTTCAACAGAGAGACACATGAGTCTAATATTAATTTTGTATGGGAGGTATCAGAACTACTTGACCGACATAGCCCATTTTCAATACCAACCTGACGACGATAAAAATAAGTCCTTTCACCAAATGTCAATTCCTTGGGGCGCTATCGTGCTTTCAACAGACAGACAGACAGACAGACAGACGGACATGGCTAAATCGATTCAGAATGTGATCCTAATTCAGAATATATATACATTGTGAGGTCTCCGGTGACTCCTTCTTGGCTTTACTAATGTAATGACAAAGTGAATATACCTTCCTGGGGAGGGTATAAAAATAAAAATACCTCAATTCTAGTATTAAATAGGTTGAATGCGGCTATTGCAACTCATTTTCAGTCAAGTCATCCATGACCATTGAAAACACTCGCGAAGTACAAAAACAACTAATACCCAACTCATCAGAGGGCATTAAACTATTTTTTGCGTAAGGTAGGTTTAAAAGTAAAAGTCACGTCTCAATCGTACAAAATATTTACGAAAATGTATAAAGCCTTCAACGCGAGCGTGCAATCCACCGACCACCGGCAACATGATGGTAGTCATTTGAAAAGGTATGATTTGTGAATATAGGAAGACTTGAAAGCAATTCTTAAAAAAAGAAAAATGTCAACTGTTTTTTTTTCTTTTCTAGAATTTGTTTGTATTTGTCGATTTTTGGTTTTTTTTCACTGGAATTTTGGTCATTCCTGCACATTTAGCTGATATACAGTGCATCGAGTTTTAGCTGTTTCCCACGCATCAGATGAAATGTGAATGTGAAATGGAAATACAGACATACGATGAAGGATTTAGATGTTATCTATGATGGACCTCATACGTAAAAAAAATATAACCACTGTAATTAGATTCCTCGAATTGAAAGTGTAAATATTATTTTTAAGGAAGGTATCGTCAATATTTCAGAAATAGGTTTATTGTTGGATATATTGTTGTTTTTTTTGGTTATTATTTTCTGGTTTATTTTCAGGCACGGAATTCCCTTCAAAGGAGATAGTTTTATTTTATATTTTACAGATAGACAGGAAAAATAAAATTAGATGAATGTGTAGTTTAAAAAACAAAATATTTGTTTTATTTTTTTTAAAGCTGATGAAAACACATTTTGTGCAGCATTTTTTTTCTTCATACATTCTAACGTTTTCCAGCATTTTGCTTTGTGAAATTCTGGCAGCACTGTGCATCTGAGTTGGGCAGCTTGTAGCGCCAATTAAGTTAACCAAATATGTATATTATATGAAGAATGAATAGTAAAACAAAGACGTCCGTCGAGCTGTGTGAATGCGCTCCTGATACTTGTTTACTCATAGCTTTATCAATCTCGTTCTCCATATTAAAGAAACTCCGGGTTGCCTCAACAGGTCAGGGATTAAGTTTGTGCCTCAAACACCTTTCATCTATACCTACCGTCCCATTGCATTGCGTGCAAGAAAATTCACTTCAGCGTTTATTTATGGTACAGTGTTCATACAACACGTAGTTTACTGCACATTTCCACCAACAAAAATGTTACATATACCACACAATAGGTATGTGGCTGCGCTGCAACTGCAACACGAGATCATTGATTGTTTTTAGTTATTTCCACGCGCAAATATACTGCAAACAACATCGTTTGTCTGCCAGGAGCCAAAGGATACAATTGGGCGTAGTTAACGTGAGTTTAACAGCCACATTCGTTGTAAAGCCTTTCTTAAAACCACCTCTAAACTAGGAGCAGGGCAATTATATTCCTGTTATACCATGGATGGCCATATACAATTTATCTCCTATCCAACAATGTCGGCAGCTTCACTCCCCAGAAGCAACGCAACTCGAGAGTGCGTACTGAATCAATTTGCTGAGATAATTTATTGCCGCAGAGTATTAAAACGTCTTTATATCTGGCGCTGCAACAAGAGCGGCAGTAGTCCGTTTCGCCCTTGGAGCCGATATCTGAAATGCAATCATTTCGCGGTTTAATGGAATTTTTTGATTGGTTTTGCAAGTTTTTTTTTTTTTTTTTTGTTTTTTCATCGATATTGTTGGATTGGCCCCTTTCGGGGCATTAAATTCCGTCATAAAAAGAATTAATAGTGTAGTGAGAACGGAAGCGTTCTCTTGCGGTTGATAGCTTGGGGGCGTTTGGTGGTAAATTGACCAAACTTTTGGCACTGGTAGCTGGAGTTGTTTGTCAATATATCGAGGAGGTATCTACTTTTTTTATAATGATTTTCAGTGTAGTTGAGAAGTTGCCTGAAAATTAATTTTCTATTCAACAAATCACAACTTCGTCGCGTAAAGTGCAATCGAAGCGACAGTTCGGTGCGAAAATGTCGAAACTGTTTTGAATGGAAAGTCAGGCGACAGATCTTAACTTGGATCACTTCTGATGATTCCAATGAACTTTGGCGACAATCATACGGAGATTTTTTTTATGAAAGAAATTTATGAAATTGTAACAGCCTTTTTTAAACTTTTTGAACAAAATAATAATTGTAAGCCGAGGTGTGGATACTTCGAACAGCTTGACAGGTTTTATAGAAGAAATCACCAGTACCCAGCTTCGCCAGATTCGAGTGCCGAAGACGGTTTTCAATCGTGGCAGTAAGCCATTAGAAGTAAGTGCCCCTCCATTTCGTGTGATACTGTTTCATTTCCGTCTGAGCTCGATTTGTATTCGGATCAATAATATGTTTAACTTTCTTAACTTTTTGACTTTTGTACGACTTTGTGAACACTTGGCAGGGTTACCTATCTTGGCGCAAAATTATAGTCGGATAAGGCTCAGTTTATGCACTTTATCGTTGGTATTAAATTTTAAACCACGAAAAGTAAATTTTATCTTTTAGTAGTGACTCTCAATCATCTCACTGTCACATTTTTGTAGCAGAAATTTTTATGCACTTTATAGTTGGTATTAAATTTTAAACCACGAAAAGTAAATTTTATCTTTTAGTACTGACTCTCAATCATCTCACTGTCACATTTTTGTAGCAGAAATTTTTAAACTTTTTTTTTTAGAATTTTTCAAGATATATTTTCCCAGGATATACCTACCTACATATTTTTGAAAATTTCGAAATGTTTCTCAAATAAATAACGTTCCAACATGTCTCTGTAGCGATTACAATTTACCGTGACATGACGGTCATTTTCATCGACGAAAAACAAATCATATTTTCATGGTATTTCCAGGATAAATTTTACCAACGAAAATTTAAAGAATTAAATATTAAAAATGATTATTAGTAAGCCCCGATGACTATAATTTTGCGCCCTTGTTTACATCAATTAGCTGCTAATTTTATTATAAATAAGGGAGAACATTTGTCGATTGATGAGAGTTGTCAACATACATTTCGTTGTAGCAATTTTGTAAGTACCCAAAAATGTCTTATTTTAACTTAAGAACAAAGAAATATCATTCTTATTGGACTACTTTGGCTCCTATTTTCTTTTAAATGATTATAATAAACGTCGAATTTACTACTCTGTTCAAATTACATACGAGTATACATCTTTTTCCGGCTATCACTGTCGAAATAACGCAATAAAAGCCGCTAAAAATCTCAAAAGGGGCACCAAAATCGTGAATCCGATAACGTTCTTAATTTGTTGTACATTTTTGCTCGAAATTTGCAAGGCAGGGAAAAGACTTAAAGTAATATCCTGTGGTATTACAAGCACAAGCACTCAAAGGATGGTAGTTTGTAAATATTTCACGATCAAAAATGTCCTTACCAGTTTTATTACACCCTTTCCAAATTCCTCTGCAAATCGTTCAAATATAGTGACTCAATTACGGAGTATACTTAAAAAAATTCATTTTCCATCGAAAGTCAATTGCCAGTGCGTGGAAGTGTATCAGTCCTAATTTCTAAATAATTACCCGTATTCCTCGGGACCCATAGTCTACGATAAATTAAACGAATTGCTCACTCGGGCCCAACCGCCGATCGAAAAGTTAATGATCTTCCATAATAAGCGTATCGAGCTGCCCTAGTAAAGTCGGCGCAACATTGTGACACCTACCATGACTGTCGCCCTAATTGGTGGTTATTAGACAGTATACAATCGACTTCAACCAATTTCTTTTTAATTAAGACATTAAGGCTGTGCAGTTGGTGCCAAAAAAAAAATAACATTGCTCCAAATTACACACAGCACTTATGAATTTCGGAAATTGCCGCTTTCCTTCTCAGTGACTTCTGGGTAGCAATTTTCTCCATATACCTTACCCACCCATGCTTGATTCGACTGACCAACACATCCTTTATGTGTGTCGCGTTAGTCCAACACCTTTAATCGAAATTTATAACATTAGACCGAAATTATCGCCGCCGAAGGAAGTGAGAGATTTTGCGTGAGCATAAATTATTGCCGACACTCGATGCAGCCGGCAATAAAGCAGCGCCCGCTGTGAACTTATTAGTGATGATATTGCACCCTGTGTTAAGCCGATTCGCACGATCAACCGCCGCCGCAGGATATCGCGGTGTGTTGCCGCCATGAGCATAAGCATATACGATGCGAGCAGCATGCAGCATCACTGGAAGCGGTGGCACTACTGCTGATGATATGATAGGTACCTCGGGCTGTGGGCATGGCCATCTTTGTTGCTTGGTGTGTCGGGTCGGCCCATAAGACTTGGTTTTTGTCTTCTTCTTACTTTTTCCTCTGAGTGAGTTATGGATTTGCGCGAACTTTCGCGTTGTACTGAGCAATCTGGACCCAGTTTTGTGTGGCTAGTACTTAATCATACTCGTGGACTGATGTGTTAAATGGAATGTATCACACATAAATAAGGGGATTTGCTTTTTTTTTGAGAAATGCTTAAGAAATTTCAAACGGATATCGGCAAGATCGAAGTGGGTCTCATGAAGACAAACAACGATGTACATGAAAGCACATATATTTGCCTTCAGTTTGAAGACATCTGTTGGAAAACAGTTTCTCTTCCCTGAAAATGTTGTAGGTCGACTTAAGACGCACATTTGATAAACACTCATCGAACAAAAGCATGCGAATGAATTTTAGCTACATATTTATACGACATTTTCACTGTTTTTAAACCATGTAACTTTCAAGACTATCTGGATCAAAATCAAAAAAAAATTGCTATAGCCTGCTCTTAATATTTTTTTTTCGAGCGTGGACTTAGGTTAGGTTAGCTTAGGTTGAGTGGGGTTGTGAGATCGTTATAAAAGACCAGCCGCCATAGCGGGCCCATCGCCATCCCCGGGGAACAATTACGGTTAAAAACCTAAACCAATCTCCTAATAAAATTAAAGAAGTCTGAATTATTATTGAAATACCTGCCGAGGTGCTTCCTTTTACTCCGAGGAATTGCTTGACACTCACATAGAAGGTGGGGGATGTCTTCCGTGACTTGTAGGTCCTCACAGTACCTGCATGTATTCATATTAGCTAAGCCTAGTCTCATGGCATGCTTTTTTAGAAGGCAAAGTCCAGAGAGGATTCCTACCGTTAATCTTAGCTATGTTGTACTGAGATTGATAAATTCTTCAGACCTTTTTCGATTTAAAACCGGCCACAGTGCCTTTGAGACCCTGTGACCTTCTATTTGTGATCATTTTGTTACTGTTTTTTTTCGAAGCAACCCTTTTAGCTACGTCTATAGGTGGTCTTACCCCTCCAGTCATGGTATTAAGTGGGACCTCCTTTTCTGGCCAGAACGTCGGCCTTTTCGTTAAGTTTTTACGTTAAATATTGCTGGTTCAACCTTGTATCTAATATTTATAAAAAAGGAGGAAGTAATAAAGTCGACTATTTTCAACAACGTTATAAAATTATTTAATCTTTATTAGCACCGATAAGTGCATTAATCGCGGGAGAATCTTGCTTGCCTCAGATGTCATTTTCGGTCAAAACTGAATTCAGGAATATTCAGCCCTGGGTGCATCCAGAGTTTTACAGCACCCTTATTGTGACCAACAATAATAATACTGGTCTATTTTCTGGGACGCTACTGTAATTTCACCATCGATTATCAGCATCATCAACTTGACTCTCATCTGGTGGCTTTATATTTTGTAAAAAAAAAAAACCAGTATGGACACAAACGGAAAACAACAACATGGACTTACTGGGCCTAAGACCGCACTGGTAGGAGTCAATCAGTTCGTTGATAAGTGTTTTTGAGCGTTCACACAGTATGGCAGCCATGATCTTGCATTCGATGAAAGATCATAACCCCCGTTCAGTAGGTAGGTTGGTAAATGGGTGCTCTTGTGGCAGTTGCCACAGCTTCACATAGTTGGGTTCGTTGTGTCCAAAGCCCACAGACAATCGCCCTCCTTACCCATCGGCAAATGATACTAAGGTTTCATTCATCATGCATATTTTCTCTTCGGACCAAATTTAGCAAATAAGGTACTGTATGCTCTCTCCTGCAGCCTTAAATTGTTCAGCTATGTAAGCCATCTGGTTTAGCAGATGGACTATGGTTTAAAAACTGTTTTCCTCACTTTGTTTTGGTAGAGGCACGCAAAAATCTTGGCTTTCATGATCCAGATTGAATGGCCGTTCTGCCTGACAGCGAATCACGAGCACCTTTGAGGTTTAATAGCACCAGAAGTGGTTTTTATCCTTTAGAAAGAACCGACTGTGACAAGATTTCATGCCCATCATTGCAGGTCTCTGTTTAAGCCTTTCTTTTTTTACCTTTTGGTAAAGCTTCTGAACATAGATTATATGGCGAAGACATCTGTATTTCCTTGATTGTACCCTTCTCTTTCTCCTTCTTCTGACGTCCAGTACCTAATATTCTTCCCTCCAAATGTGTTTTCCGATTCCACTGCCAATGCCAATTATGCGCCGTAATTGCCTATTTAGTCACAGAGAACATACCAATGACAATGGTATCTGTCATGTTTTTTTTTTAAAAGCTCGTATAGCAACAGTCTTTGGTACAATCGTTTTATTGTTCCTTTAATTTAGTTTTGATGAGAGTTTTGCAGAAAGCTCAAGACTTAATTAGGTGTACCCATAATAACCACCATAATTGGGACTAACGGTTTCCCCTGTAGCATTCAACGCATATAGTAAATATCACGGCTTTTTACGCGATCTATTCAGGCTTCAATTATTAAATTATTCAATTATTTAACCCCCGGGCCTTTTCTACGAACCGCGAAAACTGCCATGATATAAAGGATTCACACCTCTTTTACAGTACGATAAACTGAAACTGAAAAATTCTCACTGACCGCAACTCAGAGTAGCTCATGTTAGGTATCAATATTCAGTGGTTCTATAATAATAAAAAAACGAACTTGAGATTGTTTCAGTAACTGGGCGTTACTTTTAATTTAATTTTAAATCAAATCAAAATTTAGAAATTTCCGCAAGATATTCCTTTCTGCAGGAATATAAATTTGGGGAAGTTGCTTATCATCCAGGAGAAAACTTCAGATTGAGTCAAAACGATGAGGAAAAACGTTTCGAAAGATGGTTCAATTTCCAAAAGTTATACGTTTGGAAAGTGAGTCGAAAAGAGTATCGCAAAACAACTACAGAATACAATGGCCTTTACTAATGAATATTGGGTAATTTTGTATGGAAAATTTGCTCATGGGGAGCTCGTCAAATCTAGCCCGGACAAGTGTTCCCAGACTTTAAAGACTGTTTTCCCCTTTTTCTTATGAGCAATTTGCATTAGTTTTCGAAAAAGTTTCCCATTTGTTAAATTTAAATTTGCATTTATTTTCTTATATTAAAAATAAAACAAATAAATAAATTGATATTACTAACAAGCTTAAAATAAATATAATCATATAAATAAAATTGGTGTAGTTCTGTTCGACTAAGATTGAATTTGACTGCATGTATTTAAATGCAAAAATCTTAGAAACTGCTCAGTATATTCTGGTGCATTGTTCACAGGCCTATAGAGGATACTTAGGCCAACAACCTCTACTTTGTTTCAACTCTATATCTCTATAAATTCCGGAAAAAATTGGACAAGAGTAATTTATTTTTTCGTTTCGTTTTGCTTTTTTCTTTGTCACGCTTTCCGTTCGAAAATACTGGGAGCATTTAAATATAGTTAACAGCAGCTTATAGAGGACATCTGCAGGTACAACTTAGGATATCCAATAACTCGATAACTTAAAAGGTTTTTAAATAAATAGGCAAAATTTGAAACATTTCTACGATATTCACCTGCACGAGAAGATATGCACTTCATTCTCAAATCAAACATACTAACTGCGCAATATTTTGACATCTCTTTTGCTAAGAAAAAAAAAACAAAAGAAATGGCAAATATGTAGGAAAGGTTTGTTTATCTCTGTTTTGCTTACGAAAAAAAAGTGTCTAGAAAGAAATGTCAAATAGGTATAGGTACCAGTGATACCAGATCGTGTTATTATTACATTGTGGGATTTTTATTAGGGAAAATTCCTGGTGATACACGTCGTACTATTTATAAATGCTATTTGCAATCAAGATGAGGCAGTAAATTAGCCGGTCGAGTTTCTAAATAGAATTACAGTCCATGGCCTGGAATTAAAAGTTGGAGTTCCCATTATGTTGCTTCGCAATTTGAATCCCCTAAACTTTGTAATGGAACCAGATTGAGAGTAATTTCGTTGCAGAAAAACGTTATTGAGGCGTTAATTTTAACTGGGTCTGGTAAAGGAGATACGGTATTTATACCAAAAATACAAATAATTCCCAGCAATTATCCATTTCAGTTTAAACGGATTCAAATTCCTATTAATGTTTGTTCTGCCATGACAATCAATAAGTTTGAAGGTCAAACTTTAAGAAAAGCGGGTGTTGAATTAATCAAGAATTGCTTCAGCCACGGGCAGTTATATCTTATATGTAGCGTGCTCCAGGGTAAGTAATGCAGCAAATATCACTATCTTAGTCGATAGAAACCGCTAATATGGTATACAAAGAAGCGTTACATTTATAAAAAATAAGTGAGCTAAATATTATAAAATTATTTTCTCATTGTCCAAAGAATATTAAATTACTGCCGATTAGTCCAACGAGCATGTGCAATGCCATGAAGATAAAGGCATAGTGGGCCCAGTCTACGGGATGTTTTTTAATACGGGTTCAAGTCCCTCACTTTTGCAGAAGGCTCTTTCTGAATTTTTTTTCCATCAATTGTTCTGAAACCACATTTTGCACTTGCGAAGCCGGGCGGGTAAAAATTGTAAAATGAGTACACATTTATGTGCCGCGATAACAATGAAAAGACAACGCCAGATGTCAGAATGAATCTTTGAGAAGCCTTACAGAAGACAGAACAGCTCAAAATAAAAAAAGTTCGCGCAGAATCGAAGTACGATTTGCAGTTGTTCGAAGTTATATATGAACTTTCCATTTACATAATATGTAATTGAGTATGCCAGATTTAAAGTTATCAAGGGATCCTCGCAACTGACCAATGGGCATTTTATACATATACATCGACTTTCTAAGAAAAGTTCTCATCAACATTATAAGATGAGTTGATGCGCTGGTGTATAGGGTTTTCAAATTTGGCCAGGGGTTTAGTTGTTGCGTTAATGCATTGACATGGGTGCGTTCAGTGAATGTGAGGTAAACCGTGCCCAATTGTAAAAGCAACAAAAAGTTATGGATTTTTACAAATAAGCTTGTATAACATAAAAATGACAATGATTTCCTTTCTATTAGACATAATATCATAACAAGCGAATACATTTGGATACACAAAAAATTGTACATAGACGTTGGATTGCCTGGTTTCTTTCATATTGAACACTTCATTCTGAGTAAACTTTGACATTTTTGTTTGCAATACAAATGGGATTTAATTCATCTTTTATGTAATCAGCTTAGTTTCACAGAGATTTTACATTTTTTCCCCATTTTGTAATCTTGTACCTACATAGTTTTTTCCTTTTTCATTATACAAATGCAAAAATTGGCAGCCTTTTCCTGAAATCTCGGATCACTGGATCATATTTATTTTTAGTATTGCGCAATGTGTTTCATCTATGCAAAACTTTTCGTAACAATGTAACCAATGTAACCAAAAATTCTAACACATGTCATGCCAAACAACAACAGTAGATGTGTCAAAGTTGTAATTACAAAAGCAAACATTGTGACAACTCGTTTTCACACATAATTCCCTGTCGAACAAGTGAATTTTTATTTTAACCCTCAAAAGTACAAAGAAATGTATTGCGGATCTCGGTCAACATCTGTCGAAATGTGATTTACCAAAAACTTAAAAATATATTGACTATCGCAGTCGTAGAAACTCAGTTTATACTGCATTCTAGGACGGTAATCTTTTTAGCATACATTTGCATTATTTTTATTTTTTTCCCTCCGCCGCCATGCCAGTCTGACTGACCCCTATTGCATACGAATTAGAGTAAGCCCGTCTACACACAGAAATTTATACCCTCGTGACTCGCATAAGGTGTTAATCCCTCTGAATTGGTGCTAAACGCTGTGGGTTAAACATTTTGGGCGGAAAGCAAGACCGCCACACACAATTACTATGTCAAAAGCGAAGTCTTTATTGTTCATGCAGGGATTGTTCCTTTCGCTTGAATAATTGCATTTCGAGTGTATCCACCCTCGTAGTATTCAATGCGAAATAGTTCTGTGTTCTTTTTATGAGTGATATCACTCGACTGATGTGGAATTAAGAATTTCGGTAGACATGCAGTAGAAGGATTAGTAAATATTTGAGTTGTAGTAGTATCTCATCGAGAGATAATCTTGTTGCAATTGGGTTTGGGTGGAAGAAAAAGAGTTTAACATTTTGCGCACATGTGTCGGAAGGAGTGAGTCATGCAGAATCATATAAATTGTCAACATAGCTATTGACAAGTCCCAATAGTTTTAGGACACCAACAACACCAAAAACACCAAAAACACTTAGCAAATCGACAATGCCGATGGACAAACTAAAAGCCTATCTATCTAGCAGACGAGTGGGCATAAAAATCTTAAAGAGCGTGGAAATGTGTTATCGTTATAGGTGCTCGTAATGCGATGTCTGGATAAAGCTTTGTTATTTATGATTATCAGCACTTTTGAACTGACCTTGTTTAAGCGTATTTTTTTAAGGTAGGTATTTAAGGTTTTATTTACCGAATGGGAAGGTTCTTTAATTTATACCCTCGATCGCTTCAAGAGAAATATCCCTCGTAAAATGTTCGGTCACGTTTGCAGTGCCAGAATTTGGAGAAGGATGTTAAACAGCGAACTCTACAGTCGCATCAGTCATTAAATATGTTTTGGACATGTAGAGACTATGGACATAAATGCTTTGGGCCGTAGAATCTTCGATTCTGATCCGGAAGGACAAACCTGTACATGAACTGACATTGATGGTACGCCAAATAAAAAGGGAACCTCTATTGAGTTTGTGATCGCAACTAGAAGAAGTTAACTAAGGACTTGAAGTGCACCCCCAACTATAGAGCCACCTAAGTAGGTGCCGTACAAGTTCTCAGCACTGTTACACTCTCTGATATAAGTCAGGCGTTTCCGAAAGGTTGGGCAATGAAAAAGGGATGTATAGGTGGTAATTTAATTTTTCTGGAAGTCGAACGTTCCACCACCCATTCAGTGCACTTAAAAGGAACGAGTGAGCATTATTCATTCAACATCTTGTCAGAAAACATCCGAGCAAAAACTTGGTCAGTTTGATCAAATTAATAGAGCAGAAGGTTTCTGCACCACTATAGCTTTCATACAGTTGACAAAATTAATAAACAGCACATTTACATTGTACTGCCGTAAGTGGGTCATGTGAACCACTCCATCTTATCTTCTCATAATAGAAATTTCGCTTTTAATCTCTGATTTATAGTTGAAAACCAAGCCGTTCGATCGTGCGTAATAAATGATTTCCTCAATATTTAAACATATGTTCGTTGCCTTCTGGAAGATTGCTAATTTATTCAATTACCTCATAAATGTGTATTTTTAATTGTCAAAACTTATAAACATAGTAAACTTGCTTCGATCAAGTATTGACTATGGTTTGGTAATGAAAATTAGGAAAGAGAAGAAAATCTCACATCTTTAATCAAAGGTTGGTAGTTTGTCATCGGAGAAATAATTTAAATAAATTTCTCGTTATCAATAAATTTCGTGAAGCATTTTGTCATAAAAGGAAATGATGATTTACAACATGGATAGGTATACAGAAGAAAAATCGAAGATGTTGTAAGGCACCTGTTAACATGTAAAACGAAAGGAATATTTATGATTCTTGGTTGTCCCATGGAAGATTCGAATGTTGGGTCAAAAGGGTGGTTACGAATATTGATCACTTAATTTTCAAACTGAATAAGCAGTAGCAGAGGCAGGTGATACAATCTTCCTTTCAAGCGAACTCGCGGGTTCGTATGCTTTTGTGAGATTAAAAAGTTTGCTCTATAGGGCAGAGGTATTTTTTTTTAACTCACTCCAAATCGTAATGCTGCTCAGCTGTTTGGCTTTTTATTCGATTTTTTGTTACGCTGCTTATAGTGCATCACTCGGACCCGTATAGCAAGAGGCAAGATAAGTGCTCTGTAAGGCATACATAACGCCTCGCATTTTCGGTACTTGAAACCAACTACTTTGCCAAACGGAGTGAACTGCGATTCCATAGGATAATTTCACGAAGAATTTTTCCACATATATGTTGGAAGGTGGCACTGGTATGGTTTTTGTAAAACAAACGTCAAAGTACCGTGGCCAGGACGATGATTATCAGCACCAATAACGGCGGGAGTTCCATAGCAATAGCACAACCTTTGGGACCTTGATTACCTAAGCCATATGATTGAGGTTCAATGCAACAAATCATATGGCATCTATACGAATTGGTGCCTTGAAAGCCTTGAGAGGAAGGTGTTCTTTTTTTTTTTGCTAATTGTTGTATACACGGAGACCAATAGCCTCGTGTTCTCCAAAAGCTCCGCCGACAGTACAGTGTCACCTAAACACATCATATTAAGATGCTTGGCAAAAGGAATGAGTCCCGTCAGAATGCCAATAAGTTCTCTGCAATCTTTTCTGCTGCGGTTAAGCAAGAATACTGCTGATTTCTTTCCGACGTTCAGAAGCATAAGATTAGTTTGCCGAATTCATATAGAGGTCCTGCAATTCCGAACTATTCTGGAACGGATTACAGGATTCAGTAAGGCCTTAAGCGCAGCCTGACTGTCCCTACAGACGCAGATACTCCTACCCCGCCATCTATTTCTAGCAATAAAGTCGGCAGCCATTAGAATAGCATAAATCTCCGCTTGAAAAACAGTGGCATTCTTGCCAAACGAATAGGTGTGTCGAGTGTTGGCCACGAAGACACCAACACCAGACCCTCGAGTAGTTTAGGAGCCATCCGTAAAGATTCTACTTCATCCCAATCCAGGCTCAGACTATGGCTAAAGCCAGTCCTAATCGGAAGGAAAGGTGAACATAAATTTGCACATCAGCCGAAGTTCTGGACTCATTGCATCATGCGGCATATCCATGGGATCAGGATAGTAGGATAACAGCTCGAAGCAGGCTACTTTTTTAGCGAATGACTCAACATATCAGATGATAACTATTTAACACCATTTTCCCTGGATCGAATCTTGCTATCAAACTTAGCGTAAAATTGAGGATAAAGTTGTCATATCGGTTTGTTTTGATGCGACGTTTACATTAAACTCGATTCTAAATTTGAAAATGGGTATTACCCAAGGACAGAACGTTCTGTATTTTATATGTCGGATAAATACATTTTTTTCTTTTAACCTCACATTTAAATTGGGGCAGATTGGAAAGTAAAATTCATAGATGCAGGGATAATTAACTGATGATTCTTCGTTCAAAGCCTTTCAACATTTAATCAGATTAAATCTGTGTCGTTAATCAATTTATGTCCACAATTATGACGGTTCGACGAGTCGCGATTCAGGTGCACGCCATTTCTAGCTTGTTTTTCCGTGGTGGCCCTTGCCCCCATTTACGCACTCGTTTAATTGCAACGTCCCTCTAAATTTGGTACACCTGCAATATAATCTAACAATACCAGTAACCACCCACTTCGGTTGAGGTAAGACCCTTATTCACCACCAACAAAAATATAACAAATTGTTATATGTCAAAGGAAGAAACAAATTTCATTGTGGTTCAGACCGCTGTGGAATCAAATTAAATTAAATCAAATCTCGTCACATCGCGACCACAATATACTGGAAGAGCACCCTTTTTTATTGACAAATTATAGTGTTCAAGATGCATTGCACATTTTTGACAGAACACTACAAAGGAATCAATAAAAATGTTACAAAACATGTCACAATAAATTATAACTTCAGCGCGGTGTAGTTTCGGCCTTTGTTAAAATCACCCCTACTACACCCCTGCATCTAATCAAACGGTAGCAAATTATGAATTCAATGCAAGTACAAGGCATTATCATCACCCCCGGTATAGTAAACGTGGGCCTTGAAAAATATTCAGCGGAAAATGCACCCTCTCTTTAAAGTAAATAAAACTGCAAGGGGTGGTTAATACAGCCTACTGCTACTAGTGAATAAAGATCACCCTATGTGCACCCTCTTTTGTATGGCAAGAAAATTAAGTTATTCATTTCGTACTCTTACATCTAATTGTGCGGGCTACCTTGGTTGCGACGAAAAGCAAACTTGAATCGGAATTTTGCAAAAGCAGCAAATAATTTACTGTTGCTTGTTTACAATGTCGGTGAAGCTTTCTTTTTGTTGTAGTCGTTTCATACGACCAAAAACAAGATATAAAGGAAAAAATATAGCGAAGGCAATTCTATGGAAGGCAGTAGGTATCATGTAACGCCAAGAACAAATTTCGTAGTACATTACTATTGTTCATGACCTACAAAAATTATTTTCAATGGAAATCCAACTTTGCTCTTTCATCAAAGACTAAGGAAACACAATTTACACTTGAATGTACTTTTCACGCAAATATTTAAGAAATATCCTAAAGTATAATTGTCCTGAAAAGGCTTTTTAGGTCAAACGTTCCGATCCGGAATAAAATCACATTGCTCATCCATTCGTCAAACAAATAAAAACTTACATAAGGAAATGGTTGTGAAAAGCAGCGTCTGTAGTATACACCTGTTGCATGAGTACAGGTATAGTTCTATTTTATAGGGTCCCAGATTTTGTGGAAATCATAACAAACAAATATAATTTTCCACTAACGCGCAAAATAATTAGTTCTTTTCCTACTTAAAAAAATTCCCATTGAAGTGATTTATTGAGGTAAAATATAAATCTCCCGAAATACGTGTTCAAATATTTTCCATTCATTATGATCGCGTTTTAAATTGCGCACACTAATGCTAAGAAATTTATAACCCCTAAGAAAAGTAGATAGTATAATAATTAGTATTAATTAGTAGTAGATAGTAGTATAATTACTTTAAAAGTACAGAGATCTTTTCGAACAACAGCGAAACGTTTGTCCATCATCATAATTCCCTTTTTGATTAAAAACTTGTGACCTGTTTACACTGAAAATTAAAATTGTTCTATATGATAAGTATCAACTCACTTTATGTATGCGTCAATAATTTTTTTTTGACTGCACTTGTAAATTAAATTTATTGTTTTTATAACGTCTTCATTTCGCTGACTGCTTTCAAAATGACCGCTTCATAACTTATGTACCCTATTCAGGACACGCACTCAGTTTACCACAAACGTTTCACAAGAAGGTAAACGTACGTTTATAAGAAATTAATTGAGACTCATTCATTGTACAGACACAGACATGTCCTGTGGCTACAACAGCTACAGGTCTCACTTTAAAATTCGCGCCAAGATGATGTCTATGCCTTCAAAAATCCGTCAATACTCGCATTATTAGGCTCTGCAAGGTGTCCTCACAAGTCAATTGGTGGAGATTTATGTGATTAGTTTGAAGGTAATTCCCCCTAATAAATTATACGAGCAGCCAAATGATTCCGGCGGTGTCTACAGTGGTTGCCATTATTTGTTTTTGTTCCTCGTAATTTGTTACGCTTTGTTCTTGTGCTCCGATCCGCGGTCTGCGTGCAATGGAAACGTTTAATTCACCTGGAAATTTTGACATACTGCATTGTGGTAGTAAGTTTGCACAGGGTTTTAGGAAGGGACATCCGTTTTCAAAGGACACTCCATTTAATTTGGGACAAATTGAATTTGACGGCAGCTTGTGCTGGCTACACCGAGTTTACGATAAGGTTGTAAATCAAACTTTGTACAAGTTGGTACAAATGGGCGTGTGCAGTTCATAGATAGTATCTTTTTCTTGGCTTAATTGCATTTTGTTTGCCCATAAATTGAGAGATGTTTGAACGAGTCGTGCGGTTTTATTCAAGCAGGTGATGAATATTCATTCAAAGCGCAGTGGATAGTTTTTGTTCATACTTCGTCTGAATCGAAGTGTTGTTAAATATGGAAGACGCTATTTATCTTGGATTAGATACTTGTATGCAAATGGTTAATGCAACCATGATAGTGGCGGTTGTTCCATAAAAACAAACAAACAAACAAAAAAAGAGTGAAGTTCTTGTTACTAATGTCGCTTCCACTCATTAACCGATATAAAGAAAACTGATTTTGACATTTTAGCATATAGTTTATTTATTATCCTTCACATATCACACATGATGAATTATTTGTCTGTCTGTCTGTCTGTCTGTCTGTCTGTTTTCGTTTTATTTAGGTTAGGGTAACCGCCGAAAATATACGTTTAAGAAGATATTGGGAAAATTGCAAATGAATTAATGTGTTCGATAAATTCGAAAAATCTTGGAATTTTATGATTTCTTAGCTCAAAAATCGTGGAATAAGTTTTAAGCTCTAAAATCGTAGAAATACGATAAATTGTGGAATTTAGCGTCACTATCTTTCTGTCAGTATTATTTAGCAAACCATTATGTAGAGTGACCCGACTTACGCCACACTACAAGTATATTCAAAAATGACTTTTATCATTATGGTCATAGAAGTGGGCCTGGCTTCCAAGAGCGTTTTGCTTAACGTTGATGGGGGAAATTTGAAGTCACTGAGCTATGCTGATAAACCGACAGCGATTTTAGTTCTGAATGCCAACCAGATATGTTCATTGTTCGACCTCCAATGCTGGAAAAGAGTCAAATTGCAGCTCCAGGACGTCAGTATTTGACTATAACTTAAAATACCATGTCTTTAATTGAACACCGTTTTAAAGTAGTGAAGTACATACAGTTTGCACATCACTGTCGCAAGTTAAAAGTTGCGCCTTTTGTACAATTCATATTTTGGTCAGAAAACGAAAAGAAACTACAATTTAAAACACCCTAAACCGCCCATCCTACCGCATAGATTAGCCTCTTTATCGGTCGAAAAAAATCTCTCCAAAAGTTCGTTCCTTCGTGAAGAAAAATGTCCACATTCCAGATTTTAGTTTCTCCCTATCGTTCTATCATCTCTGGTGGATTACACTTGACCAGTTCAATAAATTTATCCGAAAATCAATAATTTATGTCTTTAGGTCAAACCTCCCGTGCATGTGTTACTCAATCAACACGCTACGCTCAGTCCCTTTGAAAGATGCTCGCCACAGGTCGAAGGGAAAATATCTCCAACTGAGATTGCCTCGCATATAAATCAAATGTCCGATTACATTCGTTTAATGTCTTCATAAAACAATGACAGGTATTTTTTGTTTGTTCTTTTTGTATTCCTCTGTGCCGTTGCTCTTCGTTGGACCCATATCTTAATGGCTCCAGCCAGAGTACCGCTGTAGATTTTTCATTTTTAATACCGACCGCATTTGGCTTAATAGAAACACTAAGTCGGAAAAGAAATTATCAAATTTGTAATCGTGGACAAAGGGCACAGCGCCTATAGATGCGATTGGATGTGTACGTATACATGTGTGTGGAGATCGGCATCAGTCGATGCCACAATCAGTTCATACTTTATGGTCGAAGTGAATAAATTAACTGAGAATCTCGCAACTATGTGTATGCTGGAATAAATAAATGTTTTAGAATTTTTATTTGTCAATAAATCAACTGCGCTTACTTCGATGACTGTGGTGGCCTCAAACCCCAAATCTGGGAACAATCCGCAACCATCAGTATGTAACGTTTGGTCACCTGTCCGTGTTTACTACCTGTTAAGGATCTGCTCGATAGCAGTGTATTGAACTTCTTTTGTTATTAAGATTGCTTTAACGATTTCTTGGAGTGTTTTCTTATTTTTATTTTATTTCTGGTGACATAAACTGGTCACTTGGTTGGGATGGCATGCATCTAGCAATTTCCTGTTGCTCGGTGGTCTCTTAGTACCTTCGGTCGAATGAGTACGGACTCTGAGTGCACTTTTTAAATGTTTGCCTACAAAAATTTGAAGTAAAATCTTGATTTATAATTTAATTTTAAGAGGTAGATCGCATGATCACGATGGCTAATTCACTGGTCCATTTTGCGATATAATCCTGGACAGTGAAGATAAGTATTAGTCCCTTGGTTCTTGGAAATTGGCAATCATTGCCACTGATTGCACTGATATTATTTTGTTCGTTAAACGCATCAACCCATTTAATGGCGGCAGACAATTTTCAAGACCAATGACCCTCAAAAGCACAAAGTTGACAACTACATTTGGCATTATGTCTCTATACCAACCTCCTATGACAGCAAAATATTGCTAACGGCACAACACTTCTTATTATAAATTTTCCAATTCATGGTCGGGTTACCCAACATGCAGTATCTTAGAATGCATATTGTTAAGCATTTAAAAATCCAGTCGAAATCGATTATTCAAGGCTCTTTCGTTGAGTCAATCAAAACTAGGACAGCAACAACTCAGATAACATAAATTGCTGTTTCACATTTTTGCATGGATATGTTTCTTGCTTATTTTTAGATGATACTTTCATCACCAGGTACACACTATCGACACTCTGTGCAGACAATTCACTGGCTCCGTAGCACTTAACTGACCATGCGCTCAGGAACCAACATAAAATGGGGAAACAAACCCCACTTTTGGTATTATCCTTTTGTACTCGTGTCCTACTGATGGCTGAACTGATATAGTCTAGGCGGGTGAATTGCGGAATCCGCCCACTGGACTGAATGTGCAGCAAACAAGGGGAACTCAAACTTGTTGGGGGAAAAACTGAACCCAGGAATGAATTAAAAACAATGGCGGGGAAATAATTCAAAAACTGGAATAAAAATCTATAGATGCGTACATATACCAGCTATTGATTTGAATATTCATTTACAAGAACAAAAAATACTTACTCAAGTGCGCTGACATATAAATCATTTTTTTAAATGCTAGATTTTGAACAAAATGTTTGGATGCTAATGTTGCCATATTTTAGACCATTTGTTATCAGAAAAAAACAACGAATTCCACTTTTAGTTGTTTTGATATATTCAAAGAAAAATTATTTCAAACTGTCTGAACTTAGATTTTTTTAACTTTTTGAAAGACAATTTATTATGCAACCCCAAGACGTCGTGGAAATATTTCCGAATGCATTTTGGAATAGCTAGATTTGTTTTGAAATAAAATTGGAAAATATGTATTTTGAAAAATTATTATTAGAAACAGCAAATTTTTACTTTTGACCTTCTTTAGGCTTCTTTATGAAGCAATAAATCAAAAATAAATGCATCATGGTCAAGTTTCAACGCTATTATGTAAAATTAATTAAAAAAAATCGGATTTCTTGCGCCCTATTTGAAATATGCGTATTTTGATTTTTAAAGTAAAAAAATATTTGAAATTAATACTGGAATTTTATATAGGAAATGGAATATATCTATTCGTTTTGAATTTAACCCAAATATTCAACTTAAAATATCTCTAGAATTAGTTGGCTTTTAAGACTAACGACAATAGAAAGATCTTAAAAAAGAGAACACTTTTTCAAAAAGCGCAATACATTGATTTTATTCTTAAAAAAAAAACTTAATCTGTACGGAATCAACACGATATTAGTATTAGGCGAGCTTAATAAATATATTGTGTTTGTTATGCCTCTTATGAAGTTTAAGTCAAGCTAACGAAATTTTCCAGAGCTAAATACTAAAATGGCATTGGGGTATCCAGCATGCGCATTATTTTTATGCCATATTTTCATTGTAGGTATAGATTTAGTAAAACGTATATACGTATGCTTTTTTTTTAATTACGAAAAACTATTTTAAGTTGCTTAAAAAAATTTGATTAAATATTAACTGAGCACTCTGAACTTGTGATATGATATATGTTGAAGTGAACTGTCAAACTCTGTGCCTCTGTCATTTATTTAATGCTTAGCCCTTCCAACCATAATTACATAATAATAATTGCTAAGACCAGCCATATGGGCATAGTTCCCCGGCTTAAAATCCGGACGGTATAAATTAATTTCTATTGTATCCTCTGAAAATAAAATAAAAATAAAGATTACTAAGACCTGCCGAGAAACCTTAAAAAAAAACACATTAACCCACGGATATGTAGTGTAACTTATATAGTAGTAGTGTACCTTTATTCATGCAAAAAAAGATTCAGTAGTAACCATTATTAGGGGAGAGTTGGGCACGTTTGAACCCTTTTTGCTTCAAGTCTCATACATAAAAACAGTTGTTTTTGAATTTTTGATCTGTAACTTCTTTTTTCTATAACACATTATTCCATCCGTTTTATGAAGATTTCGATTTATTATTATTTTTTGAATGCAGCAGGTCCTTATGTTCAATGGTGCCTCCCTGGTGGGGCAGCTTTGAACTAGGCTGGGGCACCTTTGAACGACAGTTTTTACGATTCAAATAAAAGTCTCGCGTGGTTGCAAATGATTACACAATTTTGAATGTTTATTAAATCTTACAATATCTAATAGTATGGATACAACGTGTAAGTTGAAGATCCTGCCCAAGATGTCTACGCATCTGTGCATATATTTACCTTGTGCGTTTTCATTACATTGCTGCAATTACAAATTGTAATGCATGCCTTTTATACTCTTCAGTGAATCACTCGGCTGCAATATCTACTGCTTTTCTAGCTAACCACGACTTTCAGTAATCATAGAGCAATACGTAAGACACTTTATAGTCACACAAACGCATGGAGTTTGGTAACTGTTTAAAGAAAAGTTGCACATTTTGGACCTCAACTCTATATATCAGCCACGACAACTAAATTTTCCCCTCTACAGTAAAAACTCACTTTGTAAAATTTATTTATTTAACAGAGGTAAACTTAAGACATGGATGTGTGACTCCATCAAACCTAAATAGTTTACGCCATAGCTTCTCGGCCCTTATGGCAATTACTGCTTTAGCCGTTTTTAAAGCCATGGATCCATCATCGTCAGTGCACTGTTCTAGATTGAGCAACTCTATATATACTTTGCATAAGATAGCCTTCCCATTGGACTTCCTATATAAATGATATTTCACTTCCTTCGTTTGGCGCGAAATGTCTGCCAACACTTTTCGCCAAACTCCTTTGAAGATGTTCTTAAACTGATTTCAAACCCCAGTTGCGACCATGCCTTAGAGGCGTTCTACTTATGTCTGATGGTTTTTTAAACTCTGAGGGCTTTCAACCAATCATTACCAATTTTACAACATCCCCAAACGTTGCACCGAGACACTTTACTCTGTATACATATCCTTGAGAGGCAACAATCCCTTTCTTCCTTTCCATCTAATGGAGTAGTTATAGATTTTATTTCAAACCTTTCAAATATCTGCCGTGCAAAATCCCCCGGGTCTTATCCTATTGTTACTCCTTCCATTGTATTCGTGTGTCTCTTCTTGGATTATGCTTTGGCGGGACAGATAAGATACAATTGCACAAAACCCTGTGAAGATTAGTTGACAGCTTAGCGCCTCATACTGATACAGAAATTTCTCAAACCATCCTTTTAACACACTACTGACACGACGCGCATTGCCATATATGGTGTAGCGACCAAAGGCTTCGATGGAATCATTGGACTTGTGGATATCTTCGTGCATTCTAAGAAAGCTGCGCATTCCGGCCCCCAAATTCTGATATCTCAAAACTCGGAATCCAAAACTCTGCCTGCGGCCTGGTATTCGTAAATATTCCACTTCCGGCCTTGAAGGTGCTACCCCCGATGTAGAAGCTCTTAATTATTTAAAATTAAACCCGGTCGGATGTCGAGCATGACAAGCCGAACATCATCCCAAACAGCCACCTATTCAGACAGGGTTTCAAAGGGTCCCCTGTCCTCTTATTTACAAAGGAATGGCCATATGCGAGTCTATATTAATTCGTTCATTTTGATTGGTTTGTATCAGCATGTCTTTCAATACCCCCCACCACAGTATCCAAAAATTATCTCTTACATTAACATTCTGCATTCGCGTGTCTTCACAAAAAACTTGTCGAAACTGCTTTTAACAGAATCGTTACTTTCACTAGATATGGCGATTCCGAAAATAACCAACAGATGAGTGTCGAAGATGAAGATCAATTAATAGCCGAAAGGGAACTACAGAAACGTAGGTACGTATAGTCTGACTGCTTGGCTAAACAAAAATATGTGTTGGTATAACGAAAGTTGGTACTGAATTTACAAGGTTAGTTAAATATTTTGATCTTAGCGAAAGTCTACTTGAGCATCAGAGTATTTAAAATAAATAATTGGTGCAACGCATACATAGGAATAGGACTGTAGGTCTAGCTTCTTATGAACAACCGTTTGTATGAGTATTTATTTTGTGAAAGAATGGAATGATCGGCAATTGTTTGCCCCAACGGAACAGCAATATCCAGAAGATCTATAGAATAGTAATTTTTTTAGGTTGTTTGTCATGTGAATTTTGAGTTTTAGGGTGAATCCGAGACCCTTCAGTCAGTAGCCCAAGCAGGTTGGGCTGCAATATGCCTCAAATATATGCTTATCCGCTGCAATATGCCTCAAATATATGCCATCCGGCTATTTTAGGATGTTACACAAACTTAGCGCTCTGTCTATCTGTCTTAGCTATGTGTATGACAAACAACCTCCATCAACATATCTAACAGAGCGTACGCTTTCTTTTATATCAGCGCACATAAACTTTTGGGTATTGCTCCTCGTACATTAAAACCAAAATCGGAAACTGGTAATAAATAACAAATTCACTTCGGTGCTGCACAATGTCGCCGTGGACTATATGTAAAGCATGCGCACATGCCCAGATACTCAGCATTCAGCTTCTTGTCAAAAGCTAAATATTTCACCTCAATATCCGACACCCTCAGTTGATTGTTGCAAAAACTTAAATTATGGCAGACACCTCCAAATAGCAGAATTATTTAAAGTCTCTCGAAAGAGTGTATATACGCACTAAATCGCCGCTGATATGCAGCAGGGCAGCAGTCCAGTGCGTTGCACCGTAAACTATATCACGCTCGCGAATACTTTTGTTGCGGAAACCATGCGACATGATCTCCTCGAAGGGGACACCTATAAACTCTTTCAACACAAAGAACCGATGCTGTGCGTTACAATAATTCAAAATGGATTATGGTTTATTAGGTTGCGCTGCGCACCGAAGGAGGACGATTGGGCAGCCCCCGGCAGCAACGGCAGCTCCAGGGGCAGCAATGGACACACCATTTGCGGCGAATAAAATACAAACGAGTGGGCTTGCGGCAGTGATTTATGTACTGTAAAATGAAATATACCGCTTCCATTGGAGCTGCAGTGACCCTATACGCATTCTCGGATCGCGAATTATTATCACACTTCCAATGCGAATCAAACGGAGTTCACCTCCCCCCCACCCTTTACACGAACATTGTCGATTGTCGTCCACCCAATGCGAGAATGAGAATGACTGCGACGATCGGTCGCAACGATCACATAAGTCAAGTTGACACTATTAAGGCGACGATTTGTAGCCTCGAATAAAATAAACGCGGATTAGACTTCATAAGGGACAAATGCTCACCGCAAATTTATGATAAACTCTTTCGAGTTCGGACAGACGAAAAGGCGGTCGTCGCCGTCGGTGTAGTGCTCAGGGTTCGAGTTACTCAAATTTGTGGAGGGTAATTTTTTTTTCTTTACAAAGTTCAAAAGGAGCGGTTCGCAAAACTACTAAGGAATAAGGGAGGACTGCATGCGGAGGTGATGATTGTATTAAATTGGTGGGAGCTTCGCTTTGAATGGATTTTGAGTAATGAGATTGTGGAATTGAAGTGGAACTGTTTGGAACGACTTGCATTCGTAAAGAAAAGTGCTGCATAAAATTTATTTAAGGAGTATAGTTCTTTTAGGATTTTTATTCTTTGTGTAGTCAAAGGTGCCTACAAAGCTTTTTAATCGAGGCGATTTTTTTGTTGTCGTTTTATCTGTATGGCTTACCTTAGTATTTTAAAACGTTTACTTCTTATTTTAACAATATTCACCGTATCCGGTATCCTTTTTCACTTTCTCCATTACGTAACAAGAGGAAGATATTGTATTCGTACAAAATTTCGAACTCGAGATGTTAATCAATTCTGCCATTACGATGATAGACGAACTCAAAAAAGTGGGTCGCAAAATTCTGTCCGTCTGTCTGTTAGTCTGTTAGTTTACCTGAAAACGGCGATAACGATTTTGACCAACAATTAATGTTTTCAAAATTATTACGTCCTTAATTTTCAATTCGAATCACCGAAAACGCTAATTTTAAAAACTGCTCATATCTCGAAACCCCGAATTGCGATAAAACTCTAAAAACCAAGTAATGCTTACATCCCGAACAATGACTTGTACTCAGTTTTCAGCTTAATAGTTAAGCAATAGTATTTTTCAAACTAAACATTGCAATATTTTGAGATGTTTTGTCTGCCAAATTTAACAAAAACCGCTCTAACTCTTTTGATTAAAATCAGTATTCGAAATATGATCCAGTACTTTATTTTTCCCAAAAAATTCGACAAAATTAGGTTTTTTTAGTTATTTACATTTCCCGATCAATTTTCACATATCTATTTCGCGAAACTTCATTTTAGCAAATATTATCCTTTTTTCAATCTTGTTGAATATGCACCTTAACATAATTGCAACCACTTCCTTACACAATCAGAAACTCCTTCATTCTATTTTTGACGACATTACCTAAAATGATCTTGCGCTTTATTCCGAGTGAAGCATTACCAACAGGTATTAGGACCTCCGAATTTGTTCCCCCATGCAAGGTGTGGGTCGCTGCACGATATTATCCACGTACATGTATGTAATTCCTTAAAAATTATGGAAATTTCATTATTTCATCGACATCTTTCACAAGTACAAATTTAATTTATCGCTTCAAAGGCCAGCGATGATAATACCGCCGACCATTTAATTCAACATTCATCATGATTTCGATCGCGAGTGAGCATCAGGAATTATTTCGTGGTTAGGAACTTTCCATGCCGCAGAATGAAAAACTGGAACCGATATTATGCTATAGAACGTTACCGCATTCTCATGTGGCGCAAAAAATTGCTTCGACACAGTGAGCGTAAATCCTGATAAAAGGTTCTCTGTCATTCGTCGTGGGAGTTATTTATATTGTTCCGCATATTAAATAACCACAATTAATTCGGATAAATGTTTTCGATGGCCGATTTCAGATCAGTTGCCGTGGTGGTGAGTGCCTCCCGACCGACGTTATACCGATTCTTACGGTGTGGAACATTTTCATTTCATTATTTCGCCTTGAAGATTCAGTATAGATCATCGAATAACAAAGGTGGAATGAGACGAACGTGGGTTGTTGGTTTTTTTTATAAATGCATTTTATGATGTTTCAGATTGGAAGTGACAAACTTTTTACCTTGTTCTTGTCAGCGAATAGGTAAACCGCGGCTACTTATAGATATTTACCATAGCGTGTTTGTACAGAGCTCACAGCACAATTTACCTGGATGTTTGAAAAGCTATGTTCGCCATAAACCACAGGGCGACACTGTTTTGCGCCGCCGGTATCACATTGTGGTAGGGCAAGAGTTCAGTGTTTTCTGTATTGTTTTCAACTGTCACTTTTTAATGATTTATGTTGTTATACCGTGGGCGCATTATAAATGTAAAAGGTCTTAGGTTCAAATTGTAAGTTTAAAAGACAGCAATGTTTACATATCTGCAATTAGGGTTTAGGGTAGAGGCATTAGCACCCGGAATTGAGAAAAATGGCCACGAGAAAAAATAATAAGTCTCAAATATTAACAAAAATATAATCAATTATATGTCACACTAATAAAGGCAAAGTTTCAAGCAGTGACCGAGGTCGTGATTTAAAGAGTAGTTTTTAATTTGTTGTTTTGAGATAAGCGTTGTTTCCCTTTAAAAATAATCAGTTTATTGTTCAAAATTAAATTTTAATAATATATTTTTTTTTTCACATAATTTTTAGTGTCCGGATAATTATACTAAAATTGAAGGGGCAACCGGACACATTTTCCGAATTCCAAAAATTTGAGAGGAGAGACAAATTTGCTTTTTCTTTAAATCTTCAAAACGTCACATAAGTATTTTATTTATATTTTCATAAAAGGAAATTATGTTTTTCTCGCAGGCGAGAATATGTTTGTCCAGGTACTGAAATATGTAACTAGTTTTTAGTATTAAATTCCGGACACCATTTTTGAATATAATTTTCAGTGTTTAGTTAATGTTTTTCTTATGCCGTTCGAAAATGTATGTCCAGTTAAATGGCAAATCAGTGAAAAGCAGAATAAAATGTTCAGTTGTGTGCCGATATCTGAAAGTGCGGTTTTTTTTAATGGACGATCTGTTAATAGATATTGTTTAAAAATATCCCAAAATATTCAGACAGAAAAACACCATTTTATAACGATCGCAAAAAAAAAATCATAAATGCGAACTTTTATGCAAAGAAACCCTTCATAATCAGTTGTTTAATGAACTTCTTGACTACTTAAATAGCACTGGTCAGAAGCATATTACGAATGACCTGAAACAAATATTGAATGCTGAAGAAAGCAGTTTTTGTCTCTGTACAAAAACTGGCAAAGTTACAACCCCAAAGGGTATAAAAACATACTTGGTGTATGTATGTTGCTGCTGGAAACGAGAAAGAGGCGCTTTCGTACTACTTATCTTTTCCAGCAGTCGGAAAGCATTTTGGTTTAACCCTGGAACTCATTGCGTTTTGGAACATTAATTACAAAATTTTGATTTATTGAAGTCCTTAAAATATATGACACAATACATGAGACAAAAAAAAACTGAAATAAGAGTGTCCGAAGACTAAGTTCGGCTACTAATGGAAATCTAACTATTTTGGTTTTATTTTTTTATAAATATTATTTTTTTAAGAAATTTTAATAAATATCACCACTCTTTTTTAAAAGTGAGAAAGTGAATGGAATACAAAATTCACAAATACGTCAAGTGACCGGATATTGGTACCTTTACCCTAGTTCCTATTATGCATTTGTTACACTATTTTTTGCTTAAGTCTGTACCTACTCTGTAAGTATCCCCAAAAGAGAGGAGCAAATAGTTTATTTTGCAAGGCATAATCCAAAGACAGCCCGGACCACCACTTGCAGCATTTTCGGTAAAATATAATATTGAATTCTACTTCAATTAGTCCCTAAAGTCGTACCTTCAAGTCGACCTATTTCTATTTCGATTGGCATAACGTGTTCAATCAAATTTGGTATCAGTGAAAATTTAGGAATATGGAAAAATGCAAGTTTCCCTTTGTTTTCTGTCCAGAATTCGGTGAACGGTTCAGGGACGTTATTTATTGTGGTAACACTCGGTGAACTATTTTGATTTGAGAGTAGCACTCAACTTTGGAGCGAATGAATGTCTCATAATTTTGTTGCCAAATCATAAGGAGTAAAATATTTCTTATTTTACCGCTTGAGGAAACCTAAATATTTAGCTGCGTTATTGGCATGAACGCAGAGCCGTTGGTTTCTGTAAGTGCCATTCATGAATGTTTTTTTTTGTTTACCAACAAAGTACTAGGCTTTTTTTAAACATGAGGATTCGAATTTAGTAGCGTCATACAAATGAGAAATTAAAGAAAGAAAAAAATAAATAAAGATATGTATGTATTAGAGAAAAAATGCAAGTACAAAACTAATGTACTTGTGTAAATCTAAGCAATACAATTACAAGTGGAAATAATTAAACAAGCTGGATTCTATTAATGGTATTGTTATATTAATGTCTATTAAAGACGCACAATCAATATATAACATTAAACCTTTAAAAGAGGATGATCTATCGTATAATTAGTACAAGAACGAGGAATATATAAGAATCTGTTTGTACTTAAATTAACTGATTTAACATTAAGACCTACAAGACTTAAACTATCAGGACAGTTAATTTCTCCAGTAAGTATTCTGTGAGGAAAAAGAATAATGGGTCAAGGTATAGGTTATCACTTAAAGACAGCAGACAGCTTTATAAATAACGCTCTTTTAAATTAGCTCCATTTTATAATGCTGTTAAGGCCGGAATTAAGCACACGTTGCCAGCTGATTTTGCTGGCAGAATATCATCAGCGGTGGAGTGAATTGGATCGAAAGTTGTGGAGAGCATATCATTTATTGGAAAAAGAGCCTTGGGAAATATCAGAATTTTTCTTTCAGACTTCAAACCGTCCGAAAAAACCTTGATTGTAACGATCAGATAAGTAATTCCTTTTCTGGCATAAAGCATAATAAAATAATAGTTCCTGATAATCATGTAGGGCGAGGAATATATCATGGCTCTTATTTATTTATTCCTACATGATTATCAGGAACTATTATTATATTTTTGCCAAACTCTGTCAAATGCCTCTGAAATATAAAGCGCAACAATCACCAGACTGATGGAGAGATTGGTTTGGTGACATAAGGCATCAACTCGTCAGTGGATCTGTTCTGCCGGTCGTTAGGGAGTTTCCGCGATTCAACATATTCTAGCTGACGATTTATCAGGGTTTTCGTATGACCTAAATGATGTACGCAATTGCTACGAAAATAAGAATCACTTTTTTCATAGACGGACGATGCGACGGACGTAAATGCGATGTTTTTCACCTCAACAAATTACCAAAAGTTCTTATTCCAACAACCATTGCAACAATAAAGTATTTTTTTCTGAACTTTTGGTCGGATACAAATTTGACATGCTTAGTGAGGGTATTCCACTTTATAAGACCCAAAACTTAACACTCTTAATCTAGCCGCCCTTTACAGCTGGATTCGTAAACTACGCGATTTCATTTGGCTTGAAACCATTTTTCCTATGTTAGGAATAGAGGACTTAATAGGTACCTAAAGTGATTTCATGTTTGACTCCATATCCACGTTATCGAAAGTGAAAGCAACAACCAGTTAAAACTAACTAGGAAGCTCTTCAGTTCGGTATCGTGTTGCCATACTGTTTTTTTTTTTCGGAGACTTTTTTAGCTTTGTGATCGGAGTACGATCACTACACTGATCAGACGAGACTAGACCCTATAGAGGCGATGATACTTCAGTAGAGTATTTATTGGAGTGGGAGTTACGAGATAAGTGTACAGTATTTCCAGCCATTTCGATGGGAAATTGCTAAAGGTAGTTTTAGAATATAAACATAAAATTAACTCAAAACTGTATTTAGAATATCATTGAACAGTAGATTGTTTCTGCATATATTTGCGATGCATTTTGAAAAACAGCGCTATTTCAACGAAATCCATTTGAAAGGTATCCGACAAAAGGTCGGCATGACCTAAAACCGAACAATATATCTGATCGACAGACCATCAAGAAGAGTGTATGGTAATTGTTGCTGGAGACGTTGGCCATATCCAGAAGTGAATGCCCAACTGTCTGGCAATATTCCACTTACTCACCCAGATCGGAATGCGTTACCATCGACGGTGCCGCGTCATTTGTTTATTATGATTCGCAGTCTCTCTTGTACGAGCAAGGATTGATTGCATTCATTTACTCAAAAGCCTTCAAAAAGGTGAAGACACCCAAAAGAAGGGCCGACCGATCACGAACAGGTATTGGAATGACCATGAGAAATGATTTTCCCAGTGCTCAGTGACAACGCACATGACGTACACCACTCTCTAAGATGCGACGCGATGGGAGGGTGCGAACAGGTAAATATCAATAACACATCATTCATAATTCTCAGGCTCGCTTCTCCGATAAACACTTGCACTTCGTTTTGTTTGGCATCTCTCGTTCATCCGTTGGCAACTGAACTCTGCGCAACCATCACCGGTCGCGGTAGAAGCAACAGCACGCCGAGACAGTTTCGACGTCCCTCGTCGATTACCTGCGTGTGATCATTATTAATGATGACGATTTGTTGATGTTTTCTTAAGATCGGGTAAATGGCTTCGCTTAAATCAATAATTGGGAACTCGAAACGGAAAATAATCCGAGCAGACTATCGGGAGACATAGAATAGAGGTTGTACTCTCAAGCCGATCGTTGCATCCTTTTGAAAGAGTTTCTCTTCCTGTGATCGTGTTATTTTGTTATTTGTTCGCTGGTATGGAGTTGAAGACGAAAATGATTCAATTATTGAAGTTCATTCGAATCATGGAGATGACTTGCGAATTGCTTTGATGGCCGAGGCTCTCGAGCACAGGTGACACAGTTGGTTTCGAGACAAAAGCGTGTCCAAAGAATGGATTTGTTGAAATGAAAAGGTATCGGGGATTGAATAACTTCTGGTTTTTCGGTTCTTGTTCACACAATCTGCGTCGCCCATTCATAGATAGAAATTATTCATATTTGTTGATGTGTGTTTTTTTTTTTTTGTAATTTTCTCATAGCCTTCGCCCGAAGGGAATTGACTTTTGGTTGCCTAAATATCTCAATAATGTCAACAATCCAAAATTAAAATATAATCTTTGAGTCGGTTTTCTTGTAATGACTCTTAGATTTTTGGGATTGTGGAATTGATACACCAAATATGACAGTTGTCATGCATTTCCGCCTTGGAATATTTATTTATTTTTATTAATTACTTTCCCCGATCGTCATATGTTTATAGATTGTTTGAGAGGTTTGGTTTTATGAATTGCTGATCGGTTGCAGGCGAGACCGGATTATGTCACATAAGGCGAGGAACAAAATTATGTGACTTTAGGCGGAAAATAAATGTAGATAATGCACTAATACGGTTGGCAAATTTAAAAGTCTAGTTTACAAAGTCTGGCAGCATGAAGCTATCAATCAAATTTTGCAATTTCACTGGCCTGAGTTAATCACGTGAATAGTTTTTTGAGTCGACGTTTGCGTAGGGGTAGCCGATAAATCTATACTCAGAAAACTCTCAAGCTACGATATCCCTTCTAAGTGCAACAGCTCTTATTGAAGTAAAACTTCTTTAGGCACGCTTGACTTGGGGGTTAAGCTGGTAAATGCGTCACGAAAGCGTTACAGAAATTGCGAGCGGAATTTGAGAGGGAGATATAAGTTAGAGAAGATAGAAAGAGAAAGAGTTACGTTTCGTTTCGTATATTACTGTAGAGGAAAGAGAGAGTTCTCTCTTTCTCTCATAACCAGTTACGTTCTCTCTTTCTTCCATAACCAGTTACGTTTCGTTATCTACGACACAGCATACAGTGCAGCAGTGATACCAGATCGGGGGATTTAAATCTTTTTGCGGGATTTTCTACTAATAGTAAGCTAAAAGGGACAAAGCGATTTTTCAGACCTCATTGTACAAAAAGAAAGGGATTTTTATTTTATTTGCTAAACAGAATAATAATCTTGGGATAGGCAACTGCGGTATATTTTAAAGGTTGTTATTTTCAAATAAGACCATTAAAAAAGTTAAAGAAGCGCTTTTCCAAATAAAAAAAGGGCCGAAATAGCAAACAATTGTAGCATGCCACATTGCAACTTAAATCGCGCAACCGCCACGCTGTACATCGTTCCCTTACGGCCATATTATTCACTCCGGGTGTAACTCAGGTTTAAGTTAATTTTACACCCGATCATTAATCCGCAATTTTTAAACCCGATGATTTAAACCTATGTCCATATTATTCACTGAAAAACACGCATTCAGCCCGCTGGATTAAAAATTGATTTAAATGCGAATTTAAAATACTTTAAACCGTTTTTAATCCGTTTTAAACCCACGTAATGTCAAATTCCACAAATAATGACTTTTTGTTTTGTTATTTGTCACTTGGAAATTTATTTCATTTGTTTTAGGCCCAGTTATGTTTTAAAGTGCATTAATTATGCCGAAATTTCTATCGAATCATCAGCACGAAATATTTCCGAAAATATACCACATCGTAATCGTCGACGCAAGCCCGTTTGTACATTCGATATATTCGACGACAAGGACGACGTTGATTTACCATCAACTGCTGTTTCATCAGCTCTTCGACAAATTCGTCTTCTGACAATGTAGACATCAACATTAATTTCGTCCAATTCACGAATGAAATTTTTTTTGAGTTTCTTGCATTTCTTTTTTTATCCCCCTTTTCTTATTTTCTTATTGCTTGCGATCGAAGAAATGTCAATATTATGAAATTGAGTTTTAACCCGAGTTACATTAAGTACTTAAACCGGTCTCCGGATTGCGTTTAAATCCAATCGCATTAAACGCTGTCAAGTTTAAAAAACTGGTTTTATGTTCGGGTTTAACGAGTGAATATTATGGACTTGGGTTTAGTTTTTGGGTTAAACTCACTTTAACCCGGCTGTAACCTTTAACCCGGATAAAATGTAGTAAATAATTTGGCCGTTAGTGTTAAATTTAACTTTAATATTCTCAATACAAATTCTGCCAAAGATCCCCACAAATATTCTCCTAACCCCAATCAGAAGGAAAGAAATAAAAACGTGGCACACGCTTGACAGCATGCCATTCTTCCACTTCCGACGTTGCCAGATCTGTCGCAACAAGTATCAAAACGTTTATCATGAATACCAGTAGCAAGTTATAGTTAAACTTCCTCGGGGAATTTGCTTTTTTGTCTCCAAATATTTCGAACTGATTTTCTGAAAAAGGTGAAAAAAAAATATGCACTACGTTGGATCAAGTCGAATTCTACATTCCTATTAAAAACAAAAATACCTACCCCATATACCAATCACAATACATTTCACAAAAATACACATACAAATCCCACCCAAAGCGGCTGCAACTTGACCAACCTTCCGAACAACATCTCGTTCGGGTTCCCGTGACAGCCAAATGCGTAAAATGTCCCAGCCACCCAAAAGTCCCTAGTCATGTAAAGCCAAAAGTGTCGCCAGGAATTTACCAAAATTTCACGCCAATTAACACCTCCGTTGCGTTAATTAAAATAAATCACAAAAAAAAACTCCAATAAATTTGTACCTGTCTGCAGAATGAACAAGAATCGCGTGTACGGACTCGCGTCCAGCCGCAGTGGCATATTGTTCATATCCGAAGCCAAAGTTCAGAATAATGTGTCACAACTCACAAGTAGCATTACAAGCCTTTGTGTAGCACCAATTTACACTCGTGTTCAACTAATATTTCCGCGTCTAGCCTGAGATGCCAGATACCACAAATTGCATTTGACATCGCAAGTGTCAAAGCACATGCAGTTGTGACGCGAGCAGCACATTTTGTGCACTTTGGTTTTAAATCATCGGAACACCCTTGGACGCGCCAGGATGTGCTTTCCACATGGAGTGGCTAGTCAAACAGTAGCCCAGTTTATGCATGTTCCCTTGCACCCTGACAATTTTCGAAATCCGAACTCGTGTAAAACACCATTCTTACCAGCGCACTGCAGTCGCACGCTAGTACTTGCATGCATGGTATCCACCTCATTCCGACGACCATAGAAAGTAGAGCGCAACAACATGAAACTCTGCACTGTATGGAGGAACACTGTGTACCAGTCGCAGTCGCCGTCCTCGTCGTCGACTGGTCGATGCGGTCGTACTGTCGGAGCTCATTTTCAATTCAAATTCAAGCAAACTGTGCGCGATGATTCGAGTGCAGGAAACAACACATACAGGCCAAGAGTAGTCGAGGAACATGGCAATCAATTTACACCCCAAGTCCCCTTTAATTGGCACCGTGTAGGCACAGAGGATTGCTATGGTTTGGTGGTTTTTTTGAATAGGCTGCCATGCCACTGTCTCCATCTGCTGGGTGCTGCTGCATTGGCTCAGACAGGAGTCAGTATGGATGTCGGTGGTGATGTTTCCACCGAAGCTATTGACGTGCACACTGAGTGTGCAGCTCATATGTGCCGGTGAATGTGCGAAACTAAAAGGGATATGTTTGCGCTTCGAAAAAAATGCGAATTCACTATAGGCGCAGTTGCAATCTCAGGAGATGTACTTTTCGTCCCTTGATCGTTGTTCTTGGATGGGTGCTTAAAAGGCAAAGCAGTGGAAGTAATTAAGGAGTATGCGTCGGATACAGTTTGCCTTTATACGGACATCTCAGACTCAGCTCTTTCACCAAACAACTAATGCAAAAGAAAATTGCTTCTACATCACAAATTTCCGTTTCCTTTGGTTTTTCGGGATGTTTAGGTTGCCGCAAATGTTAAAAGTTGGCAAATAAGTACTATCGCCACTACTACATACTACAGCGGCACGACCCATTATGTTTTCGCTATATGCATGAGTGTATTTTTAATTTGACAGTGCTACTTAACACTACTACCGCTCTTTGTGTTTATGCAGTAAGTCTGAGCGGAATAATGCTTTCGGCCCATTCACCGACCAGATGACTCACAAAACAGTCACGCGGCTTCAATATTGGAACAATCTGTCGGCATTCTGTAAAGCAAAACGTTCGAACGTTTTCGTGTGCACGAAGAAATTTGCTTGCGTAACATAGGGCAAATCATTCGTCCGCGTGAAAACGTTTGATCGTTTCGCCTGACAGAATCTAACCCCTTGATCTTGTAACTCGTAAGGCAAAACCTTTGATGATATTCATCTATAAAGTGGATGCGTGCATCAACTACTTTGGTGCAAAAAGGATCCAAAAATAACGCGCCTTCCCTCCACTGGCTTTGTATTTCAAACATCTCGGTAAAGCTAAGCTGTTGCGTACAGTTCCCATTGACACCCTGCCCAAGCTCAACGCACAACACCGATTGCCCGCAATGTAAACAGTCATTTTCAGACGGCGCGAGTGGGAGAATCGAATACCGAAAACATGTCAAAACCCTAACACCAAATTGAAGTGCATCCCCGAATTGTAGGCTCTTCCATATTGGCTATCCCCAATGCTCTCTCTCTCTATCACTCTGTGCGGAACACAGTCAGGATTTGCATAAAGGTGTAAACTGTAAAAATGACTTAGGAACACTTTATATGCCGTGTCACTGGAAAGCCTCCCTGGTGTTATTGTGGCTGAGAAGGACTTGCCTGATCGTATCCAATTTGCACTCGGGTGTTGGGCATAACAGCAGGAGCAACATATCCAGGATGAGTTTATTGTTCACATTCGTGTGGAGTGTTTGCATCATAACGCAGCATGTGCGATGATTTGCACGCAGCACGGTGGCGATTTGAAGCCCCGCTCACATTTGTTTCGACATGAATACATCTAAATAAGATAAAATTGAACGTTGTCTTCGCCATATCAGGACCTAACATATTTCTCAATTCCCATACCATTTGATGTTGTATGCAATTCACTGCCAAAACGGGAATATGCAACTATTATAAAATGGTAGGTATGTTAATGTGGATTTTGAGTTAGAATAGACGAGTGCTAGTTAGGTATATATATTGTTTATTTAGGGGCTTTTGAAATTTGGGTCTTTGAGATCATTACTGACTTTTACATATAAGATGGATATTTTTCAGACAACATGCGTTATCATGTAGAGACGGGATTTTTCAGAATAATAAATGGAAAAGTAAGAATTAAATTAGCTTATGGCGTTCAGCTCTTCAGTTCAACTACAATGGGGTGTGTCATATGAACGGTGACCATTCATCCTCTGTTCGAGAAGTCAGTCGCTACTATGTCCTCTCTGATTTTTTTACTAAAATAAATCAATGTCCATCTTTTTACTAACCAGACATCCAGATTTCCTCTTTTTCTTCTAAAAACGTTCTTTCTATGATATGATACATACAAGTATCTAGATACATTCTCAATTCTTATAAAGGAAATATTTATGTATTGATTATCTTTGTCGAAACTAAAAACTTTGTTAATATTTTTGTTTACATTTTTACTTAAAAATAAACATGTTCTCTTTTATGAACATGATTTAAAAAATGGTCACCGTCGCATGTGTATGTCCAGACTCCACCGATCGTGAACATACAAGCGAATTTGCGAGATATTGGTCGTCAGGGTTACCGCTTGCAGAGTTCTGAAACGTCGCAAGAAAAAGGGCCAATGAGAAAAAACTGTCATTTGTAATGCCATTCTACAAATTTAAAATTTTTGATAAATACATTTGCAACTGCGATAGGTACATGTTGCATTTGGACAATTTTTAAAGCGCCTTTTCCAACTAAAAAAAAGTGCCAGACTCTCGAAAAATATGCCAGATTGCAACTCTGTCGCACTACGGTCACTCTGTACGTCGGTACATTTGAACGCTAAGATAAAATCGAGTGTTGCAGTCCAATTGATAGCAGCATTTGATATCTGCAAGGTGACAATTGGAGCAATCGGCGTACACAAAGAACAACCTGCATTTCAATGCACAACGACTTTGCCAGGTATGGGCACGGCCAGTGATGCCAATCTGGCATATATTTTTTTAAAAAGAAAAATGCATAATGCTTTTTTAGCAATTTCTGTAATTTTTGGTATTTTTCGATTTTTGTTCTTTTTTTTTACTGGAATTTTGGTCATTCTTATACATTAAGCTGACATACATAGAGTGCATCGAAGTTTTAGATGTTTTCCATGCATCAGATGGTATGTGAAATGCGGAGCGGCTGAAGTGTGAGGGAGATGAATCCTGTTTATTGTTTTCGTGGAGATAAGTAGATACATGGGCTACTACAGACATATGGTGAAGGGTTTATATCTTATCTTTGATGGGCCCCGCATACGTCAGAAAAATACAACCGCTGTAGTTAGATTTCTGGGATTAAAGGTGTAATTTTTATTTTTATTATTTTCTATATAAAAATTTTAAATTTTGGTTTCGTTTCGAGCGTTGGTGTCCATTAGCTCTACATGTCCCAGCCGTCTTTAACGACTGACGCGTACTTTTCTGACCAGGTCGACCTCCTCCTTCAAAGCCCGTCAACGCAAACGGGATCGAAAATCACTCAAAGAATTTTGCGTTCGAAGCGACCAAGTAGATCTACATCCAACTTTGATAACGTCCATGATTCTGCGCCATTAAGTAGGACTGGGATGATCTTATGTAGAGTCTCATTCTCGACAAAGAACATTTACTACCAATAAAGCCCACGCCAGCATTATTGAGGGCATATCAGTATTCCCAAGGTACCATTCGGCAACTTCCTAAAAGCAACTTTCAAAACGAATGAGACTACAGGGTCGTGCACCTACTACTCCATACTACGTGTTGTTTTGAGACTTCCGTACACATGGGGAGTGTGTTTAAGCCAGGCATTCTGTCATTATTCCTGCGTTTAATCCTGCGGAACTACTTGAGATTATTATTTTTCAATAATAATCTCGCGATCTACACTAGGCCGCTCTTAAGGTGCAGGTTTTATGTCACTAAAATTGAACTAGTCAGGAATTTATTGTTTACCTGGACACTGTGAATGTGATGATATTGAGGGTAACGACAAACCATGAAATTATACAGCGCTACAGTCTGGGGTGGACCTGGGCCTCAAAAATCCGACGCATTGGCTTTGGCAAAGAGAATTATTCTGGAAAAAGCTATCAATGCGGGGAATCTTAGAAGGGCACAGTTTCCGTAAATTACCTGAGTTAGATCGGATAAAACCTGGATTATCAGTAACAAAACTGAGAATCACGTATGCGTGAATATTTTTTTTAAGGGTAAATTCTAAATTGCTGTCACAATAAAATAATCAATAACATAATAACATAAATAGCCCTTGTCGAGTAAATCACAATTCACAATTATTTTAAGGCAAACATTTCATTTGTGAATTGAAAATAAAAAAACATTATTTAAAAAGAAGATAAATAATAAAGTCAAAACAGATCCAACTCCAGTTGCTTCGACCGTTCTCCAGTACAGGCTGTATTTGTTTTCAAGCACAGTTTTTGTGGCTGAATAAAAATGAAAAGAACCAGTCGCGTTCAACTCCAATCACTGCACTCGATCGGTCGAGTGATATTTGACACACCCGATTGGAAATTGGAGCTGAACGCGACGGGTTCTTTTAATATTGACTTCCCCACAAACCACAAGATAACGCAGGTTGTTTTGACAATGTTGATTGCGGGTTTTACCCACTTTGATACACTTATAAAGGTGCACTCCATGGTATGGAAATTTGGTTTCTAAGCCAAATTAATGAAAGAGATCTTTTTAGATCTTAATAAATCTTTTGCGGGAGCTAATGGAGCAACAGCAAGCAAATAAAACTGTTTTATTTTATTTGTTATCTATCTTTTTTTGTAGGTGAATTCTTATGATAGAAAAAACAAAACATTTTCTTTAAATTTTTAAATGTTACAACTCACACAGTAACTTTTAACCCCGTCTTCCCCTACTATCATTTATGTGTGTGTTTTCATTTGATTTCAGTTATATGTACGAGTACCTTGTTTTTTTTCCTCTCGTTCAATGAACGGGATTCACTAACTGCCCTGTGAAGGCTTCTCAGTTCAACTGTTCGGAATCGAAATACAATTGAGGATCCCTTCTTGTAGTAATAGTGCAACTTTATTAATGCAAAAAAAGATCCAGTAGCTGTTGCAATAATTACAATGATAGATAACTGTTGGCTTTTACCGCCAGCTGAGAAAGAGAGTCTTAACATAATAACTCATTTTTATTCACATTTATTAAAAGCTTGGTTTATAATAGGCGTGTTTCTTTTTTAGTTCAGAACACAACCTGAACTGTTATACAAAAAGTTCGTGTTTCTTTTTTAGCTCACATACATCAGAGCTCAGATTTGTGTTTCTTTTTTCGATCTGAGCATAATCAGAGCGCGCTAGATGAGCTCAGAATAAATTGACTGAGCAGGCTGAGTAAAAAGCTGAATACACACTCTCAGTCACATTTGACAGAAAAAAAAAACAGGATAAACAAAATAATTGAAATGGTGGACGACCTTTGTTGCTCTGGAACTGAATGTTAACCAATTTAATAAATAAAAATTAATAAATTTTCAAATTATACATATATTTATTAAAAATGTCAGATACGTGCTCAAGTGTGTTTCATAAATACATCAGAACGATCTGAGCACGCTCGGCTCAGAGGGCGCTCATAATGCTCGAGCTCGGTTCAGAGCTCAGCTCTGAAATAAAAAATAAAAACGCCTAATATTAAACAGTAGGTACAGTCCAATTTTCTCCATTAAGAACGCAAAAGACTTCATCCGAAGTGGGAGTGTTTTTTCAATAAAATTATCTTCTGATTGAGCTCAGTGTTGGGCAGATTCCAATGAAGTGAAGAGCGCCTTCTCTTGTCCGATGGTTGCACAGAGTACATTCGTCACTTCCGACATCAGTGGCATGAAATTTACTTGCAGTAACTCGCCCCTAGCTTAGGTTTAAATACAGTTGAGATTACCTGTACATCATACCGATCATAAAAATATATGTCTGCTCCCCAAGGTCATGATTTTAAACTTTATAGGAGTTTCTTACTTGGCTTTGTTCGCTTTGCCTTCTATTCAACAAAACTAAAACAAACGGATGGCTGTGAAAAGCTAGGTCTAGGGCCGAACACTTACCTGTTGTTCCCTTTATTTATTTATTTTAGTTCTGCTCTTCTAAAAACAAAAATAAGTAGGTATGGCAAACCGGTGTGTAAACTCAACTGTTGCCTAAATGGTTACAGCGCAATATGTTCGGGTCGTTGTGTATTGCTAAAACTCTTCAGGTACAACTTAAGTATTAATATTAAAAATATACTTATGAAACTGGACATAAGTGCTCAAAAGCAATCCATCGTCTGCTTACCTAATCTCGTGCAATGAAATAAGACAGCATCGTGTTTATTTAAGTTATCACATTTTTATTTTCTTGTCAGCTTTTTTTTTTTCTTTATAATATTTTCAGTATAAGGTACATCTATAAATTAATTAATATTTTTTTCTTTATTTCTCTACTACAATAAATTACGCTATATTTACTTTTTATACAATTAAATGTTTAGAAATGACATTTATATAGTTTGGTGCGATTGCTCGCCATGGTTCTCCTCCAATGGAGTTAGGAAACAAATAATTTACACAAAGACATTTATAACAAGTATATTTAGCTTCGAAATAAAATGTTAAATTAATTTTTATCTATCTTACTATAGCGAAATATTTACAGGGGGCTCATCATAAATAAGGGAAAATATTAAAATGACTTTAAAACAGAAATAAAAACATATAACAACTTTCATTTAAGTTAATCTCTAACTTTATTACGCACACGTATATAGAAAACATAGTTTTCCACCACAGCGTATCCCACCCCAAACTGGTTTGACTTAATTTAGCATTTATTACTGGGAATCCTCTTAAAAGATTTGTATAGTTGGAAAAGCATATAAATTAAATTGTGCTTCGAGCATAACATTAACTTTGTTGGTGACCCGGTGAGAAGTGAGTAAATAAGTGTTTCGTAGGTGCTTTGTACAGGTATAAGTATTTTAGAGTGTTTTTTTTTTGTATTGTTATTGGCGTATGTGTGAGATATAAATATATAGTTACTACTAATACTGGACCAGTACTTAAGGATAGGTTTTCTAAACTTGTATTGAGCATCGATTGTTCTCTTCTAAGGGAATGTGTTGATCGAATCTATGATGATGACGAGATAAATGTATATTCGATTCTGGTTGTGTGAGATCATCCTGGAGACTTAGAGCTCGTAATGATTCAGTGAAATGTGTACGTTTCGATTTCGCTTCTAAGGTTATTTTAGTTCCGAAATTTTGACTAGGATAGGACAAAAGTTTGACATTCCATATTGTGTGTTTTACACTTCGCTTTGCATGCAATGTATAGCGGAATCCTGTGACAGTTCATCCAGAGATGATTCTGAAAAGATAATACAAAGAACCATAAAAGTTATATACCTATGAGTTTGTTTAAATATTTCTGGCGTATTGGTTTTAACAATAAGAAACTCCTATTCGATATTTATATCGCACTGATGAAAATGGACTTATTTCAATTTATTAATATTTTTTTTATTCATTATCAAATTTGATTTGTGGACCAACTACAAATGATAGACATAAAGCTTGAACTGTACGCAATTGGTTTGGTGTCCCAAAGCGTGACAGACTCAGCGGTGTAGCAATTGCAATAGGAATAGTAAATAACAGCTCACCTGTCAATTAAACAAGTAAAAGTGATATCATCGGCCTGGCCGATGCTTGGATACCCTCCATTGCATACTAGTCATGCATAATTGGTTTTGTATGGGAGGTACCAGAACTATTTGACCGACATAGCCCAATTTTAATATCAACCTGACGACGATAAAAGTAAGTCCTCTCACAAAATTTCACTTACCTAGGTCGATTTTTTTCGACGCTATCCTGTTTTCAACAGACAGAGAGACACATGGGCCTAATATTGATTTTATATGGGAGGTACCAGAACTGCTTGACCGACATAGCCCATTTTCAAAATCAATATGAACCTAACGACGATAAAAAGAAGTCCTTTCACCAAATTGCATTCGCCTATGTCAATTCCTTTGGGCGCTTTCGTGCTGTCAACAGACAGACAGACGGATATGGCTAAATCGATTTCGAATGTGATCCTGATTCAGAATGTATATACTTTATGAAGTCTCCGGTGACTCCTTCTTGGCGATACAAATGTAATGACAAAGTAAATATACCTTCCTGTAGAGGGTATAAGAAAAATATCTTATTAAGCAAACAAAAATTAGGTAGGTACATTTCATAGAATTTTAAAGTAATATAAGACCTTTTATGTTTGATCTCAAAGATATTTATATGAAGAAACCATTTTAAGAATCACAAATTTTGCAAATAGCATCTACTCGAAATTGAGAAGTGGTAGGTACTTGCGTACTCCGGATAGTCTAATTGTACCACTGCGCAGGCAGTGCCGTGGCCAGGATTTTTTTTCCGGGCTTGTTTCCAAATCTTACGAGGAGTTCTTTAAACAAAAAACTATATATACCTATTTATTATTATTTATTATTTATTATATTATATATTTATTAATTTATTGATTTGTATTAGTTATTAAATCGTATGTGCTTAACCGAACATACTTTAACTATTTTTTACACACAGTTTTCAAAGATGTCTTGATTTTTTTTTGACGTGAGATCAATCTACTTATGTGAATCCACATTAGTATCCGAATGAACAGATATCACAGCAAGTGAGCTAAATATTGCATTCCCCATAACGCTTCGGCACACTTTTAATCCTTTTAATAGTTGAAAAGTATCTTTCAACAATAGCTGAGTTTACTGGAAGCGTTGCCAAAACCGTAAGCAAGAAGTTTATACATCTAAAGTAAGTCTTGTCACATATATAAACCAATTTCAAAACTTCGGTAGAAGGATCACTCGACGATATTTTTTCGCACCAAAGAATGTACTCAGCTGACAACGAAATTGCATTATCTCGCTCGCTCAACTGCAGCAAAATCTGGGAGAAGAGCTTGAAACGATGGTAAAAAGTCTTCGTTGACCATGAATCTATGCAAGGAATAAGTATTGGATTGGATTGGAACGCGTTGTTTGTTTCAATGAAGTTCTTGGAGCTCTTAATTCAACTTCAAATAAGTTCTCGGAAAGTTGGGATGCGAATTGAAAAGGGTCTCTGAAAAAAATTGTCGGCATTTTCTCTGATGTTCTTAAGAAAATTCAGAACTTCTTTTGTTTCGCGATTGCAAAAACGAAATCTAAGGATTTGTTCTGTAGGAAAACTGACAAGGGCAGCGTTAAATTGAATAGTTTTTCGCATACAATGAGGTATACTAGGAAATCAATTTTTTGGACCGCTGCCAAAAGTAATCCGTATAATTCAGATGTGGTTATTCGTATTCGAACCCTGTGAGCGAGCTGGTGGCTGATGGGGTACATTAGTTTACCAATGCTGAACCTGCTCAAGGATGATCGTACTAAGGTGGCAGAACTTTTGGTATTGGAAAAGTTGGTCCACATTTGAAAGCGAAGACATGCACAGAAAAATCATCAAGATTTGCGCCCCCAAACCATCTTTCAACAAAATTTATGGAAAAGGATGAAAAACCGACTCAAAATTATTTAGTAATCCACATTTCTCTAAACGCGGAGGAAGTAAAAGTCTCAGAGTGTAATATGTTTTTTTTCCGGAGATTGAACCAGACATCGCGCACTGAGCTCCTGCACTAAATGCAGAATTAAATACCTGGCAATTCATGTGAAAATGATTGCTACCTTCAAAGGCTACGTTTCCTATAGGTAGCATCAAACGTTGTTGGCTATGCTGAGACGAATATTAGATCTTTTGACTAGAGATTTTTAGCACTCACTGTTTACAGTACAGCTCTATGGCTTTTTCCTCATCATCTGGAGAGTAGTGGGTGACTTTGCCCGGAGTACATTGATTGCGAGAGATGTTGTCTCATACGGTACAAAAGCAAAACATACGAGTACATCAATTTACAGGCCAAACGCTTTGGGACTAGTATTGCAATCCTGTGAAACTGCACCAAAAGTTCAGGCGGGTCATTCTAAATTACTGCATTTGTATCTTTATGTTTTATTAAACTTGTTTTTCACTTACCGTGGGCGGGGTATAGCGAAGTCTTGCTCGCATTTAACTGCATCGGATTCTGACCATTGTTCTGAAACGAATACGTAAGCTGTAGATTGATATGTCGAGCAAATGAGTTTCCCTCTGGCTCACGCACTAAAAATAAATAAGTGTGTGACCAATAAATATACATGTACTAAAACGAGGGATCATTTAAAACTTTTCTTTGCAAAATCCTTTTACGCCCAAAATGAATGGACACTGTTATAGCATGCGGTCTTAAATTACTTACTTTTATTCTTACCAGCATGGATGTGTTTTTTCTGGCGGGCTCGCGAGTTTTGGAACCACACCTGTGTCACTCGCTTGCTTAAGCCCGTCACCGACGCTATTCGTTCCAAGTCTTGTCCGTCGGGATTGCTGTCTATTTGGAAATTGGCCTGCAGCACTTGTAGCTGTTCCTCGGTGAAGGTTGTCCGAACGCGTTTCGTCTTACTTTTGTGATAACCATCGCCGTCGCAACCGTCTAAACGGAAAGGGGAAACCAGTATGAACTCGGATGTTGTAAAAGGTTGGTGCGTCCTAATCGTGGCTATTAACTTACCATCGCTCGATGTTGTGCCGCCTTCCACAGTCTCCAAATAGTGCGCCTTACACAGCACCCTGTCCTCCAGCAGGGCAAACTGCTCCCCAGTCGACAACTGTCGTCCACATGAATCGCACGCGAAGCAGGCCAAGTGGAACACTAGATCCCTAGCACGACGCACCCAGTCGGACGCCGAAATACCACGACAGCATTTTGAACATTTCGCCCCGAAGTTTCTGTAAGCAAAAAGAAACACAAGGCTTTAGCATTTCACATTAAATATATATGTAGCTTAGATATGATCTAAGAAGTTGTCAAAATTAAAAGACCGTTAATCTTGCATATCTATGATTAAACCTAAATGAATTGCGACCGGTCAAACTAAATATATAAGAAACAAACATTAAAAAAAAAAATAATATAAAACAACTTTATTACCCTCCCGTAACGTCTTCCGTCGGCGGCGGTGGCGGCATATACGTTTCACTCCAACACGAACTCATAAAGTTAGCCACGGCGTAGAGAAGAGCTCGCAATACAAGTTCTGAATGGGTTTCAATTTTTCGGTCAAAAGTACTAAAAAAAAACAACAGAAAACCTCGTCCCGGTGTCAATGGGTCTCGTTTCCGATCAAAGTGACACTAAAAACAAAAATTATTGCATCGTAAAACGAAATCCGAAAAACAAATATTTTTCCTTCTCGGACTCTGCGATCGTTGGGATTTGAGTCTGAGTTGCAGTATCACAGTCACACTTCCCTCTTACACACTTGCAAAGTAAGCAACTCCGTAAGCACTCTGTGCGGGTATAACATTCTCAACTCGATTTGACTCAACCAGTCAGGCAGCTAGGTGACCGGCCTGCCAGATGTAGTGGCAGTGGACATATCATAACACAGGTTACGACTTACGAGTAGACATTCAAGAGCAGGAGGGCGGGATACCACGATGGAAAAACATCTTGAGAGTTTGTTCCACCTTCTCGCATGTTATTCTGCTGGCGGGAGTGTGTGCATTCAGCTCACTCAACAGCAGGGCCAGGCACTTGAAGTTGTACACTTGGGAATGTTATTTCGATCATAGATTGAAGGAAATAACATTTTGACATTTCAATTAACATTTGGATTTGATTTCTTCTTGCTGATGCAGGAGTTGTCATTGACTACGTATCATTAACATAATTCGTATATATATACGGAACGTTTTGAATGCCAACGAAATTGTATAGCTGCAAACTAAAGAGTTAGTCCACCGAACTGGAAAGTTATTTTCTGACACTACATGGGTGATTCGTCACCCAGATTTAGGGCCAATTTCGAACATATCAATATATTTAAAAAACTACTATTAATACCATCACGTCCTGCAGTAGTAGTCGGAAAGTCAGCAACCACTACTCGACGAGGAGGCGATAATGTGGGAAATACGAGTACTTCGGGAAGCCAGTAATGCAAAGACCACTGGAAAAGTGATAAAATAAATAAAGGCTTAAATTGTTGAAAGTAGACTTCTTCAATGTGGAGACGTTAACGTACTTTTCAAAATAGGCCCAGTACTAACAGAACATAATGGCAGTAAGTCTGTACAGACCACGGATGATTGACAAGAATATGTAATATCTCAATGGCAATCGATGTCCACTATTAGGAAAAATTGCGCAGCTACATCGAGTACGACGGTCAAGCGATAGCCGACCCATTGATACAAAAGCTCAATATGTTGTCATGAAGCCAGCTTGAAGCACAAACAGAAAGGTTTTCCCGAAAAGAAGCCCCCACCGATAAGAAAAAACTGAAAAAGTAATTTTTATATACATATACCTAGTCCAGCCATAAATTCTGTTACAAATATAAAGCGGCATAAAAAAAACGAGTAAACATTTTAAATTGTTTTTTTTTTCTGCATTTATTAGATAGTAATATTTGAAAAACTAAAATCCATCACTCGAAATGACCACCTTTTGCCTTAACACAAGCTCTCGAACGTGTTGGCCATTGAGCTATTGCGGCACGTACTGTTTCCATGGACATCGTTGACGCTGCCACGGTCAACGATTTTTTTAGTCTCTCCAAATTTCTGTGGGGTGTTTGGCACGCCATGCTTTCCAATGGGTTCAGAATTCAGATCTGGACTTCCAGACGGCCAATCCTCTGTGGCTATTAAAGCAGGAATATTGACCCTGAGCCACTCCTGCGTGGTTTTGGCTTTATACGCCGGAGCAGAGTCTTGTATGACCCGTCTTTCTTCATCAAATAGAGTATTTTTTAGTGTCTTTACAACACCCTCTATCATATTTTGCTGATAGACTTTTTTACCTCTTTTGACATATTTTTCACAGAAGGTGAAAGGCCCCCCACCAAACCATTACGGAAGCGGGATGATGGCCACGCTGAACCCTTGGAATTACTTTTTTCGCTTCCTTTGATGACAAAGCATAAACTCTATCTATCATTTTGTTTGTTAAAAACTTCTTCTATGGTAAACATTTTTTCATCCGTAAAAAATGGGCATTGTTCGCGTGCCACAGCAAGAGTCGCTTGCATCCCTTTGCCCTAATTTTTTGAGTTTGAGTTGAGCAGCTAAAAGATATCCTGTTGATCGACGATAGGCTTTCATGTGAAGATCACCCCTAACTAGCCTAGACATCAATCTGGGCATATACAATTCCCTAGACATGATCTTCTGCTTCCGAAGGGGAGATCTTCGAATACGTTTACGCAAAGCTTTTACTACCGCACTTGTACGTGCGACCCGTGGGCGACCACCTCTTGGCGTGTCCTCCACTTCCGACAATTCACTGAATCGACCAATAGTTCTTATCTCTTTCTCTTATTTTTCCAGTCTGTGAATTCGTGCTATTAATGGCCGCCGGGTAGCAATATTTCAGTAACAAACAATTTGTAATTATGATAATAATAAACGTAAAAAAACAAAATTTTGAGTATGGTTTTTAGATAGCTTGACTTGTTCGGCCCCAAAAAATGTTCATCCATTCACATTTCAGTTTTTTTCTAATTTAGTTTATATGAATTGCATTTTTGACAGTTGAATTCATGCAGCTGCCTAAATGTAAAGCCTGCGGAGTGGGGGTTGTTCGAAAAAGCAAGTTAAGCCCAAGTTTCCACTAAGGCATAGGTGGATTTTCGAAAATGTATTCGATTAAGTTTCTATCAGGCTTGGTTGGTGTTTCCAAATTCGTTTATTTGGCACCACATTTGTACAAAATCGGAATATTATTTAGATTCCGTAGTTTAATTAACACTGACCAGAGTCAGTGATTGATGTTTTGGCAACAACAATAACTACTACATTAGGAACAGTAAAAATGCAAATGCTATTCATATTTAAAAAAAAGAAAAAACATATTAATATCGGCAAAAAAAATCTTCAAAGTACGAGTATGTGATTAAATTTCTAACAAAATGACTGTGGTATTTAATGGGATTCCACGATTTGATTTCCGAATTCAGATTTTGCGTATTCAATAAAGAATCCAAATTGTTTTGATAATTGTTGGTATGCGGAAGCTTCATTTCGTTTGCTATTATATAATATTCTTTTACAAATTTTATAACAATACATTTTGAGGTGCCCACTGATTGTTTTTATTAATCTCTCTAAGTTATTATTATTAAGTTATCTCTAAGTTCTATTTTTGGAATAGAAAGTGTTCTAAACATTTTTTTCTAATGCTGCCATATTTTATTGCGCAAGTTTGCATTTTACTTATCAATTAGAGATTATAAATTATGCTGAAACTTAAAAAAATGTTTAACACCATCTAAAGGGTCCGCCAATTACCTTTTTTTTTTTTTGAAAATGCTATAAAAAAAAACTACTGAATATTTTCTCAAATTTCTTTTTTTATTTGAAAGTACAATCCTTCCGGTTAATAATGGAAAATGGCTGTCTCGGCTGGCCATGCAGTAGCCTACACGATCGGTCCAATTTTTAAGCACATTATCGATTGTGTGCAGCTGTATTTCACCAATGGCTTCACGAATATTGTCCTTTAAAGCGTCAATTGTCTCTGGCATGTCGGCGTAACACTTTACGCTCTTTTACGGCACCCCACAAATAATAGTCCAACGGTGTCAAATCGCAGCTCCGCGGTGGCCAAACGACATCAGCTCTGCGGCTGATAATGCGATCTTCAAAAACAAGGCACAAAACATCGAGTGTAGCTTCGGCTGTGTGGCACGTAGCGCCGCCCTGTTGAAACCAAATGTTGCCAATATCCTCCTCTTCAATTTTTGTGAACAAAAATTCGTTCAACATGGCCCGATAACTATCGCCATACTTTCTTATTTCTTAAAATTAACAATGTGTTTCATCCATAAACCAGTTCATGTTCACCTATTGAAAGCGACACAATTCACTTTGACTGACGTTTCGATTTCGTTTGTTCCCGTCATAATAATTCGACTTCTGTCACATCTGTTTGTCATTCCTTTTATTGTTTGGTGTTTACCTAGAAGTTGTTTGTGCGTCGTTTTGAAAAGATATTAAGTGTATTTACATCTTGTAATTCTATTATCGATTAGTAAAATATTCCACATTCTTTTAAATATTCTACTATTCCATTTAAACGTTTTTATTTGACAGCTATATGTATTTATACTGCAATTAAACCAGTGTTAGCATACATTACATATTATTATACAAGATATACAAAGATCTTGAATATATTTATTATATTTAGAACACAAATGATTGTTAGTAATAATATGTAGGTATATATGTATATGAATTAATATTTATGTTGCCAAATAGCTTTTTTAATTTTTTTTTTTTTTTTAAGTTTTCCCTGAAGGGTATTGGTCTGCACTTTTTAGAAATTGCCCTCAGATAGACCATAAATATAATTTTTTGTTGCAGAGCTGGTTCATAGAACGCAAACCCCAACCACCTTCAATTGGTAAAACCGGTATGTTACCGGCGTTTTTTTCTTCCTTCTGTATCCGACCGTTGCGGCGACTAGCCGACCTTTTTTTATTCGTAACGCAATAAAAGCGAAGCTTTCTAACAAATCAATTTATTTGTTTTAATTGGTGTATTGGAAAGTGAACATCGGTGTACAGGTGCAGTCTTATCACAAAACAATATCTTTTTCCCTTCGAAATAAAAAACGTTGTTTCCAAAGCTTAGACCATCACCTATATAAATTGATATTTAAAGAAGCTGCTTATTTCTATGAAGCAGAGGAGTTGTTAGAAAGTTGTTTGCCTTCGGTATCAAGTGATCTATCTTTTACCCAGTTGTTTACAAAGCTTAGTGCAAATTCGTACATACAATACTTTCGCTTAGAACAACATCCAAACGAAAGCATTAGCTGATCGGCTTTCAAACCCATTCAAACAGATGCGCCCAATTGAGAGATATTTAAGAATGATAATACTTATACTTAGGCTAAATAAAGTCTGATTTTCTGTACCAATTGACAGTGCTAAGCCTCTCGGGCGCCGAATCGTTAAACGAATCCATCTATTTGGCCCACAAACAATAATCAATATTGTGTAAAATGTCTTTCTTTACCATGAAATAGGTACACAAGTTTTCATTTTTATTTTGCAAAGCTCTGTGTAGCCATCGAATTGTGGAATAAAATCAGCTTTTAACCGTTACAACACTTTCGTCAACAAGTGAAAGGCCAGCCAATGCAAAGCACAGGAGATATAGATTACTTCGAATATCAACCAACACATGATCAGATGGTGAAAGTTTGTCTAGTTTCCAGGCAGTTTGATGAAATTTCGAATCCAGTGATCGGATTACAATAACAAGGTGTAGGCACACATACAACATCCATCCTACAGATTTTGGCTTAATTATTCACATAATGGTCGCAATGCCAAAACAAACAATTGACACCAACAAAATGGTGACAGGGGAAGTGTTTACTTTCCATAATCCGACTCCGACATCTCATGCCTTGGATACATTTGTAGCGAAATCGCCTTCATCGACATTTATACATGGTTGGCAGTTATTTTTTCATCTAAATCGATTACGGTAACACCCCGATACCTCTATTCGATGGCCAAGTCTTTGGGTTTTTTTTAATTTTTTTTTTAGCCTGTGTGTGAGAAGAGGCATAGAGCTGAAAGAACAGCGCATTATTTTCAGTAGGGGATTTTCTTTGGGTATCGCATTTGGACTTTGTTTGTTTTTCTATGTCTATAAGTGCTTACCAAATGGTTTGTGTTGTCAGAAAATATTGACACATAGAGGTGTACCAATCAACTACTTGCAACACCCAAACCCAACTGGTGTGATGTGTTTGCTTTGCTTAATTGGTTAATTGGATCCGATTTTATAAAAATGCCAAAAAAAAGTTTTTTTTTCGTTGAAGAACACCTTTCATATGTTCCCCATGAAATAAATGTGGGAAATCTCTGCCCGACTTGGCCATTGGCATTCCCACGAAAATTAGAAAACGGCATCCTTGCATCGTTAACCACACATGATTAATTCGCGCAACAGTAAATAAAAATATATTTGCCCCCAAAGAGCGTTAAATCAATCTGCAGCAAATGTTACTTCCATTTGAGTGGATGCGCACAAAACACGAGCAACAACGCACGTGGCCGTAATCCCTAATTATTTCTCACTCAGCAGGAGCATCACAATGGACAAATCAAGGAAATCCTTGAAATTATTCTGTGATCGAGATAATTGTATAAGAATCGAATTAACATCAGACACAAAGGACAAAGGACACGAGTCGGGCGCGATGTTATCGTAAATGTATCCGCTTCCCATACATATCCATTTATACTTACTTTCCATAGTCTGTTTTGCAATACACTTGTCTCTCGCGTATGAAACACGATTGCTGTCGATCCAGAGGCGATAAGCAAACGCAACATCGCAGGCAGGACCCATGCCAAGAGCATCCGCCAACTTCAAGAAAGTATCTATCCGAGATTGGCTCCCCACACGCTGCGCACGACCGCAGCTCAGTCTGGAAAGAGAATTGAACACACACGTGAATTTATTAGTTATAGCCGGCCATTATGTGTAGCTGTGGATAAATATTAAATTATCTGCGATTAGCATAAGTTTAAATTGATTAAAGTTGTTTGCGGTTGCAATTGATTAGACACGTTTTTCATTTGCAGTCAAGTACATTTTTCATATTTGATGTTCTATTTTGGTATGGGAGGTTATATTATTTCCACTATCGGTATCGGGGTAATTAGAACATCAGAATTATAGTTCAACCTTGACGCAAAGTTTAACTTGCAATTGAGACCAGTTGAGTCAAGTACTGACAGGCATAGTTCACTTGCCCCCACATATGGTTGGTAAACTCGAAATTTAAACATATTCTACAACTTGCCAGGTGACTTTATTTTTATAGACTTTTTGCTAGCGTGATGTTGTTGGGGCGTAGTCGATTAAAATTAAAAATAATTTTTAGTTATTCATACCGAAGAATCAAAAATATGAATTTTAATGCTTTGAATTCTGAATTGCACATTGGGACTAATGTCTGCATCAAAGTTGTAACAAAGTTCTTCGTGTAAATAGTCGAATTGTTCTCTAAGCAACGTTAGGAACTGCTATATTTAAGAGTTTCAATGACAAAACTGAGCTTTTCGGAACACAGGCATTTATATGACGAAGTACATTCTTAAAACCGTCTCCAACACAACTTGAATTAAAGAACCATAAATTGAATTTTAAATTTATTCAAAAATAGACGCGTCGATTTTATAAGGATGTATTTTCGACAAAAGAACGTGATGCCAAACTCTGTCAAATGTTTTTGATCGAAATGTCTAAATCTTCCTTAGTTCCTTTGAATAGTCCTATTACTTGTCCAGGGTCCAGCACACTAACCATTGAGCAAATGCGATCTTTATTAGGTCCTATAATCAGGACCGTCGAAATGAGGGTTGGGGGGTAAGGATTTCCGCCAAGCCCCGATTTTGTGAGGGGCCCGGAAATCCGAAACAAATAGCTATTCAATAATAATATTCTTTATATTTATTATGACGCTTTTAAATTCATTCACTTTACATACATGGGCCCGGCATTTTTCCGTCCCGGTAATTTTTCTTTCGACGGCCTTGCCTATAATCGGAATAAAGTGACTATGGCGCAAAAAAGTGACCATTGAGTTCCATGAATTATTGTGCTGAATGAACTGAACATTGTCTTACAAATAGAAGGTATGACAGTTTTCACTAGCTTGTGCTATTCTGTCTTTTTCTATTCCTGGTTTTCTTCACTACACAGAAATATATAAGCAAAAACTTCAATATACACTATAGAGTTTAGTCTCACGTACATAACGGCCAGTCCGTCGAAGATATTTAGAATTCCGTCGATTTAATTTTTGCACATATTTATAAATATAAATAACAACTTCTCCTATCGCACTACGACAACTCTGTCTGCTTTTCTCCACATCCAAAATCCGATCAAAATTGCAAATATTCGTAGCGGTAATTATTGAGTACCTATTACAATTCTGTTACAACTACTGTAGTAAGCTTTGACAGCAACGCATTATTTCTATTGCTTCTTTCGGAACGATAAAAATGTCTGTTGCCATATTTTTATTTTTCTGTGTATATTTCAGCAACTATGTATTTTGTTAATTTTTGGTATTTGTGACAAATTTATGAAAAAATATATTTTTGGTCCATATTTCTTAAAATTCAGTTTCAGCCGTAATAGGTACGACAAAAAAAATCGTGTACCTTCTGATGATCAGTTTTAAAATGCTTGATTTTAAAAGGATTTAGGAAAATTCACAAACTTTACATGTCAGGGTGATAGCTACGCTGATTAAGAAACTTTCATCGAAACGGTAGATCGAAAATACGATCCCTGTGGAATCATATTTATATTTACTAGAATCGCTTGCGGTCGAAAATCGACCATTCCTTTTATGGTATGTAAAATGTAATACTAAAAAACGTACCACAATTATTTTTTCGTTACCTATTTATGTTTTTTCTTGTTTAAACGAAAATAGCGACATCTAGATATCGAAAAAAATACCTAAATGAGCTGCTCCAATGGAAACAGGTTCTAATCTAAGAAGATTTATGTTTGAATACGTTAATATGGTAATATGTCGGCGAAAAATTTAATGTCGCCAAAAACCTTTCAATTACCTGTTTTGTATGCGGAATCTATAACTTCATTTTACCAGCCTTAATGGAAACATATACCCACGATTTTTGGTTTGTGCACATCGATGGCAGAGTACCCTTCGAATGATATAAGTTTCATTCTCCTCATTTCATAATAAATACATGAAAAGTGTACCGAAACTTTTGATGTTCACGTATACTAATACGTATGACATGATATTTAATATCAAAAGTTCTCAATGTTGCAGTGTTACTTAAATTCAATATACCTATGGTGACCAGAACCACCCGTTCATTATAATAATGAATAGTTCAGTATTTGAAGACAATTTTCAATATGAATTATTTTTTTATACAAAAAAAAATATAAATGCTCTGTACTTTGGAAGTTGTTCTGTATTTTATTTAAATTCTTAAAAATAATAGCTTTAACATTAAGAAAACCAAAATACAATTATCGAAACAGTAATGTCAAAGTGCCCTAACTTGCTCAACGAGCCAACAATTAACCTAGTACTAAAAAAAATGTGCCATTTAAGTTTTTTTTTTTTAAATCACATCACATATGAATTGTTCATTATTTGAAATTCTAAAATAAATAAAATAAAAATAAAATTCACTGTAATATACCCCAGAATCACATTTTTTATATTTGTTTATGTGTTTGATATCAGTGGAGAAGTCCATTTTTACTTCCATCAATTTGCTCAGTATGTTTTTGCTTCCTACTTTTTCTTAGCGGCAAAAAACTTACTAACTTATGTATGAAACCCCACAAGGTTTAAATTGTAGTATTTTTTTTTTTAAACTTGTGCTTTCAAAATTTGAAATATTATTCACAGCACTTACTGTATCTGACACGTATTCTTTATAACGATCTGAATAAAAGGTGTTTTCGTGTTGGAGTAAGCTCAATTCAGTTTCTATACGAAACTTATCAAAAGCTTCCACTATAATATTCCTCAGAGTAAAGCCATTGCAACGTTTTATTCTACTACCGAATATGCGAACTTAAACACAATGCAGCTACGCCCAAAATGAATTAATGCTTGCGTGTAAAATATTCCCGATTTACATTCGGACACTTCAAATATTGATGTATGCAGCACACAAGGGTATCAAGATCTCAAGAGGAATTAAAGATTTATTACCTATCTCAAGTAATAATGTTTTATGTTCCTCTTTGTCTTTTTCTTTCGTTTTCGGCTGTTTCTTTTTATTGCATCATACTCGATTGTTCCATAGTGTTTGTCTGATTCATCACTTCGTAAAATTTTACGAGTTCTAGGTGCGAGATTGAGATCCGCAGAATTTATCAAAACCTGAGTCTTGATGATTCGTAGGCTTACACCTATAGAGGTAAAAAAGTTTCCAAATGGATTACTATTTTCAGGTTTCTTTTCTCTACCAGTAAAACTACAACTCAACGTGGGAAAAAGCACAAATAAAATACAAAAACAGCAGAAAAAAAAAAACAGGAATCATCGACAGATATGTCGTGTGTATGGCCTACTGTTGTACCTACTGTATTTCTTGAGGAATTCTCAACAGTTTTGGATATCTTAGCCATGGTAATTCCGTGTTTCTGTTTCATTTATTCGAAAAATATGTTAAATATACCCATAATGGACTACAGAACTACACAATACCTTCTTTTTTTTCTTCAAAAGATACTACTCCAGTGTTTGGTTGTCGAGAAGTTAAACGTCCCATAAATAAGAACAATTTAATAGATGTTACCTATTTAGCAGCATAGTGTGGACTTGTAGCTCGCATTTGGGTGATTATTTTGACGAATTTATGTCATATTTGGAGTCGGAACGGGTTTTATGTAAAATAAAATCCGAACGTAATAGCTGCTTTAAACGATAATAATGATGCGCTTTTAATTGTTTGTTAAAAATTGTAGACTCGATGTAGACATTGACAGATGGGGTAACTCTGTCCAAGATTTTATTGCACACCATCTCCGTCTCACTTGGACGAAATTCAGATTTTTCATTTTTTTTTGAGTAGCGCCAACTTTGGTTGGAATTAAATCTATTTCGAAAAATGTGCCAGAAGAATATACCAAGATAGTAAATATTTCTTGTCATCTTTCTCACATGAGTGGTATTTTTGCCAGATTTAGCACTTTGTGTAAACAATCGGTGATTGTAAACTTGACACATTTTGCTTAAGTAACAAGTTTTAACTTATGTATGATAATCGACAGATTAAGAAAGTAAAATAAAGTTTTTAATATTGTATCAAGTAGGATAAAGAAGGTCGTACTGAAGAGGGGGACAACATCGACCTCGGCAATGATACTGATAAGTCAATAGATTTTGACGAAGGATTTTGAGAAAACTATTTTGTTTTGCTACTCCTCACTACGAGCTCATACTATCGAAGAGTTTTCGCAGTGTAATTTTTCTTAAATTTTCCGCAACACCTCTGGCATTGAGGAATGTTAATATTAAAATTTAATGTTAGTTACATATTATAGGTAAATGAACTGAAAACAAGATCTGTCTATACGAGTCAAATATTCACTAGTTTAATATTTATAAACTAATGGATTCAAATAGGTTATAGAGTTATGCAGTGAGTTGACTTAAACCCTATGCAAGTTTGGGAAAAGTAAATGCATAAAATGTCAAGCTGAATAAAGCTCTGCATGGACGAGAATTTTAATAGGTTAATTATACCAAAAAAAAAAACCTGGGGATGGCGATGGGGCCGTCTTGGTGCCTGGTCTTTTGTGACGATCTCACAACCTAACCTAACCTAACCTATACCAAAAATACAGCAGTTCTATGCTCTTACAGGAACGCAGGCACAAATGTGCACAAGTAAGTTACATAGTAGACGTCAGATAGAATAAAACAATGTTACTGGTGAGTTGCTAACTTTTATGCAGCGTTTATTAAGAGCAAAAAGAAAGATTTGAACCTATAAGACTGAATAAGAGCCTTCTAAGATGGAAAATAATAGTACATCAGTTATTTTATCAAAAAAAATAAAACTGTCGCAGATCCCAATCAGTTGTCATATTAAATTTTGTAGTACAGAATGGCGCAAAATGAATCATTCAATTTTGTTTTTGCATTATTTTTTACTAAGTAAAAAAAATTATATTGAGTGATTGTAAAGATGATACCGTCAAGTGGCTGCCGCTAGTCTTGATAAACATTTGTGCGCGTTTTATTGCATTTTCCATGACTTTCCGCAAGATATCCGGTGAAACCTGTTCCGTATTTCCGATGGTGTCCTCAAAAAAAAAAAAAAAAATACGGCCCAATCACTCCTCCCATGTGAACGCCGCACCACACAGTGGCTTGGAGTGGATGTAATGGTTCTTCATGTAACACACGCGGATTTTCAATGCAAAACGCAGAAATTGCCTATTGACGTACCCGCTTAAGTGGTGATTCGACACACTGCGCTAACACCACCGACCTATTATTATTGGTCAAAAAAATCGACACAATTATTCATCGCTCTTGCGGAATATAGGGTATAGCGCTCTATTGCTTATCTGTTTTATGCTGCAGCTGTCTAGTTCAAGAATGTCAAATGTGATTGACGTACGACGCCATTTGCAAAAGTTATAACATCGTCCGATAGGGTGATTAATTTTGCATCTAAGAAAATTGTGGTATACACAAGTAAGTGTTACCTTATATAAAAAAAAATAATTCATCTGCGATAGGTAGGTATAGTCATCAAGAAGCAATAAAATATGAACACCCTTGTTAGTTCATGACAGTATCTGGGTAAATACCTACAACGAAAAAAAAGACACCCATTAAAAATATTTCAGAAAGTAGCTACCCAGCCATTATTCTAGTACAAACTTATATTTTTTCGAATTTTACGTTGAAAGAAGTCACATTTTTCTTGAATAGCTAGTTGTAATAATCTAAAACAGCACAAAACCTACAAACTGTCACTGACTGGCTGTGTCATTCCATTGGTTAGTAAACTACAAATCTCTTAACAATAGCAAACCTATACCTTTTGTATGCACCCGTCAGTTTGCCTTGCCTGGTCTTCCCCTAACCAGGAACTAACTTTGAGGCGATCACCCTAATCACATAGGTAGGTTTGTTACATTCATAAAGAAGCCGCAAAAATGATGAGGGATAACCAAAGTCATCCCTTGTTATTCCGCGCACAATGGAAAATGGAAATTTAACGATCTCGATACCGACTTCGGTCTAAGAGTATATATCTACGCAAATAAATATTGATGCACGTCATAGAGACTACTGCGGTTAAAAACAAACTACTGCAAAGAGACAGACAATTATTCATTAAAATAACGGATTCGGTGTTTTTCTTCTTCTCATTCCCACATATTTGCACCACACCGCACCAGTAAAGGGTGCGCGTACCTGCGCGCATATATGAATTTAAAATAAACGTTTTGTGCTATTTATGAATATTTATGTCAATTAATTTCTTATTTGATTTAGGCGAATAAATATCATAAATTATGCATTTATATCATAAATTAACAGCTTGTGAGATTTTCAATTCTATTAAATTACAGGAAAAAAATTAAAAAGCTCTTATGACCTTCCTGCGAGCCAGCAGATTGAAAGGTTAATGCTGTTAGCTGTTTGCATATTCATAACAGTGGAATATGAACAATAACAAAAGGAAATTCTTTAATTATGTCAGTGGACTTTTTATTTGTGAATATTAATTGGGTTAACTAAATTTTTATGAATATGTATTTATCGAAGCAAAGACAACTAAGTGCAAGTTATAATAGCTCCTTTTGGAACGACTATCCGAAAAATTCCATGACGTTATTCTACTGTTCAAATCAGTTGCCTAGTATTCGCAAAATCGTTAAAATAATTATTAAAATTTACGCCTTGAACACGTTTTTAGTATTTTCGGTATAAGTCTGTAGAAAGCCAGTTTTAAGAAGGATAAAATTATCAAAGTAGAGTGTTTTAATAATTTGTTTATATATTATATACGATGTCATAAAATCCAAACGTCGATCGGGGTGCCCAGCAAGAAGTTCGACTCAAAGCTGGAAAGGACAGCGTTGTTTTCAGTGTGTTGCTATCTTTGATAAATCACAAATTCAATAGGAAACAAAGTTTCTCGACGATCAAGAGCGAAATAACTATAACTAAAAACATCGATTATTTAGTAATTGTGTTTAAAAATACCGACGCTTTTGGGTGTAACTTGAAATGCTTTTAAAAAGTTGAGAGATATTATTTAATTTCGTTTAGAATCAAGAAAAGAATTCCTTCAAACCCTTTGCCATTCCTGCGGTGGTGGACCTAAGCCTTTCAGCTCCAAAGAATAAAGTTCCCGCTTTTTTTGCAATATGATTTTGATCAATTGAACCAATCGCTCTAACTGTTTTTTGTTGCCTACGACTTCTGCTTTTCTGACATTTCATTCACATGAAAAGTTGTTTTTTTGTCGCAGATGCCAGCGAATCAGTTTTAGAAAGGTTTGTGGATCGCGACTATTTTATGTGGATTGTGAATAAGTTGTTCGCGGAAAGAGTTTTCAATTCGCGGGAAAATTGCTGTAATTGTAAATATCACTATTTAAATCAATTGATACGCTGTTTATTTCAGATCATGTCGTCATTGAAACACAAAGGGGGCTAAGTAACAAAAACCCCATTTTGAGAATATTCCATAAAACAACTTGTTAAAGCAAGTTCTTTGGCATCACAAAAGGTCGTAAGTGAATTTGAACCCATTGTTGAGATTTCGCTTTTTTGTTCTGCGGCGAAAGTTATACATATTATGTAATTGTTTCAGTGCACGAATGGCATGAATAACTTTGAAAACGAGACAAAATACCAGTTCTAAACAATTTTTAAAACAATAAAAGTATTTGGTCTGTAAGAAACCCCAAAAAATGTCAATATACTGTAACGAGGGGAAATCATTTTTTTTCTTTTTGCTCTCCTGTAAAATTGGTAAATATCACTTACGCCTCTTTGTGTTTTAATGGACGATGTGTTAGGTTAATTAAATTTAATGCCTTTGCGTCAGAACAAATAGCAATTTTCAATTCATAAATACAGTTTAACTGATTTGTTTGCAATTCGCCTATTCGCAATTCGCTCTCATGTAAAGAGTCCTTAAATCCTTAAAATATTAAATAAAAGCATAGGTATACGCTAAAATAATACAAAAACTTATATTTGTTTTGTGGTGTCTGCTCTTGTCGTCCACAAAAATGCAAGTGGCAAAACAATTGACATTTATCAAAAAATTGATCTGAATTGATAGTAGCAATACCAGTTTGACTCCATTCAAAATGGTAATTGAAAACGAGTTGTCAATCATTCTTTGATAGTTGACAATCGCAATACCATCTACTAAACCATCATATATCATTCTGTTTTTGACCTCGCAAAAAGTTTAACTTTGTTAAGATTAGAAATTTTAGGTTCAAACACATTTGCATGTCAACATCTCCGAAAATGATTTGTGCATAACGATCTATATAAAACCGCTGAACATTTCCTTGTTGCACTCATTTACCGAAAAAAAAAAGATCTCCCCTCCTACCTACATTTGAATGGAAGCTGCAATCTAAACCCGTACACGAAATAAAAACAGGTACGATCTACATACAATTCATTATGAATGGCATAGCTGAACGAACTCTTATCCTTTCTAAATGCCACCTGAATTGCACCTTCATCTTTCTTTCGTTTCGCGCGAGCGCAAAGCTGCATACGTCTCAGCTTAGCGCCTTATATCTTTTTCATGTCATATCACATCACATCACAGGATGCCTTCAATCGATATAAAGAAAAACCATTAAATAACCTCTCACGATGCCAGTTTGTTTGCGTGCATCGCTATCGACGAAACAAAAATACAACAAAAAAAGTCAAAAACAAAATTCCGATTAAATCGTCGTTAATACCTCATAACCTCTTTTAATCGTTTTTCATCTGCGGGACACAGTTTTTTTGTTCACTTTTGTTTAAGGCTACTTCGGACATTGTATCGATTTCAACATGTTGACCGCGCCAGCGCGACACGCACTTGTCTCCACAAAAAAGACAAACTGTCAGATTTAAAAATAAAAGTAAAAAACAAAAAAAAAATACAAGAAAATCCCCTATATCCAAGTTGAGACATCATCCATGTCGTCTGTCGTATATTTCTTGCACTACCATCGCCGGCCGTGCCGTCGGTCATCGGACGACGACGATCGAGCAAGCAAATGACAAGCCCTGGCGATAAGATTATCTAAAATTGATCGTTTTAGATGATGTGGTGGCATTCGAACATGTACTCAATATTTTATGTCCACAGACAGATAAGTCGGCCAGAGTGATTCTGATCAATGACTTTGGTCAGCTGAAACCCACCGATGGTTGTGGCTAGGTAGAAATTTCTACCTCAAAACCAAATGGTGCGCAGCAGCATCTTGAAAATGACTTAAGAAAAAAATATAAAAAATAAAAAAAAAAAAACATTCCCAATGGTGACTACACACTGTGAGCTGTCAGTGAAATATCTGAAGTAGTTGTAGAAATATCTTATTCAAATATATTGTCACGATATAGATATCTTTATATGAGAAATTTGTAAGTAGCCAGCCACTGGGTAGGACGACCGTCTGATATGAGAACCCGTTTTGGATGGATACAATAAATTTGATGAAATACGAGATTCGAATGTGGGAATTTGATTTCAACAGATTGTGATGAGATGTTCGTAAAGCTTGTTGGGCACCACTCTAATTAATTAGTACTAGAATACAATAAAACATACAAAGAACGAAACAGAAGGGAATTCCTTTGGGACAGTAGGTAAATTGGAAATTTCGATGATCAATGTTCTGCAGAACAAGAGGTTCCAGCTGCAATAGACAAAGTTTGAAGCAGTCGCAAACATAATTTAACGCGTGACAAATTGTCAAAACCTACAAGCTTTGTTGGTCAAACTTCAACGTTGAGAATCAGATAATTAATTCATATTGTGAGCAGAATTCCAAACTGGCTCCTTAAAATTATGTATAGAAAAATATTTGCCATTTAATTGTTTGACAACAAAATTATTTATTTTCAGATCAATGAAAATTTGACTGTAATTCAAATTTCTTCCACATTTTATATTTATTTATGAAAAATGTTTATATACGTTTTGCGATTTACCGACCGGTATAAATAAATGAATACCCTTGTTCCCTTTGATCTGAACATTCCATCTGCTCCTTTAACTTTTGATGGCGCTTTAGCCATGGGCGAACTTGACACTCAACCTCAACCAACGGGCTTCTCCTGCCAATTTAATCCATAGATAACTGCGTTCAGTTACGCGCGACATGTTGGTTAAAAAGTTCACTGTTTTAACGCATTTTTGCTCTGGAGAAGAGTTAAGAGCCTCCGCGCCGGGTCAGTGGTATTCTTAAGCTTGGCAAACTGTCAAGTAGGCTCTTCAAAATCAAAATGCTTCCGAGAGCTCCAAAACCATTAGTTTGGTTTAAGAAAATTCTGCGTTTTCGACTCACAGAATAACTGACAAAATATAATGAACATTAGACAGGCAAAAAATGTGTTCAACAAAAATACAAAAATTAACTCCTTAGCTTAGTTGGCTAATAGCTAGTTTAGGTTAGGTTAAGTTCTACGGTGGTTCTTTTTTGCCAGTTGTGTTTTGTTTTTTTTTTATACGTTGATATATATTTTTTTGGAATAATTTCTTAATTGAGTTGGTCTATTGGAACCGCAACCTGTGCTCTTAACAGACCTTGCTTTTGGAGGAGGATAATTCAACAATAACATCAAATTTAGAACGGCTCGTATAGTAAGAAGACTAAAGTCACTAAAAAATGTCTATTTTATAGGTTATGACTTACGAAATGGAAAACTCGCATCCTGTAGACATATTCCGAGAGACTAAAACTCAATCATCTCGACGAGCTGCTGAAACATTTTAGGTTCATCTATATACCTTGGGCCGAACTAATAACCAATTTTTGTCTCGACTTTAAATTTACGGAAGCTCACAATTGCGAAATTTGTATGGAAAATATAGCCACAGTGAACTACTTAAATTTAAAGTCGATACTAAAAATGTTTATTTATGTTTCTAACATCACCTGATTGGTTGGTTTATATGACTGTTTTCCCAGCTTCCTGTCAAGGGATAATAAAATTATTACTTAAGCGGCACAATTCACGGGACTTGAAAACACTGGAGGAAAAGTATGTTACACAAACTTCAAACCCGCCTGTGAAGTTGAGAAATTTAATGATGCAATTGAAATGGGTAACTTGCAAAGGAGAGAAGTCATCATCATTTCCCTCTATATTCATATGGCCGATAGCTGAAACGAGAGTGATTTCAAACCGATGACACGCCATGGCCAGTGGCTCACTGGAGTCCACAATAAGATTGGACGTAGACTTGGTTAAATCGAATATCACCTTCTCACATTTATTTTAATTTCAAAAACTGCAAATAATGTGGCTAAGGTAGTAAATCTAGAAATACAATTATTCTTCATATAAATAAAATTGGTGTAGTTCTGTTCGAATAAGACTGAATTTGACTGCATGTCTTTAAATGCTATAATATTAGAAACTGCTCAATATATTCTGGTGTATTTTGCATAGGCCTATAGAGATTACCTAGGCCTACAATCTCTGGTATCTATATCTTTAAAAATATTGGAAAAAATTGGACAAGTGTAATTTATTTTTCGTTTTTCGTTTCGTCTCGCTTCTTTCTTTGTAACGCTTTGCGTTTGAAAATACTGTGAGCATTAAAATATAGTAAATACCAGCTTATAGAGCACATCTGCAGGTACAACTTAGGATATCCAATAACTTACTTACCTAACGGGCTCCCGACCCGTGAAGAGTCTCTGCTTGAGACACTGTCGCCTTCCATCCTCTGCGATCCCGGGCACGTTGCTTCCAGTTATCCAGACCAAGCGCTCTGGCATCCGCGATGGCTTGGTCTTTGAAACAGAGGTTCGGTCTTCATTGTCGTCTCGAACCTGGCGGCTGGGATTCGAAGATCCTCTTAGCTGGAGCGTTATTGTCCATTCGCTCGATGTGGCAGAGCCAATGTATTTTGGCCTTTTGGACTACATCCACATCTTGGTACAGCTCATAGAGTTCGCGGTTGTATCTGCTCCTCCATTCGCCCTCCTCGCACACAGGACCAAAAATCCGCCGAAGAATTTTTCTTTCGAAGGAGCCCAGTATCAGCTTTCCCTTCCTGCTTATCGTCCAGCACTCGGCGCCATAAAGCAGAACTGGCAGGATAAGGGTTCTGTAGAGCATACATTTTGTCATTCGAGTTAGGAATTTTGAACACAATTGTTTGCCAAACCGAAGTAGCAGCAGTTTCCTAGGGTTATTCTTCGCTGGATCTCCACTAGGATGTCATTTGTGGAGTTCATGTTTACTCCGAGGTAAATAATCGCCGTAAAAGCCTCTATCACGGCACGCTGGGAGCGACCGATGATGTCAATATCGTCTGCATACCCCAGTAGCTGGACGGATCTGTTGAAGATAGTGCCTTCCGTGTTGACACCTGCCCTGCGCACTATCTGTTCCAGTACGAGATTGAAGAAGTCGCATGATACCGCGTCCCCTTGCCGAAATCCGGTGCATGTTTGGAATAGTTCGGACGAGCTACTTCCAAATTGCATCTTGCATCGCGTGTTTTCGAGTGTCACGCGACACAACTGAATCAGTTTTGCCGGGATTCCGAATTCGGCCATCGCCATATAGAGCTGCTGACAATGTATACTATCATACGCGGCTTTGAAGTCGATGAATAGGTGGTGTGTCTCGACTTGAAGAGCTCCGCTGGTAAACCATCAGAGCCGGCGGCCTTGTTGTTCTTAAGCTTTTTTATTGCTAAGCCAACTGCTTCTATACTGGGTGGTGGAACTGGTTCTTCATTGAATGGACGTGGGTTCTCTTCTTGCCCTATCACTCTCTCTACATGATGCCCTTTTAGCAGCTGCTGGAAGTGCTGCTTAAACACATCTACTATTCTCTGCGTTTCGGTGACTAGGTTTCCATCAATGTTTCGAAGAGACTGCGTTCCGGTCTTGAAGCCAGCAGCCAGTTGCTTGACTTTCTTGTAAGACTTCCGGATGTTGCTTCGATCGCGGGACTCTTCGATCTCCTTGAGCTGGGAGACTGCGTAGGCCCTCTTCTTTCTACGCAGGATTTGCTTCTCCTCCCTCCTCCTGGCTCGATAGTCTTCCCTCGCTGCCCTTGTTTTGCGCTGCAGCGTCTTCATATGTGCATTTCCTGTCACCTTTTTCCGGCGTACGCATTCAATTCATCATCATACCACGGGCTATTTCTCTGGGGTGGCTGGTACCCTAGGGTGGTTTCGGCTACCTCTTTGATGATATCGCGATACTGGGACCACTGGGTGTTGGCATCTGTGGTAGGTGAATACTCTGCGGAGAGTTTCTCACTCAAGCCCCCTTTTTGTAGACACATGCTCGATTTGGTTGGCGGTTCGACCATCTGGACAGCGCCAGGTTGCTGTGCGAATCCTTAGCCTTGGAAACCTAGCGCTACTTATCACCGTATTACGAGCTGCCGCGAAGTCCGTTAGTCGGTAACCGTTGTCTGTTGTAAACGATATCCAATAACTCGATAACTTAAAAGCTTTTTAAGTAAATAGGCAAAATTTGAAACATTTCTACGATTTTCAATGGTTTATGGGACACTATATTAATAAAAAAAAATAAAGATCACCCCTTTCCAGTGCCAACTTGGTGCTAAATGCGTTTCAGGTTAGTAAAGATATTTGTACTGTAACAACTTCAGATTCATAGATTGAATAACTCAAAACTGGCGATTTACACGCGTTAATCCGAAATAATTCACATTTTAGGAGAATAAATATTTCCTACCACATACAGAGCATTTAAAAAAAAAACCATCAAAAAAAAATCACTTCGCTTAAATTTTCTTTCAAATTGTGTTTTTTTTTTTCGTTGTTTCCTCAGGTTCTATTTTTGTAAATTTTTAGCATCATATTAAAATATACAAAGAATTTTTCACTAGAAAGATTTACACCTGTCAAATCATATCTCTGTACGAATAATATAAATTGTACGATAGCAAACTGTACTTTATTAGCGAAATAAATATATCTATCTATCTATCTACTTCGCTTAAATCAAAACAACGGTGAAAAAAAAATTACCAAAACCAGGTTGTACCGCCCATCAATAAGATCAAGCAACATACATATGACATTTTATATACATACCAACATCCAAATGATCTCTTATCCAACGCGAACAATACAAATTTGAAACCAAATTTGACATGACATACGCTTAAGCGATTAGTCAGCCAATAAGCATATTCTTAATTGTTGAACTTTTTACATACAGTGTGATATCTAATCTCCGAATTTACACCTACACAGGTGAGGCTTTCCGAGCCAAGTTCAGAGAGCGCTGAAGCTGATCTGCTTTTGGTTAGCTGGCCATTATCAAGTTTATAATCATCAATTCAAAATGACCTATTAGCATATCGTGGTCGGCTGGTGTTTAATACGTACGTGGGTGTGTTAACAACCAAGCATTGTAGTGATTTGGAACAAGTCGGAATATGGATGGGAGGTGTTGTTGTGGTTGCATTTTTATTTGTGGGAGAAGTTGGTTCTAAAGAAGAAAAATAAAATTTTCAAAAAGGCATAGGCGCCTTGTCTCATAGGGTAAATTAATTTTGTTTTGAATATTTATTTAGGAATTTCGACTTTGTTGTGGGATAATTTTTATTTCCGTTAATTTCCATAAGCGCTGTATTAGGTGTTGCTGTTCGATAAATTGATAACGCGCCGACATGACTCTGTTTCGCCCACTTACAAGTCGGTCACATTGTGTAGTGAAGGCGGCAGGATCGTTTTATTTTTACGACGACCTGAAGAGCGCAGCGGTGTTCTTGAATATGAATTTAATTGCTTGTAACAATGGGGTTGTAAAATTTCTTTGTGCGCCTAAATAGTTGAAACATGTAAAGCTGTTGCTCGCCTTGTTGGTCGAATATGAAGTCTTGTTTTCGATCTGTATGACGTTTTTATTAGTGAGCTCATACCAAAGTCCACCAATTGTCATAAGGGAAACTATAAATGGTAGTGAATCCCGGTACTTTGTTGACAGCGTTTCTGTGTTCCTGTTGTGTCTAGGGGAGAGTGAGTACGAAAGTAACATTTTTGATAATTTTTACCATAACTTGTCAACCGCAATACATAACAAAATGATAAAACATTCATACTAACAAATGAAGATTTGTCTTTCATAAAATACGTGTTTAGTTTCCAAACGTTTGTTTGTTCCAAGTCTGTGCTGTAAAAAAGAATGGCAAGTCAAATGTTACAAACGTCCTTTGGGGTGTATCGGTTGTAACATAGTGAAAGGACGATTGTAACAACACATAAATTAATAAAACAAAATGTCTGAGCTGGTTAACTTCACATTTAATTCATTTAATTCAAAAAATGACACGCGTAAATATGTATATACATACACATATTATTATTTAAAAAAAACAAACAAGAAAATATGCACATATATTAGCCTTAAGACTTTGTACTTTGTTTATCAAATTCAATTTGATTTAGGAACATAAATGGTACTTTCCTAGTTTAAAGCACTTAAATCACAGAATAATTCCAAGTATTCAAATTCACACAAAATAATAATATAAAATAATAATATAGTAATTAAAAAAAAAATGTAATTCAATAACATATTAAAATCAAATAGCAAGTCTTCAATCCGAGTCACAGTTTCGGCATTCGAAGAATAGCTGTTTTGATTTCTCTCCTACACACCTTGCATGAACCCACATTTTGCAGGATGTGCATTGGATCTACTGCTCATTCGGAATAGATTGAGAAAATTTACCAAAACAGTATACACAAGCGGAATCTTCATCTTCACTCGAACTTTTATCATTCTTGCGCTTTTGTGTTTGGGTTTTTTTCGTTAGCTTCTTATTAGCTTCTTCTAAAGCATTTTTTTCGGTGGTATCTGTGAAAATGGCTGTTCGCCCCCTCTTTCTACCCCCTCGTGGTGGAACTACTATAAGAGCTGATTTTGGAAACGGCATCACCATTTCGGGAGAAAACGTTTCTACCGATGCATTGATTGTTGTATGAGGAGCTGGCGATAGAGTTGAAATTGGTGGCTCACTTGGGACTTCAGCTGCAAGTGGTCTGTCTGTAACATTGCTAGGGGCAAACTCATCCTCCCTGAAAATATCCGAATTTACTGGCCAAATTCCTGCTACTCTGAAGCCCGCTAAGATATTGGTGGTTGTTGCTGCTTTTTCTAAAGCTATTTTGGCAATTTCGGGTATATCGTAGATTTTAATTCGTTGTCCTGAAAAGAATAATAATCTTCTTAACCAAACCTTAAAGCTAGTGTCATGGCTTCTACGTTTTTACCTGCATTCGATCTCATCCAGTTTGCACAAGCTTGATTGAAATATGTCTTCATTGGTCCAAAGACACTGCGGTCTAACGGCTGCAACTTGTGAGAGCAGTGAGGTGGAAATGTGAGAAGGATAATTCCATTTTCTTTGCAGAAGTTTACCACTGGTAAGGATAGATGGGATTGGTGGTTATCAAGAAGTGCCAATTTGGGATTGCTCTTGGTGGCACGAGTATGCTTAACAAGGTGTTCCATGAAGTTTAAGAACTCCGATTGCATCCATCCTGATTTGTTAGCAGCTCCAATACTCCCGATAGGTCCTCCTTTAAGGAATGCTGGATTGTATTTCTTGAGGGGAAATATGAACATAGGTGGCACTGTATTTCCTATTGCATTGACAGCAATGCTGATGAAATGGCTCCAACTTGTTTTTTGCTTTTTCTTGCGATGACATTTGTGGACTTATGGACAGTCGTTAAGCCGGTTTCATCAATATTGTATATGTCTTGTGGCTCCAATTGAAAACGATTCATAACATCAAGCAAATTGTCAAAGAACTTTGATACATTCGGTTTGTTAAAATTCATTGCCCTTGCTAAGCTAGTTTGTTCAGGTTTTCGGATTGATAGGGTTTCGTTGCGTCTCATAAAAGATCTGAGCCACTCTTTCCCAGCTATTTCGTTCACTTTCCAGGATGTAGGTATGTTGAGCTTATAAAGGGTGATTTTTTAAGAGGTTTAGAACTTTTTTTAAAAAAAAAACACAAAAAATTCGAAAAAATGAATGAAATATTTATTTGAATCGATAGTTTAAACCTTGCAATTTAATGTTTAAAGATAATTTCATGCAAATGTTGACCGCGGCTGCGTCTCAGGTAGCCCATCCGCTGAGTCCAATTTTGGCATACTCTTTCACACATATCGGCCGGTATCTCACGAATGAATGCATGGATGTTGGCTTCCAGTGCGTCAATCGAAGCGGGCTTGTCCCTATACACATTAGCCTTGGCATACCCCCACAAAAAATAATCTAATGGTGTCAAATCGCACGATCTAGGCGGCCAATTGACCGGCCCGAAACGTGAAATTAACTGTTCACCAAACTCGCCTCGCAATTGTTTCGGTCGGCTGGCTTTAGTTCTTGCACCAGCTGTATCTTAAAAGGCTTTACGCCCAAATCCTTCCGCAAAATTTTCCACGTAGTGCTGTAACAAAGGCCTAACTGCTGGGAACGGCGCCGAATCGACATTTCGCGGTCTTCTGTCACACTAGCTGATACGGCCGCAATATTTTCTTCACTACGCACAGTACGTAAACGTGTTGGTGGTTTAATGTCCAACAAAGTAAATTTGGTGCGAAATTTGGTCACAATCTTCCGAATAGACTGCTCAGAAGGTCGAGAATGCCGATCATAAAATCGAAGCAGCGCGCGATGAACATTTCGAACCGAGCACGAATTTTGATAGTAAAATTCAATAATTTGCAAGCGTTGTTCATTTGTAAGACGATCCATGGTTAAATTGCAAACCAAACTGAAGCTGTTTGACAGTGACACAAGGTACTAAACACACGTCAGCTGTCAAAACTGGTGTTGCCAAAACCAAACCAGCTAAAAAATCACCCTTTAGAAGTCAGCTACATGGTATGCCAGTTTTCGTACACAATTAGTTGTTAGTCCATAATATAAATCAGCACATCGATTTATGTATGCATCCAACATTATCTTTAATAAAATCATTTTAAGACGATAAAATGTCGTTTATTGTTTACATGATTATAAGTATGTGCATTAGAACTTACTTCGTTTTCTTCTGTAAAAACTCTATTATGAGCTTTATATCCAACAGCTGGATAAATAGCTGCTCCAGGGGAGTGTTGTATTAATTTTGTTTTGCGAACAAACCGATCAAGCGTGACATGGCAAATGTTGTGAGCCTTAGCTACTCCTCGAATTGATCTGCCATCTTTCATGACTTCTTCTGCCGCCTTTATATATGCCTCTTGTGAAATCATTCCGCGAGAAGTCTTTCTAATTCGCTGCCGTGGCATAGCTCGCGTTCATAACTTAGTTTGCAAATAAAATAAGAGTTTTAGTGGTTTATATTTTTTGTGTGGACGTTTGTAACATGTTACAAATGTCCACACAAAAAATGTTACAACCGCCCACCCCATGTTTTTGCATAATCAAAATTATATTTAAAAAAAAATAATAGGCTTATCAAAAAAAGACTATTTCAATTGGATTCAACACAAATTAAACTTTGATAAGACTGATTCAATTTAATAAATCGTTAATAGTAGTTAGAAAAAAAATAACAAAAACCCACAACAAAAAAATTTCCGTTTTCAGTCGATTTTCACTTTTTAAATTTTATATGTCATCGTGTAGCATACTGACACTTGGTTTTTTGTGGAAGCATTCAGCACGTAATTAGGCAAAATTCTGCATCAAAAAATTAATGAATACAGTCTAAGTTATTCCGAAAAATTGAATGTTACAACCGACCCACCGTTACTTTCGTACTCACTCTCCCCCAATAATCGCTTTGTTATACGTAGTAGATTAAAATTGCTTTAGATAAAATGGTGGAAATGCCTTTAGGGTCCACATTGAACCGAGTAAGTTATTTTCAACTTCTCTCAACAATCGTTTGCGTGCTGTGTAATTCTGTTGACTCAATGACGAAGCCAGGATTTTGTTTCCAGGGCGGCCTGCTTCCAAATCTTACGCCGAATTCCTTAAACAAAAAACTATATATATTCCATTTCATTGATTTTTATTAGTTTTAAATCGTATATACTTAATCGAACATACTACTTAGATTTGTACACACATTTTTTTTCAAACCAGAAGACGTCTTGATTTTTTTTTCTGACATGAGATTAACCACCTTAAATGAATCCACATGAATATCCTAATGAACAGAACAGGGGGGACTTCAGCACCCCTAGCTAAAAGCAGCTGTCTGTTATAGCAGAAGACAGGCGACGCATGCTCACTTTCTCAGGCCCTCGTTTGTCTATATTAGCTGTTTTTTATTATCAGCTATGATCCATAAAGTTCATCGATTTACATGCACTTACAACAACAGCACATGATCCTGCTTCTCATCGAGATCACGAATAATGATCTGAAAATTATTTCTACTATTTCCCACTAGATGGCTTGTTTCATTTTTAAATGTTGGTGTGCCTGTAAACGATAGCTACCTAATCACGTTGCCGGACAAAAAAATTAAACACAAAATATCAATTGATTTTTTTCGCGCACGAATTAAATCCCCATCCGTATTCCATGTTATTTTCTTTTTATAAAGGTATGTTTAGACCAGCCAAACACTTGATAAACAATTAAATATATATATATATATGTTTTATAAATATTTCTAGAACATTTATTAAACAAAACAATTTTTATCAAATGTTTTGCTGGTTTGGATCTGGACACAAAGAAAAATTAATGAAATGTTTCACAGTTTCCCAATCGTGATGGGAAATCATTTTTGTTTTACAAGTTTAACTGCAGAAAGTGAGCGCTGTTTAAATGAAATAAAAAAGTCAAGGAAAGCTTGGAATACCTAATGAGAAAGTAATTCATTTAATACGAATAGTTGAATTAAATCGTGCGTCACGTGATTACCGAGACCAAAATTACAAAAATATAAACTTTACTCGCTGCTAATAACCCTACCACATTATTTTCTTCTAGTTGCACTAGAAAAATAATATGAAATATTTCATAAACATTTAATAACTAAATTTCAGAAATCTCTTATAAATGTGCATGAAATGTCCCCGATTTGCTTCAGAAACATTTCTCATATGCCAAGATAAACGGATGTGCTAGCAGCAAAATATTGTTCATGTGTTGCATTTTTGAACATAAAATACTAAATTTGTTTGTAAAAAATATGGAAAAGAAAAATTATTAAAATTTGATTCAAATATGGTAACACTACCGACATTGCAAGCGAAATGACATGTGCCTTGTGTGACGCCACGTTGAGCAGAATATTTGCAATATGGCTGGTGGCAATGTGAAGTTTGTAATACCCTGTATTATCTGTTTTGTTTTTGAAAGCAGGTATTGCCACAACTCAAAAATTAAACTTTTCAATGATCCGTCTTGTTTTATTTTCGTGATCTGATCGGGATCAGATCACGCTGATAATAAAAAACAGCTATTGTAATTGAAAGCAACTGACATGTGCAGTGCAAGCACAGGCAATGCATACTGATACTCACCGTCACCAGTCAGCCCTCCAGCTTGCAATTCTATTTCCACTACCTTAAGAGGATCTTCTGGATTATTGTACAAACTTGTTAACAGAATTTCTCTCTTAATTATTAAAAAAAAATCGTATTATATATAATCCTATAGGATAGGAATTTGGTGGCCTTGGTTTAATCAACCACAATCATATTTAGCATTTTAAAAAAGCGCTTTACATTAGCTCTAATAACTTTGGTGCAGTTCTGAATTTAAAAAAGTTCTGAATTTAAATGAAGAAAGGAATGAATGCGTGTAAACCATCAATGAAGTTTCATCTGAAAATGATTGTAGACTTAAATGCATATGTTGTGCAATGTGCATTCTACAAGTATAAGCAACTTTCTAAAGCATTTTGGTTGTAAATTTGTAAATTTGACAATTTCATATTTGTACACTTAACAAGAAAAACTGACAACGCGCTTTCAATTGTACATACAACAAGAAATTTCACTCATTTTTACAATTTTATTGCTAAAATGAAAGCAAACTCTGCAAAACCTACAATTAATTGTGAATATGAAGGCATTTGCTGTTTAGACCTATACCGACTCCTTTGTGAAACGGTTGGGCCAAATCCTGAAATTAGTTAAGTCCCACATAGTTTGAAAGTAATCAAATGATGACAAAACGGTCACAAAAAATGGTAATAAGCAGGAAACATTAGGCACACTTCTTTTACTTGGAGTTATACGTATATATGTACTTTGTGCTATATTTATTGTCTTTATTCACAATTCAGTTTTAGCTATAATCCAAAATCGACGATTTTGCTCTCAGACATCATTTCACGCTATATAAATTCAAATATAACCTGCAATTTCAAGCTTCCTCCTTTTTGGTGTTTCCAATTAGGTTCCATACTTGTCAAAAAAAAAAAATTTAACTCTCGAATTCGTATTCACAATTTCATTATTTACCTTCAAGCATTCTCACGCCTCAATCGCACATCAACACATAAACATCCACACTGTATCCATGGCAAGATAAGATACAACAGAAAAACATGATTCTAAAAGTCGAAACGATCATTAATTCCGTGAGACTTATTCTTAATGCTGTTCCATACGATTAGAGTGTTACAGATCATGTGACAATGGGGTATCTTGAATTTTGTAAGCTTCTGTTTCCCACACTTCAAACACTAAAACAGATACAAGTATATCTCAGCGGTTCACTTTCTAATATCGATCCCACAAGTATCAACTGCGGTTGCTGTAAATTAAGATTTTTTTTTTTCTTTAGCCAAAAGCAATATTGACTTAAAGATTTCCGCCAGAAGGGACTTGAAAACAGTTGGATATTTCAATTCGTGGTTCGTAAGAACTTTGGTGTCTGTCCATTCAATTTTGTGGGTTACCTTAAGGCCTAAGTAATTGGGACAGTTTTATTTCCAGTGCTTACCTATTGTTGATTTAAGTTGTGTAAAATTGCTTTATTCATAATCGACGATTTTCGATTAACTGGCGGTGGTGGATTCTATATAGAACTGCTGTAAAAGTGTAAGTCAATATAAATGTCAAATGACAAGCCGGTACCGGGGTAAGTTGTCTTATACCATGTTCCCACCAACGTGATTTAGCTAAATCAACTTGACTTAGCTAAATCATCTCATAAATTACGTGATTTATCATACATTTTCGTGATTTATAATTACGTGATTTATACGTGTTTAAATTTTAATTACGTATCTGTCATCGCAAATCCACACAAAATAAAATCGAACATACCTGTTCTTAACTTCAGCACTTTATTCAGCAAACAAAAAAGAAAGAAAAACTGTCAAAAAATTTATTTCAAATTCAATTTTCTAATTTTGTTCGTGTTTCGGTGAGTTTTTGATATTTTTATTAAATTCATGCAATGAAAAATTGTTTTATTCTTGGCAGGTATGGCAAAAAAACAGAAAGAATAACAATGGTGTTGGACACCTAATGTCAAAGTCGACGAAAATGTCAAACTAAATCACTTAAAGTTCGGTGGAGACGCCTTTCGTGATTTATAAATCACGTTGGTGGGAACATGGTATTACGTTACGGGGTAAGTTGATCCATGCCATGCGAAACAGAACTATTACAAAAAATTTAAAGATTGTTAGTTGTTTTTTCTATTCTCTTCTGTGTCGGAAAATATTTGCCTAGTTTTTGCTTAACACACTTTTTCCAAACTTATAATTCAATTGGAGCTTTTGTACATGCCTTTGTAGCATTTTGTATACTCAGGCCTTCCATCAAAACAAGACTATAGCCACGTTCCATCAGCCTTCTGTAAGTCCCGAAAAAATTTTGAGTCAACTAGCCCCGAAAAAGATGATTGAATTAACCCCGACCCCGCCTGGCAATTTATCTTCTCTTTAAAATAGATCGCAGAAAGCCAACTGGCCAATTAGCCCCGGTTTCCCATATTGAATTTCACCCAGCAAGAGTTGGTGTGACTACCATTACTTAATTGTAACACTTTGGCAAAATATATTTGGTATTTGGGATCATAAATTGGCAAATGGAAAAATATTTTGACCGACTCTAAGCGAATGGAATGGGTCACTTAAACTCCTAGGCGAATTCTAAAAAAGTGGAAAATATTTCGGTCACTCTTACTATATGAATGAAAGCAGTTGATTCACCGACCAAACTTGGCTACAAATGGGATAGTATGAATATATGGCCAACTTTGACAGTGAGACTTTATTTTTAAATACTTCGCAATGGATATTTTCCATACGAATTTCGCAATTGTTAGCTTCCGTGAATTTACAGACCCTACTTAAATTTATTATTAGTAAGGCGCTTTAGAAATATTATTATTTCTGACCAGCTATTGTCAAACACAAACAAAATGCTGTCCCAACTAATTCTGAATCCATGAATTATAACATCAGGAAAATAGCAAATCGCGGATGAAATTTGAAGATATTTTTGTATATTTGAACTGTCTGTATTCGTTACTTCCTTTGGTCGCATGAAATGTCGGTTATGCACAGATAATGATGCGGGTACTCACGAAGGGAAAACTCCGAAATATATGAAACCTTTAAGTTTTAATTAAACTTCAAAAATGTCCAATAATTTTAAGCACAATATATGTAGGTATATACAGGGTGGACCAAATACAAGTTTCCTTTTCAAATTGCTTCCATATATTATGGCTTTATTAGTAAGAGCAAATAGTCCCATTAATTATGGAACATAACGTCACATTCTCGGCTGTGCGCAGCCTACGATGACATGAGTGTTGTTCACAAGTATACCAGTCTCACGAACGAACTTTTTACACAAACTTGGGTACAACAGGCGCGGTGGGTGCTTCATTTCGGCCAAAACTTCTTTTCAAAAAACGCACTGTTTGGGCTACACAGCACTCACTTTGGAAATAAGTTTTTTTCAATATTTCCCAATGTTGATCAAGCGTAAAGCGACTCATTTCTTTCCGCGGAGGTATGATACTGACTTTCTGACAAGGTTTCGATCGGGAAACAGCTGTCAGTGTCAAAATAACCTATGATTAAAAAAGAAACTACTAGATGGACCACCCTTTATGTCTTTTAAAAACCTGGAGAAACAGTTCATTCAATTTGCATTCACAGGCGTCTCATACGTCATCTGCGTAATTCATTTAAAAACACAGATTTACAGTTGATTACATTCATATGTATATTGCAATCTCTGTTTGACAAGTTGTTTCGATGTGCGCCCACCATCCCAAAGCAAAATCACAATAAGGGCATTCACTTAGGGCCGTTTGCTGATACGACATAGCGAATTAAGTGCCACATGAACTCTTATGTGACAGTTTATGCCCTAAAGAAAGTAGCCTATAAGTATTTAAGTAGAACTTAAATCGTTAAGAGTCGTATGAGCAAACAGCCCTTAGTCTCATAATTTTATGCAGCTCGTAAATTCATAAATTTCTGCGGTGCTTTAAGTAGACACGATGGCTGTAAATAACAATAAGGCAATACGAAACTATCTATTTAATTAAATTCTTACCTTCTAACTCTAAAAACATGAAAATCAATTCACACGACCGCTTGTCACAGTTTGACATTTGTAAATTTGCGTAACTTTCCGCAGTAGATATCCGAGGCTGATTGATCGCCGAAAATTATGAGGAAAATTATACAAAATCTGAGAGTTCATTTATGAGGTTGTAAATTTCCGCAGTTTATGCTCAAGATTTTTTTAAAAGTATTGGCTCCCCTAGGAATTATTTGTCTTTTTTTTACGTTTTTTATGTAGTTATTTGAAAAGCAAAGTAAACATAAACAAACCACTAAGAATTCAACAGCATAATATTCAAACAGAAACAAAATGTCAAGCTAAATTCTTTAGAAAGAAACCCATTTTTATTGAGAAAATTAAGGTCTTTTAAACACCTTTTCTCTACACACAACATACCAACATTGAATAAAAATATTCATATTTAAATTTAAAACAAATCAACATTCAACAAATAGTATGCTTATTTTTTTCTCCAATTTAAATTGGTGTCCAATTGAAATCCCATCAAGAAGCAGAAGTGCTTCTCTTTCCCTTATACGATCGCTCAGATTTGATTACCAAATGAGATTCTATTTACATACATATCTACATCGTATTGGTTCCCACGGAGAAAAATCAACTATATCAAACGAGTTACATTTTTTAAGTTTGGACATTTAAAGTGTAATTAAACCTACATATAGATTTATATTTTGACGTCAACGAAGATATTGACGGATTTTATTTCTGAACTTACCATAGATTTCATATTTGTTATACGTCTTCTAATAATTTGAATATCTACTAAAAAGAAATTGTGTTCCAATCAGCCTTTCCAATGGTTTAAGAATGTACCGAAAAAAGTTCTTAAATTTTACATGCAGTTGAAATATATATTTTTTTTTCCCAACTTCACAAACAGATGAGCAGCTTTCTGTGCAAATTTTTTGTCGCTCCATTTGGCCTTAAATTATATCAATAATAAACAAACAGTTTTATCTTTTGATCCATGCCGCAATATTTGCACAAATTGTAGGAATAATAGGCTGACGTAAAAACAGTATAACCTCGATGAGTGAATACGACTGTGCTTACTTTAAACTTATGTGCGGTTCGGGTTGTTTGTTTTACAAGTTAGTAGCAACAACAAACTTAAGTGTTTGTTTTGAAGTTTTTCCTACTACAGTCAGCTTGTCGTAATACGGAATTACACTCTCAATCAACCATCTATGATCAAAGGCATACAATGTTTTGAATTTGCCCTTATACTGTGAGATGAGAAACTCATAGAAACCTAGACGCAGACTGATTGTAAATGTGGAACTGTGCTTTTCCTTCGTAAATGCTTTCATACAGCCTAAATATTTGGCAAAGTCGAGCGATTAGGTATTAACACAGTTGCTTCGATCGCGAGATTATTGCTCCAGTTTGCACGGAACGAGTTTGCATTTGCATAATGAAGAACTGAATGGGCTGTATAACGATGTAGAACTAGTCAGAGATTATACTAGATAGTCGGCTAATATAGAACATGTGTATGGACATCAACTTTGCTACAGAGCGACAATGTGGTAACGAATAAGTTAACATGATCACCTATCTCTAAGTGAGCTATCTACCTTTAAAGCATACAGAATTGTCAAATTAACGTTATAAATACCTCCGCACTCGATCATCACTCTAAAATATTTTAAAATTAATTTTCTAAAGACAACTTTAGAAAATTACGTTCTACAGCTTTTAAAAAGTTGAGTCATCTTAGTATTCTGTTTTATAAATAGGAAAATTTTGAGCCCTAAATTCACAATGTATGGCATTGTCTTTAATAGTTCTTAAAATTTTTTGAAAAAATGACAGTTTATCAGAAAAACAGGTATTTTTTTTTACAAAATTTCCACCCAAAATCCGGAGTTTCCAGCAAAAAATTTGACCGGACCGTAAAGATTTATAACTGTGAAAAGCAAAAGAATTTGACATTTTATTTTTTTAGTTCAAAACAGCTCCGGAATTTGACGAACTCTTCAAAAATCGAATCCAAATCGAAATATGTATAGCTCTTCTGAAAAATGTTCATCAATTCTTGCCAAAGTTCTGGAAATTGTTTCAAGAACTCTAGAATACTTTTTCATACCACAATCTTTTAAGTCGTAACCCAAATCATTCTACAGTCAAAAGTTTAAAAATGCACTTGAGTTCTGCAGATAGTTCTAAAAAGTTATCGACCAATCTACAATAAATCTATATGAACAAATTTACTAAACCAAAACTGAAGAAAGATTAAAATAAATGATATTCTCCTGCGATTTCCGAAAAGAGTTGTGGCAAGTACTCGGGGAAATAATCGAAAATCATTATAAGAAAATTGTTTCAATTCAAAAAAAGTTTATCAAGTACTTTTCAGAACTCATAAAAAATATTTCCTAATGTTTGACATTACTTTTCAAAAAAAATTTTCAGTAAATTTAATTTTTATTCTATCACGACCATTTTTCGGAATTTACAAAAAAAAAAACAAATGGACAGAATTTTTGTTAAAATTGGTATCAGGAACTCTGAAACTTGTACCCAGTTGTTTAGAAAAAATAAACACAGAATTTATTCAACTTTGATTGCCAAGTTAACTCCCAGAGCTATACCTCTGTGGCTAGTAGCCTTACTTTGGCCACCCAATTGGAACTCAATATTAACCCCTTGTGTGTACCGCCATACGTCCTCATGAATTACGATTCCAGAGGCTACCCATGCAAACGATTGTTCAAGTACTCGAACTAATCGCTCTGTTTTTATTCCTCAAACGGAGCCAATTCCGTGGCACACTGTGTTAAAATATAAAAGAAATACTTGACACCTGCAGATGCTTTGTTCCTTGGCCCATTATCCCATGTATAACTTTCTTACCTTGCTTCCATGTATCATCTCTTCCCTTTAAGTAAACACAACAGCAACCAGAAAAAATAAAAAGGATGCTCGGTCAACGACTTTGATCGTCACATCTACCGTTCTCTATCTCTGTTTGGGGAACAAATATTCCTTTTCTCTAATTCTCGCCCGAGTTTGAAACGGATTCTGAATTTTAAATCGTATAGATACATTGTTAAGTTATCGCCGCGGTATACTAGTCAATTTCGATCACAGCCCATGAAAATGACCGTAGCGGTGGCTCCTGCCCCCTACCCATCGAAGGTTCGCTGCTGGACCATTCGACAGACAGACGTAAGTCAATATACATTTATTGACGTGCCCATAGTTTCTATGGGGCGGTTTCCCTTTTATTGCCCATGTTGGCTGTTGTATTTTATCGGGTTTTCTTCGTCTGCTCTCTGCGTTTTGCCCTGCACTTCTTTATTTCGTTTTGGGAAATAAATTTCCCTCTTGATATGGTAGTCAGATTTGGTTGCTTGTTTTTCTTTATTTTTCTGTGTAAAGATCTATTTTTTTTTCTTCTTCTTTATTTGTCATCTCATAAATTAGCCGATCCCAATCGCCTTTGATCTGGACCTACTAATTTCATTGCGCTCAGTGTGCTTGGGTGTAAGAAGTGGCAAGTGGGATAAAATATTGACATTTTGAAAATACGGCTGATCGAGAGTTCAAGTTCATCTGCATTTCTCAGGTTTCTAGATAGCGCGATACACTCTTATATTTTTGTTTAGAAGTAGCTCTAAAGATATCCGATTTGTCTTCTAATCTTTTATGTTGCTGAACTGTTATTTGATACTTTTAACGCACAAGGAATGGAGTTATCAAGATAATAAATAAAAATAAATATATTACAAATTGTTTTACTGAATTTATTAAAATATTTGCTTTTTTTTTATTTAGAGGAACCTATGATAAATTGGATAGCATTAACTCACAGCAAGAGAGAAGACAAAGACAAAGAGCTGCGCATTTAGTGGGAAACTTTGATATTATGAATTTTATTTTTGCCACGACGCAGATTAATGGATTCAATTAATTGATAGATGGTTGCGAAAGCGTTTTGTTTGTGTGTTTTTTATCACATTTATTGATTTGTTTATATAGCTGCCAAAGAACGGTTTCGAGCTGATACATTTAGGTGTGATCAATCAAAGAATTGTGTATGGTTTCTATTATCTGTATTCTATAGTATTTATCACTTGTGGCGGGAATATATATTTTAAGCAAACGTTGATATAGCTGTACAAGACATTGTATTTTTGAAATGAAAAATTTGCACATTTGCTATACTTTCTAACAGGATATCCCATCATCTACAGCTACACAAATGGAGCTTGTGGCCCTTTTTGGACGTGACGTGTTCATCACAATGCAAACAAATTAAAAGTCGAATTTGATGCCCGGGTTATCGATTGCGATTGTTGAATAATTTAAGTCATGTGAGTCGCCTATGTTTGCAGTGTCAACATTCGAATTCAAATATTGATGGTGTTATCATCTCAAAGACACATCATATATCGGACTTTATTGGAATCGCAGTAGACCTGCTGTTTTTTTCTTGATTTACTGCGTCACTTTTTTAGTAAAAATGTTCTAGGCGCAGTGGCTTAGTGTTTAGTGTGTTAGACTACTAAGTGGGGTCGCAGGTTCGACAGCCGTAGAAGCCCATATTCCATCCTAAAGTGTTTTTCCATTGCTCTCGCGAACGTCTGACAAGCATCCGAGAGTACAACTGTCTTCTTAATGAGCCCTTAGATCCCTTCTAACGTCTCAAAAATGAAAAACTCACACAAAACGAATAGTTGTGAGAAGCTAGGCTTAGGGTCTCTACGGGCACCAACTATTTTTTTTTTAAATTCAATTTTTGATCTGAAAATAAAAATTTGCTCTTGGTTCCAAAACGTATTTGAAAAAGCTGGAGAACACTAAGCTAGCATTCAAAAATTGGGAATTTTCAAAAGTCTCATCGTCTTTTGTTAACTACAGATTTGTCTGAATTGTATACAGTGACTAGAAATGCGGCTGACTAAATTGCCAAATAAATTTCACTCTGTACTTTTCACAATTTAATTTTCTAATTAATCTAAAAATAATATCAATACAAAAAAAGTGGCACGTTTATAAAATTACAAATTTAATATCATAAGTCGTAGTTTAAATTAAAACTCAGCGAGTTCTTGGAAGTACTTGAAATGGTAATCGTCTAGTTTGACAGTATTGAATCTGAAAGTCAACACAGTCAAAGAGTTTTTGACGAGTCAGATATATAAAATCGGGTTTTGAAAGTTATTTATGTTTAACTTGTGATTAAGTTTGTTGTATACCTACGATAAATGTAGCTAATTTTTGGAAACAAAAGAGTAAATACTGCGCAATATTTGGACATACTGCGAATAAATGAATTAATTACCCTAAAAATATAGCAGTCTATCTCATTTTATCACAAATGCTTGCAGGCTTTCAACCTGAACGAGATATACCTACGTTCTCTGATTTTACATACGAAACAAAAACTAAAGACGTCATTCGACCCAAAAGTTTGCCAACAAATTTATTTGTTGGAACGAATAGAGAGAAATGCTTCTTGAATTGCGCTTCAAATATTCAACTTCCCCAAAGTCCATTTTATTAAACAATCCGACTTTTAACTTTAAAATTATTTATTGAATTATTTACGCTAAAAATATAGCAGTCTATCTAATTTTATCACAAATGCTTGCAGACTTCCAACCGACTTTTAACTTAAAAAAAAATACCTTCCGTTTCAAGAAATTGGCTTACTTACTTATTTAAATGTTAGCAAACAGTTCCATAACTGTACAGATGGAATTCAAATTTTAAATTCAATGTTTGCTGTTACTAAAATATAAATAAAAAGTCTTATCCTACAATTTGGTCCTTTAGATTTTGATTTGTAAAAATCAAGTCAGTGCATATTTTTAAAATTTTATTTTGCCCATAATTTTTATTATTTAAATTATGCTTCCTCCAGAAACACATTGGGGCAACATTTTACGTTCGCTAGACTTAAGATCGCACATCATTCGGTATCGCCATGAAAACTATACGTCATAGAACAGAATCCGCAGGAGGTGCGTACAACCTCGTTGTAATAAATTCTGTAGGAGTTGCAGTGGAGTATGAGCCGAAAGGAAGAATCCTACACCTCGGAGCTTTTTTTCTTATCAGCGTTGGTGACCTGACAATCATTTCGTAACTCTGTTAATAGTATTGTGTAGCTTTACGAGCCTTTGGTGTTAATCTTAGTACCGCAATCATCCAAAGATTACGTAAAGCAAGAGCCCTGTGCCCGAAATGCCGAAATCAATCCCTACATATATTTTACATCCAAAAACGGAAAGAAACCTACGAATTTAAATACAGCTGTTCCTGGTAAGTCAATGTTTTCATTCAAGTTCTTTTTTTTTGCTTTCCAAAATGTCCCCAAACTCGATGTTCCCTGCATGGCCAAAGACGACCCTGCGCATGTTATATCACTGAGCACAAATTTATTAGTTTGAAGGGACCAAAAATATGGCCAGCCATTGAAGAGCCTATCATAAGTTCTGAATTTTTGGGACAAAAATAGGTACAACAAACAGCATGTTTTGTATGTATGCCGCAACTGGTTCGAATCCAATCAACGGATTTGAATGCAGTTCCTTGCAGAAGATTGGAAATCATAGAACTTGCTTTCTAAATATAAAATTCCCTTTTCAAATAAGAAATGCATAGTTTCAAGAACTGTTGAGGTATGATATTTGTTTTTGAATTACTACTGTCGCACATTTCTTAACTCCTTCTATACGTAAGAAGGAATGAATGATCCAATTTTATCGTCACAATTTACTGCATCACTCTGCTGACACGTGCGAAGGCGGGCACGTACTCTCTTGTACAATAGAAACATCATCAATCGATCCTTATCCCTGCATGTCATCGTATCAACTTATCAAGTCACTGACCTGCGGATAAGCCCAAACTAACGCAAGATGTGTTTTCAATTTTTCTATCTATCTATCTTATGCAATTTCGTCCAAATCACTGTGCGACAAAATAAAATTCCAACACATTGTTTGTGATGATCATAATCAATGATGAATGCCTTGCCTACAATGTGCATGGCGCACCCCATATTCGACCGCATTGTCTTGTCCAGATGTCAAGGACGCATGTGCCCAATTCTACCGGGTGTTAAATTTCCCAAATACAATTGCTAAACACCTTGACAGCAAATATCCTCAAAATCCTACTCTAAGCCCATTAAACACGAGTAGAAAGCCAATAAGTTTGTTATTTGTTTTTGTGCAGCACAATTGATTCTGACATCGTGTAACGACGGCGGCAGGCTATACACAAAACTCCCAACAGGTAATTGAGAGGTTTTTCAAACACACACACACACGGCCACATAAATCCGTACGAAACATTTATGAAACAATGCACATTGAATGTCGGCAATAAAATGTATCTATTGCCACCGCAATTCGTAGGTTTTTGCTTGTCAAAAAAGAAGGATAAGAAACAGGGGAATGAGCAACGTATATAAATTGTCAGAAAGAGGGACTCACAGCTCACAGCTCACACCCAGGCTTAACAATGCGGAACCATTTCACAACTGTGTTTAAGGGTTTCACTTGAGGTTTACAGCAGTGTGACTCTAGTGCTGCTATTCAATCACTCGAGTGGATGTCAATGTGCCTTCCCTGGCACCCTGCTGTGATATAAAACATTGTGTTTTCCCGCATCACATTGATAGGTATACCTTTTTGCAGATGCACACCATAATGACATCCTCTCGAAAATCGTTTGGAACGTAATCGCAAAGGTATGAGCATCATGTTTACTATAAATGGAGAGGGCAGTCTGCGCTTGTAAGTGATAAATCTTTGATTTTTATAGTAATTTATTGCCTGACGCTGCATATGTATTGGTATTTTGGATGCCATATTTCCTCGGATGTCGGCAGTTGAAATTTTACAAACAAAACTTATATGCAACTGGCGCTCGATATGACAAACAGCAAATATACTTTTGTGTTATAGTTGGTTATAATCGCTAGATTATTGTGACGCTTTATGGATGACCAAAGTCCAAAGAGACCAAAAGAGCTTTCGTTGTATTAGCGAACGTCTCTTGGTCATGACACCTTACACTCACTGATGGCTAAATAGAAAACAATTACGACGCTACTAAATGCAGTTGGAAGGCTAAGCCATATCAGCAGACTCTATAAAAGCGACGAAGACTTGCTAATGTTAGGCAAAACGAACCATTCCATTTAGACGGTCTTTTCATCACCTAATGAAAAAGTTGTGAAGATAACAATAACCCAGCTTGTTGGGTTCAGACAAATTACCCGTAGATATATTTAACACAGGTAGAGTTTTTGCACTGGAAACTCATCATCGTTTGCCAACCAAAATGTTTATAATAAAATTGTTGTCGTCTTAAAAAAAAAAACCCCACAATGCATCCTATAGATTATGACTAGCCCGGCAAACTTACGATGAATGTGATCTGTCTTCCTTAGGTCTACACTTAGTTCTGAGTTCTGACTGGAAGAATCTATGGTATAACCACGGTTGGCAACTTTTTTGTTTTTTGATGGTGACCAAATTACAGGGCATTTTTATCTGGTTTTTGTAAATTTTTGAACCCCAAAAAGACAAAATCGATATCATTTCATGTAAATGCCTAATTTTTTCTAAGTGAACGCATTGCATATGCACCACCCAAGTGAAAAGGATTTTAAGTAATACTAGTACTTTAGGAAGTTAAGTCCTATTTATTTTATTTTTTATAGTAGCCGTTGCTTAAATGCTGAAACACTGGCAAAGTTTTTACTTGCACAATGTACCTAATTGATAATTTAGAAGACTTGAGAGAGAGTTTTAAAATGTGTCTTATAATTAAAAAAAACTGAGTTTAGTTATCACTTTTCTTTTAATTTCTGAAGACTCAAAGAAATATAAGAAATTCAAATAAATTTGACGCTTTTCTACAAATCATTTTTTCACGCCGAAATGTCAAAAATGTAATGCGACTGACAATAATAGCCTAGTGAAATAGCCTTTTGAAGCAGCTACTATTCACTCGAATTGCGAAGGTACTGCGTATTAAGTTAAAGTTAATTTTAACATTTCGGCGTAAAACTACATACTAGGCTGAAACGTAGGTACATTTGTCCATTGCCATGGCTTTTTTTATATTATAAGTCATATTTGTATTGGCTCAAGACGATATGTATAATTTTTTCGCGTTTTATCAACTTTCCCGATTTTTGGTAACTTATAGTTTTGTGTGATAACTTTTTTTTCAATTTTGGTCGCTAATTTTTTGTCGCAAGTGGCATGGATTTTATTATTGTTATTTATGAATTTAAGAAAAAAATAAAAACATTAAAACTAAATATCGCATAAATAATATATCGCAGGTCTTTAGGAACAAAAACAATTGCATTTCTCAATGTTAGAGGAATGGGTCATCAAAAACTGTAGCGATCGATATCTTGTATCAAATACAGCTGTTTGTAGATTATTAAATTAAAATAGGATCTTCCGCACGTAATTACTGAGACTTTACTCTACTTCTGATATCATAGAAGTGGAACTGCGAAAAAAAAAACGAAATAAAAAGCACTTTTGTATTTAAAAAAAACGAAAGAAATCATGCGAAAGCGAAAATTTGCTGCACGCATGTAACTGCTTTCGCTTCCGCCTTCCTAATTGCATTGCTTTTATAGTTCTACATGCTTTGCCCTTTGACAGATGACAGCACCATACCTTTTGCTTTTCAGGTTGTAACTAATACATCATTTAGCTCTAAATAATTTATTTTATTGTATAATATAAAATAAGAAGAAAATCGATATTGTTAAGTAAATAAACAATATCGATTGTTTACGAGAACAAAATTGATATTGTTAAGTAAATAAACAATATCGATTTTCTTCTCATTTTAGGTTATTATTTTGATTGAATTATAAAGTCTGCCCACACAAGTTAGACACGAGCAGGATAGCCTTAATGGAGACACAGCTATAATCAAAGTATGCATTGCAAACCATTACTTCTTTATTTAGAAAGATTATTTGTTAAAAATGTTTGTGAGTTGCCTTTGAAAAGCAGAAAATTGCAGGTATAATAAATAAATTATCAAATAAACTTAAAAACCTCAAAAAAAAAACGGAACATGTTTACCTTTAGAAACGAAAATGAATAAAAAAAAAACAAAAACTTCAGTGAAATATCTGTCGTAGTTTTGCTTTCGTGCAAACGAAACTCCTTTCGCCTTCGAAGTTTCATAAAGCCAATCGTTCGCGAAAACAATTGAACGCTTTCATCATACAAAGCACTAGGTATTTACCTCACCGAAGAAGAAGTGACTTGAAGGGGATATACAAACACATATATGAAGTTCATGCTGACGTATGAAATGTTTTCATAATACTAGATACAAGAATACTGCTTGAAGTGTCAGAGCCAGGCACATTTGTCGAGAGTACAAAACCCAAAACAAAAAGTCAAGGTTATACTAATTTCACCGTTTACATCTTTATCACAAATGATTGCATACCTACAGGCGGATTCGGAGCAAGTTATAGCTTTATTGAGCATTTGTCTATTTTACTAAAAACAGACGTTCGATAACCTAAAACCTAAAATTACCATTTCACGACAATTATCGTCTGCCTCTCGCCCAAATAGAAAATTTGTCACACAACACATTAAAACGCTTATGGTTAACTTAATCTGACCTATAAATGGCCATGTTGACTAATAATTCTCGTTTTCAACAAATGTTTTCATTATTTACAAAAGTGTCAATATGGTACCCAAATCTGAAGGAATCATCATAGACCCAAACTTTTCAGTTTACGAACATTGCATTGGGAAAACTGCGTCTGCGACAAAGTGAGAACCCTTAACGCTTTAACACATAATTCTACAGATTATGACACGAATACAATAAACCTTTTTACCATTTCTTAGGTTGTCCGTAAACATACGCCCAATTCACTCCGACACTACTTGTAACAGAGCGATAATATTTTCAAATATTTCATCTTTCCGAGCCTACACCGGGAAGAACATTCTCATAACTTAAGACGCAAGCATAAGGAGCACAAAAAAGGCAAGACACCACATCGATATGAAATTAAAAATTCCATATGAAGCTATTCATCGAGATGTTTCTACTTCTTTTTTTTTGTATATAATTTATAGCGGCATTTAGCTCGGTACCAATTTCGGAGCCATATGCATATTCAGCAGAGGACAGCTATTGGAACAGTATGAGACTGTGGACACTCTGGATAGGTATGTAGGTGATGACATATAACTGAGGAGGGGGAACTTTTTGAGGCAGGTTTTTTTTTTTAATTTGTTTCTGTTATTGTTTCGACCCGAAACGTAGGCCTCCCAGAGGGATCTCAAATCACCTCGATTTCAGCTAGAATTCATTTAACGGAAAATTTGAATATTTTTTTTTATATCATCTTTTTTATGATTTCATATTAATTTGTGAATTTCAATAGACCATTGAGTGGGTAACTCTTTGTCTGATCAACTTGCCTCTTTTGTGGGGGGGCAATAAAGAGCTCACTAGTTACATGACACACAAATCGATTCGATAGTTACATATGATTGATAGAGAAGAGTTCGAATTTTGACTCAACTCCTGAGTATTTGCGGATTATGGCTCGCATATGCGAGAACGCAAACTAATTTCTCATTTTTGTCGGCGGTCTATCCTGCACTTTTATTGTTATGGGAACATTTCTGAAATGTGTAACAGCGCTTAAACTATAACCAACAATTTCTACTAGAGCTGAAGTAATGGTTATGACATGTGTAGTCAGATGGAACTTCAATTACTACATAAAATAAAATTTCTTCTCTTTTTGTATGTGGACTTTGATTTGTTAATACATCACGTCAAAACAACGCACTGGCCTTAACGAGGCAACATCAGGATAAAAATGCATTACAATTGGCCAACTCATTCAGCAGTAGATACAATTTATAGAAACGGGCTAGTTTTAAATAAAACTACAGCAGTTTGATTGAGGAAAAAGCGCCAACTGTTCCCATTTTTCTAAAGCTTTATATCTTTTCCCTGAGCAGGGCATTGTCTTGTGTAATTTTTGCAAATACTTCTCCATCCACTCGATCGTAATATTTTGTTGCGTTTGTGCTGTTAATTAAGTAAACAGTTTGTATGTCGGTTAATTTTGATTGTACTTTATTTATTATTCGAATTTTCCACCTTTTGTTATCAAACAAACAAAATATTTACATTGAAAGCGGTCAGCTGTTGGCCGTCAAAACAACATAATTTGATAAATACAGCCTCTCAAACTTTAACTGTTTTGTCACACCGTTTCTTAAAGAATTGCGAAGGAGAAGAAGAAATCGAAAGCAGTTACATGAAGCAAATTTTCGCTTTCGCGTGATTTCTTTCGTTTTTTTTTCGTGGTTTTCGTTTCGCCGTTTACAGAATCCCTGATGTTTTGTTATAGAATTTAAAGGGAAAATCTCTTTTCGAATTTAGGGGAAAACATATCGTTTTGCTGATAAAAATAAATAAAACAGTCCTCAAAGCCTGGTAACACTGTGTCCACCATGACTTCGTTTGCACTGCCGCCGCACCTGATCGTTCCAGTTTTTTTCAATTTTTCGGTGAACAAACTGAGCTCGAACTTTGGTAATGTTTTTTTTAGTAATTTTATACTGTGGAGAAGCTGGCAGCCCGCGAAAGGATTCTGATGGATTTCTGGAAGTGTTAAGAGATTTGTTGAGCCTTTGCGAATTTGCTCATTAGCACTTTCACGGAGCTATAAGCGCTGCTTGACTGTTCGAAGATATTCTGATGAGCTTCTTAGGTCTCGTTTGAGGAAAGCTCTGGTACAGAGTTGAATTACATGGCTTCAGTTTGGACGATTGTTGTTGTACGCACTGAGATAGTAAAGTAAGACTTGGAAAAGTCTTATTCAACGCTATTAAGCCTAACATACATTGGTCTCGGATGTCAGTCAGGATGCTGTCGAGTGTTTGTACTTGCGTAGTGTTTATTGACTCATTGCGCAATGGACTCTTATGTCATGTCGTCGGGTAAGCAGACACGTTTTATGGCTGCTGCATTTTTCGCTCACTAGTCGTTGAAAACAAGTCTCCGACTACGACCTGATCTTAAGACCAAATGATTTCGATTTCACAAGCCGTTACTGTGCAAATTATAAAAACAGGCACAAAGAAGCACCAAGTCGTATCCCACTAAAATAAAAATATTCCCAACTTCAATAAGGCCTTACAAAGTAGGTTTGGAGGAAGATACTACGGTCGCCAACTAATTCATCTGAGAATCGCAGGCGATACAAATTACAAGCTAAGTGGTCGAAGTCGTCAGAATTCACATGCGAATCTTATATGCATTTCAATTACCTATAGGAAGATTATGCAAGCTTCATAGCGAATAATGGGCGAACTTACGGGTGAATTATGCGAACTCATAGGAGATGAATATATGAAGTATGTGTCAGACCGGTACATACGGATGATTAATATTTGAACAGATGCTTCAATCCATTTAAATTTTAAATAAAGAAAGAGTAGCTACTACGTACTAAATAAGAAGACTTAAAAAAGACCTTCATCACATTCTGTTATATTACTTTTATCTCCATATGGTCTGAGCAGCAATTTGTTCTTGACATAATAATTGTACACAGTCATGACAATACTGAGTCTCGCATATGAAAAACTTCATTTACATGTTTCAAGAGCTTTGCACGAAATGGAAGATCGAATTTATGTATAAAGGTATCTTTTACCGACTTCAACAACGCCAAGTCCTTCTTCCCTGAGAGGCCCATCCAATTGTTACTACTTCCAATGGTAATATCCGCTCCAGAATCCAACAGCCAAAGTCAGACATTAGTACGTGCTAAGAATCGATAAACAAACCAGAAATCTATTTCACCGGCAATTATGCAAGACCATCGGAAGAACATCTTTCGCTTGTTGGGTTTGTTTGCACACGCTCTCTTTCATAATAACTCAAAGTGTAACACTGGGCGTTTGAAGATTCCATTATGTTGTATTGTAAGACATGTTCTCCTCCGGATGTTCCGCAGCAGAATTAAATACTACAAAAGTTTCGATGCAAATATACAATTTCACACGTAACAGCTATACTACGGACGCCCGGATGTTGTCAAGCTTTGAATTCCAATTAGTTTTGTAGCGACTCCCGAACGGAAGCGACAACAATTGATACGGAGAATAAAAAATAATACAAAAAATAATGAAATCCGTAAACAGGTTAAGCATACATCGTAGATACGGTTAATATTTATTGCAGGGACAGCTGCGATAAGTTTGCAATAAATGTTGCACTCAGCATTCCATCATCTGATCCGCTTATTTCAATATCTCAAGTCGAAGAGGTGTGAATAGATCTATTCACTTAATTGACACGTCGATAAACAGACGGTCGATATAGATAGCCAACGGTGACAGGCGCACGACCTGTTTTGCCTAACATGTATATGCGAATGTATAAAATCGGACAACATAACTTCATAGTATCTGAAAAGGAAAATAAAATATTTCAACTTGTACTAGCTGGCGAGCTGGATTGGCGAAGGCGATTTCTTTGTACAAGCTTTTCATAAATAAATTAACTGGTTTCGCTGTCGAATGTCAATATATGTGACTTTTGTTTGTCATGCCGTGTTAAGCAGGATTATCATTTCAAAAGGCTGAGGCGCCGTTTTTTCGCAGCCGACGCACGTCGTGTTGAGTGTAACAGTTTATCAATAAAGTTGCGACACCTGGACTTGAATAAAATGCTATTGCAAGTTTCCAATCAGCACGAAGCTTGCGTTGATTGCTAATATGTTAAATGAGTCACCAGAAAGTGTAATCTTTTTTCGAGTCATGGCAGAAAATTTGCATTAAAAGTTGGATTTTAATTGACCATATTCTTGGTTATTACCTAGCCAATCATTGGTGCGCTCAGTACACGTAGGTTTCCAGCCATGACAAATAAAACCCTCTAATTTAGAGCTAAAAGCTCAATCCCAGTTTTAGCTACGCAAATTGATTCTTTTCTTGTGTAAATACTTAGGATGGGGCAGGTTCAGTTGATTGCCGTGGACTTTACTACAGGAACAATCGACATCATACCATGCCACCGAATCGGCAAGCTTGAACAACTTTAATATGCACCGAACCTCATCTGTCATGAATGTGGAATATAAGAATCATTTTTCATTATTTTTATCATGATAATCGAATTGACAAGATCAAAATTTCGTAAACGTGCCGCTTTGGCAAACAACCTATAGAGGTTTTCACACGTTCCAATGTATTAGAGTCGCATTTCATAGACCCTACCCTACCGTGATCCAAGTCCTCCGGGTGTAAGATTTTTGTGTCCCATCACCCCTCTAAACTGACCTAATCTTTGGTCTTAATCATCCATTTTGACAGCCTAGACTTTACCTTATTTGCAAATAAGACCAATTAACAAGCAGAAGCTTGCTAAGAAAGCTTCCTATAATAGATATTCAGAGTAGCAGTGATTCCACGCTGGAAGTCGTTCAAGAGTCATCGTTTTTCGTACACAGCTTGTCATGCCTAATTATTTGTAAAAGTATTTCTATAGCCGTAATTGCACAAATGCATTTTCTTTTCCTTCGCGAAAGTGTCATTTCATTTTTTATTTATTTTCCACAAATAAGTGTGTGGAAATGTCTTGGGCGGTCTCAATTTTTGACTCCCCTCCTTGTCTATAATTAGAGCGCAAGAAAAACAAAGTTGCAGCCAAGACTTAACGATCAACAACATTTGGCCGAGTTAATTCCTGTTTTGCACTCAAAATCATTATAATCGTAAAGCCGATCTGAAATGGTTTTCAATTGAAAAGAAATTATTTCACAAGTTTCCCATCATGGTTTTCAAATGCCCCATGTGGGACTATCCATTACAAGACTTACAATTATACCCATGAGGCACGCAATTTGCTTAAATTCGATACCTGCTGGTTATTTACTTACACCTAATAATACATAATTAGATTGTTAACACGTATATGACCATCGGACCAGTCAAGGTCTTAACTGCTAACGATATACAATTGTGGGTGGCTTTCTAAAGGAGTTTTCAAATTAATGAACTCATCGCTGTTGGATACCCAAGTGGTTTGGCCAAATCTTGACTATGCACGAATTCCACAGCAAGATCGCCCGATTAAGTGATCCGATAAACATCGATTACCAGCGGATAGTTCACGACCTCATCGAGTTCAAAGCAGTTTTGATGGGCACCAAAGCTCAACATTTACCAAAAAAGTTTTTTTTTTCGTACGGCTGAAAATAAATACACGACGCTGACGTTACTGTGTATCAAATGCGCACACTTATAGATAGCTTAGCTTTTGATAGTCTTTCCTCATTTTCGGTTTTCCACGACTATCGATTCTTTTATTCCCAGACATTGAATCTGTATTTTTTTTTTCTCACCGATCCACACCGTCTCAACAGGTATACTTTTCGAAGTAGGTACATCCTGCTGACATTTGACGATCAAATTTATTATTCTCTCCCATTTGAAGTGAATCAATTCGATGGGTTTTATCGATACCGGGTACAGACCACGGATACACCGTGGAAATGATTTATTAGACCAGTATGGAAATTTATTGTTATACTAGTTTTGGTTGTTATCGGTACTTTATAAGTCTAATAGAAATGCCCCAAAACAGGTAGTGCCTAGAGCTTCGATAGAGAAATAGAAAGCATCAATGGGGGCTTCGATATTTGATTTGAGAAATGTTATCATCATTTCATAACGCGATGCAATCTCCATTTTAGAGGTACATATTCAAAACAATTGCTGCCTACCATTTTGAAAAAATAACCCTAATCCGATCACAAACTTTGCCAATAAAAAGAAGCTGTCAAGAACTGACATACATTCGTAAATTCAGCCTTCGCAATGATTAAGGTGGGAGTATCTTTATAAGACTGGTGACACGAAAGGTAGCTTACGCATAATAGGTAAACTGAACCATTCTGAACTGAACGGCCATCTTTTCTCCATTTGGCTTAACATCTATACTCTCATTTGTGGCAAAGCTGACCAATGAAATAGCCATCGGTGATGTTATTCCGTAATATGCGGTGCGTAGGTACGATTTTACGCAACAAACAATAGGAAAACTGGAACTATCACGGTGATGAAAGAATTCGCAATTGAAACACAAAAAAAACCTACTCATCGATATTGTGTACAAAGTGAAAGGCAAATATTCGCGTTCAATGCGAGATGTGCCCAATCCATAACCAAGGTCCAAAATTGTAACCAAAATTCAAAATAATGATAGATCTATTTTTTGATTAAATATGAAAGTTGTCAGCGGAGAGCCTCTACACTATTTACAAGGCACATTATGGAGTTGTCACTAATTAAACTTATTGCACACGGAGAGACTGTTTGAAGACCAAAATCACTGGGCAAATCAGTAACACATTGCAGAGCACAATCACTTGCTGCTATGCGGGAAAGAAATTTCAGAGCAAATTTTGATAGACGACCCATTTATCTAAACTGTGCGTCAATACAAGAAAACTGTAGAGAGAACAGAGAGAATTATGCGGAATAATCGGAAATGTATATTTCCGCTTGTAGGTACCCTAACGGGACACAACACCCTGCGATACCACATGAAGAAAATGCGACTGACCCAAGAAGAGCTTTGCAGAGGCTGCGGCGACGACGGGGTTATAGAGGATACAACCCACTTTCTATGTCACTGTCCAGGTCTCCAACACTCCAGGAACGAATTCCTAGGAAGATACTTCTTCCATACCAACAGAAAAAATCATGAACTTCATCAAATCATCAGGATGGTTTGTATGCAACGACACACAGTAAGTAAACTTCTAATTACTACAAGGCACACACACTGAATAGGTCACTACGGGTAAGGGATAAACTTTGACCTGAGTGTGGCGCGGAGTATTCCTCGCCGGCGCACAAACCTAACCGAAATTCGTAAAAGAGAGAGTTATCTATAGAGAGCAAGATATTACGCCTTCACTTCGAATCTTACGAATTTTTACTCAACAAATGTCTGGGTGTAAGAACTAGAAAAGCTATTAACAGATGACTTGAAATTTGTTGTCATATTTGGCATACATTTGCATATGTTTTCATATCCTGCGTATTAAAATAGTATCAAAAGGCGACAAAATAAAATTCAATGTTCTTCCAAGATTCTTTTCGAAAGTGGCGACGAAATTCTTCCTCGCAGTTTTCTAATGAAGCGTCCTCTTCTCGAATGCTTGTAGTTTAATCAGTACAAACAGCGTGACCGTTGTGCGACTAAAGTTCCAATTTGACAGTTTTTCGAGCACAATTCGGGCTCTTTTTTAGTTGGAAATTTTTCAAATGCTCTTATATCCACGTTTCAAATGCAACGCAGTTGCCTATCACAACACTATTATAGTATTTAGCGAACCAATACTTGTTAAATACCGTCCAAAAATTCTAAATACGCAATTCTGCTTTTGAATTTTGGTTACTTTTTTTTCTCATTGGCCCTTTTTCTTGTGACTTTTCAGAATCCTGTAACGGTTACACTGAGTACAATCTCTTCCACAGATCCACACACTGGGGTTGTTCCTCAACATTTTTGTAAGTGCCTCTGTAAGGGAGAATTTTTCTACACCACTGCCATTTTGAAAGTCTTTTTCTTTCCCTTTCTTACATCAAAATTAAAGGGTAAAAACCTAGTACTTTTGAGGATTCCGATTTTTCGCTCGGCGTCCAAGTACTGGCTGTCATTCTTTCACAGGTTCCAGCTTCTGCGGCGAAGATTCGAAATCACCATCATTAAACAATACCGGTAAAATTGACCTGTTTTACAGCACCATCTTAGTTATATAATAGGTGCGGAGCTTTGAGTAAACACCTTAGCCAACAAAGACTAGGTTAGGTTAGGTTTGTGGGCTGGCGTGGAGAGTTCCGCGTCACACTGAGGTCAAAATCGACCCATTGTGATACCCGTCGGGGGAAAAGGTTTGTCCCTTACCCGTAGTAACCTATTCTTTACGCCTTATTAAATTGTTAGTTAATTATTTATTACGTCATTGCATACAAACCATGTCGAAGATTTGATGAAATTCATGATTTTGTCCGTTGGTATGCTAGATAGCTCGTTCATATCATGGTAGAAGAATTTCCCAAGGAATTTGTTCCTGGAGCGTTGCAGACTCGGACAGTGACATAGTAAGTGGGTTGTATCATCTAAGACTCCCTCGTCGCCGCAGCCTCTGTATAGTTCTTCTTGTGTCAGTCGCATTTTCTTCAAGTTGTGTTGTTCTGGAGCCTTAGCCGAGCCTTGTCGTTCTAGTTCATCCGCCTTCTCATTACCAAGAATCCCTTCGTGTCCAGGCACGCAGCAGAGCATTACTTTGCGCTGTGTTCCAAGGGCCTTGAGCTCTTCGCGACAGCCCACAAGCTTTGATTTTATTATTGGGGCAGTTAAGGCTTTTATGGCTGCCTGGCTGTCAATAAAGAAGGTGATACCCTCCGGAGGTATTGCATTTACAACAGACTCACGGGCAGTCCCGGGCAGTAACAACTGCCATGACTTCGGCTTGGAATACAATGACATTGTCTGGGAGGCGTAGTGATGTTGAGATGCGCAGCGGTTCAGAGTAGATGCCTGACCCCACCCCGTTGTCCATTTTCGATCCGTCTGTGTACACGGAAACGGATTGCGTGTTAGGTACAGGTCCATCTCTCCACACTTCCCTGCTGGGGTAGGCGCTCGAGAAAGATCTAGTGAATTCTAAATATGGTCTGATGTAATCCGTGTATACATTAGTATACATTGCCAAAGTAGTTCTGTAGTATCGTTGAGTGAACCTCTTCCTGGCATTTCCAGCCTGCTGATTGACTAATTCTCATGGCATTTTTCGCTGCCAATGATTTCACAAAGATGTCTAGCGGAAGCAGATTGAGGATAGATTCAAGTCCGGCAGTTGGAGTTGACCTCATCGCTCTGGTGACTCCTTGTACCTTGGTGATAGCCTTTAGGTAAGTGACCTTTTTTGTTGCTGGCCACCATAAAAGGCTACCGTATGCCAGTATTGGTCTTACAATAGCTGCATATAAACAGAGTTTGATTTTGGGAGACAGTCCCAAATGAATGCGCACCCGCACAGGAAAATTTCGTTAATTTGCACACACCAGGCAAACAAATATTTATAGGTACTAGTATCGCTTGTTGTCGAAAATCGACCAGAATAAAATGTCATACTAAAAAATGTACCACAATTATTTTCGTTATTTATGTTTTTCGTTTTTATAAACGAAAAGAGCGACATCTAGATATCGAAAAAATACGTAAATGAGCTGCTCCATTGGAAACAGGTTCTAATCTAAGATGATTTATATTTGAATACGTTACTATGGTAATATGTCGGCGAGAAATTGAATGTCGCCAAAATCCTTTCAATTACCTTTTTTGTATGGCGAATTCACCTTAATTTTACTAGCCTTAATGGCGACATATACCCATGATTTTTGGTTTGTGCACATCTATGGCACAGTACCTTTCGAATGATATAAAATTTATTCTCCTCATTTCAGAATAAATAAAGGGTTTTCCAATAAGAGGTGTTATTTTGGTATTCAAAGGAAAATGCCATTTTTTGATATAAATGATCGCATGTTTATTTCGTAATAAAGAGGGAGGTATGCGGTTAATAATGAAAAACAACATCAGCCAAATGGCCACCACGAGCACGCATACAGGACCATATCCTTTTCATGAAATTTTCCATAACCAAATCGCAAAGTGGCTGCCCTATGTCCTCGATAGCCTCACGAATTTTATCTTTGAGGTCTTGAATCGACGCTGGGCTGTTTATCTTTCACGTGTTTATTTCGGTGGCCAATTGTGATCACTTCAATGGTTTCGTTGCTTGTGTTTTTGCACCATTTTTGTAGCGAATTTTAATAATTTTAATGCGTTGTTGAAGCTTGTATCGTTCCATTTTTAGTAATGGCGTAGTTTCTACTTGTCAAATGTCAAAGAATAAAAGCTTCAAAAGTGTCAGCTAACGAAATAGCGGGTCATTCACAATAACACCTCTTATTGGAAAACCCTTTACTTAGAAAGTGTACCGAAACTTTTGATGTTCACGTATTAATATAATGATATATTAAACCGCATTGGGGACATCTAAGTCCAACTAAAAGGAAACCTTTGTTTCACGAAGAATATGTTTTATTTACATTCTTGTTGAGCTCAATAAGCTGCCATAGGTAACCATAAAAAACGCCGACTCTGCTTTCGCTATCTGATCAGATGTCAACAATAAACTAAGTCTATACGTTTAACAGCCATTTGTGTAAATCATTTTTGTTAACAGTTCGATTGAGATCTTGGCTATGTCTATTGTTAAAATTCCAACGATTTTTTCGTGTTAAACTATTATAATTTGCCACTGTGAATGTGCGACTTCTGGGACGAATCTATTTTTATTAATATACAGTTTTTGTCAATAAATATTACTTACATATTATATGAATTTCAATCGATAATTTAATTCTTGAAACTAGATATACCTACCTAGGTATATATGGATCGAAAAAATGTATTCCACGATTTGTTAAGTTTGGCAATAACGACGTAGATGTTACATCAGTAGATGTGGGCATGTCATGTAAAACTAAAATTAACTTGGTTAATAATTAAATTCACCAAATATATAAATTTAATTAATTGGAATTAGCTGCCCAATTTGTCAATAAATGATCTAATTTTCATGAGGTGCAGATTAGGCATGGATACAGCTGGATAAAATAAAAGGGACATAGCATAAAGTGAGCAATTTTGGCAAACATTTTAAGCGCCGTCTAAAATAATAATTATATTTATATTGAAACTAATTCACCAGCCGCAATCTTTTAAGATGGATTCCAACTACGGCTTTAAGATAAGGAAAGCTTTTATCCTGTACCTCTGTAAGAAAATGTTTTATATGTACATCTAGCAGAATGAAAAAATGCATCGACGATTCAAATACAAGACCTATAAAGGGTGCTATTTTTTAAGAAGTTTTTTTGTGAATTGGCATCACAATTTCTAGAGAAATTGACAGATACCAGCTGATTTGTTTTTATTTTGGTTTCCCAAGGAAATGAGTAGAGTAACAAATTACAATGAGGACGTATGTCTCCTAGGAATATTTTAACGTCCCCAGCTGCTCAAAAGACTAGTCAAAACTTTGACTTTCAGCAGCCAATTGCTGTCGTTGTTGATTTGACAGATGAAAGGGGGAAACATTTCAAAAAGGAACACCAGTTGCGTTGCTCTACCTGAAGTCACACCTAAACATCAATGGCCTTAGATTATATTTCAAATAAAGTCAATACCATGGATATTACTATACTTGGCCGGTGATTTTATGCATCGTTTTTAAAATACCTATCCATTTAGAGCCGACGGCTTTTTGCTTTACGTTAAAAACATCATTCGGGTATCAACAGCTTTCACTACACCTAAGAGTGTTATTGATAGTTGCTAAGAATCATTGAAACAAATCTTGTTCGAGGGTCAAAGCATGCTCCTAACATTATTTAAAAGAAAGCAAATCCGAGTGTTTAGGTGAGAAGGGCGATGATGTGCTAGATGCCGCCACTAAGCCCTTTTAATAAGACCTTTTTTCAATTTGACAGTGTCTGCTTAGGCATCTAGCTAGTGAAAAAGAGCACAGCTACTCTAGCATGGGAGCCCGATTTTTCAATAGCTTAAACAAGCATGGTTTCTGAATAAAAATTGTCATTGGTACTAACCTAACATTACTTAACACTTCTTCGAAACCAATCTGGAGCTGTTTTTCGTTAAAAGTTCCATTCCCATCTTACAAATCCATTAATATTTGCAATAACTTTTGACGAAAGATTAGCTAACTTTTTTGAATAGCTGGTGAAAAAAACGGTTACTACTTTAACTTTTTAGTTTTTATCAAATGGGTACCTATGACACTTTTAGTAACTATTATTTCGGCAATATATCCTTTTTGCATTTTTCACTTTATTATAAATTTTGTATTTGTAACAAAACTCGTTCCGTAACTTTTCAGACGATTTTCGTCGAAACGATAGACCTCCAAAAGTAGCAACTAAGTTTCAAAATTAGAGTTTAAGACCTTAATCCAATTCATTTTCCACAAATGTAATGAAAGCGATAGTGAAACAAATTCGGGCAGAATATAACTTCTTAGTTTCAAAAACGATATCGTCCCGACGAATATTGTTTTACCGCAATCTGCCCCAGTTATCCTTCTTGGATCGAAGCAGCAAAGAGAATTTTTGTTCAGACATGGCGTACTGAAAAATATATCAAATGGCTCCAAAAAGTACGCGAATGAATTGACACCGCATGTTTCGGACAAAATTAAACAAACGTAGTAAAGCAGACTAATTTCTAAGATTCTTACGACGGTGACATAAGCTGCCAAACTTGCACACCTACTTCCTCTTTCGGACACTTTCTCATTGTAGTTAGTTATAAAAGCATTAAACATTTTGTTAAGGTAAAATTTCCTGATGTTAGCAAATTGTAGGCGGTTGAGTTTTTTTTTGTGCTAAATGACGAACTCAATTCTATCCACCCACGTAAGCAACTATTTTAGCAAAACGATTTATAAATCTCATTGGTTGTTTTCATTGAAAGAAGGTGCATTTATTTTTACATTTCTAATGACATAAGCTGTCATATGCCAATTTTTATAAATCAATCAAATCCATTTTAAAGTGTGAAAGACAGATGCGTTTTGTCGCAAATTCAATTTGCTTTTTAAAATAAGTTCAAATAGAATTCTTCTTGACGGCAATATAGTTTCCATCTGCATTATTTTTTTAATTAATGAAATCAGATTTAAGCAATGTTTCTGCAAATGCAAATTTTATTTGTATTATTTTTTTTTATTGACATTCCTTTGACTACTTTCACTATAGCCATTTTTTAATTGCATTTAAACTCTTTTTAACTTTAACTGTTTTTGAAAATGAAAGCACCTTCATTAGAGCAAACTTTAGTTCTGTTTGTTTATGATTAGGAGCGTTCGCGATTATTTTAAGCATAAGCCGCGATGACAGTTCCCTGATTTGTATGTAATCTTTTTATATTTAATCCTGGAATGCATAATATGATAAATCTTGTTTTTTATAATTACTAGAGGGAGCTCTGTCGACTATTTGTAATCGCGGGAACTTAAGCACGATTGAAGTAATATGCCTTACGCAGTGACCAATTTTCAACAGTGTTTATTACATATTAATGATTGTGTATTTATACATGCATTCTATCATGCGCATTCAAATCGTGACAGGCAACATAGAACAAAGACGTAGCATTGTCAAAACACAGTATATTTGAAGTGACCGCCCTGATTGCCTTCACAGGAGTTGCTTAAACGAAAAAGTGTATCTATGCGGACAAACTATATAAACCCTACAGGACCAGCACCTAAAAGGCAATTTTATACTGGAAATAAACATGAATACAAAAATTCTGTTAATAAATTTGTGAACACTCTTAAGGTGGTCATTTAAATGACATATCTCCAAACAAAACTTCAAATTTTTATTTTCTAGGTACATACCAAACTCTTACACCACCCTGTACAAAAATAGACACAAAACGATATGTGCGAAAGCTTGTTGTCCTAAAGGAAAGATGTACCGTCTTATCACAAAATTACCTGCTACAAGACATAATATAACAAGAAGAACAAGCTGCCAATAGAATTCGAAGAACTGTCAATTTTGACGATCAAATTGTAACAGATAAACAAAAACAAAGTTTTAAAGTTGTTTACCAAAATGTATTTTAAGCTTTTGTGCAAAAAGAAACGTTAACAAAACCAAAATCCAATTTTTTTAACACTATAGCGGAAGAGATGTAGTCTAGCAAATTACTTGCTATTCTTCTGTTTGTCGAAGGCGTTAATTTTGCAGTAAGCTCAGTTTATAAGCGTTTTGATTTAACAAACAAGCAAGCAATTGATATTTAGAGAGAACAAAAATAAAATCAAACAACCGACTAATATGGTACCTACATTGTGAAAGATAATTTATTGTTTATAAACTATTACTGAAAAAACACTTCGTATGCTGTCAATTAGACCACTTAGTTGTGAAAATAATGTAATCTTGTGACACTGTCCTGACAATAGCAAGCCAATCTGACAATAGAAGCTCGACTACAGAGAAATCTTATTTCGACAACATACCCACTTCAATTGGATCTCTACTATAGCGAAATTTAGTACCGATGGACTTCCTGCTTCGAGAGCCAAGTCGTTAGCTACACTCTCTCCTTGATAACTATTTAACTGGCATTGACATTCGTTCCGTTTAATAAAGCTTGTAACAATAAATGCCGCTTTTGTGGGTTGTGTTGACAGCTACTATTCGGACGAATCGACGCTTCATTTTATTTGCGGCTTGTTTTCTAATCCTAATCACATGGCGAATTTTTAGCAGTGTCAAACAAACGTCAGATCTAGCTGAGAATTAAGGTTTGAAGTTTGAAACTTAGATATATACCTTCTCCAGCAAACTTTCATAGCTCTATTTCGAAGTGCAGATAAGTTTTGCCGTCGCTATTTCATTGTTTTTAAAGTAAAGAGTAATTAAATGTAGTAAGAAGTTGCTTTTGTTGTGTCATGCTGAGCTGTCAAAATAAAATGCACACAGAAACTAGCTCTTTTTGACAAGATATACGAATTCGACAAAGATGAAGATATTCTTATGGAGTTTTTCGTTGCAGATCCGAGAGAATCGCCCCGAAATTCATATTTTTCATTGAAATTCGTTGCAACACTTTTGAAATAGTGTGTCAACCACTATGAGATTTGGTTTTCTGTTGCTACTTTTTTTATTGTTTTCTATAGTAAATATGAATGTTTTAAGAAGCCAAATCAATATATTTCAATTTGCGGTTACATTTTGCACGCAAAGTTAATGTTTTTTTTTTCGATCACAAGCGAAAAATTTGTTTCTAAAAACACAACAAACATTTCAATCTGACATTTTGCTAGTGTGTGTTGGTGAGTTCAGGACAATTCTTTAAAAATATCTCGGACACTTCTGTCGTGTTAAGAATTGACCTGGAAGTGCACCTTTTTTTTTCAAAGAAACATAGAAAACATAGGAAAAGCACTTCTAGATTTGCTCTTTTCATAGAAAAGGCAATTATTTTCTACAATCGATAACTCTATAAAATTTGCAATGATCTGTCACTGTTGACTTTTGTTGACATAGGTATATTTAATTATGACAGCGGGACGGACTTTATTCTATTTGCCACACCTATAAAACAATTAACTTTTACCGAATGTGTTCCGTATTTCGCTTTTTTTACGACATCCTGTACATAATAGCACATCAACATCTAAATTACTACAAAAATGTAAACAATAATGCGAAAACCCTACCTTCATTTTAATTGCTTCCACAATTTTGGCGAATTTATCCACTCTGGTATCGCGTAAATCCAAACTTTCAATCACTTTGCACTCCTTTTTTAGACAGCAATCTGCTGATAACTATAACCACTGATTAACTATTGATTTATTTTTCTTTTATCCAATAATTTGCATAGGTACAACCTTTGACTAAATTTCAATATTTAAAAACACATAACATGTAGCTAAACATAACCATAGGTATAGGCATATTTTTTAAAAGTGAATCCGAAATGTTACGCCGCGTTAATTACACCAATAAACTCGCGAGCTATTTTGTTCACTATATTTTTGAGAAAAAAAAAACAAGCCAACGCCGAACATTCAGATACTCGTAACGAAAACACGCCGGCACAAAATCGATACACTGATCGAAACGTCGTCGTCGTCACCGCCAACACAAGACCTCTCGAATGACTGAACAAAACTGCCTGAAAACCTAGTATACGAAGAGCAGATGCTGCGCCAAGAAGCAATCTTGTTCGGTATCGGTTCCCTGCTGTCGTCCAGCAGGGGCGCAAACCGGTTAACCAGAGACTGTTGGAAGGAATCCAATTGGCAGCAGTGCAATTGGTTGACTGGTTTGAAATTTGTTCCGCCTCTTTGTGCGCAATAGCTTGAAGGCGTGGCAAGTGGCGCGTGCCACATTTATCTCGAACAATGGAGTCGGTCGGAAGAGATTGCCATACGCTGTTTCATTCTAACAAATTATGGCTTGCCTATCTGCCACTGCCTGTCGCGTGGTGGTGGGATTGAGATTAAATTCGTAATGATGGCGCCACCTCTTTTAATGTTTTTGTTGGTTTAGCGCAATAGAACTGACTTTACAGGAAGCGTTTTTTTAAAGACGTTGTAGGTAGGTAGGTAGAAATATAGCAATATATCATTAAGACTTTAAGAATTCCGGTAGCTTTAATAGAACTGCCAGTGGACTGTCGCTGTGATAATATATATAGTAGGTATAGGAAGGTAATACCTATCTGCCTGGGTTCACATTCTGTTTATTATGTAGGTAGGTATGTACCTATATGTTGAACGAGAATTTTAAGGGACGATTCGTACCCAAAGCTCAAAATGTAAATCATTTTAATTGGAACCCGAAAACGACGTACGATGGGAGTTAATTTTTTCCGAGATTTGCTTAGGAAAGTTGGCGCATTTGAATGTCAATATTGGGGCCGTTTGCTAACACGATTCATATCGATTTCATTTCTGAAGAAGTATAAAGGTGGGTAAGTAGGAAACTTTTTGTAAGGCATCAAGGGCCGTTTGCTCATACGACTCTTAACGATTTAAGTTCTACTTAAATATTTATAGGCTACTTTTTTTTAGGGCATAAACACTCACATAAGAGTTTATGTGAAACATAAATCGGTTATGAGCAAGTGGGCCGCGACTGCGTCGTTTTTTTATGAAATGCTTTTTGTATCACAGCAGGGGCTTCGGATTCAGATTTAAGTGGTTTAATTATTTAAGGGTAGGTATAGTTTTGAGCAAATTTTTTTTTTTTAATTTTTCAGGAACCTTTTAGAATTCGAAATTGGAAATTAAAATTAGGAAAATCTGAAAATAATCAATCGCAGGGTTTATTTATCAACTTTAGTAGTGCATGAGACGTATACTACCACTGGCCGAACGTCCGCATTATGATTAACATAAACGGATCAAAAATTTGGGAGCAAACACCTCTGCTACAAAAAAAAAGAGGGGAACTTGTATAAAAGTGTATAGGTAAGTAAAACATATTGTCATATAAGAGCTAATGACCAAATGCATTTCATAAGTAAATAAGGTCTCTCCCAACTCCGAACATACGCTCTATTTAAAGAATGCCCGAGTCGACGTGCTCGAGGTCTGGTTCGGAGAAACCAAAAAATCACTGCCAAGTTTTTGAGAGAATTTTTAAGGAACATTTACATATTGGAACAAATTTTTAAGCAGAAACTCACGCAATGTCCCAATTGATTCATTTGAAGTTCTGCCTTTTGTTTTTCAAACAAAAGTGTCAATTGGCTAAGCGTCAGTGTAGTAGGTAGAAAACTAACTTTATTTTACGACCTACTATGGTTTATTAGAGACTAAAACTGAACAGCAATGAGAAAGCTAAGCTTACATATTTTTCTATAGAACTTAAGACATTTTGTTTTAAATTCAGAAATTTATTTTTGATTCACAGCACTTTGTTTATTCAAACACGAGTTTAGACATAAACACTAAATTAACACTAGTCCATTCATCGATGGAATCGAATCGCTTTTAGGGGAGGACGTTTTTCTAATCACTAGATGAAACTTACAAAAGCTAAATCAAACAAATGATTAAAGCACGCCTATAAAATGTGCCAGCAGCACAGCTTCCGTGTTGTGCGACTACCGACGCTAGAACCTGCTCAAAAAAAAAATACCAAATACTTGGAAAAGCAGCATCGACAACTTATTCAGCTAGGCATAGGTAGGTACACACTTATCTTATATTAGAGATATTGAGCATTCTTTTAATTTAATTTCTCGGTCTTACAACTGCATCTGGACCCAAATTTTCAAAAATTCTCGTATGCGTTTATCTGTCTAAATCTCCGATGCGATACGAAAAACTGAAATTTGCAATTTTCGAAAACCGTATAGGTATACGAGAATTTCTCTTCGAATTGTACTCGTCTGCTATTTCCATGCGGATTTGCGTCTAGCATAAGAAATTGTGAGTTTGACACTTCAAATAACGGTTTGTGTTTTGATTTATGTGTGAGAAAATAAGAGTCAAATCAAAATAAGTATACCTCAATTAAAAAAAAATAAAATGTCAAGCATATGCGGAGCCAAGAAATTGATGAAATGCTGTGCCAAACGCTTATTTAGCCGAAATAATTTTATAAATTTTGTATCAGAGCAATATTGGGGCTCTCGAATAGGTAGTTCGGTATATATCTGTTGCGCCTACCTGCTCCATTGCCAAATCAACAAATGATAAGGCCAAATCACCCAAAGAATCCACTGCGAAAACACAAGTAGGTAGGTTTTAATAATATCTTTTTTTGTCAATCGAAAATAATAATTCCAAACCAATTTGAATTTGAATATTGGTTTTTTATTCGATGTGAATTTTTCTTTCACAAACTGTCATCGTTTACTCCAAAATTCTACCTCATTCGGGAGGTGAATATAATTTTCGCATAGGTGGAAAAAAATATAATTTTCGTATAGGTGGAAGAAAAAAACCGTACTGCTTTGAGAATACCAATTTTTCTGCTATGCGAAAATTTGAATGTTGTATTTGCTCGCATACGAATTATGCTTTGGGGAATTTGAGAATTGGGGTCCTGTTATCGTCCACTTTTCTATAGCAGCAGAATCGTCTAACAATACAGTGACCGGCCTTTGTACAAATGTTACCAATCTTCATTGTTGCAATAGGAGATTATAGTATAGTAAATATTAATACAATAATACATTTGCTTGTAGTGGCAAAATTTACAATCACAGAGATGCCATAGTCGGATAAAGACCACTTTAAAATTATTTTAAAACGTTAGAATGTCCATATTAGTGTTTTGCTAATTATACACATAGTCAATATAAAATCCATACATTATCGTTATTACCTAGTATAAAATTAAAACCACGAATAGTACATTTTATCCCTTTGTATGAACTCTCAACCATCTCCAATCTGTCCTATAACAAAATTGAAAATTTTATCTATTTTTTCAAAGATTTTTAAGGATATATTTTTCCAGGATACCTACGATGAAGCGTTTTACTCTCGCTACAGATTTGATAAAATAGCTGGTCATTTCTTGATCGAAAATATGGATATTCAAGAACCCATATAAAAAATTGGGGCTTTCCATAAGGGTTCGGACTTTACTGCAATATTGAGAAAAAAATAAAATCTACTGCCCCACTGCGCTCGACTGACAATCTACTGCAATTTATGTGAATTTGGAAATCTTAAATCAAAATTGAATATATTTACACATTTTAGTTTCTTAGGTACCTATATTTTTATAAGCCCATTGCAAATAATCAGTTACTAGAAGCACTGTTTATTGATTTTGCAATTTATTACAATACATTTTAAAAGAAAATGTGCTTGTCGTTGTCATCTCGTTTTCACTGCATTTGCCCTGCATGAACTGATACTGAAGTCAAGTCTCAAGCGTCTCTTTCTCTTTCTTAATTTATTGTTGTTGTGGTCTGCTGTCTAATTTTAAAAAAACTATTTGAAAACTTCATTTTTATTGCATTTTTTCTGAATTCAAAAAAAGTGAATCTACTGCACTTTTTTTAAGATCTACTGCGAAAGCCCGAACCCTGCTTTCCATTCCTGCATTTTTGCAAGTTGTAAAGAGAATTTCCAAAATCTAAGCGTATATTGAAATATCATTTATTAAAAGAAACATTTTGTTCTGATAACCAGTTTCTTTTTTGAAGTACCTACCTAAAATCGAGTTTGTATCAAACTCAAATTATTAGTCGAAATAAAGAAAACTTTAAGTTAATATGTTTGCAATAACGGAACTAAACAGCCATTTTGTTGAACTATTCCCAATTACCATATTTTAAAAATGTGGTAGCCAGAACTAAGCTTTTACTTGCTTACTCTTTCCCAATACATCCGTCTTTGATTAACTAGCACGACACAGAAGCATTTTTACCAGAAAATCGTCATGTCACTATGTCCTGCTAATTATAACTGGCACCCCGTAAACTTGCGTCTTTTTTTCCTAACCTCAAAAGAGCTATTTACCTAGCAAGTTGCAACACATCTCCCCCGAAAATCGAACCGCCTTTGTTTTTATGTTTCTTTTTTAGGCCAAATTGTGGATCCATATTCACATGTTTTAAATACTTTTTATACCAGGCGATCATAATTTGTCTAAGCTGTTGTAGCTTTCCTTTTGTGTGCTTGCAACTTTTTTGTTTTTCAGTGCGTGGCTATACCTACCAAGAAATATCCATAACAGTAGGCCTTTTTTATTATGCTCACATGATCTGTATAGATCATTGATTTTCACGGTTTACAACAACAGTACAAGATCCAACTTTTGTTGTATATCATGGAAATCAATGATCTATACAGATCATGTGAGCATAATAAAAAAGGCCTAGTGTTTACGAGCTGGGTTCACGCATCGCGTTATTGGAGTTTTGTTTGCAATTTGTAGCGTACGCATAATTTTGTTTGGGGGCTGAGACTTAATTTTATGATAAAATGTTTTCCAATGGAATCCATCAAGGAATTGTTCACAATTCGTATGACATTATCCTTTTTTTAACTTTCGACATATGTGCTCTCCAGGCTTGCCGTCAACTTGGCAGAACACTTTTCAAGGTCGATTTTCTCTGACACCATTGCAGCACAAAAATCAGAAACTTACCACAGAACAGCGTTACCTTCGGGACCACTTGGAGTAATTTTGTCTTCTTTTCGAACGCCTGGACTCAGGACTCATTTATTTGAAAATCAATGAATTCGGACTTCTTTTAAAAATGTAGAACGTTTTAGCTATAGGTATATTTCAAAATCGTTTATTCTATTCCGTTGAATTCGAAAGAATTTGTTTTTACCTGAATTTGAATTACAATTACATATATCGGTAATAAATAACAGTTTCTTTTAAAAAGAAAAGAAATTATTAAGATCAGAATAAGACTCCTTTTTAATACTGGACTCTTTTTTCACACTCTTTCTAAAAATGTTCAGATGTAACGCTGGTTGAGAGCTAGTCAAAAATATTTTTTTTCAAGTGTGCTCTGCCAAGTTGATGAAGGCTTAAATTCGGCAAGAGCTCAACTCAAACATCGCACTTAAAAAAACAGCCAACACACTTAGTTTCTCTTATTTTATATTTATTTATATATCTCTCTAATAAGTGTATATAAATTAAAATAAATAAATACATTATATTTTCCTTTTTGTTTTATTTTTAATGTTTTAGTTTTTTTTGTTTTGTTATTTTTAATAGGTTTTTGTTTTGCTTTGTATTAGGTTCGACTTTTTCCATTTTCGCATACTTTTAACATAGTTTTAACTTTTGCATTATTCAACAAAACAATAATCTTAACAGGTGACTCTCCAGACACTTGAACTCGTCTTTGGTCTCGCGTTTCTCATATAGTATACTCGTACTCTGCATTCAATCTCAATTCTCCCCCAAATTGGATAAAAGTCAACACTTTTATCTTATCGTTACTTCGATCCTCTTTTTGGTTATAGTAGATGTATATTTGGGTGGTCAATTATTTTCGATTTTTTTGATTTCTTTTGTTCTGATCTATTATACTCTATGACCGAGTGTGTAACATTGACACCATTAAAAGTTTAAGAATATAAATGGTCAGTAAGAGGTCGTTCAATGGTTATCAGAATTGTATTTTGTATTACAAACCGCATACAAAAGGCTTGGACTTATATTTGTCTTCGTGTGCGAGTTTAAAAGACAAACTTTTGTTTTGCTTAAATAGTTCGTGTAGTCAATTTGTATGTAAGTAAGGTTAGCTAAAGATCGCATTGGACCTCGCGCGCAGATGTAAATATTATGTAATTTCCAAAGTATCTATATCACCGGGAGTAAGTCTAACGTCAAAATGCCAGTGGAGGTGTTAAAATAGAACCATGAGTAGGTACAGAAGACCAGTGAGAGTACTATGTACAATCAATTATTTTAAAATAAACATCTCTTCGAAACACAGTCGTCCTTCCTTATTGTGCCAACACTTTGAGAACTATTAAAGTGTGTAGATTGGTATGTAGCGGTGGCTGTCTTGTTAGATCGACCAGACATAATGGAGACGTTCAAGTTTCAAGTATCTACTATAGAAAGCCTGACAGTTGTTTTCCATTGGGACAACAAATCAATTTTTTTTTTTTGATCTAAAACTTTTCATGTTTCATTGGGATAAAAAATCAATCTTTTTTTTGATTCGGATCACTTTTTGCAGATCTCGATAATTTTTCAGAGTTACACCTGCCACAAATACCAATATACTTTGCACAGCTGTTTTACGTCATTTGAAGAAGTTTGTTTTCAAAATAAATGCGCAAATTTTTGTCACAACCACAATAAAGAAATACATAAACAGCAATGGATATAATTATGGAGGAATTATTATCTTTATTGTTTTCCTCATCATCTGAAGACTACGAATCACTAAAACTACTCCTTTTGTATCTACAACAGGGGAAACATTTTTCAACAAATGCAATTTGAACAGCTGATATTATTGTCAAATAACGCACTAATCCATTTACAAAAGCAGATTAATTTTGTTGCATGTTCCATGAGCCGCTTTACTCCATTTACAAATGCAGATCAATTTTATTGCGCTTGAGATCTGAAAAAAAATGTTTGGTGGTCCCAATGGAAAACGACATGGCCAACCAATCTAGACAAGAAATTCGTGACAGAGTTCTAAATTGACTTATTTGGTGGTGGCAATGGAAAACGACATAAGCCAACGATATTTGTCACTTAGCTTATTTAACTTCACGCACGAGTTGGTCATGGAGGTGGAGATGCGCTAAATGTTACCATCATCGAGCTTTACTACAAGGGAGGACTACTTCTTCATGCCGCGGATAGCTACCGCATCAACTTTTTCGTTCTACTTTATTTTGGCCGGGCAGTCAGAGAGTGAGAGACTGCTTTCTTCAATGATGTCCACCTTGCACTGAGCTACCTGATTGAAGAATGTGCTTTTTGAATGAAGGGTTTTGATAGCTGCCTGGCTGTTTGTAGAGTACTTTCGGCTTTGCACTTCAGCAGGATCATATTGCTTTGGGCCCCGAAGTATTTGTTAAGCTTTCAGTAATGGTTTGTCTATTCTGAATGGACCATATTATCTTCGATGGCGTATGCCATCACCTTATCGAACTTGCCGTACTTAGCTAGAAAAACTGTCTTGTCAATCTAAGATTTAAAACTTAGTTTGCATATGGGCCCTAGCTATATTTGTTTTAACATAGTTTAAGGTTTACATCGGCACTCTTAAAATCCATTAAATGTTTCTTAAATCTCAACGGTGCTGTTTTTTAAACACTCGGTCATATACGCGTTCTACATATATCCAAAAAATCGCAAATAAGAAAAATTCTAATGTATAAATATATGTATGTAATTCCTTTGTCTGTTACTTTTTTTCAATTTTGATTCATTGTTTATTTCTGGAGTGTATGTATGTTTGTTTATTATTTTCATTTATTAAATTAATGTATATTTTCTTATAACTGCTTTTTACTAATCTATCTGAAAACTCATCCCACCACTAACACAATTAATACATAAAACTATATACATTCAAAATGTACAATCTTTATGTAGTATATAATGCATGTTGATGATTTTGTATACTCGTTTTATTTAATTTAGAATAAATATATTTTCTTGTTTATTACTATTTGTTTACTGCTCTTATATGTGTGTATAGTTTTATTAGCATTATTTTCTTGTTTTGGAAGAATTTGTTACCTAGTTCCGGATCAATTAGTGACCCCAAGAATTTTAGTAGCGTTCCCTTGTTTCTATCATTTTACTATGTTGTTGATTTTACTTAACTTCTGAGTGAAAAGAAAAACAAGCGTGGTGTACTTTTTTTAATATATTGTTTTAATAAATGCAACAAAAACGAAAAAAAAAACAATTCCTTTTTTTTTTTGTAAATTAAATTCGAAATTTTTCTTAAATTTAAGAAAGAAAAATGAATTTTGCGAAACTGTTTGCTAAACAATAATTCAGCCAGAAGTGAAAGTAAATGAGAAGACTGCAAAATTTTGAATTTACAAGAGAAAACAAATGTGAAAAGAGAAAGAAAAACCGGGGAATTAATTGAAACATTATCGATGGTTGTAGTCTAAATCATAAATAATAACTTTCTTACTTTGATAACCAAATAATTAATAATAATAATGATAAATAAATAATATTATGGCATGAATTCAGAGAGTTTATATAGTTTGAATTTTCTGTCACTTAAAATAGATGATGATACGATGGCGGGAGAAATGACTCTGATGGGGGTGGGTGAGGGTGATAATTTGGGGAAGATGTCGATGTCGTCTTTCAACGACTTACAGGGGATGTGAGTAGATGGGGTTGTCAGAGAATATCACTTCAGCATTTCCTTACGCACTTAAATCCGTTTGTCAATTTTCTGACCCGGGCATAATCATATTAACCTAACGTGTAGTGTGTTATAACAATTAACATAATCCATTTAATAACAACTGTTGTTATATTTTTTTTTTTTTTTTGGGAATTAGGAATCGAATTAGAATCTAGGTGCACGAATTAAAATTATTTGTTTTCTGTTCTTAATTCATGTCCTGCTTTTTCTATGCGATTTCTTTGTTTGTTTGTATTTAAATGTCTACGAGAGTTACTGTTATTGATATTTTTTTTTAATTTCCTTAAATATAGATTTTTTTTTTTTAGTTTTATTTTTTTCATTTCCCTTTTGGTATTTTATGTTGCCTTTTTTTGTGTAAAATGGACCGGAAATTGTTTTTAGATTTAAAGACATTTTTGCATGAGCTCGATCTTAACTCTGTACGTTGGATTAGCGCGACGGTCGACTGCCCTTATAGTTTGGATTAGGATGCCTTGGTTGCACTTGTCGTGGTGCTGAAATGAGATTTTTAAGGAATTATTTAGTAAATTTATACAAAATTTAAGAACAAATCGGGACAAGCAGGTGTAAAATCAGCTATGCTTTTCATGGAATACGTTGCCGTTTTGGCACTAAATTCGGATAAAGAGCAAAAGCTAACGATTTAAGAATTGGTACAGAAATAATTTGAAAATAAAAACGCTAGACACATTTTTTCTAATTGCTTTCTGCCTTAGAACTGTATTCTATTTCTCATTGAATAATTCTGGTTTTCAGGAAGAATATAATCCAAACCATTCTCAGTGGAAGCTTCTTAAAATACTACGAACGAAGATTTGTTTATAGATTTAATTTTTACCTGATATCATCATATTCATTGCCGGATACATCCCTGTAATGGGTGCCATTTGAGGTCTCAGCTCACTCGGCGGTGATCGGCGGTTGTTTTGCAGAGCAACAGTTGGCTGAAATGAAATAGTCAATAAAATTATTTATTATTTTGCTAAACGCCAATGCTTTATTTACGTGTGCAAAATATGTTTGCCCATATTTGATGTAAACACCTGCCGGGGCACCTGGGTGATTATAGGCTCCAATAAGCTGCTGAGGACAAGCTGCATTTGCTTCGTTGGCGGCCGCCGCCGCTGCTACTACGGCTGCCGCCTGAGCATTCTGCGCAGCGGCATGCATCGGTGGAATGTGCGTTCCTCTCGTAATATATACCGGCGATGATTGTTGGTTATCACCAGCCGTCGCAATATACGACGGAATTCCTCCACCGCCTGTGTAACTAGACACAATACTGTTTGGAGAATTGTTGTTACTCTCATTGGAGTTAGCACTTGGCGAGTTACGCTGACTAACGCTGCGGCGAAATTCTAGATTACTTGGCTTCTGTCGGTAGCCAGAGGAGACGCGAGGTTTGTTATCAGAGCCGTTCTGTGTACATTGGTTGCTATTGCCACAACTGTTGTTGCTTGAATCTGTGCGACCTCCATTCAGTCCCATATGCGGACCATTCGACAGGGAGTTTTGTGGCTTATCGCCACCGTTCAGGCGTTTCGGCTGACCCAAATGCGTTGGGCGTTGTCCTTGTAAACCATTGGAGGACAACGACGACTGGTTAGACATTTCTACTGATGACGTTTGAGGCTTGCCATTTATACCACTATTTGGTGTTCCATAGAGCGATGTTGATGATGAATTTTGTCGTGCGTTTGTAGTGTAGCCGCCACTGGCACCGTTTGATGATTTATTCTTATTCATTCCAACTCCGTTGCTATTTCGCTTATCGTAAGAATGAGAGGAGCCCCCACCTGTGTGTTGTGCGTCTGTAAAGCTCTGGTAATGCGTCTGTATGGGAGAGTTGAAGTTGCTCGACAGTATAGGCGGAGTTGCAAACAACGGAGGATTCCGTTGATTATGATGCGACAACGAGTGTGGAGTACTCGGAGCCGATTGCGCAGTCCCATTACTGTGGACCGCGTGGTTTGAGCTACCGTTCGTATGCAAAGCATAACTGGTCGGCTGCGGTGGTTCCAATGGAACCGGCCCGTTGCTTGTTGTTAGGGGAGGATGATTGAATAGAGAACTGATCACAGCGTTTGGTTGATGAGGGAGTGGAGTGAGCACACCAGCCGCGGCCGCTGCACTTGCGGGCGTCGTTGTACTTTGGTGAGTGTATGGAAGCATATTTGAGGAAAAGACTGCGTGCTGAGGAATGGCATACATTGTTGGCCCATTAATTTCGGAGGCAAGTGCCAATGGGACACCCGGTCCCAATTGAAACGTTGTGTTGCCCGATGTGACAGAATGATTGTTGCTTTGCACGCTATTCTGTTGGTGATGTGGTGGCGTTGCACGTTTTCCGCGGCCGCCTCCCCCACCACTCATTGGATGGTTATTACTAGGGGCACTTGTATGACTATTTGCATTGAGTTGACTTACAGCCGTCGCAATGCTTGTTGATACACCATTTTGTGGTTGCAATGGTCCAGATGGTGGAGGAATAATCGAGGAAGGAACCGCGTTGGCAATGGATTGCTGAGGCACGTAATATGTCATGGTTTGGCCCCAATAACCTGTGGAACACAGTAAAAGGTTTAAGTTGTTGATATTTTCCTTAACCTACGAATTTGGTCTTACCATTGTATGAATATGGGTAGCCTATGGGATACGTCGTCATTGGGTATTGTTGCATTTGTCCATTAGCGGCTGCGGCAACTGCCGCTCCTCCTGCAGCGAATTGATCGCTAGAGTAAACTACTTGCCCTGGATAGATAGGTGCACCTGCAAACTGCGTAGTAGGATATGCAGCTACAGGAACCATTGCAGCTCCACCTGCCGGTTGGTAGATGGCCTGTGACCCTGCTGGTATTAGACTGTTGGGATCGCGCTGTTGAGACGGATCGAATACGGGCATGAAATATCCTTGCATTTCGCCCTCCTGTAATTTAAGTTTAATTGGTATTGTTAATCGGAAAAAAAAACAAATTTGTCTTACCATTGGCGGAGGATATGCATAAACCATTCCTTGAGGAACTGCGTAGACACTTCCATCAGGCTGGAATACATTTTTTTTTATTTTAGTAGAGTACACAGCGCTACACAAAATAAAATTTATTCAGATAGGTCAGTAGTTCGCTCGTATAAGAATGTTGAGCTCTTGTCAGATGTAGACTTGGGCTAAAAGCGTATGTTAGGTTTAGTGGCCCTCGATTAGAAGCCATGCTTTTGGAACAAACCTCTATAATAATTTTGTAGAAGTATGCGGCAATCGTACGATACAAAGAATAAGGTAAGCGATTCTTAATCTTCTAGCAGGTATCGGCTAGTAAATAAGCCTACAAATTGTAGAACCAGTGCCGGTTTGTTTTCAGAGGAATTAAAAAGACACTGAAGAACCAGACTTAGTTGATCACAGCCACGTCGTACAATGTGGAAACAAGTTGCCGTATCACTGCGGCCACGAGTGGGCCTATTGTGATTTACGTCTTACAATAGAAGTTTCTGATATAAAATCGTTATTGCTTTTGAAACTAATTCCAAGCTAGTTCGACTTTGTTGCAAAAAGCAAAGGATAATTTGCTCGCAGCATAATACGTATCTATGCAATTTTTGAAGCCTACAAATTGCAAACAAAGATTGTTTCTTAAACGTCTGCGAATGGGAAAATACACGGAAGAAGTTATGTTGTGCAAAGTTCTCCCTCAGATAATTTCTTTGTTTTTTTTTTAAGAAACAGTTTTAGTGTTCGAACGAACTTACTTCTATTTCCAAAGTGTTTGCATGTTTCATGCAAATTACACTTGCGAAACGTCTTTTACCCACATGACTGTTATTTTCTAACAATCTTAATTAATGGTAGGTACTCACCCCTTGCTGATATGTCGTTGTGGAATATGGATTGGTATTGGCTGGTTGAAATACCGTTGAACCATCTATAGCCTGATAGCTTGGCGTGTAGCTCCAATTCTTTGGTTCGTCCTTTTTGCTGTCAGTTGTGCTGGCCGGTGTAGAGCTGCTCGAGTTTGAACGTTCGGGTTGCTGCTGATGCGGCAGGCTTCTTATTTCGGTTTTCGGTTCATTTTGAGGGATAACCTATTTGACACAGAAATTCATTAGATGCTCACACAACATTTCAGTGCCACTCACTTCATTCGATTGCATTGGTCCATCTGAATCCGAAGTCGGTATATTTGGACTTGTTGCTTGGTGTTTGAACTTTTGTACCTCGATTCGGTCGAATGGCTTGGCTGTTGCTGTCAATGTAGATTTTTCACAGTCTTCTCCAGAATTTCCAATCGTTTCTGCTTTAAAAAATAATAATAACACGAAGAAAATATTTTACATTTGCCCTTTGGAGCAAAACCAGATAGTCGTCTTACCCTCTTGTATGTCATCCATTTCGCGCTTGATAATACTATCTTTCGAATCTATTTCGTCGTCCCTACATATTGATGTTACAACCACGGTCTGGGTCGATGATTCGGACATGGTCTCTGTAGAACTTTCAGCGGTATTATTGTTTGTGGCCTCTCCACCGCTGGACGAAGATGTCACTGCATCACTGCCAGCTGTTTGATCCATTTTACTGCAGAGTTTATGTTTCTCCTGTTTCTTTTTGATATTGCCGCCGGCTAATGGTGATTTATTATACATTCCAGAAGCCATCGCCTGACTAGGTGGCAAATTGGACGGGTCAAAATGATAAATTGAACTAAAAACAAAAGTAGAGACGTTTTAACTGACTGAATGGCATTTTCAAAGACTCTTAGATAGCTAGCAATTTACAAGCTCTCTACACAACTAGATTCAGAAATCGTTTTTGTTTAGTTTGTGATAAAAGAAAAATCAATACGTTTGTAAAATTATATTGTTTGTGGTGGCGGTGTTGTTTTCGAAACAAAAAACCATATAGAAGAACAAGCTAAAACAGTTTAATTTATGCACACATTTGGCATCAATTCAGAAGAAATGAAAATAAAACACACACAAAAGCAAAGGAAGAGGAAAAAACACGTGAAGAACATTTCCGTTTAAAGAAAAATGATAAATAATAGAACAAAAAGTTAACTTATTATTCAATTCTTCAAGTGTAGTTAGAAGAAAACAAAAAAATATCAGGGTTTGAAAAATAACGCACACTGGACTGACATTAAAGATTGTCGCCTGCAATGCAAACAAAAAAAAATTGAAAGAGGCGAATCGCGTTTTCATTTGCATTCTGGATTCCCAAAGATTTGCTTGCGAAAATCCTTTACCGATCGATAGCAGTTATCCTATTGAAACGTATAAGGGTTAAGTGTTAAAGAGGGTAGTCAGAAGTATTCGTCTTGCCAGATAATTTACTAAACACAACTTTCTTTACATTAAGTTCAAAATACTTTCTTTCTTTTTTTTTTTGTAAGAGTTTGCAAAATGTTTCACAGATGATTTATGGTCTAGGAATAAAATGGACGGTGTCAAGCATTTACAAAAGGATAAACACTTAATGTTAGTCTTGTATGGGTTGAAGTAAAACATTTTATAATAAACATATTGGCCAATCATGTTGCTATACATTAAAAAATTGGGAATGAAGGGTAGTTAATTTGGTTTAGTTGTTGGTGTAATGTTCTTAAGGTGGCACATCATGATACATATCATTATAGATAACCCGCCGAAAGGATAGGAGTTGTCATTTAGTAGCTTCGTTTTAGTTTTTCATGTGTAAACATCTTACCTGTGAAGGATAACACATAAAAGGAAATGTTTTGTTCCTAACTGAATCCCACAAAATCTATAACTGAGCAGAGTATCTTACTAGGGCCGCAACTCTGAATTGTAAAAGGTACCTACACACCTCGTGTCAAATAGTTTTATATATTAGCCTCATGATCATCAGCCTCCATTAAGTAATTGATTCAATTCTGGCTGTATCCCGTGTATATTGCTTGGAGAGACCGTTTCATCTTTCGATAAAGATGTTTCTCCCATCGCTTCAACTCAACTTAAGTTTGCAAAACTTCCATTCAGAAATGGATATTTTATGAATGTCTCCATTTCTGCCCCAAAGAAAAAGAAAGGAAGTATAGAAATTACTATGAACGATTACAGGCATATTTTGAGCAAATATATATCGACTTTTATGTTGAAGTACTGTCAAAGATCCGCGTCAACGAGCTTACTGCAAGTGTATTCGGTAGTCTTTCTGCCAACATTGTATTCGAAATTAAAAAGATTATTGCAAGCTATTTGAACTTCTTTTAAAAACAACTTGTGCATCGGATTGACCTTTGCATAAAGTAAGAATTAAGCAAAAACCAAAAGAAAGAACGACCAAAGCTACAACAATGAATGTAAATTCGTGCAAACACTGGACAAGTGCTAAATTTGTATACAAATTACAGTCGATATGTATACAATAATGGACATTTCGTCACATAAGTGGCACAAATGACATCATTTTGACGAGTTTGGCCGTCAGTAATAGTAGTATCTACTATATAAACGCATCAAACCATTTGTCAGTGTATTTAGTTTATTTCACGACCAACCAAATATTTACTCTATGACAGCATGGAGAAAACTCGAAAATGTTCTCTGCTACCTGTTTATTAGTTTTAAGGCCACGAACTATACAGATAGAGGCAATTTTTGGGTAGGAATGCCTAGACACCTACCCAAAAATTGCACAAAAAACAAGCATTAGCACAATTTTTCAAAAGTCTCTATAAATATTGATAAACGCTGATGCATTGTCAAAATTGTCAGAACTCAATGAGCTCAATCACTGTCTCCTTTTTCATACATAGTCGTTAAAGAGCGCAGAACCGAGAATAAGATACATACAACATCGGCGTCGGACATAATGTCACAATGGACTATATGTATAAGGCCCTTATCAGCGCAGTGTTACAAAACGGAGAAAAGTGTTCTCCTTAGGTACTGGAGGCCAAAACTCGCGCTAAGCGGCGAGTTGCATTAGTTGTGATCCATCCAGTTTTCGCAGTTCTAAAAAGCACACTATTTATATTTTGTGGCTGGACTTTTTGCAGAGCCTTGAATAAACTTAAGTCCATGTGATTCAGTACCGCTTTCAGCATAAAAACTAAACATAGAACTGGACCTGGATCACAAATGCACTTCCAATAAAAGGAGACATTCCTATAGCCAGTTGGGCATTTTGAGGTTATCTACATATAAATAATCAATCATTAAACAGAATACAATCAACAATTCATCTATGAAACTGACACCAATGAGGTTATAAAGAAAACCACAAAAATCCAATTCGAAATACTACAATATTTAATTGAGAAATATATACTAAGACACAAGAACGAGTATGAGAAGTAGGAAAAAAACAGCAGAGATAGAAGCAAGCAAACGTGCTGAAAAGGAAAACCATTTCACATACAAAACAACAACACAGCAACATGGGGCCAGAGTAGACATCAATTTGGTTGTAGTTGTTAAGAAGCAAATGATATTAATTTTTAGGTATATGTGCATTGTTAGTAAAATAAAAACAAAAACGTAGTATTGGTATCAGTATGAAATTCAATTCGTAACTGGGAAAAGAATAACTGAGAAAATTAAAAGGTGAAAACAAAAAACAAACTCAAACAAACCTATGTATATCGATCTGAAGTTAGACAAAATGTGAAAATAAAAAACAGAATTTTGGAAACAAAATCAAAAAAAAAAGTTAACGTTTTGCAAACTTTTCGTTCATAAAACTATCGGAAATTGTCTTCAAAAACAATAATATCAACATAGATATACATATTTTATCAATCGTATGTGAACTTTATTTGAATCAACAAAAATAAAGGAAACTCTGTTGTGTTATTAGAATTTTTAATTTAGATATTGTTTCATTTTGTTTATTTTTTTTTTTCGTAAATTACCCGTCTTGATTAACTATTGGTTGCAACGTGTGCGGATTTATGAGGACACTGCCTCTTGGCACACTGGCTATATCAGTGACGGCCCATACAAGCCCACATGAAGTGGGCGGCGGCGAGTGGACAACAGACGGTTCTGGCGTGTGCTCATCACTCCCATATCCAGTCGGAGAGGGAGTTACCGAATCAGACCGCAAGGATTGTGTTTGTGTTTTATATCTATTTTTTAAACAAAAAAAAAACAAACGGGAAAACACATAAAATCAGTGAGAAAGAGATATCTATTTTCAAATATTCATCAAATGGTAATTTTGCTCTTTTTTTACTCTTTGTATGCAAACACTTTTTCATTGTCAGATTCAAACTTTTACTATTATATTGCACGTATAAAATTTAATTATAAATAGCGAATAAATGCAGTCCTAATACTCATAAATAAACAAAAGAAAACATCTAAAACAACTAGTTATCTCATTCGGCTAACTTACCCGCTGCTTGAAGGTGAAAGACGCCATGGTGTACTCGTGCTCCCCATTGAGTCTTGTTTGGAAAACAGTCGTGGACCAGTACTTTTCGTGGAATTCATAGAATCACCACGAAGAAGTGGTGCACCGCCACTGCCGCTACCATTTGGAGGAGGGCCACCGTAGCCACCAAAACTGTGCGATTTAGAAACACTTGGGCGTCCATCGTTTCTCGAGTCATTTGATTGCTGGAAAGAAAGTAGTAGGGGATATTTATTATTTTCTGCCGCATTTAACCAGCTCCTACTTTGAGAGATATGTAATTTCGACAATTTTCGATTGCTTGGAACACGAAACTATTTATACTGAATACGAATCACCTCGCAAAATGCGGGTCCAGAGGAAAAACTATTATCCCAGCCTATCAATTTGGTAAGCCGCCGCGTTTTTAGAAGGGGAAAGAGCACACACCACACTACTTCAATCCTGTATGATGGTGGTTGGTTACGTGCCATATCTGGAGGCCAATTCTATTGAAATGGGCTATCTCCAGTAGGAATTGATCTTTCCAGAGTGCAACACAAATGAATAAACGGTGTATCAAAAATCTGACATGAACCAAACTTCACAGTTGACTATAATTAACACTTGGAGACTAAAATTTGCAGAGTTTGATAATTTTATTTTGGCCATTATTGATAAACTTTGTATAGGAACAAAATCTAAAGAAGTATAATTGAAAAACTTAAATTTATTAAATTCTTCTTTTTAAGCAAGTATAAAAACATGCTTTTCAAAATGAAAAATGTGTGTTTAATATAGACCTCGTAAGGAAAAAACTCGATCGTTTTCGAAAACGGAAAACTATTAAAAAAAATTGCCGGTATTGCCATACGACACATACCAACGGCTATAAGGGTAAATAAAAAAGTCGCTGAGACGGCAATCGGCAAAAACAAATGATGTCATATTTTTACAAAGCTATAGTTATCTTGTCCATTATTTCAGTGATTCTTTTCTTTTAGATTCTATAAAAAATGTGAATATAATAAAATGTATATGTACTTACTGAAGATTGAACTTTCAGCATTTTATTGCTGGGACGCATTCTAGAGGCTTGCTCTAAATTCTCTGTCCAATTCCAGTATGGTTCTTCCATCATTTCACCGTTTTCTCGATTGCGAAATATTCGTCGTCGTACTTTTTCGTATTCTTCTTCTCGTTCTTCGAAACTCTTTGCCTTGCGGTCAAGAATACCGCGATCAGGGCATAAGTAGCTTTGTCGTGCGTCATCAAAGCTGTGTGTATCACGTTTAAGAATTGATTTTCTTGGCTCATCTGACATGCGTTCACGGAAAAGAGACTTGAAACGAATCTAAAAAGAAAAACATATACATTATGTATTAATATTATTTACTGATTTTTACAGTTTATGGAATGAGTTTTAAACAGACAGAAAAATTGCTTAGTACATAAAAAACAGTTTCCCTTCATTTTGCTGGTGAACATGACTTTACTCAGTCAAAGTCTATTGCAATTTGTATTCGATTTTATTGGTCACTAGGGAGTAGGCTCAAGAGGACGTATTCTCAACTAATGGAAGCCTGCACAGAACATCGTGAACTTGGTTCGATGATTGTGCTTAGTGCTTCGTAATTCCGAGTGGATTTATACGAGTTAACTTGAATGCGAACTAGAAAAGTTTAACTTGATATGACGTGTGCAAAGCCGTTGTTGAATTGGTCGGAATGCAGAGACTGTACTATTTTCCTACAAGGGAGAACATACATAGTAACAGAAACTAGGGAGTAAGATACAAACGAAAATTTCTTTGTAGAGCCTCTTGCGATTTAGATTGTCAAAACTGTTTGTGCGAAAAAAGATATGCTTCCTCAAAATGATGAACTTTCAGATTATCCACTATTTTGACTGTTGGGTTTTGGAAAAAAAACTTAACGAACTGGTAAAAAGTAGTTGGTGTGATAAAGGGAGTTAAAATGTTCAGTAGTCACTTTCTGTATTGTGTGACATTTTACAGAATGTAACTATAGCTTGACTCTACGGTGATGACAACTACCCAAAAGCCCATGTAACTCCTATAGTTTTAACTTGTAAATATAAAACATATTTCATTACATGCATGTCGTGGTTTCCTTCCGATTGCCGTTTTTTTCTTTTAAATAGGAACACACATTCTCGCTGAAGGTGACCTAACTGAGTTCACTAACATAATTTAGGACACGCGCTTAATTCGTCTTGCTCCTGATCTGTTGTACTCACACAAAAGAGAACAGGTAATAGCACAACAAATGAAAACCGAACGTAAAAAAATCGCAGTAATTGAACATTTACCATTGTGCAGTTTCCTTTCTTATTGTATATTCATATCACCTCAGAGTTTAGCCCTTTTTACAAACTTTTATAGTACGTACATATGAAACCACACAGATAATGAGGAACAATATTAAATAAAACTATTTCATGCAAAACTTACATCTGGCAAACGAGTGCCTTTCGTTGTTGCCACTATTACGCACTGTTGCGTAGCTGTGTCCACATTATGTTCCATTCCAAAGAATGCAGCAGTTCGATGAATCAGCATTCGATTGTACGATGATGTTGCCGGAAATCGCATTTCATGTCGACTATTGCAACGAATAAATTGAAAAGAATCAATTCTTCAAGTTCCCAGAACAAATATATGCGAATCTACTTACGTTTTATCTTGAGCCAGTTCTGTTAGATCCTTTTCAATTTTCATTAACGTATTTCTATCTTTGGGATTTTTATTAAGCGTCTCCTTAAAGAAGAGCACCAGATCAACGCCACTCTGATCGGTAAATTGCTCCATTGAGCTATCTGCAACAATAAATAGAAAAATGTATGCACGTTTACGTAAACTAATATAGAAGCGAACTTACCTCTCGATATAAAACCAGAAGTACTGTTGCTGTTGCCACCATCCATACTAGAGGAAGAGCCCATATTTTTTAGACGTGGCTTTGAGCTTTTTGAATTTGAGTTCGTCCGGTGTTTCTTGCCCATGCGCTCATGTTTATTGATATCAGTGGGGCTATCTGTCAAACTGTTCTGATTCTCATCTGGCGACAGAGAATTATTGCTATTTTGGCTGTCATTACGTGGGCAACGATTTTCTTTGTCGTAAATAGACATGACATTGTCCTGAGTCATGGCATGTGCTTCCGAATGCATGAAATGCGATCCGCTGTTTTCTGTTTGGTTACTGACGTTCACTGCCGTAGAAGAGATGCAACCATTGCCCGCCGCACTTCCTCCCCCGCCAGTGTCCATCGTCTTGGTTATTTCAAGAACAACTTTTTTGCCGTTCCCATTGCCAAATTCGATTTTGTTATTATGTTCACTACCGCTAGACTGCGCTGCACCACATTGTTGGTGAGTACTGTTGAACTTTTCCATTAAATCGCGATTGGCGTTATGATGATTGCTGTTGTTATTGTTGTTGTTGATGTTGTTGGAATTGCCTAAACTCGAATTTGGGTTACTCGATTGTGAATTTCGAGGACTTTTCGACGATTTGGGAGGCGATAGCTTTGGAAAGTCCGCTTCATTGCAGATAACGCTCTGCTGTTGTTGCTGCTGGGAGTGTTGACTAGTAACAATTACCGAGGGAGTTTCTAACAACGGGGACGGGGACAACAAAGAAGATGATTGTACGTGCATTTTGCAATCGTTTGTTTCCTGCGATGGACTGTGTGTCGACGATGAAGAGGATGACGAAGAAGACGACGACGATGACGATGCTAGGCCACAGTTTGATGACATTTGTTGATCTGTACGAGGTGTAGGTGTACGTGGCGGTGATGTTGATTCTCGCATTGCGTGGCTTCGCGTTAAGTGTTTGCCTTTCATGGTGCCCTAATAAAAGAGAAAGTAATATGCATATTTATATAAGAATAAAATGGGGCTTAGACCGTTAAACAAAAAAAAAATAGATCGATAGTTGCGGTGCTATAATGTTTGAAAGCACGGTGGAAGAGTCCTAGAGTTTTATGACATCATCAACGCATACCGGTTGTGTATGGATGCATAGAATCAAAAAATGGGGTGTGTTGAACTTTCTTTCAAGAAACCGCGGATCGGGAGTATCATAAATAAAATAATATGCGTCAACTTAATTAAACTTTTGTATGTAAATCGGATAAGAGTGATGGTCAGGTCCAACGTAAAATGTTTAACAAGACTGCACACCGAAGAGTACATTACCGCGGTAAGTGGAAGTCTGATGATCTTGATTCGAGAGGCCTCAGAAAATACAATGCAGTTTAGAATTTAGAACCGAAGCGCTAGAACCAGAATGTGCCCATTGGCGAAAAATCATATCAAAAATCAAATTCAGCACATTTAAAAAAACACTAGTTTGTTTTAAACAGCAATATTCATTCTAAGGACGGTGTCTGTAGGTACAACTTGTGCAAATTTTCACATCTTTTGCCATTTGCTGAACGAAAGTTAAGTATTAAATGCAATAGGTACTTATCTCTGCTCAAATCGAATTTAACCTAGGAATTGGAACCTCACACTGCAAAAATGTTATTTATGTACTTCTGAAGTTTTACAAGAACGTCATCATGCCAGGATATCGTCCAATTATATAATCTACATCAGCACACACAAATTAGGTAAACAATTACATCCCTCTCGAACCTGATGATAATTACTTTGCAAAGTGGAAAACACCAGTGCGACTCAAGCAAAACCTAATAACTAACCTTAACGACTCATTAATTACTACTCTGCCAGTAAAGCATACTCTTCCCTACACTATATATGTAGGTACATATTCCAATTGGCGACCTTTCACTTTTCTTTTCATTGATTTCTAGTCTGTGACATCACTAACCAATTTAGGGATTTGACTAAACAACAAAACCCTACGTCAAGCAAATCAACCCATCTACACGAAATGTACATTTCAGAACATGAGGCGAGACAAGCAAACAGCAATGGTTTCTCTATCCGTTCTGAGTAAATTGCTCCGGAATAGGTTAACCACAAAGACTGTGTGCGAGCGCAGGACAAGGAAAATAGCACGTGATATTATCAGATCGTGATTGACATTTATTCGTTTATGAAAATTACTTTGTAACACGATGAATAATGTCGATGGTTCGTTTCGTTTCGTTTCGTTCTTTAAGGCGGCGCGGTAGAAAACACCAAGTGGCATGAGCTAGATCCTCGCGTGCCGCTTGCGGATGAGATTCATGCAGAAACGTTCAATTTGTTTTATTCTTTGTTTGGCTTCTTGAAAAAAAAAATAATAATCAATAGCATGACCTTGATATATTATCCCATTGCAGCATAAGAAAAATACTATCAAAGAACGTCATGGACATGTATTGTATGACCATGTATATGTTTAGGCCTGATTTCGCATACCTTGAACCTGACTGAGATGGAAATGTTGTGGGAGTAATTATTGCTCTAATTCAAAATCGAATGAGCTCGAAAAGTTTGTTCAATTGTGGGAAATTCCTATTAGTATTAAGGTGGTGTACTTACTTATCGATTTTCGTCCAAACAAGTGATTGGCATGTGCATAGATAATCAGAGAACACACATAAATAAACGTGTTTGTAGCTAACATTGAGGTCAAGCCAGTACCTATATCATATCATATGATATGCGTTGGTAGGTATCTATAGGTAAACAGTGTTTTATTTGGCGGGTGGTCGTGGAAGTAGTGCAGCGGGTAGTGACTGCGGGATCAATTTCGGACAAAGCAATGTACTTCCACCGTACAAATTACCACGATTCAATCAAGTTATGTATGCCGCGCACTCTATTGTCGGTAGGCAAATGAACCCAAAAAAGGGATAAGGGATTTTACCCTGACTGCTGGTAAAGTACACAACCATACCTCACTTGTACTGAAATCAATGGAGTTGGATAATTTGTTTATCAGCATTACTAGTCGCCTATGAGCGCCGGTGTACACCCACACCAACACTGTCAAGCGGAGAGTGGAGTATTTGGTAAAATACGTAAACGAATGTACGAACATACTTCGGCTGTGTTTAGACTGTAACAGATTTACGAGTAGTTTTTCGAAAATTTAGAATTTTCTGTTGGGTTAAGGCCAACATGAGCAACGCGGTGAATAACGATGTTCAACCATCGGCAGCAAGTTGGTTGGACAGAGGAGTTAGGAGTCTCATACCTTAAAGTTGAATGCGTTGTTCGCAGTGTATGAGACTCTTCACTCTGCACAAGCAAACGTATAGATTGCCCGTTGTCCATTATTGTGCACTGCGTCGTAGGGCGTATTTGACAAATGCCTTAAATTTAGTTTTGGAGAATACCATTTGTCACTCTTCCTGTTTTTAATGTATCCTCTTAAGCAACAACTGACGGTGTCCAAACGGCTTATTACATCATAACCGATGTTACATTTGAATTAAAAAACCTTGTAAGCTCTACTGGTTAGGTTAGTACATTCTGTAATAGCTAATCTCGGTATGTTACTTTTTGGATTGTAAAGCTGCTCACACAAAAATAACTAACAAAACAGGCGGGATCCTGCGAAAATTGGTGCTATCAAACCAAACTCTACGGTACCTAATAAAAATGCACCTTAAGATGGAAATATGTTTTCAAACTCGCGAGATGTCGAATTGAATTGGTTTCAAAAGTAGGTATAGCAACATTCTACATTTCGGGCAAACAGTTGAGTAATCTATTGCGTGTTCGGCGACAATATCATATGGGAAAATGGACTACAAAGAACAAGCGATTTAACGGAGCTGGATTATTTCTTATTAGTATAAGTCAAGTCGTTTATCTATTATTCATAGAATGTAATATTCAAGGAATACTTACTCTTGTTCTGTTATTGCTTAAGCTGTTTTGCCTGCTTAGTGAGTCTTCACTGTAGTCTTTCTGTAATTGGGATCCTGACAAGTTATGGACGTTTGGAGCCAAAGCAATATGTGTTTGCGCCGAACTCATAATCACACCTCAGTTGAGAATTCTGTTATATATATAATAGTCGAATTTTAAAATTTAAAAACATACAATTTATATTAACAGTAAGAAGGTACTCATAGTCATAAAATATATTCATGAAAATAATAATTTAAATAAACGTTGTATTATAAATAAATAAATAATTAGCGCCCAGGCCCATATTCCTATATCCCTTGGTCTAGGTTTTCACAACCATTCGTTTATGAATAGGTGTAGGTCACCAAAAAAAGGGGGTTAAGCCTGGTACTTTATTATCTCTTAATCTTTTAAAAAAGCTGTTATTTTACGTCAATTAGATCATTTACCTAGGCTGTACCACTAAACACAGGGTCAGGTTGTTCTAAGAGTGATAAAAAAAATCAAACGTATGGAGGCCAACATGAGCACGTAAAAAATTTGAAAATAAGCGATGCAGTCTGCAGCTTCCTCATGCCGCGTTCGCGTTCGTGACGCGTTCAGCTTGATTTAAATTTTTTTAGCACAAATACTATCGTGTTCCGAACATAGCTTCATTGTTCAATCTTTAAGATAAAGCAAAATCTATAAGCCGTTATTGTTTTATTTGAAACTAAATTTATATAGTTCAAAAAAAGCCCCTACAGGGCGGTCCATTTTCAAATACAAATGTTGTGGAAGCTTAATTGGCTCATGAGAATCGTAGAAGAGGTCTATCTTCAAAACTCATTCAGCTACAGTGTTTAAAAGAAAAAATTCCTTCAGAGAAGTCGGTACCAAAAATGAATCAATTATAACTTAGTGTATCAAACCTAGAGCAACCAAACTAGGCTCGTTTGATAGATAATTTATACAAGTTTATCAAATTTAATTACTCTTACCTACCATCCGTGGCAATTAATGTCTGTAAAAACAAACTAAGTTCCTGATACAAAGGGGACCGTTGGTGAGTCAAATTCCAACCTAGTTATCTAGTTCATATTAATAGCCAAAAATAATTCATAAAACAAAATTAGATAAATACTCGGAACACATGAAAGAGATAAAAGTGTACCACATCCACATTTCCAGCACTAGTATTGTGGTTTATTGTTTTAACGTCTCTTTGCAACTAACAGAAATCAACTTTAGTCTGACAGCTAACGCAAGGGCTCCACACTTTTTAAGACTGTACCAATAAACAAATTAAATTGCCACAAAATCTTTAGCTGTACGGTATACGGTCAATTGTTGATTTTGAGAAAGTCACGTTTTTCTCGGGCATAAGCTAAATATAGATCCTTCCATAACCTCATTTTGAATGGGGTGAGGTTTGTCCAAATAACCAAAATGAGAGTATCGAAAATTGCTACAAATAGGAGTGAATTTTAATACCCTTTAGGCAAGTCTGTTTAGATTTATTTATTCATTTTCAATGTTCCGCCTAAACTTTGAGTCTATTTGAAGGTTGGCGGGTGTATGATGTTTAAGCGAAGTCTTCGCCACCTACCTACTCTAAATCATCAAGTGCAATACCAATACGAGTATGGGAGAGAGTCATCCTTGAAACGCCTGACTAAGATCATGGATTCCATGGCACATCTTAAAATCCAAGTTGGGGGAAAAATTTCAATCTGGCTAAAACGCTCTGTCGGTCGGAAGTAATAGCTACTCGATATTGAGTACGAGCATCTCTCGTATTCTTCTAGTATTCTCCGAGGCTTTCACTACGGCAGCTTGGATTCGCGATCAGTAACCCAGATCTCATAATAACAGGTTAAAGTGGCAGCAAACACAGCATTGTTAACAAGTTCGGTACCCCTGATAACAAAATGAACTAGCCGCCTCAAAATATATCCTCGTCATACGTAAACTTCAAAGAAACTCCACTTACATGCAGTGTGTTCAAACAAACTCGAACAAATGTGTACGATATTAATGAATATTGCAACACACAACAAATAAATCTTTGTCTGGCAATTGTGTGTTCTAATCGTTAGACATAGGGATAGTAAAAACACGAATGATAATAAAAACAAATAGGTAGTATGTAATTAAAAAAAAAAAAAAGATTGTTTATAAAACTATTTATTTTACTGTTCTCCTTTCTTTTCTCACGAAAAGTTAGCTGCAACATTTTTTTAGGTTCGCTTTTACATTTCTTTGCAAAACAACTCACCTTCTAAGTAAAACACAAAAAGATATCGCCAAAATAACTGCGAGACGACAGGCCACTGGCCTATAGTGGAAAACGCAATTAGATTAGGCATCCCGTATAATACTCCCTGCCGCAGCTGTAACCCTCACACACTACCTATACGCCTGTCCAGCACTACCTAGGGCCAGACAGCGACCTCTGGATAAACCCTTCCTCGACTCCCTTGGAGAGGTCTCGAAGAGTAGTATTAGGGAACTGATAACCTTTTCGAATTCCACAGGCTGAATGTAAACTCTCCTATTCGACAATCTTAAACAACCAGGTCAAAGAGATTTAGTCAAAAAACGGCACATAGTGCTACTTCGGTTTTTAAATACACCGCCACTCCTCTCCTACCTACCTAGGGCTGTAACACGCGCAAAACAAGATACAAACATTTATCGTTCACATAAATGTTTTCTACGATAAGCGCTCGGCGCCCATCTCTCAGTACTTTTCCAGATAATCCAGAAGCTTTTACATCCTTGCACAAATCCTTGAAATAGATAATTCAGTATTTTGGTTCTAAAATGTAGGTACGATTTTTTGCGAACGATTTTTTTTTTAATTAAGTGAAATATTATTAAAATTTTTACTAATTATTCTGTTTTTTTTTTTTATAATTTGCATCAGCATAAAATTTGTTTTCTCTGAATATTCTGGACACAGGCAACATATACATCACACACATAAATGTTGGTCCTTATTATTCAAATTAGTTCCCTAAGCATAAAGTTCAGCAGGATAAAATACACGCCAGTTTATTGGAAGGTGACCCGTGCTATAAGCAACGCATATATGGGATAGTTCAGATCAAGTACAGGTTTTGTTTCTACTTTTCTGTTCGTTTTCGGAAATGGGATTAAGAACTTTCATTGGTGGAAATAGACATGAAATGTCAATTCAGTAATCAGTCAAGAAATTCGCGACTAGATTTGTCGGCTACCGCTCCATATAATGTCAGTTTAAGAAATTGTTCTGGTCAATAACATTCCCAATCAGTTCCATGATCATGCAGATACGCTCAACACACGAAACATTTTCTGGCGTTGATGTATTCGCCGACGCAACGGCCACGACGAATTCTAAGTGCGTCAGCTTTTTGTCGACGGCCAGTTCATCTAACCGAACCTCATTTCGTGGAAATAGAAGGTGACCCACTGGAAAAAAAACTTAAAGATAATGTTGGGTATCGAACTGGATACCCGCCGTCAGTAGTTCAGCACACCAACTACTGAGCCTCTGCGCCCACTTCAGTCTACTTCATGTGGATATAATTTTGCACTACCTATATTCTTCGCAATCAACTCGTCGTCTGTCTAACTCTATTCATATTTTGATATTGACCTCGAATTAGCAATAGAAACTGATTATTTTTTCGACATTATAGACGATATTTGGTTCCAATAGGACGGCACTATTCGAGCTATGGGGCTATATAAAGAAACTGATGAATGTTGAAAAACCTAAAACTATTTAGGTCTTGGAATTGGAAGTCAAAATTCATCGCGTTATGTGATAGACCCACAATTAATTGAAGGAGTGCCACGAAATCGTGTTGAACACCCAAAGATGCTATGCCTAGGTAAGAAAAGCCTCAATTTCTGTGGTAAATCAAAAAAAAAATTGTTTTAGCACACCTTTCATTCAAATACGCGTGTGTTTTCGACCTATACAAAAAAAATAAAGACATTACAAACGATATTTCTTATAGGAGCAGAAGTTGTAAAATTTGGAACATCAGTTTGCCTTTTCCGAGTAAAAGACTGTGTAAATATGGTGCGGATTGGAAATGGGAACTGACCTATAACACAAAAAAGAAGTTGCAGCAACGCATGCGGATCACCCGTAAAGCATTCAATCAAATTTATAAGATTTGATTCAAATTTTTATCCCGAAAGTACGCGAACATGTTCATGTTATTGCACTTGTTATTTTCGCTTTAGGTAAAGACAATGATTTGACTAAAGGAAAACAAAAGGAATTGGAAATGAGCATATTTCTAATTCTATAGTATATGTATATAACTAACCTCGGTTGGAATACAATTTTCTATAGTTGGTACTCAGTTAAAACAAATCGAATTAAATTTAGAATTTATAAAGTATAAAAAAAAACGTAAACCGATTTCCTTCCTCTTAGTTGAACAGTAAACAAAAGACAAACAGAACAAGAAAGTGGACAACCCATCGTAGGGCAATGATTTCCTCTACATTATAATTTGATATAAAAATAAAATACAATATTTAGTTCAGAGAACATCGAAAGCATTGGACATTTGCCAGCAACTATACCGAAAACAATTCTAAAACCAAACGATTTTCTTTATTTTTATTTTCATTTTTGGCCCCCAAGTGTGATGCCATTCTCCTCTCAGAGATCAACTAAAAAAGCTCTTATTGTATTCCACTTTCACAATATTTACTTACCTTTGCTAACATTAACTATCCACATATTTTAGCAGTTGTTGTCGTGCCGATATCTTCCATTATGTGCGCGTTCAAGTTCGAATGAATGGAACTTTGTTTCACCAATTGAATATTATTAATTCAATAAACTATTAAATTTTCACTCATTATGATTTTGGCAGTGCAACTTATTCAAATTAGTTTTTTGTGTAGTTTTGTTGATATAAAACAGCAGAACTTCGAGTGAACTTATGTCATTTGCGGTTAAATCACTCACTATTGGGTTCACATTGACACATCTGATGTTTTTTTAATTGATTTTGCATGGTAAATCACAAGCAAAGTTTATGTGTTCATTTAGTTTTTTGTAAAAAAAAAATTAGTAATTATAATACATAATTAACAATATAATATAGAAAATATTTTTGTTGTATAGAAGGTTCCTATCACATAACACATCACTATCACTGTATCTTAATTTCAAGAAGATATATTATTCATATTTGCTTAACACTAGTAGTTATAAATATATAATATTTATACAAGCTAGAAATAGTTTGGTATATTTATTTTTTATTTTATTTTTAGTCATAACACATTTTTTTAAAGCTATTTTCGTAGATTGATTACTTTGCAATTTTATTAATTTCTTTTGAACCACCAGACCACACAAATTCGTTTCGATATTGTCTACACTTTTGGGTTTCCCGTTAATTGGACAGTTTGTTTGTTTTTAGTTTGGTTTAGATAATTTATAAGAACTTTAGTGGCAGAAGGGGTTATCTCAAAATAATGCACAGTGAAATTTACAATTTATTTACATCAGATGACTGAAAAGGACACATAAGCATATAAATATACGATTTTATTAAGTTGTTTTCATCGATTTTCCATTTCCGCTCACAAGTTTTTGTGCGTTGGCCCAAAAGTGTCCTTTTGTAACTAAACATATTCGTATATACATGCTATAGCCGTAGAACAAGTTTTCGAAACATCATATAAGATAGAAACAAAAAAAGAGTAAACGTACCAGAAGATAACATGAACCACCATCGAGAGGAGGATACTCATGCGAATGCATAAAAAGCAAAACAGACGAAATAAAGGACATAACTACGACGTTGTGCTTGTGCAAACTGCGAAATCTAAAATGTTAAGCCAACGACAACGGTGATGATGATGGTGTTGGTTGTTGACATTGGTATTGGAAGAAGAAAGGGATGAAGACTGTTAAATAACTGGGGTAAGGGTGCATTTGTTCGTCTCCCCATGATGAAACTGATATTAACATTGCCAAAGTAATGTATAGCGTTGCCAGACTGCCAGTATTCGCATCAAACAATCCATAGATATATATTAATGAAGGTAAGTATTAAACTCCAGGTTTGTTTTGAAAATTTTACCAACCACTCACTTATTTCGATTTTTTTTAATTGCAAACAACGAAATCAAAATTTCAAACATATACGGTCGAAACAAAAATTAAGACAGTATGATGACAAATTATTGATGATGCTGAAAAATAGCTTTAGGTCCAACCATGAATTTTTATCTAAATAATTACTAATTTTTGTTGTTCTGTAATCTCCGTATTAATAAACTCTGCGTTAAAGTTATGAACTCGTTACTCAGCAGTTACGTCAAATTTTTGTATGCTAACTGATGTTTACTAACTAACTTAATTGTGCACATTTTAATACGGGCGTAAATAATTAGCAATTGATTTTCTTCCAGTTATCGAACCTGAGACCGCTCCTCGAGTCCTGTACACTTATAAATTGAGACCACAAAAGGAGCCTCAAAAACCAGGGATGAAAAATAAAAGCAATAGGTTAGCTTGTTTACGGATAAAGCCATTGTTATAGCTTTTTTTTATCACTTTTAAACTTCCGTTGTACCTTAGCTTTCCTTTTGAAAGTAAGGAAGCAGAGCAAATGCAAATGAAAAAGTCCTACAATTCAAACACCAAACTTCTAATAAGCAGGCTGTTTGATGTGTTCGTTTATTGTTGGCCCTTGTGGAGAGGTAACAGACAAATCTAGTCTAAGAGTTACTCCACTGAGAACCCATTTACGATTGTTTTGACTGGGAATCACTTTGAAGTTCACGTTGTGATTTGTATACATTTGAAAAAGTAAAACTGAGCCACCAGTCTAGACTGCATTCCAAATTCCAATGTTGTAAACTATACATAAACGGGATATTTGTCACAGTTAAAAGGGGCGACTTTAAGTGCGCTTATTTTCTTTCTGTAAACGAACGTCAACGCACACAAACTGCATGACATTTGTCTTCTCTTCACAAATTGTTACTGTAGACCTATCACATACAAAGTTGGTGAATTTGACCCCAGGCATTACTAACAAAATAAACAACAATCTAAATAAATTAAGTCGTTACAACAGGTGAAGTCAAAATATATGCCTTATTTTAGTATGAAAATCTAGCCTCACAAACATACCTAGCCGAATGAAGACGACAGGACTTTTGAAGGTGTCCAGTTAAAATAATTAAAACATTATTTCAAAGCTAAGAAAACTACCCTGGCAACACTTTACACACATCACCAACACACATGGCCAGAAAAAAAAATCCGTAGGTAGTCTAGAAAAATGCAAATCAGGACAAAAGTTATACCTTCCTTAGACTGCAAGAAAAACAAGACACATACCCATCCACTTTACAAAAAAAAAGAAAAAAAGAAAGAAGTATGTGGCGCAAAATCAACAGACTGCAGGGGGAATCAGTTGTTGTCGGAAGAACGGAAACCTATCAGCCTATGTTCTCTTCTATTGCTTCTTCCTCGTCTCTTGTATCTTCTGGTACTGGTATTCTCGAAAAAAAACGACGAAATTGCAAACAAAAAACAACATACCAAATCAAAGGATCTCTCTCAGGCAAAAGGCAATTTCAAGGTTTTCTAAACAGGAATAGAATGAATAGGAACAAGGGGAGGCCAGGGAAAATAATACAACAAAACAAAGCGGAAAAAATAAGTGTTTCTCTATCAAATACAAACACACAAAATATAGTCCTGTTAGCACAGGACAGCTATCAGCTATCCAAAGCTTATAACAAAAAAATCATATTCTATATCTCGCTCATTTTTACCAGTCTCTTTTCTACTACTAGGCGTAGCAAGGATCAATTCCCTTGAATATTTATGTGTATTGCACAACGAAAAAACCATGTGCGACACGTGCGCACTGGTGAACTTTATAACATCTCCAGTAGTTGATGATGCGATGGGAATGCTTTCTTCCTCATCTGTCCATGGTGTGAGTTTCACTCACATAATTTTATGTACATAGGACAAGTGGGGGCAAAAATGAATAAATTGTTTTGAATTAAAATGCTATAGATTTGAGAATTTGTCGCGGGGAAATGTGTCTTCATAATTTTTGTACAACCCCTAAGAAACAGACAAAGGGACAAGATAACAAAAGGATAATATCCAATCCGTAGAAGCTATACGTACTATACCTATACGCTACACCCCGTATCGGGGTAGGTTGCTGCGTACTATATATCCTCGTGACTGTGTGTATAGACATGTCCACTCAATATGTACACAATACTAAAAAGGCGAAGTTCGAAAATTTGGGCCATCGCACAAAAGCTGCACAATCGATTATTGAGGAAAATTCGAGGAAACACAAAGTCACAAACGTCTATCCATCCATCCACTCTTCTCTGCTATGCACTAAATTGTACGGAATGCAATACAAGATAAATACTTCCTGTGAACGCAATAGAAAGATATATTATCTTTGTTGGATTTAAATAGATTTACACTCAGGCCCAATCCGCGAAATGAAAATTCGGCGCTTTTCTTTTTCCTCTTTTTGTTGTATTATTCACTCACTTTTCATAGCACATTTGAATTTTTCAGCTTTTTCATACATTTTTTTTTTTTTCGTTTTTCGCTTTTTATTTGAGGACTTTTCGTCAACTTCTCATTTTCTATTTATTATTATTATTAAAAACGACACTTTTTAGTATATTTACTTTTCGGATTTGAATTAAAGTTTAAAAAAAAATTGTTAAAAATTGAACTGATTTTTTTTTTATTTTAGAATACAATTTCTACCCGACTTCCATTATTGTGTGTATACAATTGGCCGTGCTTCACTTCCAAGTGGGTATACAAGGGAGAGCGTACGAATTGATACTGGGCTAAGCGTTTTTGAGTTGCTTTTTCCTTGTTCAGTAAAAGCTCCCGGATACTCTAGCACAATAGTGCGCTGTTGCCGATGCACAGGGAAGCATTCCTATTATGTTCCACTAGCATTAGCCAAAAGAGAAATTTGTGCAATTTAAGAGATGATGTTGAAGAGAAATCATAAAAATCACCATTAGAAAAAGCTTATGGTGAAATATTGTTCTCTGGAAAGTTTTATATATGTCCCAGATTCAAAAACTACACCTTCCTATGGGTTGTTCGAACACATATATATATAGTAAGAGCGCTGCTAGCAGGCACAGGCAGCATATCCTATATAATGAAAACACATCTAACACAATGGAGCGCCAGCAGCCGAGGAGAGGCAGCCGCAGCACGTATCGGACAATTTTATTTAGGTCACGAGTGAAACTTGCTGCGCGTCTTGGGAGAGGACATCATTGCTATGGCCCCCTCCGCTTTTGCGTTGACATATAATCGACGAACGTCGACGTCCTTTACTGTATAAAATTAATTATTTAATTTTTACACTTCCTGTGCACAAATATTGCAAACACTTCAGAAAAATATTAGAAGCTACGTTTCCGTTAACTAGAACCATGTTGAATCTGTAAGAAACTCCTGCAGAAACAGCATACGCACATTCATTTCATTTTTGATGTTCTTTGACCGACGAATCTTTAATCAGTCAAGGCAATGTTTTTATTGATTTTCTACATTCTCTTTTTCACAAACAACCAAAAAGCAGCAGGAGAGGAGCAAGTACTTCCCATGATGGCATGTGTAGTGGTCCTGCGATGCTCTGCTCAGGTATATCAATGGCATGTGCCTGCCATTGCCATATATGTATTCTAAATTATGATACATGGGGATGGGACATGGCTACATGGCTCGTGTGTGTACATGTATATTGGTTTTCTGCTATAACTTTACTTTAATTAATACCTCGTTTGTGTGTCGTCCTTCAATGCTAGGAAATGACAACTCGTCCAGAGCGATTATTAGGAAAACGCGTTGATGTGTGCGAACAATACACTTTGAGTAGGTTTCCCGTCTGAGATTTCTAGGAAATTTGTGGGAATCCCCAGAAGCATTATATACAACAAGAACAATGCATATAGAAGGGCAACGTATTACTATTTGACGCAGAAGTAATTTATGAAAAGTGGATATGCTACACCCGTGGCTGAAGATCGACAGTAGATTTCGATAAGTCTTGAACCCGCGACCATTGTAATAGTCCAAGTGGAGCGAATGAAGACACACACCAAATTAAGTTCACTTTTTAAAACAAAAACGACGCGGGTAACATCTAATAAATATGTAATAAGGTTTTTTCTAGATATTTCACCTTGGCGGTTTCATATCTTAACTCAACTTGAATAAAATGGATAAAAGCAAACATGGCTATATAAAATTGTACGCAACTTCCAAAAGCAATATCCACCAAGTCAATACAACTGGCAGAACAAACAGTAAGAATGTCTAATGTTTTAAGTTAAAATCAACCAACAAATTTAAGACAACTTTAAAACAAGCAAACAAATCATTTGCTTGCCTTGAATGAGGGCATTAATCCTTGGAAGAGTCTGTCTTTTAGAGTTGCTTATTACAAAATGCGTAATTGCTGAAGCAAACATTATTAAATTCGTTGAATTTACGTCCTTCTCACAATAAATCACTTATGGTCCTCAAGTTTTATCTTAACTAAAACTGAATTTCTCAGTTTTTAATGGTTCGCTTTTTAGTGATTGAGAATATTGAAGGTATTTGCTTTAAATAATGTATGGGAAAAAGGGAAATTTTAGCTCTCTTTAATATGAAAAGTCTTGTAGTAGTGTAAAGCAGCCATAGGCTTTTTCAATTCTGAAGTGTATCGGAGCCGGCCGTTCAGTATATTCTACTTAATCAATGGTGAGAAGAAGACTTCTGTTTCTAGGGTTTATATAACATTTAAGAACGTTAAATGTTAAATTAAACCAGGCAGACATGTAAGACCGAGAACGAGTTCGCGTGAATGTTAAGCTGCAACTCGAATGACAGGTAGTCTCCTATTTCTTGCGGGCTTTGTTTCAACCGATTGTGATTGAATGATACAATTATGATAATCGACAAAATAATTAAATAAAAAATCTCTAGGCAGCGGTATACCTATACTTTTCCCACAATAGAACTTCTGTCATCTGAATGTTCACCAAGGACAAGGTCATAAGTCGTTTGTAGATGCATACGACACATACTACGGTAAATACTAGAACTCCATATCAAAGAAAACAATGCCTCATGAAGGTAGCAACATTATACATATCTCTATGAGCACTGCAGACGCCGTAAAATGCACGTGCGGCTTGGTTTCATGCAATGCTATTGAATAGTTTCTTATCCTCCTTCTCACTAAGCTTAGCAATTAATGACAATTTCACAATACACCTGAGAAGATGAATGGAATTCAACAATAGAATAACTCACAGCAATCTGCGCGGCTAAACATCTAAATACATAATTTATTTTGATTAAAAAATCGAAAAAGGATAGAAATGCCTACTGAAATAGTATGAAACGATGAGAAATACGAAACAAAATAGCAAAATATTTTAGATAAGCTTTATAAACAAAAAAGACTGACTCAAATAGGCGTTCATTTTAATTTTAGATATTGTGAAAACACGAAACACAACATTCTTCTCTGTGACTATACCACCACCACTATGCAAACAGCGATGTAAACATCGAAAAGTTCGTTTTATTTTTGGGATATTTGCCAAATCATTAATGTTCCCGGGAAATGATCGTTTAACCCACAACGAAAACGAACAGAGGAGGAGTATAGCTATACTAAATTCTATATAGACAGTGTGCGCACAAATGTCCAAAGTTTTTGTGCCTACGTCAAAGTTTCATTCATTTCAAGATCAATGTTTCTAGTATAGAGTGGCGGAAAACAGCCACCGTTTCTGTTATGTCAGCCCGGACATACTTAACCCACAGTCGCTTGCATACCACGCACGGCGTGCGATTTTAAAATATAGTTTGATGTTTTTTTTTCTGAATTTAATATAACTAGATTTTTTGTTTTTTTTTTAAAGCCGCGATGCGCGAAATCCCAAAATTCAAATTATTATAGAGAAATAGTCTATGTACCTAATTGGTTCATTTCGAGGAGTCGATATTGCATCAACTTCCCATTAAGTAAAATCAAAAAATGAACATTTTATGTACCTACGGTGTATATACGTGTACATACAAATATATGTACGCCAAAAAGAATAGCAGCATAAATACACACTCGATATTACTGTAAGTTCCTCCATTATGCAAAGCTCGTGCACTCAATTTTAAGAGCTTACATAACTACAGTGACCTTCGCAGAGTTGTGCTGTTTAAAATGCTAGATAGCTTATGGAGTTAATATATGGTAGGAACCTATGCAACTAAATGAAAGTATATTTCACTTTTGACAACGCTAATGAGTGATAGTATTTCCCGTATGCCGTATGGTCCTTCACACAAAATCGAAAATGCAAAATAATATTGCGAACAGAAGAAAATGTTAAAACGTTAGAATTTTTGAATTGCATTTGAAGGTTAACCTTCAACTTCACGCAACAAGTTTCTGCAAGGTTATTCTGAACCAATGTGGTATAGCGAATAGAAGTATAGCGCAAGCTTACTTTAGAATAACTATTCATAAAATAAACATTAATAAATATGTATGTATATGTAATTTTAAATTATTTTTTTTTATTATATAAAAGTTTAGAGGATTCTTTTTTGTAGACCTGTATGACTTGTATCATAGTGAGCAGTATCAGAAAATTCGTTAAAAAAAATTAGCTAGCACATTTGAATACACAAACACACTCAGCACCGCAAAGAACGACCACATCGTTTCCTGTGCCTGCAATTCATAGTAATATTCGAATTAAATTTCTTCAATCAACCTGTTTCTGCAACAGTCTCGTTCCTTCATCTTAAATCATACATTGTAGTATAATAAGGAACCATTTTTTATTTAATTCCCCAGAGCTATAAACGGGGTAGACTGTTTCAGTCAACCTCCGTCTTGCCAAAGGCAAACCGTTACCAGAAGTCAGCAATCAGGCTGATTGTTTCGTTCACCCTTCGGGCCTATTAACAATACAATATTTAAGGTTTATCAAAAGCAGTACGTATTCAGTATCCTGCCTGCCTCCCTATAACTCTGGTCTAAGTGTACCTTGCTCCTACAAAGACAGTCACCTAACCTCCTTCTTTTACTTCTTCTTTTAACCTAAAGTGAAATCAAAGTTCGTAGGAAATGCGTTAGCGCAGAGAATCTTCCATCTAAGCGTATAAGCTTGTCGGGGGTAGTGGCTTCGCTGAAAGACGGCCGTAGCTTTCTTGTGATGATATAAGTTTCCATGAGCTCCTTTTGGGTAATTGTATAGAAATGCTTTACTAAAGCAGATTAAGCATGCCTCTAATTATAATAATCTGCTGTTGGAATAGGCCCTCCTTATTACACCGGTGGCGTCGATGCAGCTAGATCTGCTACGGGTACGTGTACGAGTTGACTTTTCGGAGAGGATCCCCCAGTGTTTCCAAAAATTCTACTGCTGGAGTAAAATGAGTAATGGCGTTTTTAATCATTTCGGTAATGTTCGTATTCCAATTGAGGTTCTTTGCAAGTGCGCGTAATTTGTCGCTGTTAGAAATTCTAAAAAATTGCTCTTTGGGTTTACTGAAAGACCTGTCGTTCGGACGCCGTTATTTCTAAGCTGAAAAAACACTTCATTTAAAACAATGTCCCAATTATGGGCACTCTTGGACGCCTGAAAATTCCAAAACCACCCGAGTGAAAAACTCGTCGTTGCGCATTAAGCACAGAAGCTAACGACCTGCATAAGCATAAGAAATCTAAAAATCGTAATGCTATTAAAAATGAATGCAAGTAAATGCAGAAATCATTTCACTAAGTGCGAGAGAATTCTCTGATCGCCATGCAATTAATCGAGTTCAACCACAAATTTGCAAATATAAATATTTCTTAAGCGGCAAAAATTTAAATATCAGCAGAACAAAGTAGAAATTTACTTTTAACAGCTTTACTGGAAGTAAAGAAATTAAAAAGTGTTTTTCCTTGTTGTACCTAAGGGCATGTTTTGTTACAAACAGCATTTGTACGATTTGACAACAACCTCTTAGCTATAGCCAACTAGCCCAAAGAAACGTTTTAGGCTAAATAGTTAAGGTAGTTTTATGGAAGGTGTTTTGTTTCCTTTTCTGACCAAAAAATACGCCTAAATGCATTATCCTATGGGAACAAACCAATTATGCAGTCGGTTCCAGTTCCAACTACAATTATGTATTAACATTTCAGCAGCCAGTCTCTTTCTTCTTTTTCAAAAACATCTTGCATTTCTATTGATAATTCTGTGTTGGTTTTTGAGTAACGATTAGAAAGAAATAACAAGTTTTGACTATAGCAGATATTCTTTCATAACAACTTAAGATAGCCAGAAGTAAATGCAAGTTTTAAAACGATTTATGTAGCATCCGCATCCTGCATGCAGAACTAAAGCAACGTAATTTTAATAAATTAATTAGAGTTACCTAAGCAAACACAATTTATTATTACAGGAAATCGGTTATGTAAATAGTGCAAACTTCGCTAGATAAAATATGAAATAGCACACTTGTACATAACTAAAATGCATGTTTTGCAGCAATGGGAATGGCAAAATTTTAAAATATGAAACTACATATATTTAGGTAGGTACTTACCTTCCTTTATCCCTTTATCTTTGTAGGCACATTCCAAACATTTCGGCAAAATTGTTGGATTCGGTACGATATTGGTCGATTTGTCTGTAAATGTTATTCAGCCAATGGCACTACAATGAAAAAAAGAAAACAAAGCAAAACATGAAAAATTAACTGCGTGTAGTTAAGACCGAAACTAAATACGGGTAGCTGTTCATTATAACAATTTGCTTAAATCCTAGATTCTCACCTGCAGTGACAATACAATACAAGTGGTGCTACGAATACCTGCACTGGTTTTAAATGCAAAAAATAAAAACAGTAGACAGAACACACATATACACTCGCTCTAAACCACCGATAGATAAATGTGTAGATAATGTATTTCGCATTTCGTTTCCCCTCAATGCACTGAGCACTGCATTGCATGCGTAAATTTGTTGTAAATTGGTAAAGAACGACGTTTAAGTAAACGAACAAGAAGATTAAATCAAAACAAAATGGATAGCAATGAAACAAAACATAAATAGATTAACAAAGTGCAAAATTTACTTTTTTTGCAGGGCAGATTACAAATCATTATACTAAATTTTTGGACAAAACAAACAGCGGCAGCATATTATACAGATAAGTCCACACTTACGTAAACCACATAACAAAATATTACTCCACCACTGCAGCAAACACCAATGACAGTGGCTGCATGAGTGTTTGCAATAAATTTATTGCAAAAATGGACAGCATTTAGGAGCTCCTTCGGCCATACATATAGTATATGTAATATATTGTTGTAACGGCACGGCAGTGTTGCAGAAACGGCGATATTTTATATTGACAGTGTCTGCTTACAAATTTGTACAGCTTGAATTTTTTTTCTACGGCTGTCTTCTTTTTTTTTGTTCACTTATGGTGCGTTACCCACTGGATCGAAAATGGAAATATAAACGCCGGCACTTAAGTCTTTTGTGTGTAAACTTTTTAACTAATTACTGACACTCTTTTATTGTTATGGGCACAAACAAAATATTAGAAAAAGGTTTAAAAGTTAAACACTAAAGTTAAGCAGTAGTTGTACAAACAAACAGCGCCATACTTCTGAATTCTGATTCAGTTCGGTGTGGTGAAATGAGAGGGTCGGCTGACTTTCTGGTCTGCTTACCGTTTCTGCTTTTCTACTGTTCCTGCTGAAGAAAGGTATTCATTGGTAGTAGTAGTAGTGGTCTCTTTTTCTCAAAAAATGGATACAGACACAGTGCTTTTCAAACTTTGGTGTTAATTTCAGTCGATAGTAGATGGCGCAATTACACAGTCCAAAATCCAGATATGTCTCGTTCGTAGACTTATTACGGACTGCTAGTAACTTCGCGTTGGTTCCAACATTAGCGCTGGCGTTCTTTATTCACAGCGGAATGTATTGGAAACAAATTAAAAAACGCAGAAATAAATTATGTTTTATGGGTTTTTATTATTAGTATGAGGAATTTAAAAATAACTTTTTTAACACACACACTAGAGACAAAGAAAAACATTTCGTCTTATAAGGTGGACAAGAAGGTAAGTTTATTCACTAGCTCTCTTGTCCTATAATTGTAAAAATCGGAGGGAAATCCATCCGATCCGGCATCAAAATATCATTTGGAAAATTGTAAAACTGTCCAGGAAACTTTGTTGATTGAAATATATAGATATGAAATCGTTAGTGCCGCTTTCAGGTAAGCTAAAGAAAACCAAATTTTAAAAAAATACTTTTTTCAAAAATCCATGGAACGAAAATATAGAAAATATAAAAAACTGAGTTTGCTATTAAGTTAGAAATGACCATATTACCTGAGAAATAAATTAAATTATTAAATTTTTTTATGTTAAAAATACATTTTCAATCATTTAAATTACATTCAATTTAGTCCTTAAATTAACTTACCAATGTACATACTTAGGTATTTTGTTATATATTTGCCCATTTCCTTGCTTTTGTTATCAATCACTCTAATCTTTAATGCTAGCATCTAATGGTCAACGATGTCGTGTCTGCTTACTTACATTTTTCATACATATGACTTGTTCGATTGTCAACTCAGCCCCGTAACAATTCTATTGTGTACGAGCTTTCTGCCATTTGGATCTTGTTCATTGCAGACACTATATCTTTAGACCTTGGAAATCGAAGTAAAATTTGATTTGGCTTTGTACATACATTTTCATATAATAAATTCAATTCTGTAATTGCACTTTTCTTAATCACTGACAATGCAATGCACTCATGTTAACCTCACTTACTTAAGCTCAAATATCAATTTCGGTTTCGATTCTTTGGATTCGTTTTCGAAAAAATCAAACTGGTATGAACATTTGATATGGTAAGTTAGGTACCATTAAATTTGGGGTTACCATCCAAAAAAAAACAGTCCCGAGCTGTTCGGGTCAGCGAACACACAGGCGGACAGAATTTTGAGACCCACTTTTTTCAGTTCCTCTATCATTGTAATTTGCCTTGATTAACACATAGAGTTCGAAATTTTGTTTCTCTTACAACTTATGAATTAGAGAAAGTTAAAAAGGAAAATTGAGGGTATTTATGTTTCAAAATTTGCGGGGAAAGTCATCTAGGGCACGAAAGCTGTTAGACCTCGTACATATCTTTCCTTTTTTTATCGCTTCGCATGTGAACTTGATTTCATTTCATGTCATTTCTATATCCACTGTTACATCTCATAATTGTGTCTTGCCACTGCACCTTTCTGCATTAACTATACGCATAGCAACATAAAGTATATTGATGCTAATGCAATCTAGTATTTTTAATTACTCTATTAAAAGAAACAAGTAAAAATCATATAACTGAACTTGTCCTGCTTTCAATATTTCAAGTGGTTTTGCCGATCATAAAGTGATTCGAATTATTTGCCTGTAAGCAGTAGGTAAGCGAATATTGCAACTGATGTATAGGATAGGAATTAACTTAGCCATAAACGGTTAAGATAACTTATAGCTTTGCAGTATTTATGGGTAGGTATGTGTATCTACTCATTTTTGTCTTTTCGACAAATTATCGAACGTACCTACCTGTCAGAGAGATAATTATAATTTAACAAAATTTAGTGCTGATCCTGTGATAGGAAATGTTTCAGAGCAAATCACTTAGCAAGTCTGTTATAAAATAAGCAGGAACTAGAAACGCGTAATAACCATAAGCCTAGATTTTGTATGTATGTAACAACCTAACAACTATACAAGCACAAGCAGTATACCAGAGACGAATGAATAAAAGAGATGGATATCATTCGTATATCTATCCCTCCAAAACCCATTTGTTTACATTGTTGTTTTTGTAATTTCAACCCCCGTCTGTGAATATGTGTGAGCTACAAAAAAGCATGTTGCTAATGGCCGGCCAATATTCCTTTTGCTTTTATGGGCATCGCGTTGTTCAATGGTTTTGTGTTTGGTATTAAACTTGTTTGGTTTTTGTTAACGCTTCGATTAAAATAAAAAAAATAGTGAAATATATATTTCGGAATAGAGAATTCTTGCATTAAAGTTCAATTCAAGAACTCACATATACTAGAAAAGAAATGAGCATATGTATGTGACTTCATGAATTTTTCGGGAAAACAGCTTGTAGGCAGCTGCCTTTCCACTGGAAAGATATATATCTCTGTATTCCATTATCTTTGCAGTATATCATCACGTAGCAGTAGCAGTATGCCATCAGGTGGCGTACTGCTTGTGCTTGTATAGTTGTTTTGTTTTGTCTAGTAAAAATGAAAATACATGTATATAACACAGGAATGCCTTGACTATGAACAACAGAGGGGACTGGACGCTTAAGTTATTGTATTGCTGTGATTTCGTATGTGAAAAGCTCCTGCAGGGGTCACCCATCAAGCAAAACCAGTTGTCTAGTGCAAGGGGATACGATTTGGACAAGCTCTCTTGTTACTTCAACATTGTACATCAGAGAATTATGCGAAATATGCATGTCGTTTTTCAGAAGCGCTGCTCTAAGAACAGTAGTCCTGGTCAGAAAAGTGCAAATCAGATGCTAGAGCTTCGGGCGTTCCTTCATCTGAAATATTAGACGTGTATTTTTTTTTGAGTAGAATCTTCAGCGCAAACACACAACAATAACATCCTACTTCACATTTTTGGGATGCACATTACTTGTTTATCCCAATTGGAAGTGACTTGACAGCAGCAGCTTATGTCTGAATTTTTTTGGTGATGTGAGTGGAAATTGCTCGAAACTGTAAACTTATGGCGTTTTCGATTGAAGAAAATAATTGCCCGTACTATGAAAAGATCAAATCTAGAAGTGCTCTTTCAAACCTATAGTAGGCGTTTAGTTTTTGAAAAATGATTTGAGCACGCTCGGTTCCAAACGCGCTATTGAAAATCGGCTAGACATATGTAATATAAAATTACCAATTGTAACCTACAAAATATTCAGTATTGCTCAGATATGTTAACATTTGTGTAATGCAATACATACAGAAATTTTTCTACGGAAATTCTCCATTAATTTGATCCACGCTTTATAAAAATCGGATTCACAAGAAAAAACGTGCCCAATACGTTCATATACTAAGTCTAGCGATCATTCGTTCAATTGCTTACTTTTGCTTATGACGTTTTTCATTGAAGATCCGAGAGAATTGCCCCGAAATTCAGAATTGCTCAGTGGTAGACACCATATGTGAGTTTTAATAGGCCAAAACAATGTTCAAATTTTATTTTACATTTTGCAAGCATAATTGTATATTTTCGGGTCACAAGCGAAAAATATGTTTCTTATAACACAACAAACATTTCAATCTGACATTTTGCTGGTGTGTGTTGGTGAGTGGAGGGCAATTCTCTAAAAATATTCCGAACACTTCTGTTGTGTTAAGAATTGACATGGAATGCTGGAGTGCACTTTTTTTCAATGAAACATAGGTGCACTGCTAGATTTGCTCTTTTCATAGAAAGGGTGATTCTTTTCTTCAATCGAAAACGCCAGTAATTTACAGTTCGTAATTTACAATTTTCGCCATTGTGAGATTCCGTTAATTTATAGTCGAGACTAAAATATATAATAAGTACGGCACTATTATCTTTTGGTCATTTGACAGATTATCTGGTCATTCGACTGTGGTTATTCACATAATTCGCATGCGGCTTATTCTTAGCTTGATTTGCAGTCTTACCTATTTGTTTCAGAACGATCGTCAAAATGTTAATTGTTGGTAATCATAGGAAAATTAAAAAAAAAAACAGTTCCTGTCTTTTCATCTTTATTATCTCCTTAATTTTTTTATTATAAACATCGCAAATGACGCACACATTTTTTTTGCAAGGCCATGTATGGATGTATTTATATTACGAATAGATACTCAAGTTAAAGTGCATTTAAATTTGCACAGACATGGGGATACTCGTTTCAGTTTCAGTGTTTAAAACAAATACAATAAGAAAAAGGCGTCTTAAATTAATTAATAGCATTAATAGTACTCCAAATTTCAAAGCTATTTACAAGTGTGAATGAAAAATAAAACAAAATACTCTGTTGAAAAAAACGCTTAGAGGATGTTTAAAAATATTGTCCTGTTAAATATGGATTTTTGCCTTTTCGCTTCATATGCGGCTTTTGCTTCTGTTTCTGAGTTGAATGCAACGCGCGCATCTCCCGTGGGCGACCCATCATCATTATAGCGACGTATTATATCTTCCGCCAATATGTTATAGCCGTCAAAGAAATCAATAATGTCTCTCAGGTCGGCGCGGTACGGAACGTTTTCCATCTCCACAACACAGCCGGGACGTTGGAACTTCTCTGGCATTCCATCGTCATCATCATCAACTTCTAGTGGCAGTGATTCGCTCTCCATCTGGTCGTTAGCATCACTAAACGGGTTGTGTGGATTACCTGTACGGCTTCTATTTCTATTGTTTGGCATATTCATTGGCCCATTGGCATCACCTTGTCCCTTACTGTGATTACCGTTATAACCTCCTCTGTAGAAATTTGAATTTTGATTTTGGTTTCGGGATTGATTATTATCAGGGCCGAAAACGTTTCGATCGTTTGAATGATCATTGCCGCCATTATTGCGGTTGTTGTTGAAGTTTCCTCCCATTTTGTTGAAATTTTGACGCATACCATGATTGTTCATCATCATATTATTATTATTGGGCTGCTGGTAATGCTGTTGATTGTCGCCCGATGGTAAGCAGTTCATGAATGGCTGATTCATCCTATCGGCAATTTGCTGTGGAGTTATAAGACTCACGCGAATAGGACGAATGCTCAAACGGTCGTTGTTACGAAGGACCGCTTCAGCAGCACTTTCACTGTTTTGAAACTCAATTATAAACTCACCGCACGGCTGGTTCCTATGATTTCGAAGCATTTCTATGTGGTTTGGTATTATGCAGTGTTTTACGAAATACTCGCCGATCGCCTGAATTGTAGTCCTGTACTCGCAGTTTTTCACAATAACAAACTTGTTGGCGGTTGCTTGCTGCTGAGCAGCGATGTTCGCATCAGGGTTGTCGAAACGACTTGGTCGGCCGTGACGGAGGCGCGGATCGGTATTCTTCTCGGGCTCAATGGCAGGTGCTGGAATGTCCAATAAGCTTGGAATGCCACTGAAAGGATTCGAAGGCTTCAACTGGCTCTGTTGCGATGATTTTGGAAACTCTCGTCTTTCATTGTTGAATACATCAATATTTTCGTCACGTTGGTCAAAGTCGGTGTCTTTTTCGGCAATGGCGTATTGAGGGGAATCGCTAACCATGCCGTCATTCTCATGCGGTTCCTCCTCTTCATTCTGATTATCCCGGTCGTCTTGATCGTCGTGATGGATGTGGTCGTCCTGCTCCCCTTGTGCTGCTGCAGCGGCCGCAGCTACAGCGGCTGCCTCTGCTGCTGCTTCTGCTTCCGCTTCCGCTTCAGCTTGCTTTCGTTTTTCAATCTCTTCGAGTTGTAGCTGTTCTTTCATTTGCTTCTCAGCAGCTATGCGGACCTTTTCTTGTGCCTGTTCAAACTCCTCATCTGTTGAAATCACTACCCGTACCGGTCTCTGATTAATTCTGTGATTGGATATATCTTCATAAGCAGTGCGCGCTTCTTCAGATCTGTGAAATTTAACGTAGGCAATGATGTCTCTGCGATTGACCCCTCTGTGGGTCATAAGAATATCCAGAATGGTATACGAGGAAAACATCTTCATCACGTCCTGCTGAGTAGAGTGCGGCGCTATCTCCTTTACAAGCAATATTGAAAATTGTTTCTCTGGGATTGTTGCAACAGTCTTTGCTTCCCGGAGTGGTTCGTCGTCCCTATTATTGTTTCCGTATCTTGGGGACCCATTTTGGACGTTATCGTTATTTTGAAAGCGAGAGTTTCTTAAGGGCTTAAATGAATCGACCATTGAGTCGAACTCTGCATCACTCACTGGCACAAGGGAGATTTTTTTAGATTTAAACTGAGTTCCATCCCTCACTAAAGCCTTTGGGACGTTTACGGCACGCACAAACCGAATGTACGCCGTGCCCATACGTAGTCCATGGTGATCGTTAATCATCTTTATTCCATTATTTGGAATATATAACCCCGAGAAAAATCGCCTAATGTCACTGTAACTCGTACTAGGACACATGTTTGTGATTTTGACACAACTTTGGTCTTCATCCAAATCCTTTTTATTTGAGTCCTTCTTTTGCGAAAATTCAAATCTAGCTGAATTAGTCGGCTCATATCTGTTTCCAGAGTTGTCAATTTTAGGAAGATTCCGTCCAAAGGCATCTGTTTGATTGACTGTATTGTAAGCATTGAACGAGTTTTTCGATTCGTCCTTTTCGTCCCTTGCCGATGTATTGGTATTCAAATTTGCCTGTGTGTATGGATTTTGAAAGGCAAAAGTAGGTCTGTTCTCCAGATGAGTAGCATTCAAAAATGATAAACTTGATACCTCTGGTTTATTATCGGATACTACCCCTTTCGTTGCTTCCCTATTATCACTTCCGGTTGGGGAATTAAAACTAGCTTTGACCGAACTTTGCGGGATCAAACTGGAAACGACACCAGCTGACGCAGCACTTTGGTAGGCTTGAACTGCATAATTCGCGGCATAACTGCTAGTTGTATACGCGTTTGTTGGCATAACCTCCCATGCATTGTTAACACCAGGACTTACTTTTGGCACTTCTCTCTCGGCGGATTTGTCTAGCACATTTCGTCCACGATCCTGCGTGTAAAATCCATTATCAACATCTTTGCTATTTTTGCGTGAACTTCGGCCGCCGTTGCGATCTCTGTCTCTGTTTGATCTGTCGCGGCTCCGATCACGACTACGATCACGGCTGCGTTCATGACTGCGGTCACGACTTCTTGAACGTCTCGATGATCGCCGGAATTTTCGATCGCGACTGCGAGTACGGCTACGATCTCTTCGACGACGACCGCTTCCACGATCGTTTGAACGAGAACGCCTGCGATCTCTTGAGCTAGAACGACGATTATCACGTGCATTTTCACGACTTGATCTGGAGGGATCAATAACACCTGTGGGATAATTGTTACTTTGTTGCTGTGAAACGGAAGTGTAGGATCTACTGGAGTCAAACGAAATTCCCATTGCATTAGTTTGTAACGGTTGACTGGATAAAATATGCAGCGAATTTGATGTTATAACCGGTGGTTGTGGAGTTGTTGTTAAGGCTGGTTGCAGTTTTTGTGGTACCACGGTAGCAGGCGTGGACAATTGCAACTGCATTGCCAGAGATTGCTGTCGTGCAGTTTCAATTACCTTTTGCATTTCAGCTCGTGATGACAAAAGCAACCTAATTTGAACCTCGCTGATTTTTCCGCGGTCATGCATCATTGCTTGTCGAGCGTCTTCATCAGTGCTATTTTAAATAAAGCAAAATACGTCCATTTAAAATCTTTTTTTTTTATTATTTTTTTTCGGGCAATGAGATCATGTTTCCGATTAACTCTAAATGATCTACAGCTTTACGGTTAGAGTGCAAAATTGTATTTGCTCTTAAAAAATAGGTATACATCAGTCTTTTCTAAAGAGCAACGTAGATAGTTTTACAGTGAGGAATTTGAATACGATCGTCCAACTTCTTAACGATGTACTTTAAAATATACTAACAACTGGCATCCACTTAAAACTAAGGAGCCAAAGGAATTACGGGCGGATGCACATTGCTAAGTACATAACAAAATCAATGGGAATCCTAAACTTATATATTACATCAACTGTATATGTTGCGAACCTACAAAGTATGTATAACATGTCAAAAACTTGAATTGCCTTGCATTTGAAATTTTCATCTCCTGTTAAGTGACTTTGCGTTCAATGATTAGAAATGCTGTGTGAAACTCTTCTTCTTCCTCTACGATTTCTGCACCTATTGCTGATGTAGAGCAGACCTGTCAAAAGTACGAAAATGTGTTTTTCTATTCTTACGGTTTTCACTAACTTGCGTTGTTCTGTTTTCCCTCATTGAACAGACCTTATAAGTAATTTTAAGTTTGGCTACGATACAAATATATTTCTGCCAAAGTAAATCGGTTATAGAATATCCGGTTATCGTTAAACCGGAATTACCGCATCCGTGAGCGTGCAATACTTAACAGAATTCTGTGGATTTCACATGCAAAACAATAACAAATTCAGTCACGTAGTACTCGAACACGCATACGGTAATTCATTCCCTGAGCTTAACTGAATTCAGATTATACAAGAATGTCATAAGGCATGAATAGAAATTACGAATTTTTAGGTCTTAATACCATGTTGGAATTGAAGAGTCAAATTTCGTAAATATTCAGAAATCTCAAATATTCTGGAGGAAGCCTTGTGCCAATGGATATTTTTTCGAATGACGAATAAAGAAACAAACTTGTCCAAAAAAAATTTCATTGTAAGAATAGTGTAGTTCTGTTCGCATACTAAACACAAAAATAAAAGAACTATCAAAATGAAATCACGGTTTAAAAGTTTTCCTTGTTTCTAAAATATTAACTTTTTCTTTTAAAGACCTAATATGAAATATTTGAGTTACTCAATAGTTTAGCCTGTTTAATGTCGTTTTCCATTGGGACCACCAGATATTTTTTTCAGATCTCAGATTTTACGCGACTCATGGAACATGCAACGAAATTGATCTGCTTTTGTAAATAATTTTTGTCCCAATGGAAAACCACATAAGATTTAAGTCGTCCTATTGATTTCATAACGATTATCTAAATAACACCCATAACATTATTTCGGGTAGCCTTCTAATACCGATTTACAAAGGCCAAGTGTGCAGTTTCGGATGTCAGAAGTAAAAACTTAACGTGAGATAAAGATTAATGCGCCAAATTTTGACAGCCATAACGGACTTGACACACATCATGGACATCGACGCTACAGCTAAATCAGTTTTCACTTTATTTGTTAACTTTCAAAAGCAAACCCATTGCTGCGGTTCGGATTATGGTTGCAGAACAGGGCGAGAGAGTAAAAGATTTCCAGATTTGTTTTAAGCATTTGTTTTGTTTTCCCTTCATTAAAAAAAAAAAAAAAGAAGTCAGTTGACTATAGATTTGCCGGCTACCCGTCCGGGATCCCCAAAATGCTTTTAACGACCTGCATGTCGGGGAGATCTTCTAAGGCTCGAAAAAGTATCTCAAGCTTTGTGTTTCCACGTGGCAGTGGTAAGAAGAAGGTGGCTTTGTTGCCACCCACTCATCAGCTTTCTCATTTATGTCTGGGTACCCAGCAGTCTTATGTAGCGTTTTGCAAGCTTAGATCTAACCTTAACGACAGAGATCCCTACTTGGATGTCAAGAAAAAAAGTAATATCTGTAGAGCCAATAAGAACTCATAGAAGTAAAAATAAATTTATGTTTCACTCTCTAACTACTAGACGAAATAAAATTAAATATTAATTATAATCCTAAAATGACAATCAAAGCCGGTACTTTTCAATAGGGCCCCAAATTCCTGTGCACAAGGGCCCCGACATGGCCTAAGACGGTATTGCCCGTTAGGTTAGCCGGAGAACTTTGTTTGCATTCTATTCCCGCTGTGGGGATAGTTCTCATTACACCCTGTGGTGTAGTTTTAAGAAGAGTATTTTCGCATCACAAGACACCAAATTAAATTGCCAAAAGTATAATAGTTCCTGTCTAAATATTTTTTTATTACAAGGACTCCGGGTACGGCCGAATTTTCTATTGCAGGCATAGTTGAAAGGTTCCCGCCCTGAAAAGTTTCTCTTTAGTTGCTGATACCTTAGGTGTTATACCACCTAGTTCTGCAAAGATTAATTTTTATTTTGGCTTGTACAGTATCCAGTTGGAAATGGTGTTATTCAACTTATTATTTGTTAGAACTTTTTGAACTGCATCTGTTTTAACATTGTTGAAGGCTCTTTTACCTTCCAGGAAAGCTTCGAGCGTTTTTCTTTAGGACCTATTATCTGAAAGTTTATCAACGTAAAACGACAAATAATAAATGGCTGTTCAAAAGTACCGTTCCACCAATAATGAAGTGTGTTCGATTTACGACTATAAAGTTGTGTTTTCCTGTATGCACAATTTGACAGTTCCTATACTTACTTAAATGACTTAGATGGGCTTCAGTTAGTGACCTGGAGCTCCCGTTCCTGTTGCGCATACCAAATTGGTCACCTAAGTTTATGTATTGCTCTACCAAACGGGGTTGTATTCGAACATCCTTTGGGGTCAGAGCGTTACAGCAATCGCATACCACGTAAAGTTTACTGAAAACCTATTCACCCCCAGTCCGTTAACGTAAACGTGACTGTTACGGGACCCTCTTGTTAACAGCAAAGCTTGGTTGGTTTTTCAATTTCTTTGTCAAAATTTCCACCAATTTGATTGTTTTTTTTTAGAGGAATGCATATACCTCTGCAAAGGTTTTATATTTAAAAAATGCTGCGGCCTTTAATATGATCAAAACAAGACGAGTATCAATAAGACCGCATTGGAAATGGAATTAGGCCGTTGGTTTTATGCTACTCTCAGTCTTCACCATTTAACTGTCTGCAGAAGTATGTTTTCCATATTCTCAACACCAACTGTAGTCCATCAAGGTATCTGTGGCTTGTTTATCATGTAGGTACTTATTTACTTTTGGAAAAACTGTCCTACATTATTCCTGGTAGTAATTCTCACATTTCCGGAGTGTCGATCATCTTTCCAAATATAGCCTTTTACTCTGAAGACCGTCAACGGATATCAGTTTGATGTATGTAAAATTAGCCGTAATGCGGATTGTTACATACAAGCTCTATACTAGATGTGAGGCTTATAGACATCCGGGCATATATTTCTGTTCTTTACACTAGCTTCCAAATGCTAAAATTTCTCTAATAATTTTGTGTATATTGAAATTTTTCGGTTAGTAATTATTAAGTATGGACAGAACAGTTCGTGCAACCACACCGACTCTGACATAACGCAAGCAGCCGTTACGTCAGTTTTTATTTACTTTCTAACGTCTTTTTTCTTTTGTTCAATATTACAATGACGTAATCATAACCACTAATATTAACTACCTATTGTAATATGGAACACCTTTTCTACTCTGCATAGTCTTCATTAGAGTTCTTCGGATTCACGTTGGAAGGCAACCCCCAACCTGTAGGCACCCTTTCGACAGGAAGGGAAGGATGTTCCGGGATAGAATCCAGCTTCGTTGATATGACACTGTACTTCTCGTTCTTTTAAGGATGCAAAAAACAACTGATACATTTGCTATGGGTATTTTATTATTCTCAAAATCTGATCTGAATCATCTGTTTAGTCAGCACAGGACAAAATTGGGGCACGGAGAAAGCAGCAGCTACAGTGCGTCAAATCATTATGCAAATTGCAAATTCGTTCAATCCTATTTACATTTTACACACTATTTTTCTCAATCCCGTTGAAATACTCGGTCCGTAGTACAAGGTAGGTTCTTAAAGTTCAAGGAAATCAAAGTTCTAATAAGATTAGATTTGCAATTTTTGATAAACCATAAGAATAACCTGCTCGAATATAGTTGTGAAGAAATATAATTCAATTTAATTTAGGCATTGACTAAATTTTCATAATTATTTTTTGATAACTATAGAGTGAGCTTTTTAATTAAGCCGTGTGACTCAATTCACTAGGAAAACAATTTATAATATATATTTTTTAAAGGATTTGTGCTTAGTTGTAAACTGAATTTCGTGCAAATTGGATGCGAGAAGCTTATTTATGAAGTTACAAATCGAGAAAGGCTTTTACAAAAATGCGAAATGGATGAAATTGCTGTGGGAATGTACTTTTGTTTTCTACAAAATGAAGACATGATTAAACTTTTCCTAAAAATGACATTTCAAAACGCGACTAATTAAAATCAGAATCTAATTTAGTTAATAAATAATTTAATAATTTTGATTTTGATTTGGAATCGGAACTGCTTGAGAAAAAAAGTTATCCAATAGACATAGCCTTTTGACGATGACAGATGTCCGAAAAGGGTGAGTTTAAAAATGAGAAAAACGTTCGCATACTCGCTTAATCAAAAACTTAAAATTTAAAAGCCTTGTAAACTAATAATCGTTTTAATTTTGGTCGTTTAATACTTTGAGCATAACAACTTCGAGGTGTAAAAAAGTAGACATGTAGATACATTTATGTATAGAACAATTAAAATGAATGCCTGTGCTGAAATTCTGTTAATTTTCCTTCAGGATGTTCCTTTCCTCTAAGAAAACTTACCCGCTCCTGCGCAAATTTCTTTTCAAAACTTCTTTCTTCGCCTGTTTTTTTTTTTTTATCTCATTTTATTTATTTCTATTAAAAGCTCGGTTAGATGTCACGATATCGATATGCTTCGATATTTTCTGTTGAACGAATCGTGACAGGACACCTAGAGTATCTAAGATCACTAATAATCCAGTCTCCCTGAATTTTTCAATTATTCTCTTCACAGTTGATGGCCATATTTTGTACGAAAATTGTACAAAAATAAAAATGCGTTGTTCTTTCGTATAACGCTCCATTTTTACTAACCCCGAACAGTCAGCTTTCACATTGTTAATTTTTTTTCCGTTGGCATCTCTGTACTATTAAATGGCGCAAAATTCAAATGCATGAATTATGGGACACCCCTAACAATGCTTAATCTTAATTGATATATAAGTTGTGAAACTAACATTTAAGTAGGATTAAAGCTACAGTTTGGTTTCGTCTCGATTCGGCATCATGGAAGTAAAAATATTGCATCAACAAATTATTATCGGCACAATAAGAGTTTTTGATAAGCTAAGGCTTAACATGTTGGACTGTAAAGTGTTTTGACAGAGGTAAGGAACACTAAACTGAAAGCAAATTCGGCTTTGAGGGCAACTACGTTAATGTTCTTATGAAACTGTGTATCTAATTACAGATATTCATATATTTTTCAACGAACTTTAAGGTAGAAGTTTTCTGTCGAATTTCTCGGCATACAGTCGGCATTTCACTTTCTTTCGAAAATAAGCATCACAAAATTCGAAGAGACGAAAGCATTTCCAAAGCATTTCAAAAGCCAGATCCATGTTTCATAGAGTCCTGATTGGTTGAGCCCTAAACCAGGATCTGTTTTGCAAGTAACTGCAGTTTGCAAATGACTAATTCTACCTAGGTTACCGTGCTCACACGAAGCTTAGGTTCCTTTCGGCATCGTTCTAAATGTTGCAAAAATTATTTTTTATTACTGTAAGCACGAACCGGGCCTGTTAGCTTAAAGGAGAGATTTGTCATCAGAGTTCCGTATTTCACCGAACGAAAATATGAACATTTTTTAGGTTATATGTATTACAAAAATGCCTTACTGAGCAGCAGATCATAAACAAAATTTTTTTTTCAAACTATTCATGTCATCTATATACAAGCGCTATTTTGCTAGTTTACATGTGGTCATTTATTCGCATAATTAAAGCGCAATCACAATTTCTTATAAAAGTTTTACGCGTGTTTCCATTTTCGGATCTTTTATTTGAGTATTTTCCTACCTTAGGCGTGTTTTATTAAACACAAGCTCAGCAAAGCAAAGTAAAATAGAATCTTCAGCACGCAATTACAAGTACTCTCTGCTTGACACTTCCGAGATTTGGACTAGGGGTTTTACCCAAATCCATTGTTGGAACTTTTCGGATGTTGTGCTCATGAAATGCGTAGTAGACTGCTTCCACGCCATTACTTTTAGAGAGAGGAAACTAGGGGATAAATGGCTACTTTACCCAATTGACATTGGGGACTCTCTAACTTTTATACATACGCGGTTTAAATCTGTGTGTACATCTATTTATATATATATACTCTATTCTTCTAAAATTTCTAATATTATTAATTTCTATTATATAAAGACCATAAAGAAACTACTGAACGGATTTCAATGAAACCTTCCCTAGAATATTCTTTAAGCTTAGGCTCTTCTGCGTGCAGTAGATTATATTTAATTGCGTTTTATTCCTTCAATTATAGAGAAAATAAATTTCATTTTGTACATGGTATTCATAAATCTCAATACAAAAAAATTGGTCTGTCTGTTTATTTAATGGCAACATTTTTTTTTTCAACATCCTCAAAAGTCCTTATTCCTTATTACGCGAACGCCAAAAATAGGTATATCTCTGCAAAATGAACTGCATAAACTAAAAAAACAACAAACACATGCAAAATCTATAAAACGAAAGGATGCTCCAAGCGCACCAGTTAAGCATTATCGCATTACATTTCTTACAAACCTATTTAAAGTTCGTCTTGTCAATAGAATTGCAATCTTAAATGGACCAGACACTAGTATGTGTATTTGAGGTAAGAAAGGCGAGCACGGGTCAGCTAGTCATCTATAAAAAATGTATGCCTTTTTTTGCTGTCAGTTTATAGGCAGATATCAAAGGAATGACTTGCAGTTTTCATACTGAAGTGCGATCTACTAATGTAAGAAAGAAAAATAAGATTATCCACCTACTTTTTTTCAATTGCGCCGATTTCTATTCAACGAAGATGTTTTACGGTAATCTCTGCACCTCTGATCTTTGATCAGAACGAATTTGTCCGAGGTCACCAACATCAGATTAGTGTTGACCAGTGTTTATGAATCACAAATCGGCGAAGGTCCTCATCCGGTTGCAGGTTGGTTTTACTTCAGCGATATCGGAGAAAGTCTATCTGTAACTGTCAGCCTGATGTATGTAGGTATATATCCGTGTTTACTGAAACGTTATTGCTGCACTCTCCTGTTACTTTAATGATAAACATCGGTCGACGGGGTATCAGCAGAAATAGATTGATAAAGCTAATTTGCTGCACCGGGCACACTGGCTCAGTGGGTGGCCTGGTGTACTGCTGACCGAAGGGTTTCAGGTGCAACCCCCGAAAAAGAATATTAAGGTTTCGATAACTGCGCCACCTGTTACGCCTGACGTCTGACTGAAAAACTTCCGACTTCCGAGATTCATATAAACCATCGGTTGGGACTTGGGAGAACAACAAGAACATTTTGGTTTACTTCTGTTCAGACGTGTAGATTCGCCATGTACGCACAGCCTACGACGCGACGCCTCGCAGATAATACAAACTTGTAAGCTATACGATATGAGTAGGGATTAATGTTAAAATATTTCAAAAATGGTAGACGGTAATGTAGGACACATTTCATATATAAATTCTTTGTCCTCTCTTTGATGTACTAAATAGAGAAAGCGATGTTTTATGGTTCATTTATATGGTCACACAAACCTATCACGTAAGATCAATGGAAACAATAAGAGACAGCACTACCATGTGGCATGTATTTCCGTTGGACATATTTTTACGTTCGGAAATTTGCTTTTATATTAGCCACGATGAATTTCGACATTTCGACAAATTTAATAATGTATGCTTTGTAAAATTAACTAAAACTGATTGATAATCTCATGACGTTTGGAATCAGTACCAAATGAAATGGTTTTCATAGTTGATTGCAGAAATGATATCCGCCGAAACTTGTGTTTGCTTCCATTTATTATTATTGGTTGTCATTCCGTGACACTTTGGCAATGATTTACGATCTTATTCTTACGCCTCTTTCAACATTGACTACAGAAAAACTCTCTCTGATCTCGTTCGTGTGACGTAAATGTCCTATTAGAATCCAAAAATGTGTGATACGTAATTCGTTTAGCCATCTTCATACGCGATACGAATTATGGAAATTACCAGTCCTATCATTGGTTCACGCACTACTAAACCAATAATTAAAATGTTTGCAGATCAAGGTGATTGATTAATTATTTGGCGGATGGCTTTATAAAGTTTAATCCAACTTTGTATGTACCATGTTGTGCAAAATAAAAACGAAACAGTTTTCATAGCCAGATTCACTCACATTCGATCTGACTACTTGATTAAATAAAGTCGATTTTTTCAACGACTTAACTGTTTGCGGGGTGGTTTTGAGGGATAACTCCTACTTCCTCAGCCTTCTGTAACTACGAGAGCAAACCAACATAATTTTTGGTTTTATTTTTTTATTAACAAAATAATCGGGTGCACCTGTTATTATTTTGAATAAAATCAATTATATTATAATCACATCCATATAAAATCACTAGGGGTAGCTGTGCACATGCGTTCTCGACAAACTATACTAACTTTCATGCTGTTTTGCATTGAACACTAGGTTCGTATTACATTTTCTGTGATGAAACGTTTATTTCCGCATTCAGTTTTCTCACATCGAAAATGCGAGCATCCACTAACTCAAGACATATTTGATATCTTTTGTGAATCATAACGATAAAAATCTCGAAAAATTATTTGTTCTAATTTTAACACAAATCGTATAAGTGTAACTTAAACAACAATTATAAGGAGCGCACAAGTCTTTAGTGCAGATAGTTTACGTCAATTTTTTTTTACCAATATAAGGTAAGGAATATTTAATTTTTCTAAATTGATTTTTCCGCTCATTTATTCCAGTACCACTGCTTACGTATTTACCGAAATTGTAGCTCCATTTACAAATTCAAAGGATTCAGTAGAGAAATATAAACTTTCTTTAAATATGAAATTTTTTTTTCGCCGGATGACCTGAAGATGTATACTTTAGCATTACTCTTTAAGATTACTCAACTGTGCGAAATAAGGTTATACAGAGGCATCTGCAGATGTACTTGTACTGAAGCTCTAAAAAGAATATATTGTTAATAGGGCAGCTTTTATTTTCTATCAGATTACACAGACCGCTTTCGAACTAAAATTCAATTGCTTAATGCAATGTGTGAATGCATTTAACTTTCGCTACCCCCAGAACTTCTTTCCTAACGGACAACAAATGAACCTAACAAAGCATTTGTGTGTGTGTGTATCATTTTACCTTCCTACTTTATTCAGATAATCTATCTATGCAACGAGTTTTTCATATTCGTACATGGAGTTGCTTACCTCTTCCATATCCAAATGCATCACTATTTTTTCCATTAACAAAAATGTGGAATTACAATCACATTTTAAAAGCGATAGGAAACATGATCTTTGCGCCGATTTTAATAAATAGAAATACTAGTAATAGTAAATTATAGATACCTGAAAGCAATAAACGCGTCTCCCATTTCACCGCCGACAATGTGTACTCCTCCATCTGGTATGGCCAGTCCTCTGAAGAAACTGCGAATGTCCAAAGCATTTGCCGACCAGGGCAAATTTTGTAATCGAATTATAACACTCATTTTGGGTTATGTTATTCTTTATTCGTATTTTTATTTGCACACAAAATTAAAGACGAATAAGGATGATGATCTTGACCTCGTCATGCAAGGCTATGAATATTTTGTTCGGAACTGATTTCACCTGGGAAAGATATGTATTCTCCTATAAAGCAAAAACAAAAACAATATTTGACAAAAGGAAATGTGTAAATTAATTGACTTAAAACTATATACCTGAAATATAATTTTTTTTTTTTTTTGGAATAGGAAAGTGTTTATGAACACATATGATTGCGACGGTTAAAGTTAAAACTACATATTGCTTTGGATATAATTCAACAACAGTTCTTAGAATATCTTTCTGTTCATAATAATATAATCTAGTACAGCAAAATTGCATCCGCTTTTTAAATTGTCATCCAACTATTCAAACTATAAAAATCGCAGTTGGGCAATTCCCATACGGGAAACGATTCCATACTTCAGATCTTTACTAATACTGATAGCGCTACAGTCCGGGGGGCCTGGGCTTGAAAACAAAAATTCCTCTCCAGACAGCTCGACCAGTAACTACCAGTGGTACCTGGGTCCAGTGTCGAACGCCATCCGAAACGATCCATCACAGTACATTAACTCGTATCGTACTTCTTTGTTGTAGGTACCTTCTCCTTCCAACACCTTTGAAACAAGCTACACCGACGACAACACGAACAACAGAGGAAATATTGTTTTATCCGCATGAAGAATGATTCCTGCTTGTAATTCTCTCTTATAAAGCCAGATCAAACCAAAAATTGTGTCAGTTCAAAATACAAATTCCTTCGTCGTATACTACATCGCCTTCAAACAAAGCTTTCTTATCCTATCTATCTATCTACATCCTACGCAAATCATTACGAGCTCCACTTAAGGTGAGGTCTTCCGCTACATTTTACATTGCTGAGTGCTATTAGACAGTTCTTATTGGTTAATGGCGATTAATATAATATGTTTAGTCAATAAAACTATCTACAGAAGATGATTTACAAATTTCAAACTTCGATGTTTAATTTTTCATAAATAACTGATGAAAGTTTGTTCAAAATGTTTTTATTTCCGTAGATCCATTCTACATTTTCAATTGTTCCTACATTTTAGGAAGATTTAAAATTATTTCTAAAAGCAGATTATCTACTCGCCATGTGCAATTTATATGTAACGAGTAATTTCTAATTTAACGAACAAGTCAATAATGTTTAAAATGTCACAAGATAAGGTGCGAGTGTTAGGGACTTTTTAACGTTGCATGTTAACAAATGTCATACCATTTTCTATGCAACAATACTAACGCACCTAATTTTATTAAGAACGTAAAATTAAGCTTGTAGTCAAAGATCTCTTAGGCTGCCAAAGCGGGAGGTTTCAGTATACCTTGCGTCTGATTTCAATTGGATCGATTTCGTCATAAATAGTCGTGACAAAATACCAAAAATCGTAATTAAACCATAAATAAGGTAATTCTGAGAGTTGGAAATTTTCCAAATTCTAAAACTTCCCAACGACTTACATTCTCCATTCCAAATGACAGCAGTTCATTATTTACTGGAGTACCTACTCGAGGTATTTAGCTTTCCTGTTGGTTTATATTACGGGTATTCACTATTAATCTCAAAATGTTATGCAGCTCCTAAATTCAAAAATTTCTGCGGTGCTTTAAGTGAAAACCGGGGTGAACACCCCTCGTAAATTTCATTGCGCAATTCGCTGCAAATAACGATAAAGCAATAGAATAACTATCGATTTAATAAAATTTTTACCGTTGTAAAAAACCGCTTGTTTGAAATTTGTAAATTTGCGTAATCGCAATTTCGCAGTCGATTTATGAGGCCTGCGTAAGATATTCCCCATACAAAATCTAACAGTTTATAAGGGTTTAATATGTTTAATTGGAATACCCTTATTAAAAAGCTTTCAGAAAAATGTGCACTAAGTAAATTGCTCCTTTATACTATGTTCAAACGTTCACTGCAAGTACTGTTAACTTAAGAACTGCTTCTGACTAAGTACAAACTTTAAATGGAAACAATTTTATGATTCAGAACTTACATTTCGCTTTATTGTATGGGAAGTACGGTTAGTTTTGTAGCTAACATAAAAATTCCGGTTTCTGCAGCTTAATGTAAAAATTCGAAGATGAACGGATCTGCCAGCATCTGTGGGTTCTGTATCATCACAATGTCATTTTTTATTAAAATATGGAGACTGACAGGTTATTTAAAACAAATGAATGCAGCAAATAAAGAAAATATTCACGCTTTTTAATTTGAACACAACAGCCTTACCTATAAGTATTTTTAGCTTTGGCTTTAAATATTTTGTATAATAGATCATGATTATTGGAACCGTGTCTATTGTATTTGTAGTATCTAAAACAATTAGGGGCAATATAGCATTATTTATCAGAAACTACAGGAGTTTATACTAAATATTAACCAATGTGAGAGCTACCTGATATTGAAACTTTCAGAGTCAACTTTAATTGTATCGCATGTGGCATGTTAGGTTATCACTTCTGTGTAACAATTATTAGGCTTTTTTTATTATGCTCACATGATCTATATAGATTGATGGAAAGCAATGATCTATATAGATAATGTGAGCATATTAAAAAAGGCCTATTTCTAACTTATGGTCAAGGACAATATTGCATAAATGCCATCATAAAATACCTACATATACGAACGATTTGACAACCTCTTTTCTTACCGAAAATTAAAACACATATCCGGTCACCATAGCGTGACGTTACATGAGGAGTATAAATGGTAAACACCAATTAACGAAAGTATGTAATTCAATTTTCTCTTTCAAATCTACTGTTGTTAGACATGTCTCATTACGCCAGTAAAATGTGTCAACTTACCCATCGTTTTCCGTTCAGTTACTCTTGTATACAAACAAGGAAAATAAAGTTATGTGCAAACTTATATGCAATTGAATAAAAATACAAAACTATGCGTTCGCACAGCACAAAAGGAAACTGCTACCTGCTAACTGTAGAATAAACATGTTTCTACTGACGACGATGCATTTTACGCCCGCAGTTGTTGGCTCTGTGCACTGGAGATATCTTATTAGCGTTATCTTTTACCAGTGTTTTTCGCTTTTCGCGGATCCTACCTTGACGCTGAGGATATACTCAACCCGAGACGTATAATCTGAATGGTGTTTTTTCTACTATTTTTCTTCATTTCCTTGTTAAACGCACAATAGCAAAGTTTCGACAAGTTTCCGATTAAAGCATACAGGTTGGAGAGTTGCTCCTGCCTGCTGCTGCTCACATAAGTAACAGTTTTAATTAGATGGAATATATAATGGAAGAAAACCATTATAAGTGGCTAATCAGATGTATAAGAGTAGGGTAAATTGCAGTCATATAAAAGACCTAGCGTGCATTTGGAAATGCTACTCGTAGATTTTTTTTCCGCTCTTCAAGTCCTATTCGCGCGGCAAGCTAACAAAATATATACACAATGAATATACCTTTAAGTGTAAGTGTGACGTGAATTTTTTAATTGATAAAAGGGGCAACGATTTTTCAATCAGACATGTGTTTTCAGTAAATTTTCGCTGTACATGCATACGTGATGTGTTTATGTTTCTGTCAAATAAGGGTAAAACATAGAAACATAGTAACAGTTTAAAAACGATTATACTTTTATCCAGTGACATGTATGTGGGAAGAGTGATTAATAAAAAATATTTATATACCTATTGGGTGTCGTAGGGCATTGTGCAAACAACTTTAAATGTTTTAATTGGCCGTTGGTATAAACTTGAACATCTCGTTCAGTAGCGTAACGCACCTACCACTGGTTCACAATCACCATCTAGCACCAAATTGTGCATTGGCATTAAGTCGGTCAGGGAAGAAGGTAACATCCGCTGAACAAATAGGACAACAAAAGGTCGCTCTGCAAAAATCCTAAAACGTAATTAAAAAAGTCATAAATAAAGTCGTAGTTAGCTTCAGCAATATAATAAATTGACCTGCGGCTTCTTCAACATATAGACCACCATCATCAAAGCTATGGAGTCTGGCTTAGTCAAATCAAGGAACAAATCAGAGAGAATTATTTAGACGAAATGTCATCTGCCAAAACGGTGACCTTATATGCTGGGTGCAGAGGTACATCGGTCATGTAGGGGCGTATAAATAGACCTATGGTGGACCAATCTTAATACATTCAGGCAAACAAAATATTCATGAAGTAAACTGCAGACATTCATATACTCAGAGCAGAAGTCTTTACCGGACACTGTGCGATAGCCGTAAATACGGTTGGGCATACTGCATATTGAATATCATGGAAGCCGAATAGGGATGTCGAAAGAGTAGAATCTGAGCAAACATTTTCTTTTTGATTGACTGGAGGGTTGGAAATTTGAATGGCCTCAATTTCAAAAATTTTGATTCACCCTGACCCTGATATGGAGATTGGCGTTGGGCCAGTTACTTACTTCTCCAGTTACTTTGGTGACGACGGAGCCCGGAGATTTACGCACAATCTGGGTGGTTTTGATTTGTTAATCAGCCTTTAAACAGCAGTTTCGTTTTGCCTTCAATAGGTACATATTTCAAGGACGGTTCCCGTATTGAACACAACTGGTGGTCAAAGTAAACCCGTGACAAATGCTTTCAAAATCTGAGAACATTCCTGTTTCATTTGTTTCAGTTTTTCGTGTTAGGTAATTTCTGAATAACTTGTATAAAGACTATTGCGCGATCGATACAGCACAGAGCTCCCACTGGCACTGAGAACTTCATTTCACGCAGGTCTACTGAGCGTTACGTTCGAATGAGTTTGCAAAAAGGATTAGCAGATCTCAAAATATACCTACCGATTGAACATTAGGCGTGTTTTATTCAACATTTATCTTAGCGAAGCAAAGTAAAGTAAAGCTCGCAATTACAACAACACCCTACACGCAATTACAACAACATCCTACATTCACACTTTCAGGTATTCGTATCCCAAGTAGATGTGACTTAACAGCAGCAATTATATTTGGAACCTTGGTGAGTTCAGAAGCTGTTCGTAAACTGATTCAGTGACATTCGCTTCCAGTGACAGAACCTAAGTTTATCTAATAGTCGAGGCAGTTAACCAGTTTACATGACTCAATCACATACGTGACAAGATGCGTTTTATTTATTGCGCATTAGTCTACTTTACTTTGTTCGTAAAAAAAGTTATGGGAACAGATTTGTACTCATACGCCTATCTAGTGAAAAGAAAACCTTTGACGTCAAATCACACGATCCAGAAGATCAATTAATTCGGTGCTTCAATTCAACATATAATGCTGTCGTTGAATCTAGTCCTCAGCAAGTCAATGATCTTATTACGACACCTAAGCGATGTCTATACTGAGCACTGGCCAGGCCACACCAAATAGTCTACTTTCGTGGTAAATATTTATTAATAATTATATGAATTTATCTCTCAGGAATGGCATTTTGCCTCGTCACAAGATTGATTTCAAAATAAATTTAAATAATACGAAAGTGTGTTTGTGGTATAGGCCTATTCATGATCAGAGAGTACAATCAACCATTGGGCCCAGGCATTTAGTTCGGATGTGAAAAAACGAGGGAGGAAGTATTTGCGAATTGGGAAATAATATATAATGTTCGGGGTTTGTTGTAAAAAAAAAGCTTGTTTCTCCCATTTTTCTGGAACATTGTCCTTCCTCAGTCAAAATCTATAAGTAATTTAGATTTGATACCCATAATTGAGTGTCGGTAATATTTATGGCGTGGACAAACCACTAATACACATTTATCTACATACCTTTACCCAATGGTTGATGTGTTGTTTTTACTTACCTTTATACAACGCACCATCGGTATATCAACTTGATTGATATCAATTTTTTTTTTTACTTTCAGATTTCCGTAATGATTGTGTATATATCAATAACATCATCGTTATCTACCAGTCAGGTAGTAAAACAAGATCTTGCAGACAGTATTCAGACAAAAAGAGACCTGAGCCTCAGCTACACAGCTACAGACATTGGGTCCAAGGAGGGTACTCATGTAAAAACAATAACAGTTATTAAAAACATCGACGGAAAAAAACAACAACCTCTTAAAATAAATCCCAAACATCATAAGGACGAGGAATGGGGATCTTATTTCCGAGATAACTTTGATGCATACGGAGTGATTCCTGACGTTCCTGATATTGACGATCTCTTTGAATTTGTTAATAAGAAAGATGATAAAAAACCAAAAGAAAAAAGCATTCCTAAGAAGGAGAAGGATGAGGGGGATAAAAAAGATATGAAAGATGGCGATGAGTCTAAAAAGGAAAATAAGACAACAACGTCATCGCCTCTACCTGTTGAAGAAGTCAGTAAAGAGCCCTCTTCCGATGAGAATGTTGAGAAAATTACAGGTGATGCGGAACTTATTCAAAGCGGAGGCAAGCCAAACAAAGTCAAATCCCAGTCTTTAGATTTGGGAAAATACAGAGTTCAAGAATCCAATACATTCGAAGTCAGCTATTCCACACCGCATGGTTTAGACGGACAATTTGTTCTAAGTTCAGATACGCGCGGCAATAAGAACGAAAAATACATTCAATCACCTTCAGATTCCTACTATTATCCTCAGCCCGGTTTTGGCAATACCAATGCATTGCCAATTGATAATAGTTTCTCTCCTCAACCGCAAGCTGGTAGGGGAAGCATTAGCGTGACGACTCCGTCTGGGAGAAAATACGATATTCCATTCGGGAATGTTACCGATATCCCTCCATATATTGCCCCAAATTTTAGATCAAATCAAAACTCACCTCCTACCGGTCAAAATATTGCGACAAGTAGCCAACGACCCTATATAGCACCCAATGTCCGCAAAAATTATGATGCTCATGTTAGAAATGTGTCCCCTAATCCATTAGGAAACCGGCAACAAACACCGAATAATGTTTATAGTAACATTCCAGCGAGTTTTCGAACCGGCAGTTATAAACCAAATTTGCCACGTTCCAGAGGTCTGCGATATTAAATTACAGCATTTCATTTATAAGTTCGTAAATTAAACTTATTTTACTGTACATACTATATGCATTACGTATAGCCTTATTGTTTTTTTAATAAATAATTATGAATAATTGTATTTTCCTTCGAAATGATGTGCAACTTCATTTGATCCAGTATTTCAAAAGTAAAGTACAATTATTGCCATTATCAATCGGGAGAACTTCCAATAGTGCTTCAAGATCCCAATATGAGTTTCGCTGACATTGGTGATTGATCGATTATATCCTCTTATTTACATTACATCCTAAATTTATGTTTTCGTGAAACTTCAGTAACACTTAAGTGATCCTAAATCAGCAGCAACAACAAAATTAGAAAATAGAGGCATTTGGGCTTGCAACTACAGCGCCGAATAGAGCGTATAGAAATTCGCTTATCAAATATTGGTATATTTTCTTTGACCGAACTTGGCAACTAAACCGTCCATGTAGTTGTTCTTCTTTCAGAAATGATCAAGTCTATTTGAAGATGAACAAAGATAAATTCTCAATTAGACGACATCAAAACGTTTATCCGCGTATTCGCCATTCCTAGCCCGTTTATAGATTGTGACTGATACACTGCAACATTCCTTCCACTTCAATCTTGATATTCTGTCCGCAAGCTGCTACCGATTCTGATAACATGGAATCTGAGATGGTCTTTGTTATTCAACTCCAGTCGAACGTTGCACCCTCGATTTATAGAATCTCTTCACTAAGGTGGTCCCAATACGCAAGCTCCGATCTCCAGAAAACACCAATGTTGTTTCCAACTCCCCGTCTCATTCAGTCTGAAAAATATCCGAGAAATCTTCTATCTTTCTGGCTGTTCAGTGTTGTCAAATATATCTGTCTATGTCAATCAAGTTGTGTGGGTTTATAAGAGACTCGATAACTAAAAAAAAATGTTCACGTGATCAATCAGGGAATTCAGACAAATCACGTTAGCAAGACTTAAGTTAAATACACCGTATCAACAAATGTTTTTTAAAAGTTACCAACACGTTACATTATTATTTAACATCTGACGTTTACATTTGTTTATTAATACGGATGCTGGTGTTTTGAACGTTCGCAATGCCGTGTATCCAGTCTCCAAACTAAAGTGAGAGCAGATAAATGATTCCGTGTACTTAAGCTAGTTAAAAGGTTGGGTATCTCTGCAAGAAATAACGTTATAGAGGAGACAATTGTATATCCCTTATCTACTTGCCATGCAATCGCAAGTATCCGGAAGGATATGCGATGACTGTATGGCAAATACACAGTGTTATTAAAAAAAAATAATTAAAGAGCAGAAAATTTGGAAAATGGAAAAGGGGCACCTCAACTAAGTTCCACTTAAAGATCAGTCAAACGTTCAAAATGGGCCACTTATGCTTTTATGGTTGCATTTCAAACTAGTCGCATATTAAATAAAGCTGTCCAAGTCCAGCTTTGGTTCTTAATGGCCCCATTCCAACGTTTTTTTCTTTAAATAATGGTAAAAAGTGATTTTTCCTTGCCTAAATATATATGATGCTACAAAATAATTTGGTATATTGGTATGGTCACATAATAAGTTAGCAAAAGGAATAAAGATGACAATCATATTATTTCGTACTCCCAGACAGAACTTCAAAAATCAATCGAAGGGTTTGTATTCGACTGTGTTAAAGGTAGATATAAACGTTGACAGGTTTAGGTATCTCGTGGATCTCGTTTACGATGAAAGCAGCAGTGGTGAGTTTTCCTGTTGGATTGGTCATGCTGGGTTGTTTAAGAGATGTGCTAATTTGTTATACCGAACATGGTGTCTCGGATATCGGTCTTTAATTGTTTGTTACAACTGTTACCTACTATAACCATGAAATTTGAGTATCGACTTATAGAAGTAGATAGGGAATTGTTTGTATATCTGGGGAGACGCGTACCTACTTCTCCGAATGTTAACATCATTTCCTCAGCTCTTATTTCGAAAATCGCTGCGGAATCCACTCCATCGGACATGGGTCTTCAAGGTAGACCAAGGATGGGATGGTAAAATCAAATCCAACATCTCTCCTATACCAGTATGGGTATTGCGTTTTATGATTTAAAGTCGGTTATATAGTGCCAACTTTATTATCCTATACCCACGGCACTTGTGAGGACATTGGCAATGATGATGATGAAAATTACTTCAAAAAACAGTATGTATCCCATTCTGTTCACTTTACGAATACAGATGTCTCTCCAAACTATTTTGTTTACATAAATTTTCTAACACTATTTTTGGTTTAATCAGTGGCTAAGAATGGGCGCCATCTTTGCTTTAGTGATCCCGTTCATTCAGTCATGTATATCATTTTTGATGTATCCTTTTTGAGCTTCTCTCATCCAACCAATTTTAACCAAAATGCTTAAAGGTTTCTTCTCAATTTTCCCTGGTTTCGATTCATAGTGTAGTGTGATAGTACCTGCTTTATCTACCATCTGAAGAAGGCGTTTTTACGAAACGCACTGATATGCTAGTTTTTCGTGATAATCCTGTATACAATTTCGTATACCCAATTGTAGGGGCAGTGCATCAGTGGTTAGTGTACTGAATTACTGAGCGAGTAAAAACAAATTATTGTATCCAAAATTAAAGAAGAATAGTTAAAGAACCTGACTCGTATTTCGATAGAGTTTGTGAGTGCAATGGTTGAGCGATGATATTTCCTTACTTTTCCAGAGTAGAGACAATATAACAACTATTTGCTGAGATACTTCAATAAACGGGGCTTTTACTTAAGCCATGTCGAGTTAAGACAGTGTCAGAGAAGCTTGTCCCTAAGTAGGTCATTTGCTTTGGGTGAGGGTTGACCTGAATATTCCCTAAAAGTGCAATGTAAGAAGAGCTATAAGCAGCAATCTGCATTTTTGCTTCCTCCTCCCAATTTGAAGTACGACGCAAGGTTAACTCTAAGCATTTTGTATTTAAGTTGTAATTTTTCATCATCTTAATGATCCATAAATGTGTAGTTAATTTATTAAATACAAAAAATGAAAAAAATTCCAAAATGTTTTTTGTTTTTCGGATAAAATTCTTTGTTTTCTGTCCTGGCACAAATATGACAAGCTATAATATTGTCATTATTTGGCCAACGCCACAAGTCTGTTGTTATAATTAGACCATAATACTTTAAAAGCCCGTACAAATTTGAAGACAGATTCGGTCAGAAAACAGGCTTGGGCGCATTTATGCCGACTTACATTAGATAGTTTGTACTAACGACACTTTTGTACGGGATTCTGTGATGTATTATTTATAATACATTCTATGGAATCCAAAAATATTAGGAATCTAATTATTTTAATATGTTAACCATAGTCGTAGTCGACAGGAACATCATCGAATAAGGGATTGTTCAACAATCAGTTGAAGCGGTTGCAATTACTCTTTTTATTACAGTGATTCCAGTTAAGTTTGCTATTAATTTTTGGCACCGTCTCACGTAGCCTTCACATTTCAAGATTGGATATATCATACATCATATATCAAACTTTAAATTTTTTAAAGTATATATACCTACGTATACATACTAATAGTTCGCTGGCCTGAGAATTACAACAATTGCCGCCGAGCTCGTCTTATGGTTTGATTCTTGAGGTAGAAAGAGGCAAATGATGATGTCCGGCATTTTTCTTATTTACTACTCGAAACAGTGCACTCAGTTCGATTTTGTGAAACCTTCTGATAACTAGGACTGGGATCAACACATTCGGGAGAAAGATGTGCTGAGACTGCGGATCTAATGAATCATTGATGTGTCTGAAGTCTCACCCAGCACTTACACAGCGCCTAGGCATTCCATTCTAAAATACAACCCATATATTTACTGACCAAAATGTTCATCTAATCCCTATTACTACTGCAACCTATGCAATTCGCCACATCTTTGAAAGAGTATTAGGAATACGTGCACGGAATTAATTCGATTTTGTATACGAAACAAAGACAGATTTTGTTATGTATTCGGCGTTCTCGAAGAACTCGTTTCGCCGTATAATCACAAAAATTAACCTGTACTTTGCAGATTCCACAAATTTAATTTGTTTTCCATCGCAATATTAACATAATTTACAATTTCCGTTTATTTAATTTCTACTATCATCATCATCATCATCTATTAACGAACTGAATTTATTTTCCAATAATTAGAGGCATTCACCATTATAATTATACACTACAAGTAAATTGCAATATTACTTGCCGATCATACAATTTATTGATAATTGTTTAGTGTTGAAAATCTTAGATAACAGTGCAATATTTTTCTTTTAGAATAAATGAAGGTATTGTTTCGTCGGACATTTATATGAATCACAATCGGATTTTTTCACGTCGCCACTAAACCAAAAAAAAAAAAGGATTTACCATCGATTTGAATTTGTCGCACAAGTAAAAATGTTCAATAACTCCATCTACACCATATTTTTTCTCGAATATGCACACAACAATAAGTACTAAAATAATGGCGACAAATATGACGATAACCCTCCATTCTCTAACTTACCGTGGAGAATCAATAAACAAACACTATTGCTTATAAACAATAGTGCAGTTATCCTAGAATTATTCACTAATCCAAAATCGTTTTTATTTGTCCTATTTTTCACCATTAGAGAACGAAAAAATAAAAGGTTTTTGTCACATTTATTTTACGTATCATAAAAAAACACTACTTTTCGCTGGGACTTTCTGCAAAAAAAAAAACAAATATGGCCAAAGAAATCAGTGATGCCGAGCCCAGCTTTATTACCAGACACCTTAAAACTGTTTATTCACAATAAATAGTTTTATTGTATTACTTCATAGTGCTGCCAAACTCCTATTCTGATATTAAGCAGCGAAGGATTTGAAAAGAGTTTTCATTGATATCCTAATTATTTATGTGTTTTATACTGGTCCAAATGTATAAATAATTTTAGAAAACAGCTCCAAAATCAATTTGAATTTCCCAATATTAGTACGAATTGCAACCACATTTGCAGAATATATATAACTAAATAAAATATACATAAATAAAATAACAAAATAAAATTATTTTCGGAAGTGCTAAATTTCGTAATAAGGGTATTCACACGCGTAAAAGCCAGAACGTCAGATTTTGTATGGAGAATAGCTTACGCAGACCTCATAATTTCCGCGACGATTTAGGCTCGGAAATCAACTGCGGAAAGTTGCGCAAATCGCAAATATCAGACTTTGACAGACATTCATATGTTGTTTGTTTCTTTCAATTTTTTTTAGGAAGATCTCAGAATGGTAAGAATTCAAGTACACTAATTATTTTGAGTACGTAGAAATGAAAATGTTTATGATTTGCAGCAAAACGAAAAAAAAAAAACAAATTTGGAAATAATTTGAACAGCTGAGTTTGTTATCCGACTGACAGTCGATTTACATGTTCACTTAAAGCTACGCAGAAATTTATGAATTTTCGAGCTACATAAGATTATGAGATTAAGTAAATACCCAATGTATGGTTGGTAAAATGTATCCGAATTAATTACTAGCCTCATAATGACATATTAAGTATATTTTATCAGTAAGAAATGGAATCGTTTTTTATGGTTTTCCTGATGTTAGATGATTGATTTGTATGGCTCAATTTTTTTTATTGGGATTTATAAATTAGGGTACATAAATATTTATATAATTTTTTTTTTGATCTGGAGCAATTTTGATAAATCCTAATGTTTTCTCAGATTTACACATACTTTCACTAATCGCAATGTGTATGGCAGCTGGTGGTTACGGATTGTTTATAGTTGGAAGGATTGCTATTTAACTGAATTACACCTTTTACGCGTATGGAAACAAGCATTGCTTCGAAATGCAATGTTATAAATGCGTGAAAATCAATGAAAACTGATTTCCAGTGCAACTCTAAAAAACGAAATGTTTTTTTGGGCCAACTCAATTCACACAAGAACAAAAAATTCAGATGTTCGATTTGGCAGCAAATATCTGAAATCTCAGATCTAAAATTTCAAATCGTAAACGACATTATGTCGTTGAACTCCACCTTTTTGCATATATTTTTGTGAACTAATCTTACCACCCCACCATTATATTTCGAACAAGGCACAAGAGTAAGATGTGAATGTTCTGTAAACAACAATTCAACCATTTCGTTCTTTCTTATATAAATATTTTATTCTTACATGGATGAGTGTAATAATAATAACAACATGATACCCCGTAAATCAAATGCAGACTTCATTGATATCGAGGAAGAACTTGAGAGATTTACGCTACGCTCAGAAAAGCCGCCGGATCGCAAACCAGAAGTAGAAAAGAGCGAGAAAATGCCTTGTACTTCAAGAGACTACAAGGTTGAAACAGATCTTATACCCCTATTAATAAAAGATATTCATCTACTAACACTGCCTGACAGGAGTTTTGCGGAAACCATAACAGCCTATGGTTTACCATTTGGATTCGCCTTGATATATGGACGAATCTGTTCAACCGGTGCCGGAGCAAATGGAAAGCTCCGCTATTGTCTGGACGACGGAAGTGGAATTATTCAGGTTAGGTTAGTAAAACGCGAAGACTCAAAGGAAATAGCTAGGTTAGACCTTGAATGCTACCGTAGTTTTGGAAACAATACCGACTTGTATAACAGTGTTAAAAGCCTATTAAAAATAACCCGCAGTCAGTTGTTAGAAGTTGGTTCACTGCCATATGGGACAAAGGCACTGCTCATTGGTCGCCCACATAGGTCCTTTGAAGAAGTTATTTTCAGCGTTTTCGAAATGATAATAGATCCTGCTAAAAACAACGATTTAGAAATATCGGTGAAAAATTTTATAGTTGACTGGTATACCAAGCGATATAGGGGCCATCAGTTAAAAGATCCTCCACCGCGTGCATAAAAAAAAACTGTTTCTGCCAACTGTAGCCTATTTATTTATGTGTGTTACATCACTGTACATATATAAATAAAAGCTTTTGATTCAAAGACTTCAATTGGTTTGTTCATATATAATGGAGCACTCATTTCTTTTTTTAAAAACTTGTAAATCCATGTGAAAATTTACATAAATCGTATTTTAAAATATATAGTTAACTGTCGAAACAATTGCATTTTATGTTATGAAGGACTTTAAGTGGTTTTCGCTCTGATTGCAGCACGCTTTCCAGTTACAGCCTGGAATCCAGACTTGATGCTGGCCACTGAACACCTAGATCCGCAGGATTCGCATTGAAGGAAGAAAAGCCTAGTGTCCTTTTGCAGAATTGTTTCCGCTGAACGACAGGTGTGGCACGTCACGTATTCCTTAATATATCGGCGGAGTACGTTTTCGATTTGTTTAGGCTGGAAGCGACCCTTAATGATGAGCTGTTGATTACCATCCATAGAACCGCTAGTACCCAATTCCGCTAATAAGAAATCCAACAAATGCTTCGGCTGTCTGTGCAGTGTCTTACTAATGTCCAAAAAGTTGGCGAACGACGTCTTCTTTGTACCAACACGAAGAACCTGAGGTGGTCTCATGACGAATTTTGGCTTACGTCCAGCAGCCATATCGGGATTTTTGTCTAAAATTATTTCAAAGACCCGCTTTAGTAGTTCATCGTAGGTGTAGTCACGATCGGAACCGGCCCATGATGTGCTATTTTCATCGACTATTGACAAAAGAAGAAACAAATTATGAATTATTAAAAGGAGGTCTGTTTAATTCTTTAACTGCAGCGAAAGAAAAAGTGCATGCATGTAAGAAATGAATAAAAAATAATTCTAGAGCGGTACTAAATGATTTTTAATTACATCCTTACTGAATGTTATAAATGTCTCAAATTTAAATAGCATAAATCTGACATGTAATGTATTTATCAGCCACAGAACAAGAAATAAGCGAAACGCCTTTGTTCACCTTTGGTGGATATATTGATATCAAAAATACGACATAAATTAATGGTCGATCATGACGACGATAAAAATTTCTCTATTCTGTATGTTGGTTTTTTCGGTATGTTTTTGTTTTCACTAATATGTACCTTCTTTTACAAGGGACAATGGTGTGTTAATCAACACATATATTAGTCAATTCATTTACTAAATAAACGAATATACATACAATTCAAAAATAATTGTAAAGATTCGCTTTTGTGTGCAAAACCTCGGAACTAATTACTGAAATATTAGATAAACAAGTTTACGACTTCTTACACCTGCAGTTACATGGTGAAATAGATATTATCAATATAGGTCGTTAAAATGTGAATCATATTGTGAAATGACAAAAATAATGCATCATTAATTGCATCAACATAATAATGTTTTTGATGCAAGGGAAGGCCAGATAAATTATGGGAGAAACTTGTTATAAAACGTTTCTAAACAAACCGATATGACTATGTACAATGACTTGAACACGTGACATTTTTGAGGAAAATAAATCAAAGAAGCTAAAAAATTAACAATAATCTTGGTATTTGCAACAACTGAAGTAAAGTTTACTCAAATAAAAATGATATTAGGGGTAGCTAACAAAGTAATATGTACCAGACTCGCTGAAACTCAAATCCGCATCGGTAAGGCATGTTATGGATAATATAATTGTTTCACATTAATTGTTTGGAAGAAAATAACATTATACCGATTAAACTTACCATTTTCTTTGTCGTCTCCCTTATCTTCACTCGGTTTTTCAGCGACCAATTCATCAAGATCAACCTTCTTCTTCTTCTTTTTCTTGGTTTTTGAAAAGTCCATATCCAAGTCCATATCTTCCTCTTGAACGACGTCTTCATTTTGAGCTTCAGTTGTTTCTGGTTCGTTTCCCTTTGATGGTAGCGCCACATCCAATTCTTCCAAATTGAAGGGCTTCTTCTTCTTCTTTTTCTTTTTGCCGAAATTCTCCAAATCTAAAACATCTTCGGCGTCATTTGCAAGGGCTTCGCCTGCTTCTTCCTCTGCTCCATCATTTGATTTTTTCCCACTATCATCGATACCTAGTGCTGCGTCCAAGTCGAAAGTCTTCTTTTTTTTTTTTTTCTTTAACAGAGTTGTATCGAAATTCTGTGGGTGTTCCTTTTTGTTAGTTTCTAAATTCATAACCTAATTCTTTTCTTCATGCACACTAAATGCGTGATCGAAACATATTTTTGTTTAACTATTTTGTTAAATATTTTACTTACCCCTTCTTCAACGTCCATTATTATAAATTATTTACTTTTCTCAATTAATTGCAAGATTGTGGAATTACAATTTAAAACACTTGTACTCCGGAAAATTGTATTGCATCAGAAAACTATGCGAAAGAATTATTTGTGGTGACAAGGCAGTCGAGTCGATTCGATGCTTTTAAATGAAATCGAAATGACAGCACATCACAAAATTGTAATAGTTTTCGTACGCTATTAAAAGTAACAGATGAATAGCTGCTGAAAACGCGGTAATGTGAGTGCGTCCAAGGAATAAAACACACTATTCAATCTAAAAAACCTAAAAACAATTGGCAATATATTAGGCGTGTTTTTTTGAGCTTCGTTCTCAGCAAAGCAAAGTAAAGTAAGATTTTCAGCACACAAATTACAATAACTACTGCAAGTCTCGAAGTGTCAAGTCGAACGTAGTTGTTGTAATTGTGTGCTGAAAATCCTACTTTACTTTGATTTGCTGAGAAAAAAGCTCAAAAAAACAGACCTATTGTTTTTTAAAAGCTTTTAAAAAAAAATTCCAAGGTAGTATATTGTATTATTTTCAAAACATGGTAATAAACAAAATACATTTAATTTAATTCTTTCCATTGCTGTCAAAGATAATGGAATTACAAAGATTAATAACTTTGCATGGGAAAAGAGGCTGCCTACAAGCCGTTTCCCGAACTATTAATAAAGTAACTCACACACGCTTATTTCACGCGAAATGCCAATAAAAGCAAGAGCATTGGTAGCCGGCCATAAGCAACATGCTTTTTGTAGCTCGTACGCACAGCCAGGGATTGAAATTACGAAACCAACAATGTAAGCAAATGGGTTTTTGGGGAATTAACGTACGGAACATATCCATCTCTTTGAGCCCGGGTCTATGACTCTATCCACAATTTACTCTGGGCATTTGGGACCTTATGCTTACGTGTTCCGGAAGAAAATTGTAATCCCGTCCCGCTCGACAATGCACCAGTATTTTTTTTTATTTTATACCATAGACCATCTTTTTGTGGATCTTTACTAAGAAGACATCACGGCAGTGACAGTGGATGAACTGTGTGTATGAATTATGCAGAAAGTGGTAACGTTTTCTTCAATTATATGATTCTCGGAAAAGGCAGAGCACTTCAGCCGTTGGTGTCGTTATCGTTGCACTATATATATAAAGGGTGATTTTTTAAGAGGTTTAGAACTTTTTTTAAAAAAAAAACACAAAAAATTCGAAAAAATGAATGAAATATTTATTTGAATCGTTAGTTTGAACCTTGCAATTTAATGTTTAAAGATAATTTCATGCAAATGTTGACCGCGGCTGCGTCTCAGGTATCCCATCCGCTGAGTCCAATTTTGGCATACTCTTTCACACATATCGGCCGGTATCTCACGAATGAATGCATGGATGTTGGCTTCCAGTGCGTTAATCGAAGCGGGCTTGTCCCTATACACATTAGCCTTGGCATACCCCCACAAAAAATAATCTAATGGTGTCAAATCGCACGATCTAGGCGGCCAATTGACCGGCCCGAAACGTGAAATTAACTGTTCACCAAACTCGCCTCGCAATTGCGCCATTGTTTCGCGTGCTGTGTGGCATGTGGCACCGTCTTGTTGAAACCACATATCATGCAAGTCAAGAACTTCCATTTCGGGCAAAAAAAAGTTTGTTATCATCGCTCGGTAGCGTTCACCATTGACAGTAACGCTGCGATTCGCATCATCTTTGAAGAAATATGGCCCAATAATGCCGCCGGCCCATAAACCGCACCAAACAGTGGCTTTTTCGGGATGCATTGGTAGCTGTTGCAATGCTTCTGGCTGATCTTCACTCCAAATGCGGCAATTTTGCTTATTTACGTACCCATTCAACCAAAAATGAGCCTCATCGCTGAACACAATTTTTCGATAAAAAAGCGGATCCTCGGCCAGCTTTCCAAGAGCCCATTCACCAAAAATTCGGCGTTGTGGTAGGTCGGCTGGCTTTAGTTCTTGCACCAGCTGTATCTTAAAAGGCTTTACGCCCAAATCCTTCCGCAAAATTTTCCACCTAGTGCTGTAACAAAGGCCTAACTGCTGGGAACGGCGCCGAATCGACATTTCGCGGTCTTCTGTCACACTAGCTGATACGGCCGCAATATTTTCTTCACTACGCACAGTACGTAAACGTGTTGGTGGTTTAATGTCCAACAAAGTAAATTTGGTGCGAAATTTGGTCACAATCTTCCGAATAGACTGCTCAGAAGGTCGAGAATGCCGATCATAAAATGGAAGCAGCGCGCGATGAACATTTCGAACCGAGCACGAATTTTGATAGTAAAATTCAATAATTTGCAAGCGTTGTTCATTTGTAAGACGATCCATGGTTAAATTGCAAACCAAACTGAAGCTGTTTGACAGTGACACAAGGTACTAAACACACGTCAGCTGTCAAAACCGGTGTTGCCAAAACCAAACCAGCTAAAAAATCACCCTTTACATGCCCTTCTATTCTAGTGATAGTAAGGACTGGTTGTCATAAATATAACTTGAAAAAATAAACACCATTTATCGTTTCGTATAGGTTGTCATATATATTTACTTTTTGTTATATACTTTGATAACATTAACAGCAAGGGCTACATCGTACACTACACTTCAAACATCTTTTGACAATGGCAGTGGAATGTAGCAAATAAGTAAATGTGCTTCATATCTAGCGAAAACTACAAAACTTGTAAGTATAAATATGGTATAAAATAAATTCTCTATGTGGTTCAAAACATCAATCATTTTTAGTAATATATTCGGAGACGTTACAAACTTAGCGGGTAATTAAATATGAGAAATAATTTTGTCAGATGGAGCCAGTGGTTCAGGACCTACACCACCAGCCATTTTAAAAACTAAAGAGGCGACTTGATATGCTAGGTCGTCCACGTCCTAAAACAAAAAAAAAAAAAAACAAATTTTAAATATGTAAATTATTAGAAAAATATTGCGTTATTCACAAACCCCTTTAGTAGCTGCCTCAGCATATACCCTCACAACATCCTCCGTTCCTGAAGGGCGAACAAATGCCCGTCCTCTTTTGAAGTTAGCAACAACTTTATCGATTTCTTCTTGCAGCCCTCTAGGTGATACACAAACTCTCTCCGCGTCCGTAGTTGTAATTACATTACGGTCCTGTACAGTCACCTTAAGTTGCAAGTTTGGAAGATCAGTGTAAATACGCATCCATTCTGCTACGTCCCAGCCCTTAGAATGGAGAATAGTTTCGACTAGCAACATGTCTGAAATAGCATCGCCGACAGTTTCGTTAATGAGATCAATAATATTGAGTAATGTCTTAGCATTTGCATTTTCGTTGTTCTCTGCTGCAACTTTTCCTATTGTTTCCTTAGCTTTGTCGCTAAATACAATTGTTCCATGGCCATTTGCTTCAAAATATACACCTACGTCATATTCTAGAGCCTTGTGATGCAAGTGTTTCACGCCAGTTGGGACGCAGGCTACAGGCACCTTGAGTTCATTTTTTATATAATCAGTTGAAGCACCATTCGCGTAAGCAGTCTGAACGAGACCCATAGTTAGCTCAAGACCACACTTCTTTATTGAATGCATTAAATAATCGGCTACAAGAGTTGCGATTCGGTCTCCATCCAATAAATTAAAATGGTCATTTTCATCTGTAAAGAAGTACACAATGCGATCGGCATCTCCATCCACACTTACACATCTTGTATTCGGTTCTAATATAGGCATTCCGATAGGAGAGCATTGATTAACCTTGACGTGGTCGGCTCCACATTCGTGATTTATTTTTCCACTACCGCTATTATATACCTCGACATTTAGAGAATTTTTCATCCGTTTTAAGAACTGTAACATTTTTCGCGCACCCACGCCATTAGAGCCATCGAAGGCAAGCTTATTTTTATAGTTTCCATTTTCTAATTTATTTCCTCGGATACTTTCAAAAGCTTTGATGAGTTTACTGTAATAACCTTCCTCACTTGGCACGCCATATGCTCCTCTAGTGTTAGCACAAACTACCAAGTAGTGCATCATAGGAGTTGTAACAATTCCAAATTCCTTGACGTTTCCCTTCACAGCGATAACCCCGTCAGCTACAGCCTTGAGTAGCCTAGGACTATGGTAACGGTTGTCCATACCAACAAAGACGTGTGAGGAAGAACCCACATCGATATTGTTGTCTTTTATGATTTTTGCAACCTCTACTTCAAGTTCTTGGTCGCTTACGTTAACCAGATCTGTTGCAATTTTTTCCCAACTTTCTTCAATCATCTCTCCCTTTGGGTCAATTAATTTAACGCCATTGTCTGGTTCAGGATTGTGAGATGCAGTAATCATGACGCCAATCACAGCACCGTTTCTAATACGTGATCGCAATGTGGCCAAGACGCCCATGCGAAACATGACATTGTCTAGATTTTCAGCCCTTAAAAAAGACAAACAAAAATTAAGCTTGAATCAATTTAAAAATGAAAATGAGGTTGCATTTATAAGTAGGTATATTCGGCGTCATGTATTTTTGTATAATTGAATGCGAAACTTTCCAGATTTCTAAAAAACAACCAACAGACTGTGTAGGCACTTATCATTTAAATAGTTTGGCTGAAGAAAATTTGCTCAAAATGTTAATATTTTCCTTTCACCAATCAACATTGATAATTTTTTATATATATTTTAAGCAAATGTACATTTATTCCTAAATAAAATACTATATTGTTTAAATGTAAACAAACCCCAAACCCCACTTTCAACTAAATTGTTAAACTTCGAGCACCTCCAAAAGAAAATGGGTTTGGGTATTTCGCTCGGCCGCTATTAGAGCGTTAGATATCTTTTTCGGAAAAAGTATCTATAAACAGTTAATTTTTTATTGGTTTCATTGAACATGAATTGATCTGATATAATTTTTTTTTTTTTTGTCAGTGTTTGTTGTTAATTAAAAATGTCAGTATTTGTTGTTGTTAATTAAAAATGTCACTATTTGTTGTTGTTACTGTACAATATATCATAATAACAGTGAAGGGGAAGGAAACAAGTGTTTGCATTACATCTCTTTCCCTCTCTTTCTAAACAACCCCTTACTATCTTTCTTCCACTTATGAAAAATGACAGAAATGCTCTCCCTTTATTGGAATTTCTCTCATGCAATAACCAATTGTCTTCAATCATCGCACCAACACCAACTATGGAAATAAAAGTGTCAGATTGTTGCCCCCATCTATAAGCACCTCTTTCTTCAAGCTTTGCCATAGAGCGATAAAACCTCAAGGCGAAATGGATATTTAATTTATTAATCTGTCCATGTCCCCACAACAGGAATGGAATGTAGGTGCGATTACTCACTGATGACGTTTCACAATCTGAAACTTTTGTATATGGGCATGGGAGGAATATTCAGGCATAGATACTAAACTTATAAAAATACCTGCATAAATTCTAAAAATAAATGCACTCTCACATACTTTCCACGAAATCCAGCAGTTCCGTACTGAATTTTCTCTGTGCTTTTCTTCGGATACATTTCCCGTGCAAATGCATAAATGGTACGTAAGTTGATAGACATCTTTAATAACAGTCAGACTCTTGACACGTATTTTCAATGAAACACTTTCACAAAATAATAAATGTATAGGCTTCAAAACACTTTGAATGAATATCCTTTGAAAAGAGATAGTGCACGGCGACCGATGAATCACTTAAAACAACGCGACACCACCCGCGCAAGTACTTGCAATCGAACGATTGACCAATTTATGAACGAGAACGAGGGGCGAAAACCTCAGCGCCGCCTAGCCTAACCTATTTTTGAATTCTGACATTTCACTTTATCCATTTCCTACTAGCAGCCGGTTTTCCTCTGCATTCTCATGAGATAGAATCGGTGTCATGTTAATGTCTCGTGTCGATATGCTTTGTCAGCTGGAAAACTCCATAGTGTGGTCTTACTTCAACGCGGAAAGAGAAAATTCATGTTTGTAGGGTAAATGGCATATAGTTTGGCAGCGCTCTGAATCAATAAAACAAACTTGAATATTTGTGAAAATATGTATAATTATAAAATTTAATCGTCATTTATCGTTATTAATGCAAAATGGATGGACAATTTAAAACAAATTAAAGAAAATCTTAACCTTAATGTATACTTGATTACGTTAATGTGTAAAACGAGATTCTTTGTGCAAGACATCATTTCGATGCGAAAAGCATTCGTTTTTTGGACGGTTGTGGTTTCTTATTATCTTATCAGAATATTCGAAAATAGTTGCTTTACCTAAGGTACTTGTACTAATTACACAATAATTCAATTGACTTCTGACGTTCAATATAAACTAAAAAAGGCACTTAATATTAGCATCATTAAATATATAGACATATGTACTTGACTTGCACCAGCATAGCAATCAGTTATGCGGCGCGCTCTCATATAATTACTGCCCAGATACAGGTCATAACTACGTGTGTCCGGTTTAATTATTTGCAATTGCCGAGTTGCATCTTGGAAGATCAAATCGTAGAATGGTGCTGGCGAAGAGAACATACTAAAACTGAACGCGTCTACATCTTTGCGTCCGTACAGTTGTTGGGCATAAGTCAACAGATTAATAAATGCGTTGATTTCGGTTTCATTATAACCATTTCCTCCTCTCGCTACGATGGCATTGGCCTTCACTTTTCCCAAATTACATCGTTCATATTCGTTAAGCTCAGCACGAGTACCTACAACCAAACTGATCATTTGCATTTGGGTACAGTGAAAAGAAAGTAAAAACTTACCATCAGTGCAGAGTAGTTCGAAATCGTCATTGAGGGTGTTTCGAGCCCACCACTCACTGCGTTTGCCTCCTGTACTCTCCATAACTGTAGTGTGCTTCATAAACGCTACATGCCCACCTCCTTCCACCAGACATCTAAATGCTCCAGTGTGCCCGTAATAGTCCTCTGAAGCATCTCGACGGCAATACCGATAGCTAGTACCGTGACACAAATCGCACATACTATCATATGGGACGCCGGTGTTGTATTCACTGCTAATTGCACCGGGAACGCATGATTTTGTAAAATACTCTGCAGCAGCTCGTACACTGTCGCATCCATATGGACGAATCCATCCGTTTGAGATGAAATATGCCATTGGATAGGTCCAACCCGCTGCCATATTTATGCCGGTATGGCAAGTATATTTGCCCTTAAGATATGTAAGTTCAGTGTCAGGATCTTCCTCTTTACCAACAGCAACCACATAGTATTCAGGTTCTCCAAGGTTATAAACTTCTGACATGAACGGTATTAAGCCATAGTTTAGACCTGCTGTATATACGTCGCCAGCATCAAGTACAGCAATATCTGCCCTCCCAGTTTGTATTGACTGCATACAGGTAATATGCGAGTGGGCCTTATAGCAAAGCAGTTCTGGCTTTAGGATTTGTGCCTTGAGAGCAGTCTACGGAAAATACAAACAGGTCAAATTTTGAATACAGAAAATCGACGTGCGAATTATACTTAAGTAATAAACAAAGGAGTGAGTGGAAAGTACACCCCAAAATATCCCATTCTACTGAGTGTAAAAGACTACTATTTACAAATATTAATGCAGTTTGTAAAGGGTGATTTTTTAAGAGGTTTAGAACTTTTTTTAAAAAAAAAACACAAAAAATTCGAAAAAATGAATGAAATATTTATTTGAATCGATAGTTTGAACCTTGCAATTTAATGTTTAAAGATAATTTCATGCAAATGTTGACCGCGGCTGCGTCTCAGGTAGCCCATCCGCTGAGTCCAATTTTGGCATACTCTTTCACACATATCGGCCGGTATATCACGAATGAATGCATGGATGTTGGCTTCCAGTGCGTCAATCGAAGCGGGCTTGTCCCTATACACATTAGCCTTGGCATACCCCCACAAAAAATAATCTAATGGTGTCAAATCGCACGATCTAGGCGGCCAATTGACCGGCCCGAAACGTGAAATTAACTGTTCACCATAAACCGCACCAAACAGTGGCTTTTTCGGGATGCATTGGTAGCTGTTGCTATGCTTCTGGCTGATCTTCACTCCAAATGCGGCAATTTTGCTTATTTACGTACCCATTCAACCAAAAATGAGCCTCATCGCTGAACACAATTTTTCGATAAAAAAGCGGATCCTCGGCCAGCTTTCCAAGAGCCCATTCACCAAAAATTCGGCGTTGTGGTAGGTCGGCTGGCTTTAGTTCTTGCACCAGCTGTATCTTAAAAGGCTTTACGCCCAAATCCTTCCGCAAAATTTTCCACGTAGTGCTGTAACAAAGGCCTAACTGCTGGGAACGGCGCCGAATCGACATTTCGCGGTCTTCTGTCACACTAGCTGATACGGCCGCAATATTTTCTTCACTACGAACAGTACGTAAACGTGTTGGTGGTTTAATGTCCAACAAAGTAAATTTGGTGCGAAATTTGGTCACAGTCTTCCGAATAGACTGCTCAGAAGGTCGAGAATGCCGATCATAAAATGGAAGCAGCGCGCGATGAACATTTCGAACCGAGCACGAATTTTGATAGTAAAATTCAATAATTTACAAGCGTTGTTCATTTGTAAGACGATCCATGGTTAAATTGCAAACCAAACTGAAGCTGTTTGACAGTGACACAAGGTACTAAACACACGTCAGCTGTCAAAACCGGTGTTGCCAAAACCAAACCAGCTAAAAAATCACCCTTTATAAAGCGCAATTGCAATACATGTTTGGTTCATCTTAACGCAACACGCTCCTTTTCCAGAAAATAAACATAGTCACTATTAAGCCACTTCGCTGCACAGAAATGTGTGACAGCATTTAAGTTTTTTAATTAGGTTCTTCACCGAAATGTATTTATTTGCAGAACTCACAATTCTTGTCGCCTATTTAATTTGTACAAATGTGTTTGGATTCCACAAGGTCAGGAAAGACTTATCAAAGCTATACCATGGTAGAATTGTTCGATAAGACATTTTCTTTTCAAATGTGACATCATCAATATTTTCAAGCAAGTTTGAGGGTGTCGCGAGTACAAGCATTGAATTAAAATTATTAGAGCGCACAGATATTTGCAATTATTATGACAGCGCTGATGTACCGTTGTCGTCGCAAGTTGGATTAATTTATAGTATATACATACTTAGATTGGCAAATACGCAATGTGTCCTGAATTCATATATGCATTTGTACATCGTTCTCTCCAAAAAAAAAGCTTAAGGAAAAGTGTAGAAAAATATACTGCGTAGTAAAAAGAGACAGCTTTCGAGCAATCGAAATAACGTTCGAAGACCTTAAACCAAACCATAACGCTGGCTCTTTTAACCAGCGAAGGAAAGCAAACAAAAAAATAGCACCAAAGATAAAATTTCTTAAGTAAAGAAGGGATTTCATTTAAAAAATACCACCAATTAACAAATACAAATAATAGAGGTATTGAATGTCAGTGTGGTTATTTACATACCCGCATTTTAATGCATTTTTCCAACTCAGGGTCCGAGGTAACGCACAACGTCATTCTACCCACTGGACACTCTCGAATACCGTAAATGTAGTGCATTGCGTTTGATAAATATTTACTAAACGATTGCTCTTCCTCTTTAATTGGAACTAGTGACCGTGCAGCATCCTAAAATCAAATTAGTTATTCACTTATATAGTTTTTTAATTTACAAAGAAAAACCTGGAATAAAAGATTTGGCTTTCCATATTTCTTTGAATTAAAAATTAGATATTTCTCTATCAGGACTGATTGATTAGAGTTTTCCAGAAAGTTACGGTCCGTCGACGTTCGAAAGCTTGAATCGATTTGTCTTGTACGCCGACTAATAGTATCGTATTGGTTATATGAAGTTCGAGAAAATGGATCATTGCTTTGTAAGTTTCTATAACCTCCCGCATCGGTATTTTGGTTGTTGAAGTTTCTGTTATTGCCCTGCTGCTGATCGTTAAAGTAATTTCGATTTCCGTTTTGGTTATTATTAGTTGTTGTTTCGTTTTGTTCTGAATATATTTCGACTACACGTTGTAAAAAACGTTGATATTTTTTACGTTCCGCAAAGGATCGTGCAGATGATGTGACAATAGCATCGGATGGAATTAAACCCCAATTACATTGCATGTACTCTGCAAGGGGAACACGACGCCCATCTTTACAAAGCAACTCGAACCGATCCGCAGACACAGTTTCTATGCAAAACAAATAAAAAAAATTTAAGTGTATTCAATTTATAGGAAAAGATAATCTTACTATATTCGGGACTAGCGATCATTTCTTTAACTGTTGTGTGCCGGAGGAATGCTACATGACCAACTTCGAGTAAACATCTAAAAGCTCCAGGGTATCCAAAGTACGGATCGCTTGGGGTGCATCGTCCTCCCTGAACTTTTCCCGTACATGAATTGCAAAGCCTGTTTTGAGTTTCGATTAGATTTTGTTGCAGATGACAATGAATAACATACTTATCGGAATTGTCACCAATTGGATTGTACTTGTCGATTAAAGAATAAACTGCACATGAATCATTGAAGAAGTTTGCAGCTGTTTTCACTTGATTATTGCAGTCAATCACTTCCATACCACCTTCGTGCTGTAACTGAGGAATATTTTTAAAATTATTTTTTGGTTCACGCAAGTATGTTATGCAAACAGACTAACTGTGTAAATTGGAATTATCCATCCAGCTAAACTGCCAACCCAAGGGAAACAAGCTTTTTTGTTACGCAGGTCACGAAGACTAGTAAGTTCGGGAACATCGTTTTTCTTCATAACGGCTACAGAATAGTAGTTTGTAAAGCCTCCCTCAAACTTCTCCTGCATAATTGGTATTAAGGAGTGATACCGTCCAGCCATGAATACATCGCCGGCGTCGAGCGATGTTATGTGCGCGTGCTCTCGGTCAATGTGGTTAATGCACTCATCGGGACTGTATGCCCGAAAGCAGGAGACATTTAGCAGTAAATCATCAAAGAATACTCGATCACGTTCAATAGCTGTTGTTAGGTTTGTACATTTGTATTGCTCTTCCAGACTTTTCGTACACCATACCAAGTTGCTGACTTCATGTTCAGAGAACGCATATTGTGCTGGAAATTTAAAAAAGTTTAAATGTATTACAAAGAGAAGTAGTTAAGTATTTCTTAGTACATAATAAATGCCGATAAATAAGTCAACGTCAAACTTATGAAGCACGAAAACGTAAATTTCAAAACAACATCCCTTCTAAGATATACTTTTCTTTGGTAGATACCACCTCAAATTTAAATTTTAATGATGTTGCAATCCTTCAAATTGTTAATCATGTTTGTAACAAAACAGATTCATTAGGGTATCTAATCTTTGATTTCGCCAGTACCTAATTCGGTTAGTGATAGATATTATATCAGTTTTCTTATGGTTTGAACAAAATACATATTTATATCAAATTGCCCAAATTTCCCCGGGCTAACTACCTACCTATGCGTTTGAATTTAATAATAACAACGGGTAATTATTTCTGCAAACACCCTTAAATCGAAACTATTATCAAACTCAACTTTAATACCTCCGAAGTTCAATCACAAATCGATAAATTTAATTAAAAATATTCCAGTTATTGATAATTTAATGCAAAATGCAGCACTTGTTTTTTTTTTACTCGATCTTTACAAAACAAAACTTTGCGTACCCATGACACCTGTTGACCAACAAAATGAATCATGTACCTAAAATCTCTAAATCATTGTCGAGAATTATAGTAAAACTAAACGAATTACCATTAATAAAGAGTATAATCATTTGTTTTTTAATTACATATATATGAAATAAAAGAATTTAATGAATCATTTTGTAATTTTTGTACTACGCCCCAAGCTAACATCAAACAAATTTGATACACTAATCTACACTTATTCGAAAACTAACCGCATGTTTGAGAAATAAAGAACACCGCGGAACAAATAATTAATAACTTTAGCATATTTTTGTAAGTAAGGCACTAGTTTAATATAAGGTAATTAGGTAAAATATATTGTTTTAAAAATGCATCGCCTTTTTTTGACACGCCCAAAACGAACGCAAAATTACTATTGTTAAAGTAATAGACTTTGACAGTTTGTTCAATTTTTAAGGTTCTGTTTTCTTTCACATATGGATTGAAACCTATTAAGGTGCCGCTTTCATTGTTCACACTACTGAATGTTTTTTAATTAAAAAGACAATTATAATTAAGTATAAATTTATTCGCGTACTGCGTTTTAGTTATTATGTAAATCGATACATATTTATATATTTATTAAAATGGTAAATTTTCACTGCAATTTGTACGTTGGTTGTGTACAAATTAAACTGGTAGCAGAAGTGGGTCAGCATAAAAATATTTTGCGCAACTTATGTGCAACAAGTTAATAGTGATAGGATGACAAAATAAAAGGAAGCTTACTTTGATCTATATCACCAGAAAAGAATATACTCAACCGACTCAATTAAGATATATTTATTAGTGAATCACAAAAAGGCAAAAAATTAAAAGTAACATGAAAAGAGATAACTATAAAACTGCAAGTATTAAATGTTTATAGTGTAAACACAATTTGAGTTTACTATATTAGACCTTGGAAACAGATTGGATTTGAATAACTTCAGTCATATTAAAAAATGCATGGTTTGCAATATGTAGTGTATTCATGTAAACTGGCATCACATATGGGCATGGGAGCGGTGATTGGCACCGCTGCTTAAGTTTCTCTGCTGGACTGAAGATGCAATTCTTGTGAAATAAGGTTTTGTGAACTGCCTAATAATAAAATATACCTATGAGATTCGTTTTCTTTCGAAATGTGTCGAATTTGAAGAATCTGTATTTTGACTTTCGAACAGATAGGAAGTTCATTCTATCAATCGAAAGTTAATTTTTCATTCGAATGTTGAGTGTATTTGACTTTCTAATAGTTCGCAATAAATGTCATTTTTTATACGTCTTTATTTTCCTAACGCTAAGCAGAGATAATTGTTGTTCTTCCACATTTTCTTAAGGAATTTATTTTCGGAAATGGATTTGAGGCATCCTCCTATATGAAATGTTTTCTTCTTTCATCCGTAAACAGTTTTCACCTATTAGGAAATAAACCGTGAATTTCGCTTTTGCTAATTGATCACGCACCTATCACTTGCTTCAATATGCACAAAGCCATCAAATTGTGAATTGAACGTCGAAAAAGACCAACCTCAGTACGTTGGTATTTATTTATTGCCGTTGTCTCGTTTCTTCGAATTTGTTTTCTTTTTTAAAATAGAGTACCTACCCATTCTAATGTTATTCGTAACAATGCTTGGGGTTGTACTGGACTCATGCTGACGAACAATCCCAATTACTATGTTTTTATCAAAGATAATGGACTTCATGAATTTTTCGGGAAAACAGCTTGTAGGCAGCCGCCTTTCCACTGGAAAGTTACATATCTCTGTATTCATTATCTTTGGTTTTTATTTTGTCACCCGCCTGTCATTCTGTTCGACGTGGAATGTAACCGAAACCGAACAAAAGTGCACTGCAAATACCAAATACATTCCAAATTGTAAATACAATTTTATAAAAGTTCCTGCTATTTAAGAATGTCGAAATTAAAACGTGATGAAATCTTGCTTTTATTTGACGTTGACGGCACGTTGACATATCCTCGAAGTGATATAAAGCCAGAATTCGAAGACTTCTTCTACACAAAGATAAAACCACGAGCAACAATTGGCATTGTTGGTGGATCAGATTTGGAAAAAATGTTTGAACAATTGAATGGGAGAAAGATTTTGGATGAATTCGATTTTATCTTCCCCGAAAATGGACTCGTGCAGATCGAAAATGGAAAAGAAGTTGGGAAGCAATCAATCCAAGAACATTTGGGGGAAAAAACTCTTCAACGATTCATTAATTACGTCCTTCGATATTTATCCGAACTAGAACTGCCAATTAAAAGGGGTACGTTCATTGAATTCCGTAATGGCATGATGAACATTTGTCCTATTGGTCGTCAATGTACAAGAGAAGAACGTAATATGTTTGCCGAATATGATAATCAGCATGAAATACGGAAAGCAATGATTAACACACTGAAGCAAGAATTTAAAGATGTTGATTTGACCTATAGCATCGGTGGTCAGATCAGTTTCGATGTCTTTCCCCATGGATGGGATAAAACTTACTGTCTTCGCCACATAGAAAAGTTTCACAATTTCCAAGAAATTCATTTCTTTGGTGATAAGACAGAGCCCGGTGGCAATGATTATGAAATTTTCGTAGATCCGCGGACGATAGAGCACAAGGTTGAAACTCCAATTGACACTATGAGGATCTTGTCCGAGCTGTTCGGCTTGTAAGTTGTAACTAAACAAACAATTGAATTTCAATCCCATTCCTGTCAAGTGCATTTAATATGAAAAAAAAAAATTAAATGAATTGTCTTCAATTTTATTCAGTTTAAAGTAAATAAAACTATAAGTAAAAATATGGGTTTGACTTTAATCCGTTTCCATATCGGACTCTGAGTCATCATCGTCACTCATGTCATCGTCGTCATTTTCATCGTCACTTCCCGATGAACTTTCCTCGCTTTCAGAATCAATCCAATCATGCGAATTCTGGTTGTTGGGTATTAGCGTTTTCCATTCGTCCATTTTGTGTAAATCAAGCGAATAGAAGTCATTGTAAGTGTACTGCTTCCTGTCCTCTTCGAAGATCCCTCCGAACATGTATAGTGTTCCCTTATTAACGCAGAGCCCAGGGTTCATTCTTGGTGAGGGACCAGACTTTGCCCTAGATTTTAATAAAGTTGTTGATTTTTCACTTGATGAAGAAGACGACGCACCAACCGTTATGGTAAATATGCCATCTGTTGTCGTTCGTGCTGCAGTATTGCCGGTGGATTCATCATTAATTTCAATTTCCTCCTTTTTAGCTTTAGAGCCTTTACCGATTTCAAGTAAACGCCAAGCAGGTGAAGTTAGGTCGAGGCAATATAAATCGTCACCAAACTGTCCCCGCACATCCTCTTCATCCTCCTCTGTATCCATGACTCCACCAAAGCAGTATGCCTTATTGGTCGCTGCAACAGTACAACCGACACTGCTGCGAGGTAGCGGTTTAATACCGCCTGCTTTTACTGTGGTCCATTTGAATTTATCGTTCGGAGTTATTTCTTCAATTAAATAATAGTTTAAGATATATTAGTATTCGTTCTAAAAGTGTCTGCGTACAAGAGAAACCAATTGAAATTCAACAGAGTCTAAAGTCTAACAGCTACATTTGCAAAAGTCTATCAGAAGTCAACTCCTAACATCATAAACGCTTTTTCAAAACAATTCCAGGAAGCACATGCAAAAAAGTAAGTCGTTTCGTAAGTATTTGCAAAAAAACACGAACTTCTCAAAAACGAACAAAAAGAGATTATAATATCATCAGCGAGGAAATCCAATGTGCAAAAAGAATATAGATGTATATAGACTACAAAACCGAAGTTTAGATAAAAACGAGAAAGGAACGTACTGTGTGCACTCTCCTTCGCCCCGATACAGCAACCATGAATTCAAAAGAAAACGCTTTTTAATTGCTATTTTTTTCGGCATTCGAATCCACAAAAGAATGGGCCAATTCGTATTTGGCAGTATATTTCTAGAAGGTTTAAATTATTCATTCATTTTCAATATCCCGCCTAACAATTTTATGGGTCTCTGGTACAGACTGCTAAGATAGGTCATTAAAAAAAATGTAAATGCTTGCTTAAGACGTCTTGCAATAATACACAATTAGGGAAACAACAGTGGATTGAGACATATGAATAGTAATGAAATTATAAATATTACTAAGAAAGTCATATATACTTACTATCAGGATTTAACAAAAACATATCTGTATGAGTGATGCCGCGGTCTACATCTTTCCTCACTTGAGACTTGGAGTAACCACCCCAAACTAGTATTTTGCCATCGGGGCAAGCAGCCATACAGCAACCTGACCGTGGAGGAGGAACAATCGCTCCTGACAAATCGAATTTTAACCAGGTATACGATTCCAGAGCAAATATATGGACATCATTGTGATATCTGTAGGATTGGTTGTTATCGTGAAATCCACCAAATACAAACAATTTCTTCTTTGATGCTACCATTCTATGACCACTTCGAGGACTGGGGCCATTGGGAGCAGTTATCTTTTCCCATGTTTTTGTTTTCAAACGCATCACCCACAAGTCTTTGTAATGATAGAACTGCAACTGTGAAGGGCTCGCATGCTCCCCCCCAAATAACTACAAAAGTAAATCCAATATTATATTTGTATAGTTATTTCTTCGTAACATCTGCTTACCCATAATTGTCCACCATCGCTCGCAACAGATACCATTTGGTGGCCACTTCTGGGCGCTGGGCCACTGGGCGATTGCACTTGTTTCCATTCATTTTTCGGAATGTTATAAAAAAATAGGTCATTATAAATGCATATTTTCTGTCCATTGAAAAACTCTCCACCAAAAAGGATCAACTCGTCCTTCTCGGGGTGCGATACAATGGTAAAACTGGACCTAGATGATGGTGGTGGGCAAACGGTCTCGACGACGGTTTTAAGGCGAGCGCCTTCTGCCTCCAAGCGAGCAACAACTTCTGCAATATCAGTCTGTAAGTATGGTAGAACGAATTTGTTTATGAACAGATTCTAATTTCTAATTCACGTGGATGTTGATGCATACCTCACCAATTTTTTCGAGGAGTTTCTTTTGTTTTGCTGCCGCTTTTTTGTCAGTTTTCATTGCAGTCTTCTCAGCTCCCTTACCTCTTTTTTTGTTTTTATCTTTTTTACCCATTTTAACTATAGTAGCTAGTTTATTAATTAATAAGCAAAATTGAATTCAAAAGCGTGCTTCCGAAATATGTTTGAGATATTCGAAACCAGAGACAATATGAGTATGATTTGTCTATGTTCGAAACCATTAGAAACGTCAAAATTTGGTGACAGCGGGCGCGTTTTACAGTTCTTTTGAAATACGTAATGTATTAAGTATATCACATAGTTTTAGGCGGACGAAGTATTCTTATAACTACTAAACACTAGATGTGAACTGAGACTAAAATGAAAAGAGATTAATACACTATTCACCGCTAGGTGGCACTATAAACAACAGAGGAACAATTCTGCCAATGGTGAGAAAAATGGATATTTATGGTTGGTATGGGGTTGAGGATGAGAAGCCATATTTTCAAATTCATATAGTACACTCCATAGTTACCACATGATGTCGCTACGGTAGAATTGAACAAAATGTGTGGACCCACTCAGATTTCGAAAATGTAAAATTTGTGCGATTTTTACCGATGCATCCACCGCAGAATCCTAAGTCTCAAAACGCCAGTAATCGCGGATTTTCAATCCAGGATCTGGCCCTAAGGATATTCCTGAAATTACACGAACATTCCGAAAAAATGCAAAACCCAAACTGGCGCGATAATAAATAAAATATTAATCAGACTGACCTAAAGGGAGTTGAGATTGATTGTTTTACTTCACTTAGCTGAGATATGACGTTTGATTGGAGCCGCACAAGAAAAACAATCGAATATGGACAATTTTTTTAAGAATACCTACCTCCGTCGGCCTAGGAGTTGGAGACTTAATCTTTGCATGGACCAAAGAGGAAAAACTCGGGGCGTCCGACAAAAATAAAAGAAACCAAAAAAAAAATATTGCGGATTAACGTAACCTATACGAAAATTGTCCGTCCTGGCGATCGGCATTTAATTACATATTTGCAATTTTTCCGAAGCATATACACAATCCTCAAAAAAACACTCAACATACCGGTTTGAGGGTAACACACAATATCCACTAAAGGTGGTGCGATTATTGGATTTTGGTTAGTTAGCGCTAGGTGCGAAATTTGGCTAGCAGTATTGTCCGGGGATGGTGCAACCCGACCTGTATAATTAAAAAACAAATTTACACGATTTCTATATATTTTTATAAGTAAATAAACATGAATTCATAACTAAACAATTAACAAAAATTGTAACAGTAAAAACAGAGCTCGAAAATTAATAGTTACATATTTCATCAAATGCTGGCTTTTGTTCAACTTTTTTAGTGCTTTTTAAATTGACTCAAAATTGATGCAAAACACTATTTAAGTCTTCTTTATGAACTTGTAACTAAAGCGTGGGGAAAATAATAAAGTACTTAACTTTCATAAATATTTTCCTTATTATTTTTGATGTGTGAAAATGCAGTAAAAAAAAAAAAAAACAATTAATGATAGTCCGTACTCACTTTTTTGACCAATTACATATGTACAAGTGATAAATGTCTAATAATGTTGTTAAATTCGTCGGTTGGGTGAGTTCATACAGAGCAGAGAGTTCACAAATGCATGAATTGGCATCAATCCCAACAGAGAACTCCCATTTGCGCAGTTTTTCTTGCTTTACAGTGCGTTTGCTTTGCAAAGCTTGCATTTATTCATGTAATGTAATTTAAGATATAAGAGTGCTGTCATCAGCAAACTTATAATTATTGTTTTGTTTTTGTCGACAAAAAAGTTATCACTCAGCGATATTAGGCGTTTAGAGCCGCAACCTAAAGCAAATATTTTTAGTAATAGAATAAGCTAAGTCTACACTGCGAAACCGTGGGGACACGAATTGACCTGCTTGGTAGGGCTCTAGCAGGTAAGATCCGGCACTATATCAATGCACGTCGGACCGTGAATGTCTCTTGCTAGGCTTTCTCCGTAACTCCGTCCATCGCCAACAAATTATGAACGCTGCTCATATTAGTAAGATCTTCTATAACCTAAAATGCAAATACTGGCGATCCTGGATGTCTCTTTAAAGTAACGTGGGTACCCGATATTAGAACACAGTCCGAATGCGAAGAGAATTTTATTTCAGTCTTGGAACTCTCGGATAGTCCGGTATATTTCGATGTAGCTTAACTGATACATTGCCAATCGAAAAATGCGGAGCTCATATCGCCCAAAGTAGCTATTGCTAAAACACATAAATGTTTATTAAACATACATTCATGAGTGCTTCTCTTTTTGTCAATCAAAAACAAAAATTCCCAATCAAATTAAATTTGAATATTGTTTTTTTTTTTACAGTCTGTTAAAATGGTTTACTCGACGTGCTCTAAAATTCTACTTTGGTGATAGTTTTGAGTAATGCTTTTGAATACATATCCCTTGTTCAAACTTTTCAATTAAAAGACGAGTCTTTCTGAAAAAAAAAAAAACACTAACAAAGCGACATTTATTAAAAAGCTACAAAAGCACAATACATATGATTATATATTAATAGATATTAGAAATAACTATGAGAAAGAAAAAAAATAGTAGGTACGCCCTATACGTATCTTGGGGCGGAAGCATTAGATCGATCGCCACTGCTTAAACTGCTGCGACCCACTGACCAATTTGATCCAAAGCCACAAGCTAAGTCCGAATCGGAATCTCCTATATTGCCGCCCTGGTCACCCAGAATACCAATCGGAGCTCTTAGTTGATTCGGTGTTGTCGGCATACTGCTGTATCCAGACAATGTCGTGTCACATTCAGCAGTGTTGTTGCGTTTGGACATTCTCTTCTTCAGCGAGTCACCCCCCTTAGGCGGTGGCATCTCCTGACCTCCAGCATTACCCCCACTTCGAGGTAGATTGTCTGCCGAGCCCCAAGTTTTGTGAATTTTGTCAAATTTATTCGTCATATTCATGGGCACACTCGCTCGGGAGCCCAATGGAGTCGACATCCCTAAGGGTGTGATTGTCCGCATCATCGGATTCACTGCTGTCGTACCAGCATGTGGATGGTGTCGGTGATGGGGATGGTGTTGGTGACTTACTGGAACCGTGTTCGTGTTCCCATTGCCATTGCCCACTCCCAAGAAGTTGCTGAATGCTTCGGTTGTCTTCTTCACTCTCACATTCAAAGAACCAATCCGCAGGAAGCCCAAATCTTTTTCTATTAAATAAAAAAAAAATCAGTCGTTCAATCTTTATCTATAATATATATTTCCAAAACTAACCTGTATGTTTTCTCCTTGCCTTGATTTCTGTAATATCAATAAAGAATGTTTTTGTTTTGTTCGATGAGTTATTGTGTTGAAAATATTATACATTTTGAAAAACCATTTAAACTAGACATGCAAATAGGCTACATATGTATGGCAGAAAAGTGTGCAGTGTGTATTGTGATTGTCGGTTCATTGCAAGTGTGCATTTTGTTATACTTAAAATTAAGCTTATTGAGTATATTATGTACCTATATGGAACAAATGGGCTCTTGAAATAGCTGCGACTAAAAGCGCTGTTAAATTGAACAGCCCTACCTTCCATACAGCATTATTTTAAGTCCCGACTCTGGCAGTTTATATAGGTCAGCTTTTTAATGCACACCTAAAGCTATTATTTAGATATACATTTGAAAAAGAGAGCAAATTTTTTTAAATGTAGCTTTCAAGAACAAAATGTCCACAATTCCAATTTTTGCGCAGTTCAAAAAGCTATCTTCCAAGTTCTTAAATCAATGACATTTACTTCCTAAGTTTTATCCTTCTATTTATATTTCAGTGCCAAAATGTTCAAGCACAAAATTAATTAGGTACCGTGGTTATAAACACTTCATAATACCACTCCATTTTTAAAATGGGAAACTAACGTAACGTTTTTGTTCAGCCTACCTACAACTATAGTAGGTACCCACCCAGAAAATAAAAATTGCCACTTTGAGATACCGAAAGCGATTTTAGGATTAATTTTAAATCAATTTGATAGAAAACGTATGAAACCGAGAGTACTTTTGATCAATTTGGAGATGGCTTGGCCGTCATTGGGGGGCTGGGTTTTCCCTTTGCATAATGTTTAATTTGTTAACCTTTTTGATAAAAAAAGAACTATTACCAAATAGCTGCCAGCCCAGGTAGTCATGTTTTACACCCAGGATCATAAACTAAGTATTAAATAGACCGGAAGATTCCGCGCACCCACCCGTTCTTAAGCTGTCTGAGTTGACAGGACGGTCTATTTAATACTTAGTTTATGCCCCTGGATTTTCAAAGGAACTTTTAAAGTGTGTTTTCTTTTTTCGTTACACAAATATTTCAAGCAGAAAACTTGAAAGGCCTCAACCCCAAAAATACGTTACAACCAGGTATGGTGGTTGGATCCATCAGTGGATGACCACCATATCTCGTCTACACGCACTGTTTGCTTTATAGTCACCGATGCTACAGGGTGGGCCAAAAGAAATCACCCTATTAGAAGATGCTCTTATTGGCAAATGGCCGCCAATGTCAAATCTGTTTTGACATTTGTGGACTAGACGCATGTAGAATACAAGTGAACAAGCCATGGAGCGATACACTCCCCAAGAACGCGGAATAATCGTGTCTATTTTTTTGCGTAACAATTCGTCTGTAGTGTTGGCGCAGCGGGAATTCCGTCTCGCCGATTCCACGGCCATCCGACACCGACTGCGCAAACACTGCGCCGTTTGGCCACCAACCTTGAAGAGTATGGGACCACACGGGACGTTGCCAAGAGTGGCCGGCCTCGGAGCGCCCGTTGTGCCGCAGGTAAAACGACAACAGTGAACGGTACGCGCTATAGGGCCATGTTAACCAAGTTTTTCTGCCGCAATTGGAAGAATTAGGACTGGAGGACATGTGGTTCCAACAGGACGGCACACACTGCGCGAGCCGCAACCAACCGATATTCTGAAGGCGGCGTTTCCGGATCGTTTTTGGCGATTTGCACTGGCCCGCAAGATCGCCCGATTTAACCGTTCCAGATTTTTTTTTGTGGGGTTTTTTGAAGTCCCGTGTTTACGTGAACAAGCCCGAGACCCTAGAAGCCCTCAAGGAAAATATTCGACACGAGTGCGAGAATCTGTCGCCCCAAAGTTCTCGCCGAAGTGATGAAAAATGGCATAAAACAAGCCCGTATTGTAGTCAATTGTTACGGCGCCCATTTGGCCGATATCATCTTCTCTACTTGACCAATAAAATTCTAAAGGTTCAAATAAACATAATCAAAAAAACAAAATTGAAGTTTTTCATTTAGAAAAAAAATGAGAGCCAAACAACATCGGATGACTTCTTTTGGCCCAATAACAATTTTCTGTTTAAAAGCAGAATATAAATCACAAAAACCAATTTTTTGCAGTTTTCTAATTCAATGATCACACTAAGTTTTCCTAAGTTTTCGAAAGATTTTGAAAACTGCGTAAAATAAGATAGAGCCCCGAATTCTTAAACGAAACGTTAAAACTGGTATAGGGATTTCCACCAAAATGAATATTTAGAGTAAAATTGTTTCTTTTTTATTTAAATAACTGGGTCCTTCGTTTTCCATTCGAATCAGCGAAAACAACTTTTAAGAACTGTTCATATCTAGAAAATCCGATTTTCGGTTTGAAGAAAAATGTATGTAATGCTTCTACCCAGAACAATTGCTTGTACTAAGATTTCAGTTTGACAATTAAAGAAAATTACTTTTCAGATCAAACATAGCAATATTTTTTACAATTCTCTTTGCATAGTACAAAAACTGCTCTAACGATTTTTATTTCAGTACATACTCGTTATTAAGTACCCTAAAAAGGGTCCCGCAGGTGCTTAGTTTCACAAAATCATGCTCAGAAACTCTTGCTATACTCTTCCTTGTACTCAAAAATCGTGTAAACTGTAAGAGCCTTTAAATAGAACATGAGGCCTGTTACTAAGGGCTTGAAGTTTGAATGCGCAGTGGCTTAGTGGTTAGTGTGTTGGACTACTTAGCGAGGGATCCCAGACTTGATCCCTGGAAAAACACAAATTAGGTACATCTAATCTTTTTTCGACTGTATGACCTCTTGTGTTCATCTGACAAACATCCGACAGTATAACTGAAAAAAATGATGAAGATTCCTTCCATTTCTTCCCAAAATCAAAAACCCATAAAAAACGAATGGACCTGTTGCTCCAAAATGAAAAGGTCCACAAAAAAGTGGCCAAGAGGGGCTAATACAAATAAACAAAAAATAACAAAATGAACAACAGGCCAATGGAATAACGAGGCAACGGAATGGCCCGTAAGTCGTCGCCGTTGGCCTTGAGGTGGAAATAGTGTGCAAATGGTAGTCGTCCAACGGTAAAGCTGGCTTAAACTTAAACTCACATTATAAATCAGATGAATTGAATATGTTTAAGAACACTCCGGTTCTTTATTTAACACAATTCCCATATTTTCTCTTTATTTATGAAGTATCGTTTCTGAGCTTTATTCGTTTTCCCCATGAAATCAGTTAATCTTTTGAAGATTGATAACGTTTTGTGTGCCTCATTCGAGCACTTTGTTTCGCTTCGAATATGCACAAATTTTAGCCCGGTATCCAATCCGGCTCGCACTAAGGTCCAATACAAAAACGCATACAAAGATTAAATTTTATGAAGACAGTTCATCAAAATAGAACTTCGTAAGGACGAAGAGCTTCTCAGATCAGCAGTTCGAATCGATCAGCATTAAATTGTAATTAATTACATTTTTACAGAATAAAAGAAGAGGGGACATAGGACGATGTAGATTTCCAAGTCAATCACCCTTGAAACCGCTAGTACATTACCGTGACAGCCCTCATGGCATGGTATGCGGAGGAGGGAGGGGTATTATAAAAAAAACGAAACGGAAAGTACTTTCGCATTTCAAATAACGAAAGCAATCATGCGAACGCCAAACTTTGCCTCATCCAAGTGCTTTCGTTTTGTTCTTCCTCTTTGCAAGCGTTTAAGAAGCTGTATAGTTTAAGTTGCAGACTTTGTTTTTTGACAGCAGCTGGATCTAAATTAAAATATATGTATGTATATTGATTTTAGAGCTTTTTTTTGTATAATTGTGGGTTCAATCTCCACACAAAGTAGCCATAACCAGTATCGCCATATTCAGGACATCTGTATCTTTTGATAACTTTATTGTTGGGTTTTAAGGCCGCAGCGGGTTTTAGGCTTTAGAAATAATCAAAGAAAATGAGGAACGTCAATGGAAAAGCTGCCGTTGCATTGCGTTCGCGTGAACCGAAAATGACTTTTGTCGTTTTTTGAATTACACAAAAAAAAAAAAAAATAATTGGCGCAACAAAGCAAACGTTTATTTAGTACCAGAATTCTACCCCCGGCTACAATTAATAAAGGGTCATTCATTTTTCGGTTTCGAAAGTCAAGCTAAATAAAATACACACAGCGATACATTTTTAATGAAAATTGTATTTCATTATAAAGTTTGGACTTTGTCATTAAGTGTGAAATACAATATCATTCAAATGGCCGCCTCGGGAAGATTCGCAGCATGCGATTCTTTTGAGGTAATTTTTAACCACTTTGGCTAGAGTTCGGGGATTATTTGCGTAAACACGGTCTTTTAGTAGCCACACAGAAAAAAGTCTAACGGTGTCAAATCCCATGATATTGGTGTCCAATTGACGTCGTCAAAACGCGGCCAGGAAACTTTTCACGCAATAAAGCCATAATTGGTCGTGTTGTGCGGCTTGTTGCTAGTTGAATCACAACTTTTGTAGTAAATGTAGTAAATTTTAATAATTTTTGTCGTTGTTCGATTGTTAAGCGATCCATTATCGTAAATGACAAACAGGTGCCAAATGCCAGCGCTACCAACTTGAAACCACCAAATGAATAACCTGTTTATTGCGCGATGTTAATAATCATATTTAGTATGGAAAGCTAGATTTGGCGAACTCACATTTTTCATATAAAATTACCCACTGTGACCTACAAAATATTTAGTGTGAAGGTTAAAAATGTTTATTAGTAAGGCCGATTGTCTTTAGGCAGTTCGTTGAGAATATTTAAGCCGAACCAGCTTTGACGCTATCGAAAACGCTGGCGAGTTTGATCGTGCCCATGCACATTTTGGTTTTAAGTTTGTTTGAAAATATAAAATGTATGGATTTTCCAAACCAATGGGTGACATATATGCTTCAGTTTATTGTACATGAGAGTCGGCATTCTTTTTAAAACGATTTCCTATCCGAAGCGAATAATTTTATCGCAAAAATGTTTTCCATATATTTACAGAAAAATATCAAAACTTAGAAACCCGGGAAGTACTTAAATATGGTAATGGATGTTTTAAATGTGGCATGTAGTGCGCTATCTTTACTTTCAATTAGTGCGGCGACATCTTTTAGTCATTCACACGCAAATGATCATATCAAACAAACAGTTTGCTAAACATTTTCCCACACAGTTGTGCGTTTAGAACATTCCTTTAAGTATCTCTACAAAATTAATGAAAATCTTTCAAAATGTGTTCTGAGACTGTAAACACAACTTCAACTCAGCAAGGTCCAATGTTTCAACTAAATGCTTGTCTGTAAGTCACTTTGAGAATGAATTCGAAAACGATTGCGAAAACTGCTTCACTCTAACTCAAATGACGGCGCAATGCTTTTGTCTTTGTAAGCAGTTAGTGAAAATTAAAAATTAATAAAAGAAAAAAACTCGTTAATGTCCTGAAAACGCATTCACAAAATTACTTGTTCAACTTGCCTCCACGAAGAGTATCCACTGTTCAGAAATTGCAAACGCATTGCTTGGATTTCTGTTGAGTTCATAAAATTCCATAGCAGCGTGGAATTAATTTAAAAAAGAAGAAGAAATTTTCATCTAAATAAATACGATAAATAAATGCAATATGGAAAAAATAGAAAAACAAGTGCAGCTAATAGAAACACACCGACTCGGTTAATTAGATACTTTAATTTGATTTTATAAAATTCTGTTACAGCATGCATTAAAAATTCAAAGTATATTACAAGAATATTAATTTTTACAGTAAAAGTTAAGGAAAAATGCAAAAATTCAATTATAAGAATATTAGACACAAGCGGATATATGTGCATATCAAATACTAGTGAATGGGGTTAGTTACTAAAAGTGGCGATTCTACTCCGAATTGTTAGTAGCAACTTCCGACTTATTGCTGGCCGCCCGGAATGTCTTGCGCAAAAAACTCTCCTTTCGACGACTGGGAATGGCCCCGTAGTACTCCTTCGGGGAATCGGAATCGAATTTGGAATATCTCGGACTTTGATTGGGGCTGAAGAGCTCACTGTTGGAACTTGGAGTTGGCCTATCTGGTGATGGACACGGCACGAGGAGTGATTCATCATTTATCATAGCTTGAAGTGTTTTCCTCTTTTTATTGATCATCAGAGATTGGGTGCGAATTAGGGAACTTCCAGACATGGTGGCGTATCGATTTTGAGAGCGTTTTTTGCGCGACAAACCTAAACTTCCGCCAGCAGTAAGATTGCTGAATTTCGATGGAAGTTGCGGCATTAACAGGTCATACTCACTGCTGTATGTTGAAGCCGATACACTAGTGCGCTGCTTGAGGTAGTCCAATGGCTTGTTGCCACTCCAGTCCATAAGATCGCGGTTAGCTTCTGTAGAAAGAATAATGAAAATATATCAAGTAAGTAATATGTACGTTTAATTTTCTGTTTTATATAATATTCTGCTACGACCTTTTACAAAAGGTCTTGGTTGTGAAATAGAAGTTCATTTAAAAAAAAACTAATTTACCGCGATACTTCCCAAGAAGAAATGTTGCTTGTACTGCTAGATCTTGATTTTATAATGAACTTCGGATCGGAATGAATGAAAAAATTCTTTGGGCGCCCACTCCATGTGGAAGTAGTCTCCCGATAGTCTTCAGATCGATCTGACCAAAATATAGACATCGGTCTTTGCATCAACGGGAAGCTTATTAATAAATCACCAGAAAGATAAAGTTAAAAATTATAATTGGCGCAAGAGTCCATACAGTAAACCAAAGCTTGGCTTCTCACAACCATTTGTGAGAATTTGTATTTTTGGGACGAATAGAAGGGACACGCAATTTAATGCTCTCCTAAGACAGTAACACTGTCGAATATTTTTCAAACTTTCGTGAGAGGTGATGCAGTGGTGAAACCTTTAGACATGATTTGTGTTTCTCCGGGGATTGAACGCTCAGCATTCTAGTCTAGAAATTTAAATTTGTTCCGGTTTATTGCTCAGAAAGATCATTTAAATTTAACACCCAATGGGCGAGAGCCCCGGTCAATGACTACAAAAAAGCCTTCTTCTGCGTATAAGCTTCAGAATTAGGATAAGATCAATAAAAAATTGAAGGCATGAGGGCCTTCTGTACACATATTACGATATCAAGTTTCCGTCACTGGCTGAGTGGTGTATGAGCCACATTCTAAGAGTGAATGAGAAGAAAAACAGGTCTATCGTGCTTGTTCTGATATGATCAAAAGGGCTTTAGAGGCTTTTTTTAAATCTCACATTTCCTGCACCAAAATACAAAATATACTCGACACACTACCTTTGGCAGGCAGCCAGAACTATAAGGCAGGGATTAGTGATCAGTCAGCCATCAAAGAACCTGCACGACTAATTTTTGACTGAAGAGCTGTATTTAGTTTTTGATTGTGATTTCATAAGTCTCGATAAACATTGAGCATACAGAACGTCAAGGCATTTGTGCTGATTCGTCTGTTAACCATATGGGGGGCGAAAAACATCCGATACAGTCCACCTAATTGTTCAACGATCTTTCAAGCCACAAATATGTGAAATTGACCCTCGTGCTAGAGAATGCTTATGATGAAATTTCTAAAGGTTAAACATCAGCATACTTTGAGATAAATAAGCTGTTTTGAAACCGCATGTTTCATATAAATTTCTATCCAGGCAAAACAAAAAACAACGTAGCGTGTGAATGCCCGGCGATTGCTCAAAGAAGACTTAAACATTTTAATGGATGCCCAAAAATATTTAAACTCATTTATCATGACACATGTCGTAGCATAACCAACCCAACGCAATCTAAATTAAAAAGTTAGTTCACGGATAACTCGACTACCAATAAAGGCTTAAACAAATTTAAGTTTCGCTCCACGGGTTAATAAGGCAATTGAGTACGATCTTTAAGGAGCAACCCTTTCGTAGAGCAAATCATGTCAAAGACTAATGGTCACCTGCACAAAAAAAAAACTGCATGGTTTTGCATAAGGTCACAAGGCAAAACCGCTTGAGTCGACTTCAGACGAAATTGAGATTTTGATGCCATTAGATTCAGCGTACTCAAATTTAAAAAAGTGACCACAATTAAAAAAAAAAACAACACCTTAAGTCACTAGAGTCAATAGAGTAAAAAAACTTTAAACTGCTCTCCTGAACAATGAGTAAAACAGACTTAAACGGTTTTGCCTTGTGACCACAGTTATAGTAACTAATCATGCGCACGTTCACATCTTTCTCAAAGTATATTCTTCGAGCATAGTTTAGGTAGATCCTCTTTCGACGACCACTCAAGTAAACAATCGACCGCAACTCTTGCTGATAAATATTTTAGTAAATTGTGTACTAACTTTACGATTTATTATCTTATTGTAAACATTACAAATATTGACGTTATCTTTCGATTGACTTTGCAATGATTTGCTTCTTGAAAGTAAAGTTGCCGCCAAATTATCAGCGCTTAGTGTATAAATAAAAATAAATTAATCACAATATTGTATCGGTGTAGGCAAATGTCAATTAGGCAATTACGTACGTCAAAAATCGAAGAATCCCTCAGCCAGATACCGATCAATGGAATATGATGGTGAAATGAAATCATATCCAATGACATCGGAGACAACAAACGTCACTAATCTTTAAGCAAATAAGCACCCACTCGAAATATTGTTTGACAAATGCATGCGCGAGGTGGTTGATGAGTTTTTGATTGACAGGTGATAAGGCACCACAAACAGCGGCTGTCTTAGATCAAGGGACTTGCTGCCCTTGCGTATAGTTTGATCGTAACGTGGGCATCAGTTTTTCCATTTATAAAGAGCATTTCAAGGAGTGAATGGCAAACAACGGTTTTGTTGGTCTATCTGAGGGTGCGTTTTGCCTAAATAAGCATACGGCTAATAGGAGAGTGCCGAAAATTGTGTGGCATATAAAAATGGTGGCTATTCACTCAATTTTGGATACAGTTTGTTAGATAAATATTTAGAAAGCACTTGAATTCATTTTTGTTGGGGAATTTTTGGTGGTTTTCCTTTTTCAGCCCCAAAACTAGCAAAGTCACTGTATAATTTTGAGTAGAGATGAGACTTTGATAGAGTAAATTACGAAATGTTCATAAATCAAAGTTGCACTTTTTAAGTATATAAATTACTAGTTGTAATTGCGATTTTATCTATTAATATCTCGCTTAAAGTATAGCCCGATAAAATACATTTTATAAGTGCGAAACAAGGTCGAATCTTAGTGATTCGTTAATTAACAGTTAACCCACTTTATCTCTGTCAGTTCGTACTAAAGTTATAGCGACAACAAACACACGCTACTATCGTTTAGTAAATACTCTTTATCAATCGCTTTCAGTTATTTTAAACTATTTTAAGTGGAAGAAGCCTTTTTTGTTGAGCTATTAAAAATGCTAAAATAAATAAATAAAATCTATTAACAAAAATCGACATCTGGTTTCCGTATGTGTCAATTTCTATTTAATTACTCAAGACAGTATTCCCCGAACTCCATTCGTTCCTTCAAACTGTACATTTTCAAGCTTTGCTCTACAAAAATTAACTGCTGGTCCGCTCGCTGTAGCTGGACTAGGAAGTATTTATATATATAGATTCAAAGTTAGGCACCCGATTGATTTTTAGGTCATGTAAAATAGTGGTATTAACCTTTCTTAAAGGACGATAACAACTATTTGCACTATTGATTTCGTTTTAGCTAACAATATATAGCATTGGCAGCTACGGTCAGCCGGGTTAAGTTTAATTTGCTAAAAACCAACTGAAACGGTCACCGGTGAATTGGTGATCAAAATTTGTAACGATCCGGTAAAGCAGTGGAAAGGAAAACAAAACCAAACCCTATAAGTGGCCATATCTGCTTCCGTACATTACTGTTCTGATTTAAAATAAAGCAAAAGCTAAATTGGGCACGGTGACTCAGTAGTTGCTGTTGGGAAAGCCGGAGTTATAAAAGTAACAGGGTTTTAAATTTAGAATGGCGTGAATGAGATAAATGTTGGTCTTCCCCAAAGCAAACGACGTGCCTACTTAAGTTTTGTATTTACCTTCATTTGGATCCGTACTGTCCGAAGTCTGAAGTCTGGAAAATTGAAAGGCTTGTAGTGAAGAGTTCTTTAATTGGTTTTGCTTTTCACATGCGAAAAAAATACAGTATCGGTTGTTTTTTTCTAGCTTTGCGATATTTTGGTAAATTGTTGTACCTTGTGCGGATTTCGGTTATTATTTTACATTGTTCTATGTGTTCAATTTCGGGGCTAGCTGTAACAAGGAGTGCAGAATGCATCATTTGTCCCAATGGACACAAGGTCTTATTCAAATGCAGGTAAAAGAAAGATAACGGTTTCGCAGAGATTAAGAAAATCAGCAATTTTAGCCGATACTCCTGAGAAACGAGCGTTTCTTGAGGAATTAATTAAAAGCATAACCAGAGAGTTCGACAAGATGAAATCAAAAATCAGGTGAAGATGTCAGTTTTTGGAGTTTTTTTACAACAAAAAAATGGTGTATTTCTTGTTCTCTTTATGTTTTTCTTTAATAAAGTTTCTTACCACGTTACAACCCGCCTTTTTTTAAAAGGCAATATTTCGACACCTTCTGAGCAGACTTTATTAGACTTTTTTGGTAAATTTTTAAGAGATTTGGCTGTTTGTTTTACAATTGGTTCGGCTGCCTCATCTGAATGAAAGAGCATGCAATTTTTTCGAAAGTGTTACTTCTAGTCCCGCAATTTGTAGTAGGACGAATGTTGCGAGAGGGTAGGACTGGGGAAGCTATACGGGCCTGTAAACTATTTATTTTTATTTTTGTACGACTGCATTGATATGTCAAACCGTTGTTCTTATATTTTTTTAAGCTCACTGAGCGAAATGCCGATCACGGTGAAGAACAAAAAAGTATGATAAAGACAAACAAGATATTCGTATTGAGGCCACAAAAACGAAAACAAGGACCAAGGTAAACAAAATAAAAGTGTACGTACTGTAAACGTTGCAGAGTAATGCAAAAATGTTTTCTCTTCCGAACTGCATAGCCAAATGTACCGGTGTATATCCCTGCAAAAGAAAAATAAAAACATGAAATAATTAGTAAAATCAATTTTGTAAGGAACTTTGATTTCAGAACCTAACATTCAAGTCAATAAATTAATTTTGCAAGGAACTTTGCTTTCAGAACCTAACATTCAAGGGAACTGTCTAGGTCAAACATATTTGATAGGGATGTTTCTTTGTTCTTTGGGGACGGTAGAACCCTACAGCCTTCTGGTATTGCATAACAAATTGGGTTTATTTCTCTCAACTATCTCAATCCCACATAATCCCATTATATCCCTTAATAAACTTCATATCAGAACGTTACGGTATTGTCAGAGAAACGAACTGAGAACAATTCCAATTCAACTTTTATTGAACTTCCCTTAAAATTGTAAATAAAACAGATTTTCATGGGTAAAGGATAAGAAATAAATAAAAAGAAAAACATCCTATACATTTAATAAAGCATCGACAGATGTCAATGCGATAAATTTGAATTTAACAACAACCAAAGAGACATTTTCTGCTCCACACTCAAAGGGGTATCAAATTGATATCTGACACGTTTTTAAATTCCTCTTTGAGAACAACCACTACGACTTTTAATTTTGACAGTTTACACTTGTCTAAGCATCAACGTAAACGCATGAAATTGCCCTTTCTGCAAGTATACCACTTGGTGAATTGTACGACAGTATGGCGAGTTCACGTTCGATTCGAACTGTGTGTACCTATTTCATGTCACCCATGTTAGACAACTTTATATTAAAAATTGAGACACCGAGACTGAGACTGAGTCGAAATCGATTTTCATTTTTCAAAAGCAACACTTTTGAGCAAATTAATAATTTAAGTTTTAGTTTTGTAGGGCATTTGCAAACCCTCTTCACGGTTGTTACATGAACCCTTCAGCAAAACCGAATGAAGGCCATGCCTAATGCCGAATTTTCAGGGGTATGCCACAATGACAGTTCGAAAATAAAGCATTTTATGTAAATAATTTTAAAACACTTTTTGGTAGCGGATTTCAACCCCTTTGAGGATTTGACATCGGGAATGAATGACATATTGAAGGGACGACTGTTGTTGGCGGTTGTTACACGAACACTTTTTATTAGCGAATTTTCGCAACTCTGACTGCATATAAGTATATTTTTTATATGGTTGATTGAACTGTTGTCGAATAAAAACGAGCTTGAATTTTATATTTAAAGAGGTATGCCATTCCGAATGGTTAAGCAGATATGGCAATCCACAGTGCGGATGTCGGCTTTAAACAGGGCTTACTTGACTTTTTTTCACTTTAGTTGGTGCCCACCGATTGGGTGCCCAACAAGCATTACTGTTCAGCTTGGCATCTGCAGCTAGTTGCCTTCCCCAGCCAAGGCGGTTAAGAATGCTCTTCAATTCTGCGAGCCATATGCGAGATGAGGACATCCTTTTTTCAAAGACATCTTGGGGTGGTGCGCTTGTTATGCTCAAGTTTTGATATGGCTATCCTTACAAATGATACTGGTCGAGTCGAAGAAAACTGGGACCATGATCAAACAGGATGAACGGGTTACTGTCATTCTTAATTCACTTGTAAGTAAAAGAAAGATTGAAACTCATATAACCTCCTTTCAATAGTCAAACGTAGGTCGACTACTACACCACCACGGTCACCAGCTTGAAAGTCTGCAGATGCGGTTTTTTTATCCTCGCATTAAAAGGCCATGCTTCTTTCGACCTATACCAATCTCTCTTCCTGGTCTTTTTTAAAGTGCGCATATTCCACCTGCAGATCTGAGATTTTGTTCCTTATTGCGTTTGTTGGCGTTTTTATAATTTGGATCATCAAGATCACCGAGGCTTGTTGTTGTGTCGCAACCAACACATTTTATCCGTTGTAGAAGATCTACTTTGATGCACAATTCCCAACATGGTGCACCAGCAACTTGCTAAGTCGCTCAAACCGATTCATTAAGTTTGTGGGCTGGTGAGGAATAACCCGTGCTGCTGACACTTAGGTCAAAACTGACCATTGTTATACCCTTCGGGGGAAAGAGATTATCCCATATCCGCAGTAACCCTCATTATACTTACTTACGCGCTGCTGCATACAAACCGTTATGTGGTTCTGATGAAATTCATAATCTTTTTTTTTTTATTTCTCGGTTGTAAAATAAGAACTGTCCTCCTACTAGCGGAGCAAGCGATATTCTGTCGTTTCGAATAAGTGTCTCGATCCAAGCTTTGCAGAATGAAAGCAATAGCCTGCTTCCATCTGGCGTTTGCCTTTGAGAAGAAGTCTTACACTTGATCTGTTTGCATGGATTGAGCTTGGGTATAGGCCTTTTTTTCATTCGTCTCACTGATATTGGAGCTAGAAAAGGGCGCCTTGTAAGTTCTAAGTATGGATCTATAGGTACATAAGTCTGTGCATAGGTGCATGGCCAAAGCAATTTTGTACGCTCGTTTAACAGCCCGTTTCATTAAAATTCCAATCTACTAAGTTGCTAATGCTTACGGCACTGCTGGATGTCGATGATTCCAAAGAGATGTATAGCGGAACCGGGTTGAGGACAGGCTCAAGTGCGGCAGTTGGAGTTGTTCTTGTGCTGGTAGCTATGGTACAAGCTGATCGTTGCATTTTTACAATACCTTTAGATTAGTGGACTTGTTGGTCGCCGGCCACCATATACGAGGCTACCATTTGTCTCACTTTAGCCGTGTACATCCAGAATCGAATTTTGAACGATAAATTCCACGTTTTCCCAAAGATTAGCTACTGCAGAAGTAAAAGGCTATTGCGACCCTTTTTGGTTTTTTCGTTTTTTTATCCAGCCGGTAACCCATTACGGCGATGTAAGAGCTACTGCCGACACATAAAAGGATTATATTCAACCATTTCTTTCTCAGCATCCTGACAAGTTCAAAAAAAAAATCTAACCCCTATGTGCCCTGAAATAGTCTCCGCACAGTATCCTAACCATTGACGATAGCTTTAATGCTCAAATAATGAAGTCCTTCTTCTGAGAGGCTTATGTTATGGGCTCGTATGACTAAATCAGTGAGTCAATCCAGTGAGATTATTTTAGTGCTGCTGATTTAATGGTGTTCATTACTCGATCTTATAAGTTCGAGATCGAATGGACAGGATCAGTAACCAGTTGATATCACTTCCAGGCGACAAAAAAAAAAACAATTTGATGTGAGTGAATCTCTATAGGTGTTGACAAGTCGACGCCGTAAATATCCAACCAAGACAGGCACAGGAAAGTTCGCCGCGCATGATCCTGTCAACACAAAAATTAAAGGCCTCTCAAAATGTCCATCAATTGAATCTGTCCGAAACAAAAATTGCCCACTTCCTTATAAATATATATTTGACTACACCTTAACTTCCAAGCCTTCCCCAACACACGAAAATGAAAAAGAAAACGACTGAGCTCTTTTAGTCCATTAAAAAAAAATCCTAAACCACTACTGTTCTCATTTCTAGACAAAACCAGCGAGCAGAAAAAAAAAACAAGTCAACACAACATGAATTCTCAAAATGACATCGTCTTCTGGCAGGACTCAAATCGGCACAAAGATAAATCGTAGCACAAATTAGGGACAATTATTGCCTTCCTCAATGGACGACCTATCGCCAGAAAAAAATCTGAGACAGAAACAACCACCTTTGACCGCTGATGTCTGGCTGGCGCAACGTAGCTGCCAGCAAAAGGTAAAGCAGATCTGCAGAAACACTGAGGTAGGTCGTTGTGGCTGTCCTCGTCGCTGCGCCGCCGCCAGTGGCTTTCTGGTTATCTCGACCGATTTACCTGACAAAATGGCTTTAAACCGTGTTTACCTCATGTTATGGCCGTTGATAATGTCGCGCATCCGTCGTCTTTTTGACTTGTCGACTTGATTGGTGGCTCAGGGAGCTGCCAATTGGCATGGCTAATGTCTGTTAAACTTTGTCGACAACTCTGTCAATGAGGGCAATGACGATGACGATGAGCATCTATTGCTAGGTTAGCGTGCGGCGGTTGAGAAACCATTGTACATTTGTGTGACTTTCATCTTCCAGTGGAGTGGAGTACTCGTAAGTGTATATACTACTGCATGTGGGTAATGTGTGAGCACGTGTATGTATTTATGAGCAAGCGTCGCGTCTGTTAGTTTTAATGCGCTTCTGTATGCATGTCATTCACGACAAGCCCCAGGTCAATGGGTTGACAATGTTGCTCTCGAAATGTTGCAGTCTTAATTTGCAGCAATAAAACCACTATTAGGAATGGCGAATGACAGTGTGCTGATTCGGAGTTGGCAATTAATGCAGTAGCTTGACTGCAATTCTCGATGTGCATGTAGGTATATGTACAGCTCAGTTACCTGTTTGAGAAGTTTCTGGTGAAGTGACAATTAGTCTGTTTGGAAAGTTTCGTGTTTGTACTTAAAAATGATTAATTGCATAGAGCAGGGCAAGGCAAAACGCTTTCGACAACTTTTTTTTTGCATCGAATTTAATGAGCATCGGGTCAACTAAGTGCAAACAAGTGCATTTGAGTAATTGCAGGTTTAATTACCCCAGTGACAGTTCAGACAGTTATGTGGTGTGACGAATTCGATGCACAAATTAATGTCAGCACTCGTGAAGCAAAAGAGATGCAGGGAGGTCGTGTTAGGTTTTTGAAGGGCAATGTTGTAGCTATGAAAATTTGAAAAGATGCAGGTATTGCATTTATTCTTAGTTTGATTATATGAAGCTATTCTAGGCCTAGGGTCCCTTCAGACCTGCTTCGTCGAGAATTCATATTAGATGAACTGAATCACATTAAAGAGCTCTTTCAAGTTGCCAAAACTGCTTCAGAAGCTGACGAAGTCGTCTGCTTCAAGCTAAATCAAAAAGTAGAACGTACGACTCTTTTTATATAATTTTCATGCAGTTCCAACTCAGGTTCTGATTCAGGGTTGCCAGTTTGGGGGTTTCCATAGATTAAGGTTTTTTTTTGGTCGACGGGGGAAAATCTGACGGGAGAAATTGTTTAGGGGTAAATCTTGAGATTTTTTAAAATTCTACTTTATATAATTCCTGTTATATTATCCTTTGGGTAGCCTTAATATGTGTATCCACAGGCGAACGATATAAATGCTGAGTAACTTAAACTTAAGAATGAGGTAGCGTAGAGATTTTTCGTTCTTTTCTGAACACAACCACAAGCTGACAATAGAATGAAATAAATTTATTTTATTTTAAAATGCTGTTAAATAATCGATTGATCATCCAAAGCAATATTGTTTTTTTTTAGAAAAGAAGTCTTTCAAAGCTTATGCCAGTTTCAATAGGAAACAGTTATAGTTTTTTGTAATAGTCCATCAAATATTTTTCCGGATCTAAGCACCAACTTCGTCTGAAAATTTTATAAACAACAGTTTCATCAAAGTTGAGTAAAGGCTTTGTAAATTACAAGATGGTTTCAAAATGCAACATACGATTATTGATTTGCCGTACACTTTTGCATTCGAAAAACCAAACTTATATGTTCGAGTTTCAAATTCAAAAATAATCAAAAAGTTTGTTCGTTTTTGTAACAGCCAAATCTGGGGACTTGATATTTTTCTGGGGGTAATTATTTGATCGACTGGCAAACCTGTCTGATTACGACTGATGTGCATTGAGTTTTGGCAGCAGAATGGTAAATTGATTGGCATTCTTAGCATGCAGTGGCATAGCTGAAGGGGCTGGAAGAAGCTGGTGTTTTCGGTTAATCATTATTTCTCAAACTAACGATCCAACGCTTTTTGTATTGTATTTAGAAGAGATTAAACATTCATTTTGGGGCGTATGGAATACATTTGACAACGTTCATAGCGTAGGTTGTCCGACGAAGGTTGTAATGAACACAAATGCTCCGAGCATGAAAGGTAATGTTAGGTTAGGTAAGCTGCCATTTATCTGATATAATCGGGGAAATTCACTTGGATAAAATTAGCTCCATTGCACGCAGAGTGCCCCATATCTGTCACTCATGGAACTGTTTTGAATTCGGAGGCATTTCCGTATCTGCAAGTTCGTCGAAACTGATGACAGTACTTGCAGGTGGTAACACACGAAAAACTGTTTTCTCCTTCAGCTCATATCACTTTTGTATCATATCAGGATAGGCGTTTTCCCGAGTTCGCGAACGCGCAGATAGTATCGGAGGGTTCGTTAAGTGAGTTTTACGATAGTTCATAATCCCCCCAATATGTGATCTGTTGGCATTTGGGAAGCTCTTCATAATACGTAACTGTCAGTGGCATTGTCTTGTAAACAATTAAGATTACATCATCTTTCGTCAGCCTTATGCAGCGCTAATTAGGAGATCATGTATAGAAAACCTCGTGGGCTCGTTCATCACTCCCTCCAACATCACTTTTTTGCATAGCACATCACAAAAAAATTCGTTTAATAAAAAGCACGTCAGTTCTACCTGCACAGCTAATCCAATTTAACTATCTCTCCTCATTGATACGAAGATCCCACTTAATATTAATAACCCACTTTAATCACTCAGCAAATAAAAAAAATGATCTTCACGAGACAAAAAAAAAAAAAACAATTCAACCCAAACAAACACTTGTATCAAAATAGGTCCCGGCTCCTCGGGTCGCACTTATCCCTTTTCATCTCGGCCACCACCTGAACCTCTTGCGGCGTTTCACATATTTCTCTGGAAAACCAGTAGCAGTTGCATATGACAGATGAAAAATGACAACTCATATTTTAATTCACAAACCGAAAACAAAAAACAAGTCCAAACCTCCATACACCTACCGAGTCTGGGAATCTTTTTCCAGCCTTTTCGAGGAATAACCCAGAAACAAGCAGAAAAAAAAATAAACAACAAAAAAGTGAAAAGACAGCACCACACCACATACTCTGCGGCGTGTTGGTCAAACCATAACCAGTGGCACTAACAATGGATATAAGTATGCACCTCCTTTGGAGAGCCACACTGCGAGTTGCAACCTCCCTTAACACAAAACAACAACTACATAAAAAAAAAAACCTTCAAATCCACTTCACAATAACACTAATGTGGCTGACGATCTTTGCCCATGGATCTCATGGTCGGCGGGTAATTTAAGACTCTCAGTCCAAAACGAAAAGTATCATTCAAAACCCTTTGCTGCTCCTGATGACCATTCAAGAAATTACTGCCATTAATAACCCCGATTCTCGTCTGGGCTGTGATCTTCCGAATATACCAATGTCATTTCAACGAATCAAGTCTAGGGACAATATTAATGTGGGTAATCCACAAAAAGCGGATAGTGCCATACACCGCCGTTGGTCGCCTAGGTAGGTGACCAGAAGAGATCTCCCCTTGACAACAAGACAAAAGAAATCAAATAAAAAAATGAAATAAAATAATAACAGGCAAAGGATAAAGGTGAGGAACAACGAACATCATTCTCTTATCTATGATCATAGCATCAGATTTGAGATCATCCCGAGGGTCGCCTGTGGCCCACCAGCTTAGGTTTGACGTCTCTGGCACGTATGTTGACAAATGCATTTCTATTAATTCAACTAATTTACAGAAAATTTAAATAATTTTTTTGGGAGTTTGTGTGACAGGTATAAATGAGGATTTATATGAGAGGCTGTGTTTGTTTATGAATGAGTTATTGTTTTTTTCAAATATTGTCGTCTATGACGATAGTCGGTCGGTTTAGGAAAAATCGAGGCACCATTAATTTATGGTGTTGAACAGCGTTGCCACATTAGGAGTATATTTTCGCAGATTGCATTTTTTTGCAGTAGATTTTTTTATTTCAAACAAAACCAAAGTAAATATAACAACAAATAGCAAACAGTATAAAAGTAATAAAAACGAGTATTTAAACAAAACAGACAAATTCATGGTCTTGTGCTAAAAGGGATACATTTTCTCGATCTATAAAAGCGTCCTACAAATATATAGTACATTTATTTTTTTGGCACAATTTGATGTGGAGAGAGTGGATGTGGGTGGAGAGTGTCATTTTTTAGGGGACTGAAGTCTCATCTACGCCGACATCATGCATGGAACGAAAGAGCAACGCGCATTTGCCTGCGAGGCTTACTTTTCCAACGGTCGTTCCATGATTTCCACTTACGGTGAACGCAGCTCGCTACAGAGAGATGATTGAAGAATTTTTCATCCCAAAACTCGATGAACTGGACCTTGGTGATATGTGCTTTCAACAAGATGGAGCCACGGCCCACACAGCACGAGCATCGATGGATCTTTTGAGGGACCATTTTCCCGATCGTCTAATCTCCTCGAGGGGCGACCTTACGTGGCCGGAGCGCTCACCTGATTTGTTTTTTTTTGGTTTTGTTACGGTATGTCCACTACTTTTGGTTTTATTTTCTTTGAAAATCAGCAAGTTTTCTTGCCGCACCCTGTATTTCTTTGCCACTAACCGACCAAACGATTGGTCCTTCGAGCCGGGTTTTAGACAGCAAACATTTCTGACCACCTGTTTACAGAGCTACTACATCAATGAAATTCAAGAACTCTCTGATCTTTCATTTTCAAGCCACTATATAAGTACGGTGACCATATTTTAAAGAGCGAAACCCGGGACAAAAAAAGGTAAAAATATATATAGCAGCACACAAATGGCAAAAAAATTCGTGGGATGTCCTGTATTTCTTAAAAAAAAAATGGGACAGGCAGAAATAAATAAAAACAGGGCCACAAAATATGTTTAAAAAGTCGCAGTTCCGAGCACATTAAGCCCAACGTAAGCTATTAATTAGTAGGCTGTCAAACGATGCGACCTTTCTCTTTAAATTTGTGAGTACAGAACGCTGCTCCCTAATTGAAATGACAAGCGTTGTTTCTTCTCTCTTTTCGGCATTTACTTTTTGTGACCTTAGCATGTCAAAATTTGCCACGAAAAATGACACGTGTTATCGTAGCTTTAGCCCTCTCTTTTATCAGACTGTACATTTGGACGACATTTCGTTTAAAAATTATTTCGACAGCGAATGTATAACACGCTTCGGGAATGATTTTTTAAGCCTTTTCAAAAAATGTTTGTATATGTGACATATCGTATTTCCGCTTCAAAATAACATGCTATTTAAAGAAAATAAAGTGCACGACTGCGTCGAACTTTTTCGTTCATCAAAATTGTTTGTACCAATTGTTGCCTGATTGTGTAAATTTAAAGTTGTTTGATTTAATTTTAGGGTATATATTTAATATGATTGACAAAAAAAGAAGTTTTGCAGAGCTGTTATTGTACTTTCAGTGGGCCATTGTAATTATTTCCAAAATATTACGAAAAAGTGAGCCACAATAGTTACATAAAAAAAATTAGAGGTTAGGGGGGTCTTTGGGATGATGTCTTGAAAAATAAAAGTATCTGTATTAAAAATTTGTGTATCCATACATTTGAATTTTTATTAACGAATAAAAATAATTCATTGCAGAAACAACAAGCTTACAAAGGTAGTAACGTGAACAAAAAACTAAAATTATTATTATTAAGTATTAAATAAGCAGGTACATCGGTAATGTAACACATATTGTTTCGCGACGGCGTTCAGGCGAGTAAGTTCTCATTTCCTGATTAGGTTTTTAGTATTTTTAGCAAATGTTTTTTGGTACGAAATAATTGTGAGTTTAAAGCCAAATGTGAGCCATTTCTATTTGGCTCGGAGCATTAAGCCAAAGCTAAAATATTTGAGCCAAACTACCCCAAGTTACGAATACAATATCTTACTACGTAATCAAGACAGTTAAAACCTGCTCATGGGCCATCCCCAAATCCAAATCTAAGTCTTTTACACAGCTGTTTCGGAACGAAATATTCCGGTGGTCACCGGTCAGAATAAGTGTGCCTTAAGAATTGCAAAAAATTCGCATTTTTTGATCTTCATATTTAAGCTTGGCTATGTGTGACTCCCAAATTTTTCAAATTTGGCTTTCCACCTGTTATAAAAGCTGGCAGCACTGAGTACAAGTGTCAAATTTTTGCCAGCAATTTATGTCCCGGAAAAAAAATGTGTGCGAAAAGAAAGTGGAGAGTTGTTCCAAGCAATCTACTACAATTACCCACTTTTCGCCATCATTCCGCTGCAGCAGCGTACTGCAAAACGAAATGCTGAGCGAAATTTTTCGCTCAAGTGTCACTTTTGTATGGGATTTTTCGTTCCGAAACAGCTGCATACTAGGCTTTATAATTTGCATCGATTTCTGTACGATACTATAACCAGGCCTCGTTCTTCAACTAACATCAGTTGTGCAAATTAACAGCCACTCTAGACTTTGTTCGCATGGTTAATTTGCTATCTCACAAGTCAGCACTTAAGTGGTCAGATAAATAATGATCAACTCACTCAGCTATATAATATATAATTTTGGGTCTGAAAGAAAAACAAAACATTTAACTTACCCCATTCTAAAAAGTTATCATCCGATTTCAAAGAATTTTTTTTTCCAAAAATTACCAAGAATTGCATCCGAAAACATAAAAAGACAAAAGAATGACCAAACATTTAAAAATAATAACAAATGTCAAAGGTGTTTCACATACCGTCCTGGCATTAACGTCCGCTTTGTAGGTACCGGCAATGAGTTTGACAACATCCTCGTTTCCATGTTTGGCGGCCCAGTGCAAGGCGGTCTGAAAAAAAAACAAAGAATACAAACATATGAATTTCATTTGCACATACAGGGAGAAAAAAAAATCTATGTTCAATTAATTGAATTACAGTCCTAGACCCATAATCGAATCCCGTCACGGAAATAATGCCGCGAAAACGCCTGCTCGCAGAGCCCAACATCCCCAGAGACTGAGAAATTCAAACAACCAAGATACATGTGTTCCCGTTTATGAGGACGCGTGTTTTTCGTACATCGGAACGACAACAAAAGTGCGGAGGACATCCGCGGAACACTAAATCAGCACGTTATTTGGTTTCTTGTCACATTTACAATGTCTTTTCGTGTATGTACATTCTTTTTTTCCGGCTGTTTAGTGGTTTCAGTTTGCGTTGCTCTTTTCGCCGCATTGGACATTAGTCCCCACAAGTGAATGTGTAACCGCCATTACCCATTACCGCCCCGGCTAAGTGGTGGTGAACTGATGGTGATGGTTGGGCCGGAGTCGCCACTTTCCAATCCTCCCCAGGAAACAAACAGAACAGTGTTCAAGAGTTTACGAGTGTATGTGCAATTTTTCGCCGTTGGACTGTTTTGGTATGCTCTCCAATGATCCGCAAACGAGGCGAGAAATTTGTTTAACCAATTTCTTGGCTTTGTTCTCGGCTGCCATGTGTCCACGAGTTGATCGGCTTCCATTATGTTATTGTTTCGTGCAGAGGATGGTGAAGGTGATGCAGATCGCGAACAATGGTGCGAAAAGTCACGGGTGGATCAATTTATTCAAATTACATAAACATGTGTTTGTTCAACTATGTGGAAGTGTTATTGAATAATGGGACACTATATAACGAGGGGGAAGGCACCGTCGCGGCGATTGCTTGTGCAATGCAACAGCTTTATAACCACGATTGCTCCACGATTGCTATTCAAGACTGCGCAAGCAAAGTATACTAATGCGGCTCCTGATAATAACAGAATGATACAGCGACCTTATTAAGCCCACTTGAGAGGTTTGCTGGTTGCTAACCTCCCACTATAAATCTACTGGGAGTTCTTGCTTGTTCCTAGTCTGCTCAGAGAGAATAGTACGAAAAAAACCGCTTTCTGAATAATTTTTCCGAAGAATTCGTGGGCGACAATTAGGTGAAAATCTATGTGAAACATCCTCTATTCCTTATGAATGCGCTGACTGAGCGGTTACGGGGTGGTTCCTTAAACACAAGGAAAAATTCAAAATTTAGGAAGTGCTGTTGGTTTATTGTCCGACCATATCGTAGGTGTATTATTTTAGTGTGATATTAATAGATAGGATGTGGGTGCTTTCAATCCCACTGACTGACAAGTAGCAGCATAAGTTACATGCGTTGCTTAGTTTATAGTTTGGACAGAAATACTGGATTTTTATTGAGCAATGTAAGAAAGTAATCAGATCTGGTGAATTTCTTCAATACTAAGTATTAGCTGCCCATGAACTGGATAAACATAGACACGCGACAGAGAATCTATTTACCCAAATCAGTTGGAAAAACTTAAAGGAAAGGAAGGGAAGAAGCACAAAGGTGAAACATTTTTCAGCGTCGTAATGCGCCCATCACCATATATAGATCCTGTTGACGAGTGCTATACCATATGCAGCTTTGAAGTCGATAGAAACGTGGTGAGTATCGGCCTTGATCCTTTCTCCGATTTGCCTAAAAGTGAAATCGTTGATATGCCGGTCCTTACTGGTATACGTTAGCGTGGCGCATAAAGGTTTGGGACTGGAAAATCGTCAGAGCTGTCGCCTTTTTGAGGTCTTAGGCTCTTCGGTGATTAGGCTTCCTTCGCTGTTTCGACAAGCTTGTGTTGCCTTCTTAAAGACAGCCGTTAATTGTTTGGTTCTGAAATCTTTGTTCTCCTTAACTGGGAGATTGCACAGCTCTTTTTTTTTTTCTACGAAGGATACTCATCTTTTGCCTTCTGCTTGCTTACTACTGTTCCTTTCTTCTTTTGCTTTGAAATGTAAACTTTTAACGTCACATATATACCATAAAATGTTTGATTAATGTTTCAACTTTCTGAGTCTTATTATTTGCATCGTCTGTTACTTTTTGCATATGGGATCTCTCACTGAAATGACTCGAAATTCATAGGCAGTAGGCGCTTTTTATAGACGCTGGCTACCTCATGTGCTCAAATCCTTTTATGTTATATCGTTGGACAATCCAGTACCAAATCCAGCAATAAGGGGTTATGATCAGAGTCTATGTGTGACCCTCGGATTATACGCAGAAAAATCACTGATTTAAAATCAACCAAGTTTCGGTTAACAACTACCAAGTACAGCATAGCTCCTACAGAGTTAGTGGAATAAAAATAACCAAGTCAACTTGCTGATGCAAACCAAACTAACCGATTTATCAATTTTCTCCAAATTTTCTTTGTCGTAAATAACAAACTAACTCTGTAGAACTTAACCAACTGGTTGAAATTAATCTAGAAACTTGGGTGAAACAACTGATAAATTGTGTTTGTTTTTCAACAGTGTGCATTTAACCTTTTTATTTCGGTAGTTTTTATCAACGAACAGAGATTTAGTGTTAATTTTAATCCATTTTTTAACCGGTCAAAAATCGCACTCGGTTAAAGCCAATTTTTCAGCGTGTGAGTGATCTTAAGGTATTGGCTGTTGGGTGCATGTAACGCATCGATTAGGTTGGCTTTTCAACTGCCAGGAGAGCTACAAGCTGCAGGGGGGATATTAAGTCTTTGTAAACGCAAAATCTTATAACTGTCGTACATTCCAAATCGCTCTCCGTTGACATTTCGATCTAGCAGCCGCTTATTTTGACATATGGCCGGAAGAACTCGTATAGTCTCCCATCATTCGCATTTACTCTAAGAATATAACTTAAACCAGGGACAAACTGCCTCAGTTGGACCGGGTACAGAGTACAGACCTATTATTAACGAGCAATATTGTCCGTAATGACGCATGCACAAGTGGATGCAATGTGTTGAAATGAAATACCGATCTCATTATTCCTACATCAGTGAAAACAAATAACATTTCCTGGATAAATCAGCTTCAGTAGTCAAAAGCCCCAATCAACTATAACTGAGTGATCTGCAACCAAGCAACATAATACACAAATTCCTGAAACTGCACGTTTTCATCTAACACCCTCTTAATTTACTGACAAAAAGAATCCGTTAATTAACATGCTTCCATAATGAACAGATGTGATAAAACATAATGCGAATTATTTGAATTGGCGGCGCCATGTTGCAAAATTCCATCTAGCACCGCCGTCGGCCGTCGAACAAAAGGCTCTACAGCTCGTCAATCAGTGCAACGAGGCTATATTTAGTGAGACATCCTCCAGATGAGCACCATCCAGTCGCCAGCTATGGTGCTGATGTATTTATCGTCGCACCTACAACACTGTATCAGAAAACAATCTCCGACAATATGGTTTTCCAATGATGATGGCTAGAAATAAATGTTGATGTTAGATGAATTTTATTGTTTTACTTTTGGTCGTGTGGCGATAGTCAGTTTTTTTTAATATAGCAAGTAGCGATGGGAGTTTTGGTTGAGGACATAATGTTGTCAATTACAAGTGTAACCACTCGTATGGGACATACAACTTAATGGCGAATCGAAACGGCTGTTTTGGGAAGCTTTTTTTTTGTCAGTTGTAATTTTAAAAATTTTGCAGATGTCAACGCAAGAAGAGACTGTATGTATTTAAATATTTTTTTCTTTTTTTTTTGTATATAGTTTTACATTCATTTTAGTTTATTTTATTTTTGAAAATTTGTATACAACAGATTTTTATATTTTTATTCTTGAGTTTAAAACTGTGTACAGCTTTATATATGAAGTTTATACACTCTTTTATTAATAAAAGTGGTCCTCCAATTTCGCTTTACAAAGGTTTTCTAAGAACTGCCTGGTTATTTGCTAAATGATGACTAGATCTAGTCCGGTAGCTAAGGTCCTTGCCAGGTTTGTCTGCATATTATCGACTTTCTTGGAGCTAATCATTTTGAATGGCTTGTTCTTCTTGACAGCGCGAATATCAATTCGTTTTCATACTTCAGCACCGACCTACATATTATAAGGTTTTAGTTTATCACATCGAGAGGTTTCTGAGCGGGTTTTGTATTTCTATAAAGTTTCAGGGCTGGCTGCTGCAGCGATAAGTCTGATTGTGCTACGTCGGGGGGTACTGGCTTCTCTTTTCGGTGAGATGAGCCAACACTAGTAAATCCATTGCCACGGAAAATACCGGTAATTAAAAAGTTTCTGTCATTCAAAATATCTAATAAGCAGACGTTTGATCAGCGCCATGGATCGGTAATTGATGGGAGAAGTAGATTGACCTTTTTTAGAGACCGGCAGGGTTGATGTTGTTTTCCACCTTTTCGGGTAAAGCCCAGAAGTAGAGGACGGATGAAACAGCTTTTCTCAGCTTGGAAGTTGGAAGGACACCTCTTCAGGAAGATGAGCGAGACACAATCTAAATGAGCGGATTCATTTATATTGGGCTATAAAGTTTTAGTTTTAGATTTGTCTAGAGAGCTGACAACTAGAGTGCAATTGCTAGGCCAATTTTTTTTATATTCTTAACAAATGAGTGGGGCTGTTAGATCGTCACAAAAGACCAAGCACCAAGCACGGGCCCATCACCATCCCCTGGGAACCATTACGGTTAAAAACCTAAACCAAATCGGCCATTTCCCTACGGATTCAATTTTTTCCTGAATGTAGGAATATTTGGTCAGGTACTTCTTTAATAACTTAGAGGAGGTTGGTTCCTCAAACATTATTGGAACCATAAATAAATTCTGTAGGAAAATTGACTGTTTGGGTATTTTGGTTTAGGTCGATAGGCTTTAGAAAAAACGGTACCAATAAACAATTAGACCTCCACATTTGCTAGTGCGACAACTTTCTTAGAATCCATTACATTTGTTGCCATCACAGAATTCAAATTTCATAATTTGTTTTCGTCGAAAACAAGGCCAATAGTTTATTTCATAACGAGTTTTTTATTCTAAAAAAAGGAAATCATAAATTGCAATTAAATTTGCAACAGAGAGATGTTTCGAAGCTTTATGTAATCAAAAATCAAAACACAAATATCCGCTGATCTGTCAAATATCATATGCAAATCAGTAATGCCCTATTGATCGATAGGACACAATTTTCAGTACTTATTATAGTACGCCTCCCTTTGTTTTCTAATACTTCGCAATGGATTTATGGGTGCATTTGTGACGTAATTAAATTCCTTTCAAATCATTCCATTAATGGAACACCGTTTATTATCATGTTTTGATTTTAACGTAGGTTGATGATGGAAATCGGATTGAAAAAGGAAAACCAATCAAAAACCAAGAACTAGCGGTTAAACAAGATAAAGCAGAGAAAACCATCATTATATTAATATTTGAACATCCAAAATTTCCGTACACTATTTTAGTATTTATTATCAAATGAGTAAAGAAACTTATTGGTATTGTGTCATATATAGATGTTGCTTTTTCGTTTATAAAAAAAATCCTTTTTTAGTTTTACATACTTATAAAAGGTAGGGTCGATTTTCTACAACAAGCAAAACTAGTTTTACTTAATCAAAGGTGCATAGTGCATTGATAGAAATAAGTATAATGCTCCGATATGGATTACGAATAAAATCAGAAAACAGTTACAATTTACTAGAATTAATTTATAATTATAAACGCTGAACAACAGGGTATTTAAATTCGCTTCTATTACGAAATTCAATACCGTCGTTTCGGATGGTTGGGCCACACTCTTCTTCAAAATGACACTAAGGGATGATTTATTTAGCTAATGCCAAAGAAAATCATGGGTTTCTCAACATTAACATTTAGCGATATTCTGGCGACTATATTTTTTTTATTGTTAAAGGGATTTTGGAAAGTGTAGAGTCTTTGCGTAAGCTGCCAGACTAGAGTTGATTATTGGTAAGGCCGTACAATGGTAAAAATTAACGAATTATCAAAATTTTTGATTTAAGAATGCAAGTGTTGGCAATGATGTAAGGAAATAGTTATGGAGAGTATATTTTTTTACGCTGACTGACTTGATTCTTGGAAAATAATGGCTTAAAATGTTCCTTAGCAATTTTTTTTCTGGTTGTTGGAGTTTTTTTGTTTGCTCCAACTTTAGGTCAGATGCGAAAGTGCAGCACCATTGCGGGTTTTCCCACCATTTACTGATTGGTGAGAATTCTTCTTCCAAGTAGGTATACCTATAGAATAACAAAACTCTACATACTCGCACAAGTGTCCAGTGGAAAAATAAAAATCTGTCTGTCAGGATAATTGCAATACATTACTGCGATTAGTCTGAGCATGTAAAACACATGACTACAATCGACAGTAAGGCAAAAAAGCTCTAAAAAATGCATGTCATCAAAACATTAGCTACCTACCTTTTGCAATCTCACAGAGATTATTCACTCCTGCCGTCAATAGAGTGTGTGACAAAAATGCATTTGCGTACTTACTATTTACCTGATTACGCTGTAATAACGTGAAATTAGAGACAAAAATGTGGTAATAACTACACGAAAAATAAGTTAACAACGGATAAATGTAAATACAAATTAAACGGCATTGTTGTTGTTGCCATCGGTTTCAACGGCAGTCATTAAAATGCGATTTTTTTCCCTTGCCACTCTTGTAACCAGAACCGTAATTATATTTTCATGTTGACACGTTTTCACATTTTTCTTCTTTTCCATTGCTGGCGTATTCCTTTTTGGAGTTTTTTTTTTTGCGTGGCGTGGAAAAAGAAATAACCCAACGAAACTATATCGCCGAGGTGACAATCGTTAATGTTTTTTTTTTTTTACATAGAAAACTTTTCTAATTAATGGAAATAATAGGAGGTGCTTACTGGCTTAAACATATCGTTTCAGCGAAAAGTGGTCAGAAACAACGGGTAAATTGAAAAAGTTTATTCAAAATTATTTAGTGTATTACGTGCTGTGCGTTGAGTAATTTGATTATAATTATAAATATATTTATAGGTAGAAGTTGCTGGAACGTAGGTGCAAGTTAAGATACCCCATTGACAAAGGCAACAAACATAAAACTGATTACATAAGCAATAGCATCAGTACTGTATGACAGAGCTTCACTCTGTGGCATTGCAAATACTTAGATCAGCATAATTGGTCAATATCAAATATCCATGATATTTTTTCTTATCTTTTGCCTCCTTCTGAGACATTGAAGATTTTGCCAACGCCAACACAAATTTAACTATAAATACTAGGATAAATTATTTCTCATCTCAGTTCTGTTTTGCCATTACACAAACTCTCATCGCTGACTTCCCCCCACCAGTGGTAAGGGGTTAGCTAGAGAGCTAAATAAAGACTTTTTAAAAACTTAAATGATTTAGTAAATAAATTAATTTGCATTAAATGCTAAAAATTTGCTAATGTTTGGAATTTTCGGAAACAATTTACGTAGATGATGTTATAACACTGTAAATATTAGAGTGCATTCTTATTATGCATAAAAAATACCAAAGGTGAATAACCATTATCTATTAAATAAGTCATTGAAGATTTATGGAAATTCGTATTTCTGTGGCCCATCAGTAGACGAATCACATCTTCTTCTTTAAACGCATGTAAAAATGTCTCCATCGAGGCGAAATGCACTTTGGAAAACTGGGTACTTTAATTTTCAATAATTTAATGTGCTTAACACTAAATAAAGCATTGACTTCTTGAGCTATTCATGATTTGAAATCGGTTGTAACAATGTCGAAGGGACCTCCGAATTTTATCGCTAGGACCGATTTCATCGTTTGCTTTGAGTTAAATGGAGTTTTGCCGGAACTGTGAAAATAAAGGGTCATTAATCTTTCGGTTTCGAAAGTAAAGCTAAATAAAACACACACAGCGATTCATTTTTGATGAAAATTTTATTTCATTATAAAGTTTGGACTTTGCCATTTAGTGTGAAATACAATATCATTCGAAGCATGCGATTCTTTTCTGTCATTTTTAACCATTTTTTTGCACATTTCGGGCGGTATCTCGGCCATAACTTGAGTAATGTTGGTTTTTAATGCGCTTAGAGTTCGGGGATTATTCGCGTAAATACGGTCTTTTGCGTAGCCACACAGAAAAAAATCGCATGATCTTGGTGGCCATTTGATGTCGCCAAAACGTGAAATTACGCGGCCAGGAAACTTCTCACGCAATAAAGCCATAATTGGTCGTGTTGTGCGGCTTGTGGCTAGTTGAATCACTAGTTTTGTAATAAATTTTAATAATTTTTGACCTTGTTTGATTGTTGAGAGACCCATTACCGTAAATGGCAAATATTCAACTTATATTATGACACTTCAAATGACAACTGAGTTTAACATGTGTCAAATCAGTTCATCGCCATGTCAGGTGTTGTTATAAACGAGCTACTGTGTTTGTAAATATAGCTGTAAGTCCAATTTGACCAGGAAAGGCAGACGTTTGCATTTTTGGTCATTTAAAGCATTTAATATGGTAACGCTACAACTATAAAGCCCCCAAACAAATCGCCTCTAGCCAAAAACACAAAATCGAATGATTCGAACTAGGAAAACCCAGGGGCCAACATTTGAGCACATCCCAGCGAAAAGATCAATAGTTCCGTTTTTAAAGGTAATTGGGTTATTCTCAGTTAATGGGTGCACTGTGCATAACAAATCTGTTGTGTATTGTATTGTGAAGTAGGTAACTTTTGATGTGTAATATTCAGCATTACCCACGTAATAAACATATAAACAATAAAACTAATGGAATTGCCATATCAATTAAAGTCACGCGAAACTCTAAGTTCAATGCAATTTTTTAAAAACACATCTACCTACTCTATTTGAGTTGTATTTGTATTTGCGAATACAGTTTTTCAGAATGATCTCAAATTTTGATCTGAAACCACGGTCACGCTATCTCTCTATTTTTACTCGTAGTAATCGTAACAGTACAGCCTAGTACTACATGTGCACTATTTACATTAAATGGTAACTCTAGAGTACTTATTCTATTTACTATCATATAACGCAAACATTATATTCAATAAATCCAGTTGATTATTATCCGTTGAGTACTTCCCATTAAACCGGTATCACAGTAATCGTATGTCGCGGCATAAATTTCCTTCTTTTACATTTAAATTCATTTACATTAATTTAAAAACCACTCTTACTGAAATGAGAACCGTCTAAATGAATTACATAGGTCTTGCTTCAGGGATACAGCTACCAGGAATAATACTCATCAATTAACAATTGGCGAAATGAACCTTGCCTTGCCTTTTCTCTTTTGTTTCATTCTCTGAAGTACATACACAATAGAAGTTAAATTACATATACGCAATGTATAATTGCTTATTGTATAGTTCATTCTATTGTGCAGATATGTACATATATTGTATACCTACCTCAATCAATAGTTTGATAGTTTTTGTTTATTATGAGTGAGCAATACTTTTGGGAATAGGCCTACGAAAATTCGTCTTTCATAAAATTTATCGATTTATTGAGTGAAATTCCTGTGAGGGCTGTTTAGATATACTAGAGTTCGCCCAGTGGTAGAAATTGTAGCCTGGATCGTCATTCTGTATAAGGCGAAACGTTCAAACGTTTTCGTTTACATGAATTGCTTACGTTTCGCCTTACAGAATCCCACCACTGGCTTATACACAACATATTGGAAAACAAAATTCACACCGCATTTCATTTTTGTACAACCGAATATGTTGTATTTGATGTAGTGATAGTGGTTCTTAATTATTTGCCTTCGTTTATTTACATATAAGATTTTACCCAAGATTTGGAGTACCTAGCCAATGTATTGAAAAATAAATCGTATCAGATGAACACAATATGGGTGGGGGACGGATTCGGTGCTGACAATCCTGCGCCCGGGAAAAGAAAGGCCCTATCGCCCCTTCCTCGCCTCGCCACTGCTTGGTTCTTAAAAACGAATAGATACGAAAGATTTAAATGCACAATTTAAATCAAATGATTTAATCCGTTATTGAGAAAAGAAAATACTACACTATTTTGAATCGAATTGAGCATAAGCTGATGGATGGTAAGCCCAGAAGACCGTCGTGTCAAATTCTGTTCAAGGTGGCAGTACTACCATTAAGTAAGATCGATAAACAATTCCGAAAAGCCGCAAGAAAATGTACTAGTACTTATATATGTGAAATGCGGTCATGACGATCTCTGCGCGGCGTTAGCAGAAACCGTTTTCTGAAGCTAATCGCAGAGTCCGAAACTTTATCGACATGTACAGAAGTCGCAAGAGATCCAATTCAACAAATGTTTAGCTCAAGGCGAAGCTATGACTCTCCCCATTCGTAAAACGATATACCACTTTCAGTTTTGCAAATTTTAGTAGTAGGTATAGGCAGGGTGACCGCTGCAGAGTTCTGAAAAGTAGCAGGAAAAAGGGCGAATGATAAAAAAGTGTAATTTCTGAAGCTATTTGCCAAATTCCGAATTTTCGAACGAACTACAATGATACTGCGGTGCATTGTAGAGGTTTTTATTTGGAAATAACGACATTGAAAAAATTTTGGAGTGCCTTCTCCAACTAAAAAAAGGGCCAAAATAGCAAAAAAAAAAAAATGGTGGCAGGCTCTTTAAAAAACTGTCTTTAGTCACACAATAGGTCTAGCGTCACGTAAAAAAATCAATAATACTGTTTGCATGTAAGCGCATGATTTAAGAACTGCTAGACCCAATTAACATTTTTTTCAAATGTTTGTAAAATTTGAGTTGTGTGAGTTTTTCATTTTTCTGGACGAATGGAAGGGATCTATCATTTTATGCCGAGTCCAAACGGCTAATTGAGAAGCTCTTTCCTGACAGTCATACTCTCGAAGTCAGACATTCGCGATATGTGGCGCAGTGAAAAACCTTCAAGTTGGAATTTGGGTTTTTCGGGACTCGAACCTGAGACCCCTCGCTTAGCAGTCCAACGCACTAACCACTAAGTCACTGCGCCGAGTCAGGCTGTTACGAAAAGAAAAATTGAAGTTGCCCTGAAAATTCGACAAAAACGGAGAGTCCTTTTTTATATGAACCCACGACCGTAACTCACATTAGACCGCTGTAATTGCGTAATTTTTTTTTCGTTTTATTCGATATGATCCTGTGATAGAAAGAAAATTATAAAGGAAAGCCAACAAAATTGGAAAAATTTGCAGAATCCAAATTTTTGTATATAAATTGTGGAAAAGTTTTTAGCAAAATATTATTTCACATAAAAGTATGTAATACGAAAAAAAAAAATAAACAATTTACTTCGTAAATGACAACAAATATTTTTTTTTTAAAGCAGAAATCCTATCAAACTTTATCGGAATTCTACCACTCTTAAAAGGCCATCGCAATACCTAAAAATTTAAGGTCATACAACACCTGAAACAGACTAAGCGTATAGGTTTATATGTGGTAAGAAAGAGTAGACACTAAACACTGAAAGGGCCCAACACGATCCGTAGAACACCCAATAAATTAGACTACAATGGAAGAAATCCTAAATACCTACTTTTCCTAACCATAAAAACACAATTTTCCTGCAGGATAAAAATCGTGACATATATCACAGAGATAACTATGAAGATGAAGGAAAGCGCCAAGAACGTACTATGGCATTACGCATCAGAGCCTCAATTCAACAATATCACACCAACATATCCAATACATACCAACTTCTCGCTAAATTTAATTAAAAGAAAAAATATTTGACGAATGAGACATAAGCTTCATCTACAAGGTGTACAAGAAGGCAGATTCCATCTTTTGCGTCAACTATAGAGAGGCATTAGTGTCGTTACCATCGCGTACTAGATCGTATTTGTCATATTGTCAAACGACTTGATTAGTCACTATCAGTGTAGTTTAAAGTCTTTGATCAAATTTGCACTCTTAGACAGACTCTGAAAAAAAATTAAGGATGTCCAAGTGGTAGGTACAATATCATTTATATAGAGACGATTCGTACAGTGTCATCTAGTAGGAGTCTATCAAACGACGAACCCTACAACCTGTATAGCGACAGAGACCTAGAAAAAAAAATAAAAATAAACACATTTTGCGATTGAAATATATTGAATGGACGTCGACACTCAGGCCCGCGAAGTTTGCACCGATGTAGATCCCCACTCTTGACGTAAGACATCAGTGCACCACCACTACAATAACTGCCCGACCCCCACACAACATGAACCGATCACAATGACTAATGTGCCATAATCGTTACTCGCAGCCATGTTCCTCCGTTACTTGGTATATGAATTTAAATATAATTCGCACTACAGTTCTCCAGCATATTACCTCACAGACAGCCCTAGCTGTATCGACTGTTGTCTCCAGTGGTCCCAGATAGAGGGGAAAAGCGCTTTTTCAATGAAAAAGGGAAAAACATAAAAAAGGGGAAAAAAATCAAAAATCTCTTTGAAACTTAAATTGCTTAAAAGCTACACAATATAGTAGCATGTACAAAAATTAAATACATTAGGTATACCTATTTTTAAGCACTGAAGTCTGAATTTTTGTGATTTTATTTATGAATTAATTTTTATTGTTTTATTATTTTATTTTAGTTATGTCTGAATTTATATGATTTAATTTATGAATTTATTTTTATATCTTAGTGAAGTTTTTATTTTATTTTAGGCTTTTTTAATTAGCTAACTGATCATTTTATAATATTTATGTATATATGTTTGTTTTAAAACGACAATTTTTTTTTCAATGTTTTCCTATAAAAATAAAGAAAAAAAGGGGAACTTTTTTCGAATTTAAGGGAAAATTATTGCCTTTGCTGATAAAAAAAAGGGAAAAACAGTCTTCACAGTCTAGGACTACTGGTTGTCTCACCAGTACGTGCCACAATGTTGTGTGCAACAATAATCCTTTAGCAGTAGTCTATTACTTTATTCACACCGAGCCCGAAAGCGGGGTTTCGTGAAAACACTCGAATACTTCATCTAAAACAGACATTTTCCCATACATATTTCAGTTATCAAAACGAGTCGTTTAAAGTCGTTTTCCACGAAAACACTACGAAAACGACTTCGAATCTTTGGGTCGTTGAAGAATCACACCTGTTGCAATATTCAGCAGAGCAACTGGCCGCACATATGTTACAACTCACAACTTAAAATCATTTTCCACACGTAATCGATGGGCTAATATTATTTTTAAGTGATCTGAATTCGTTTTATTTATTAATTAGTGCGATCGAAATTTGTAAGCAAAATAGCTATTTAAACGTCAAACGAATAATAGTTGGTGTTCGCTGTGAATGCATCGACGAGTTTTCGATGAAAACACAGTTTTCGGTGCAGTGTGAAAAGATATATCGAGGATATCTATGGAACTCACGAAGATTTATCAGCACTTCGCTTTCTCGGAATCGTCCTAGTAAGAATATAGATTTGGTCCAACTAATCTCTCAGAATCAGCATGCTCATTGGGTCATTAAGCGGCCGGTGAAAATGTCATTCTTAGCATTTTGCATGTTTCGCAGACAGGGCTGAATGTAAGGTGAGTTGCAGAACAAAACGAATTTCTCTGGATGTTGTTATGATGGTGCGATTTAATTTTTGTACTTCCGTTTCGTACGATTCTTGTAGCCTGATAGCTCTCACCTCACATGAAATTCATTTCCCCCCGACCCAATTTCCAATTCGTCACAGAGAGCATAAAGTGAAATGACACTGTTCGGAGTGTCGCAGAGCATCGGGAATGATTAAAATGTACGTCAGAAAATCATATCAACTCTGTGACATGAGGCAACAAAGCGTACTTCACTCAAACTGCAAACAAATTGATGCGGTTGCTCTTAAAGTAACTAGCTGCGACAAGTCTTCGACATTTGTGTGTCACGACGGATATTTCCATCTGAAAAGTGATAACTAACAAATGCACTTGAAAACTCGTCGTGTGCCGAGAAAGGATGTCGTCGTTCCGTCATAAATTCCCCATCATCAAAGCCTTCCGAAGTCGAACCCGTTGACCAATACAAGTCCCCCGCGAGGTTATCTACTGACCACTAAACGTTTAATAGATTTCATAAAACACGTACGCGTCCTATCTTCCAAAAGTGTCTACAGATAACGAGCCAACCGAACAGAACAACAACAAAAAATCAAAGCGGTCCTTTCGAATCATTCAACCCACACGCACCCTATGTTCGTGATTCGCTTCCAACTCCAATATGCAAAGCATGCCATGAAACTCCCCAACTAAAATCGTTAATAGCCAAACGAGCAAGACAGCTCATTCATGTCTCCAGCGAGTCGGGAGATTTGTGTGGGGTCTAGTGGACATGGAACTCGTGCTCCTTGATACGCCGTCATGAATGCTGATAAAGAACAATCAACAGGCGAAGTAATATGCCGATCTTATTCCAATCACGTAAACAGCCGAATAAAAATCTGATTCTCGGCTGTTGGCGCGCTCATACCCTGATGAGTCTTCCCACATTAGATGCATTACACCAAGTGCTTGGCAATCCAGAGCCAGTCTGCAGACAAAGAGAAATAAGTGCGTCACTCCTCGCCATTTGGCATGGGAAAACCACGAGCGACTGTGGATAATGGGAATAACGCAAGGTGACCAAAGCCTAAACCAAACACTTTAAGGACAATGAAATTTATGTCCCCACATCGAAAGGCAATGGTGGAGGAGGAGTAAAAAAAAAAAAAAAAAAAATTGTGTGGTGTCTTCTGGTAGCTGAATGCCATAAATTCTTTCAACAAAATACACACAATTCCTGCAGCCACTCTGAGCGCTGGAGACAAACAAAAAACATTTCACTTTCTGACCATGGAACGGAATTCAGACTCCTGAGAAGGGACATATGAACATCTTCAGTAACTCTGGGAGAGCTGCCACGGAGGACCGGTCGCAAGCAACCAAAATAATCATACTAACTGGCACCTTGTGAAAATACCCCAACTCGAAATCCGTGACCAAATAAAGTCTCTGAATCTGGAAACAAGCTGCAGCAACAGAGTACTGCCCCGATGGGTGGAGGGATTTCAAATTGCAGCAGCAGGTTATACACCGTCGACAACGGAATGCCCCCAAATTGTGACCAAATGGTCATGGTTACGAGTATTTGCATAAACTGGTGTCGACTACCTATATATTTACGAGGTTGCAATAGATGATGCTGTTGCGGTTGCTGTTGCCGCTGCGCATAATGGAACATTTTTGTTAATTCACAGCTTGGAATTTAGAGTGTCCCGGAATTGGGGGGCAAATATATTGGGAAATATTTGTGGTATCTATGCACAGAATGTATGCCAGATTATTTATTCGCTCGGCGGAATGTTGCGCAGGAGTTTTGTCTGCGCATTTCCATTGGGAAAAATCGAAAATATGTACCAAGCGAATTTTAGGCAACAAAAGTCGCAAAGGACCATTGCAAACTGTCATGAGTTGCTGTTGCATTATTGAAATTATTTCGGACATCGATATTTAAATGACTCATTCAATGGAAAGTACCACGCCTCGTTCTGCAAGCCCGCCCACCTTTCGAAAATCGTTTTCTACATTTGTATAAAATGCACCGATGTATCAAAATTTGCAACTGCATGCATTTAGGGTTGAATAAATGCCGGGATACAGTCTTTTAAATGACTTTGATCGGCTTCGTCTATTCTTCCCCTAGATTTGGGTTTTTTTTTTTTGTCGACGGGGGCAAATCTGTCTGGAGAAATTGTTTAGGGGAAAATTGGGGTTTTCGGACTTATCTGAGGGGACATATTTCGAATGTCTGGCAGCGATTACCCCGTTCTTAATTTGACAACTCTAGCTCCCATGAGTTGGACACTCATTTAAAATATTATTTTTAATGCTTTTTTATTAAAGTATAATTTTTAATGTTTCTCTTTTTTTAGTACAGGAAGCGCCACGTCTTTTTGTCTAATTCCGTACTACAAGAATTATTTAAACCTTTTTTTTTCTTCATAACACTGGAGTTTTAAATGCGCTTGTTTTTTTGTGTGGAATGTGCCGCTCCCCCTTATTAAAAGAACTCGTATAGTGTTGGAACGATTCTTGAAAGACCCGCGAATGTGCAACAGTCGATGGATATCCGATTGTGTACAAATTATGGAAACGTATAAAAGAAAAACAGACTTGTTGCATTCAATTTGACATAGTAAAGGGTGTCCCAAAGTTAACGCAAGGTTAGAGTTTGTGCGGTGTGTGCTGGCAACCAAAAAAACAAGAAGGTTTTAAAGCTAACAGCTTAGGTTTAGTAAAAATGTAACACTACATGAAAGAACAATCAGCGATACTAATAACCAGTTTAAGTGCCCAGACTAAATTTTTGGAACTCACAATGGCAAAATTTGCCATACAAAATTGTATATTGACACCTAGAAAATATTTAGTGTGAAGGTTAAAAATGATTTTAATTGCTAAACAATGTTTCAAACATAATGAAAGTTTGGCTAACACAGTTCCCAAAATTCGCACAAAATATAGTCAGGATATTGACTTAACTCTGTAAGGAGAGTACTTAATTGAAATATTTATGGAGAATGGATCCATTGAAGATGATTTACTGGCCGTCTAAAAACACAAGCGGTCTGTTCCAGGCAGAGTTGCTGGCCAAAACTGTGCAGCTACCTGGTTGGATCCATAGATATCCAACGAAAATATGGCCATCGGCATTGATAGTCAGGATGTGCTTAAGGGCCTAGAGGTAGGCCACCAAATCTGAATCAAAGCATTATGAAGGGAACTGTGTGTACACCGTGAAATTGAGTGCAATAAAAGGATGACGTTCTGTCAAAAAAGGAGTGGAAGTCCCACGAAATGCAACAATTGAGGGTAAAATACAACCAATGGCCGTTGTTAGGATTGTTTTTGGTAAAACCTTCAACCGGCTCAAGATGGACACATTTAAAAGACCACAGGGTTTCGAAGACGATGTGACCTATATTTTAAAACGGAACACATCTTTGAAATTGATTAAACTCTGCAGAACAAAGTTAAGATTGCCGATAGGGACACTCTGTGGGCATTACATTTTGAGGAAGCATTGCATGCGATTAGGTTTAACGAATATGAAAACATGCATCAGGAACTGTGACTAAAACTCGCGGAAAACTCTCTGTGCATGCCAAGATATTGACCAGTTCTACTCCGGTACACCGCGGAAGCCGGAAAGTACTTCTTCCAAAATGTAGATGAGATTTGTTTCTCAAAGTAAAATGAGACGATATTTAGGTTCTTTAGGGAAATTAAGTGTACGGGGACCGAAAAGTTGCGCAGTCTTTGGAGATAGACTCACAACCCTCCACAACCTTACCTAACCTAGAGGCTTGTTATTCAAATAGCTTTTGGCAGCGACAACCTCTTTAACAGCTGATTTTCTCTGAGTTTGATTCACACTACTTAGAAAAACGTTAACAAAGTTCGCTTATTTTTTTTGATGAAATGATTGTCTTGGGAAAGGCGAACTAATAAAACTTAAACAGTGTCGCAGATAGCTGGTTCTGTACTTATATTTTTCGACGTTGTAGTCCTCTTAAAATGTATCGACAGAAAACTATTTCTAAACTTTTTTTAAAAATAGATGTCCTTGAGTCCGATATTCTGTTAAAGTAACCAAAGACCTGTCCCCTTGGCTCTCATTTCAGTGGAAGACGAGTATTGTGATTAATTGAATTGAAGCTTAAGAAGACACGTAGTAGTGTAATAATTTCATAGAAATACTTGAAAAAAATAAAGTAGTCATGGACCACAAAATAGATTAATAATAAACAAGTTTTACACGAAAGTCTCGGGGCAAAGTCGGGCACATTTGATTGTATGGCAGTTCGTCATCAGCGATGAACCGATAATATGTCTCTCCATATGCGACTGTCCTCAATATCGATAAAAAAGCCAATATCTGCAGCAGGCACTTGTGCGTCACGCAGTTGGGTGCTTTAGCATCGAATGACCGATTTCCAGTATCCTATATGCTGTTTGCAATTCGTGTGCAAATTGGATCAACTTAACGAAGTAAAATGCACTTTTATAGTTGGCCAAGTAGCAATTAACAACTCCCAAGCCTGTTATTAGCATGCAGCCATCGTCAGGGCAGCGACTTGACTCCTCTGCTTCATGCCTACTGGAGTCGCAAACAGCAATTGCCAAGTAAAACTGAAACCGATGGAAGCAGATTGGAGGAAGGCTCTTCGCTAGCCATTGTGAAATGAAATTAACACGCGAATAATGCTACTAGAGCGGGACAAAAGTGCATCAAGTGTATGACAGTGCAATTTGTATGCAATGAACAAAAAGTGTATTGCATATAAAACTGTTGAACAAATCGCCGCCCGCTGTTTGTGGTTATTGCATTTTTTATTTTGCTTTCCTCTAAGTGGAATTATACGCCTTAGTACGATGATTGGCATCTGGATGGACAGTCCAAAGGAACAACATATAAATTCAGTTATGAAAGTTATCAATTTATTTTGTTTGTGAAAGTTATCAATTTATTGCACTTGGTCGATGCCGATCACAAAGTAAGCAATCAAAGCTTTGGCTTTCATAATTTGAATGGAAATCAGTGAAATTGATGTATCAGAGTGCAAACTGTTGGCATGGGCCAGTAGCTACCTATGGAGAAAATTATGAACAAAGTGCTGCAAAGAAAACCAAAATATGGGTTAAATGGGAAATAGAATGTCATTCGAAGAGAATAATTACAACCCATGAACAAAATTGGAATTTAGTGTGCCACTGCGACACATTTTTTACTTCAAACGACGAAAGACAAAAAAAGTAGTCAGGATCTGGCTCACAGCATACGCTTATGATGTGCAGCAAAACGAAAAAGCTGCTGATGCCAATTATGTAGGTTAGGCTAGGATTAACGGGGTATAGGGACCCCTGCGGAACCAATAAAAATTGAAAAAGTAATAAAGATAAAAAAACCTTCCTCGAATAACAAAGGATTTGATTGCATAATGTATGACGTCTATTTCCTCATCAAAAATCTGTATCCACAAGAGTGGAGATATGACAGCATCGTGTGAGGTTCCTCTGCTAACTAAAATTCTAAGCCAAATTATATTTTCGCTTGCAAGCATATTGCAGACGCTTTTCGCAATGCCCCGACTTGTTATATAGATCTGCGGTCTAAGTCATTGCAAGTCTTTCGGCAAAAAATTTCCACAAGTTTTTGAATTTTTTCTCTGGTGCTTTTTGTAGCATGATTGGACCGCCGAAATTTGGAAATTTAAATGACTTATTTGACTGAAATAGCACAATTTTTGTTGGGCTTATTAGATCAGCTAATTTGGCCTCAGCGAGAGGATCTGATCTTGATCTTGACTGCGCCCGGGATGTTGAACACAGGAAAGTGTTTGCTGTTAAACCCATTTAAGAAATTAAAATCTTTTTTTTCAACTAAGTTCGCGCGACTTTGTCTGAGCTAGAACATAAAGATAGGCCCGTGTACCAAGAAAGATGTTTAAATGGCAATGAAAAATAAAAAGAAATTATCATATATGGCTATATAGAACGGATAGTAGTATTCTTAGCCCACTCTCTTAATTTTTCCCACAAAGTGTAGTTATTTTTCACCCTTTTCACCGTACTCAAATTATAGTTTTTTGTGAAAAAATGTAATTTAAAATTTGTATTACACGGAAGGAAAATCACAGTAAATTAAGCTTTATTATAAAAATCACAGTTTTCAACATTACAATAGATAAATATTTTTGGTAGCTACAAGAAAATGTTGCTAAAAGGCGATGAGGTCTTGTTTATAGACACTTAGTGTGTTGCACTATTCTCTAAATTTTTGGGTGGCGACAATTCAGCTTAGAATGATCAGTGGTCCGGTGAAAAAAGAAGTGGGCTATACGACTTTTGCCTTCGCAACATTGTAATACTCTTACAATGCGCAGTGATTATTATAAAAAAAAAACACCATTCGCCAACGTCTGTCAAGTACAAGAGTATAAGAGAGAGAGAGAGCTTTCCAATTGAGCGTATAGACAAATTTGAGGTTTCTTTCAATAAAAACTGCGAAACTCGAACATCCACAAAAGTGGATGTTAGGTTCTTATGGAACTCCTGAGTCAGCTGCTTATTTTACATTTTGTAATTTACTAAACCTCTCGCGAAAGTCTGACAAACACCCGAAACGTCATGAAAGAGCTTCTCAAATGGCCGTTTGGACTCCACTCGTTCCAAAAATGAAAAACTCACAAAAAAACGAATGGTTGTGAGAAGCTAGGCCTACGGGACCCTACAATCCAACCGTCTTAACATCATCGCGCGTATGCTATACATACATATATGCTCTCAACTGGCGTTTGGACTCGGCATAAAATTGTAGATCCCTTCCATTCGTCCCAAAAATAAAAAAACTCACACAATACGAATGGTTGTGAGAAGCTAGGCCTAGGCTCCCTACGGACCTGTTGCGACAATTATTTATTTATTTTTATACATATATGCTCGCATTTTACACAAAATCTTCCAAGCAGTACAAGCAAGTACTCTTCACATTTGTGTGCAGTTTTTTTGTGAGAATTTCCAACTTTTAAACCTAGCATTAAAGATCAAAACGGTTTCATGTCTTTAGAAAATACCTTTCAATACTGACGGACACCTGGGTTGTCAAATGTGTTGCAATCGTAACTTTTAAGGTACAATGGACTAAAAAACAAGTACACAATACAATTACTCCGAAAAATTTACACTCAAAGAGTATTTTTGTACTTTGAATTTGTATACCCTCCACAGGAAGGTATATTCACTTTGTCATTACATTTGTAACGCAAAGAAGGAGTCACCGGAGACCTCATAAAGTATATATATTCTGAATCAGGATCACATTCTGAATCGACTTGGCTATGTCCGTCTGTCTGCCTGTCTGTCTGTTTGGCTGTTGAAAGCACGATAGCGTCCAAAGGAATCAACTTAGGCGAATGAAGTTTGGTGAAAGGACTCCTTTTTATCGTCGTTAGGTTGGTATTAAAAATGGGCTATGTCAGTCAAGTAGTTCGGGTACCTTCCATACAAAATCAATATTAGACCCATGTGTCTCTCTGTTAAAAACACGATAGCGTCCAAAAGAATCCACGTATTCAAGTGAAATTTGAGTGAAATGTGAGTGGACTTCATTCAATTGTCGTCAAGTTGTTACTAAAAATGGGCTTTGTCAGTCAAGTAGTTCGAGTACCTCCCATACAAAACCAATTTTGCATGACTTGTATGCAGTAGGGGGTATCAAAGCATCGGCCAGGCCGATGATAACACTTTTATTTGTTATTTATACTCATTGGCCGTTGTAGGAAAACAAAAAAACGATTAGATACGACTTTCGGAAAAAATCAACTCTTAGTCTTATAAGAAATAAAGCATTCAATTTGGCTTTAGTTAGATTGGAGTCACCGAATCACAAATGTTTTTCACAGCCAACTCAATACACGCAAGGACCAATGAAATTTGGATTTAACGTTTGATTTGGCAGCTGAAACCGGAAATTTTGTTCTTTACTTTAGGAACTTAGGGCTTGCCATTGCAAATTATATCAGTTTTTGTTCAACTTGAAGGTTGAAGCTCGCCACTCGTGGAACAACACAATTGATTCACAATAGCTAGCAGAAGTTGGCTCTTGTTAAATTTATTTCAATTCTATGAAATGCTATGTGGGATAAAGAGTTCACTACCTACCAAGAGAATACTTTAGATTTCACTTTTTGTTCTCTATTTTTAAGGGCCAATACATTTTTTTCTATGCATATCCATAATTAGTGTTTTTATCCAATATTCAGAAGTTTCGGTGAAAATGTCTTACAGGTTCTGTGTACATAGTTTTGTAACTTTTGCATCTTAAAAGATTTTTGAGTGAAATTGTTAATCTATTCAGAAATGTTTTTAAGGTAATTAGAAATGAAAGTTTATCATTGTGCAGATAAACAAGTTCAATGTCAAATTGAGGACTTTTAATGAACTTTATTTAAAATAGTACACTTCTCTAACTGTAGAGCTATAAATTGAGTAAGTGGAACGTATTGGTGAGCGTGCAAACATTTTTATAAGAACCGAAAATTTGGAAAATTTTTAATAAAATTGTTCACATATCGCATATATCGTTTTCAAAAAAATTTCTGCGAACTTTAAGCCCTCAAGCTCTAAAAACTAAGTTTGAAACAAATCCGCTTAGCTGTAGGCCTCACAAGCTGACGGACGAAATTGTGTGATATAACATAAAATTAATAAACATCTCGAAATCAATCGAAATTTTGTACGAAAACGATATCTTTCTCCTATTCATATACGAAATTAATAAATACAATTGAGCCCGAAAAAATACAATCGGAACTAAGATTTGCCACACAATTCATTTTTCATCCCTGACGGACTCTACATTGACTCAAATTTTGTTAATGTATTGATCAAAACCATACACGTCGATGTGAAATATTTCATAACTAACCTGTTTGTACATTAATCTAAACAAAAACATACGCTTTGTAATGCAGTTGTTAAAAAGATGCCAAGCTGTCATTTTCATGCGAAACTATAAAAATAAAATTATACTTCCTAACAATAAACCCAACTATACCCTTTTCCACTTCAAAAGCAAATATAGAATGAATATACACATACATATGCTGTTTTATGTCTCAACGATTCGAACGTCTTGACACAATACTCGTATAATTTCCCATCATCCAATTCAATGACCAATAAAATACACACTTTAACGGTCGATAAACGTCTGATAGGTGTGAATAATAGATTCATCTGTGTTTACATACGGTAATAACAAATCGAATAAGGCACATCCACAGATAGAGTACAAGTCAAGGAACGCATCGTCGAACAACAACAATAACAACTAACACCACCACGCCACCGATGAAATGGAGAAGAAGAAAAATCCAAGCCGTTGGTTGGTATTATTTGTCCAACTGTTGACATTTTTATTATTCCAAATCGGAAAATTCTCTCCGGAACCTAACCGGCGGCGGCCGGCTGGCCAGCCAGAGATACATGTAAACTCCTTCGTTGGCAACCATCTGGAAATAAATCCTCCGTCCTGCCTCTCCTCTTGGGATCCACTAAAGCTTGTGTGCACACATCCCTTTAGTTCTATCTGTGTATCGTATCTGTATCGCAAGTAGCGAAAATAAATAAATTGTTGCATATAAGTGAATTCTTGTTTCAATTATTTCCATGTTAACATAATAATTTAGTGAAACATAATCGACTCGCTTCCCACAATATAAATATGGCCGATGTCGATACTGCGGCAGCAAACACGCTCATTCTGCATCGGGGGACGACAAATATTCCCGCACTCCCAACTGGCGGCAGCCTCAGTATCGGCATTCACTTTTCAATCGAGAGGCAGCCATGGCACCTGTATCTTTTGATCTTTTGTAGCCGGGACTTAATCTGATCCTATTGTCCTCTCCATCGCAGTTGTGGTAGTGATACTCAGCGGTGATGATGGTGGTGGTGGTTGTGGATTCTCAAAAGCGGAGCATCGCCATCGACCGTCTCGGAATGAAGCAACTAAATCTGCTAGTGCGACCACAAAGTATAAATACAAGATAGTTTTGTATCTAATCTGATTACTACCGACTTGGAAATCTTTTTCATGCTTGCCGCTGATGACGACTACAACAACAACAACAACCACAACGACGACGACAACGACGACGACTGCACGAAGGAGCAGGAACACCTCTGACTTATGATTCCTTCGGACAATGCGCAGTCGGAGGGGGACACAATTGCTGGCTGGCTGGCCAAGCAGGAAGGAATCCCTGATTCTCGTCCCAAATCGAATGAGTCGTCTTCGAGATCCCAGCGCGAAGCACCACAACAATGAGAGAGCCCAGAGCTCCCATGGATTTCGAACAATGGACGTGTGCTCGAAAATATTTGTACGCTGACAGGAATTTATTGGTCTGGCCATTCACTTTCAGAGCCCCTGTGAGACTCCGCTTCGGTTTCTTGTGACCTTCCGAATAAACAAATTTTTCCCCAAAAAATAAACCATCTTTGCGTCGCAAAGCTCACGCTGTGTAGATATTAATTAGAAACTTAACAATGTCTAAAGATACATGTGTACTATTACACTCATACTTACGTACTGTGACCAGATGCAGATATACAGTTAAACGCAGTCATCGTGTAGAACCAGGCCATTAATTTTGGTGACATGAAATAAAACAAAAAAAAATAAATAAATTAAAAACGAGATCGAATTAGTTAAGAGGAATAATACGAAAAAAATATTTATATATGGCGCGGGAACAGTAATTAATTTTTGTCGCTGCATTCACTTAAGACGTCTCCATTTCACTTACAAAAACAAAACAAAAAAAATGTCTGCCTACGGAGCATCAGAACAACGGGCAGGTGCTATGCTGATGACTCGAACAAGTGTAACACTTCGTGTGACCTCTGTCGAGGAATATTATGAAATACGTCAAGTTGGCGGACAGCACTCAGCTCTACTATAGCGCAACATCCTGATATGGAAGTGGTTATGTTTTCACACTACGAGACCCTGTGGCACCGCAATGCGGTCACTGCTGTGCACATGAGAGCACCAAAATATCATGTTGCCAGCCATCAATTGTGCAGCTTTTCGATGGCAATCTCGTGCCGTTGGTGGATGGTGGACGCCAGGCGCGCACCGCATCGCGCAAGGACCCGTGCAACACTTTTGTATGTTTTACAAAATGCATGTTTGACAAGAAATTTACTATGTGAGGACTATCGATCAACTCCTCCATCAGACCGGACGAGCGAGGTGGAAAGGTGGCAAAATAATCCATACTATGCTGGTCGCGCTTATCACTTAAATATCAAGTTTCAATCTAAATAAAAGCGCTCGAGGATGTGCGCAGTGGCCGCCTGTCCCGCATTGCGACGGCCTGGTCATCGTACGCATAAATAAGGAGCACGTCTTCTCATATGGCCCTCATTATCGTTATTGGCATCATTAAAGCAATTTATTCTGTATTCAATGTTCGGTCAATGTGAATGAAATATCGAGGACATGCCAGTTGAAAGAGATAGTGAAGAAATTACGAACGCATAAATGGAATGGGTATATCTATACAGTCTGGTGCAGAGTTTCATTGTGAAAAGGATGCTAAAGACTCCAGTGGTCAGGTGTTAAGTGAAATCGACTATTTTGTTGTAAAATTTCATTGAATTGCAGGGTTTTCAATTGAAGGAACGTCATATCCTGCAATTGTAGAACAAGTAACTAGAATATAATTGTTTTCACATAGAAGGCAGAGGGGTACTTCCGAGGACGAAACGGGTTTGAACTGCCTTTGTGGAGAACCTCAGAATTAAGAGGTATCCATATAAGAGTTCTCTCACTTGTTTTCCTGGTCTTGATTAATCTGAAATTTAGTACCATCTACTATCAAATCCTAATAATAAAAAAAAATTTCGCGGAAACGGAAAACGGATAATAGAGAAGAGGATTCAATGCAGACATTTTGTGAGTCGATTCACGCGAATAATGAACCCCGAAATGGCTTTGACTTGTCACCGCTAAACTGCTCCTGAGTATTAAGTTGCAGAGAACTATAAAACTCTGTGGAAATGTTTGGCATAAAAACCGTTTAGACATACTTTTCACAACCTTCCAAATAATAAAATAATCCAGTAAAAAACTCAAAGAAAATGAATAACAAAATAGAAATTGCAGTTGTTTCGAGGGTTTTGGGTCGACACGATTAATTTTCAAACAAATGAAAAAAGAAATAGTTCCTTGCCAAACAATTTATCTACTATTGCTGGATTTACAACATCACACAAACGGACGATTATTGGGGTGCCCAATACTAAACAGCCGCCTTACTGAAACAGACTGAAACACGCAAAAATACGTGGCACGGATGTTTGTCGGCCCTCTTGTTTACGTGGTAGAAACTATGCGAAGGTTCTGTAAGTTGATATTTTTATAGCAATGGCTTAGGGAATAATATGCCTTATCTACATAACAAAATGGCTTCCGGAAGTGATGAAAGGACTAGTATTTATTTATTTCGTATGATTGATGAATCGTTGGCTAAATTTACTGAATCTAATTACCACTCTTCATTTGTTTTAAATCAGTAATGAAAACGTTTTCAAGTAATTTCAGAAATGCTGGTCACTGGAACTGTTATTAATTACCGTAAGGCACATCTCTAATTATGGGCAGAGCATCCAAGACAATTTAGGCGTCTGATCTGTAATCTCATTCTTACGCATTTATTAGCATTAAATGTTGAAAAACGGGTTTCTCTGTCCCACCTCATGCAAAAATCCGCGAGCGTGTTTATAAAAATCCGGCATAAAGTATTTGCAGCGTATCTAAGAATTTTTATATTGAGAAGTTGGAACAAAACGGTTTACACTCCGATAATTGATACGACCAATTAAGGTTATGAAAGAGAAGCAATCAATTCGAAAATCAACCTGGACAACGTTCCGTTAATCAACCAAGCAAACTAGGAAACTACTTTCTAGCTAAATCACAAAAACTTAAAAACCAAATATTCCACGGAAATCAAACCAGAGTTAGAAGTAATGTTACCAGATTGGAAAACAAGAAAAGGGGGAATTTATATATTTTTAGGTGTGGGGGCACATTTTACATTGGGAGACAACAAAAAGACCTTAGTTATCAGTTTCAGATTCAAAAAAAAAATTAAGTAACGAAATATATAATAAATTATTTTATTTAATAAATGCGCATTATGGATGCATTAATTTGTGAAAGTTTGTATAAACTAGAGGTTTTTTCTGCCCCCCTTTAGTACTTTGAAGTCTTTTTCAAGACATATGGTAAAACTTTGCAAGATACCAGTCGTTTAAGCAAGTATGAACAAAATAAGAATTAAAAAAAAAACTCAAATTTGCGAAAACTAGAACAGTGAGCCAATCATTTCTAATATTAGTTAATTTATTATATTATTTTTTGACTTTAACTTTATATTATTTCCAACTTAAAGCTATTCTAATTAAATCATTCTTCTTTTTATAAAATCAGTTGCATTGTGTTTGAAATTAATATTCTCTGCAGAGGATTACATGTAATTCGTGAACTGTTTCTGTTTCTGGAAATTTCAGATGAAAGCTGACGTAATTACTAATGTTTTTATGTATTATATATTATATATTATACGGTCTTTGCATGTTTACTCGTTCATGAGTAATAGGTATTTTAGTGAACATACCTCCATTTGTGCGTATATGGTGTTCCATATCCCCGGAAAAAACTTAACCGATTTCAATGAAATTTTGTGAATATGTATGGTTGCAGCTTTAAGGATAGGATAGTTTTGGACCTGATAGCTGGCGCTGTTGTCGCAATATAACATTTTTTTTTTATATTTTTTAAATTATTTTCGAAGTGAATATTTCTATGAGCACGCTGGAGCTGGGGAGTAAACTGGTGTTACGTAAATTGTGATCTGGCGAGGCAACGGAAGTGAATTCGGTCGAATTTTAACTCATAAAATTAAAAAATTTCAGTTTCAACCAGTAATTAACCCTGAGACTGTGAAATTCATAAGATAGGTCTTAGCCACACACAAGACTAATAAATAATATTTTAAAATTAATCTAAGTTGTAGCCACATGAAAACAAAATGCAAACAAAAAATGAATGAATGCACTTATATTCTGATGTATTAAAATTATCGGTTTTTAAATTAAATTTCCTTATATAATCCAACTGCAACATAATTAAATTTAACATTATACACCTATGAATATTTAGAGAGATAAGTTCCACTTCTGGTGTGTGGTTACAGTTACACTCTCTTACGTGGAATTGCTTTGTCATAAAATCACATCTACTTTTTTAAAAATTATTTTACTTATTAAAATTAAATTTTAAAAATTAAATTAAATTTATTTCTACTAAAATATGCTACTGTTTTTTGAGAGATGAGAGTATTATGTTTTTGAATAAGAATCCGTATCAAATACCATCAACATTTACTTAAACTCAAATTTTAACGCCTAGCAAAACAGGCGGGGGTCCGCTAGTAGGAAATAAAAATAAATAGTTGGCAGAACAGGATCCTAGCTTTTCACAATCATTCGCTTGTGTTTTTAATTTTTGGGCCAAATGGAAGGGATCTATAATTTTATGACGAAACGGGGTGACTCAGCGGAAAAAACATTAAGATGTTGTTAGTTAAGACCCCTCGCTAAGTTTATTGAAATGATTCAAACTCCCTTTTGGATTTGCTAAATTAAAAATAAAAAATTACAAACTGGTAAGTGCTTTTCACAATCATTCGCTTTGTGTTTTTAATTTTTGGGACAAATGGAAGGGATCTATAATTTTATGACGAAACGGGGTGACTCAGCGGAAAAAAACATTAAGATGTTGTTAGTTAAGACCCCTCGCTAAGTTTATTGAAATGATTCAAACTCCCTTTTGGATTTGCTAAATTTAAAATAAAAAATTACAAACTGGTAAGTGCACTTTCCCTTAAACTATATATTATATATTATATATATTTTGCTGTGACTTTTGTTATTAAATAATCCGTAATATATATTGTAACTTTCGAAATAAATTTAAAAATTGTTTTCGATTACATTATCTATGACGAATATTCTATAAAGATTCATTGAATTCAATCTTTTTTTTTTCTTATAGAAATAATAAATATTATATAACGTTACAAATGGAGATTTGAAAATGTTTTGTGATTATTTATATAAAGAAATGGAATTTTAATCGCGACCATGACAAGACTTATAATAGCCTAAAGAGCGATTTAAAAGACAGGAGATATTGGAGGTAACCATAAAGTTGGTGGTTGGTGAGATTGGAGTAACCAGCTTCCATAATTCGATTAATGTAGATGCCCTTTGGGTTATTGGGAAGTTCCTACATTAACAGAGTAAATTGGTAGCAGAGAATGCCATTTTTGATTTGGGTGTACACAGGGTAGAGCCAATTTAAGGCAGGTCTTAACTTGCTCCGCTGTTAAAATCTATAAGAACTTTTGACAAATCTAAAATAATATTGGGCAAATCACTTCTATTCCACAAATTCAGCATGATAAACGTAGCGACAGTCCAATAGTGTTCTACAACAAGAATACTCCATCCGACAACCGTCAAACTAGGACGTGTAAAGTGCATATATATGATGATATTGTATATATACGGACGCACTTGCTTTTGCATTTTCAGAAAAGGTGATAGGTTAGGTTAGGTTGAGTGCGGTTCCGAGATCGACACAAAAGACCAGGCACCATAGCGGGCCCATTGCTCAAGGAAAATATGTTTGGAGCTGTTTTTTCATTCTACTTTACTGCAATCGGTACCCTAGGGATTCCAACGGGCATTTATAGTGCCCAGTGCCGTATGAAACCTCACTATCTCATACCCCGTTTTACCTAACCTAACCTTTGCATTTTAAACGTTCGACATTCACCATCTTGTCTACAACAGTAAACTGAAATTTCGAATTCGCTTTTCATGATCTTCGCATTCGCTTTTATGTATTTGCGAATTCTTTCTTAAATTTATTTTCGAAAAATTCACATTTACGAAAAAACTAAGTACATAACTTGATAAAATTGCGACGCGGGCTCTACTAAGTACACCACTTGATAAATCCAAACGTCCGCGTTCATTGCAAGTACATTAGAATGACAGAATTGCGAGACATACTTTTTCGGTTTTCTCTATCGATCCAATAACAGATTTGGACCAAAACACAGCCACATTTGCTGTATTTTGAAAAATTGCGACGGAGGCTTTACGAAACCTAAGTTAAAAAAATAAGTAAACTTTTATTCTGGTTATATCTTTTGAGCACTTGAAGTGTGAAAATTTAATGGAATTTTAGTTGCAAAATAAAATATGCTCAACCCTTGTCGGAACGCTATACACATAATTTTTCTTCGGGAAGAAAACTAAGTTATTGCAAAATTCTCCAAGAACCAATACTACATGCTAGCTGCACTAATTAGCTGAAATCTAAATAATACACAGGAGCGAGTGGATTTCGAAAGGGAGCTCGCAACTGCACATTGTGTCTTATCTATACTTGCAACCACAACTTGTATCTGATAGCCGGTACTCACGCAAATGGATTTCAAAAGCAAACACAATTAGGATGTTAATTCAACGGAATGCCTACTTTCAATTCACAATCAACTGTACTCCACCTCATTCGCGAAAATCGCACGCAACTCTTCGTTCGAGTATGTTGGTATAACTTCATTCAGTTAAATACGGAAACAAATTATACTAATGTGGCCGTCTGAGTATGGCAACTTGCACCTCGAATAGACAGACATATTAATATCGACCCCCTTAATTATGTTTCAACTATTCCAGAGATATCTACACTACATACACTCTCGGCGGCGCATCGCCTGGGATGTGCGTTCTCCTCCTACAAAAGAACAAACACCACTCATACACGTAATATTATTTTCAACACCTAATTCGCTTTCGTGAGCACTTGAATTAGTGCTGCGATGGCTTTTCCACGGAAATCCCAGGGGAATACGTTTTTATTGAAATAAATCGGCGAAATTAATTTGACTTATACGTAGTCATAATCGTGGCGGGGTTCCATTTTGGAGCCACCATGGGGCGCGTTGGCACGATAGTACCCCGCGATGACTGCAACTTGCCTGGAATCTGTGTGTGCAGAGACGCGCAGCTCTATAGAACAACATCATGCAAATCTCTGGAGTCAATCGCGCACACTGCATAGCCAGCCAGGGACCATCGTGGTCATTTGTGGAACATTTATTCGGCTCTGTGTTCGTACGGTTGGATGCGAGTGCTCACCGTTGAGGCCTGGTAAGCGCACCAGCGGTGGTCATGATAAGGCTGCCCAGGCAGAGACGAGGTAAAAACAAATGACGAGTCCATTTGATTTAAATTTTTAATTATGGCGTACAGCTCTATACGCCCACCTCTCCACATTAGGATTTATAGATTTTAAATGGTTGGGGTTTGTCTTGTGCCTGAGCATATTGGCTGCTGCTTTAGGTGATGGCGCGGTTGCTGGCGCGTTGCAGCCGTAGTACACGTCGCTGCACGTATACGTAGTGAATGGGACGGAGACGAAGCATGGAATCGCTGATCTGGCTGTCTCGGCTGTATGGTGACGAAGAAGAAGCATCTTCGCTGAGCTGGAGCTGTGTGGACTGTGGACATGGCAAACCGAGGGCTGGTGTGTGTGTGTGTGTAATGGTGTCCGCAGGCTTTTGCGTTTTGTCGAATGGAGCCCTGGAAGTGAATTAATGCTCACATCCTGTGCATAATGAACCCTTCCTTTTGGCATGCGGCTGCGACTAGTTGTAGTATATGCCAACATACTGGCGCAGGTCATCCGGGATGTCTCTCGTGGTGTTTTGCGTATGACTTGTCTGATTATGCGATTATTAATGATGGCTTCGATTCATAAAGGACTTAAAGAAGTTCATGTTGCGGTGTCTCGCGATGGAAATTTATGATTAAGATGATTGAAGTTGAGATCTCTTAACACGTACATATTTTACAATGTTCCTTGCTTTTGGTTTGTGGGCTTTGGGAACTTTGTTTTGTTTAATTTTTTGTTTGGCGGAGACGATGAATTTCACTTGTGCGAATTGTGCGCGAATGCCCGTTCAAGTTGAACGCGTGTGGAAACAGAAGGAGAAAGTCAATTTGTTATTAATTGGGAAATGAGCTTCTTCCTTTCAAGATTCCTAAAATCCGAACTTCTAAGGACGACAGCTAATGAGTAGCCCTTGATTGTGGGCAATTAGAAGAGCTGAACAAATATGCTACCATTATTGGGATTGCAATAAAGGAAAGTACTTCAAGGGCACTTCAAATTATAATATAATGTATAGGTAATACAGGACAAATCTTGTTTCCTACTAATGTCAGAGTAAAGATTTAACGATGCAGTTAGGTTTTTGTTGTGTTTTTGTTGAATTTAAAAAAAATAAATATATTCTCCTTTAAATATATATACGAATATTAAAGTTTAATATACCACCAAAGGAGCTCACAAGACAATTAATTTGTTTGTCCTATTTCATAAAAGTTATTGGTAATTTAACAAATCTGTAGCAATTGTCAGACAAATTTTCAATTCATACGACTTATAAAATTATTGTTTAATAATAAAAAAACAAAATTCTGCTTCAATTGTTATAACGTATTATTTAAAACAGTTCTTGAAAAAATCTTGCACATTGTTGTAAGTTTTTTGACAAAGTAAAAGTTTTTTTGTTTTTCTCCTAAATATACCGACATTAAAAATTTCTCGGAAATTGATTAACATTTCACTGGACATAACAATTTTTGTTTTTATCTAAATCAGTGATAAAGATAATGGTAAACAAATTTCGCACGAAACTTTCCTGTTCATCAAAAGTTTGGTTAACTCAATTGGTAGGTAGGTAAAAAGTTCAGAAGCACAAAATATAAGAATAGGTAGTGTTAAATAAAATTCACTTTTAGGTTAGGTATTGATTTGATATGACAGTAGGTACATATAAAAAAAAATAGAAAAGAAGTGGGCAATTTTTGCAAAAAAGAAGTTTTTCATAGTATTGTAATTGTTTTTTTTATTGGAAGTACGGTATTGAGCTTTACAAAAAAAAACGAAGACAGATCGAGATTTAAGTAATTATTTCTGAGAAATAATTAAAAAAAACTTTTTTTTTTTTGAGAAAAATCGAAGAAATACTGGATCTAAATTAGAATTATTTTGTTATGCTAAATATATGAGCGTTTTCGAGATGCAAAAAAAAAAACGGCCCCGTACTGTAGGCCCTTGTGAAGTTTAAACCAAATTCGGGCAGCCGTTTAGGCTGTAGGCCTCAGGAGCATACGGACAGAATTTGGAGACCTCCTTTTTTTAGTACCTCTATCATCCAAATGTCAGAATTGATTATCATTTCGAGTTAGAAATTTTGAACGAAAAGATCTATCTATTACCGTAGTAAGAGAAAGTTAAAAACATCTTTAATTGGCATCCTTAAAAATAAGGGTAAATATATTTCATTTGGAAATATTGAAGTACGTTAATTTAAGAAAATAATAAAAACAAATAATAACTTGTCGTTGAATCAAAATAATCTAACAAAATAATCGCTATATGCTAATCAATGAGCAAAAATGATAGTCAATGAAAAATTTATTTATTGGTTACTTTTTAGCAATTTCATTTTTAAATCGAGCAAACATCGCACTTGGTCAGAGCCAAATTTTGATTTCATCAGTTTTGTGGAGAAATGATTACCCAAAAATCACGAAATTCATATCAAGCAGTCGTGTGATTCGGAAATAAATAGATACACTTTTGGGCTGGGAATGAAAATCAAGTTCGAAATCTCTCCACTACACATACGGGGACGCAATGCGCACTCGAAGATTTAGAGTTGGTGGCGGAGATAGAAAGTTATGGAGGCTCCACTAAAGCATCCTATACCCTGGGGACCCTAGGCTGGACTTTGAAAACGAATAAATAAAAATAAATAAAAACATATCCGAAATTTCAACGACAGTTTTACACGAAAAATATGAGCTCTAGCCAGAAAGTATTAGCGAAATAGTTTAAATAGGTAGAACGACCCCAACATGATGTGCATTACTAGAGACAGCTAACTAGGGACCGATTTGTTTGGAGGGCGGTTTTCTTTAACACTCGGTCGACCCCAAAGAGCAAGTCACAAAGTAATTTGTCCCAACTATTGATCCTTTTTTGTGCACTCATTCAAATACTTCCTCATACGCTAATCAGACTCTCAACCATTTACTACATTTCGCTTATCACAAACGCAAACAGATACCCAGCATCTTCCTTAGCGCTAAACGCAAATTACTCGACCATATTTAGTCATTACCAGCTGTACTGACTGCTATTTAAAATGCCTTCCACCGCATTCAAACCGTTCTCGGCAAACTGACCACAATAATTTAAGCCAAAGAGACATCTCAATTCTGTCTTAAATTAACCCTAACTGATTGAACTGATTTCCAAGACCGAACAATAGCATCGCAGGCAGAATTTTCTTCGCCACCTGAGCCAGAACGCGCTGCGACGGAGAGTTACGATGGATGCAACTCGCCAACGATCGGTTCACATTGACCATCAGACCGACAACGGACGCGAAGCGCAGTAATCGATCGAAGGGTAATTTATTTGTGGCCATATATGAAACAAATGAGAATACCCAATTTCCAGACTTAATCTCGAAGGGCCATCGGACAAGTGGTCCGTCCGCCTCGCGTACAATACCTGCAGCACGAAGGCTGCTGGCTGCCTTTTCTTCTTCGTCCTCTATCTGTGATCCTGTGTAGATGGGAAAGGTGCACTCTGGCGTGGATTCTGATTCAATTAATGATCAAAATCCCCAAATTGTCAAACCGATATTAGCCTCAAATTAGTTGGCCTGAATTTATGTCCCCAAATGAGAGCTTCGACTCAATCGACGACAATGAAACGGTCCGCTGCTTAGATGAAGATCTATGATGGGGAGGAAGTGCCCTGGTGCTCGGGTTTAATTATCACCAGTGCTGCCATCAATCACCAGCGCTGACACATGAGCATATGCCCGCCCCCTGCGTTAGCGGTGTTGGTTTTGCTAATGATCACAGTGATAGCTTCTATACATACAATAGACGCACGAAACACCCACCCACTTAAACAAGTGCAACTCCGTTCAAGATATATACTTACACCCTGTGTTTGCCGCGCCGCCGGGATCGTGTTGTGCGTCGCAACCCATTATCACATTTATTTTTTGTTTCCATTTTAATTAAATGTTTCCAGTCCGCGGGATGAGGGAGCATTTTAATTTCCAGTTCGATTGCGCGGTGCAGCCGGTTACCATTTGTCATTGGCCACGATTATGATGAGTGAGGATGTGTTGACGGTGTCGGTGACGGCCGTAGCACCACGACGATCAGCGGCAGTTGTCAGTCAACGGATAGCACCCAGTGAAGACACGGTGCGTGGCGTCGTTATTAATGATGGACAGATCCCGAGTGTTAGCAGTGGTGGCGGTGGCGGAGGCCGAGGCGGCAGTGTTGCAATTATGCGAAGCAGCGAGTGTGCAGAGTGGTGCAGTTCGTCCGACCACGATGGAATCCAATAATTGGCATTTTCGTGAGCGATGCCGTGAGTGGCAGGTATTTGGTGGTGAGCCAGAGGTGCATGAAAAGAGAAAGAGAAAGGAAACGTGTGATTAGTTGAAATGTGGTAATTATATACAGCGGCAGGACAATGGGACAAAACCAACTGTCGCTGTTCACAGTTGTAGTTGGCATATAGTCGAATGGGGACAGATAGATCCGAAATCAATTAAAAGATCGGAGATAGCCTACTACTCTAATATATGTGATCCTATTCCCAAGACATGTTATCAATGTAATTACAATGAATTAGAAGGAAACCCAAAATAGAACATTGATTGCTGTTTGATGTGTTTTTGTCCACTTGTAGCCGAATGACAATGGAATAGCCTCTTTATCCTCGGCAAATAATCAGAACTAAGCCGGTGGCATGGAGACTGCAAGGAGGAGGGTCGCATTCAAACTGTTTATCAAACGCAAACAATCTTAATGACATAAATACACAGGAGCCGCGGCGACAGCAGCAGTGCCGTCGGGCTGGTTCCGAGGAACTGTTGAAACCCCAAATTATGCGGATTATTAATTTAAGTGGCCCGTTAAGGGTTTGCACCCACCCTCGCATGTATCGAATGAGTGTGTACTTAAACGATGACGACGAAGGAAAACAATGACATTGTTTGTTTTGTGGAGGTTTCTCTTTTTTCTGTTTTTGTTCTGCTTCAAGTTGCTCGTTGACTTTTCGATGAATGATGGAAACGTAAGCAGGTGGAAATGTGCGAGGTATTTTCATTCGGGCTAATTAGAGGATAACAAGGTTGCGTATAAGTGCGGGGCACACGGTATATTCAAAAGGAGAAACCGACCCTGGGGCGGTATACCGAGTTTGGGTCATACTTTTGAAGTAACTTGTATAAGTACAGTGCAGGGGCTGAAGGCTATTATTGGAATTGTGAATAGAATGTGTCTTCTGAATGTCAGTGGAGTCTTTAATTAGTTTATATTTATTGTACGTCTGTCTATAACTGGGAGTCTCTTGCAGTCAGTTTTCCGGCAAAAAATATTTCATGCTGATGTTATAGATGTGAGCGAAGTGGTTCAGTGTGCATTCTGGACTACTAAGCGAGAGGTCAAATTACATCCTAGCGATTTTTCCAAGGCCCCAGATCTTGCGAAGTCTGACAAGCATCCAAACGTATAATTGTCTTTGAAGAGCTTCTCAATGTAGCCGTTCGAACTCGGTATAAAGTTGTAGGTCACTCCTTTCGACGCAAAACAAAAACTCACACAAACGAATTGTTGTGAAAAACCTGTTGCGCGAACGTTTTTTTTTTTTTTTTTTTGATTTTAGTCGATACCAAATTTTTCCGAACATTCGAATGCCGAAATATACATCAGGTTATTTATTTTGGATGTGGAGGAATCGCCGGCGAATATTTAAAGAAGGATCGCTGGCGAATGAAAAAAAAATAGAGTTTTGCTCTATAAAATTTTTAAAACAAGCTCAACTATATAATCACAAAATAAAACAATTAAATATGCATACAAAATTTAAAACAAATTTTGTGTCAAACTACCCAAACAGGATGCAATACGTAACGCTGCAGCCCTACCTTATAGATTTCTGGTACTATTGATGCGGAATTTTCTCACGAATTTTCTCACAGTAAATATTTGTTTATTAACTTTAAAAACGCATTATTTTTTGCAAATTTTTGTTATCAAATTTTTCCAGCTTTTAACTGACTGATCACAATGGGGCCGCAATGGTACTGGTATGCCAATGTTGCCACTTGTTAAAGTAGAGTGCACGTGAAATAACAAAATTAATGTATACCACACAGAAAGAGTATAAGACAGCCTAGTGGGTGAATATAGATATCCAGTCAGCTTCGAATTGTCCTAAAAGCGTCAAGGTTTGCTTTTTAAATGTTTTGTTGCTAAAAATCACGGACAAATTTATCGAATTTAAAAACAAATTAGCCTGATTTGTGATTTTAATAAATATACCTACATATAAAAGAACAAGACAGCGAAGCGAGCAACTAATTTGCATTTATTATCTACATCTAATCTCTTTGGAAAAACGTCGATCGCCTATACGTGATTTAAATAGAAAAAAAAAACATATATTCCAAATGCATTTCAAAAACGCTATCTTCATGTTCCCAACGTCACCGAAAAAGCAACAAACAAAGGACTTACTACCAATCCATACGCAGACATTTTTCAATGGAATGGGATAATGTTGGATCTATCACATTAGAATTTCGTCAAACAAAGTACATACCTGGGAATTATTTGTTTTTTAATCGCTATTTAATTGCGGTATTTTTGATTTTGTCGGTCGTCGAGAAGTGGTCGATTTTGAGGTGGACCTAGCTTACTTTCCGTCCATTTATATGCCCGATTTATTGTTCTGGACAAATGTGAAATATTTTCCAATCGAATAAGCCGTTCGCCCGCAATTAACATTTGCAGATTTTTCAAATCCCAGTTCGCACTACAACTCTTTCGTTTTTTGAGGAAAATTAAAAAAAATATTTTACATAAAATATTGAAAAATGATCTTCTTTTTATAGCCTTTTTTCCATTCAATAACTCTAAGTGGATCAAACAGTGAAAAGTTCATTTTCCAATCCACCCTTTTGCTTGTCCAGATGAAGAATTGTCATATCTTCCAATCTATGTCCTTGGGAAATGTTGCAGAACGCATTATTTTCAAAACACTGCTTCCGTTTACCGAACTGCTTCCGTTTCGCGAACAAACAAACGGATACCGTACAGGTATACCGAGAATCGGCAGGCAATACAAAGGATTGCAGTTGGTTACATTAAAACGAATAGATATACGATAAGAACAATCGATAATAATCGGTACTAGAGGGCACTGCTATATTTCTATGTATGTTAGCATACTTTGAATTGTATTAACATTTACTATTTTATATTGAATTTTGAGAATAAAGAAAATAATAATAATAATAATATATAAAAAACAAATGAAGGAACCAATGAGTAAAGAAAGACGTTCCAAAGGGTTCCGTTCTCGAGCCTGAACTTTAAAATTATACGACATAGTATCTTGTGACTTGAGACTGCTAAAAGGGGTAACAATTATAAGAGTCGGCGGCGATAAAGCGACAATGGTGACCTCTAAATATTCACTTTTGAAGACTAGGTAGGTTTGCATTAGGATCTGTCAAATAATGGCTAGAATTAAAGTGCCTAGAATTGGCAAAGCCGAAGGCGCAGGTACTGCTTATAAAGGGTGTCCCATAATTGACACAAAATTTAATTTTGATATAAAATACAGATTTTTTAATTAGAAAGCTTAAATTTTTTTTGATTCATAGAGTATAATACAGATTTGGCTTATGTATGGAATAGCACAACGGATAAATGGCCGCCACGGCTTTGCTGGCAAGTACGTATTCTTTTATTGACATTTAATATGACCGTTTCGCATAAATGTGGCTGAAGTTCATTAATACATCTCCCAATTTCCTCTTTCAATACATTTGTGTTCGACAACCCCAAAGAAAAAAGTCCAATGGCGTTAAATCTCAAGATCTGGATGGCCAATTCTGATCGCAAAAACCGCCGATTACACGATTAGGAAATGACTGATGCATCAATTAAATAATTTATACGGTAATATGGCTGTATGTCTTGTTTAAACCACATGTTGGTCACATCCATATCTTGTAATTAAGGCACAAAAACCCTGTATAGAGCTTCACGAAATGCCCAACTCTTGACTACGGTGCCGAGTTAATGTTCTTGGACATGCAGCAACACTCACGATCTGTTTCGATGTTTTCTGTGGAACGACTTGTGACCGGACACCCCGAGTGTTTAAGATCACTAATTGATCAAGTCTCCCTGAATTTTTCAATTATTCTCTTCACAGTTGATGGCTTTAAATCACTATGACGTCCATATTTGGTACGAAAATTGTGGACTGTAGCTGATAAAATGTCCTTATTTTCAAAATATTGCTCAACAATTAAAATGCGTTGTTCTTTCGTATAGCGCTCCATTTTTAATAACCCCGAACTGTAAGCTGTCACATTGTTATCCTTTTTTCCTTTGGTATCAATGTACTATAAAATGGCGCAAAATTCAAATTTTGCGTGAATAATTGGGCTAAAGGGTGCCGAATAAAGGAGAGAATTTTAATGCTGTCCGGAGCGTTGCAACTCAAAAGGGTTTATTAAAACAATTACGGATAACAGGATTTGAATGTCTTATGGAATATATTTTTGGAGAAGCTTTCTAAGGTATTTTCTTCGGAATGCTTATCAAAATTTGGGGAGAAGTAGCAGGGGACTATTATTTGCATCCCCAATATGAGCGCGGATCGCAGATGTTGTAGATTGACTGTAATTCTTTATCTATGAACACAGTTATAGGTCAAGTTAAAATTAGGCAGCGAACGTTTTGGCAGGTATGATCCATATTAACATACTAGCTGACGAAGTAAAACTAATTCAACAAGTCGGAAGAGCCAGAAATATGGTAGCGGCGAAAATAAAAAGTCACGAAAGAGCTATTTTAATGTCAATCGTAAATTGGCAACAGCGATTAGGCACTTCAGAATAAGGCAGATGGACGTATAAAGTTCTTGCGAGAATAAATTATCAGTTTGGCTTTTGACCACATTTTTGCCGGGGATAAGCGTTTTGCCTTATCCAGACGGCGTCTTGTACCCATGTCACGAAGTCCCAAAAACGTATGGCATCAGAAAACCAATAGTTTGCCTTCCACAGACCTTCAGTAAGCACTCGAAACTACCCTAAAAAAGTTCTTACTTTGAATAAAGATTACATTGTGTAATCATATTATTTCGAATGCTTAAGAAGCTGTTTAGACCGGTTACCTCTGTTACATATTTTATTACACCCTTGCAAAATACATAATTGACGAGTACTGCCAGCAGCACACGCACGTGACGATTCAATTGCAAAATATTACCCGCCAAAAGACACTCTCAGCCATTACACTGCTTGGGGACGATTGTCTGACACTTGTAATTACTGTCCAAATTGACGTAATGAATGAGCTCTGAAAAATTGCACGAAATCACTCTTTGTCTCTCTGGCTGGCCTCGTTGCTTCCCGGCGCGCAACGCGGCGTCAAAAATGCTTTTCCTTTCCTTTTTCTGCCAACTATATGTGTCGGCATTTATGTCAGGCTCCTTTCAAAATATCCACTGAAAGGATGATACACACTTCGACAGGTGTATGCATTTTAAGCGTGGACGAATTGATGAGGGTTGCATGCCAATGAAAGGTTATATTGATACGAGCCAACAGGTGATTCAGATGGATTATTATTATTAAGTTATTAACGAGGATAGCACTGCGCTGTTTGTGTCTGTTGTTATATCCACTCAAATAAGCATATAACAAGGTGGCAATGGCCAATTTTCTGATAATCTGATGGATTGCTAAGAGAGGAGTCCTCTTTATATCATCCATGTTGTTGCTACTTGCAAGTGACTAATGAGTACGTAGATGTCGGTAATAAAAACCAGATCCACTGGTACGAGTATGTGGTATGTGAGGATCAGAATATGAGACCACATATAAAATGGTGACTTAAGTATACTTTGGCAGTGAGGTCCCTTATCATTATAAGGACAGTGATCGATTCAATAATAATTGCTTGTGGAATATACGGAAATATTGTAAAAAGGGCATCAAGTTGGAACAGCGAACCTAGACGAAGAAGGGTGAAATAAAGGTGTTAAGTAGACCGGCATATATTTCTAAAGGGGGAACCCGAAATGAATGACAGTTCAATAACGCTCAGAACTCTTTTCTAAATCTCCACGATTGGGACTCAAGTGGAGACCCGTTGCTACTTCGGCAAAACAATTGGGTTCAAAACTTCTATGGCCTACAAAACCCTTACCCTGCCAGCTCTGCTTTGTGCTGCCGAGGGATCCTAGTTCCTATACAGTTCATCCGATTGTTATGACTTATGCGACTTTGAAACTTCTGACACAAAAACCTTTGCTTCAGCGACGAAGGAACGTATGTCGGACTTTATTTATTTAGTTAATAAAAAAATAAAGAAAAACCCAAATAAATAATTTAATAACTAAATAAAAAAAATATACATAGCATCGGGTTCATAGGACCATTGCTTTTTAAAAATATTACCTTTTTTTAAATTTTGCGCCGATTCCAAAACATTATTAGGAGAATTATGCTCTTGGATTTTTATCACAAGCTGTCGAAAGGTAGGTATTGAACAAAAAAAAAAAATCGTTAAACGCTATCGAATCTCAGAATCCAGCACCAACCACTGAGTCAGCAATTTGTGGGCACGATTTATTTAAGCTATAAATCATCTGTCTGCTTTCTGAAACCTATATAGAAACTATGTTCAAAAAGATATTCAGCTAGATTTTCAGCAAAGGCTCGCTTTCTATTAGCAAAATCCAACCAACGGTTACGAAGATCTAAATGAGCCTCATGGGGTGATGCACGCGAAAAACTTAAAAAAAAAATTCTTGCAGTTGCATGTGTTCAAAAAACACTTGCGAAAAAACGTTGCAATATGAGCGGGGTGTTAGTCTAAACAGATGATATATAACAATTAAGTCGAAAAACTCTTAAGTCCGGTTAAGTGAGCATTTTTGAGTAGCGCTATCACCCGAGCTATCCTTTTGGTTTTACAGTGGACCAGGAGGTGATTTTGTTAGAATAAACAGTACCGATTCAGAGTGGCTACCTTTGCACTATGATCTGTTCTTGTTTTTGACATGACTGCACAGGATTTTATATAAAACATCAAAGAACCTATTCCCAAAAACCTTCTCGCGCTAAATTTCAGCGTCTCTAGTGTCCACTTCGTTTCTCCACACCAAAGATAAATGGTCGCTAAATCATTAAACATGATATAGATGGGAAAAAAAAACATATCTTCATGGCAGATGTCAGTAAACGTAATTTTAATTATACACACAATTAGAATTTCGAAATTCAGACTTCAAATACATCGCAATATGTAAATATTTCCAGAACAATTCATACAACAAAAGTTGTTAAATATATTATGATATATAATATAAATAATTTCTGTAGTAGCAAGTGGAAGACGACACGTTCCTTCGTGTCGGGTAAATCTCTATTTGCATTGGAATTTTTCTGCAATTTCCATATTTCTGATCGTTCCTCCACAAGCCCTGGAAGTTTTTTTTTGTTTTTTCATCGCCTGAAAAGGAATTTTTGGTTTTGCGTTTTCTTTTACTTATCAACCAAATGTATTCTGCGGTTTCTTCAAAAAAAATCCGAAGTAAAAATAACACAAACTTTTTCCTCCGTTTTTTATGTCAAAATTTATCTTCGATTTAATGTACCGGGCATTTATTTCGCGAGCTAAATGAGTGAAGACTTTTCATCGGCCGATCTACATAATGTTAAGAATTTAGCGTGCAAAAAGGATTATGCTTTGCTAAACTGCCAAGCTAAATTTTATCATTGTAGACATTTTTGTATGGGAGATAAAATTTAGCACAAGGAGGATACTAGGCTTAAAGGTCGAGTGTGCATGTTTACTGTATTAAAAAATGGGTTACAATTAACTAAGTCTCTGTTGAAAAAACTACCGAGATAAAAAGGTTAAATGCATACTGGGTAAAAACCACACTTTATCAGTTGTTATCAACAAAGTATCTAGATAAATATAAACTAGTTGCTTAAATTCTACAGAGTTAGTTTGTTATTTACAACCGATAAAATTTGTAGGAAATTGATAAATCGGTTTTTAACCGAGTTTCCTTCGAAGAGTTGACTCGGTTAGCCTTAATCCAATAACTCTGTAGGAGGAACTGTAGTTTTTAAACGAAAGTTGGTTGAATTTAAGTAAGTGAAACGGCCTCTCTTGCACGTCTTCTAGAACCAAAGAAAATCTTCAATCAATCCCAGAAATGCTGTTATCACTCCTTTTACCAAATAAAGAAATATAAACACTTCTGTAAAAAGACCGTTGAGTGGGTATATACGTCGGCGAATGACTTATATTTACCTAAAATAAAATGGTATAAATTTAAACTCCGTCATAAACAACAAAATGACAAAAGCAATTGAAACTTTATGGAGATGATGTGGCTTGAATGTTAGAACCTAGGGTTCTTTCCAAAGTTGAAACACTACACAATGATCAGTCTCGTTAAAAACAAAATATGTCTGGTTAAGACTGCCATCAAACCGGTATAAAAGGGTCGAACGACTTGCGTCATTACTGCCCTACAGCTGATAACAAACGAACATAAGACTAACAACCCCTGCGGCAAAAAGAAACTAAGAACACTTATTTAAACACTTTTTTTTTGGAAAAAAATGTCCACAAAGTTAACTGACATTTGCTGCAGTCTCTTATAGAATCACAGCAAGCTTGTCGCACTGCGGTATTTTAAGTTTTTATCAATGTTCATCCACACACTTACTACATCCTACAAATCCCATTCATTGACTTAAAATAGAGAAGTGTTCTGTACAGATTTCACATGACACATTTCTTTCTAATCTTTTTAATTAAGCCCGATAATTATCAATCTCAATAGAACTATGGAATAAGCTGAAACTATCGCCAGAAAGTTGGCTTGAAACTGTCATAGCTTCGTGATAAAAATAAGTTGCAATTGAAATACAAAACAAGTTTTTGCACAGCACGTGCAAATACGAGGGTCCTTAAAGTTACTTTTAGAAGATTTCTGCCAGCACAAGTACAAAAATCATGCGTAGAGCTATTGGTTCCAAACAAGTCCCAGTAAGTTATTGTGGTGCATCGTAAGGACAACGATTTAAAAGTTGACCATTTCAAATTTCCAATCGAAAGAGCCCCCCGAACTTCTATATCCCGGGATTCACATATATAGATAAAAGTACTTCATATATGCAAATACAAACCTCCACGTCATATCCGGTGATCCAATTAAAGCACTTGCATGTGTTCAGCTCAGACCGTCCTTAATACCACTACTCTATAGCCCCCAAACACCCCTAACTGATCCACTTTGCATTCCTTTCGACCAGCTGCGAATGTATGCAATTCCGAATACTACTCATTTATTAAATTCAATTAAATTTTAAATTACACCACACGTGGGCATGGACAGCAGGCATCTACTCTAAACGCGATCACCAGTTCGTCCTTAATTACAACTCCTCAACTTACCGTAGTAGGATCCTGAAAAGAAAAAAAAGAAAGACTCTCGTTAATGTTTGCCTCAAACATGAATAACACTGAATAAAAGTGCAGGCAACTGGCCTGACAAAAAGAACAAAAACACAGTAATTCCCCAGAGAGACGAAGAGAATAACACAATATAAATCAGAAAGAAAACACCAGCACAAAAAAAGCGTTCTAAATCAAATGCTGTCGATTTGATTTCGCTTTGTCGCCTACCTCCTGCCTGCGAGGCCCCATCAATATATCTTCGGCGAACGTCACCTGGTTATTTACGATGCAAATCAATGAATTAAAAGAATGAGCCAAACGACGACGTCCGTTGACGGCCGTAAACCTCCCAACCAGAAGACAATTTCATTAATGAATCAGTCCGTCTCTGCGAGTCCAGCAACCGACCCACCACCGCCACACCGACACCATACAAACTGGTGGTGCCCTGCACTCTGACTCAGACTGCGCTCTCTTAATCACCACTTAAGATGACCATAAATTGCCATAAACATTCCCTAACCGACTCTTTCGGGTCTCATGCCCTTAGCAATAAATCAATAAACCAACCAAAATAATAATAAAAAGTAAATTAATCATTTTAAATATTTATTCATTCCTGTGGTCGGCCGTTTATGTAGGTGAAGTAACATCACTTAGTCGCAGCTCCCATCGGGCACACAATGGCCGGGATGGGATGCTCTGCGCGCACAGTCGGCGAATGGCGACTGGAATGAGTGTCCAAGCGCCGCTTATTGCTACAAGTGGATGCTTCTGCCGGACAGGCAATCAGCTGGCTGAAGGCAGATCAGTGCAGCAAGTGTATGTGCCAAAGGATGGACGGGAGCCAACAGCGACACAGCACTGACGGCTGTAATCCTTGTATTTGTTTTTGTGTGCGCTCGCGCACTAAAATGTGCCATAAAAATTATCCTTATAGGAAAATTAAGAGGGCAAATTGGCCATAAACTTGGTGAAGCAGGAGGACGGAGTTTTTGGGGGGTCATGCGGGCCGGCCAAACAAGCAACTTTATGATAGTCAAATACAAAAATCTCTCATAAAATGAAATCCAATTAGTCAATTCGAGGAGGCAACATCAGCCGAGCAGTATATAGTTATTCAAATAAACGATATAAGTGCCTTGCCTTGCCTTACTGTGGCCTTTGAGTTGTTTTTGGAGAATTAGAGCGCCGACTTCGATGGTGGGTAGTCCTTCCTCAAAGGTAGGTGGGGAGTCCTTTAGCGGGGGTTTATAATTCCGTGTTCGACATGATTATGAGGTCGACGACGGTTTATAGCTTTCGTTGTTTTCCTGGTACAATGCAATTATGATGTGAGAAACTATCAATGGACGCAAGCGGGAGGGCTAATGAAATAGAGGGAATTATTTTCTTTAATTAGAGATAAAGAGATTAATGAGAGCTGGAAAATTACGGATTTTACAGCACGAAACTGAGGAGAGAGAATTGTATTTTATTAAGGCGAATTCAAAGAGAGATAGTAGTGAAATATTTTCGAAATTCCATATGTGTGCCGTAAACGACCTTTGGAACCTTTGGATTTGCATTCAAACAGGACACTGTTTTTGGAGTTGTCAGTCGTTGGTGTACTGAATTTAAAACCCCTAGAAAAAAACACAATTTACGACTTAAGGTTTCTACTAAGTCTTTTCATTTATATCTATAGCCCACAGAAATCACCCATTTTGAGCTCAGAGAGGGTGCAATCATTTTAATTAAATCATTTAAATTAAAGAAAGTAATTCACACATTTCGAATCATTTTCAAGAAGTTGGTGCCTTTAGAATTTCATAGAACTCAATGTCCCCAAAATTTAGGCTACATGAAATTTAACCCCAATGACAAAAATTGCCCCACAACAAAAATGGAAAATTGACCCAAAAATTTGGGGGGCCTTGTTTCCAAATCTTAAGAGGAATCCTGTTTATATCTCTATTCCCATTGATTGTTTTTTAGTTTTTAAACCGCATGTACTTAAACGAACATACTTAAACTATTTACATACAGTTTTTCAAAGCAGAAGACGTCTTAATTTTTGTTTTTTTTGACATGAGATTATTTATTTATTTATTTATTTCATCTTATAAGTACAACTTATTTTAGATTACTTTGCAATAATTTACAAATGTTACAAATTATAATTTACTTAAAACTACAGATTTACAATGATCTCTACTCATATTAAAATCTATTAGGTTATTGTATTTATTGTAATTTACGCAAGCCATAGTGATAGGATCATTCAGACCATAATTAGTTCTGTGTCTAGGTGGCATAAAGAAAAAATTTTCCCTAGGTCGAAGAACACGAGAAGGAGCATATATATTAAATAATGACAGCAAAAACGAACAATCGATGTGGCCAGTTAAGACGTCATTGGCAAGCATTGCGGAATAATAAATCCTTCTTTTAGAAAGAGGTTTCAAATTTAATAAGGAACATCTATCGTCGTAGGTTGGAAGATTATTATTCCAGTCGAACTTTCTTAGAGCATACCTAGTAAACCTTCTTTGAATTTTCTCTATGCGAGATTCAGCATTGCTGTAAAAAGGATTCCAAACAACACAGCAGTATTCCAATATCGAACGAATCAAAGTATTATAGAGAGTTTTAAGTGTATATGGATCATTAAAATCTTTGGAGTTTCGAAAAATGAAACCTAGCATTTGATTAGCTCTGCCAACTATGTAGTCAAAATGCAAAGAAAAGTTTAGTTGAGTGTCAAAAATGACCCCCAAGTCTTTTTGGTCTGAAACTCTACTCAGTGTTTCGTTTTGTATTTTATAATTAAAAAATATAGGGAACTTTTTTCTACTAAAAGTAAGAACCGAACATTTCTTAATATTAAAATAAAGGCCATTAAGAACACACCAATTATTTAAACGGTTTAAATCATTTTGTAACGCTAAGACATCTGACATACAGTTTATGGTCTTGTAGATTTTTAGATCATCTGCGTACAAAAGACATTTTGAGCTTGATACGATAGAAGAGGACCAATATGACTTCCTTGGGGAACACCCGAAAAATTACGAATTTCATTCGAAATTTTAACAAATTGTTTGCGAATGGTCAAATAATTGCCAATCCATTTTAAAATACTGGAATGAATTCCAAAAAGTTTAAGTTTATTTAAAAGAACATTGTGCTGCACACGATCAAAGGCTTTTGAAAAATCAGTATATACGCAATCTACTTGGAGACGTTTTTCAATATTCTCTAAACAGTACTTGGTAAGAATAACCAAGTTTGTAGCGGTTGACCTACCACTTACAAACCCGTGCTGAAATTCAGAAATAAAAATGCGAACAACTGAGTACAACTTTTTTTTAACAGCCGCCTCGAATACTTTAGGAAACAGTTGCAGCTTAGCTATAGGTCTATAATTCTCGATACATCTCCGAGAACCCGATTTAAAAATTGGAGTTATGAGCGAAAATTTCCAACAGTCAAGAAACTCGCCAGTAGATAAGGATAAATTAAATATAATCCTTAGTGGATCAACTAGGCTAAATTTGCAATTTTTAAATAACAATGGTGGATAGTTATCGGGTGCTACACTAACAGTCGAGTCTAGTAATGACAATTCAGAGAGGATTTCATCATTTGTTAAGGAAATATGACCAAGGTCAGTTATATGCACCGACTGACCCGAGAAAATCTGAATCCACATCAATATTTTAATAAACCATAGCAAGTGAGCTTAATCTTGCATTCCCCATAACGCTTCGGGACACGTTTTAATCCTTTTCATAGTTTAATAGGTTCTTTCAACACTAGCTGTGGTCACTGAAAGCGACCGTAAGCAAGAAGTTTATACCTCTTAAGTAAGTTTTGTCACATATATCAACCAATTTCAAAACTTCGGTAAACTCGACGATATTTTTTCGCACAAAATAATGGACTCAGCTTTCACAGCTGACAACGAAATTGCATTATCTCGCTCGCTCAGCTGCAAAACCTGGGAGAAGAGCCTGAAAAGATGGTAGAACGTCTTCGTTGACCATGAATCTATCCAGGAATCAGTATAACCACTCTAAAACAGGTTTCAGTAGAAGAGGTTTCTGGATTGCAACGTGTTGTTTGTTTCAATTCAACTTAAAACAAGTACTCGGCAAGTTGGGATGCGGATTGAAAAGCCTCCCAGAAGAAATTCTTCAACCCCTCAAGCCCTCCCCCCATTGGCTACGTGCCTGCCTGAGGACGATAGTAGAATTTTCATGGACACAATTTTAGATTGTGCCACAGGGTTGCTTTAAGCTACTTTTAATAATTTACGTGGAATATTTCGATAAGGTAAGGAAACCCTTCTTACTCCAGGGATGCATTGCGCAAAGAACCTTAAAATAAATAAATAATTGGCGCAACAGGTCCGTATGGACCCAAGCCTAGCTTCTCACAACCATTCGTCTTGTGTGAGTTTTTTTATTTTTGGGACGAATGGAAGGGATCTACAATTTTATGCCGAGTCCAAACGGCCAATTGAGAAGCTCTTTCATGACAGTTATACTCTCGGATGTTTATCAGAAGTTCGCGAGAGGTGGCGCAGCGAAAAAAATCTTAAGTTGGAATTTGGGTTTTTCTCGGGATTCGAACCTGGGACCCCTCGCTTAGTAGTCCAACACACTAACCACTAAGCCACTGCGCCACCTTAGCAAAGAACCTTAGGGTGTAGCAAAAAAAAATTACCCAAGGTGAGACAATTAAAAATTCGAGCGAATATTCTTATTTTTTGCTACGCCGAGAGGATCGATTTGTGAGAATACATAAAGATCCTTAAGGAAAATATTTTTCAAGGAAAAGGTTCTTTCGACGACGACCTAACATAGTCTGCTTACCTTGCAGACGTTTAAACCACGCAAAGAGTGTCTTTTAAAGCATATTGCAGAAGTTTCAACATATCCAATAGAAGAATTATCTAAAAATATGGAGGGAAAGTACGATAAGTCCAATGAATTCTTGAGATGACGAGGCACTTTTATTTCGCAGGGTTTAAGAGGAGACCATTCGTTTCAGACCAGAACAAATTTTTTGATAAAATTAACTAAATTTCTGTTAAAACAAAAATAATAATAAAATAACTACCGATATAAATGCATATACTGTTAAAAAAATCACACTTTATCCGTTGTTATGAAGACAAGTTTCTAAACAAGTTTGTATTGTATTGTAAGTAATAGGCCCTGTACACTGCGACCAGAAGGGATCTATTATGGTCTCTGTTATTTAATCCAGGGAGCTCTTTATAAACCTTAGTACCCTTCTTGGTTTTATGTTTACTATATCTGCAGGACTTAAAAACGCCCCCTGCATATGGATCGTTTTGCCCCTTGCCACAGCAGGGCTTTCGCAGAGTATGTTTTCCGTTGTATCCTCCTCTTCTCCGCAGAGTCGACAGGAGTCATCGTCAGAAAGTCCCTTTTTTTTTAAATGGTATCTTTGTGGCCAGTGACCAGTAAGATAACCCGTTAGGATCCTTAGATCTTCCTTGCTTAGCTCAAGTAACTTTTTTGTTTTACTACGAGCTGGGCTTATGAATCTTTTTGCCTGCCTCTGTCCTTTGCATTTCGTTCAGTATTCGGCATTGTGATTATCTTCCCGTTTCCTGAATTTTGAGTGTACGTAACTCAAAAGTAACCGCAAGTAGGGCTCAGGACCAGTGAGCAGGCGTGATGCGCCTCTCCAGGCAATACGCTCGTTCATTGCTCTCAAATCCCTCATGACCTGGTATCCAAGCAACGGTGACTATGTTGTCCTTGGCGAGATCTTCGAGGAGATTGAAACATTCCAAAACCAGCTTTGGCCCATAGAGTAAGTACGACCGAGAAAACTTATAAATCGGTTATATTTAAGCGAGTTTCCTTAAATAACACGACTCGGGTTTTCTTTGCATTAAACTTACTCTGTAGGAGCTATATTAACAGTATTACTTGGAAGTTTTTAACCGAAAGTTGGTTGATTTTAAATAAATGATTTTTTTGAGTGCAGCATCCGGACTCTTCCAATCTAACGCTACAATGCTTTTTTTTTAATACAGATCCACAAACAGAATATTAAGAATTACATTGAGGGCCTCGGTCGGACTTGATCGTAGGCCCCACGTGACTTCAATTTCAGCGGTTCTGTGGACTCTAATTTAGAGTAAGTAATATAGGATTTAACGTACTTGTACATCCAGCGAACAATTTTGCGCTGAAGTCCTCACTCCTTGCCGAACATTTTACTACATGCGTAAAAAGAAAAAGCTAAGCTAAACGATACTAAACTTCCAGTTTGGATGACTCCTAAGTAATTAGTACCAGTGGACAAAGAAGGATTTTGGTCCGAGTTTTGGTTTTGATAGTGAAAAGCATCAGTTCTTCTTGCTTAAGAAGTTCTCAAACAAACTTTTATAATTTTTTTTCAAACTTTGTATATGCTGTGTTTTGTTTGTTGACTATCACAGAAATTTAAGGTAGTAATATGATCAACTGTAGACCTACTGTGCGTGTTTTTTTTTTGTCGCACTAGGTGTGAAATAAAAAGATGGAGGCGAAAAGTTGAATCAAATGCTTAGGCTCATAAAAAACACACAACTTCCTACAAAAGTTCGTAAGTCACTACAAATCAAAGAAATGAACAGCCGAAAATAGTTGACGAATATGACAGAATATGACGAATATCCTAGGGAGAACGAACCTACAATTTTATGGTCGGATGTATTTTAAATGTTCACGACATGTACCGCAGTCGACAAAAAAAACTTGAAATGAATTTTTAAATTCCTTGTCGCAAGATAAGCGTTCCAATTGAAGAAAGTGTTTACATCTCAGTTTCGTAAATGCGATGGCCATGGATGGGTTGGATTAAGAAGACTCAAACCCCACCCCTGCACCTACCTAATCGGTTCTGCAAAAAATCCTTGTTAGATATCGCGCCCAGGTATTAAATGAGGGGTGCTTCTCCAACATCATTTAGAAGAGTGCCTTTTAAGTAAATCGGTCGCTGTAATGGGATCTGTTTACATTTTTGAGATCGCTTGTCATCGGTCGCGTAATTTACCTAGCAGTAGCCTTAAGCACTGAACTCCTTACAAATTTGTTGCTTATAATTCTCGGGTAATAATTGAAAACTTCCTGCGAAGACCCCCAAAATCGGCGTAGAAATAACTTTCCGTTTATAAGAAACAAAATTATAACAATCATAAACATCATCTGACTACTTGAATGCATTCGGTCGGTCCAGCAGCAATTTAGCGCAATTTGTTTTTCCGCCACAACTAAGCGTACCTTCGGCTCGCGTACGTGCCGAATAACGATCCAATTTAACCCAAATTAAATGAACCATCAGACAAATTATACGGAACGTTTTATCAGCAATATTAAATTTCGCGAAGGCCCCCCAACTGTATAGAGTGTTCGATTTAATGAATTTTAAATTGAACCGCTCCATTCATGGTGGAAGTTGTAAAAGCACTTGGGAATTAGCAGAACTAATTCGAACCTCATCGATTCGAAGTTGAACAGCAATTTGGCTCATGTTCCATAGGCAGCAGTGTCTCCCTCTGTCAGCACTTCATTTGATACTGTGTTGGCCGAAAGAAAAAAAAAAAAAAAATTCTTTAAATAGCGCACAACAATGAAGCAATTTTCAAGAGCAATCCGCAGCATACCAAATGCACATCCATAAATAAATTAATCAAGACTAATTCCCAGGGGACTTGCAAAGTATTCCAAAACCATACGACCACCGAACGAAGGAGACAATCTTCCACAATCAACTAATCAGAATAACTCAGCGACCAACCTTGAAAGCTGAGGAATCCGATGTTGTTGCGTGTCACTTAAATGCTACCTAAAAGTTGTTTCCCAGTTCCTTTGAATGGGCTATGGTTGGAGCGCACTATCGCACATGCCAGGCGGATACCACCTTCTCATATACCCCGCGCCATTCCGCTTGGCGAAAATGAATGGACAATGGTTCGGCTGGGCTCATCATTAGGCCAAGAGGTAGCAACAGCAGCAGTAGTATAGCCACATCAACAACTGACTAAACGATCTTCCTTAATTAATTAATTGCCAGGATCCAGGCTGCAGATAGCACTCGGGCCTTTTTAAATTGGGGACGGCGTTATATAATTCCGGCAAAGATAGATGGAACGGGCACAATCTCGGCGCTCCTGGTTTTGTCTCTTTTGTTTGGCCTATTTTCGCTGTCCACGATGATGATGATGATGGTGATGATCGCTGCGGTTTTCGCTGGTCAATGAATTACCAACTCATTTAGCGAAAGCCTTCTTGCCTGCCTGTATTTCTTTTCTTGTAGTTTCTGTTTGTGTTGTATTCCTTCCTCAGGTACTCAACTTTTATCAGCAGCCTGGGTTGCTGTGTGTGTGTCCTCGCCTTATAATGACAAACAATCGGGAGACTTCTTGTGAGGTTTGCCTCCCTAATTAATTCCAAAGTTTTTCATACTGCGGTGTCCCGATCTGCTGTTGCTACTGCTGCGGTCGCGGAGTGTTTCTTCTTGCTGCTTCGCATCTCGTGCATTTTATGTTAAAATCATCGGCGCTGATTTTGCACGAATAGTCCTCGACTCATTTTCTCGTAGCAGTTGCTCGTTGGGAGGTGGCAGCAGCGGCCATTAAGATTCAGTAAAAAGTTGGAAATCTCTCAATTAGTTAAGCAATTAAGTTGGACTTATTTAGAGACATCTCCCTTTGTTGTTGTGGTTGGGATTGGCGATTTAAAATTCAATTCGTGATCGATGTCATGTGAAACCACCCGCAGGAAACCACCCTGCTGGGGCCAGATATCTGAGTGAAACTTTGATTTATGTTTTGGTGGGTATTTCTTGCCACTAGCCTTGGGGCAATTAAGTCAAAATCCGGCTGCATAATAGAAGGTTATTGACAGATGGTTGAAACGGACCGAAAAATTGAAGGATGTTCACTGATGGCTTGCGGTATCAGTTTTCTATTTTATCCAAATGATCTATATTAGATAATTGATTTTCATTGTTTGCAACAGCGCATCAAATGCGGATGAGACCAAGGGAATTTATAGACTGCTCTAGTCAACCTGCACTTGAAACTCAAGGCACTGCAACCATATTGACAGACGCTGCTCTGAAACTTAGAAACTACAGGGTGGTGGCAACTCTGTAGAAAATTCCTTCCAAAATACTTCTCTGCAAGAAAATCGAGTGTTACTGACTTTCAGAGTTCGTTTGGAAATTTAATTTTTTGTTATATCTTAAATAGAAAGCCATGGCAGTCAATGCGTTGATTACTTTCTCTGAAAGTTTGAAATTTAATAAGTTTAACATATCGCATGTTAAAAATAATAATCTCCCACCAAAAAAAAAATTTTTTTTCAGAAGCAAACTAGAAAATCACAAAACTAAAAACCTTCAATGAGATACCTCAAGGAACATTGTAGAACTATTTTAATTTTTAAGATCTTCCGTATGCCTTATAAAATCCTAAGAAAATGTTTAACTTAGCTGTGCTTTTTATTGGAACCTATGGGTGGTTGTAAGTTGTTGCAAAAGAACATTTTGAGTAACGGCGTTCCATTCTTCTTAATACAGATGAAGTGCAGGAACATGAGTCACATAACCAATATGAAAAGCTGGGAATGCTATCATTGGCGGAGAGTTTATAAATACAGATATTACAGCCAAGAGAGCATAAATGAAAAAAAGAGTATCGGAGCCAAACCAGAGCCTTGCGGATCACCAGCATTTCAATGGTAAAATGAAGACTTGAAACCTGAATAACACGGGCAGAAGGGTAGCTTCTAATCCATTGTGAAACAGATGGATACATCCCATCAGCAAGAATTGCCAAAACAAAAGATTGATGTCAGATTCTGTCAAAAACCTTGGAAAATTTAAAGCGTATCAGTCCTCATTTCACTGACACTGATAGGATTTAAGTGGCTTAAGATATATGTGGGAATAACATTCTCATTTTCTAAGGCCCTGCAGCACAAATCGTTTCGCCGGGTCCAGCAGAATAAAACAGATTAAAAAGTTTACTCAGTATTTTTGCCAGAGAAGAAGAAGAAGAACACATCATGTTTCAAAATTTGTGAGGAATGAGGACTTATCTGGACTAGCAAATTCGTTAATGGTAATACCTTGCTACTGTCCAATAGGAAAGAGTATTTATCCGATGAGCTATCTGAGCGCTTACTTTTAAAAGTCAAATAGAATTTGTGACCACTCTAGGACAGCATTTTCAACAGTTCCGTCTTTAAACTAGGCGCCGTGAAATCCATACATTGTCAAAGATTCACTTCAAAAAGCCCACGATTGTCAATTAAAGGTTATGGAAGGGCAAAGAGCCAGACTTAATCTGGTTGTCATAGAGAACTATTTTATCAGAGCCAAGAGGAAGACAATCTGAGGGGAATTCAAGTTAAAGGCACAACTTTATATCATTAGGAAAGAACATCAAAGCGCCAAATGGATATCGTGACAAAATTGAGACATTGGCCATCTCGTCCGAAACTCTAAAGTTCGAGGTAAGTTAGATTGGGAGGGTTTTATGCACTATTTACATATTTAGAAGCGTTGTGATTAGCCGTGTTCTTATACTTGGAAGAGAATTTCAGTTGAAGCCGAATTATATAGAGAGTTCTCCCAAGACTGTAACATATTCGGGAGTTTTCCAGATATTTGGTAAAAAAAACCATAAACTTGCATGAATATGTGTACGACGTACTTTCCGGGTTGTTGAACATGGGACCCATCGCTAAAAGATCCATCACACACAAACGAATGATTGTAAGTAGGTAAACTTAGGGTTGCTTTTGTTGGTAAATCTTTTCAAATCTGGTTAAGGTTCCATGACGATCATGAAATCGAAGAAGCGTTCGCTTTGATGGAGGACAACCGAATCTTCTTTGGAATAAGAACTCTTCGATAAATTTCCTTTTCGCATCCGTAGGACCTTTATCCTACAGTTCTTTGCAAAGTTATCTCACATTTAGCTATTTCTCTAAAAGTGAAGTGATTGGTTCGTAAGTTAAACGAGCAGTCGGGTTTTTTTCCAATTAATTAATGATTTAGGGCTTTTGGTCTTTCAAAATAATGTTGTAAAAATGATTACAAAATTGAGAAGTATTTTCCTTGTTTTGGGGTCTTCTTGCATATTTTTGCAGGCATATTTCATTTTCTTATTTTGGTATCAAAACAAAATTCTACGAGAAGAAACGCGAAGTATACCGTTGATACAACGGCGCCACTCGTTTAGTGACGAAAAGTGCAGTGATCTTTACTGATTTTTTTTCACACGGAATGCCTTATGTGCCTTATGTGCCTCATTTCGCGTTTGGAATTTGTTTAAAAATTTTAAAGCTAAAATTAAAAGTTATTTGAAAACCTGTGCTGACTTTAAACTTTTGAAAATTAAAATAAATAACAAAAATTAAGAGTCAGTTTCGGTTTAAAAAAAAAAACTTTTAAGATTAAAAGTTATTTGCAAGCAGTCAAAAGTTTGCTCTGAATGCGACTTAAAATGAATGGCCCAGGCAGCAGCGGTGGATAACAGCCAAAACTATAATTATCCGTATTCAAGGCAAAACGTTCCAAATACAATTCAAGATTTTATTTAAAATAATAAAAAGCTTTACAGACAGTTTTGTTTCTTTTTATTGAATATTTATTGTAATTTGGGGCTCTATACATTGAATTTGGGGCCATTTTTCATTACTTTGAGGTGATATTTCATCTATTGCAAATTATTTATTTCGTTCATTCCAAAAAAGACCCCAATAATATTACATTGGGGTATAATTTCACAAAGAAAAATTAAAATTTACCCCAAATTATCAATGACAAAAGGCTCCAAAATAATGAAAAATCAAACCAATCAGACTATCAAACGTTGTTGTTGCTTACTATATACTTTTGTGTGGCCTTTTTAATTTTTTTTTGGGCCATTTTTCATTGGGGCATTATTTCATGGAGGCATTTTGACTTTTGTCTCTGACATCTTCAGTGTCCCGAAACACAACACAGCAGAACTGCTTAATATTTAATTGCTCTCATGGATATTTTGAATTAACTGACTGACTGTACACGTACTTTTCATTGCTAAAGGGTGAGCTGCATTTTTAACTGCGTTGATCAGACCCCGGATAGTACTACCCCATAGTAAAAACACCGATTGGAAGACTGCGGACTACTGAGTTCTACCGCTCCTGCTTCTTTTTCTGTCTTTGGCACATTTGTGATGAAAGTTCTAACTTTTAGCACCATAAAACCGGGCAAGATCCAATCCTGCGTTCAAAGACTTAAAACATTTCTTGTCAATATCATAATCAGTCAGCCGCATTATAACTTGCTCTGATTAAAGATGTATGCATTACGTACTGGAAGAACTACATTTCCAAGTGTTGGTCTCCAATAATTAAAGAGCAGTACAAATGGCGGTCATTTATGTTCCTATAGCAAAGAGCTCGATACGAGTAGTTGAGTGGGTTCAGTAGAGTTGCCTGTCCTACATGTGGTCCGCATTTTTTTGAGCCAAACATTTAATTCTCTGATGTACCCTATACCCAAACATTTAAATTCTAAACAGAGAGTTTCCTAACCAAAATTTTGGTAGGCACAATTTTCCGTAAAACCACTTGTGACTTACTTTTAGTAATATGATGTTAGCTCTATTCAGTTGAGGATCCTTGAACTATAGCCGTCGTTTTACAAACAGCTCATGAGTTTAAAAATAAACCTTGCACCATACCATAGCATAAAATATAACTTCGGTCGTTGGACCCCGCAATCAAATATATACACCGAAGGCTGCTATCACACCGACAACTCAAAGACTGTCAGAAACCTATAAGAGACATGCAGATCTTGAACAAGAATGTCAAATGGTATATATTAAAACATCATCAACTATTTACATACTCAGTTTAATATAAAATGTAAATGGCTGTAACGTCATTAAACATAACTGCATTAAATAAATATGACGTCCGTTAGAATTAAATGCCTTTAGTCGGACATTCTCCCCTTTTTAGCGATCCAAGTAGCTATACTACGGCTATATAGTCGGTCGGCATAGAGGGTGACAACAACTTCATATGCATGCAGCATGCGAGGATATTAAAATGTCTTGTCCACTTGTGTGCCAATAATAAGGACTCAACACTTTACGATTGAAATGTGTGATAACTGCCAACAGGGAATGACCATAAACGTGACAACAATATTAATTTCCACATACAGGCGCTAGGCGCACATGTTATCTATTCAAATAAAAGTGATATCTGCAACAGCAAGTGAGTGATTTCCTTAAATTAATTTAATTTCCCCTTTTCAGTTTGGAGGATACAAAGAGAACAAATTAAATCCCGTCATCAAGTTCCCAGTTCCCACATGAAGAGCAAATAATCTCGCACACGCCCCTTCCAATTAGGGAATTTCTCACTATTATACCCCCCTCGTTTTGGATGAAAATGAAAATAATAAATTTTCCGAAATTCCTAGTTGCTGCGATGATGAGATGGGCTGGTTCCAAACACTCGGCTCCGTTCTACTACCAGAAGTGGGACGATCTGTGGCTCTAGTCGATAGTGCGGAGGTTGAGTGCATTCGAAGCAGTTGAAATCGTATAAATTACTTAGTTGTCATGTACCGAAAATCCTTGTGTCAGCTGAAATGCCTAAGAATGGCAGAGACACATTGTCTCTATCCTTAACAAGGCAACAGCTCTCCAATATCACTACGCGCCAGCAGAAGAAGACGACGACACCGACGACGACGATGAAGAAGAAGAAACTTCAAGAGGCAGTGGCAGTGCGCCACAAGAGGAGAAACCGATCCGAACCAACAGGAGCATCCGATTCAGAAGCAGGAGCAGCACCGGCAGGGCACATAGATACATTTGACTAACAACAATTAATACCAAAAGATACGTACACAATGATAACATGTCAAATGGATATAAGCGATGAGCAGCCCCACTGTCTTCCTCAGCACTAAGCAACAATTCACAGGCAGGGAGTATGAAACCGACACTACCACTACTACTGGCATTGCCACACTACCCCCATGCAGTCGATGACGACAACGACAACGACGACAGTCATGTGAGAATTTCTTATTTGCAATCAAGGATGTATCCTTAAGTGAGTAATTTATATATTGGGGAAGCGAAAGACAATCTATCCAACCAGAATAAGAAGGCTCCCTAGTAAACTGGCAGGAACAAGAATTTGCGAACATCACTGCAAATTGTGTCTCAATCTGCAGTCCTTTTTCGTATAGTTCGCTTCTCCTGCCATATAACTATGCTGTCGGTCGTCTTCATTGTTGTTGTTGTTGTTATTGTTAGTGCTGCAAGTGACAATGAGAATAGAATTGCAGTAGTGCAACTGCGAAAGCAGAACACAACTTCCTTTCAAAAAGGAAATCCTCCCTCGAAATTCGTTGCGTACATACTGCAGGAGTAAATCAAAAGGATAACTTAATTAAAGACGGAACAGCTAATTAGAAACTGCGCCACTTTGATCGGCGAGGTTTGTTTGTCTAAATAACAAGACACAAACAAGGCTTGGTAAAAGGACTTTTGTGGATTCCATTTTCATGTCAAATGTCCCTAGGCGATGTGGATGGGTGGAATGTATACGTTGCCAATGGGGAAAAAAATGAAACAATTAGTCGAACAACCAAACGGCTCCGTGATTAATTAAATTGAAAGAAATGCTGCCCATAGGGCTACAAAAAGGGAGAAAGCTTTGGGCATCCGTGTCCACCTGTGCAGGGGTGAATATAATGATTGAATGAAGGAATGGAATCAAAATGTGCCTATACAAGAACTGTATGACACATAACTAATCGCAACTCTTCGGGGAATTTCTGTTGAGACATTTTTCAAGCCTCACCTTAGGTGGGGCACCGTTGAGCGGGATTTTTTGTCATTGGAAAGGCAGTCTCACATTTTTTATAAGAAGTTTTCTTTCTTGTTTGTTTGCAATGCCTTTTTAGCTTGTGTCTTATCCAAGAGGGTGTGCAAATGATGACGTTTCTAACTTATTTTCTATACCTAACTAGTAGATGGTATTGAACTATATTTTCGATTATATATTTTGTGATGAATGGTAGGCAGGTAGGTAGTTGGAGCAACAGGTCCATTTTTGCTTCTAAGAACCATTCGTTTTGTGTGAGTTTTTCATTTTTGCGACAAGTGCGGGAGGGATCTGTAATTTTATTCCGACTCCAAATGGCCATTTGAGAAGTTCTTCATGAGACTTTTACTCTATGATGGAATTTGTGATCACAACACACAATCTTATATGGAAAAATTTGTGAAAATTTTATAGGCACAGCGGGTTGCGAGAACTATTGAATTTGTGGGGGTAGTACCCTAGTTAGTTTAACCACTGATGAAGAGTCGACAGCTTTTTGTGTAAAAACAATATGAAAGAAGCCCCTTTCTCCCTGGTCGATCTTTCTCCAGACAAACTAATAAACTGGAATTGAAGTTCAACATTTTTTAAAACGTTATGGGCAGATCAAACATCTATTCTCGGAAGTATATACTTAAGGCACGGTGTGATCTCATTTAGAATATTTCTATCATACATCAAAACTTTCTTAAGACTCTGAGAAGGCTATAGGTTACACCTGCCATCAGTATTGGAATACAAATATTTTGACGAATCTGCAATTATGAGAAATGGAAAAATCTAACTTCACAATAATTTTTTGATTTTAGTAACAAAAAAGAAGAAGATCTGAATACAAAAATGATAACAAACAGCAAAATCAAGTGTGCAAAAATGTTTAAATTATTTTTTTAAAAGAGAACAAAATATGTTATTACAGACAAAATCTGAAGCGCAGATTTCTGGTTGCTAAAAGTCTGCAGCTAAGTTAAAAATCTGCACTTATGGCAACGCTGCCTGCTATACATGCTTTTTGAGATCTTTTCACTTCACTACTTCTATATATTTCGAAAATAATTCTAAATCAAACCAAAAAAAATAACCTAAGGCAGTAACATTTTTTTTTGGTCATGGTTCAGGCTTGGGGAGGTGAGCGTACTTCGAAAGTGTCTTTTTCTCTGTTGGGGCGAAACGAAAGAGAAGTATGCGTTTAACCACGACAAGCGTTATCTCAAGAAATGCTGAGAAGACTGCGATGGGACATCTGGACGTGGGGTGGTTTGACTAAAAATTTACTGCCAGTGGATCTCTTGACTTTCGAAATTTTTTTTATTCAGTTTGGTAAAATTGATTTCGCAAATAAATCGTGGTACTCCTCTAACACATTTTGGTGTTTTCTCTAGGAAGTGTATATCATTTTGAAAAACAATGTCTGCAAGTAAATCTACTGGGAATGTTTTTGTTTTTTGACACGCATTGCGTTAAAGCCAGACACCTGAAAAGGCTTAACATTGAGCAGAATGCAGTTTTTAATTAGTAGTATTCGGCCAACTCAATCTGGATTAAGGAAACGTCGAATTTACTCCTGGAAGTACCTACACCTGAATGCGACCCTGAGGTGTACATATCTTATTTAAATCTGTGTGCTATCGTACTAAAGAGTGCACTTTAAAGTTTATGTTTTGTAATTGAACTTGCCGCTGACAGATTCCAAATTCTCTATTAATGCTGATGTATACTCGTAGCTATACATATCCGCGATATGTAAATCGTAGCTCGAAAAACTTTTGTCGCGCACTCACTGAACGTTTCTGTCAGCCATTAGTATAGCGATAAAAAAGTTAATAAATTATTTTACCTGTCTTTCCACTACTCAATTAGCAATGACTCTGTAAAAGAAGTACTAAATTATTCCTATACAAAGAGGGCGACACAAAACAATTAATTACTACATCAATCCAAACAGATATCCAGCAGAGAACGATTTTAGAAAATATAGCTATTTGCAGCGCTCCAGAGTCTTAATTACCCCTACAGTGGTACTCGGTTTAATTTTTAACACATGCTTAGACATGTTAAGACATTTGTCCTTCATGGTGTCCGTACTCATACTCACACGCCTACTGTCACATTGTCTGGTTAGCCCATATTACGAGCATAGGCCTGCAATTGTAAACAGGTTTTAATGGAATTCATTATATGCACTCATTTTGCAAGTAAACAATAAAAACAAGACCATAAAACAAGAAGAGAAAAACACCAACAACAACATCAAAAAACCGAAGTAGTTCTCTTTTGGATATGTCAAGCCCCGCGTTGCGCGCCGAACCACAAGCCGTTCCGAGATAAAGAACAAAATCGCTTTTGCAATGTTGTATGCGAAAAACACAATGTCCGACATGTTTTAATTATTTTATAGAAATTTAAATTATTTTCTCATAAAATGTGCATTCATTCACCCCTCTGGCTACGTGAGGTATTTTGTTAAAAGGTGAAGCCAGCCAAAGAAACAAAAACGCAACCAAACAGCGCTGTCTATCGGGCTATTGCGAAGAGGGTCTGCCACTGCCACTGCCGCATGCACAGGGTTGCATCACTGTGCAAAGGGTTAATCATATTCAGGCGGTAGTACCCTTCTGCTGCTGCTGTACTTCTTCCAGATACTTCTTTGCTTGGTGTCCCGCCTGTATAAGTGTTTGCGTGCAGTGGCATCAATTTGTGGCATTAAATGAAAATTCATAATTTTAATGGTTAATGACTTTAATGTAATTCGCTTATACACATATAGAGCTGTGATGCCGACGTGGGGTGTATGCTGCGAATGGTGGTGCTAATGGCGAATTAAGTTGTTCCGGGTAGATACTGCGATTTTCAAATGCAATATGCAGAACAACTGTGGCAGGAAATAATTTTCATTTTTTTTCTGCTCTCTAATTTATAGCTGGTTATGGCAACACTTGTGCTGAGATTAACCCCTGTGATAAAAGCCGGTTGGTGATAATTAAACTCACCTGCTGATACACATAGAAGGAGCTTTGAAGGAAAAGGAGGGTGATATGCTGTCCTTACTTTGGCTTTGCTATGATTTTCAACCGATTCACTCGAGGCAGACTCTGTAGTGTAATACAGAAGTGTTGCAGCTCAACAGCCATTCGATCTACTTACACAAACGTAACGACAAATATTTGTCAATTATATAATTATTGACAATTACATAATTATAGATATTTTTACGTATCAGCAAAATGTTTACTGGCCGGAAAAGTTATTATATTCTCAACATACTGGTTGACATCTTTTTTTTAGGGAGCAGGTCGAAATTCCGCTTTGCAAAATTCTGTCTTCTCAGACAAAAATACGGCTTTTCGAAATTCGGCGTTTTATAGTTCTGCTTAACAAATTTCTGCTTTTCAAATTAAAATTTCTGTTTCTTTTTTTCTCAACTACAATATATTTAAACAAAAACTTAAAGCAAGCAATTTCTGTTTTTTTAACAAAAAATAGAAATTATTTAGGTATATAAAATTAAAAGTAATAAGAAATTAATTAAAATTTTAATTGAAATTTTTCTTTATTTAATTTAGGTATTTAAAAAAAAATATATATTTTAATACCTATTGCAAAAAAATAAAATAGAACAAAAACAATATCTATAAAAAAAAAATATTAAAAATAAAAATACAAATCTAGAAAGGAAAACAAAAAACAGATTGAAAAATACAAATTTAACAACGAAAATGTTTGGAAAATGTTAAAAGCGCGCTGTTGAACATTTTCAAAACCTCTTTTATATTTTACAGAATTTTCTAAAAATGATTTTGACATATCCAAACTTTTGACCCCAACTTCTTTTTTTTAGTGAGCCTTTGGCGATCCTCTCGGTTTCGTATCATATCAGTGGGAAAGAAAACGTGTTCAGCGTTTGCCAAAACGGTTTCGAAATTTGGACCAGTTTGGGATGGTGTAATGTCCCCTCTGCAACAGCCATGACCCATGACCCATCAATAACTAGGTCAGATATTATTTTGTTTCATCATGAGGTTGTTTAATCCATACATCGATCACTGGTATGGGACGGTGAGTCCTTTTCACACCAACGGTCTGCTCGATTTTCGTTGCCAGGTTAGAGTACTTCGTTCATTTTGAACTTTTGTTATTCTTTGTCTACCAGCGCCCTAATCACGTAACTTTTGAGACGACTAACGATATACCGCCAAAACTAGCAACGAAGTGGAAAATTTACGAGTTTAAGGGTTTCATCTAGTATTGAAAACTAATAAAAAAAAATAGGCCCGAACATAACTTATTTTGACTCAATTTCAAAAACGATGTCGTCTAGAGTGATCTGCTCCCAGGCCATTTTGAATTTCTCGGTATTTAAAATTATTCTATTCATTGTATGCAACTGTACATAGCCAACTGCCAGTCCTCAGGCACCTCCGAGCTCCGACCATTACTCAAGGCAAGTCGTTGAAATTTAAGCCGTATCGGTAAGTAAAAAAAAAAACAAGTAGATCTAGTCAGCGCAACACGCCCGTTCATGTCTGTCTTCTCAAGACCACTCGTACGTGAGTTTTTTGGAGAATGGAGTGAATAAACAATTTTGTACCGAGTCTTTCTGACTTAAGAAAGGGGGAATTAAAATACTTATCCTACGAAACAGGAACTTACATCCAAATCACCGAAAAGCCTGTTTGTATTTAATTTCACGAAGCATTGCTCGCTTGACAGCTATACTCTAGTCATGTCACGACGAAAGTCAATTTGAATAATTGTTTACTGTTTTTGCATCCATGGCCATTGATCATGTTTATGACTCTGTGCGTGGTTCAGGACTTCTAGTTTATAACCTAATACTTCAGGTCGATCTCTAAGCAAATCTTCTCTGCCTAGTCCCTCGTACCAGTACATTGCGCGTTCGATGTCAAACAAAATGACTACAGTACAGGTGAAAAGTTGCGTTTACAGATACACACATATCAAATCGCAGCCAAGTTCTTGATCGATACATTGACCGACATCGTTGAGAGAACCCGAGTAAAGATTTATGAAGAAGAACGAACAAATTTAGTACCGCACCAACCACTGCGCATCTTCGTCTTGTCCTTCTAGCGATGGAGTTCAATAGGTTACTCCAAATGGTATGTGATGTTCGGCAAATTTTAATTATAATACGGACCCTACCTCGTGTGCCCTGCTTAAGATCTACCAGTCGGCCGTGGATGGAAATTTATTTCTACGCGACTTGTAGCGGCTTATGAAGAATGAAATAAACATGCAAAGACTTAGGTGTATATTGGCAGATGCAAAGCACTGCCCGAACCATTCCGTAGGCCATTACCTGCATTTGGAATCGACACTCCACTCCGTAGCGGAATGCACCTATGGCTTATGACGAGGAGATACAACGAATGTTTCCGCCGCTGAAGCAGAAGAATTTTTTGGATCTCTATTATGTCGGATGCTTGAGTTGCACCCATATGAAACGAAACGGTGGTGTTCGCTGTGACGAAGGTCCACCTTACAAGTAAATGCACTCAAGAGGAACCACTACGGACACCGGCCCGGCGTTTTGGTTCACTAAGGCTTTTAATTTATTTGTGTTCCTCGACTTGTGTTTGGCTCTCGTACTCGCTTATACTCTGTCGAATTTATTTTTAGCCCCTAATTTGAATTCAAAGTATGAAAGGCTTTGCAAAATTACAGAAATTTTCTTTCTTTGCTGTTGCTGTTGTTGGTGGTGCCCCCATCACCCATAAAATATTGTTCGACCGAAGCAGCTGTATAGTTGAGCGATCCACTATAGTTTGCACGCTTACCGAATGTATTTCCTATAGTACCATAGAGCAGTGCTTCGTAAAATTAACTATAAGCAGGCTTTGCGGAAGTTTGGATGTAAATTCCTGTTTCGAAGGATGAATATTCTAATTCCCGCCTCATGTTATAGATGGAGCTTCTAATTAAAAATTCTGTAGTGTACACCTGTTGTTGAAAGTTTCTAATCAATTGCTGGCACATTTGCATTTTACCTCTTTTGAGTTTTGATGTATGATATAATGTTAGGATGAAATGGAAGATGTACATCCTAGTGTGGGGGTGGGTCGAAGCAATGCTGAGCTTTTCCTTCTTCGGATGATTAAAGCCAATCATATACATTTAAAGTAACCGAAGACATTTTTGGAACAGTTGAGAACTTAGTTTACCGAATTTGGTTTGACTGCGAGGCAGCAGTGTGCTTCTGAAGAATCAAATATTCTCCCTCAGACCCGGCTTTTTATATCTTGCAAAAATAAATATAAATATTCTGTAAAATGGCATATTTTATCCGGAGAGTGTGTTTCGCATCAGTGAGGTGGCACTCTATCTGATATATGATTTTCTGCAGCTTAAATTTCAATTGATAAATGATTCTTAATGCTTTTGGATTAATTTTTTTTTTGGAAATGGTACTTTTTAGGGGTTCGTAATACAGGGATGTATATATTTTATCGGCGATAGAGAAACCTGGGCAATTAAAAATGTCCTCCAGAAGATTTGAATTCTTCCCAAATCGTACGTTTTAGATGGCAACTCTATAAACTTTTAAATGGGAAGAAATATGCAATCCTAATGGATGCAAGACCTTCATTTGAATATTTAAGAAAAATAAAAACGAAGGCTCTATTGAATTTTTAGCTTTCTCGATTTTTTAATAAAGCTTAGTATCCTGTTCGCTCGCTAAATTCTGAACTTCATATAGATGGGCCGATGACAAGTCTCAACTCATTTAGCTCGCGAAATAAATGTCCGGTACATTAAATCGAAGATAAATGTTGACAGAAGAAAATGGAGGGAAAAGTTTGTGTTGTGATTATTATGGATTTTTCGGAGGAAACCGCAGAGAACTTTAGCGTGATAAATAAAAAAAATACGCAAAACGAAAATACAAAATAATTATTAAGAGACCATTTATCTTTGGTGTGTAGAATCGAAGTGGAGACTAGGGACGCTAAAATTTAGCGCGAGCAGGATACTAAGCTTAAGTGACAAAAATATTGTATTCGTACCAAATTTCAAACTCGAGATGTTAATCAATTCCGATTTCACGATGATAGAAAAACACAAAAAAGTGGGTCGCAAAATTCTGTCCGTATGCTCCTGAGGACTACAGCCTAAACGGTTACCCGGATTTGGTTCAAACTTCGGATTTAGAGTTGTTGGGCCTACAGTTCGGGGCCGATTTTTTGCAAGGTAACCTCAAAATTTATGGTAAACAAAATTTGTTCGAAAACGGCTTTAACGATTTCAACCAAAATTGATATTTGAGCGTACGTAGATGATGTTAACACGACTGCATAGTCATTTTTTCGCTAAAAAATTCAAATACCTAAAGGTATTTTTGAAATTTGGATATATCTCGATAACGGTCCATACGATTGTAACAAAAATTCATTCCTAAGGTTATATGGTAATTTGTAATTTAATACCAAACTCAGTTTTTCTCAATATTATTCTAGAATTTTGAAAAGAGGCCGCTTTTAAAATTTTGGTTTTCTTTAGTTTACCTGAAAACGGCACTAACGATGTTGACCAAAATGCATACTTACTGACTTAAGGTGGCGCTACAGTTCGGGGTTGACCTGGGCCTCAACCAATACGCTTCTCCAGTTAGCGCGATCTTTGGTTAACTGCTTCCACTTGCGTACTCCTAGTTGGTTGAGGTCCTCTCCATTTGCGCGCGTCACCAAAGGCGAGGTGTTCCTCTACTGCGTTGTCCCTCCGGGTTGGAATCGAAGACTCTTCGGGCCGGAGCCTATTCGCTCTACAAGACCCAGCTATCTTAGACGACTGATGCGTACTTTTCTGACCAGTTCGTTGTCGCTGTACAGCTCATAGAGTTCGCGATTATATCTCCCCCTCCAAAGCCCTTCAACGCAAACGGGACCGAAAATCATTTGAAGAATTTTGCGTTCGATACGACCAAGAAGATCTTCATCCGCCTTTGATAAGGTCCATGCTTCTGAACTATAAAGAAGGACTGGGATGATGAGGGTCTTATATAGAATCTCGTTAGTGTTTCTCGACAAGGCCTTACTCATCAATTGGCTTCGTAGGCCGAAGTAACAGCGGTTGACAAGTGTAATTCTTCGCTTGATTTCTGAGGTGATGACATTTTCAGAGTTAACAGCGGAATCGAGATAGACAAAATCCCGAAATACCTCAAAGTTGTAGCTGTCTATCGTGACGTTCTGTCTGATTCGTCGATGTTTCGTGTGCCTTCTTGTTGACCAAAATGCATACTTAGAGTAAAATAGATGTTTTCGAATTTATTGCGACCTTAATTTTCATTTTGAATAGCCGAAAACGCTTACAACTGCTCACATCTCGAAAACCCCATTTTCTATAGGGATACAACTTTAAAATCAAGTAATGGGGATGTTACCATTATCTTATAATCAGTTTTCAGCTAAATAGCAATAGTATTTTTCAAGCTAAACATTGCAATATTTGTAACTCTTTTGCCTGCATAATTTTACAAAAAAAAGATTTTGATCAAAATACATATTTAGGATAATAAAATAATTTTAATTAAGATCGCATTCTAAGCTTTTCTCAAAAAAATCTAAATAATCTGTGTCTGTATATTTTGCAACTCAAAAGCGTCCATATTGGCAATAAAAATGCAATCACAACTAAGAAAAACTTATTTTTAGCAAATATAAATATTTCCCACATCTTCTTTTCTCCAACCATATTAAACGTGCATCTTAGAATAATTCCAACCACTTGGTAACCTACCAATTGACTCAACCGAACTTTTGATGAACGAGAAAGTTTCGTGGGACCCAGTCGTGCACTTTATTTTAATACAACAATTATCTATTTTTACAGAAATGGTAATAAATATTAGGGTGAGGAAATATGGAATTAGGGCCATCAAATACAAATACTGTCAACTGTGAGCCGTTGGTTTTTAATTTTTTGACCTGCTCCATAGGAGATCACAACACAAATTCCACTGCCAGAACACGAAAGCCGCACAAAATACATTTCACCTCACTTTGCGAGGGTTTGGTGACTTGTGAGCTACCAGTGAGGTTTGGCTGTATTCGGCTGTAAGCAAATTTTGTGGAAAACTACAATTTTGTGTCGGCTAGTTCTATACATCTTTTTTTAAGTTTAAAGATCCATATTTTTTTTTAAATCGATTGAGTTCTTTGGTTTCACCAAACCGTTGTATAGGTAAAACAACTTTAGTTGTTAGTCTAACTATGCTCTTGGAACTGGCGAGTCTATAGCACTTCAACATAGGACCAAATTAATTGCAAATATGTGAGTGTTGCTTCAACAGTCTCCACTTAAATTGTTATAACCTGCCGTCCTTTGGATAAAAAATCTCCAAATCAAATTGATTTTCATAAGCTTGAGGGAAGATTTTAATAAGTTGATTGGGCTAGTGCCCTGATGGTGTTAGTTTAACTTGAATTTTGGTCGTTCGAGCTCCTCTTTCGTGTTTTAAACTTATCTGGACCTTTTTTTTAAGGAAACCATAGAATAACTATTTGTCTTCTTCAGTCAAAAGACCCATAATAAGTTAAGCATTAGCCAAGCTTCTTAAATGGAAGGTGCAGCGAAACTTAAAAGCACCAGTGTACTTAGACATTTGTGTATTTTGTACTATTTGAAAATTTGAGTAAATAAAGTACAGGTCCTTAGTCCTTTCTCATTTTCACGCAACCCATGTCATTTTTTCGAGATAATTAGTTGGTGCAATAGGTCCTAAGCCGAGCCTCTCACAACCATTTGTCTTTTGCTCACAATTGTAAAGTTAATCAATAGCTCGATTGCCAATCAAATTACACAATGTCCAGCAAAGTCATTCTCCGAAATTCCACAGAAACAATTATTCTCATGTCGTTATCTAAAACAAAATAATTAATTAGTAAATTAACAAGCGTCTGCCATGCATTGCAGCACACACACACGCTTGTGGCGAATCACGCATGCAAATAACGAACCAAAAAGCGACAAAAAAATGATTTTTGAAATCAGGAAAATTACTCTGAAGGCGCATTGCGCTACAGAGGATTGCTCCATTGGAGGTTTGCACAAAAAGAGCCCCCAACCCAATAGCAATCTCTTCGGTGATTCTTAATTATAGCAGGGAAATTTAAAACATGCGCTTGCAGATATCGCGCTTGGTGCTGAAATGTGCATATACAAACAGTCGCACTCAGGCTGCGGTGTAACCTGTACGAGTGTGTATGTACGAAGGATGTCGCTTGCGAACTTTTTTTTTGTCTGACATGTCTCTTCTCTGATGCGCAATTCTGTAGCTGTAGCAGTAGCGGCTGCTGGTCGCCGCTGGTGTCTAATTCGACTCACGGCAACAGAAGAGATCAGCTTGGCTGCATGATTACGATGGACAGACAAGATCCGAGCGAGGGGCAAACGGCGTCGAACAATCGGTAATCGATGGTTGTTAATCTAAGTTGGTAGCGCTAAAGCCGCATTTGAGGATAAATATTCGCAAAATTCTGTGTGGGGGAGAGACTCTCTTAAAAGTATGATTCCTCGACCATCCAGGAGTAGTCTCTCGGACTGGTAATTCCTCAGCCAAGGATGGCAGTTTCACACGCCATGGCGACGGCAATATTCGTGCTGGAGACACATGATGCCATCCCATATATTTGTGTGCAGCACGATGGATGGCATTGACTGAATCTGTAGACCGATACGTTCCCATTGTTGGCTGGTGTCAACCGATTACCCAGATAGAGAATTTCCCATTGATGCGGAGATGGTTATCTGCCGATTCGCCTCCTATTAGTATAGATCAATTAAACGGCAACTAGTAGCGGGCTACTTCTCCCTAGGAGATGTGTCATGTTTTGTGCACGATTAAAATCGGTCTCCGTATTCTTTGAAGAGCTCATTATCAGATTAGCTTCTGTTGCTGGACCGCGCGACTTTGGGCTGCGCCATTTATTGCTATAAGAGAATAACTCATTACCATTGACACTGTGTTAATATTTACGCTCCCCGGAGTGGTAAGCCCCCAGACCACACACAGCGATTGTAATGCAACAGATTACCATTAATAATGTGGGCCGGAGCTGCGTTATTTGTCCCAGCATTCACAACAGGTAACTTCCTAGGAATGATGCTTGGGCGCGCGACTATAGGTTATTCTCAGGAATATATCTCTGCTGACCCCTGAATACTTTTGAGTGGTGCTTGCAGCCACTCGCACGTATAGCGTTTCCTAATGGGATGATTGCTTGATATTAATTGCTACTGTCAGTTGCTACCAGAAGTACGTGATAAGTGCTACCTCTCCTCTCCGGAGTAGGCCTATCCACGTGTAAACTGTGATAACTTGAAATTAATTCCGAGAAGTAGATTTCACAGCGAGAAGAATTTGTAGGGATTAATAACGATAATAGAACTGAACGGGGTTTTGCGTTTCTGACGTGGGCTTGTGTATTGGACAACAGCACATCTGGCCAATATACCGTTTAGAGTGACAGAACTCCACGCATGGCAATAACTTTCACAGTTTGATGATGGACCACATGGCATTGTCACCGCGGACTTATAGTGGTGGCGCTATAGTTCGGGGTGGACTTGGAATTCCAGATTTCACGGGCTTTGGCTTACTGTCTATATTGCTCACTTTCAGTTGGTGAGCCATTTGAGGCTGGGTTTTTCTGCACTGCGTTGTCCCTTCGAGTTGGAGTCGAAATGAATATATACATGGTGGGCCAAATACATTTTTCTTTTTAAAAATGCAATAAAATGAACAAAATAATTTTTTTTCCGTGTATTATAGCTTTATTAGTAAGAACAAACATTCCCATTAATTATGGAGCACACCGTCGGTCGTTCAAGTGACTGCCTCGGCTGGCTTCGCAGTAGCACATCCTGGCACTCCCATTTTGCAAGACCTTATTGATGCTTTCGGGCTGTAGCACACGGATTGCTCAGAAAATATTGACCTTAAATGCTTTAATCGTTTCCGGATTGTTGGCATAACATCAGTCCTTCACGGTTCCCCACAAAAAAAAAATTCCAAGGGGGTCAAATCGCAGCTCAGAGGCGGACCATTGACATCGCCAAGACGGCTGACACTATTTGGGAATTTATTGCGCAAAAGAGCGATTGTGACATGGGCTGTGTGTCATGGTGCGTCACCCTGCATGAACCGAACGTCGTTCAAATCCATATCTTCAATTTCATTAAAAAAAAGTGGTTAATGGATCTGTAACGCCCAGCGTTTAACGAAACGTTGGTCCCAGCCTCATTTTTGAAGAAAAATGGTCAAATGATGACACCCGCACCAAACTGTCACTCTCTGCGGATGCATTGGCATTGGCATGAGTGCTGTCAAGTAGCATACCAGTCTCACGAACTTTTTGCACAAACTTGCGTAAAGCAGGAGCGGTGCGGGTGCTTCATTTCCGCCAATGCTTCTTTTCAAAAAACGCACTGTTTGGGCTACAAAGCACTCACTTTGGAAATGAGTTTTCAATATTTCCCAACGTTGTTCAAGCGTAAAGCGACTCATTTGCTTCCACGGGGATATGATACAGTGTCAACATAACCTATGATTTAAAAAGAAACCACTAGATGGCCCAATCTTTACTTTTTTTTTAAAGTTGAGTTAATTTATAAACTTATTAGATGCGGCAGAATTTTTTTGTTGTTCCCAACGAGGTAACCTGTAGCATTGCTTATGGATCGAATGTCTGATCAGGTTTACATATGGTTTTCCTCGTTATGGAGACTTTATGGTATTCAATTTTATCATTGGAAATTGCGGTATCTTTCATATATTTCTGAAACACCTAGAAAACTTGCAAGACACGATAAAATTGCGTGTGATGTAGTCGCGCCCTAAATCTCTTAAATGGATCCACAAGCGTTAGATTATAATACGCATTCCCCATCTATAGTATAAGATGATTATTTCTTTATCAATTAATTCCATTTGCGGTCGCCTTGAAATGTATCGTGCGAGGAAAAAACTTTCATATTTTTGAGACCCACTGCCTCACCCCAAGACTATAGGTCCCTGTCCGCATGTGATGCGAGTGTTACGCGCTTTGCCAATCCCATTGCTCTCAGTAGACTTATCTGAAATTCAATGTTCAATTAGCAATAGCGAATCATTATCTCTAACACAAACACGGGACTTAACGTTATCAACACACAATTAAAATTAAATTTGATTGCACATTTAGTGACTTTCACAGACTAGTTTTCGATACAAAAAGCACAGGTATATAAAAATTGTGCGTGCAATCGAAAACATATCTCGAAACAAGCCAACGCGAGCAGCAACTACTACCTCAGCGATGCCAGTGAAAACACGGCATACTGCGAAACCATTTACCCATCATCATCTGATGCTGCTGCTGCTGCTGGCCCCCCTCGATAAGTGGAAACGGACGTTTTCAGTATCTACTGGCGTCGACCGATTTTCCCCACTGCACAAAATGCCGTGATTCGGTGCCATATCAATAATTTCATTGATTTATGGCGATTATAAAGCGTGAACGCCAACATTAATAATTCCCCCTCAATTTTATTGTGCATAAATTTTATTAATTTATAATTTTGTTGATATTTGCTGTGTGCGGTGGTTATAGTGGTTACCTTTATGGCTGCGGTTCAGGTCGGCCCTCTTCACTTTGAGCGCGCTCTGCTGTGTATGTTTGTTTAGGCCTCTGAACCAGCAGAACAGAAATATCAACCACGAATAGATGCTGAGCAGCGGATAAGTAAATTATTACCATGCTTGTTGTTAGCCATGACTGGGGAAGAAACTAGCGGCTCATTTTCTTGGGAAATAAGTTAAGGTACACCAACGTTATGTATACGGATGGTTTTTGTATAGTTTTAATCGGTGCAGACGTATTATGAGCGCGGTGCAGTTTGGCTTTTTTTGGTTGTTTTTACTTTTAGTGTGCATTGTAGCGGCGCAGGTAATTATGAGCTCCTGCAGATTTTGTTTCGATGTAGATTACATGATTTATGCAGAGACGATATACATGACGGTTGGCAGGATGGGTTTGGAATCCCTGAGATTCGGATAGCATGGCAAGGAAGCAATATGGGAATATAAGCTTTTCTCGATATCGAAGCAAAGTGATAAACTTGGCGGTGGCTGTCTGCGCGCATCTCCATCAATTTGCGATGCGGCATGCTGTTTACTGTTTGCAGGTACCCGAATATTAGTTTTAGTTCAAAATTTGGTGATACCATATCGTGGATACAGATTTCATTGATATTGCGGTCAACAATTGAGGAGAAATTCAGATTCAGATAAAAGATACGATTTTTATTAGACAAGTGTCCAGTTTTGAAAGCGATACGAAAATAGTCATCTCTAGGTGCGATTTTTTATTGGACGCTAGGGGAATATTAAAACTACACGAACTGGCAGAATTGCCTTTATTTCAGTACCGCAAAATAGCAGCGGCACTGTGGTTACTGTGCTGGACTATTAATCGAGGGGTTTCAGGATTAATCCCCTGATACACACGAATAATAATTCAAGATTTTTTTTTGTACAAGTGTCATGAAAGATCTTCCCAATAAGCTGTTCAGACTCGGTGTAAAATGAAGGTCCCTTCCATTCGTCCCAAAATTATTTCAAGTCTGAATTTAAGGATAATTTTTATTGTTCAATTAGCTTCGGCTTTTAAAGTTGCATAAAGCTAAGATTTCATGCAAGCGAGGCAATTGTGTCTTGCAGAATCTCATCCACAGTCGCTGGCATACTTGTCATTCGCCAATTCTTCAACAGAAAAATAGATAGCTCTCAACTGACGAGTATTGCTTACTTTATTCCAAGTCCATCTAATATCTGGTAATTTTTCTTGCTTCTCGGAACCCACTTCACCAAAAAGGGCCAATCTAAACCAATATCTAGAATGTTGCGTAACGCAGCAAAACTGTCGACATTTGTGTCCTCAGTGGCGCCAAATCCATTATCAAAAAGGTATATTGAAAACGTCACATTCTCACAGTTCTCCTAACTGCCTGCCACTATATTTTAACATATTATACGCATTCTAAAATGATTGTGGCAATTATTTATTTTTAAACCTAAGTCAAAGGTTGAGATTGTTTTTAAATTAAACCGTAATTGTTTAAATGAAATATACGCTTTGGTAAACAAATTAAAAAATAAAAATGTAAACAAAAAAGAATGCACTTTTCTCGCTGGGACTAAATATTAGTGCGAATTTCATAAGGATAACCCGAATTTAGATTGTGTTATTGAAAATCACAAGTAAAAAAAATTATTCATATAAGGCGGTATTTCTTGATCACCATTTTGTAAAAAAAAAACATATTAACTTGAAAATATTCACCTTTTAAACTGTTTTAATTAAGCCAATCACAGCAAATAAGATTATTCTTAATGTGAAATTATAATTTATCCAATAAATTCAATTCAATTCAATTCACCCAAATTCTTCTCATTTTTGTTAAAGGCAAAACACCCCACCCACATAAGAAATGCAATTAAGTTTTCAAATTAATTTTAACATCTTTTTGTCACCAAAGTCACGCACTGCTATCTGTTACTTGTGTTTAAAAGAAAAAAAAATTATAGTGCTTGTGTTTGGTCGAGATGTAACATTTACGGTTGAATTTTATTACACAACCATATCGATCGTATTTATCGAACTTCGGTAAACTTGAATTAATTCGAAACAAATTTGTGCGTAGTCTTATCTTTTACATTTTTATCGGTGTATCCTATAAAAACGATAATGTATTCAAAATACCTTTAGGTAAAATAAAATTTTACTGCGATCCGTTTTATAGACGTCAAGAAAGTCCATTTTGTTGTTATGCGTAGGGATTTTTTTTAGGATTCTACAGAGGAGGACAGAATTTTTTTTTTAAGGTTGAAATTGATTAGAGATAAAAAAACACGCATAGAGAGGCACTAATTAAAATAGCTAATAAATGTAACAAATGTTTTGGTAGTTTACAAAACGATAGTAAGCATATCGAGCACTGGCAAATGCGAACACATAAGGATTTTAAAACCCCACCGAGCTAATTTAATTCACAAGCCCAAAGGACCGTTTTGCTATTGCTTAAAAAATGTTTACACACGGACCGTGAGTCAAAACTAGCCTTCCCCTATTTACAAGAATTCTAATTTGGAGGCAGAAACATAGATCAGGTAGGAGAGTGGACAATGGATAACTAAGACAATTACCAGACCTCCAGAAGTAGTTTATGTAGATGATGAATAGAATAACTAATGACAACAAAATTTCAGCTGGTTCTGATTTTTTTATGGATGTTTGGAGCAGTGATCTAACTTGTTATTATACTAAAACGTCAATAATATCTTTTTGGTGCTATAAAAGGTTTTACAGGAAAAAGTTACTACGGCATTAATAGCCGTGAAAAAAGCCAGAAAATATGTTGACAAAAAAACATTACTCTAAAAGAATTTGACCACTTCATATGAAGGAACTATAACTTTCACCCGCGACTTCTTTCACATGAGACTGCCACTGTCACCCCAATCGAGGTATCCGTTCGGAAAAAAATGCAAAACGAAATTCAAATCTATTTCCAAAACAGATTGCGTTTAAAGTATCCGTTTGGGAACGAATGAAGCATATGAACGCGTTCATTTGATATTAAAATATTCCACAGCAATTAGTTGTCGGAGGGCTTTGGAAAAAAATGTTCATGTAGCTGTCAAAACTATGTGACATATGGCGGTAGAACGCCATATGTCATCGGAGAATTTTTCCGAAATTTGCATCGGAGCGGATATCTCGAATGGAATTTCTCCGATTTCGAACAAACTTTTGGATAAAAACTATTGCTCCTACCTAAATATGAGTATCCTACGACTGCCAAAAAGATACGTATACTTGATTGTGTCTTGTTCATATCTTTTTGGTTCTTTTTTCTGACAGTCAGTCAGTCGAAATTTTTGCTTTTTTTAAATTAACTTTTTAATTTTTGTTAAAAATTAACTTTTTAGCCTATGAAAACTGACGCCGTTTAGACCACAGGCCGTTATGTAGGACATAGTACCATCCCTCTGTCCAATCGGGTAAAAATAATAAAGTTAACTTGAGTAAGGAAACTCGGTTAAAAATTACCGATTTATCAATTTTCTCCAAATTTATTCGGTACTAAATAAAAAACTATATCTGTATTAAATTTACAAACTTAAATGATAATAACTGATAAAGTGAGTTTTTTAACAATATGCATTAAATCTTTTTATCTTGGTAGTTTTAAACAACAAATATTCGTTTTTTCAACAGAGACTTAATTAATTTTAACACTTTTTTTAACGGAGCAAAAATGGCACTGGGTTAGAGTCAATTTTTAAGTGTGTCAATTTCCAAAGAAAAGTAGGACTATTTTTGTTGATACAATAGATCTTCCAGATCGCATTGGATTATATATAAGGACGATTTTACGAGCTCAGCTCTATTTCTAAACACTTGTAATTTTAAAAGGCATAATTTCGGACTTGACAACTTGCCATCTTTGCGAGTAAATCTAAGGCTATATACAAGTTCGTCAAATGTAACTACTTAAACAAAGTCCACCTGATGAGTGCACCCATTATATATTCACTCCCTTTACAGCCACAGCGACCTTCCACCTACATTTTCGTCGTATAAGTAAGTAATTTAAAATTGGTTGCAAATTTGTCTCTGCACTGGTTCGATCAAAGGTCCACAATAAAACAACAACTCGGACTAGTATACTGATTCCCATAAACAATAGGATAATCATTTATGCATTGCCTATCATCGTTGCCAGCTATCGCGCAATTGTATTTCAATTAAATCACGACAAATTCGCCAGCTATTGCTGTGCACAGGTACCTACCTCCTCGGCTCCAACTTCGACTTTATTAAATCACGACATTTGTCGTTTTGTTGTTACAGAATTGAAATTTTTTAGCGATTCAAACGCCATAGCCATGGCCATATGTACAGCAATGAAAAATTTGAATGAATTACCGAGTTCACATACAAATTGGGAACAGAGTTTCGGTTCTATTGGTTACAAATCTGTCTGTCTGAGTCGTGTCTCGGCATTGCTGGCGGTTGGCGGACCAAGACCAACAAAACAGCGGTTCATTTGTTTACCTTGCGCAGTCGAATCGCGTCGTCGTCGCCGCCGTGCTCCACAAAACTTTAGCCGGCGTCATGAACTGGAAATTTATACCGGCAATGAAATAAATAAAGACAATCGAACTGAATTGTAAACTCGGCAATACATTACAAAGTCGTGATGCAAAAATAAAGAGTAGTCGGCCATTACAGTTGGAATGGTTGGATCGCCAGCTAGCTTTGCTGTTGCGAAGCATCCGCGTGCAGAAGCACTCATCAAGCGGCGAGAGCATATTTTTCTTCATTTGCCACGACATCAAGATGATCTAGATGATGGCACAGAGAAGGCAAAAACTACGAGTACGGGAGCCGTAGCAGAAAAATGTTAAAGCTGCGAGTAGGAACGATTGTATATTATATGATCCCATCCGCTCAATCGAGCTGCGATTCCTTTTCGTCATGAATTCACCTGGTATGATGGATTTTTGCAATTTCCGTTTTTGTTGTCGACCTACCGATCGCGCGCACTTATACCTTAGTGGTGCTCCTTTCCAGAAGCCATGAAGTCACGCAAACATGAAATCCTAGAAGCTAAACGGTTCGGCGCAATATATGAGCGCTGTTCGCTTCGCGAGTCAACTATGATGACGACGTGGTAGTAGATTACGACCACTATGTCGAGGGGCATGGCCTCAGTCCTCGGAGTGCTGTGTGTGTCGATCGATTAAATCCGAAAGGTGGTTCTACCTGTCAGTCTAGTAATAGGAGGAGTTTGGATTTATCTCTGGAATAGACATAGACATGGGTATTTGTTTTGTTCGACGATTAGGGAGGCGATAGGAGTGCCCGTTTGGCTATCAGCCAGTGTAAGTGTTTCCAATTGATATTTTCTGAATTTATGTGATAGGTCTGACGCGGCAATGGAAGATTCGCTTCCAATTTCCTGCGATAAGGCGCGGTTGTGTGTGGCGCGCTGTTTGCGTCATATAAGGTGTTTAAGAGTGATGCATTTAGTTGGTATTCTTTTATCGGTTAGATTGAAGTGTCTTATCTAATTATTGGTTTCAATTGGTATACCTACCTATACCTATTTATGATTAGGTTTTCGTTTTACTTTCAGACTGGTTTCTGGTAACAAAATGGTATACCTACCGAAGAGGTGTGCGCTAATTGGTTGTAGCAATTTACTTGTTTGTTTATAACTTTGAGATTAGTTTTTGTTCTTATTTCATGCAAGTGATATTGGAGAAGAATTTAGTTATATTAACAATTTGAATGTCCACTTTGTGATTCACTATAAAAGGGTATGTTGTTCGGTTTTGTAGGGTTTGGGTTAATTGGGTATAAATGTCGATATAAGTCAGCGTTCGATATCAAAATCATCTAATGGCGTTGAAGTAGTTTTAGGTGACAAACAACGAACGTTCTTACCTGATTACAAAAAGTTTTATTATTTTTTTGAGAAGGCATCTACGATCTACCCACAATTTAATGCTGAATCTGAAAGGCTCTCTAGACGTTTATACCGTCGGGTGTTTTTAAACGTTCCCAAGAGGTGGCACAGTGGAAAAAACTTTATGGTGTAATTTGGGTTTTTTTTTTCTGGGAGCTGAATTTAATTGAGCTCCTCTCTTGTTTTAAAATGCCGTAGTTAATCATGTTCACAATAATTTTAATTTTCGGGACCAATTAATTCAGATCTAATATTTTTAATGCTACAAGGAAGGCTGTTAAAATGTTCCGGAGGATTTGAGACTGCTTATTGATTGAATAAAATTGAATTAACAATTAAAAGAACGAAATCTAATCTATCTATGCCGCATGGTACGCATACGATTATGGATAGGTAAGTCGTGATTGAAATTTTAGAACTAATTTGAAATCATTTAAAAAAAATTCCGATTCGTACAAAATATCATCGAATATAGTTATGGTTCCACTAGTTTGCGTTGATTATGATTATTATGATGATGATGATTATGAGTTGCTTACATTTCGAATCAGAATCAAAAGTCGACTTTTTATGTAACACACACGCATTAACCTCTTGTGTTAATAAGTTCATAGTAAATGCGACTGAAGTAGGAACATTAAAAAATAGCCGTATTTATTACATTCCCTTACGACACATGACGATGTTGTTTGGTTAAACATCTCGTAAAAATTTACACAGCCTCTACGTGGCTTTACTGAAATTGTAATTAATGAACATTTTTCTAAACGCGGTTTGTGAAGGTAAGAACTATTACAGAAAACACTGAAAAAAACAACGCTTTTGCTCTGTGGTAGTCGATCGGGCTTCTTCGGATTCGCTCTCAGATTTCAGCTTTCTTGTGTCTAATCGAACATAAAAACGTCACTTGCTTTTTTTTTGTTGATATTCGTGCGATTGAAATATGTGTAGCCTTCGACAATTTTCTAAGCGTTTTGCATTCAATTGTTAAATTTTTTTTGAAACATTCTAAATCTGCTCCCAGGTGGATTTTTAAACTTTGTATAAAAATAGATCCACCCGATGCAATGTGTTTGTTTGCAGTTGAAAAATTTCACGAAAACATAAACAAACTCCACTAGTTGTCAAACTAAAACGCACTTGCATTGGTAAATCTGAAGCAACTGTGAGAAAATATTCAGATTCGCAAAAGTGCTCTGAAATCGGAAAAAGGTTGTTTTTTTTCGTACTAAACGAATAAACGACCTACAGCAAAAAAGAGCTATGAGATTGCCCATACATAATTAGTCAAATTATCTGGCACTGTTACAAAAATTCTTGGTGGGACTGCTGAAATATCCACCTGCAATTCCTATATCAAAATATTCATCATCCAATTCCGCTAATAACCACCAAATCTGTCCTGGCCATAGGTAGACATATTTGCACACATGACACATCGTAAACAAATACCTACAAGCAACAAAACAGAATCAGAAGAATTAATATCACAAACGCACGATTATTTGGTATTTTTTTATTTATTATATAAAATTTACATTTTATTGTATATGCAAAGGAAATTCGTTGGGTGCAAACTTACATGCGAAATTAAGTTTCGTTTTTGCTGCAAAAACGTATTTACGTAAGCTCTACGCAGGCTATAGACGCAAATTTTCGTGTTTAAATTACGCAGCCTTACAGTAACGTTTGCTTTTGTTTCAGTTCGAAAACTCTTTATATATCACTTCATGGTTGCCACTATTATTAAAAAAAAATCCCTGGCTTTCCCTGACTAGTTTTGAAGTTTTCCCTAACCAAATTTTGCAAATATACCAAAAAAAATAAAAACAACAAAAAGCAAAGAACTTTTAGTTGAAGTATGAATGAATGAACACGAATTATATTTAGCACTAACACTTAAGCAAACGAAAAGCTTACTTTATACTATCGTAAGTGACACTCACACGCGTCATTTAAGGTTGCCTAAAAATTTGTTTATTCTAGCGATGCTTAGCATTTGAGAGCAATCCTTTCATCTATGGAATGTAACCAAATATTAATTTAAAGAAAAGAAAAATTGTATTCTTCTAAACATTCCATTTAAAAATTGCTTACTTCAAATTTTTGAATCTTTTATTGTAGAGACCGTTGTTTTGCAAAATATTTCAGGGACTTCAGAGCTCGACACAAATAATTTTTTTAAATTATAATATTAAAAAAAAATACAGTGAATTTTCCCTGACTGTTTTCGAAATTCCCTGACCAGACTTTCCTGCGTAGGAGCATTTCAGAGGGTACTTAAAGTTAAGCAGACTCTACGCTGGGTTTATAAAGGGTTTTCCAATAAGAGGTGTTATTTTGGTATTCAAAGAAAAATACCATTTTTTGAGATAAATGATTGGATGTTTATTTTATAATAAAGAGGAGGGTATGCCGTTAATAATGAAAAACAACATCAGCCAAATGGCCACCACGAGCACGCATACAGGACCATATCCTTTTCATGAAATTTTCCATAACCAAATCGCAAAGTGGTTACCCTATGTCCTCGATAACCTCACGAATTTTATCTTTGAGTTCTTGAATCGACGCTGGGCTGTTGGTGTAGACCTTATCTTTCACGTGGCCCCAAAGGAAGAAGTCGCAAGGTGTTAAATCACAAGATCTCGGTGGCCAATTGTGATCACCTCTTCGAGAGATAATGGTTTCGTTGCTTGTGTTTTTTCACAATTTTTGTAGGGAATTTTAATAATTTCAATGCGTTGTTGCAGCGTGTATCGTTCCATTTTTAGTAATGGCGTAGTTTCTACTTGTCAAATGTCAAAGAATAAAAGCTTCAAAAGTGACAGCTACCGAAATAGCGGGTCATTCACAAATATTGGAAAACCCTTTAAATAAAGCTGTATAAGTTGGCAAAATATCAGCGAAGGCGGGAGAAAAGTATAGGATCACAAATACCTGTGGGTCTCCCAAATAAGTAATTCTTGATGAGTTGGGTTCTCCAATCATTTTAAGCCATTGCTATTTACGAAATAGGTAAACAGAAACTAAACTTGATAAAAATCTAAAATTTACCAGTCAATATTAGACATTTCAAATTATAAAAAAAAAACTCCTCCTCGTCCGTTTCAGGTGTTTCCTAAGATCCTTAGCATTCTGTTGCTGACGAAGACCCAAGACCCATTGCCTCAGGTATTTATATTTTGTTGAAATTGTGAAACATTTTTTTTCAATATAGTTTGTTCTTTTCTTTTAAAAACATTTTTCAAGTCAATAGTTTAATTTTTGTCAATTTAAGTTTTTTTTGCAGTATTGTTGTTTAATATTTACCAATAACTACTGGGTACAAAATAGTTTACCTAAAAAATATAAAAAAATTGAAATTAATACTGAGAAATTCATAAGAAACTGATATACAAAATAAACTCAAGGTAGTGTAAATTTACTAAAAATACTCTCAAAATATGATGACACATACAAAATGGCAAATAATAGTATTAAAATAAATGTAAAATATTGATGTTATACAAAAAGCAATTATTTTGATGATTCATAAAAAAAAAACAAATTTTTTTCGTAAACTTTCAAATCCAAAAATTCGGTTTAACCCTGATATGGTGAAATCAACCCACCACCAGTAAATTAACAAATAGTCAGTTCGTGATCACTTTTTGGCTTTGATTACTTCGGGCCACTTGCAAATCAAAATAAATACAATTCCTTTTTTGACATAATATTTCGAGCAGGGAGCAGAGACATTCTGGTATACAGTAATACACCCATTGAAAGAACAGTCCGACTAAGTAACATCAGTCACTGTTACGGATCTATCCAATCCCAATGAGCCGAGTAGTGGGTTGCATATCAATGTGCAACACATTTTTTGGAGGTGATTCATAAATTAAATGGAATGCATTTTTCTTAAATTTTATTTTTATCCGTTAAAAATAACTTTCTGCAATGCTACAAACAAACCATATCCTGAGGATTTGATGAAGTGCATTATTTTGCATACTAGTCTATGGTTGTGCTACACAGCTGGTTCAGATTATGGAAGGAGAATCTTGCTGGAATGTTAAAGACATCGGCTAATATATAGGAAGTAAGTTGTGTCATCAAGAACCTCATCACTTGGCAAATTTATTACTCCTTTAGTCGCATTTTCCTAATGCGGTACATCCGAGTATTGTGTCGAGCTCTTCTCGAAAGCATTTCACAAGTTTCGATTTTATTTCTGGGTCAGTTAAGGCTTATAGCTGACTGGCTGTGGATAAATAAGACGATACCTTTCGCAGGTATTGCCCTTGTTGCAGACTCAAGAGCTACTCTTGTAACTGACAAGATCCCCGCGTGAAAGACAATTTTACGGTCCGGAAGGCGTTTCGATACTGAAATACTCAACGACCCTACCCCGGTATCTGTCCGTGTATACGAATATTGGTGGGTATTCATCTTCCCTGTTGGAGTAGGCACTCGAAAAGACTTGTAAAATGTATGGACTGTTGTAGTCCGTTGAGTGACCCGCTTCGTTACATTCCTAGTTCATGTTGGTTTAGTTTTACTTATAACTTAGCTCCTAGGTAAGGTCTTCCTACACCGTTTTGATTATATCAAGAGTTGCGAGCGCCTGATTTTTATGGTTTTAACTCCCACTTCTTTGACAAGGTCTTTATCACTGTACAGTCTGAACAGCTTTCTGCACAGAACATGACTGAACACAGTAACGATATATTTTAATAAGCGAGAGCACGTTTATCAGTTTTGAGCAAGACCTACTTATGTTACTGCGATATTGAACAGGACGAGGTAAGAATGACAAATTTCCTCTGCATGCAATAGAGAAAGCGAAAGATCATAGACAGACAAATCCTTTATGAATTTTCCAGACTCTTACGTTCAATAACATTCCCTATTGACAGCATTTACTTTTTTTTGTTTACCAACAGGCGCCGCTTCTTGGCATAAAGTGAAAAGGTCAGTATTAAATGTAAACTTGGAAAATTTTTACTAGCTCAGAGAGACGTCTTGATTCATTGAACGTTGTTTCGTTAAATTAAATAGTTTCTTTTATCTCTTGCGGGATCGATCGGGGTGACGTTTTGCAAAGGCTTATGCAGTGCAGGATATTCGCAAGACAATATACGGTACAATATTACACCATGACTAGAGCCTGCCTAAATCAATTCCAACATCAGTCGAAGTAGAAAATCCTATAAACTGGCACTTAGTTTCCATCAAACTACCATCCCTAGTGCCATTATCATTCATCATTCTCAATTGCATTAATTTGTCGAAAGTCTTGCGCTTGTTATCGATCCATGTGAGACAAACGTGCACGTTCGGCCCATTAAAGAGCTGAATAGATTTTTCAATTCCATTCCGGAGATACTGCATAAGCTCGTTGCAAATGCGAAACACCAACGAAAAATTTCAAAGAAAACGGAGCAAACCCCAGACACCGATTCGAAGTGAAATACTTTTTTTGTTTGCCTTCCGAATGATGCTTGAGCCATGTACAGCTCTTCTCCATTGTGGCATACATCAAAGCAGAATTCTTCTACTCGGTCTCGTCCGCACATTTCCTCCATAAATAAGACTCCATATAGCAGTGGCCCGCACAGCCCAACCAGCAACCACCATCGTCATCATCATCAGATTGAATTAAGGCAACAAAAACTTGTCACTTTTGAAGATGTACCCAAAGCAGGGACTGCCTGCTTGCCTGCCTGCCAGTCCGCTTGAACATCTGTGCACAAAAACGATCGCATTCGTATTTGCCTCGTTTCAATTGTTCACCATTGGCACACCGGCTCCTGGAATCTCAAAGTAGATCAAGCTCAATCCGTTCAATCCGCAGCCAGCATCCACAAGCATGACAATCAGCTTCCCGATGATCTGCCAGGAGAGTTGAATGATTCGATGACAAGATCGACGATGATGCCCATCGTTCCTACATGGCGCCTTCGTTTCGGCGCAGAAGTGGACGTCAATTTCGGTCATGGGACATCAATCAAGCGGTCGTGAAATATCTGGGCACTCATCGTGAAAGGTTCGCGAAACAGCAACACACAGCACTGGGAATTCCTTTTGGGCGCGCCAAACAATTCAATCGGACATGTGAATAAATCACTTGACCTCCTCCGTGCATCCGAGTGACGAAGATGAGACACCGTATCTTCTTGGCCGTCTTCTTCGGTTGCTGGTTCTTCCTTTGGTGCAGCGTGATGAAGTGCGTACCACGGTAGTTTAAGGGTTTCGGCAGTCCGTTTGCCTACAAAAGCCAATGCCACCAGCTTACTATACCTACATAGGTGTATATGTTTCGCGTTCATCAGCCACTTGCAGAGGAGAGCGTACCTATTTGAAATGCAGAAAATCGCAAAACTGTCTCTGGCCGATAAAGCATTTAACGAGAATCTTCGGGAGGTAGATGTCCACTCGTCCATTGGATGGATCTTGTGCTACGCAATTTGCGCACGTTTAAATAAATGTCAAGAATAATGACTGTCGGAAATTCCGGTGGTTGATGTAGTCACGGGAGAACTATAAAATCGTGGAACGTGCAACCTGTTGGCGCCAATAGCGCCACCCGATAAGTGTTGCAGTAAGGGGGCCCATCAAGGGACGACACATCTCTTCAATTGGATTCGTGTGCATCATGTATCGCGGGGTGCGGGAGGTTATATCAGAGGTATATCTAATCAAGTGTTACTTGTTTCGGAGGCATAGCGTTTGACCTAACAGTCACAAAAGGCGTCACGAAGCAGTTGAAGTCGTTTGAGCTGTTTTTTTTTTTGTTATACTCGCAAGAAAGCACTTACATAAGAGGACAGTAGGTATATAAACAGAAGATTTCAGTTCAAGATTTTTTGGAGTTTTCGATTTGTGTGAGTTGTGTTCAAAAACGTTCAAGGATTTTTTTTTTAACACCCACACTAGGCAATAAAAAACCAAGCCTTATACAACCCTTTCCTATGCACGACTATTATTTGTAACATTTTTTGAGATGCAGTTTTTCGATCCACGGTTTTTTGAGTTCAGACTGTAAGGCAGATTTTGCCTGAGCTTTGGCAACTTCACATATAAATCTGTGACAAAAAGGAAAAACAGCATAAGTCGACTTATGTCAAAAACGAGTTACGATCGGATGCACAGTTCCCTGTTCTATATGTCAAATTGTTTTCATTCAAATATCTCTTTTAGTTGCGGTGTTATGGATCAGGAAAGAACGCATAAGTCATTTTCCCCACATTGCAAGTCAAACTTTTAGCCCGCGCTCCTGAAAAGTGGCTAAAAATTACTTATGCTGTTTTTCCTTGTTGACACGGAAATATGGTGTTTGGTTTTGTTAAACAACTCTCGCATTTTAGCTCGTTACAAAAATTGTACAAAATTAAGTTTCTAACATTTTTGGTCATTATAGGTATTTGTCGTCGAGACCGATTTTTTTCAACTTAAAGAATACTCAAAACCAGAGACAAATGATACTGAGACCCCCAACTCACAATCCTCTTGCCGCTGGGCCCCTCAGTTTTTTTTTTCAAATTCGCCAATTTGTTTTCCTATCGGTGTTGTGTCAATTAAGAATCCGTGTGACATGCAAAAACATACAAAAAATACAAAAATAAATGCAGCCAACCTCGGCAACCGTGGGGAAATGCTAGAGTTCGGGAATACCACAATTTTACATTACTGAATGCCATTGGTTAGTAATTATATATTGTTAAAAGGCGAATAATTTGATTTCTTTGGTGAATAAAACTAGCTAAATGAACATCTCTATATTCAAGAAACTTATTATGACAAATATGGTTACGTATTTTCTGCTTTTGATTATCATTAACTTCGATTTCATGTGTAAATTTTTCTTAGATATCTTAAGAAAATTTGCTCAAAATGTTTGCATTTTCCTTCAACCAATCTACATTGTTCATTTTTAATTAATATTTTAAGCAAACGTACACTTACCCATGAAAGAAAATGTTATCCAAACGTAGCGAATAATTTCAAATTTAACGGATATGAACGCTGGCAGCAACTTTGCCCACAGCGGAAGTGGCATATGCAAGGTGCGAGCGTGTTGGTGAGTCGGAATTTTTGAAGTTACGTGACATTTGTCAATACGAATTTCTATGTAACAATACAAGTAACGGGAAATCGGTCGGAGTTGGTGGTCTCAGTATTGTCTCTGCTCAAAACACTTGCCACGTGAAATGCGAACAATTATTAATTGTAGATAAAAAATTATTACGGCAATTTAGTTATGAAGAAAAAAACAAATAAAAAGCTTTAGCCATACGCCCTGGCAGCTAGTGCTATATTAGTTATTATTATATTTGTAATTTATTCACTAATTAATAAAATTATAATAATAATAAAACATTTCCGTGTGTAGATACCCGACGCCTAGCTCGAAATTTTATTCGTTTCGTGTCAGTTTTTATTTTTGGCGACGATGAAAACACATACAATTTTATTGCGAGTCCAAACGGCTGAAGCAAGAAGCTCTTTCTTTATGCAGTTATACTCTTAAGTTTTTGCCAGACATTCGCAAGACGTGCCGCACTGGAAAAACGCTTATAACCCTTACAAATTGAAAATTTCGTCCACATCAGTATCATTCAATTTAGGCAATCGGCTATCTGATTGCGATACAGATGACGCGCACTGTTCCAGCCAAACTTTCTTAATTTTTGAAATATTGTTCTACAACGGAAACACCATCTTCTTTCGTGTAGTGCCCCATTTTTACGAACCCTAGCTGTCGGTTATCCAACAGTTCCTTTTTTTGATTGACAACACTTACCGCACAAATGGCGGTAAACTCAAATTTAAAAAATTCACTTTTAGCGAATGTAGGTACCAACCTACACCACTTATTTTGATATTGGTACAAAAAAGTATAGTTTTAAGTGGTTTCTATTTGGATTTCAGTTCTACTGGTATGACAAACGTATTTCCAGATGAGGTAAGAATGATGCGTAACTTCGGTGGATGCAGCGTCATGGTCTGGACATCTTTTTCGGCAAATGAAAAGATGAATATTGCATTTGTCCCGGAAAAATTGTACTCAGAAATTCATATTGAGAGAAAATGATGATTGAAAAAGCTGATAGTTATGCTGATATGAATTCATCTTCAAGTACGATAACGACTTTATAAACGTCCTCCGAAATGGCGATTGGTTCGGACCTCGGAGTGTAACAAATCACAAGTTTGGATTTGTCATCGCGAAATGGTGATTTGAATCCAATTGAGGATCTCTGCAGAATAGCAAGGTTCGTTTAAGCCAACGGGCTCCAATATAACAGCATACAAGATCGTCGACGAATTAAAGAGTGGACTGCGACAACCATGGCAGAATTGGAAAACCTTGTTCAGTCGATGCCGAGGAGAGTGCTGGCAGTTGTAAGAGGAAATGATGGGTCTGCAAAATATTGAATCGATCTTAAATAGCTAATTCCGTGATCCATAACCTACTGATTTTACTAAAATGAAAATTATGCCTTTTTTATTTTACTCACATGATCTATATAGATGATTGATTTTGTTAACAGTTTACAGTTGGATCTCATACTATTAAACAATAAAAATCAATGATCTATATAGATCATGTATGGGTAAAATCAAAAATGCCAATTGTGTTTGTTCGTTATATTTCGGGGAAAAATATAAAAGTAAATTTACTTTTAAATAAAAGTTTAATATAGTAAAATAAAATAAAAAAAAAGTAAATCTACTTTTAAATAAAAGTTTAATATAGTAAAATAAAAAAAAACCGAAATATAACGAACAAACACAATTGGCATTTGATTGAATAATTGAAAGCACAGAAAAAGTGCGTAAAAACAGCTTGTCCCCTCCCTAACTATATTCTTGACTTGAAAGTTTCATAATAACAAACTAATTTCTGGAGGTTGTTGTCCTAATTTTTATGACCACGGGAGTATGTAAGACTCTAATAATTTTCATGACAGAACTATAGCTCCGATGGCCAAGTTGATGATCCTGCAATCAAGCTTGCTTTCGACTCATTGTATGACGGACTCATTTACTGTCAATTCTTCCAGAGTTTTCATCATTTATAGCGTTTTGTCGTTATTAGAAGCGCCCTCGATATCGAGGAACGCTACATCAAAATAATGCTTAAAATCAGACTATAGTATCAAAGGTTTTTGAAAGTTGCTTTGATATGGAGATAAATTAGTCGCTCTATAGTGATTTTTTTTTTGGCAAAGCAATAAAAGATAATAAAATCCACATTAGCACTTCTCTTCATTTGGTAGGTAGGTATACTCTGAGAAGTAGTCCGCAGTGAAACTTAGAAAAGTTCTTGCATTTTAACACAATCCAACTATTTGAAAAAAAATAAATTTTAATATCAACTTATAAAGGCTTGTATACCTATTCTTACTCCTAATTATGTGGCGTCTACTTTGAATTCTAAAAATATAGATGACGCATGTCTAATTCGATATTCAAACCATCCGATTCACAATCTCAACACGCAAACTCTGAGTCCAGTCCACCACTGTTTGTGAAACACTGAGCGAACTAAAATTGTTCTCATATTTTAATTACTACCACGTATAAAAAAAACCAATGTATCGGATATGATCCATCATAAGGAGGAATATGATTGAAAACCACACTAAAACTGATTTGGTATGCCAAACCCTTGTTCCCCTAGCTGGCACATCAGCGGGGGTACCAGCAAGATCTGATTGTGCTTACAAATGTAAATGTAAATTTCGGAGCAATACGTTTGCCGTCAGTGTTGTTAGCATGAATCGTACATTTTTCCCTATTCACCGTACTCAAATTACCTTTTGAATACCCTCGATGCTTTTTTGTGAAAAAATATAATTTTTGTGAAAAAGTAAAATATGTATTACACGGAAATTAAATACATTAAATTAACCTTTAGTATAAAAATCGCAGTTTGTTAAAAATATAATGATTATATTTTTGGTACTAGAAAATTTAGATAAAACACGATTTATTTGAGCGTTTTTTTATGGACAGTGTGTTAATGATCACGGTGAAATGTGGATGTTTTTTCAACAAACATTTTGACTTTGAATGTTGTTTTGTCAGATTCCCCTGATTTTGCTGATTTTTCCCTTTTCCCACGGAAGCCTATTCGGACATCGAAATTCCAGCAAAAAGGAATGGATCCCGCGATATTACGCCACTGGTTTGCATGTATAGATTACTTTCTGCTGGTTGTCAGGTTGAATGATTACACCGGGAGCATGGTTTAAGAAAAATTCCTCCTTTCAATAAGGAAAGTGGATTGCATTTAACATTTAATTAGAAGATAACTTTATTTATATGTATTTACTCATATAAGCGTATGTGCTTGATTTTTATAATAATTGCAGGACTCGCAGCCTACTATAATCATACGCAACTGACAAGAATCAATCATGATAAATATTGATGGATCCATATCCTGAATGGGAAGTTTTTCTGCTGTTTCTGGAGGAAATGCATCACTCTGTTGAGCGGCAGAGATATAAAGATGAATTCTAGATTGCGCACATGTATGGTTAACAACTGCAATGTGGCGGCATGGCACGCAATGATCGTAAGATCATGTTTACTGATAAATTTGTTTGTTATGCCATATACGTTATTAACAAGGTACTGACGGTAACCATTGACTTTCAAGCGCAAACAAGGAAAAGAAAAAAAAAGAACCTGGACGACTCATATTAAAGGTTAACATTTTAACAACTGTCTGTACGTCGAGAATGCTGCAATTATGGCTTTGTTCAGATGCAACCAGAGCCAAACATCAATCGAATTTAGCAATCCGATATTATTTTGCATAAGTAATGCAAGAACTCTGAATAGTTGTTGGTGGTGATGGTTCTACATTAAATGGCCTTCAGTAAAAATGAAACACGATATGTATGTATTTCCCTGCCAACACTTTAGGCGTGGCTTAGTGCTTAGTGTGTTGTACTTCTGAGCGCATGGGGCCCATGTCCGATTCCCACGATTTACACTACGCTTCATCATCCGAAAGTTGAAAAAATATCAAAAAATATAAATGCCCCATTAAAATGTTTCTTTATTAAGCCGACGCGTCATAAGATTGTAGGTGCCTACCAAGAGCACAGTTTTCAAAATGTACAAAATAAAAACATATTTGGGACAAGTGCACTATGACCTTGGCAGCAGCTCTTAGCTATAGTAATTTAAATTTAAATTACTACATTATTATTTAAATAAAATATAAATTATTACTTAAATAAAAATGATTTATTAAATATAAATATTTGCGCGATAGATGTTACAAATTTTTCACACTCTTCAAGAGAGCTTGGCTGGTGAAAGTATATATAGGAAATGTTTATACAAAATGTAACTACTTGCAACAGGTCCATTAAGAAACCTAGGCCGAACTATCACACCACCATTCCTTTGGGTTAGTTATTATTTTTATGAAAAAAAAAAAGTCGGAGACGGGCAATAAACCGCTGTCAGGTAAAATTCTATGTTCAACTTGGACGATGATAGGAAGAATTTCCGTTAACACGACCTACACGAAGTGTGGACATCAATACTCTGATGTCTAAAAAAGCTGCGGGAGGAAATGGCCCAGCGTCGGGGCTTCTTAAAGCGAAGGAAGATTACATTGCGACGAGCATGCACAGTCCATAAGAAAGGTACTTTGTAGTGAAGAGCGTAATTTTTAAATAAATTCGCCTATGATAGCCTATATAGGGACAAGCTATTCAAAGCCATGACAAGTTTCGGCATCTCTGCCATACTCTCTTGGCTCGGCTCTACGAAACCATGATCAATGACTTTTTATTGCCGCATATTGATGAATTCGGGCTGGATGAAAGGACGGTGAAACCGCACACACGACTCCCAGGAAAATGTACATTTTAACCCGACCGGACCCAGGAGGGTGATAACGTTTTTCGGACGTATGTATCATTGTAACCTAAACGGCATGAACTAAAAAAAACCGACTGACTGTAAAAAAGAACTAAAAGATGTAAACCAGGCACAATCAAGTAAAGGGTCTTTCATTAAGGACTTGACGACTTCTTTTTTGAATAAAATGCAAACTACTTGAGATATTTGGAAAATAATTTAATTGGCTTGAATTACTATCAAAGCATTTATGAATGGAATTCGACTTCGTTTATGTGTCCACCCAAGGAACGTATGCAGCGGTCGATATGTTGAACCCAATTTCCAATTACTCGGCCGCACTTTTCGACCCATACGGCCGATATTTTTCGTTCAATATTGGCTCTGAGCTCCTCTTACGCCGCCAGCTTTCTGGCATAGACCAATGATTTAATGTAGCCCCATTAAAAAAAAAGTCTAGAGGCGAATTCACACGATCTCGGCGGCAAATAGACAATTCCGTTTCTCGAAAAAACACGTTCACCGATTTAGGACTTCAATAACTCGATTGTTGCACACTCTGTATGGCTTGTGGCATCATCTTGTTGGAACCACATATCACTGATGTCCAATTGCTTAAAGAAATAACGTTCCTACATGTCTCTGTAGCAAATACCATTTACCGTTACGTGACGGTCATTTTCATCGAGGTAAAAAACTGGCCCAATGACGCCACCGGCATGAAAACCGCACCAAACAGTGACTTTTTGCGGATGAAATGCTGTTTCATGAAGCATATGAAGTATGCATTTCCGGGTCGTCTAATGTCTTCTAAATTACACTGGCCGGCAAGATCGACCGATTTGATCGAGACTTGTCTCTTGTTTTTTTTTTTTAAGTCATGGGTCTATATAACGATAAGCTACAGGCCATAGGAATTTATAAAAAAAAGAAATGTTCGTCAATAGTGCGAGTACTTATCACCCGAAGTTCCCGCCAAAGCGTGTAAAAATATGGTATAAAGAGCCCAACTTGTCATCAACAATGGCGGCCATGGTTATCTACCGTTTCGAATCACGCCAGTAGAAAATTTAGCAATTCTGAAAGAAAAGCACGGGTAAATTGGGAGTTATAGTTTTGTGAAATATATCTTTTAAAGGATTACAATTTTATAAAACCAATTGGCTTGTCCAAAAATGTGTGACCGTTGTTTGACCTTGGCTCGGACTAAGGTGGAAGACAGTCAGTATTATTTTGTGAATAGCTGTTTAATTTAAAACTTCCCTGTACAGAATAATTTAGCGTAAGCAAACTATATAAAAACGCCTCGTGTAATAAGTACTTTGAGTTTGGACGGAGTGCATGTTCCATGCGTTCTGAGTCACGCATAGTTATTACCACAAACAAGGTATTTTATATTAGAAACAACAAAAAAAAAAACACGTAACACGCAACTTTTTTGACGTTCCGGTGATAGCTATAGTTGTCGGAATCAAATTATCTAAGAGCAAATTGTGTCTTAAGTCAGTCCAGTCCGCACGAACCGAGACTATTCTAATATTGCGTGCCGGGCTGCAGCAAAAGCTGATGAAATGAACAAACGATTTATGTCATAATATAAGAAGTAGCGTAGCGCTGGTGTTAATCTATGAATTCTCAAGTGGACGAAAAGCGTAAGAGCTAAAAGGTATAAAATTGCGTTGTTCCATGTATCTTCTTTGATGAAATGCTGCTTTGCCTGAAAGTTTTTAGTCGCATTTATAGTTTACATGAATATTGATGTACTACATCTAAACACGCTAACGACGGGTAGCATTTTTATTACGTGTCTAGGGCAAGTTTAATCGCATTAAAAGACGATTCAAGTGCTAAGAGTAAACATATTCGGTCGCTTACCGCGCAGACGATAACGTCTTGCGCCGGTTAGTTCTTTGCAACGATCTTCTGTATGGGAGGATAATAACAACACACTATCTCAGTGTAAAACGCCATTCATCATACACTCTCCGCATCCATCAATTTTGAAAGGAAAAGCAAAGCGATCATCTATCCTCGAGATCATACGTATACCCTTAATTATCAACTCAATTATCCCTAAGCATCTTTTCCGTGAGTCTACAGTTAAAACTCAATTTGGAGGAACACACATTCACCCTACCGTCGTCTTCTAGCGCAATCAGCGTTGACACTTGAATGCATTTCGTCACTTAACCAAACACCAAATCGCGTCAGTACAAATCTCCCAACAGCTGCACTCTGCGACACAGAGCGTCCTATTTTGGCACTAGACGACACGACATGTCATTTATGTTGAAGGAGTGAGCACCCTATGTTCGATAATTGCCTCCACCAACACACACACACACCAACTCGTGTTTCAAGAAAAACCGTTTTCCATCCATGGAGTTTTAGAATCTAGACGAGCGAACGATGCCTGCCTTGCGATTACAGCTGCCAGATCAATGTCTGGAGCAGATTGTCATTGCGGGTGAGAGGAAGAGAGAAAGATAGACAGCTTATACGTCTTTGTGACGAGGTCGACGCGCAACAAGAATTACGATGGGAATACTCCATTTAGACATCCCATAAATATGATCGCAGCGAAAGGCATTCTTCGTTTTAGGGGGAGAAGTTGAATCTATGAATGTCAAACACTGCCAGATAAATGGGATCTTTTAGTCAATAAAGTTCAACAAACACAGAAATTTTAATTTATCGCTTGTGCTGTCGGTTTACGAGCGTGTGAGCTGAATTTGTTGTAAGCGGTGTAATATTTATATTTACAGGAGTTTCATTATATTTTTGTGACCAATCCTCACTTTGTACATATTTCTATTTCGGTTAATTATATGAATGCGAAGAATGGAGTTATGATCAACTGGATGGTCTAATTTAGAAGTTTTCAGATATTAATTTTGATAAGGATAAACTTAAATATTTTGATTATTTGTAGGTGCATGCAGAAGGCCAGCAAGATTGAAAACAGATTTCAAGCGTCAGAAGAAGCGGCACAAAAGTTGTCACCTGCTTGGAAATTTCCAAGTCTGTAAAAATAGTGATTTTTAAGAAAATTGCTTCACAAATCTTAGGCTGAAATAAAATTTTCATTGAAAAAGGAATTAACAGAGCAAAGGAATTAACGAACAAATTTAAAATCAGGTAAAATTTTCCGAATCTTGTAGAAAAAGGTCTGCGGTTTTTAATACAAGGTGGCGCAAAAGTAATCCTCCTATCAGAAAATGCTATAAATTTTGCGATTGGCCCCTAATGTCAGTTCTGTTTTGACATTTGTGTAGTAAACATATGCCAAATACACGTTAATAAACAATGTTACGCTACACTGCTCCAGACCGCGGAATATTGGTGACTATTTATTTGAGCAATAATCGGTCGGTGACTTTGGCACAACGTGAATTTCGTCGCAGATTTCCTAGCCGTCCAACGCCTACTGGTGAAACACTGCGACGTTTAGCCGCTCGCCTCGAAGAGACTGGCACAACACGAGACGTTGCCAAGAGTGGCGGGCCCCGGAGCGCCCGTTGTGCCGAGAATATCGCCTCTGTTGACGAGGCCATTTTTTTTTCGAGAACGCCGCTGGTCAAACGACAACAGTGAACGGTGCGCGCTATAGGGCCATGTTTACCGATTTTTTTCTACCGCAATTGGACGATTTAGGACTGGAGGACATGTGGTTCCAACAGGACGGAGCTACGGCACACACTGCGCGAGCCACAACCGATATTCTGAAAGCGGTGTTCCCGGGTCGTTTTTGGCGATTTGCACTAGCCCGCCAGATCGCCTGATTTGACCGCTCCAGACTTCTTTTTGTGGGGCTTTTTGAAGTCGCGGGTTTATGTCAACAAGCCTCAGACTCTTGCAGATCTTAAAGACAATATCCGTCAAGAATGTGAGGACCTATCGCTAGAAGTTTTGGCCAAAGTGATGGAAAATGCCATAAAAAGGGCTCAAATGACAATCAACTGTGGCGGCGGCCATTTACATGACATCATATTCTCGACTTGATGTAAAAAAAATTAAAAGACCAAATAAAAATAATCCACAAGAAGAATCAAAGTTTTTCATTTTTTTTTTAAATTACAGCCAAAAAACATCGGAAGGTTATTTTGCGCCACCTTGTATATCATAAATTAGTAAGCCATAATTAAATATTTCTTTCAACTTTTTGTAATGTTTAGGCAATAAATCAATTAATCCCTTCTTTTGGCAAGTTAATCCATGTTTACGTATACTTTAAGAATAAGAACAATAATGATTTACAATAATTTAAGTAATTCGAAGAAATTCAGTTACAGCAAACCTCAAAATCCCTTTTGGTTTAGGAGGAATTTATTCAAAAAAAAATGTTTGAAGTGGGCGGATTACAAAAACCAATTGGTATTTATATAAGATGGGGCGTGGAAGTGGGTAGTTTTTTGAACGATCAAAATAATAACAAAACTATTTATAATTGAAATAAAAAATTTTTTTTCACGCTCTCAGATCTTTTCATTAACAAAATAATTGAAATAATCCATAAGGAAATTTTCTTTTAAGGCCAAAATTTCAGCACTGGGAACATGATTTTTTTTCAAGCAAATTAAAATTTCTCCGAACATTGCAAATAGTTACAGCTAAAATTTTATATAAATGGTTGAACAAAAAGTTAGGCTCAACTATCGTGGTTAATTTTGCGCTGGAACTCGCATAAAATTATGTTTTTTTGTTTTATTTATTATAAATATTAGGTAATTTTGTTTTTGTAAAAATTTGTATTTACCTATATATTAAACAACTAGACTACATTCAAGAAATCTAAGATTTTTTACTTAATATGCTATAATTGGAAAAAATTAAATAAATAAGGTCATTTTTCTTTCTTTTTTTTACCCTACAACAAAATTGAGCAACTTTGAAAAGCTCTATAAGTGAAACTAGTAAGCAGAAAATTATTTTGTTTGCTTTTCCTTAAGCTCCGTTTATACTTCTATTACAAATAAAAAAACAAAACAAAAAAAAATAAAACATCGAACTTAGTATTTTTGCCACGAGATTAGCCTGTTTGGGCCACAGTGCGCCGTTGCTCCATCCTGTGAACAACATGTTTTCCAGTCACAATTCATTCAACTGAGGAACTACTCCGGAAAAAAATTTAAATAATTATTGTGTATTTTGTATCTGCTTATACATCGCAAATGTCAAAGTAGAATCGAAGTAGAAGTAGAATCGACATTTGCCGCCATTTGCAAAAATTAAGGGCCGTTTGTTGATACGACTCATAGCGAATTTAAGTGCCACATAAACTCTTATGTGACAGTTTATGCCCTGAAAAAAGTAGCCCATAAGTTTTTAAGAAGAACTTAAATCGTTAAGAGTCGTATGAGCAAACGGCCCTAAAACATCTTCCTATAGGGTGGTTTTAAAGAGACTAGGAGAAAATCCCCTAAATTAAAGTAGCGCGAAGCTTGACATTTTACTGGGCTAAGGAGCTTACTTATAGTCAGTTTACTTAGTCAGGGTGGATCTGGTCGTAAAAAAAGCCATGCGATTTCAGACGACTGATTTGCAATTTTCTAAAGAGGTCAATGATGTTCTACGTCTTGTAGGTTGCGCTTATTATAAAAATATTATTCTGTAAAAGACCGTCAATGCAAACAATTTTACCCCGAAGAATATTGCGCCTCATAAAGAGGTCCTGGATGATAAAGGTTTAACATAGTCGCCTTAGTGTTTCGTCAAATAATTTCTTAGACCAAGGAAAACGAGATGGACGAGCGTGATTATTCGCTTGGTTTCTGAAGCGATGTCATTTTCAGAATTCAGAATTTATAGCGGAGCCGAGGAGGTAGATAAGGTACCTCACCTCTAAGCTCGAAGTTATATAGTTTAACGATTACGATTCTCTGTCTCATTCATTCTCATATTGTTGAGAGCATTTACTTGATTTTGTCCTTGCAAGTAAAACCATTCCTGTAGCTCCTTGAGCATCGACCGCGACTTCTTGAATTTTTGCGGGAACATTTTTCTTAGTGATCTGTGTGGTTGGTTGTTTGTGGACTGGCTTAAACTTAGTTGGCTGGGTTAAGTTTATATATCTAATTCCGTCAGACCTTAATTGATAGTAGTGGTTGTTTTAAAAAGACAACTGAGCAATACTTTTTCGAAAGGTACTTCTTACACATCTTTCGTTGGCAATGATGTACAAAATCTCAATGCAGCTAGTCAAAATTGATCCCAAGACACGCTTATGCCTCTGTCAATGACGGCAAAAAGGCACAAAATGTACTTATAATACATACATCGTAAGTGCTTATTCACACATAAAAGAAAATCCTATAGCTAAGATCGTGCTACCAAGTCCTAAGCTACAAAAATACTAAAAACACTTCAGTTTATCAGCACAACGGGAGTCATGAAAGAAACTCCAACGGCGGGAGTGGAACATATGTAAGAATCTGCGCTGAAAAGTGTTCTCAGATTCAGTGAGTGTGAAGGGTGGTAAGTAATTACCTACTGACGTTCCTCGACTTTATAAGACCCTCCTTTGCATTTCATCATGATAGTTTAGAGATGGAAACAGGTGTCGTCGTGGGTATTTTCTTTAACGCAGCTTAATCGAAAGTTCTTAACCTCACCAGTGTTTTCCAAGCGGAGGTTCTGCCACTGACAAAAGCCGCCAATATAGTCTCAAGACAATAATTTGGATGGAAATAATCCCTTTCTTTTTTTACTTCTAAAATAATAACTGCCATGGTAATAAAATCGAAACTTGTCAAGCTGTGGTAGTAAGGAGCTGGAGGTTTTTGGCTTCCAAGACAACGTAGAGCTCTGATGGATCCCTGGACAAAGGGGTGTTTTGATAAACGAAACGGCTGACGAACTCGCGAGGGGAGGCTCCACGATCTAACCTGAAAGACCCCACTTACGTAATAGATCACAAACATTTGCGAAAATACGATAGGGACAGAAAAAAAAATACTATTAAAAGTGTCAATCGCCGTCATCACTGACCACAATCTACTAAAAAATCACACTATGAAATATAAGCTGGATGACGACGGCCTGAGTGTGCAAAGCCGAGAACGGGGCCCAAAAGGACACAACTTATTTCCTTTGATACTAACAATCACTATGTCATCTGATTTCCGACTTTATGAATTTCCAAAGAATTAACAGCAAATCACATAAAGTTCTTGGACTGTGTGATCACCCTGAGATGAAAGAGGATATAAGGAGCAATCTACGGGTGTATGCTTTAGCACAACATTTAGTTAATTTGGTGTTAAATGAAGCGTTATGCCATATTTTTGTAGCGTTTTCTTTTACGGTTAACAAACTTTGATAAACATAGCAGTAGTCGGTCTGAAACATTTTTATAGCAAGATCGCCTGTAATTATGCAGGACATTTACCAGATAAACTGGTTTTGGCCGAACTTTAGACAACTAAATTCCCATAAAAAAAGTACTTAAAAATCGGTAACGCTTTCATCTGTCAACCTGATACATTTACAATACAACTGCTCGGGAAAGCAGTGCTGACATCGCACAATACTGCTGTTCGCTGGCATCGCTTCATATTCATACCAATCACAAAAAATAAAACTTTTATTACAGTTTAAAGTCATTAATTCCCTAGGCGGAACTTTTAAAAGCCCGAACCGCCCAAGAAATAACCCCAATTTAGGTTCTAAGCAGTATGTTACTCTGTAAATTTTCGTATTCAAGTCCTCAACGATATTCTTACCAGCATTTCGGTTCGGCATTAATCTTCATTTGTAGTGGGATTCAAGATGCTCGACTTGTTCAAATTTAACATAATTCAAGCATACGTATTCAAACCGCAGCTCTATTTCCATGGGAACACCGCCTCACAAATGGAAAACTGGTCCACGGTACACCTTTCATGTACCCGGATTTCAATAAAAGAAAACACCAACACCAGCTCCGACATTTGTACCGCCGGACAATCGATTTTGTAGCAACACAAGATTTTTCCCGAAGATGTCACAAGATGTACCCTCATTTAGAAACACATAAAAACAAAAGATGCCCAATTTCTATTCCTCGGTCGTCGTGGTTTGTTTTTAGGCGGGATAGCTCTTTAAATTAGTGCAGCGTCAGATCGTCTGGGACAGCGAGATGCGCGAGACCATTCTTAATTTAATTCAATGTATTAGATAACCGCTAAGGACCCATCGCGAAGGACTATTAATGTCGATTGGTTCTGGGTCTCCCATAAAACCTACAATTAATCGAATTGAGAAACAATAAATAAATTTCCATTTCAATGGACGGTCCGATGTCTGCTTAGACTTTGAGGAGCCCGTATCCGTTGTCCTCCAACTACAAAGGTAGTTCTGTTGGAGTGTGGTCCGAAGGTAGTATTCCTTTTTTCGTTTTCTGTGGAAAGGCAAAGTCCCAAATACCCACTTTCTTATCAGCGCCGAAAATTAATAGATGCTCGTTCTCCGACAGGTTTGCCCTGATAAGGGGCCCATCAACGCAGGCCCGGCATAAGTGTTTTCGAGCAGCAACGAACAAGTGGTGAAGAGAAAATCGGGAAACAAAGCAGCCGAGGAAATAGTATACGCGAAGCGATGGTGTATCTGGTCGCAGATGAATCTCCATACCAAAACCGGCATTCAGCTGTGGGCACCGCGGTCCAGGTGGTGCCCACTTAAATGTGTGTGCCTTCGGACAGATCTGAAAGAGACGAATCACTCTTATCAAGAGGCGTAATTTTTCATGAGATATCACGAGATAAGGTGTCGTGGGGTATGAGGATGTGTTCGCCAACGTGCACCTCGGTGCCTCTCCTCGTTTTCAATGATTAACCATCTGCGTTTACAATGACAAATTTTGGGAAAGCGGCGGCCGAAGATTGTTAGTTGGCATCATTGTCGCTGGAACGCTATCGGAACGACAAATGGATTATGACGGAGTGAGAATAGCGAAGAACAAATTTAATGGTAGCGTTTAGCATTATCTTGGGGGACCTTAATTGTTGAGCATACGACATGACATCTGGTGCTGGCCTCGTTGGGGGTACCCAATGGGTTGCATTGTGACCGTATATAGGGAATGTCATTTGTTAGTGACGCCAAATGAGTAGCTTCCGAAGTGGTAGGTATGGGATATATTTTGTGCGTCCGTCACAGTGACAGTGACATACCTGAGCAAGAGCGGTTGATGGATGTTCGGTTTATACTAGTGTGAATTTGTTGCGTGGATGCTTTGGCTTTCTGGGGAGATTAGCTCATATAATGCTGATAAATAGCGAATTTATTCAATCGTTTCTGTTTGATTTGTGATGCAGAAAGCTTTCATCATATTTCCTTTCCTTCAATGATTTTTTTTACATCAATTGCCAACGACTTTGTAACGAAGCCGCAGGGCGATCCTTCAGAAGTACGAATTCATAACTGATAGGACAGGTGGTTAAAAAACCTACAGAATATCAGAGCAATTGAATTGAGTAACTCCACCGCTACAACGGATTTGGAAACCTAATCAGTAAGTATGTACATATTTTCATATAACCATATTGTTAAACCGGATCCAAAACAACGTCAAATAAATTCAAATTCAAAATCCAGCAAGGCTGATGTAATGCCAGTCCACTCTTATTTGAAATCAGTGTCCGGTAGATGCTTTGATCAACTCTATTAAATAGTTGTTTGTAGGGTACTATTTAAATGGGCGTAAAACAATTTAAAATTTGCTAAAAATATTCCAGCAGAGATAAAAAATCTGGAGCCGGAAACTTGAAATCTTGTGGGTACTGCAACCCCCTCCAGAAAGGATAAAAGTGGGCCACGAAAAATTGAATGTAATTTAAAAGATCTCCACGACAGGTATAAAAAACACTCATATAAGAAATAATCGCTTATTAGAAACGCATGTGGCAACACCGTGTCACTTTGTTTTTTGTAAAATGTGTATAAGAAAAACTAGGATATAAGAAACACGTTTTTGGAAGTGTAGGTATCTTGACTCCATCATGCACTGTATTGTAATATGTATCACACCCGAGACCCGATTTAAAAAAAAACTCCACAAAGTTGTACAAAAGCTAACTCTTTTCTATAGAAAAATAATAACTTCTTATAAGAAAAATAAGAAAATAATACGCCTTAAACAATAACCAGTCTTTAAGTCTAACATAAGAATTTATGTTAGCTGTCAGAATCTGTAAGACGAAATGTTCAAACGTTTTCGAATGCCGACCCAGCTTTTTTTCGACTATCGTCGACTATAAATAAAGTTGTATATAATTGTTAAGGGTAAAAAAAATGGTTAAGAATACGCCTTAAATTCAAATTAAATGCTGTTAAAAAAAATCAAGAAAAAAAGCTAGTATTTGTAGATTTGAGAAGAGAAATGCCTGAACAGGCCAGCAAAAACGGCAGCTCTAAACTTTTCAGGTAATTTTGCTGGATGTTTCAAAATGCATGTTGGCCTAAATTAACTAAGTTTGGCAATAACTTTCATCAAAAACTGCTGTTAAAAAAGAGTTTTCGAAATATGTGTGGAAAATTTCTGTTTCCGATGAAGGAATTGAACAAAAAGTTCAGGACTGGGATTCTGTAAAAAACGAAACGAAAAGCCACTTTCACAATTGAAAAAACGAAAGAAATCACGCGAAAGCGAAAACTTGATTCATGTAACTCCTAACGTTTTCTTTTGCAAATTCTTTTATTTTTAAGAAGCTGTGTAATAACACAGTCTGAGAAATAGAGGAAGTCTGAGTATGTCGTTTAATTTTCGTTAAGTTATTTTGACAACTTACAACTGATAATTGAAAATATTTTGTTTGTTGAATTTGATTGTTGACAAAGGCGGACGGAATAAAAATGTAGTAAGACGAAGCAAGCTAACATGGGTCCCATCAACACAGCCGATTACGAATTAATATTGTAGATGTATTTATGTTTTATGTTCTAACTTACCACCAGGAATTTTATATTTTTGATAAAAGTAGCTTTTAGTCATATTTTCTTCTAGTTCTGTTGGCCAATGAATCCATTGGGGACAGAAAATATCTTCCAATGCATCAACACATTCGTGCGATATTTTAGATATTGTGCTCTGTGCTAGAGGATAGAAATAAAATCATTTCCAACTAACCATTGGTATCATCCTCCAGCCAGTACCTCTAATGTTGAGGGAAGTTTTAAAATTGGAGGCACGTATGTATTTCGTGTACCAGTACGCAAATTAATATTGTCCAGCACATACTTAGAGGCGGCTTTGTTTAATATAAAACGTTAGTCCCAGATTACTTGTACGGACCTGTTGCTCCAACTATTTACTTATATTTGTTTATTTAAAATACAGTTGATTACAGGACAAGTCCTCTATAGTTCTGTTATACATATTTGCCGATATAATGATGTCAAAGATATTATTACTGATTATTGTCTGGCATGGTTGGGCATTTACTGTAACACAAGCTTCAACGTAATTTTAAAAAATAGGGGCGGTGATACCACTAACCTCTAATACCAAACGGCGCATAACTAAGAAATACTTATTTCAACACGAATCACAGCGATGACGTCCGCATTCCTGATGACTTGACGCTTCTCTGGAATCGGCAGACGAATATGCCGAGAAACGAGCCTTCCATTTGTGGCGCATATGCAGTTACTTTGTACACCAAAGCTCCATCAATAGAATAATTTATCAAGATGGCCATAGATAGTGCTCTATTTCGATGATATATACACTTCTACCTGACAAAACCAAACACTAAATTTACAACCTGGGATGTAAAGGTGCTATTACTTGGTTATGCTTGCCCTTTCTACCAGGAGAAATGAGATATAAGAAGAAGACTGCAAGTTCCAGTTTTTTTGCCTCACTGAAGCCACTATTTGGTTTCCCAAATGTGTCTTGTTACCTGACACACGCAGTTCAAAATATTACTCCATTCAGATAATCTTGCTATTGGTATCTTCTGAGTTTGGACAGATTCGATGAGCTCCTTCCTACAACAAATTCAGTTTGCTCTGATTGTGCATAAAAATATAGCCAATATGATGAATTATTTCGAATTCGATTAAAGGCTGTCATATCCCATAATGACCGGGAGATAAAACAAATCCTATCAAAACAAAATCCCCATAAATAACTCACTTATTTATTTAATTAAACAGTTTATGTGATACAATAATTCACTGTTTACCCTTTGAGGTCTGGCCGACCAAACCGCATCCATGCATATCAAGTGCGCCAGCTAACCGAAAAATTATGCCATTTATCATTTTTCTTTATTCGATGCAGTTGCCTTTAAATCAAACTCATATCAGCTAGCCTGCCCATCCGCAGTCCCTGCGTGCGGCCTGTGCCCTACACCGAAGACGATGAAAACGTTGCCACTACATAGCCGGGAGCAGTCTTCACAGTCATTACCACAAATCTTTCATCAAGCAATTAAAATATCTAGATGGGTGTCTTTCAGCATGGATCATTATCATTGTCGGTGATTCCTTTTAAGAGGCTGTGACTTCACCCAAAACATTTCAATCAACAAAAACGGAGCATGGAAAAATCCTTTGAATCTGGGAAGGTGGCACCGATGATAAAATTAAGCGATACTCTCAAGAGGGTTCACAGTCTCTAAAATGGAACTGTTGCAACTGTAGCAGCGCAATTGCCGCACAATCGCACAGCACAGCGGCCACCACCGCACACAGAACTGCAATTAAGAGGAACTCTTTCTCACAGTTCCTTTGATGTCACCTCGTAATAAAGTCATTGTGAAGCGTCTACTGACAGAGGAATAGGTGGAGAGGACGTGCTTACAGCCAGCAATTACGAGGTGATGGTCTTGGCAATAAAATTCGTATTAAAACTTTTATAAGGACCGATAAAAGGTTGTGTGGCCGGAAGATATTGAATTAACCACCGAATTCATTCGGCAGTGTGGCTCAGGTACTACGGTGTTGGTCACTTTGAAGTGGTAGCGATTAGGAATCTCCTCAAACGGTTTAAGGACAAAATGAGATGCATACTGTGTGCGTGCAATTGAAAGACGGGTAAGAAGAGAAAAATTGTTGTGAAACAACAGACGTCTGTGTAGCTATTAAACACCGGAGCAATAAATCACAACTTAAAAAAGAGCGAGGTGAAGGGAGCATTCCCTAATTGGGCAATAAATGTCCACATATATGATTTTTGAATAGGAGTACTCGCATCAGAACGGCCGGATGGCGCCGCCTATGAGGGGAGAAGTTCCCTCTTTTTGGGATTTATATATTTCAAAACAACAATTTTTCCTTAATTTTTTAAGTGCACATTTGTGTTGCTCGGAATCCGGTTTACATAGATAAGGTCGACTTCAGTAGATGGAATGCACGAGAATGCAGTAGATAAATTTGCTTGAAAAAAATCTAGTTTGCGTTCTGCCATTTAAGCTGAAGGATTGCTGAGTAAATACTAAGCCAAATGCAAATATTAGTTGACTTGAAAAAATTACGAAAACCGTTTTAGAAAAAAATTTAAAGTATTGGAGGCAAATCTTTCTGGCAGTTCGTGCTTAATTTGTTTGGCCTATACTACGTAAGATTTTGAAACTTTTTCACAGTAGTTGTTTTTTTTTTAATAATGGTACCGAGGAAGCCAAAATGTGGTCAACATTTTCCTGAAATAATTATCCTCTAAAGCAGCGTTGCCACTTCAGGACTATTTTTTCGCCGTTGATTCTCTAAAAAAATGCAGTAGATTGAGTTTGTTTGCATTCGATTTTTTTTGAAACAAAACCAAGATAAGTAACAAAAAAAAAAAACATAAGCAATACAAAATTAATAAAAACGAGTACTTTAACAAAACTGAAAAATTAATTAATTCGTTAATTTTGCTGTTATGTTTTCTTCTAAAAGCGATACCTACATTTTATTAAACGCAGTAGGTTTAATTTTTTTTTTTCAAAAAAATGCAGTACTGCAATTGCTGCAAAGTGGCAACGCTGCTCTAAAGTAAAACACGCAAAAGATCATTCCTAATAATAGCACCTCAATACTGCTGTGCCAAATCATTAAAAAATTCTCTTAGAATCGGATCTAAACATAAATAAAATATACAACTTGTAAAAAACTTTTACAGAAATTTAAAATTAAAATATATTTTATAGGTATCAAAAATATATTTTGTATTAATTTATATTAATCAGCAACTGGGTATGACATACTTTAGTGCAATGAATAAATATCATTGTCAAGATAGACTGGTGGACAGATGCCAACGATTGAGTTCTTACAGTTTCACGATGACTTGCATTTTTTGCAGGCAAATATTTTTTTCTTCAGCTATGAGAGGTTCAATTTATGTGCACACAGTACACGTAATCAAGTTAACTACCGGCCACGTACATACGCATTTCCTTAAGGAAAACCTATTCATTTTAGTAAACTTATTTGTATTTTTTGTTGTGAACATTTCTATCCTTACCGACATGTTTAGCTGTACATGACACTCTAATTATTGGCCGACTAATTTTAGACATCGATTTTGACATCTCAATTTATATTTGGTCCCCAAATACTTTGACCTCAAAGAGACGAACAAAATATTATTAATTGTTCCTTTTTACTTGAAACGAAAATAAATGAGCCAATCCCATCCACCTACAACGAACGGGCAACAGTTGTTCTTTGATCGAAAACTGTCGCTCCAATTTGTACACTTCCATGTGAAACACAATATTAATGGAACACTCATCACAAGCAGCAAAACATTCGTCTATGATTAAACGGATACATCACGGACAACAAGAACGAACTAAGTGTCTGTCAAAGTCGTTTGCTTTGCCCAACAAAGCGGAGCACATATAGATGGATTTGTTTCTCATTTTCGTTACGGATACACTTAAAAATAAAACATATTTTTTCAATTCAGTGGTTTCGATAATTTTGTTGGCGGCTCGGATGCGATTTTCACGGCTGTCAAATGGTCAAACAAAAAAATCACCCAAACAGATGATAGGATTTTCAGTTAACACGAATTTGTTACGACTTTCACGTCGCAAGTTAACTGCGGTCGTTGGACAAAGGATGGCATTGACAATTGAAAATTTCTCCATAATCCACATTTTCATTTAGATTGAGTTGAAGAAAGGCTTACCTGAGGGTACACCGCATAACTTTCGGGATTACAAAGTAATTTGAAACGAACAGGGATATGACAACTGAAACTTAATTAATATCTGTTGGTGGTAACGTCATAGAAGATAGAACTCTATGTAATCACACTTATGTTATGTTACACACATATATCGTGTCTTTTTGTTTTGTTAGTTTGGACGATTCGTTTGACCGTTCGCTGCACATCTCGTGAATGGTTTTATGGAGTTGTATATAGACAAAGCCAGGGTAAGCACTTGCAATTTTATATTTTGATGAATTTTATATACCTAAATACCATTATGTGTAATACAAAAGGACATAGTTGGATTTATTAGGCGGATTTTAGGTGATTATTTTTAGACTTTTATATATGTATAAAAAATTCTGTATTTCAAAATTTTAATTTTTCAAAAAACATAAAGGAGAATTTTTTCTATACAGATAACGTCCTGCACCCGATGGGACACTCGACGAACGCAATGAAATTAATCTACCGACCGCCGTTAATCTTGTGGCTTGTACGGTTTGTTGCACAGTTTTCCCTTAATCGTGATGGGCTCGGTCGAATGGCTTCTTCAAATCTCCAATACCAAAAAAGTATTTTGGCATAATATTTTACGATTTTTTTTTATTGCAGCCAAAATTGGAACATATCCTGCCTTAAGTTGTGTGACTTCTTAAGAAAGTTCTATTGAATATGTACCTATACCAACCAATTAATTGAACCAATCGAGTTCAAATATAAAAAATAAAATACAAAAAAAGTTTGCAGTCGCTTCAGCTTGATATAAGAGTTTGGCCGATTTTTGAACGATTTTTTGAAAAGATCTCAAGCTGCACATCACAGCCAGTTCATGAAGCTAACTAGCTAATCCTAGGGTTCTTTACGGAACTGTTGCGCCATCAGCTTTAGAGCGCTGTATCCATTCACTCGTATCTATTACAGAAACCCGAATGTGTCGGATGTTCAATTCAATGCAAGACTAGCTCCACTAATATCCAATTGCGAATGATGCCTGAATCCAAATTAAAACGATGTAACATGTCTGTTCCTCTAGCTTGTAGCTGTCGCTTCGGTCATTTTTCATAATTACTGATAGTAAATAAAAGCGACCTATTCGCAGGCGACGGAAAAATGATTAAAACCTCGTTCCCTCATTCGACCGCACATTGGTTTCATGCGAAAATTACTTAAAACACAATTTCATTTGCTACTAAATCGTCTGGTAATTTATGTGTGCACCTCGTTCCACCCAGGTCGAAAGTCGATTAATAACTTGAAGACCACAACGAAGACGACCGACGATGAGGAAAAAGAAGCATAGGTTCACGGTCCAGCTCCATCAGGATCTGGACAATAGGGGAATCAAGCAAACCAACGAACCTACCAACCAGTCATCCCGGTCAGCCGACCAACAAGAACTGGCTATCCTCGGGAATGCTGCTACATCATCGTGCTAAATAATCATAAATCATATCACTTGTCGACAAGTCAATAAATTTGTTTGTTAGCCACCACACATGGAATCCTGTTGCAGAGCTATACGTAGCGCACAAACAGCAGCAAAAGTCGATTAGGTTCAGCTCCAGCTCCCCGATGAAGATTACCTTCCCAGAAGCCACCACATTGCGGTTATCCAGGGAATCGATCGGCTTGAAAGCAATATGCAGATTTGTCCATTGAGCGCAGTCAAAGATTCATCTTTCGACAGTGGTTTCGAATACGCCGTTACGCGTCGTTGTCGCTACTACAAAATTTCGCCTCAAGATATTGTCCAGCAATTTATTCGTGCGCTTCTCTGATTACGCTCTGTGATAGGACGCGAACGTGGTGTGGACTAAAACTTGCACCACAACCAAAACTCGATTCCTCAATATCGCGCACAGCCGAGCTCCTCAGTGCACAGTCCTCAACCGCATTTGGCTTAATTTACTTATGACATGATTTGTTCGCTCCGGACTGGAACCGTGCTCAAAATCAATTTCCTTGTTAAACCTGCCACCGGTTGCAGCTACCGAAAGTCGGCGTCAATCGCGCGCACAGAATATCGTTCGATTTATGAATGGTGATCCCTGTGCTCCGTGCATATTGCCATTGCCATTCTTTGTATGTTTGTTCTCGTTTGTCTTGTCGGATTGTTGACTGTTGTTTGTTTGTTTGTTTGCGGATGGTGGCTTAAGGGCGGATTTGCAATTTGTCATGCTTGTTAAAGTCTACCACCATCAGGCGAAGACGATGAAGAAGGTTGGCTGGCCAAATATAAATTAATAAAAATAAATCATCGGTTTGATGAAGTAGAGCCACACAAGAACAGTGGGAGTTACCATTGTTGTGGATTTTAAAAAGAAATAAAATGGAAATTAATTGCGCTCGGGCGAGGATGGATTTCGCTGTCGGCCGGTGTGAATCGTTTTGTTTATCCTGGCGTTTAAATGGCATTCCCGCAACGGTTGTGTGCACTCAATTCCCTTCGGTCGGTCGGCTAGTGGAAATGAGCAATCGATACGTACGCGTCGATATTACCACACAGATACTGTTGTGGACCATAAATTCGATATATAATTATTTCCTGTATTGAATTTCCCACCCAGCGGACCGCCCTCCCGTGCCATCGGTGGATGTCCGCACGGAAATGCACATGAAAATGGCCCGACGGACCAGCAACCGTGTAAATAATGAAAAGGCCAAAAGAAAAATTCGCTTTTATAATTAATTTTCTCTCGACGCTGCGCCTGCCATGGTGGACGTGGTGGTAGGCCCGCTCTATAGTAGGCCACCTCCGGCCCTTTTTTGCTGCACACACTCAGGGCCCGATGAAGAGCGCGTGTCAAGTGATTGTGTGGATAAAATAAATTTTAATGTTTTTAAATTAAATGGTTTCGTTTTTGTGGTAATTGATTTTAATGGTCTGTGTGCAAAGTTTGGCGCTCCCCATTCGGCGGAGGGCGATATATTTCCATTTGTGTATATGGCTATGGACTCCCTGTTTGCTGTGGAAATGGGAGGCGCAGCGGCGCTTCGATTTCGATTTTGATTCACTCCCACAACTCATCTGGGCACAGATAAATTTAGTACATTTGGCTTAACGCATACAAAAAAAAAAAAGAAGAAGAGAAATGAGAGAAAAAAAAAACACGCGAATTTTTTCTCCCTCATTTGATGGCTGATGTTGTATATTGGCCCCGCACCCCTGTTTCTCTTTCTCGGTTTCATCGTGTATATTTTTTGTTTTTCTTTTTCAATTTGTTCATCGGAATAAGATTTATGAGAGTTGTTCATTGTGGGTTCAAGTTTATGGTGGAGTTGATCGCGTTCGCATCGAGTACAATGGGGTTGTTTGGGCTGTAGTTGTTGGTGCGGTGCTCCAGCGCTGGGATAAGTGATTAATATTTTTATTGGCACTTTTTGTTCGTCGGATTTGTTTGGGGCGTTTATTTTTATTTTAAATAGGAAAGTATCTGTGTACATGGTTGTAGTTAATTCATGGCGCAATGAGAGGCTGGTTTTAAGGAGCGTGTGCCAAAATTTAAAGATTTACTGGAAATTCGAAACTTTTCGGTTAGGCAATTGTGCTTTAATTGTGCGGAGGAGTGCTGTCAATTATGGATAAACGGGACAGAGTGTCTCGTCGTTAAATTGTTCATCAAGCCGACACTGGATTCCAATAAACGGTACTTAAAATTAAGACCTATAGATGGAGCTAAGACGATCGTTAACTGGACAAGGCTATAAGTGCGAATAATTGAGATCTTATAGCACCACTGGGTGAATGCATTTGGACAATGTGGCAATACAGGGATTGGAAAAAATGTAATCGGTGTAATCGGCCTATTAAATTTAAAAAAGTACCACAAATTGCTTAACTGATGGTTAACGGGTGACACAAACTTTAGTTTGTTTTTCCCCAATCTCAAAATGCTATTGCACCAATATTACTAACTCATGCGGTGACACAGTTCGAGGTGGATTTGGGTCTCAAAACTATCCATCTCTACAGCGCAGTTTTTGACAAACTGTCCGCCACAAGGCAAGTGGATTTTTATGACAGGGATGACAAAACTGTAGGTAAACGCTGTGACTGGGGACTTTGAGACTGATGACAGATATAGTGATATTGATTTGGAATTCTTTGGTTTTCTTTCCAAAATCTGTTTAAGGGGGCAAATTTGCCTTTGCTGAACTTTTACTGTCCGCGAACAAGGTAATCAGTTTGTGGACAAGATGTATAAGGTCATTAAACAAAGAGTCAGGGAGGGGTAACACAATTGAAGGAGGGTAGGGAAGAGCTAAGACATTTTGCTAGGAACAACATAAATACAAAAGATGGCGCGTTAGATATACCTTAATAGCCACAAGGAGAACGAGTATCGCGATTTCTTCATCATCAGCACAGCGAACAAGGATCACAGAAGTGTCGAAACTTGACATGGCTTTCTAAATTTCGTCCCTACATATGCTTAAAAGGACCACTTTTAAGTCGAGGTGGTGTACATCGTTATGGAATTTCACACAGAGCGATTGACAGATTGATTTGTAAATAACGGGTAATGGAAGACTTTCCTGGTCCAAATACGCACTGATATGATAAATGTTAAAGGTGCTTCCACAGATTTGATACACGGAATTCAGGAGACTTATTGATCTAGCGCTGGCCAACACCGGCGCTTTTCAGATTGTTGTATTTCTTGTGGGGGTTCCATTGGCCGAAATGTTACCAAGTCATATCCCGCTGCTTTGAAAGCGCGGCCGTTCGTCCATTCGTGCTAGGAAACTTGAAGACTCAAGTCTGGATTAAGATGAAACAGCTGGCAGGTACAATATGTGTTTACATAAGCCAGCTCTGTTATTCTATTCTCTTTACCTAGCTGCAATTCAAAATAAAGGCACCCACCACTTGTATGCACATAATTATAGTACATAAAGATGTTGCCAGATTACTACCCCTCTGTGCATATGCAAAATCCATGTAATTGACTGGCTGTCCCCAGTCAAGTCTTCGTGCAAATAAATGTTCCCATATCGCTTACAGATCCGCCTGCAAGAGACAGAGCGGGCGGTCGTGAACTGCCAACGTGCAATTAATAATATTTCACAAGAATGAAATTCCATGGAAATATGAGTTAATAATTACCCTACATCGGATTTGATTTATTGGTGTTTCCGTCTCACTGCATTCACAGTCGTACAACAGACACAGTTCAATGTGCGATGCGACGGTGCGCCACTTTATTAACATCATTCATCCCCCAAGTAAATGAGATGTCCTGCCATTGGGATGTGCGTTTCCCCTTCGCATTAGCTCGGTTCGTTTTTTTTTTCTTACTTCCCCAGAATTGAAGTCGTCTTATTTTAATTAACAGCCTCGTTATAAATTATTTATTAATCCAAAGCCACATGCGCACTCGCAGTTCATTCGCCACACTATATGCGCACCAGATAGCGAGGAAGAAATCGTCGCATCTGTGTACCGAAGTACTCGGTGTTGGGCTCATATCCCGCTTTCAGGATTTTTATATATCCGGGAATGACAGATTTGTTGTCCAATTAGTAGGGCTCATTCAAATATACTTCTGAATTCTATTCAGCGCTGATGCCATTAAAAAATAAAAAGAACCAAGTGCCCATATAAATCACTTCCTCGCCAGTGATATAGACTGGCAGCAGGGCAAAACAAACAAAAAATGAATGAGCGAAAAAACGCGTTACCAACCACCGCCAACTTCATTGAGACGAGTAACGAATCGTAAAATTCAAATCAAAAACACGCGGCTCTAGCCACAGAGTCTCAATGCAATGACTTCGTGCCTTGAATGGGTTGCGTTTGCCCGTCGCACTTCCCACCGCCATCCTGACAGTGTGGGATTTATGGAAATTTTCAAGAATGTGACATAGGATTTGATGAAGGTAACTAACTAGCTGCAGCATCTACGAAATAAAAAAAGAAACAAGCCCCCGCCACAGCGACAACAGCATCACTCTCCAACTGCCAATGAAGAGGCAACAAAAAGCAAACAAGTCGGAAAGAAACCACGGAATATTGATTAATTTATAGTTTAAAAAATTCTTCTAATTGGATTCCTGTTTCGATTTTTGTATTTTCGCTTTTGCTCGTTTTGGGTTGCACACCATGCGGGATGAGGTGTTCCTGGTAATTAATAAATAGGCACCCTCTCGCTATAACGACCTTCTAAGTGTATAAAAGCGCCATCTGAATGCAAAATAGAATTAGTGGATACGTAGATTAGGTATAGAGCTGAATGAGTAGGTACGCAATGTATATTTGTAGACCTACAACTTCGGCTGTGTTAAGGAGAACTTTTAGTTTAGCTAACGCTTCAAATCCTAAATCAGTCATAAGTGGTTTGAAAGGATGCACACATCACACGAATCCAACAACTTCTAAGAAACCGATATTTAAACGTCAGTGTTGGTAGACGCAATAACAGAGAACTTATTCTGACTTCGGTGATGCTCACAGCTCACAGAACCGAAGTCAGAATAAGTTCTCTGTTACTTCGTCTCCGAATATCTGCTGATTGAAAGCCGAATGAGTTTAAGTAAGATACGAGAATTTATTCATCGACTTAAAATTTGTTCATGCAGTCGTGATATTCCAGACATTCTTCAAATTTTCTGTATGCTCTGTTATGAAAATTCTTCAATATCTGGCTGGTGTGAAGGCAGAAGATATTGACATTCTCGGACGTGAGAAATAGATTGCCAGAACAATAGTTGCCACAGGGCACTTTTTAGAGTCCCTAGTTGCTGTGCAAATGCAAGGAAATAATACGGTGAGTCTTTCAGCTCTCGCAACTATTAAATGCTGGATTGCCACAGCAGCTTTACCGGATACATCACAAAATTAAAAATTCATGTTTCAGAATATATAGTAGTCGACCCAAATTTTCTCAAATTTTATAGAGGGAACGAGTAACGCGTCAAATTAAACATAATAAAGTGTCAAAAAATGCGTCGAAAAGAGAATGCAAAAACGCGACGAAAAACCCGTCAAAAAGGCACCAAAAATTACGCATCAAAGAACTTATGCAAACCACAAGAAACAATCCGTCAAAAAACGTGTGCAAAAACGCGTCAAAGAATACATCAAAAAAGCGTCGAACAACGCATGCAAAAACGTGTAAAAAAAACATAAAAAACGCGTGCAAAAAACTCATGCAAAACGTGTAAAAAACCTATCAAAAACGCGTTCAAAAATGCGTCCTAATCCTATAAAAAAAGGCACCAAAGAAACCCGTCAAAAACGGATGCAAAAACGAATGGATCAAAAACCGCGTCAAAAAGGAGTCAAATAACGCGTCAAAAAGGAGTCAAACAACGCGTCAAGAAACCCTTGTAAATACGCGTAGAAAAACGCATCAAAATATGCTAAAAAAAAACGTGTGTAAAAATGTCAAAAAATCCAGCAAAAAACGCGTCAAAATAACTTATGCAAATACGTGTAAAAAAACCTATCAAGAAAATGCGTCCCGAACGGATGTTAAAACGTGCAAAAACATGGATGCAAAACCACTTCATTGAGGCGTCAGAAAACGCATCAAAATATACTATAAAAAAACGTGTGCAAAAAAGTAAAAAACATTAAAAACGCCTGCAAAAATGCGTCCTAATCCCATAAAAAAATGCACCAAAGAAGCGCGTTAAAAACGGATGTAAAACGCATAAAAAGATGAATCAGAAACCGCGTCATAAGCGTTGGAAAGAATTAAAATGCATGTGCAAAAATGTCAAAAAATCCATCAAAAACGCGTCGAAAAACTAATGCAAAAACGTGTAAAAAAACCTATAGAAACGCGTCAGAAATTGCGCAATACTGTACGCCACGTGCTTATTAATATTGAAAGAATTGAAATGCATGCCGTTCTGAATCTTTTTGTCAAAAAGCTCACATACATAGGTCCGTTGTAGTATGGTGGTTATAACTTTTAAGGATATAAACTAATTCGGACTAATCTGCTTTCCAACATAGTTCAAGGGCTGGGTTTACTTAACCCCAAACCAAATGAAGCAGCATCACAACCGACTCACATCATATTTTCAAATCAGTTTTACTCCGTATTGTTCTATAAATAGTTCTATCTCCCCAAACATCTAAAATGTCCTTTTACATTCAAAAATATGAATCAAAGCCACATCCTTTCAATATGTAGAGGAAAAAAAAACTCCAAATGAATAATAAAATTCAATATTCAATCATGTATCGCTTTGCAGTTGAGTAACTTCTGCAACTTAATTCTCAAAGTGCCAACAAAAAGGCTGAATTTACAAAAACAAAAAAATATACTGAGTATCCCAGTTTGTGTGTTACATATATATATGTTGTTAAATCAACAATGTTTTTTCCTGGGCTTTGTGTATTTTGCCTTTTTTAATATTCGAGTTAGCAGGCAATAAAAGCCATGTTTAATCCCCAGCGACATATTCATCTTGAATGTCCGTATATGGCCGCATTTATGACCACCATGGAGGTGTTGTGTGTAAGCCTCGGCAAAACGTAAAGCAAGGGTGACAAAAACTTTATATTCGTTGTGTGCGCTCACATAAAAAGTCATCAGCATGTTGTACTCGTTGATTAGTCGACCGTACACATCCCCGGTTGAGCATTAAGTTTAGAAACAGAATCGCTGAACGAATATACAGGAAAAGAGTGTGGATCCTTCACCTGAGAGATAACAACAAAAGCAGCAGCAGCAGGGCGCCTGTAGAACTTGCATCTGGGTGGATCCCATTCGCCATAATTTCTGATTTTATGCTTTGAGTGCGGTGTTTTTTTTTTTGTTGTTGTTTGTGCCAAAATAAGAGGATGGTACTTGGGTACACTACTTGCACTTTGAAGTGACTACTATATGTATACAAAAAAAAAATGGTCTATGAAACTACACGAATGCGATGTGGGAGGAACATATTTTCCTCTGATTAGAATAACAGGTATAGGAGTTCTAGTATGCAGCAAAAGTTACAAACATTATTTACATAGACCCCGGAGACTTGACCATTAGTCCGACTTTGCTGCTGCTTCACCTGATGTTCTCGAAATGGTTGACCGGTGCCATGGAATTCGATAGCATGCAAACAGTCGGTCATGAACTTCTAACTGATGACGTATAGCCCACAATCTACACAAATTTCCTGCCTTCCAACCTGCTCTTGCTGTTGGCATCCAGCTTGCTGCTTACCCCGTATCGATTGTATAGTGTTTTCATTAATTAAAATAAATTTCAAAATTCTGTGTTTTGCGGTTTAGGAATGGTCAGACGTTCATTTGTTCACAAGGATATACCCACGCTCGCTGTAGAGAGAGTGGAGTTCAGGGTAAGAGTCAGTGTCCTTTCTCAGCATCTGTTTGCTTATTATGGGGGTATTGTAATCTTTGGTCCGATTCTAAGGGCCAGCCGTGGTTTTCTGCATATTAATGTTCGTCATAATCTTTTGGGTTTTATTGGAATTGGAAAACCGAAAATTCATGACGGTACTTATGTGGGATTTGTGGAATTTGCGGTCGTTTGGTATTTATATTATCTGGGTCTTAGATATCATTTGCTCAATTATAATATCGTTCTAACCTTATAGGAGAGTGAGTTTTAGGAAGAGAAGTATAGGGAGGTGGATTGTCCTGCACCCTCGATCTGGGGAACTTTTCTTAGTCCGGTCTTTAAGTAAAACTTGTTGGTTTATTACTTTTGATACGTTTTTTTTAAGTGTTTACCGTATAGCCTGGCCGTAGATGTTGACGGAAAAATCTGATGGAACTTGCTAAATGGGCTGACAAAAAAAACGCCTTTTAAGAACCCTACTTTGTGTCAGGCGTATATACTCATAATACACTTGACACCAAGTATCGGAATGACCGAGTGATAGAAGAACAACGATTAAAATATTACAGACGACGCATAAAAGGCAATGATTTACAAAGCCGCCCGCGTGCAGGTAAGATAGACCCCACCGATTACTAAAAAGCAAACATAGTACGAGTAGTTTTAATGCAAAGGGTACTCCGACTGTTATGATGAGCTACGCGAAAGCCCTGAAAGCCATAATAATAAATAGACTGGTTTGTACTGTGGAAAAATAAGGATCACGTGAAAAATAAAGTGTTTCCGGGATGCAGGGAAGAGATCTGAAAATTCTGCACCAAAGTTTGCAATCACAAAGACGGAAACACCACAGTACCTCGTACAGTTCTTTTTCTGCAAACTTTAAAACAGCGACCAGCGAAAAAAAATGTTGGCCAAAGCTGGACCTAAAATGTTCAAAAAGTTTGACCACTCCTAACAGTCTGCATAGGTATATCAGCGCTGCAATAGGTGTGATCGTTAGAAACAGTTTTATAGGAAGCACACAAGAAGGCATGGTGAAATTTCAACTATGTCCACCTATTTACACTGTATGCCCGAGGTGAAAGAACCAGAACATTCCCCATTTTCTCTGAACTTGCCCATCTGGCGCCCTTTAAATAAACACAGACAATCAAAGCCTCTTACGTCTCATTAAAAGCCGCAAGATTCTTGCATTTTAGTGTTACTTCTGCAATTAAGTTGTTTTAAGATGCAGATCTTTGGAAATATGTCCCCAGCAAGCGAGTTCCCAAATTTCACTACTCAACGAGAAGTCCCAGGCACCGGGAAAATATAAATCAAACCTTAAATGTCTGACAAATATAAAAGAGTACAACTTTTTCTTTTAAATTGAGGAGTTTGGATGTAGCATAAAATTGCGTTACGCCTTTGGCAAATGTCTTCTAGAAAAGATCTACCGTGGTGCAAGAAACAAAGATGCCCACTTTTTCGTCAAAACAAAGTATGGTAAGTACCCACCTTCCTAACTGGCATGCGGGAAGAATGAATAAAAGAGTTATTGTCAGTGCACCCAGATAGAGTGAAAAAGCGTTAATTTAAATTAAATTATTTAAAAATGAAATCAAAACCTACTTTTATTACGAAAAAAGATCGAAGAATGAAATGTTCATACTAAACAGGTAAGAAAACAGCCCATCGAACCTCTACACATGTACCTGCACAAAAATTTAACGTATTGTATTCGGTTTTAATCACTTTGAAAAGTCTGAATTTTTCTTATTTAACTTATGATTTTTTATGAAAATAAATGCAAATTTCATTTAGGGGAAAACTAATGCTTTTGCTGATGAAAAAAGGAGAAAACCGTCTTCAAAGTCTGGGAACACTGGTTACTATAGAACTGTTTTTTAGCCACGAACTTAGCTGATGGTTAGGCCGTGGAGTTCAAAAGAAGAAGACAATCTGGGACATTCTAATTTTAACAGTCTCCTCATAACTGAAGTGTCCGCTTTACTTTAATAAGGATGCATGGGTATTGTCCCTTATTCCGACGGGAAATATACAAAAAAGATTGCCGAGGTGTCGTTTTCTTTTTGGTTGAAATATATTTTACTTCCTTGTACACAGCACAGCGAAGGGCTTATCAGATGGTACTGTAGTAAATAACAGATATATCCCTGTGATCCTGTATGAATTCACCTATACTTGCCTTGTGCTATCCTACATGAAAAACTCGATCACTATGCCATAATCCGTTTCACAATTAACCAATTCATGGTATTAAATCCAAAAAGCAAAACATAAACCAGCTGAAGCGGTGGTATTTATTTGGCTCTATAGGGTAACGCCCTATATAGACTCAACACGAAGGCGGGATTTATTTACAATCACTTCTTCGCTCTTTCAGCCATTTAAATCCAGTTAACTCGAAGAAAAGGACAGAAACGAAAGCACTAGCATTAACGAAAGAAAAATCTCTTAACTGAATTCAACATCATCGGATGCAATTTGAACAAGAACGATTCATATATAAGGCACATACCGTGTGTGTGATATGGCACAGCCCACATCAGTGCAGCAGATTTAAATGAAGAAAAACACGGCCACATACTTGCATCAGCATCAGTATGCTGCTGCCTGCTGCTGCCACCACCACTGTATCCATTGCCCACCAATATATATCTTAGTATCTGCCGCCTGCCTGCCAGCCTACCTACTTACATCTTCTAGGACAGGGAACACGATTTAAATCTTTGTGGATGGTATCACGAAAATGCTAAGTGTCGCTGACAAATCACATTTATTGCAGCAATTCTAAGCTGTCAGTTTGATGGACTTTGAAGGATTCCCAACAACTGCACGTTTCAAATATACACAAATTTTAATCTCATTTTTGTTGTTTCTGTTTGTGCTGACGAGCACAGCCGAGCTGTAGAATCATATCTTTGCGTAACTCTGCGTCTGCTTTTAGAAGAACTGTTTGCCCGCGACACTTAATATATGAATCAAAATGCTTGAGACTATATGCTGTTATTATGGGCGCTTCCCTGTATGATAGATTGGCCATTTATGGCTGGAACATGAAATCGTAAAATGTCTCATTTCTCTTTGAGATATCCAGAACAAATGAATTTTTTATTGCATTTTAAATTAACAATTTGCTGGCTTTTTGTCTGACTCTTATAGCGAAATTTAGATGCAATGGGAAGAGAAATGATCTGTTGTCGGGATGGGTGGTAGTATCCACCTGTCACATATATTTTAATCTGCAACAAATGCCAATAAATACTTTATTTATTTATTTATGCTTACTTTAAGTATTAAAACAGAAATATTATTATTATTTTATTAGCATAAAAATATTTTTTTAACTAATACAAATGTAAAAAAAGAGAACTACAGAGGTTTTCAGCTTTAAAAAAAGAAATAATTGTAAAATAGATATTGTACAAGTTATTCGATTTTTTTAAACTTAATCAATTAGTAAAAAAAAAATTTAACTGGATTAGTGTTTGCAAACATAAATAAATAAATAAAGTTTCTGTTGTAAGTTGTTACCTGTACTCTAACCAGTAAGTGCGAACTAGGCACGTACCTATAATTCGATGAGAAAAGATACGAATTTTACTTTGTTTAATGCTCCTTTCAAACCATGAAATTGCAATTGCCTACCAAAACTCTCGGTTGAAGTTATTTGTACACAATTGCAAAGCCGACATTTAGACAGATTTGTTGAGTCTGAGAACCGCATCTATCTACAACAAAGAAGTGTAGATAGCTGACAATGGAAACAATTATTGGGCGGTATTTTACAAGCCCACAATGTTGGCAATATTGTCTCTCTACACTCCGCGATACTAATAATCATTTTTAGTGTCCAGGCTAAATTTTTCGAACTCACAATGGCGAAATTTTCCATACAAAATTTCATATTTTGACCTACAAAATAATTAGTGTGAAGGTTAAAAATGAATATTAGCAAAACCCAATACGTTTAAGATGAAGGTTAAAATCCAGACATAAAAAACATATATAAATTTAATTTCCAAGCCTTAAAGCATGATGCAGAAGGATAACTTAACAGGGTTGAAAGTGATAAAAAAAACCTAGAAAAAAAGCGCTAAATTGCTTAGGCTTACGCAAAATAATTTGTTAATCGAAAACTAAGATGCAAATTTAGCTTCAGTACAAAAATTCTCACATATTGTAATAAGCTAAAGTATTTACTTTATTAGGAATTTCGGGAGGCTCCAAAGCTTTATATGCAGAGTCTCGGTGACAATTGAGCAAACAGTGCACTTAGGTCAGATATGATGTGATCATCTACTGAACAATTGGACAGCGAAATTAAATAAATATTCTTCAATTTCCGCAAAACGCTACAAATTGTAGGACCATGTAAAAAGTTTAATAATAAAACCACTATATTGAAATATATTATCTAGAAATATCGCTGGGAACTAGAACTTTTGAATGGGAGCTGATACTCTTAAAAAAGCGCCAGATCTAGCTAAATATATTTATTTTCGCAATGAAAACCAATCCATTCAAATTTGACCGCCTTCACGGGAAGTCTTAATAGTGGTTTTTGTAAGGAGTTTAAGTATTCAGCTTAGACTCAATTAATAGAGGCAAACACACATTGTTTTCGTGAAGTAATTCCTTCCTGATTCAAATTGTACAGCATCACATTATTAACAACTCAAATGTATGGAAATTGAACTAATACAAGTTGTAATCGCGGGACATTAAATTAATGCAATTATGTATGAATTGACCATCAGGACGACTATTTTATTCGATCTTTCGTTTTTTGTGTTTGTGATTATATCTATTCTAAATAATCTCAAATTAAATCTTATTATTTGAAAGGATCGTACCCTATATGTTCGGCATAGTTTTCTTTTAAAATTATTTCGCAAAGGAAAACAGTTTTTACTTCTTACACAAGTTTGTAGAAACTAAACAAATACGTCCTTATTTACGTTATTCAACTTTGGTCTGCAGTTTACGCCAAAAAGAAAACTTGTATTCAATAAATATATTGATGATGGTTTCATTTAGTTCACAAAGGAAAACAATATTAAAAGTTAGTTAGGTCTTTAAATCTAAAACATTTCATTCTGACAGCATGAAGTTTAATTTCTTTTTCTTAAATATGTACTTTAAAATTTCTATAATTAACTAACGGACCCGGCGAACTTCGTTTTGCCCCAATTTAGCAAAACACAGATAGTTCAAATTTCAATGTGATTTATTTGAATGAAATCGATATCAGTAGAGATCGATATGATGAACAATGTTTTCGATTTCTTTTCCGGCGCAAAAACAAACAACAAAGACAGTTTGCTAACATGCGAACAGGCAACGTACAGCTGACCGTGCGGAAAACAGGGAAATTCGAGATTAGTGCCACAAACTTCCACCGATTGGCCTTGCGATTCTCATCGCAAAAGCCAATCGAACGGGGAACTGAATCGGCTTGAATTGGAATGGAAGATCTAGTTGGAATAATCGGAATTCGTGCGTTAAGAACTCCCTCTTCCTTGATGAACGTCGCTTAAATCACATTGTTCATCAGTTTCTTGACGGACAACCTCGTACCGTTGCACAATAACGGATAATTCAGATTGCGCAACATGATTATGATCGATCCCAATTTCAGCTGTAAATTATGCGGCGGAGTTCCCGGCACATCAAGCAAGTTCAAAAATGCCGTCGGATAGTTGGTCGCTAACTCGAATAAATTGCAGCGAGAAAAATGGAACATTTGTTCAATAGAAAATGACACCTTTAAAATTGCGCACACCCCAAGTCAACGTATAACGAAATCTAACTTCTCCACCTAAAATGCATGCAAAAAGTCTTTTATCACAATGAATTTCACAATAACCCGAAATTTTCCAAGCTTCACAACGAATTTTCCACCTTTAAATCGTGCAAAATGGTGCGATAAAATGCAAAATCTCATCGAAAAAAAAAATTAAATTTTTCCAAAATTTTTTATTTTTCCTTTGGAAAAGCCATTCCGGAACAAGTGCACTCAAAATTCTATACAAAAAATATCAATTTTCGACTTTTCCAATTTCAACATTTTTCCGGAGGTATTTCCTAAAATTTTCTTTCGTAAAACCTTCTACTGATAAATTTACGGTACAGTCTACAATAACATACAATTGGTTTCCAATAAGACCCATTCAGCTGCATTTGGAATTGACCAGTTGATATAGTCTCAAAGAGCCTTACCAATAATAATTTTTAGCCTTCAGCTTACATATATATTTTGTAGGTCACAAATATGCAATTTTGTAGGAAAATGTTGCCATTGCGAATTTGAAAAATGTAGCCTGGACACCAAAATCATCATCATCCATAACGTGTCATTGCTTAAAAGAGTTTTTGGTCTGGAGGCGTCATTGGAACATTTTTTTGTTGCCTAAATTGAGAAAATTTCGACAAAACAGTTCACATGTGCCAGTAAAGCAATGGTGTTCACTTATCTGTACCTACTTTACGTTTAAATTAAGAAAAAATACAATCGAAAAAATACAATTGAAAAAATTCAATTATCGCGTGATATTTTGCCATCAAAAAAATTGCAGCAAAAGTTTTTCTGATCTGAATACAGATTTTCACGTGTGTGTTGTTTTTAACTCAAAACTTAGTACATCAAACATATCCCATACTAGCTGCTAAAAATAAATAATGATTGTTTCACGAATTACCGAAAAATCCAATTTAAAATTAGCACAAATTGTTTCCGTAAAGTAAATCTCCTATATAAATAAATTCAATTCACTGTATATTGCGATAAAAATTAAAAACAAAATGTAAGGAAAGTTAATTTTTATGCATTTTCAAATTTCCCTTACATCTTATCCAATTCCCTCGCCGTATGAAACTTCCTTGTGGGTAGACAAACACAACAACGAAAAGATAGTTCAAATCGGACAATCCATTCTTGAGTTATGGGAGGTCTTACGGATGAAACTTTGTTATAATATAACATAATGCGACTTGTACTTATTTCACCAGAGGGATTATTTATTCAAAAGGGAAATTATACTCCAAAAGCAAGTAATGTAAAAACAAATTAAAGCCAAACTTTCCATGTATCGAATACGTATTTTTTTTTCATAAATTTCTAATTTATAAGGTAATCTTCTGCCATGGACTTTACATTTACTCATCACTCAATTTGCGGATTGGTAGGCTCTTGGTCAATTGAGGTGAAAATAAAAGTGCAAGGTTTACTCGAGTATTTTACTAGAGAAGCGTTTCCCTTGTGTTTATTTTTTAATTAGAATATTTGTGCAGAGAATCATCCGAATTCAACTGCATAAAGGAGTGGATGATCAATTAGTGGTGAATTTGAACCAATCCAAAAAAAAGAATGTACTAAATATTTGCATTTTTAAAATGTGCTGCGAGTTCGCTCTAAAGGTTAAGGAAAATACTTGCAAAAATATCATAAAGTGCCTGCAATTAAATACAAAGTTTGGTATCAGTTCCAAAACTCACGATAATATTGCGCATTTAATTTGCCTTCTTCAAACACGCACACAACTCACTCCGCAAAACAACGCGTAAAACTATACGAAACCCACCAGATCGCATGATGAGAAATAAAAATCAGCTCAAAATAGATCGCTTTGATAGTTATCGAAATCGGAACACATTTCCTACATAATGGGGTAGTAGAACCACCCAAACATTAGTTCCTTTGGCAATGCTAACATGTCAAGTACAATGTGCTAACATTTGCTTTTTAATAAATGGAGCTTGCCGCCCAGGATGAAATCAATTTGTTTTAATTATCTCCTAATTAAAAGAAATTTATTAAGCAAAATAAATAATAATTTTACAGAAACAATAAAAAAATAACACATTTAAAAGACAATGCGAGTATAATCACCGAATCCGTATACGAGTGCGAGGATCGTGCTGTAATAATTTGTGTTTTGATTTTTTTTTTGTATTTCAAGAGAAGAATAAAACAAAATTCATGGTAATTACTACAAATTATGACAGAACAGCAATAATTATTGTTGTCCGTGCTCACATTATCTGGGATTTGCTTGCCAATATGTGGCTTCAGTGTCGGCGATTAATTCAAAAATATAAATCCAGTAGGCGGATGAGCCACAGGGTAAATGACAAGATTTATTGAATGCGCTGTGATCTGGAAACAAAAATACGACAGCGAAAACAGACAAAAAATTAGGTTGTGGCATGTTCTGTGACAGTTCCACTGTCGTCAATATCGTACGCGAAATACCTCTGAAGAAATAACCATAAATTTAAGTGAAGTGACTTAAAGATGTGTAGTTACATTCTTGAGGCGAATGTATGCGTTAATAGATGTGTGGTTAGCAGACATATGGCATTTAAAAATGGACAATATCACGCCCATCCGTATGAGAATGAGATATGTATATTGATGTTTAAGGACGTTTCACATTTCTACACCGGGAAAGGGAATGGAAAAAATATACTTGGCCACTTAACTTAACCTATAGGTACATCCTCTGAACTGTTTTTGTTTGGTGTAATTTGAGAGAGATACTTTTAAATGTAATCATATGCATTTTATTTTACCACGAAAATGGAATATTGCTTTTGAAGCGATCTAGTGCATATACTGAAAATTGCTAGATCGCCGGAAAATGAAGAGATCATGAACGAACAAATCAAAATGTCGCATAATGTTTTTGGTCTAATGGATACTTTGCGTCCCAGTGAAATTTATAGATAGTGTATCTGATACTGATACAAAGAATGAATACCTGTTAGAAGTTTCAACCAAGCTTAAGAAAATATGACCCTGATCCGTAGGGGCCGACGACTCGTTATTTGAACGCAGGGAAATTGTATTTGACTCTTCGGTGACCAATCAATAAATCATAAAAAAAACATCAAGCATTATAAATTTGATTGAATCGCAATAGAACATAGGAATATCTTTCGAAATCCGAAAAATCAGACAAGCGTCCTCCTGGTAGGTAGTCCGACATATCTCCTCTGCCCGTTAGGGATTGTACCTAATGATTGATAGTCTATGGGGCCAGATCTGGGGTTAAAGACGGTTTACTAAAACTCCACACAGACCATTGTAATGTAAAGACATTTGAAAATGATCTTTGACAAAAAAAAAAAAACAAAGAATTTTATGCAACTTCTTTAATGCTATAATTGAAAGAATTCAGTGATTCAACGAAACTTTCAAGAGAGGCCAACATTCAAGGTAGGTACGAAATTTCAAATCTCAACATAATTGATTATATCAATGCGAGCTGCCACCAGAGCGTAAAGACAGTAATCATACCACTGCACAACGAAATTCATCACTTAATAGTTAAACAACGTTGGAAAATTTTGACATTTGTTTTTAAATGTTATTTTTGCTGAAATGAAGCACCCAACGCGCAGTAGTAATTTAGTGCAACAAGTTCTTTAGGAAGGCAGATTATGGACAACCCTCACAGTCGCCGTCGTCGTACGTTACGTACCGACGAGAATGTTGTATTGCTGTGAACGTGAGTGATAATACTGCTGAAGACGCCATTTCGGTCAACGGTGAGTGCTACAGAGCCACTAACTATCGAATTTCAGTGGAGTGAAATTAAAGACATGGACTTGAACGACCTTTGCTTTCAGCCCCGGGAATTGCAACTTGACCCCGTTACATTTTTTTTTGTAGAGCACCCTCAAAGAAAGATGTTCTGCTTACAATTTCCAAAGGATTTACGCCCTTATCGATATTGTTCGAGCTATTTTTGGGATAGCACAGGAAACTGTCAATTAAGTCTTGGAAAATTGGTTTGGCAGGATGCGCAACCAGCCGAGGCGGTACCTGAATGAAATCATAATTCATAAATAAAAAGAATGTTTGGTCTTTGTTTATTTTATTTTTAAAAATAAAACTAAAATTTGTCCACCAAAGCTCAAAATTGAAAGTCGTTCGACAAAAGCGAAGATTTAAAAAGTGAAAACATTTTCTTATGTGGCAAAGCTTAGTTTACTAAAAAAAAAATAATTAACTTTATGCATTTTAGTAAAATCTCAATATATAATTTTTTGACAGACAACTTTGGTTATTTCTTCTCCTAACTCGCAATTCCGCGTGGAAAGCCGATTCAGTTGTATTGTGTTTTATTTCATAAAATTTAATATGGTAGTGGTCAAAGGTGAGTTTTAGAAACTAAAAATTAAAGAACAACATGCAGCATGCAGCTAATCCCAAAAAAAGGGCTGTATATGTATAATGTTCACGCGTTCAAATGTCCCCATGATAACGGAATATCTAAGATATTAGACTTACAACCCACTAGGCACTTAACTCTAATGCAATAAGTCACCATATACCAACTTACACAGCCGACAGACCAGTCAAAATCAAGATCACCTTTTTCGGGATAAAAACCTAAAAATTAATTGTGCGTCTCCATGCGTAGAAAAGGCTACAACAAACAAAATATATTTCCAATGGCAACGAATTATTTTATTACGTGACAACCAACCAGTAGTGTTTCTTTATTATGATTTCCATATATAGTTACCGCCACGCCGCCGGCCACCACCAAGCTTGCCAGAGGACAATTCATAAGAATTAGCACCATAATTAGCCCCAAAGAGCTTCTGCGGAAGCGACACCTGGGATCTATTTTCAAGATCTCTTTCCGAGAAAAGATCATCATGGGGGCAATAAGAAGAATTTATGACGATTTTCCAAAGCCGCGTCTAATTAATTAATAAAAAAACATAACAGAACTACATCGCACACCGAACACAGTGTCGCAGCGTCTGAGTTATCATGTGGTAACAATACCATAACTTTTCGAGTGTCACATTAGTTTTCCAGTTTATTGCATCAGTGCGCGTCCTGAGATTCACGGATCATGAATGTCTAGGTGTCGACTGACATATAATTGGCCGCCAAGATATCTCTTGGCATTCAGTGCACTGGCACTGCGCTCCAATATAGAACACATTTTAGTTTAAGGCGCGATTAACCGCAATTAAGAGCACTTTGTAGCGCAGCAAAACATGGTCGCGTTCCGTGTTCGAGATAAAATATTTGGGTTCATAATTTTCAGTGACACATGAAGGGTTGGGTTGAGTTGGGTTGGCTGATCCATGTCGTGTGGGGAATTAAATTGTTAAATACTATTATTCGCCGAATGATTAACGGTTCTTGTGTGTGCTGTGGAGGGTGTCATGTGGATTGATTTAGATGCATCCTAGTGCAATTTGTATATTGTTTTGGGAGGCAAAAAAAGCGGAGAGGCGCTTCAAATCGATTTGATACAAATGATTGAGAGTATATAGTTTTAGTTTATGGTGTCAGTGATGTGCTATTATACACAAACCCATGTCGAACAGAAGTGATTGCAGTTATATGACTGCTACCGACAGACAAACCATTTATAAGGGGAGGGAAACGCTCGCATATAGGACACATGATGAAACTGCTAATGCCATTATGTTGGAATGATGATCACTTCTCAAGTGGTCGCATACATTTCTCCGAAGTAGGAGAACGCATTTGACATTTGTACGGCAGCAATTTAAGGAAACACTTATTTTGTTCTTACACATGTGATCGGAGGGTATAATGGTTGGCGCCGAAGAGGTTTGCTTGCAGCAGACACAGGGTCATCTTACAAAGGGCGTCGGCAAATGGTCATTTGTTATGTGGTGACAATAAGGCAAACACATGTTCTCCACTTATGGAATACACACATACCTGCAATTTGACTAGCTGGGGATAGTCGGCTGCTAGTTTAGCTAGTTCCTGGTAGTTGGCCTTTGCAGAGGAAACTACCCATTCCTTGCCCTTCGGGTGGGATAGTGTTACTTCGGGTGTCATCTTCTCCTCGATAAGCTGTTGAAATAAAAATTAAGAATTGAATGAGCAATACTATTCTAGTAATCAGCGAAAGATTGAATTGAAATAATTTGACGTAATAAATAATTTAATATAGAGAGAAAGTATTTTTAATCAAAAAGACTCCGCCAAAAATTAGGGAATTTGCCAAACCAGCCTATAAATAAAAATAAGTCCTATATTAAGTTTATTAAAGAAACTACACAGTAATGCCAGTTCGAGTAAGTTTAATTTACTGATAATAGACACACTCGTACATAGCTGCCCTTCCACGCAAAAATAAAACGGTTACAAAGCGACCAAAAGCCTAAGACAAGAACTGATTTTATACTGTTGAAGACTTCGCAAAACAAAAAAAAAAAAAAGGAAAATGACGTGCAGATCAGCACGATGAATGTTTGAACCCTGAACAGACCGCGTGCAGTCAGTTAGCGGAGGCCGTACACTGCTACAAAGCAGATATCACCGTCTTCTAGGAACTGCGGTGGGATGAACAGGGTCAAAAGAAGGATGAAAAACTGTGAGCTACTGTTAGTGTTGCATTAGCCTCGGGGTGGCTTAACAACCCGGTATCATAGGTTTCCGAAGGTAAGAGAAACATGGGCATGGCCAAAAGACCCGAGCCAGAGATCTGTAGAAACGAACAAGGAAACCTTGTAGTAAAGTCACAGTCGGTGCTGTTAAACCAAAATGAAGTGAGGATAGCAATATCCAAGCTGAAGTCCAACAAAAGCTACTAAATCCGACGACTTAACTGTCGAGGCAGCGGATGGTGACTTGGTAGAGATAAAACACCAAGATTTGGTTTGCACGATGTATGGAGCCCTAGCAGCGTTACCGATGGGTAACAATGGTCAGGGCCCTCGGTTACGACTTTTCAAAAAAATCTCTGTTTTCGCCCCTTTTTACAACATTGGCGACTTTTAGTCCACTATTTCTCAAAACAAAGTGAACGCATTTCAGTAACTTCCGTCTTTGATTATGAGACTTGGATATTCATTTGAATTACGATCAGTGGTTTGCTTTGTTATTTTTGTTCATCCTTTTGAAGCTCCACTTTTTTGGCGACTTTATTATTTTGGCCCTAGCATTATTTCTTCGATCCACAAGAAATGATACCGTCTAAACTGCTCCAACACCAGAGGCATCTGTTTCCTTAACATCGTATAACAAATCCTGTCTGCTGTAATGTGCGATCGACTGAAACCATTCGATAAGGATTAGGCCGTACCACCCCCATTGTGGTTTTATGTCCACAACCGACCAAGTATTGTTGGGTGTGGTGTGGATCAAATCTAAAATTGATTGACAAGAAACTCAAAATGTGCCAATTTAATTGCATTTGACAAAAAAAAAAGAAAGCCGTTTGGACATATATTTCGCAGCCTTAAACCACTGAAACAAACATTTGAATTTGAGCGCGAATAACATTTTTTATTAGCAAAATGAAACGAATTTGGAGCATAACCAATGATCAATTACGGACGCAAGCATTTACAGCGGTGACATTATACTCAATGACATTTATTGGTGTGCGATTTATATGTTTGTACAGCAATGTTGTTTCCCAAAGTCCCATTCAATTTCTGAGAAAGACAAATAAAACAAGTTACTGATCGAATAGCTTCCAGATATGCCATTTGTCAGCAGTTGATCGATTGCCTGAACGAAATATTGTACAAGAGACAGGCCTTCATTGGTCATGCTAATCTTATAAGTTATAACACTGCTTGTGTCGCCTTCGAAGTAGTCACTTATTAGTCGTGTCCACTCCAGTATATCAGGTACCCAAATCAACTATAATCCTATAGAGTGTCGTGTTTGATTTATTCATCCGTCCAAGAAGCAGCTTTCATACAATAGGCCTCTGTGGCACACTGGGCATAGGTAACTGCCAGGCGTAATTATATTTATGTGCATATTGCCATTTGTAGAACATACCTACTTGGAATTTGGGTCATATATCTTAACCCCCTGCTGATGCTTGAATTTAATGCCGTAATTAAAGGGCTAATCATGTGTATTCGTTTTAATGTTGCATTATCATCCCCGTATACGAGCTAGAATCGAGATTTATATGCGACTCAGCCGCACAATGCGTACATGCTCCTTGGGAGCATGCAAATGTTCCCAGAGAGCGCTCTTGTAAAAATCCTGAAAAGGAGTTAAACATGTGTGGTTATTATTTATGGGCATTTTTAGAGCTAATTATCAAACTTCTACCTATGGCTGGTGTTGGCACACGTGAAAACTTTTCGCTGTTGAGGATTTGCCGGGGTGCGCGCCCGGTGACTGCTGCCATTGCATAAATGTAATGGGAGTTTTAACAGTGCTTGGTTTTTGAATCCTTTTTTTAGACAAAAAACAGAGGGTGGCGGCAGGCGTCAATACCGCCGCATTGTATGGAACTTTCTCATTGTGCTGTATACCTAATATGCCACGTGTGTAATATTTACGGTACTTGACTTTTTGAGCAACTTTTTTCGTTTATCACCAGATAATTCTGCTAAACTAATTACATGTCCTGAACCGTAAGAGGTGTGCTCATTATTTTGCAGTATAATATTTTCCGAACAAAGTGTACGTCTCGAGGGGACTAGGGTACTACCTAAAATAAATACATTCGTTTATGGTTAGGGTGAATGTCGGTTGTGTCTTTTTCTACGCAGTTATTGAGGGAACGCTGGGAGTCATTTGGTGATGGTTTTCTAAAGAACTTGACCTTTATGCGAAAATATGTAATGTAATGCTGGAAGTTGGACTACGTTCCATTGTTTGGGGCATCGTATTTTAATTAGCGATAAATGAGCTGAGTAGTATAGTAGCTTAGGGAATTTCCAAATATATATTTCCAATGCCATTGTAAGCATTTGCTCTTCGTGCATACTGAATTAAAGACACTGTATGAGAGAGTCTACACTCATAAAAATATCGCAAGCTAAATTCTAGTCCGATCAGGCTTATTCTTAATGTTCTTCATTCTTACGTACTCAATAGCTCTTTTTTATTATCAGCGTGATCTGATCGGGATCAAATAAAACAAGACGGATCATTGAAAAGTTTAATTTTTGAGTTGTGGCAACAGCTGCTTTCAAAAACAAAACATATAATACAGGGTATTACAAACTTCACATTGCCACCAGCCATATTGCAAATATTCTGCTCAACGTGACGTAACACAAGGCACATGTCATTTCGCTTGCAATGTCGGGGGTGTTACCATATTTGAATCAAATTTTAATAATTTTTCTTTTCCATATTTTTTAGAAACAAATTTAGTATTTTATATTCAAATATGCAATACATGAACAACATTTTGCTGCTAGCACATCCGTTTATCTTGGCACATTAAGGTGTGTCCAGACCAGCGAAACATTTCAGAAATGTTTCTGAAGCAAATCGGACACATTTCATACACATTTATAAAAGATTTCTGAAATTTAGTTATTAAATGTTTATGAAATATTTCAATTTTATTCTTCTAGTCCAACTAGAAGAAAATAATGTGGTAGGGTTATTAGCAGCGAGTAAAATTTATATTTTTGTAATTTTGGTCTCGGGAATCACGTGACACACGATTTAATTCAAATATTCGTATTAAATGAAACACTTTCTCATTAGGTATTCCAAGCTTTTCTTGACATTTTTATTTTATTTAAAAAAATAAAAAATAATCAAAAAACAGCGCTCACATTCTGCAGTTAAACTTGTAAAACAAAAATGATTTCCCATCACGATTGGGAAACTGTGAAACATTTCATTCATTTTTTTTGTGTCCAGATCCTAACCAGCAAAACATTTGATAAAAATTGTTTTGTTTTAGAAATTTTTATCAAATGTTTGGCTGGTCTGAACATACCTTTATAAAAAGAAAATAACACGGAATACGGATGGGGATTTAATTCGTGCTGGAAAAAATCAATTGGTATTTTGTGTATAATTTTTTTGTCTGGCAACGTGATTAGGTAGCTATCGTTTTCAGGCACACCAACATTTAAAAATGAAACAAGCCATCTAGTGGGAAATAGTAGAAATAATTTTCAGATCATGATTCGTGGTCTCGATGAGAAGCAGGATCATGTGCTGTTGTTGTAAGTGCGTGTAAATCGATGATCTATATGGATCATAGCTGATAATAAAAAACAGCTAATCTCAAAAAAAGTCGAATGATTCTTAAAACAATAGCAAAAATCTAGAATCAAGCCTTTTATTTTTAAATCAAGCCTATGCAATATTAAAATCTGAACCATATCACCTGAATTATGTTTTTTGCACTCGAATACAGGATCGAATAAGAAATTTACTCTAAAATTAAGCCGAAATAATCTTAAAATCTGAGCCATATCATCCGCATGATTTTTTTGAATACCAATACAGTGGAGAGTGCGGAAGACATTTTAACTCTCGTGTCTTACAATAATAATCCATTGCAACAAGTTGCCCCCGATGAAGATGACGACGAAAAACAACTGAAGAATCTTCTCGAAAAGTTAATTAGTGGAAAGAAATGTTTTAGATTTCTCTCCAATAAAGCTTTTCTCTTTCAATAAATAAATATATTTAACAAAAATAATAATTTGTTTTATTTTCTTAAACAGTGACGGAATTGACAAAAAATTTAACAAATAAAACTGAATAATCTTAAATTTTGATACGAAATTCTTGAAGCATTCCAAAAAATTTAATATAGGGATAATGTGTTTTTATTTAAATTTTAGAAAGTTTATTTCAAGAGTAATTATTTTGAGCTTTATTATTTTAAATGCTGATAATAAGGTGAAAAATAAGGTGATTCTGAGTTTAATTTAAGCTCACACATTCTTCATTGCGTTATGTTAAGAATAAATAAGCTTATTTTAAGTTTACAATGATTTGAAATCAAGTTGTTGCATTCTTAGAATGAAACAACTTCCGGCTTAATTTAAGCTTACACGTTCTTATTACTGTTATAGAACAATAAATAAAATAAGCATTAAAGGTTAATCAAAAAACACACTCAAAGTAAGATTTTTGCACTTGGATTAAAAATTTCCGAGCTTAACAGACTTTCGTCAACGGATAGGCTTGAACTGACACTGATTATCTTGATTTTATCTCCTTTTTTCCCTGAGTGTACCTACCTACACGAAAGAGTTAAAAAGTTCAAAGGTTGAAGATTCAAAAGCTCAAAGGTTCAAAAGTTCAAAAGTACAAAAGTTCAAAAGTTCAAAGGTTCAAAAGTTCAAAGATTCAAAAGTTCAAAAGTTCAATACGAAGGTTGTCAGCAGGCATATAGGGTGTAGCCGGAGATTCCATAAATTTAAATTTTTTTTAATTGGCTTCGATTTAAAACTATGTAGTTGCATCAGTGGCTCGAGATTACGGCAGTTGCCAGTTTGGGGTTTTCCCCCAGATTTGGCAGTTTTTTTGGTCGATGGGGGAAATCTGGGGGAAGAAATTGTTTATGGGGAAATATGAGGTTTTTAAAATACTATTTTATTTGGATTTCGTTATAATATCCATTTTGATAACTTTAAAATGGGCCTGCGCAGAAAAATTAAAAATCTGAAAATCTTGTTTTTCCGAAATAAAAAATCTTTTTTTTTTAAGATTTTGTTCAAAATATAGAAGGAGCGAAATACAATATACAATTTTGAAGTACTTCCTACTAAAACTTAAATCACCTAATTATCTATAAAAAAAACTTGGTCATAAATTAAAGTTAATGCTTTTTGAAATTTTGGAACATATTTGAATCAAATTGACTTAGAATTTTATTGCTTATATCAAGATCATAGAATTTTGGTTAATTAAAGCGCAATAAATCCTTTGTAAAGATTCTAATTACAACAACTGTTTCAGTAGTTAAACGATTTCGAATTTTGTTTTATTTAAATTTACACCAGAAAATATTATTTCAACATTTGGAGAGGAACGTGGAAGAGATAAAATATTGAAAATAAAATCTGTACATGCGAAGTTTCCATCCGCTGTTTTTACTTCTGAAACATTTTTCCAAAAACACGCTACATCAGTTATTTTATCAAATACGTTGATGGAAACGTTAGTGAAACGGAATGGGATCTATTTGACTCACATTATACATAATAATGGAATTAATAAAAAATATTTTTCTTCAATAGAAAAGGTTCTTTTAATTTGTTAGATTTAAAAAGTTCTTGATATCAAAAATCTTGAAATTTAATGAATTTGAGGTAAAAAGTCTTGTAAATATTTTGGAGCTCAAAAATCTTGAAAAAAAGATATATCTTGTAATCTGGCATCATTGCATAGAACTCGTACAATTAAGTAGAAGTTGTTAATTTGAGCATTCAACAACCTTGTATTGAAAGGATAGAATAACGTGCTGGTGCAAAAATATAGAAATAAAATGAACTCTTTTCGATAATACGTATCAGTATATTTTGTCCTGCATTTTTTAAACCGTGTTTGATATCTTCGAACGATATTAAAACAGTGCGCAAATAAATACTATTCTATTTCTATGCTATTATTTTACAGTACGCAAAGCAGTGCGCTTTCAAATAGCCGCATACAACCCGTCGTTGTGCCACAAAAATGTTTGTCACAAAGATGTGATTCAGTGTCAAACAATGTAACCATTTACAAATACTTCAGAATATTTTCCCTATAATTTCATTGCCGATAATTCTTTATGCAATTTACAAATTTTGAAGTGTACCTTCATTGAGTCGCCTCAAAACTTCAGACAGCTGGGGCTATATCATTCATACGCCTGAATGCGGTTCAAAGAGCTTAAACAATTAAACCAACAAACCGTTTCGACTTATACACCTCTTAAATTACTTGGCTATTAAAGCCAAGTGTTATCCAAATCAAAAATGGGGGTTTTCGTGATATAAGCCAGTTGTTCAATGAAGTGTTTTTGGTGACTCGAATGGAAAATGAAAGACGTAATAATTTCGAAAACACCATTTGTTCTAATTTTAATGCAAACTAAAGAAAACCAAATTTAAAAAAAAATGTCTGTTTTCAAAAATCGATTCTGCGATAGTTTGCAAGAAAAATTGCTATCAACTTAGAAATGACGATATTACCTTAGGTATAGATTTTTGTTAAAATCGTATCGGCCGTTACCGAGATAAGTTAAATTTTCGAAGCTACCGATATTCGATTTTGAAGCCCAAATATCAATTTCGGTTGAAGTGATGGATCCGTTTTCGAACAAATCAAACTTGTTTGAATGCGATTAATATTAAGGTTAAAAGGCTGCAAAAAAAAACGACCACGAATTCCAAATCGTAAGTTTGAACCAAATCCGGGCAACCATTGAGGCTGATAACGTCATCAGTTTAAAACCGAAATTTAGAAAATATGTACAAGAGAAACTGCCATTGGGGTGGATGAGTGAATTGATAAAATCCACATTCATGGGTGGAAACTTCGAAGTGCCGTCTCTGGAATTATTCTGAAAATATATTTTTCGGAAACAGATACACTATGAGACTGATCCTGTCATTTAATGCATTAGCGTTGGCGCACCCGCCGATGCAACGGACACGAGGGATTTGTATTTCGTGTTCCAAAAAAGCACACACTTCTTTTTCAGATGGTCCATGATATTTGATTTGATATTTTTTCTTCAATATGAATGACGTTATATTAGATCGAAAAAGTCTTGAGTCAGAAGCCAAAAACATTAAAAAGAAAATATTTACCTTTTCAATAGAATGGGGTCAAATTTTGGCCGCTGGATTTTCCTTGTATAAACAAATACGTGTATCTCATTCAGAAATATTCGAGCAATTATTCACATCTTTCGTCAAAGTAAAAAAATAATCCCAAGGCACTTTTCAGGTATATGATTGCGGTGTATAGCACCATTTTTAATTAATCGAACCGACCCAAAACACGACGATGATTTATGATACAAAACAAATTGTCTAACAACAAATCGGCACACCCCCAAAGGATTTAAATTGGAAAGCAATCAGAACCAATAACAAAAAAAAAGCCCCAAATCACGGTCAAAAAGTCGCCACATGAAAGAGCATTTTTATTTTTCCGTCAACAGTTGAAGGTGCTACATCATCTCTGGCACCGACTATCCAATATTTTTCAATCAAAGACACAAGGCCAACAAAGAACTTTCCAATTCATCAAATCATAATAGGTATAACGGAATTAGGCGCCACAACACAGCGATCCATGAATAAATTGATATTAACCCAATCGTTGACTATGACTCGGCAGAATATCCAACAAACAATGTACCTACTCGTACTCCATGTATCTATTGATTGATTGCCGAGAGTATGAGATCCACCTCATAAAGTCCCAACTCTAAACATTGTTGTTTCATAAACATTTTTAAGGAAATTTTCAAAGGCCTATACGAAGATACAATACACGCATACATATGGTAGCGCTGGACCTTCTATCGCGGTCTGACAGACAATGTATGACTTGTACACGAGATTGATGCACCTTTGTCGCATCGATATGGGGGTTATCTCCGCGAAGTGCACCTGATGATGCATTCCGTTGTACTCGGCAACACGCTGAGAATGAATCAACTTTTCCCAACACCACATTCCGGCGCAGCTAAATTATGCCGAGGAGAATAACGTTGTCATTTATAGCAGAACAATGTCGTTCGTTTTAAGTGCACTGGACGCAAAGGCTGTTAGGCCAGAACACGGTAGGCTCTATAAGTATCCAATCTATATGCAACTGAGATCGCTAGAAAATATCCGCAGTACTACATCACTCCAGCGGAGCACAGCAATTTAGCCATAGGTACTCTATTCATTTGCGATGAACATATTCTTCTCACCCACTTTAGGGGAACAGAGTGTACAGTACATTTCATCGCTGTCCGATGTACTTCAACGTTGTCTCTGCGTTTTTTACCTTTGATACTGAGATATGTGAGGAGCAGACCACGGAAAACATTCGCCCTGGGCTCACGAATGGCGACCAAACCTATACCTAAAAAGTGTATTCTATACGCAAGCTTATTTTAGGGTAGGCTGTCTAAACAGATATGTGCTTTACTGTACGTAGAAGTGAATGATTTTAGCCAAACTCCAACCTGTACATTGTGACATAGGATCTCTATACAACGTCCCTATGGTGCAATTACTTTTGATTGTTTGCCAGCTCTGATGCTGGATGAATCGCCATACCAACTGTTCGAAATTAACATGGAACGCAGTGGCAATCAGAAACGTCAGACGTTTTAATATCGAATGACAACAAATGAAATGCGATATCGTTTAATTGTTTATAATGTTGAATAACCTACTCAAGTAGGTGTAAGAATAAAGTACCATCGCAATTGGAGCTTAAATAAAGAGATTTAGAGAGTCTCAATAGAAAGTTTAAGCTACTTTGCTTATACCTCTCAAGCTAAATCACACTTAAGCTAAATAGAGCGATATAGTTGTTGGGTGTTGTGTCAACACGGTACATTTTGATTCAGTAACCCACAGGTGACTAATTGAAGGAATAGAATCGGTGATAATAAGTATTACTCTCTCTATTTTCAGAAAAGCAAACCAACGATCATATGCCAAAAATTAACGTTGCATATAAATATTACTAGCGAAAAACGTGGATATAAAAATAAATAAGAATAATAAATTTGGCGGTTTTTTCTCAAAAAAAAAGAAGCTTCGAACCACCTAGAAAACGAATTTCGACACATTTCGAACGCAAGAGATATTTTGAATAACCCCTGATGCAAAAGCATGGACCATGTCAAAAGCGGACGAAAACCAGCTTTTCGGTGAAGTTCGATCCAATTTGTATCGATACAGAAGGAAATTCAATGACTCGACAGACTTTATGGTTAAAGAGCTTAAAATACAACGGCTTAAGTGGTAGTGTTATGTGGATCGCAAGGACAGGGGCCCCAGCCCCAGTCATTGAGTTTACCCCTAAGCGAAAGCAGTTGCAGAGCTACCTTAGCTATGGCTTGCATAACTGGAGGCTACTATCTTACCAAGATGTTTCTACATAAATGTGTTAAGCCCACAGGTTCGATTCCCGAAAAAAAAAAACAAATTCCATCTCTCGCGAATGGCTGACAAACACCCGAGAGTATAACTTTCTAGAAAGAGCTTCTCAGACGTTTGGACTCGGCTTAAAATTGTAGATCCCTTCCATCCGTCCCAAAAATGAAAAACTCACACAAAACGAAAGGTTGTGAGAAAGAAGTTCGTCCTAAATGCTTATTTATTTATATTTTAAATATGTTAAGCTTAACTATTTGTTAACGTTGTGTGTGCCTTCTTTAAACCAACAAATTAGGTACCTAAAAAGTGAAAAAAAAAAGAATATTTACCTACATTAAAAAAATAATAAATAAACAAAAATGAAATGGCACTTGTTTCGAAAGCGTCCCCCAAAAAATGAGCGTGTTTGAAAAAATCTTTGAACGCAAGTCGACCTTTACAACGTCAATTATATTTGGCGAAAGTTTCACAAAAAATAGAGTGGTGAAGTATCTCGTACAAATAGAGACAAGCGTTCATTAAATTTTAATTTTAATATATATAAATACCTAAGTTTTTTTTGTATAAAGATTTCCAACTTTATAAATTAATTTTGTTACTTCAATAAATAGTACGGGCATCATTTTACTAGTTGTTATTTATTCTTTGTTGGATTCAACTTTTTCCTTTTGTTATTAAAAAAAATATTTTTGGCAACCCTACCAAACCTTCCATACGGAGTCTAATAAAACTAAGCCAAGACATTTTTAAGGATCATTTAATTGAACAAAAACACTTTGCTCTATTGCTGGACGAAAATTCAAATTTTGATTGAAAAAAAAAACAGTGTTAAAAAGGCCAAATACGGATGGTCACACTTTTTTTAAGGTTAATGCCTGAGAGGATAAAAATGTCCTTACAATGTAGTGTTAAAAAATGCTCCAACACCTCGGGATTACTTTTCATTTGTCATAAAATAAAATAAAAACTATAACCCACCAATATTTACAAGAACCAATACCTACGGTCCAAAAATGAATCCATTGAGCTTACCATTTTTTAACTAGCTATAAACACATCATAACTATAAACAAAATATCACTTAGATGCTGAAATGTGGCTAGTTAAAGGGTGTCCTATAATCCACGCAAAATGTAAAGCTTAAATTTTGTATCTATTCATAGAGTATATAGATTGGGGTTGTGCATGGAATATCACATCAGATAAATGGCCGTCACCGCTTTGCTGGCCAGTACGTACTATTTTATTGAAATTTTGTATGACCGTTTCGCATAAATGATTTTCATTAATACATCTCCCAATTTCCTCCGCCAAAGCGTTGATGGTCGTGGGCTTGTTTGATTTCAGAAAACCCCAAAGAAAAAGTCCAATAGCGTTAAATCGCAAGATCTGGATGGCCAATTCTGATCGCAAAAACGGCTGATTACACGATTAGGAAATAAGTCATCCAGTAATTGAATTGTTTTTCTCGCTGTATGGCATCTGGCACATTCTTGTTGGAACCGGAACCACATGATAGTCACATCCATATCATGTAGTTTAGGCAATAAGAACTGGGTTATCATGTCACGATAACGAATACCATTAATTGTTACTGCCTGGCCAGCCGCATTTTCGAAGAAGAATGGTCCGATACTGCCTCCAGCCCAAAATCCTCAACAAATTGTGAATGTATTTGTTTCTCAACAAGTACTCGAGGGTGTTGTGAACCCCGACAATTTTGAAGATTAACGAAGCCATAAAGATGAAAATGGGCTTCATCACTGAAGATGAAATTGTGGACTGAGGCAACAAACCTTCATTATTTTTAAAATATTGCTCAACAATGAAATTGTGTTGTTCTTTCATATAGGGCTCTATTTTTACTAACCCCGAACTGTCAGCTGTCAGATTGTTTTTTTTTTCCTTTGCATCACCGTACTATTAAATGGCGCCAAATTCAAATTTTGCGTGAATTATGGGACAGCTTTTACATACCTACAATAGTATATAATTTAGTAGGGAATTATGTATCGCAATGGATCCAAACAAACTCACAGAACACAGGATCCCAATTTGTCCCATACATCAATGATAACTAAAAACATGCTCGGTTTAGTATATAATTGGGTGTTTTTTCTGTTCTACCTCGGGCGATTTGTGTACACAACGAAACGATGTTTTATAATTTGAATATCCGCAGAATTACAAAAATTTGTATCTCATTACTTGGGCTATGTAACAAAAGGGATTGGATCGCTCGTCGACGACGTCAAAAACCCAACTCGAACGAGTCGGTGACATGAAGATTTTCTGCATAAAAAAAAAATCCAAAACACAACACACTTATAGGACGAACGGTGGCCAAACTTCACGAGCGTACAGTAATAAATGGATAGGTACACTGCTACGTATGAGCCGCTTTGAAAGGACCCTCTCCAAACAATGGTATTTAGGCAAAGCAAAATGGCAGGTATCCCTTGCCTTGCTTGCAGCTCAGTAGTAGCATGGTAGAAAGTTACGCGCAAGGGACGGTTTTCAATGGCTCAGTACAACAACGAAACTGTAACAATAGCAACAACAACATTGGGGTAAGTTAGTTGGTCGATAAGGCGGCGCGGCGGCGGTGCTTGTACGGAGAACATTGTGTACCTTTTGATATAAATTGAATGGTTTTTCGACTTGTTATAAATGTAACCGCTGCAGGGCACTTCTCCGACTATATCCACCCATTTCAACTATGGCTTTCATTAAGAGGATATTGCCAACAAAACAGCCATTGTGCTATGGTCCTTCTTACCCTAGCTGGTATATAGGTATGTTTAGTGGTGGGTATCCGTTCGGATGGGTGGCAAAAGCTAGCACTGGCAAAGAAGCAGAGTGTATCCAACCGTACGTTAAGGTTATAGAAATACACACACGGTCCTTATGCACTTATAACTTTTCCCTACACGAAATGAAGGAACGCTAAAACACACAATGCCAACCCCCGCAACCATAACAGCAACCACAAAACTACACAGCGAATCATGTTCATTGTTATCCTGTTTGTATGACGAACCAACTTCTTTCCTTCTCTCACTCTTTTGTTAATATGTACCTTTGTTTCACTTGGTATAAATCAATCAAATTGAAAATACTGCCACTGGTATTTAATTATTGGCCCGACACGCTGACGGATAAGTCGACGAAGTTAAACTGCACAAGATGCAGTAATTACTGGCGGTTTCATTCATAGTTTGTGCACTTTGTGTGAATGGCAGAGGAGAGTAAAGCCACCGATTAGGTGCTCGCGGTTTCGAGACTCTCCGAGCATTGCATACAAATCCGCAAATGCAATGCGATATTTCTGGGAAAAATTTATATTCATATTTCACGGGCGAGTATATTGACATCTCTATTCGTTGCAATCAGAAGATTATTTTTTTCCTGCTGAACTGACGGAAGTGTGACCTACATTTTAGTTGGGTGTCAAATCCAATACGTTTTGCTGGTGATGAGGTGTAAAATGGTTCATTTATGTGAAAAAAAACGTCGTAAGCTTGAAAGGTGAAACAGTTTATGAATGAATTGATTGTGACCGTAGTTTGGCTTATTTATTCGAAACGGCGGTGTGGAAGAAAAACTTCTTATTGTCACAATTCCTAAGACCCACACTCATCCTGACGGGTCGTCTATAGAGGGTATTCCATGATATAATTTTGACATATCTCATCGATAAAAATGTACCTAAAATGAGAAAATTTCATGAACTTTCGAATTGAAAGAGGTTTTCACTCGCTAAATTTTTTAGAAGTATTTCTTGATATAGTCATGAACGACTACTTGCGTTAAATGCTTCTGATGTAGGTACTAAAATAACTGGCCTGTCCAGCTACCTTACGAGGTATAGGGATAATGAGTGTGCCTTGTTTAACAAACGTGTATTGAAATAGCGTTTTGAACGTCTTTTTGCACGGAAAGTACCTCACCCCTTTGTCAATTTTTTACCAAAATTTACAGGAAAACTCCCGGGTCAATAGCGAAGATGTTTGCACAATTGAGCACAATCGGTTTTGTACCTCCAAATCGTGCACTGGTTTATTATCCTGAACAAAATATATCCTAAACGAACAAAGTAAAGATGTGGTAGGTGCCAGAGCCATGAGGCGAGGGTACTCAATAATGTTAAAATGTTAAAAGTTGCGAATTCAAAGTGTTCTAAAAATATATATAAATTGAAATTGTCCTCGACTTCAGCACGTCTGAAAATGTGGTATGAATTTGAGAGCGAATTGCAAACTGTAAACGCACAAATACTCTTTCATTTCGACACTTCATTTCACATGAACACTTTTCTTGGTCGCAGCAGTTCACGAATTTCAGCCCTCATTCTCTAATAACAATTTATAATTTTGGGCTTAGTACGAACTTATTTTTCATTTGCGGATTTGTAGATGGCTACTACAATTTTGAAATTGTAAATACGAGTATAGTTTGACAGTTTGCGTCGAAAATATTTCAATTATTTTGCAATTTTAAATAACTATATTAAAAATAATTAATAGCCAGTTCTGTTTAAATCAGCGGTAAGCTATATTAAATAAAGAGTCTTTCATGAGTGTCTCGACAACTTCAAACTTTCAGTGTGAACGAACCGATTACCGAACCTTCAATGTCAAAGTATTCAGTAAAATCAACATTTTCATTATGGTACACAAATAATTAAAATTTACTACCGAAATTCCGAGTCGGTCGGAAATCATCATCTTCAGCGATGAAACGCGTTTTTGGTTAAACGGCTTCGTCAAAAAGCAAAATATGCGTTACACGTGAGAACCCTCACGTGCTTCATGAAACAGCACTTTATCCGCAAAAGTCGCTGTTTGGTGCGGTTTTCATGCCGGTGCCGTCATTGGGCCGGTTTTTTCCGTCAATAAAAATTAAAACGTTATTTCTTTGAAGATAGAGTTCTTGACCAATTTGATGTTTGTATGTGATTTGTGGAGATGGTTATTTCCGTCGGCTTTTTTGGTCATATGCGTTCGAATGAAACTATATTAGTTCATTGATTTTTTCCCGACGTTTCGGCAGGGATTGCTGCCTTCTTCAGGGTATAATATTTAAAAAAGTCAAACTGCTTAACCAAAGAATAATTCCATATTTTTTTTTTTTTATTTAACACAACGTATAAAACAAAAATTGATAGACAGAAAATTAACCCACTTTAAGTGTAACACTTCAATTGAAGTTTAGTCTAATGTACGTTATTGAACGAGAAATAGCGGCCGTATGGGTCGACATGTGCGATCGAGTCATCGAAAATTGGGTTCAACGTATCGAGCGTTGCATACGTTCCAGTGGTGGACATATGAACGAAGTCGAATTCCGTTCTTAAATGTTTTGATAGTTGTAATTCAAGCCAATACAATTTTTTGTTTGAGATATCTCAAGTAGTTTGCATTTTATTTAAAAAAGAAGTTGTCTAGTCCTAAATGAAATACAATTTATAATGCTTTGGAAATAATAAAAATAAAGAATCGTTGTTGAAAAATATTATAAAATTGATTTTGTCGGCTATTTGCCTATGCGCTATTCTCCGATGAATATACCTTAAGAGCTTCAGATCGCGGATTCTTGCATTTCTTAGATCAGGACGAAAATTACATCATTATTTCATTAATTTTAAATAAAAATATTTATTACAGAAATGAATAAGTCAGAAATCGGAACAAAATTAAATAAAGCAATGTAACAAATTGGTATTTGAAATTCTGCGAATTCGTCTTCAATGTTTTTTTGCCAATTTGATAAATATTATGGAAATCCGAAAATCTACATAAACCGACTGTGTCCAAGTGAGGCTTAAAATCGAATTCATCCTCAGTCGACAAGTTTTATGTGGACTGTCTAGGAACGCAATTGACTAGATTTAGATTGTCAAGTAATTGTCATTTATACATTCACTAAGTTTTTATTTTCTAAATAATCTACATTTAAAATCACAACAAAGAAGTTGAAATTTTCTATAGAAAATTAAATTTTAATTTCATACTACAAGGGGTTATTTGTATTTTAAATTACATTCGTATGGTTTGACAGTATTAAATCTGAATGTCAACTAAGCAACCAATCAAAGAGTTCTGAACGAGATTTGGCGGTTACGTCACCGTAATCAATTCAGAACTATACAAATTGAAAAAGAAAACTTTTTAATTATATCATACCTAAAAACTGGATTTTTGATGTAATTTTTGCTAAAATTTAATATTTTGTTGGAAAATAACTACATTAATTATTGAAATATGTTTCTAATGCAAAAAAAAAATCTACAGTGAAAAAATTGTCTTTTTTGAAGAATCTACTGCGTTGTGAGTTGTTCAGGGCTTGAATCCTTCGTATGTTTTTAATTTAGACAAAGTTTTGAGCGTTTATTAATCTTTCTTCATTTCAAATTATAGCTCTTTGTTTGAAAATATAAAACAAATAATTAAAAAAAAACTTACTAACCGTTATGGATGCTGTTTTACTAGAATATGAATAAATTTTAATTCCCTTAGGACTCCAGAGTTGAGAGAAGCTAGACTTCGGGCTCTGTTTAGAATTGTCACTGTTAATCAACAACCTTAAAGCTCAAACCTAACCGCAAATTATTTACTTTTCTCAAAAACAAGTCAAGGTATGTGATTTTTTTTCTTAAAGTTCCAACCACTTACTGCAGGCTTTGATATTTATCACTAAAAATCGTCATTTTCGTCATTCGCTTTTAGCTCTTACGACTGCAAAGTATAAAAGTATATTTATTCCTGCAATCCGCAACCACTGTCCGTCAAGCTTCTGTCCCCCGTCAACTGCACAAAGTTTTAATGCACACTTTTAGCCATCCAAAGAGATGTAACGCATTAAAAATGCGCCAAGCCAAAGAAAATTCACCATTAAACCCCATAATGAGAACATAATAGTTTTGATAGCCTCCTTAATGGCTCTGACACATGATGCGACCGCCATTCGCATGGCCGTAAGATCGAACGATGCACAGGCCATTTTCTGCGTCCCGTTTTGTTGGAGCGCTACATGAGGCTCGCCTGCGATTACATCAATTAAGTGAGCCGGTGGGAACAGCCTATGCGACTAAATGTTGATAATGCAAGCTATCAGGATGAACATGTTGCTAGATACGAGTACCTATATATGTGCAACCAGCAACTGGAGGGTGTGTGTATTCTGTGCGCACTGGCTCGTGTGGATCGTGACATAGTGAAAAGAACAAGAACTCATTTTGCATCATTTAAAGTTGTGTTCCTAGCCGCCCTAATGACTCACACAGGTAATAACGTCCGCATCGGCGGTGGTGCGCTTTGAACGTGCCCGCCCAGTTTTCTCCCACAGTGAGCGTCGTGCTTTGTGTTATTAAAATTTTGTGCGCCCTGTTCCAGGTGGTTCTTACTCGCTTACGGGATCATTTGTTTAGTGTGATCGGCTGAATAATAACTTTTTTCACCACAGTGTGTAAATTTAAAAATTCATTTGAAACAAATGTTGAACAAATTGCTTACATGATGGCTCCTGTGTCGTTGTCATTGTTTGCCACGGAACGTATGTAGTTACTTGATAATAAGTGATGTTAAGGTGAAGTTGTACGCACCTTTTGCGAGTGATGTTTTGCGGGTGTAGGACAACTGATAATTATCATTATAAATTCTTAGCAGATCGATGATTGCTTTTGGCCGATCGAAGAACAATTTTCAGTTAACGAATTGGGGTGACGTTGTAGAGTATATCGGGGGGAACGCAATATAAACATTAAGGTAGGCATTTCCACAAAATCGCCTCTTAAATAGAGCCCGCTGCTTAGGTTTGATATAGAATTCTGGATTGGGAGCAGCAAAGGAAACGTTAATGAACGTTTGTCAAGAAAGAAATAGTAGAAAGGTAGGCATCTAAAACACCGTGTCACTTTGTTTTTATATACGTGTTCGCTCAACTCAGATATAAGAAACTATTTTCCTGGATTTTAGAGGCTTTTTATATTCATCGCAGACTGTATATGGAATAATGCGTTGGCTGACCGCCCTGAAGAGCATTTAATGTTTAAAAATATCTTTACATTTGAGCATGCATCGATTACCATATTAAAAATAATATATAAGTATTCTTAATACTATAGTTTTTCTCAAAAAATTCTAATAGTGACGTGTTATAAATATTTCTCAAAAATAAGTACCCAAATCTGGATCTGAGTTCACATTTCTATGGTATATTTTTTGAAATAATCACTATGGCCCACTTCCAATGAAAGTACAGTAACAGCTACGCAAAACTCCTTTTAAGCTAATATTACCAACTTATTTTTTGACAATCATGTTCAACCATAAAAATAAATCAAACAACTTGAAATTTACAGTCAGGCAACTCCCAATTCATTTGCATCAACAATTTTGATGAACAAGAAAGTTACGTTCGACCCAGTCTTGTACTTTATTTTAATAAACAATTAGAGTCTTTACTTTCCTTGAACTTGGTTCTGATAAAATTAAACTAGTAGTAAGTAACAAAATAAGCTTAAGCTAAATTATGAAATTTATCATTTGATGTTGCTAAAAATATTCTTGCAAATGGAGGGGTAAATGTTTTTTTGTGTTTTTTTAATTTATACACTACTACTTATTTATGATATTTTTTTGCGATAAAACCTTTCGCAAAGCAAATAAAATTTCTTCGCAAGGAAAAGAAAATTCCTTAACAAAATAGATACGATATGCAAAAACTTCTTCAGCAGTCCGTTCATTCAGGACTTTTTAGGGTGCGTGATCGAATTCAATTAATTAGTAATTGCAATTATTTTTGCAAGCTTCGTCTGTTTTAAATAATTGTTGATATTTTAATGAAGTTAAACAGGAACATCTCTTTCTTTTGACACTTCATTTCTTTCGATTAGTTTATTGTAATAACCACCAAAGGAATCCACATTCCAAAAAAAAATTATATATATATATTTGTTTATTAAGTGAGTTCAATGTTAATATTATCATTTTTTTAAATATGCCAAAATGGTGTGCTGCCTGTCAAGGAAGGTCTTCTCATAATTTTCATGTTTGTAAACTATTTTAGCCTAGTGAAAAAATGTGCTCATTAAGCATGTAAGTTTTCGACAGCATATATTTTGTTTAGCGTTTATTATCCTGCATTTATTAGATATTTTCGAAGTAGTACTTCTTTAGGCACGCTTGACTTGGGGGGTAAGCTGGTGAATGCGTCACGAAAGCGTTACGGAAATTGCGAGCGGAAGTTGAGAGGGAGATATAAGTTAGTGAAGATAGAAAGAGAGAGAGAGAGAGAGAGTTACGTTTCGTTTCGTATATTACTGTAGAGACAAGAGAGAGATGCGAGCACATATTTTCGTTCTCTCTTTCTCTCAGCCAGTTACGTTTCGTTATCTAAGACACAGCATACAGTGCAGCAGTGATACCAGATCGGGGGATTTATCACTTTTTGCGAGATTTTCTCACTAATAATAAGTTAAAAGGAATAAAGGGATTTTTTCAGACCTCATAGTACAAAAAGAAAGGGATTTTACTTTTTGGTCAAATTTTGTTCCTAATTGCTCATTTCATTAAGAATAAAAAAATATTCAACCTACGATCAAATTAAATATTTTCATGTTTAGAAAAAAGTCATTCAAAATATCTAAATGCTTTCATTTCCTTTTTTTTTTATTTCCCTAAACTGTTTCATAAGATGACATTCATTCTGTGAATGAATCACGAGTATTTTTTAAAATAATAAATTTATTTTATTTTATTGGAATGTATGCAAAAACGCCTTACCTCATTCTCAAATCAAATTTCTGTGTCATGTATGAAAAATCAAGAATAATGAGACTTGAAACCGAGATAAAGTTTCAAATAATTCTTAAGATATTTATTTTATGTTGAATATTATTTTCATTTTAATGCCGATTGCAATTTTATGTTCCTTTTTGTAACGTTTTAAAAATGCGTACCTACATTTCTATTTTTGTATTATACACAAACGTATCTTAATATGTAATTATTTTTGTTAGCTTGCATAGTTAATGTATAATCTAAAAGACAGAATTTAATAAAAGAAATTATTTCTTAACTTAATATTTCGTGGGATAAATGTAGGAAATTTTATATTTTGGCGAGAGATAAAAGGAATTTTTTGAGTATAACCGTGCGATAACCTGCCTCTAATGTCTGGTATCACTGCACTGCAGGCCTATTTTCTGTATCACACTGTGAGAGGTGCGAGCACACAGTTTCTTTTTTCTTTTTCACTTTCTCTCATAGCCAGTTACGTTTCGTATATCTAAGACAGTGCAGGCCTATTGCAAGGTTGCCACTTTGGTAAGTTTTTACCAAATTTGTTAATTTTCTTTGCTTTTTGGGTTTTGGTAATTTGGTCATTTTTACCTGGTTATGGTAAATTTTTGAGCAGATGTACCAAGAATGCGAACTTGATATCACCTCATTAAAATGCTAACTTACTGCTTCTGAATGAACGCATTGCATTATTTGCATATGCTTCATCACCAGAATGCACTCATTTTCTTCTTTTTACAGATGGTGAACTTCGAAATAGTTTCTGTTTATAACTATATTGAGAAATGTATAGGTTAATTAATCATATTATTTATATACAGACATAAAACTCTAATTTGTTAAAGGTTTGTTATAAGAAAACAAGTAAATGATCCCATGATCCAGCTGGTAATTTTGAGCAAAATCAAATAAAATAATTTGAGTTTTTTTTTTAAGTGGCAACCGTGGCCTATTATCTGTATCATACTGTAGGAGCAAGAGAGAGCAATGCGCGCGCTCATTTTCTTGCTCTCTTCCTCTCATAGCCAGTAAACTATTGAAGAAAAATGATACCTATATTAGATATGTATAAACTAAACATGTATATATAGATGAAGCTAAAGAAGTTATACTTCAGTCGTGTCCGTGTGGTCTAAAATACACTCGTTGTTTAGGATATGCACGCGCTAATTTGCTAGTTTCCCTATAATAGTGACGGCGCTTTGCGACTTGAAACTATCAAAATAAAACGTTTTAATAGGGTAGGATTCTCTTCGGCTGATTTAAAGAATATATACCACAAATTAATACAGCTTGAGAATACTTTTCGAGAGTACTAATCTAACATGTTTTCAGCACAGGATTTATATTTAGGTATAGAATTAATTCCTTGGATATTCCAAGCTATCTCATCACAAAGTCTCCTCGTCTCGGTCTAAAAAGTAACAGATTCTTCATCTTTTTGCTCCAGACTTTCAAGTTCCAACTTTGATAAACGATTTAATGAATTGATAAACCACAATGACACTATTAATGTAATCGATTTAAATTTTCAAAATGCAACTATGACAAGTACCTACATACTTCAAATGCACATATTCACTCCCCAGCAGTCTTTTGAATTATATATGAAATTAATTCCATCTTCAGCAGATGTTGTCGTCTCATCATCAACGCACGTACCTCACCATGTTGAACCAGTCGCTTTTGAAGTTTCGGCAAGCTGTTAAAATCCCTAAAAACAACTCAATGTGGCACGCGGACACCATAATCCTTGCAACAAAAACATGAAAAACGTGAGAATTTTCAAAAGTCAGCCGAGAATATTAATTCCTTTGTCGGCGAAGCACTTTTTGATTTAACTCTGACAGTTCTCTTGTTTTCAAGTGATGTCTGTGCGTCAAAATACATCGTGTCCATTGTGTGTGCATTCTATTTTTGGGCGACACAACTTGCATGCACTGACGATGATTGACAGCTCAGAGTGCTACTCGTAGTGCATCCAACAGAAAAGTGGTATTCTTCTCTCTGATGGTTTCGTAACGCATCAGGGGTTTTGGTTCGTCAACATAACACCTTTTTATGGGCTACCAAATGATATGGAAATTCATTGTCATCTTGTTGACACGGATACTGGGTAATAATCCAGAATTAGTTGACTTCAAAGGGGGAAAAAAATCAGGGGAAGATTACATCGTGCTCAACAACAACACACATGGACTTCCATGTTTTCTCAGCAATTTAACAAAGTGTCAAACAATTTCAACATCAATTCAACATCTCGTTGTCATGGGCGAGTAGATAGCATCGCTTCCTCATTCACTGGATGTTTCTCGCTTTCTCTCTCTCTCTCTCTCTCTGTCTTTGAATTTGTTGGCATTGGCAGTTTGCAGTCGGGGGAATTCCACATCCCAAATGGACGTTCAAAAGGATTTCACCTAGAAAACCCCGACCGAAAGTTCTTACACATTTGTCTATGTAAAGTGGAAACAAAAAAAAAAAAAAAAAAACAAAATTGAAAGGAAACTCCGAGGAGGGGCGCAGCAAAGAACATCTCAAGAATCTCATGTCCGTCCGTGCTAAATAAATGTTCAAACCTTGTTCGCTTCCATTTAATAGCATGTTTGCAACTATGATCTAACATGAGTTTGATGTATCTTTAGCCAAAACTTAACAAGGGCACAAATAGTCACACATAGATAGACACTCACCCAAATTCACTTTGCGCTCGCTCTTCGGCAAGTTTCTGCTGTTCTATATAGGAATAAATGACCCTCCGTCCGCCTCAACGGGGCGCGCGATGGAGAGTAAAAGTGCTTCAGATTCATTTTGGGTTACCGCCGTCAAGCTGGCCCATGGAGCGTACACGTACAACGTGTTAAACAGAAAAAGTACATAGATACACCAAAGTGGATGTCTACTTTATTCGCGTCGTCCCCCGATGATTAGAGGTGTTGGGTGCTAGCTCACACTCGCACGTCGCGGTCGACTATTTTGACTATTTATACGCGAATCGGACCACCATAACAAGGACGTTTTATCATCCATAATAAAATTAATGGACTTATTTAGTTCCGCGCCTGCTGCTACATGACTTTAACAGTGACACCGAACAGAGAATCACCCAGAAGAATTTCTCCGGAGCTTGAATGTGACGGCAACACATTGCGAGTAGCGTCTACACCTGACCACGTTACTTCACTGCCCTGGCACTGGCACTGGGACGCTGGTGTTGTTCACTTATTTACATCGATGAAGACGATGGTGTCTTGTGCGCGTATAAGCAGCGCAGTGGATGAATGCAATTAAAATAGTTCCTCGGGAATTGTTATCTTAATTTCTCCATCTAAGTATCTGTGAACGACGAAGTCGTCGTTGTCGTCGTCATCGTGTGTGGATATAATTGAACGAAATCCGTGCACCGACGAACACTGACTAAGATGTTGCGAAGAGGTTCGCGATTTTTCGACTCAGTGAAGCTAAAAGCTAGACAAGAATTCAATTAAACGATGCTATAAATCATTTTTCACAATTTACATATTCCGCTGCAGTGGGAAGCGACTGCGGCCGACATTAAAACGGTCCACGTTTAACAATCGGCATTTGACGGGCTCTTAATTGCACTCCAGCTTCGGTTTGTGACGATGTTCGTTTGTGGTGAGCAACGATCGTTGGTAGGTTGTCATAACTTTCTCAAAAAACGGATGGACGAGTGATGCTACCTCAGGCCTTGGATGAGAATGCAAGGTTAGCACCCAGCATGAAACATGTGAATGCTTTACGATTTTAGGAGGACTTTTACAACGGTGAAATAGCTATTTGCATGATTTTATTGGATCTTGGAATCTGTTCTTGGCGATCTTAATGCGCTCAAGTGCTTGTACACTGAGGAGTGGGAGACAATGAGTCGTTTAGCGATGATGTATCTATTATGGTTCTCAATTTATTTGTGAACGTTTACGGCATGTGTTTGTTCTGTGATCTTCAATGTTTTATCTCCTGCGACATTTGTAGACAATTGCGAGTTTGTGTATTACAGAAAGTTTGACCCCTCAACGGAACGTGAGTTATGCAGTACCTATGTTTTCAGCATTGTGAATGATGCCATCTGTAGAAAGTGGAGGATGACACATTGCAGTTTATGAGTCTAAATTCTGAATGTGTTTGAAGAAAGTTGGCGCGACAGGGTCATATTTATACGATGAGGGTATTTTTATATGTTGATACGAATTTCTTACTCGAACCCAAGCAGCTGAGTTACGAAGCTTACTCAGGGCGTTTATTGCATTCTCGGATGTTTGTCAGAAGTTTGCGTGTGAAAAGAACCACTCGCTTAGTAGTCTGTCACGCTAACCACGAGCGGATAGGCATTTTAAAACGATGACCGGTTAAGGGTATGGCCGTCGTCTTCAAACTCAGAATCGTTTACGCGATGCCGCTGTTCTAAATACACAGCCTAAGAATTTGATAACAATCAGCGCAGCTTAAGCCCAACTTCTTATCCTTATCTATGCCAAATTTATATCATCGTGGCTTAGTAGTTTATTTAAGTTTTAATTTAATTTAAGGATACAAAAAATTATAGCTAAAAGTGTCTTCCTGAAGGGCCCTCTCTGATTTCCTTCTGTACCTTGAATCATCACTTTAACTCCAATATATGTTCAATGACTCATTCTCTGGTATTTCAACCATTCAAAACCCAAGATATCTCCTAGTGGCAAGTACCTATACTAAAAATTGACAGAGTATACGCGTCACCCTCTCAAGGCAGTCTGTAGGATTCATATTCTAGAAGCTTCTTTAATGTTAATCTTATTACGGTGGGTATCTAACCAATCATGTAGACTTTTCCTAGTAAAAGAAAAGACCTTGATAGAGTTACCAAATTCATAAGAACGAGAAAGGTTTTCAACATCGAGGGACAAAAACTTAAAAAAACATAAAAAAAAGTTTTAAATTCGAAAGAGAAGAAGATAGACAAAGTTGTGTTTTTATGTTTAGTAGAAAGATGTGTAAAAAGATGGACTTATGAAAAAGGGTATCTTTCTGTCACCCTTTTGTAATTTGAATTTTGCGGGACAAAATGATTTTTAGAACGTAAACGACTAAACGTCCCCTCCTAAAGCGTACATATGGTAACCCTACTTTCTAGGTCTTCTCTTGTTAATTGAATTAGTATGCTTCTATAGGATTATTATTCAGGTTAATCTTTGTTCATCATATGCAGCAAGCTAAGGGTCTACTGGTGCAACTCATCTGGGTCCCCGGGCAGAGCAATTATTAGGATTAGGACACAATCCGCCGATTGAAAAACTATATAGTAGGTATAGTATAGGTATACGGTAACCATCGGTCCATTATAATAATGAATTTTAAGACAACGGTCACTAAGAATTATTTTGTATACGAAAAACATATAAGTGTTCTGTATTCTGGAAGTTTTTTCATTATTTGTTCTGTATTTCATTGAAATGCGAAAACCAAAATTCAATGTCCGAAATGAGAATGCTAAAGTACCATTACATGCTGAACGAGCAAACAATTAATCTAGTACTAAGAAATGAGTTTTTTTAAATGTACATATATATGAAATGAAAAAAATGTGTCGAAATTTTTTTTCTACTGTTCAATATTTGGAATCCTAAAATATGGTAAGTATAGGTTATCGACGACATCATAGAGAAAAACTCCATTCATTCTGGTTATAAAAGGTAGGTCTGTGACGGAAGGTGGCCCATTCAGATATTGGACCTCCTGCACTTGAGCACCACTTGGTTCTCAAGCCGGCCAGTAATTTAATTGGGTTAAGTCACACAACTTACCTAACTTAGGACAGCTACATCGTCTGCAAAGCTTTAGACATGATAAGATGTAGTCAAACAGTCTCCTTGTAATTATTAATTGAACTTGCCTTTCAAGTCTTGCTATAAAACCAATGCCTAATGTAAACTGCCCCTCAGGCCATATTTGGTACAATTTGTAATAATCTAGTACCTGGTATTTTTGTCAACCGAATTCTATTCATTCTTGCTGGTTGCTACCACCATCATCGAAACCAGTCCGACAACCAAATAGAAATAATAAAACATTTTAAGCCGAAGTTTTCGTTTTATTTTATTTTCGGGAATATTCTTTATCGACCTCCAACGTATTAGTCTGGCTACTTAAACAATATGCATATTGATTTTTTTCTCGATGGGGTAAATCAGTAGTAGCCAATTTATGATATGTTCATCAAGGATTCGTTTGTTTGAGAAAAAACAAGTGATGCTCTAAAGATATGATCTTTGGACATAAATTGACAATGACCTTCTAGCTTCTCGGTATGTGTAATGCATATGCGCAACTTACTCTGGGGAAGTTTACTATTAGATGCTAACGGGACAATGACAGTATGGACTTTTGAAGATGTCCTAAGAGCACCACTTGCCACTCACCACTCACTTTGGGGCTTAAAAAGTTGAAACAAGTTCAACAACCGAAAAACTTCATGTGAATGTTTAAATATCTTTTAACTTCTATCATTTTTGAATGTTCAGTTGAAAGAAGTTCTCTGGAGTGTATTTTTAGCGGATATAGTTGTTCAGTTTGGAAATTTCTGGGGCGGTTGTTGCCTGTTTTCTGCATAGATATTATCAGCTATTTTACTAAACCAATTATTCAGTTAATGTGCTGTTTATAACAAGTTCTTAAGTGGATACGAGCGCTGACAAAAGTTTATCCCTATATATTATCTTATCTCGTTTCATGATTATTAGTAAATTTCCTATTGTGCAGAGTGTTTTCTTTTCCTGAAAAGTTTTCTTGTGTTGGTTCGCTTTTGGCTAGTTTGCCTAGTTTTTTCGAAGATGATAAAGATTACAAAAAGGAAACTTTTTTTTTCTTTTGGTAGGGGTTAGGAGGTTATTTTGAATATTGAGCAATATCTTATTATCTTCGCTTCTCTTCCACAGTGTAAATTTTCCAATTAATACGACTAACGATTTTTGAAATTATATAAGGCAACCTACGACAGGTAGATGAGGGCCACATTGCGCCCGTTAGACTTTAGGGCCTAGAGGAAGAACTTTGCAAAGTTTCAAGTATTTAACAGAAAAAAAGGGGAAGGGGAAACTCAAAACGGCCTATTGGGTTAAAATAAAAATTTAAAATCGAATAAACATTTGGAAATTGAAAATGAGGATGTTCAAGTAAATATTAGGTCTGTTCCTTTACTTTTAAATCTTACGAATTTTTACTCAATGCCGTTCCATAACTCGAAAAATTCGTAAAAGAGAGCGTCATCGAGAGAGCAAGATATTACCCGTTTCCCCTCGGCTGAGAATCTTACGAATTTTTACTCAACAAATTTCTTGGTGTAAAAACTGAAAAAGATGTCAGTCATCTCACAATTTACAGCTGATTTGAGCAAATTTGTTGCCCTATTTGACATATGAGAGCATTTGTTTTGATTTCTTGTGTATTAAAATGGTGTCAACAGGCGGGAAATTGAATGTTCTCCTAAGATTCTTTTTGAAAGTGGCGACGAAATTCTTCCTCGCTATAAGGAGTAGGAAAGGACAATCTCCTTCATGTAATTTTTAATACCGTGTCGCTTTCTCCTCTTCTTGAATGCTTATAGTTCAATCAGTACAAACTCTTCCATATACGCGGATTCATTAAGAAGAAGTTCGATTAATTCCGAGTCACTTTCATCGCTAGGTAGATAAATGAACAAATTTTGTTCGTTTATTAGCAAATTCTTCGAGTTTATACCGCATTTTAACGACTTTTCGTACTACTTTTTTGAATTTTTGAATTATTTATCTGTCAATTTCATACATTACTACAAAAGCGCTCAATAACTTTTTCCTAAGTGTCTCTAAGTGAATTTATTCCCACTACTGCCATTTTGACAGTCTTTTCCATTCTTACTACGAAAGTCAAGGAACAGACCTATTATATAATTTAGTAAGATTGAGAGCTGGCTGACTTGATGTATCTTATGTCATTTTCCATTGGCACAAAAAATCAATCTTTTTTTTGATCTAAATCAATTTTCGCGTTCCATTGGGAAAAAAAATTAATCTTTTTTTTGATTCGGATCACTTTTTGCAAATCTCGATATTTTTCAGATTTACACATACTACCACAAATACAGCACAGCTGTTTTACGTCATTTAAAGAAGTTTGTTTTAAAACAAATGTTCAAAGTTCTGTGAAAAGCAAAATAAAGAAATTTATTAACAGCAATGGACATAGTTTTGGAGGAATTATTATCTTCATTGTTTTCCTCATCATCTGGAAACCACAAATCACCGAAACTACTCCATTTGTATCTTCAACAGAGGAAACATTTTTCAAGCCGATTTCCAAGGTTGATCTTATCAAAAACAAATGCAATTTGAGCACCTGGTATTGTTGTCAAATAACGCACTAATCCATTCACAAAAGTAGATCAATTTCGTTGCATGTTCCATGAGCCGCATAAAATCTGAGATCTGAAAAAGATTTTTGGTGGTCCCAATGGAAAACGACATTAGTTTTGATTGACTTCGATCGGTCATAAGACCAGATGTTTCAGTTGACGTCTATGGAGGGGTAGCCTGCAAAATATTGTCAAGAAATTCGTGACTGAGTACTAAGTTGAGAGTTCGCCTTCGCATATGTGGTAGATTGACGTAGTAAAAGTGACGCTTGCGACCAATCTAGTTCTTGCGTTCTTATTTTAGAAAATATGATTCTTTTAATTCAAACTAAATTAGCTTCGATAAAAGGGAGCACTTTAATATTTTTTCCAGTTTTCCAATACACAACACGGAAGCTAAATCAAGAATTCAAAATCTGATCACTTTGTATTATAGAAGTGTTGGCGGTTTATATTTTAAGCTCGTTTGCTGTAAGGGTTTAAAGTTTGGAGATATAAACATTATGTGTTCCCACACTTGGAATTGGGTTATGTTTTTCCAACTTTATACGAATCACAATGTTAAATGTTATCTATGATTTAGCAAGCTGGCTTCATTACCGAATTTCCTTTTTAGATATATGTTTGAACTGCATTAGGTACATACTTCGTTCAGTCCTACTCGTGGTTTATATTTTCAAGTGTATCAAGTGTCTAGAGCACGTGGAATTTATGCACCTGCATACTCCTTTTTGTCTTAATATTTTGCTGTCTTAAACGTAAGCTACTGTAACTTAGTTAGGAATTGAAAACAAAATAGGCTGGAAGCCACGACACTCACGATACTCTATATTCAGTATCCGCTTTTCTATTTCCTATATACAGCCTTTGTGGATCCGAGCACGTTGATACAAACGTGAATAAGAAGGAATAATTCATTCCACGAAGGAAAGTACTAATCCAATAGAGTTAAACCTATACTACTATAAAAATGCAATGATTGATGTCCACTCTAAATTTAGGAACATATCGATTTTTCGCATTATTCGAAGGAAACCGGTTTCGTTGCGATGAAATCTTTATAAGCTTGTGTGTTCACTTTGTAAACATAAATAACGAGTTTTGTTTGCCTTTGTATACTATTCGCATTAGAACAATTATATTGTAAACATAAATAACGAGTTTTGTTTGCCTTTGTATACTATTCGCATTAGAACAATTATATGGGCGTCTAACTGAACTGAAACTTATTTGACATAGAATGATTTTATATTCATAGAATTATGTCATACCTTTTCGGCTTTCTTCTTGGCCGGTGGTGATATTATCCTTGCTTCTTCTTCGGATGCCAGTCGATTGAATTTCCGGGTTGCTTCTTTAACACTGATTTGGTTCTCAGCGTCCGAAGAAACCTTTTCACCGCTCTCCATTGACGACGTTCCCGAGGAGAAAGAAAAACGGGCAACATTCTCCTTGTTTTCATTTTCGATTGAATTTTCACGTGTTAAATTTGTCGAAACTACCGGCTTCGATATTATTGCCATTTGTTCACTGTTTTCTTCAACACTTTTCATTTTCTCGTCGTCCCCTTCGAGTGGGGATTCCTCTCGCGGTCGCGAAGATGTCGAATCCATTAAACGCACTGCTGCCGCGAACTCGTTTATGCACTCGCGATAATTTTCGGCACTTTCACTTTGCAATACTGGCACCTTAGCGACACTGGGCGACAAAACCTCTGGGGGTGGCTTGTATGGTGGTGGTTGCCTAAAAGGCGAAGCTAGTCCCTCAGAACCAATTGACATTCCACCTGGGCTGCTGGGAACATCGGTTTGTAGCGCCATCTCCTCAGTGGGACAATTATTAAGATATTTCTTACGTAGAATCAAATATTTTTGATTGTTTTCATTCTTGATGGTGGCCAGAATGTTTACATATGTTTTGAATTGTTTGCGAGCTTCGTCTGCAAGGGAAAATGTTAAATAGTAGACCATTACATCAGTGCAACAAGTGTGGATGAATCATGCAAAAATGCCAGAGGCATTTGAAGACGTTTTAGGCGGTTTGTACTTACTTTGAGTATCTGGATTTGTGAGGAATCGTTTAAAGTGCTTGACCAAAGCATGATTTGTGACTTTACAACCATTTTCCAGCATATATTTGCGAATTTCAGCAAGAGATAAAGAATTTGGCGACTCCATTGTGATTATTTACACTTTTCACTGACAGCAGCTGTCACTGGACTCGCACTATTTGGAGAAGTGTCAAAAATATAGCCATCGATGTGCGATGCGATGTGGATGGGAAAACTAAAAGTACTAAAATGAAATTTAGTTGGCGGGAATATTTGAATTTATTTATTGTGGCAAATGAATGATCGAATTATTGTTCGGTTTAAATTAAAATTTGTTATGTTTGTGTTGATTTTATAATGTTTATGAGTTTGAGATGCAGTTTGTCGGAATGGGTTCTTTTAAGTAGGTAGTAATAATAATTCTTTAAAGTACCTAATAAGGTAGAAAATTAGAATGGATGTGGTTTTATGTTAATGAGCAAAATGATTGTACAATTACTGGATTGGTGTTGCTATTGTTTGCATGTGATGACTTGCTACAGCTTTCGTTGTAGGATGTTTATTCTCGAATGAGTGCAACGGAAGAATGAGATATGAGAAGGCATATTTGGGAACTTTTAGGCATTTGTCTGATTTTTTATAAAGTCGACAAAGTTAATATGATGCAAGTTTGCAAATTTTGGTTGTGGTAGATAGCTATGCATTTTTTTGTTATGCATACAGGGTGACGCGAAATTTAATTATTTTCCATTTGAATTTCTACACATTTTCTTTACAGAATTTTGAATACAGGGCTTGGGGAATTCAACTTCAAAGTTCCAACAGATGCACAGCTAAGAAAAAAGACATTATTTATGGGAAATTATGAATGACATCGCCTCGCGTTAAAGATTTCGACACAATAGCATTGCATATAATACTTCTTACTATAAGAAATCACTAGGTACGTCAAAATAAAGCACCCCACATATTTCGGTGTCAAAAAGCTGTGCAATATTACAACAAAAACAAGAAAGCATGTAAATGTCGTGATTTTGTAATTCTATAACTAGTGGTACACCAACTTTTTCGAAAGTTGATGGAAAATGTAATGGAACGATCACATTTGCGAGACGGAATCTTTCTTTCCTTTCAAGTGTAGGTGTAAATAAGTTCCCATTTTTGTGTCTCCTATATGATAAAATTGTACGTAACAAGGGTAGATTTTAGGTGTGAATAATCCCCATTTTTGTGTCTCCTATATGATAAAAGTTTACATAAGAAGGGTAGATTTTTAATATTTTTAAGTTTTGCTGCTCTTCTTATTGGATGTTGCCAAATCGTTTACACTCAGGGAAAAAAACGAGATAAAATCATGATAATCATTGTCAGATCCAGTCTACCCGTTGACGAAAGCCTGCTAAGCTCGGAAATTCTTAATCCAAATACAAAAATCTTTCTCTGAGTATGTTTTTTGATTTTTATTTTAAGATTGTTCTATAGCTTAAATTAGGCCCAAAGTCATTTCATTCGATGAACGCAACAACTTGATTTTAAATCATTAAGGGTATTCACTTAAACGCGTAAAAGCCGCGTAAGGTGCAGAAATTTACCACCTCGTAAACGAACTGTCAGATTTTGTAGAATATTTTTGGAGAATAGTTTACGCAGACCTCATAAATTTCCGAATTTATGAATTTCCGTGCTGCATAAAATTATGAGATTAAGTGAATACCCTTATTGTAAAATTATATAAAGCTTATGTACTATAAAACAGAACGCAATGAAGAATGTGCAAGCTTAAATTAAGCTTAAAAAAAACCTTATTTTTCACATATTTATCAGCAGTAAGAATAATTCTCCTTTAAATTCAGAATAATTACTCTTGAAATAAACTTACTAAACTTTAAATAAGAACAAGTTATCCTTTTATTATTTTTTTCGGAATGCTTCAAGAATGTCATATCGGAATAAAAGATTGCACAGTATTATTTGTCGAATTTATTATCAATTCCGTAACTTTCCCTAAAAGAAAACAAAACATTTTTTTAAATCATGTTTATTTAAAAAGCTTGATATATAGGTAAGATTTTTGTTATTATTTTAGGAATCATTCGATTTGTTTTGAGATTGAGCACATAAGAATGAAGAAAATTAAGAATAAGCCTGATCGGACTAGGAGGGAAATAGATACCTAGGTACTTAAAAGAAATATTCGTCATTTGACGAGTTTCATAATTATATTTTCTCATTTCGCTCAAACATTTATATTGGGTTCTTTCTCATTTAAAAAAAAGAACTACGTATTCTAATGTGTAGAAGAATAAAATATAACTATTTGCATTGTAAATTAAGAAAAGTGATTAACTAAAAATTTAAACTAGACTGTTTTCGTTTACATAACAAAACTTTGACTAAAAGCTTATGCCGGGTTCGCTAGAAAAAGTTTATATTTCAGTATTTTGTGTAATAGATCCTAAAGTATTGTTTCGGATATAAGTGCCAACCTCATCTCATAATTTTATAAACAACAATTTCCTCAAAGTTGTGGAAAGTCAACGGGATCATTAAGTAAGTATTTATTTTAGGCAGACCAGGAACGCACTTTTGCATTCACAAGACAATATGTATATATTGGCATTGAAAATTAAAAAAAAACTGCTCGTACTTACAAAAAACATATACTATCTATATAAGAAAAAAAAGTTACTTAAAGTTTGGTTTTTCTTTTGGGGGAAAATCGTCAAATCTGTATTTTTTTCAAATAATAGTCTTTGGGGAAAGATTAACGAAGACTCGACTAAAAATAAAGGGAAAGAGGTAAAAATACGGCAGAAATAGAAAACTGCATAATTTCAGAAGAAACAAAACACAAATAGGTGCTTAGGATCGGATCTATAATTGAAAAAAAGTCGAGGGGTTGTGATTTGTGAAAGATAACTATTTTGTAAAGTCTTAAAGGACATGCAGTTTTGAAGTTCCAAAATCTTAGAACCACCCCATATTTTAATCCAGTTTTGTTTGACAGCGAACAAGTTCGCTCGTAATCGGCATCCAGTTTCTTCTTCTCATCGCAAAGATAAGTCTCAGACAAATGAAGGTAACTCAACAGTTCTTAATATACAAATCACGTCGGTATATTTTTATTTACATTTGTTAACCCATTTTATGCAACTGCAAAATACTAATCTACAGCAGATAAGGTTTCTCCAAATTATTTAACCTCACTAATATCAACTCTTTACTAGAAAAGCGGACGCTTGACTTACCACCATTTTTCCGTGCATTTACATATTCATAAGTGTGAGTGCACCACCGTTCAATACCTAGAATTCTCTCAATCGAACTTCTGCAGCAATCCAAAAATCGAACTCCTCTTATCGCGTTCGTTGCATTTTCATCTGCAACCGTGGTCATTTCAGCTCAACCCCGCACTAATATCTCAGTGTGGGGGATGATTGCATTTATACAGTCATTCTCAAAATTGCATGCATAAATTGTGGCCAATTGTTTAGGACAGAGAGACCGTCGCCGGTGGTAGCCACCATCAGTGCCGCAACAAAAAACAAATAAATATAGTCCGAGTGTCATGTTCCAAGTGCCAGCGACGGTACAAAACCTATAGTGCCGCCTCACCAACAATATGGAATAGCCCACGTGACCGCCGCTTAAGGTAACTGCCAGCACTCGCTGCCCAATAATGCATTTGCATCCACCACCGGGTAGTGTACAGTACACTGAGGTATAAAACGCTAACCCAAGAGCGGCTCGTAAAATATTGGTACTTTAATGCCACCCTCTCCAATCGCTCGAGAGTGCCCCTCAAGTGGCTCTTAGTCGCCCCCAGATTCTCATCCCAATTCTTGTTGGCCATCGCTTGTACGCTTCGACCTAAAACGGTTTATGTCCTGCAAACAACGAAACTCGTTTATCTTATATGTTCACCCCACCGAAAGAGTGCAGCAGTTCTCCAAACTGCGGTGCTCCATACGGCTCATAAAATTAGCACAAGAGGCTAGCTTGCACATTGCCTCTTCACAGAAGGACTCCTCCGCCTGCGGCATAGGTACTCAACAATGCTTTTCGTGTGCAAATGAGCCAAGGTGCATCAGGCAATCCTCCTCGAGTTTTTTTCCCTCCGCTCGCTTTCCCGGAATCGGAACCGGCCAGACCGCACCGCCTCGCACAAAGTGAAAAATTAAAACATTAATTTGGTGTTTTGTCCTGGGAATACGAACCCAATTTTAAATTAACCTGAAACATGTTTAGGGGTTGCCACCGAACTGCCGGATAAATCTCCACGAAGGGTCCTCCGCGCAGCTTATATTGCACAAAGGCACTTCCCATCGGCTGAATTGCCATTCATTCTGGATCAATTGAGTTACAATGCAATGCACATGACGAGGTGATGGTATACCAAGTATACTGCTGCTGCTGGTGGTGGTGGTGGTATATGGAGCACCGAAAGTATTGCAGGACTAATTGAATATGCGGAATGGAAAAATGTGGATTTTGTGTGCAGGCAATTTGCATGCTTATAGCATTAGGATGGGTTTTCGGGTACAATGCCCAATTAAATTCGGACACGACACCAGTAACCGAATCTCCCACCGAAACATACCAGTCCCCGAGGGTTGGAGTACAGGGACAAACTCCGTGCCCATGGTCGATGGTCTCCCTCAAAAAGCCAAACTAATGCAGAACCATATCCTGTTGCAGTAAATTTTTCCCTGTGACGATATATAGGCGTCGGCGGCGGCATCGGCTGGTTAAGGATATCATTTATGCCGGCCGGTCATCGACGTTAACAAAACCACCGACGGTAATAAAATCGACAACAAACGCTATAATTCATTTGGCGCACAAAAATTGTTCACAATTGTTTTCCAATCGGAGCAATCGGGCCAAGAGGCGCACGGCAAAATTAATTTATTAACTTACCCCCGGTCGAAGGGGCCATTTTAAATTATTGCCCATTTTACTCAAAATAAAAATGTTGTGGTTTCTCTCACCCGATCCTGCGTGGGAGCATCAAAAAACCACAAACGGGGGCCATAATGATGGCGAAAAAAAATGTATAAAGAACTCAGGAAATACATTGCAAGGATGCGTGGTCCATGTCCAGTGTAAGTACTTGTGTGGGCCATGAATTGTCCCGCAATATGACTGTCGGCACTGGGATAGCACTCGCCGTTCGCCGCCCGCCACATACTCTCTTTTAGTGCTGAGATATTTTTTTTTATCAATTATCAACAGATGGCATCGCGCCGAACCGCTTACCATATGAGTGGTGGTGTTCTCGTCCTTTTTGTGGTATTCGCTGAACATGGTGTTGAACATAAATTCAATGGGAGTGCTCTTTATTTTCGAAATACTACTAATGGTCGTAGAATTGCTCTAAAGACTTGAAGCACGGCAACTTAAATTAAGGTTGGTTTTGAAAAGTAACAGCTTATCTTACCCATCTTTAGGCGGTACAGGGGAAAAATGAACGTTCAAGCTTGATCTGTTTTAAGATGATTGGAGCTTCTAACTAGATTAAACATTCAGATGAGTCCTTGATAAACGTTTTTCTTGATATAGCAGTAAGGAAGTCATGGGTTGTCTGACTTTACCTATTTTAGAAGTTTGTTTTGCATTGGCATGCATGCTGAAGCCCTGGTAGATGCTTCGCCAGTTTGCACGTTATTTTGCTTCCAACCTCCTTAGTTTGCGCACTTGAAGTTCGATAATATCCACTTCAAGTAGTGCACTCCACCGAAGGCCACGTCGTCCTTACTCCTCTGCCGTGTCCCTCGAGGGACACTCTTGATTCGGTGCAGACACTCTTGATGCACGGGCCGCGACATAACGAAGAGATGCAGCTTTCAGAAGTATTACAGCATGGTGCCGAGCTAGGAAAAGTACCTTACTAACCCAAAGTTAAAGCTATCGATTGTGCCATTGGGTTTCCCTTCCTGTTGAGAAAATACTGAGGACATCTTTTCTTTTGCCGCTAAACCACAGCGAGTAAACTGTTAGTTAAAGCTATCGAAGAAGCTTAGTTGATAGCTAGTTTGGATTTTAACAGTTTGCCTGAAGTTTATATCTATCGTCGTCCACTTAATTTCGGGATTTCGATAGAGAAACAAAAACTGATTAAAAGGTGGTTTCGATAATTTTCAATTTAAGGGGTGAGGTACAGAAAGTATGTACTTTTCGCCCGAATGGTCGATATATTCACTTACATTATAATTTTTCTATTTGGTAGTTTGAGGAAACAAACTTAGATAGTAAATGAGGGGACTAAGCCAATGACATTGCCGATGCCGAGTTTAACAGAAAAGTCGGCATTTTCTGAAGGTAGAAAATATGTAGTTCCACACTGTCCATTCATACATACAATTAGTCGGGCAGTTCTAAGAATTAGTGTCAATATTTTTCATTGAAATATAAAACAGATACCAGATCAGTTTTAAATTTTTTTTGAACATTAAACAGTTTTTATACTTATGTACTTCTAAAAATACTTTAAAAGTATCTAAAAAATAAAACTAATTTTAAAATTATTTTAAAACCAAGAAATTAATTTTGTTTTTACTATAGATATTCTATCACCAGGGGTTGATTGATAGTTGACTGTCGCGTTTCTGATTGTCGTTTTTATTATCAACTCTTCCTTGGTCTGCGTAAAGCGATCACAAAAAATTGATTGATTATTGGCAGCACTTAGAGCTTTGAAAGTCACTTCCTTGCCGACGCTGTCATTCCGAGCAGCTGATAGGGGAAATTATATTCAAAGTGTTTCTATTGTGAAAAATTTAAGTGAATTTAGAATGCTAACATGTTAACAAATTCCAATAAATTTTCAAAATTTCACTTTTTTCAGTGTTTTATTTTAATTTATTTAATTTTATCCTTTTTTCACTTAAATATTTCATTTACGTATTTGGTGTTGAAGCCGAGGTGCATATCTATGAAAATGACACAAATGTATGAAAGCGACACCTGTCACATGAAATTGATCGCAAAAAAGCAATTGCCAGTTTGATAATCACCTTACGTGGACGTAAAGCGATGATTTTGATTGTCAACTATCAACTATCACCTCAGCCGATTCCACCCCAGTATTTGAAGACTAAAAATTATCTTTAATAAGAAATTATGTTTTTCTTTATAGTAAACTTATTTTAAATAAAATTTTAGATTTGAATTTTATAAACTTCTCCATATATTAAAAATGGAAAAAATGCATGCTGAAGCGCCTGAAAACCGCCTTAAAAAAAATATTTTCTCCGCTAAATCTTCTTAAAATAATATATTTCATTTCATTTCATTTATTTCATTTTTCATTTATTTCATAAAATGGTTTGTACATTAAGATATAATCTTTTTTAGTACTTAGTGTGGTGTAAAAAACAGAAAATGATTACATTAAATAACTTAAGACTAGTATACAGACAATTTCTTAAAACTAAGCTGGGGAGCCCTAAAAGAAATTATTTTATCCTTTTAACCTTCAGAAAAAATTTATATTTCTAATAACATTTATGTATAACTAACTAATTCGTATTATTGCCCATTACAGTTCTTAGTAAAATAATCTTAACAAAAGCTTAATGAATATTAATTTTTATTTATGATTAAACATTGTTTTATTATATTAATAATGGCCCGTGCTCGCGTTGCTTCTCATAGTTCTAAGTATACCGACTTCTTTTTGACTATTCTATATTATGTATATGTATATACAGGGTGGGCCAAGTTTCTCTTTAAAAGTCGAATCAAATGATCAAAATTATATTTTTGCCATGAATTATGGATTTATTTGTAAAAGCAAACATTCCCATTAATTGTGCCTCGGCTGACTTCGCAGTAGCGCATTCTGTCACTCCAATTTTCCAAGACCTTATTGAAGGTTTCGGGCTATGCTCACGGATTGCTTGGATGATATTGGCCTTAAATGCTTGAATCGTTTCCGGATTGTTGGCATAACATTCCACAAAAAATAGTCCAAATGGGTCAAAAAAAGTCGGTTGTAATGGCTCTGTAACGCTCACCGTTCACCGAAACGTTGTTCCCAGTCTCATTTTCGAAGAAAAATGTCAAGATTTCGAGCGGGAAACAGCTGTCAGCGTTAAAATAACCTATGATTTAAAAATAAACCACTAGATGGCCCACCCTTTATATAAGATTATAACAAAACAATGTTTTAGTCAGTCTCTTATTTAACTTTCTCAAATTCTCGCGAGCCCAAGGGCCCTGGCATGAGTTAAGACGGCCCTGGGTCGCTGTCCTACTTGCTAGTGGCAGACTTCTTATGTCTCTTTTATTTCCTCTGTCACAAAGCAACTAAAAGCGACGTATTCTAGTTGTCCACAGCATACAGTCTGCTGTTAACTATAATAACTATTATATATGCGATATACATATAGGTACACATTTGCAGTGCCGAAGAACCTGTTTATAAATTAACATAGAGCAGAGACTTAATCATACCCGCTCTAATGAAATCCCTTGAAACACAAAATGATTAGTCTCTGTACTTATCAAAAGGCTTAATTCAAATATTCACCATCCTACGCCTAATTTCCATGAATTCTCTTCGAATTGAAAGCTCGAACACGCACGAACACGAAACCCCGCAATTGAATACAAAAGCGAAGTCGTCCTCCCATAAACCATACAAATACGGATCCTAAGACAATATATGCTGTATATGCGAAACACTAATGAAAGATATCTCATCCATAAGGTCAAATTAAATGCAAAATTTCCTCACCCGTCCCCCTCCATTGGGTTCGACGAAGAATTACACTAAATGAATTCTCAAATGGCAGGGAATCCACCCCATTCGAGACCAATCTAAACCCCATCATATGCAAATCCGAAAGGCCAAATTCCAATTATTATCAATGAAATGTGTTACGAAGAGATGTGAAGCGGGTATAGTGATGCTATTCCAATATATTTATCTATATCTGAAGCTGAAGCTCGAGTTGTAGGTACCCGTATATAATTACTTTACACATGATCCCTAGTCACACTATTTCCAATATTCCCACTAGAGAAGGATGATAACGACAACCGAACAAGGCCTTCAGAAGACGACGACGACGACGACGACGACGACGAGGAGGAGGAGGAGGAGGAGGAGGATGGAGAAGAACAGCTGCAGACGGGATGCCTTCATAAATTGATTCATCATGACCTGTGTGTTGTGTGTGTCTTCTCAATCCTTCTGCTGTTGATGTTTCTGGCAGCTGAAAGCTCAATGTTGCACTTGACAAACGGCTACAAATTGTACAAATTTTAGTGTCACAGTGTGTCCTGGCAACGCTTGTGCATTCCGAAATTTTAAGTGTTAATCCCCATTCGAAGGTCCAAGAATCCATTTATCATTCCTCTCGATGGTATCCCATCTCGTTTCATCTTGGCTTCTATTCGACGATGACGACGACGATGGCAATCTACAGCCGCAACTATACGGCAGGACGAATAATAATTCTCAATTAAATCTATTAATTCCACATGACCACATGGGCGAATGAAGTGCGGTCATATACCTACCTATATATACGCACTGACATGGATACCTTTAATGGATTTCGAAAGGACAATGGGACATTGAAGGATTAATCAAGATCCTTGGAAAGTGGTTTCAGTGATTCCATCATCGCATTGGATTGGGTCATCATCTCGAATATTATAGCATGTCTCGTCTCGGCCCGTCTTTGCTTATTTAATTTGAGTTGAGTTCAGTTTTGGTTTTGACATCGGCTGTCAGTATGCATTTCACCACCACCAACACCACTGGATATGGAGAGGTGCGACGATCGGCGCACCACCATCATTCGCATGGCATCCGAATCCGATGGTCTGTCGCTTTAGGGAAAATTTTCAACATTTTGAATGATTACCCAAGGACTGCAAAGTGACATTTTACACAAACCGAAATGCTGGTTAGGTGTGGCTGCGGCACATAGCTCGCCGGTCGACGTTGTCGTCCGGCCTTATGCGGCTCTTGGCAGAGCGTCGTGGCATATCTGATTTTGATAAATGCCATCATGAAATGACTAATGAGATTTTAAGTTAAGTCTCGGAAAGTGGGCATATAATGCCATAGGCCAAGTGTACCTGTACTCTGTACTCTGTCGCATGGTTGGCAGCAGTTGACGCGGGTATGCGCGGTACGATCGCTGGAATTATTCGTTTTATCACTTACGGCTGGGGGTCTAAGGAAGTTGGTCAAACGCACGATTTTCACTGTACGCCAGCAACCACAACTATAATGACCACCAAGCAGAGGTAAGGCTTTAAATTCAATATACTCGTCCATAGTCAAATGGTAGTAGTTTGATGAATGATATGGGTACGAGGGACAGAGGTAGAAATCATCGTTCAATTTGAAGTCGTGATTGACCTCTTTCATCCGGGTGCGAGAGATAACCCAAATTACTTTGGAGTGGCTCATGTGTATTGATAGATTGGTTTTCATTTTTAACAAACGAAGCGTTTTAAGTAAATATTTATATGCTTGGGCCATTTGTTTTGGCACATGCACTGATGTCATCAGCACGTGACAGTAATTTCCAAATGTTTCCGTAGTGAAAGGACGAAGTATATCTCTTTGAAGTAGGTGTTTGCAGAGTGATTAAATTGAAGGTGTGGATATTTTGGGAGTTTTTCCAAACTTACTGTTAAATATCTAGACCGCGGTAGGTACACCACCTCATATGATGTTTTTGTTTGTAGGCTTTCATGTTAAACAATGGAATTTAGAACACTCTCTGAGCTAAATGTATTTATAGCAACCTGTTGTCAAAAAAATGTGGATTGGATTCTTTTCTTTTGGTAATCAAAGACATATGCTTATGATAATTCGATTTGCAGTATTTGAGTTAAGCATGTGCCTGTTTTTAAAACTTCACTCTTTCCAGTTTTACACATTAATTTGTAATGACGCAACCGAAGCAGTGTTCGCAGATAAAAAAATCTGAAAGTCTTGTTTTTCCAAATTTAAAAAAAATTTTTTACAAGATTTTGTTCAAAATATGAAAAGAGAGAAATACAAAATACAATTTTGACTACTAAAACATAAATCATCTAATTATCTATAAAAAAACTTTGGTCATAAATTAAAGTCAATGCTTTTTGAAATTTAGGAACATATTTGAATCAATTTGACTTTGAATTTTATTGCTTATATCAAGATCATAGAATTTGGGTTCATATAAAACACGACAAATCCTTTGTAAGGATTCAAATTACAACAACTGTTTCTGTACTCAAACGATTTCGAATTTTGTTTTATTTAAATTTACACCAGGAAATATTATTTCAACATCTGGAGAGGAATGTGCAAGAGATAAAATATTGAAAATAAAATCTAGATATGAGAAGTTTCCAGCCGCCGTTTTTGCTCCTAAAACATTTTTCCAAAAACACGTTACATCATTTATTTTATCAAATGCGTTAAAATGCATTTTTCTTTAGAGTTGATGGAAACGTTAGTGAAACTGAAATTGTGAATGGGCTCTATTTGACTTACATTATTAATAATAATGGAATTAATAAAAAAATGTTTTTCTTCAATAGAATAAGTTCTTTTAATTTGTTAGATTGAAAAAGTTCCTGATATCAAAAATCTTGAAATTTGATGAATTTGAGGTAAAAAGTCTTGTACACATTTTGGAGCTCAAACATCTTGAAAAAAAAGATATATCTTGTAATCTGGCATCACTGAATCGCTAACTATGCGTCTGCCCAGAACCAGATGTGACCAAACAGTCACCTTTGGGAACACTTTTTCGATTCTTTTGATTAAGTCTCAAAGAAAAGTATTATATAGAACCAATAATCTTTGTGAATCTAAGCCGTAAGAGCTGGACTCTCCTCTATAGCTAATTGTTTTATTTTTTCCTAAAATTACGACTATGGTTTCTCACTGTTGGAGTCAACGAAAACTAGTTCGCTCGTGAGGCTACTTTTGTATCAGAAGTTATCGCTAATATTTTTTTTTTATTAAACAAAATTATGATAAGTTTTTGTAGTTTTTGTACTCCATGCATTCAAAAAAAGGAAGAAAATTAAAAAAAACTATTAAGTTTAAATAAAAATATTTGATTGAGAAGAGGAACATATTTTTCATATTCTGGTTTTGGGCGATCATGTTCAAAAAAAATCACAAATACTAAAAAAACTACAAAAATTCATACCAATATTATATCTATCATTTAAATTATGGCTTCCACTGGAAATTTAAATAGCCTTTAATTTATCAAATTGAAAGCAATTTGTGGATCTATAGAGATATGCATTTTCAGCAGTTATAAACACTCATACGTTACGTTACATTAGCAGTTATTTTTTTATTGATTTAAGTAATTTACTAAAACTTTTTGAATTTGTTCTAAGATATTCTACACAAGCTCGGGGACCGTAACGCTGAGTTGTCACAAATCCATGCTTTGATATTCACAAGGGATCAGAAATATCAGAGAAAATCCGATTAGGTTCCGCCTCACAGGCCAACATTTTTAACCACTCACTCGCACTTTTTAAAAAAACGCGCGCCGATGTTAGATAAAGTCGTAAAACTCACTGCGCGATACTAATAATCATGATTGGTGTCCGCAGTCTAGATTTAATGAGCAATCAATGGCGAAATTTTCCGTATAAAATTACACATTATAACCTAGAAAATACTTAGTGTGAAAGTTAAAAATGATTATTAGTAAGTCCCACTGTTAAATCTCCTTTCCAAAGCCCGTTCACATACGAGGTCGAAAATCAATGCATTCAAATCATAAACGAGGCATCCTTATTTTTAAAAAGTCTCTTAATACCTTCCTAAGGAAATGTAAACACGAAGAGAACTGGTAAGCGGGAACACTTTTAAATGGTCGGCAGGCTTAAAGGTAGTCAAAAATGAAAACCATTTTAAGTATGTCGTTAATGAGTAAAGGAAAAGCGAAGAGCTCAGAGGTCTATCCTGAGCTACTTCAGAGGTAATGAAAAGTAATGTGGAAACGACCTACGGTAAACTCAAATACAACATAATCACAGAATGGCAAAGATATTTTTACCAGTTCATGATTTTAAACTTGAATTTAATTCAGAAGAAGTTGAAAAATTAAAAAGTTTGCGTTGGTGATGGTAGAGATTTCGAAATAAAATTTCTTTGCGAAACACATATTAATTTAAAAGACATTCGTATTATGTATTCATAAGGGTAAATAAAATGTACATACAATAACTAATTCTAAAATGAAATATGTAGAATTCTGAAAAGTTTTGGTCGCTGGTTTTGTCTAGAATTTTCCAAAAGTAACAAATTATTTCTCGACTTACATAAGTTACAAAATTTGTCAATAGTAGCTTCTCAAACATTTATATTTGTCGATTGTCCATATTAAGTGTATAAACTTTCTGGCCAAAAAATATAAAAAATGCAAAGAAAAACTACGATCGATTTCATGTCTTTCTAGAAAAAATCTCTTTTGAATATTACATAGTTGTGTGAGTGTTGCCAATGCTTCATGAAGGTATCTAATATATGAAATGTTTATTAAAACAAGTCTCTCTTGTGGTCGAAAATCGATCCCACCTTTTATAAGTATGTTATATGAGTGAACTTTGTTCACTCCAAAAGAATATCACACCTCCAACGGAGTCGGGTTGACCACAACTCATTTTTTCGTCCCTAAATTGCCATTCCGACCATCTCTTCACCAATCATCTCCTAACAAAATTCCTTTTACTTTTTATTACCAGAATGTAAGAGGCCTTCGCTCCAAAACCAGTTCTGTTCTGCGCCAGTCTCATGCTCTTCCATTCGATATTTATGCCCTAACCGAAACCAACCTAACCCCCGAAATAAAGAGCCAAGAGTTATTTCCCCCTTCATTCAATGTCTATCGAGACGACGAAATTCCTCGCCCCTCAAACAATTCTCCTTGTCGAGGCGTTCTTCTGGCCATCCACAATAGCCTTGACTCATCCCCTGTTGCTACTTCCTCATCTTCGAAACTGGACTTTGTGTCAATAAAAATAACACTCCCCCAGAGATCCCTGTACGTTATATGCTTCTATATTCTACCAGCCCAACCTATTGAATCGTATCAACTTGCCATCGACCCGATTGACAAATTAATCGACACATCTGACTCCCTTGACAATATCCTCATTTTCGGCGATTTTAATCTGCCCCAGCTGCACTGGTCTCCATCAGATGATGAATCTTTCTTCGTAGCTTCAAATGCCAAATCAACTAAGGAATGCCTCTTCTTAGATAGCCTGACAGACTCTAGTCTATTTCAAGTTAGCGGGGTCTCAAACTTCATGGGTAGGCAATTAGACCTAATATTCACAACTGACCCCATTAATTCCTCAGTCTCACCTTGTGCTCTTTCTCTATCTACTATTGATAACCTTCATCCCCCTCTTCTTCTTTCATTTTTCCTCAACTCTCCACTACAGTCCAGTTCCTCCGCAGTCATCTCCTCGTACGATTTTCACAAAGCTAACTTCCAAAAAATTAATACCTATCTCAGTAGATGCACTTTCGATTTTGCCAATCTATCATTAAGAGATGAGCTTTCCATGTTCTACAGAGAGCTATTTACCTCTATTTCTCTCTATGTTCCCTTTTCTCGCCATAGAACTTCATCCAATTCCCCCCCGTGGTATAACCGAAAACTTCGTTCCTTACGTAACAAAAGGAATAAGCTATGGGCAGTATTTCTCCGCACTGGTTGTTCTTCCGACTATTACGACTACCTCGGTATTTATCTTAATTTTACCCAGCTTTATAACTCCCTCTACCAACGCTATCTAAATGATGCACATACCAATCTAATAAACGACCCTAAGTCCTTTTTCCAATTCGTAAACTATAAAAAAAAATCCGACGGTTACCCTCCTTCGCTCTCTTATGAAAACGTATCTTCCACCGACCCACATACCATTGCCAACTTTTTTGCCACATTTTTTAAGTTATCGTTTGCCGACGACTCCTTCGCACCGGATCCCTCCTACTTTGACTACCTACCTAACTTCTCTATCGGTCCCTTTCTCTCTCAAATTGTTGACCCTTCCATTATTGAAAAAAAATTACAACTGCTTAATGACGAATTCCTACCCGGCCCAGATGGTCTTCCAGCCATTTTCCTTAAGAAGTGTTCTTCTAATCTCTCGCTCCCACTTTCTGCTCTCTTTCATCTTTCTCTCTCAAATGGAGATTTTCCCCAAATTTGGAAAACCTCGTTCATTACACCGATACACAAAAAAGGATCAAAAAATGAAATTACTAATTACCGCCCAATTGCCAAACTCTCGCATATACCCAAACTTTTTGAAAGTATTGTATATGAAGTCTTAAGTTTTCGGAGCAAGTCCCTTATTTCACCCTACCAACATGGCTTCCTGAAAGGTAGATCGACTACTACAAATCTCGTCGAATTTGTTTCATATGCCCTATCATCCCTAGAGAATGGCAATGAAGTTGACGTCATCGCAACTGACTTCAGCAAGGCCTTTGATAAGATATCACATCAATTAATCCTCTTCAAATTGTCTGCCCTTGGTTATGAACCTATATTGATAAAATGGATATCTTCCTACCTTGAAAACAGATATTACAGCGTTCGCTTTAGGGCGGTACATTCGTCCTCTTTCTTAGCAACATCTGGTGTCCCACAAGGCAGCCATTTAGGTCCCCTTCTCTTCATCCTAACGGTAAATGATCTTGAGAAGATCATCAAACACTCATCTCTGTCTCTCTACGCAGATGATGCTAAAATCTTCAAAACCATCTCTTCACCTCAAGACTCTTGCCTCCTTCAAGAAGACCTTGACAGTTTTTCGACCTGGTGTCTCAAAAACTGCTTAGAACTCAACATCAACAAATGCCAATTCATTACCCTATCACGCAAGCGCAACAAGTCCCCTAGCCGACGTTACCTTCTCCATGGTCAACCAATTTCTCTCGTTCATTCTCTTCGCGACCTTGGCATATTGTATGATAGGGAGCTAAATTTTCATTCGCATATTGACGAAATAATTTGTAAGGCCAACTCATCACTCGGCTTTGTTAAACGTTGGTCTAAAGAATTCTCCGACCCTTACGTGACTAGATCTCTCTACATCTCTTTAGTTCGCCCCCTCCTTGAATACGCTAGTCAAGTGTGGTCTCCTTTTCATAGAGTTCATGTAGACAGAATTGAGAACGTCCAACGTCGCTTTCTTCGATTCGCCCTTCGAGGTCTGCCTTGGGATGATCCTTTTATCTTGCCACCCTATATTGACCGGCTCAATCTCATTAACCTGAATACCCTAGAGGAACGCAGAGACGCTGCAGACATTCTTTTCATTTTTCGTCTTTTCTCCGGCTCCGTCGACTGCGCCTCTCTTTACAACTCTATTTTCTTCAACACTAACCCCCGCAATTTACGTTGCCCTCGGCTCATTTACCCACCACACCATCGTACCTCATATGGCTCCAATGAACCGATATCCCGTATGCTGCGAAAGGTAAATTCCAGCTGTTACCTTAAGCCTAAATGTTAATTTTAGCTTGTATTAAGCCAAATATATGGGGGTATTGCCCCCACTAAAACTATACTAAAAAAGAGTCCCCGCAGATGTATGCCCCTGAATTAAAATAATACAGTTGTTTGTTTTTAGAATTTCCTTGGAAATAGGTTATAATCTAACATGATTTAGTTATATTTGAATATGCTACTATGGTAATATTATTATGGTGGGGAGTTCTTAGCTCAATTTTACCAGCCTTAATGGGGACATAGGAATAGGTATAGGTACCCACGATTTTTTGTTTGTGCCTTTCGAATGATATATTTTTCATAATAAATACTAAAAATGTGTACGTAAACTTTTGATGTTCACGTGTTAATTTATTAAAATTCCTATTTTTAGATTTTTCCATAAAGATTTGTAAAAATCTTCAAAAACCTCCAAAAAAAAACCTCATAAGAAAATTGCTAACAAATCGAAGCGATAAGTCTGGTAACACTAATTTTGAATAAGACCGTTTATACATAATGCATTTGGGGTGATCGATAATATATTCTTAAGCTTCATATATTTCAGAATTTTTTTATCTGTGATTTTGCATTTTGCTTTTTAAGAATGTGGCAATACTTCATAGAGCTCTTGTCTCAAGGCTTTGCTGTACGCCCAGCAGCTTGGTAGTTTTTGTTATTGCTTGTCAAAGCCATGATAAGATCGACATATGAGAGTCAGCAAGCCGATAGCCTATGGTCCGATGAAATTCGCTGATGATACCACAAGAAAGCGTAAGGAAATGAGAGGTATTGAAGAATATTTTATTATTTACCTCCATCAATCGGGAATGAGGCAGCACAGACTGAGCTAGTTGTTTATGCTGAACAGAGTCCCAATTTGAGATATTCAAAATAGCTTAAAAACGTTTTTATTTGAGGACCAAATAATATGCAGTTTTGTGGGATTTTAAACTCATTAGGTGCCAGCAAATATATATAAGAACCTGAAAGCAAATAATTCAGAACCAAATTGCATGCCTTAAACAAAACAATTTTTTTCTTTGTTGGGAAGATTGTGCAGGGATGCAATGCTGCGTGTGATTTGATTTCCAATATATTGTGAATAAGTCAGGTCACTGGGCTCTAGTTTGAATGAAGACTCCAATCATCATCCTAAAATCATTTAAAACATATGAAGAACTGAGGCTTTTTACACGAACTGACACTCAAATTTGGTTCCACTTTACTCTTGGGAAAATGCGGTCAACTGTACATTGTTTCGTTTACTACATACTATACCCTCGAGTTGTGTTCTCAATAGTCTACGTAATTAAATGGAAAATTCCCATTGATGCAACCGACCGGACACCATCTTCTGCCGGCATGTCGTGGGTGCACACCAAAAGCCACTTTGTATGACCGAATCCACCCACATATTCGCAGTTTCGATTCTGCTAAATAGGGGACACCACTTCAATCAGCGTTGCGTTCAGTTAGCCGGCCATTTACCCAATTTTAGCTTAGCTTGATGCACAGGTGTATAAATCGAGGTCATTTCATAGTTGACGTCAACAGACTGCCCGACAGTATTCACCCGCATTACCATTAAGCAATAAAACCAAAGACTCTGTACTGTATACTCGTACTCATGAATTTCCATGAGTTTCTTTCAACTTTAGCATTCACACGAAGCACACTTTTCCTCCGCATGCCGGCACCGCCATGATCGCTGGCAGTCTCTATATACCACGACCCGTGCGCTTGCGTGCATTCGATTCGATTACAAGCGCAGTAGCCAAGTTGGGGAAGCACAGCGGCTTTGTGATCGAATTGATCGCCGTAGAAGACGATCGCGAAATCTGCAATCTCTTAAACGTAAGTACCTACCACCGTCACCATAGATACACAGCCTGGGCGAGTGGGGCAACCACACGATATGCACTCGTATAATGAAGAAGTGATCCGATTTAAATCCTCGGCGTTATCTGTGGTCTTCATCGAGCTTCATCGAGGGATTTATCTTCATTCTGATCCTTTGCGAAATTTGCAAATGCTTATTTTATAATTTCGTCTTTGGGGTCGTTCCTTTTTGTTTTTTTTTATTTTGGTTTAATTTTATTTTTGCGATTTTCATTCAAACCTGCGCTGCACGGTGGCGCATATATATCTGGCGGATGGAAGTGGATTTTAATGGCGTCTATGGTGCAAGGCGAACTTCCAATTCGTCGTCGCGTCGACGATATAGGTTTGCGCATGCATCGCCTACCGTACGGTGACGGTGAGCGGTCGTAGCTCCCCATTCGGATGCAATGTTTCACCTGTGCTGGCGATGTCGCTCGTATACACTGTGTGCCCAGGGCGCAGAGAGCCCAGAATGCGGCCTGATTTCCTCCTATATAGTGGACGTGACTTTTGCATAATTGTGTATAAAGCCTTAATGCTCATGTTGCACTTTGGTGGTCCACTCGTGTTTCCCATAAAGTGTTGTCATCGCGCGCACTATTACAATTCTCGAAGCTTGGCGCATGAGTTGGACTGGGTTAGTCGTCTGTCCTGTGCTGTTTATACTGCGAGGATGCAACAGAGACTACCTATGACTGCGCGATGGCGACGACGACGTTGTCTACCTGCTGGCCTGGTCTCCGAGGCAGGCAATGCCATTAAACTGGGCTTTTATTCTTCTCAAGTTGGGTAATACAGCAATTTCTCAAATCGAGGTAATGTCTTCCTAAGCCACTGCTGCGGTCTCATGCATATTCATTTATATTGTTGTTGGGTGCGAATGCAGATTTCTGACTGTGTGTCAATGTCATGGGTGTTTGGTGAACAATAAATGTCGATTGTGTGTTAAAGCTTGGATAACATTGAATTCAAGTTATTTGGCGAATGGGGTATATCAAATTTTTGTCCTTTTACTTCTCAGAATTAATGTGATATGAATTGTAGATGTTTCAATGAAATGCAATATTCATTATGGAGATTGGTTCATGAGGTTATTTTTTGAGCGTATGGCACCCCGGGCTACTTTTTCGGGCAATTGGGGTTCTATACGCGCTGAGTATCAACTTCAAAGGCCTGAAATGTCTCATCCGGCTCATCCTTTTACCCAAAATAATGTTGTTGTTAGTTAATACAATTTATGAAAAATGTTGTATATACAATATTTATGCAATTAGTTTTTCCTATTTTAAAACTAATGTTCTGGGAGCAGCGAAATAAAAAAATATTTATTTATTATTAACATTTTATTTAAAAAAATCTGACAGTTTTTTTCGAACAGAGTGGAATGTGCAAAGGGCTGATGGTCATTGATTTTTAGCAGCTGAGTATTGAACTTCTGTTCTATAGTTAAATTCGATTTGGCCTGCATTTATATTTAGGGAATATGGTGGTGTTCTCAATATTGGGTTTTTAGATTGTGTTACAGTTTCGCTACGGGCAGTTTTTGATGGATTCTAGAAAGACATTAGCTCCGTTTAAGCAAAGTTCATTTTGATTCCCCATTTTTGTTACTGCATATTCACTTGGTTGCATATGGAACGTTCATTGAATCTACTAAATGCGATTATGAGACAAGGAACATGAGAGCCGGTGTTGAAGTTATCCACCTTAAATTTTGTGTAGAGAGTAGAGACGTTACATAGTTCCGCTCTTACAGTTTATACATATTTATTCACCATGCATCTACGAGAAGGTACAGCCAGCAATTATTTATTAACTATATTTATAGTCTATTGGCTCAAACCTAATTAAAAGCAGTGAATAAGGCAATAGTTTCCCGCTCAATTGCAGTTCAGAACATAAAAAAACAGCTATCAATGATAATTTTAAAAAGAAGCCAATGGATGGCTCAGCTAGCTCAGCTAAACAACATTTTATGTATATAGACATAAAAATAGACAAGAGAGATTTGCTACACCTCTATAACACACAATTACTATCTAATCTTATATACTCCTCTTCCAAAATATCCTTGGACTCTGCTCCCGATTTAGATTAGTTTTATGTATGAAAGCGCTGTAGAATTATTTTAAAATAATCTTCAAGAGCTAAAGTATAAATAACATAATATGTAGAGTAGGATTAACTCAATTCCTTAAGTTAACAGTGATTTTATCCCTTTAATGCATACTGTAGTATATCTGCATCATACTCTTGAAGAAGTCCTCGTAAGAGAATGATAGTAGATATTTCTTCGATTCATTCGGTTTTCCATTTCCAATTAAAAGCACGATGATATCTTGTCCCTGCTAATTTGTTTGCAAATGTTTTAATGCAGTAAAACAGACTTGACAGTCGTAAAACCATCTGCTCTCTTAGTACGTGAAATATGTTGATTAGTATAAATAAAAATTATTATGAACTTGTATACATTACATGTATTTTTTTTAAGTTCCTTAAATATTCATTCGAATATCTATATAAAAATATATTATCTACGAATATTGCCCGAAATCGATATTTTGTCGATATTTTGACTATGATGCATATCTGTAAGGGCTTGTTAGTAATGTCCTTGGGGATGAAAAACAATATCAATATTAGATACCTTTTTTTTCGAATTTGAAAACATTTTAAATGAATTTAATGTAATAAAAAGTGTTGGAAACGAAATCGACTATGACTTTAAATATATAATTAGTTAAAAATTTTTTTGTAATTAGGAAAAGTAAATTAAATGGTTGACGCAACAGGTCCGTATAAAATCCTAGCCTATAGTTTCCTGCAACTATTTGCTGTAAGATTATTTACTCTTGTAACGAATGAAAGGGACCTACAATTAATTGCCAATTCCCAAAACGGGTGAATTCAGTAGCTTTCCCAAGAAACTTATACCCTCGGCCACTCTGAAGGACCTGTGAGGACCTATATAAATTATTTAAGTTGCTGTTAATTTTTTTTTAAATAAATTATGTACTATTTACTATTATATTCAAACGATTTTTTGAATTGTTCTTCTAAAGTTATATTTTTCCGAAATTAAACCGTTGCAAAACACTTTCACAGAAAACACTTCTTGTAAAACACATAATGTACAGCGCAGCAGATATGCATCATACGGAAAATGCAGTTTTCCGGAAAACTGATTGAGTGGAAATTTTTTTAATTTTTTTTTTTGAGTTTTTTTTAAAGTTTCGCTTATTTAAAAGTCAAAACATATATTTTTTCGCGAAAATAAAAAAAAACTATTCATTGAAGGTTTATATCTTCGACTTTTAAAGATTGGAAAAACACTTGTCCGTTATCTCACATATGGATGTATGGAGTAGTGGCAGAATACGATTTTAAAAATTTATACAAAAATCTCTCTTATATTTATTTTCGCTTACCGACTGCCAACAGCTAAACTTCTGTATAAAAGAGTTAAGGTTAAATGTATACCTGTCTCAAAGCAAGAGTAGAGCTAAGAAATTTGAGGTTCATTATCTGTATTGTTGGGGCGAGAGCACCGCTCTTTATTATTTTTTTTTTACACAAGTTGATAGCCATAATTACATAAGAAAAATATTTCTTTTTGCGGACCGATTCCATGGTGTGGCAAATGGATCTCTGGCTTTATCCGATATTACATATTTTGCAATCCCGTTCTGAACCACCATAATATATGCAGTTTTATAAGTTCAATAATTAGGTGCGAATTATCGGAATTTACTGTCATCTTTGCTTAGGTTTTCATTTCTGCTAAAATGAAATCTAAATTCGTATAACATATAAAATTATTCTAAAAATTAAAAAATATTTGTAGCTATTTGTAAAATGCAATCATTTGTCCAATTCTAAAGATTCCTGTTTTGTTCGTAAGAAATGATAGCTGATATTTAGATTTGCAGAAACAATTAAACACAATTTTAAAAGGAAACGGTCCATTCCCTTCATAACCGTAACACAGAATCGGCGCGCTTAGCAAATTTATGTGGTTGTCAACAATTAGCATTTTATGAGGAAACAAAATCCCACTTGACATGTGATTCACCTCCGTCTACTCCGTATGGTTTACTCGGCAATCGAATTATACATTCAACCTAATGCCGCCTTTAAACTAATTACGCTGTTCTGCCCAACACATTATCGCAGGGCATATTAAATGCAGATCCTAAATAATTTATTACGCACACAATAATGAGCAGTAGCAAGGCATTAAATTAAGCACAAATCTCTGGGAGCATCGTGTCTTATGATAAATGCAAGAGTCTCATAAGTCCAACAGCACTATGTGATAGTGTTTCGTAGTCGCCGTAGTTGTATCTGCCGTGGCACTCGTATCCATTGCTTAGTCTACCTGTCTTTCATCCAAATCTCCATGAATCCCATTAAATTAAGTAGTCTCCACATTCCGGAGTGGTGCATACTACGGCCGTCCGGTCATTTACTGCCATCACCAGCACAACCACCACCCCAAGTGCGAGATCGAAGACTCACTCCTTCGTTTAATTTGTATGTATGTATGTGCGGATGAATCGAAAACAAGGACAATACATCTCGGAGGCGATATTAGTTACACACCTACCCCTCCGACGAAGGGGGTGGCGGCGAAGCATACCGAGGTCTCAATGCCAACCCGGAGAAAAGACGGTCCACCGCCGTCGCCGAATCGCACAAGCAATAGCACAACAGCATCAGCATCAGCAAGTGGCGATATTTATAGCCAAATGATAAATTATCTGACACGGCTAATTGCAGCGGAATTAGTGTTTAATTTAACATGCTACTCGAATGCCGGGCCGAGCCCATAGGTGCACGGAGAGGAAGGCACATATGTGTACGAGTATTTGCGACAAGTCACCGCTCACCGGCACCGCACCATGCGACACTGCGAGATATTATTATTAGTTATATGGTGAAAATGCATATTAATATCCGTAGCGCATTAATTTCTGCGTAAATAGTTGTGTCAACCGATGTTGCAGCATGATCTAGATGAAGTCGCTCCGAGATAGAGATGCATTGTCCGGGTGTACGCGCAGAGAATCCCACATCGCACGCAGCCACAAGACAACATGACACCTCCGTTTTGGGCGTATGCGGCAGCAGAGAGATATCTCGAAACAAACCGATTTCTGTTGACGACATTTTTCGAGAGAAGTCACACTTGGCTGGTGTGCATCACACACTGACACTATCCCGGTCCCGTGTGCGGGGAATTCTCCGGATAGCTAGAAGGCGATTCATGCATTCCCAAAATGATTTACGTGGAATAAATCTAATTTTAATTTATAAAATCGAAACGGTGCCGCATGTACGCGTTGGGTGGTTTTTGGCGGGACCAGCATGTTCGCTGCAAGTTGCGTATTTGTCTCTGCCCTCGGCCTGGGAGGAAATTATTAATTATCGCGACATATGTTCAAGATTGCCGGGATGCTCAACCAATGCTCACTGATGAATTACCGATAGATTGTCACTTACGGGCGTGTACACCCCAAAGAATCTGTCCACTTTGGTGGTGGAGGTGGCTCTGGGGGTGCACTGGGGGTGCACGTATAACACGTCGTACACGAATTTACCAACCAACTCTTTGATTTTTAATTAATTTTTATATTCGGTGTTTTCTTGACTCGCCTGTCGCCTGCGCCCGCACAAATTTAAGCTATCAGAACTGTTGCATCCTGTTGTGGCCCGCTGCTGGTGCAATATAGATGCAACCGGCGATTGTCAGATCGGTTTGGTAATTTATTTGTAATGAGACACTTAAGGGTTAATTACATATCAATCATGGAGGGGCTTATTGCCATTAATTATAGTTTTATTTGTGTACGAGGTGTTGTGGCTAATGCTACTGATGCTGCACCACCCAAGTGGGCAACAGCGTGCGGTATGTTGCCTCTAATCTGGTGGTTTATTGCAATGAATTGGCGATTATGTTTGATGTAACCGGAGGTTAATGCATTAAATTGAGGGTCAGGTTGGAAATTAATCATGGAGATGGTAATCTGGCTTTTATGGTATACGGCTGCAAAATGCAAAGTAAAGAAGTGGTAATGTAACGTGGTCAAATGGTGTGACTCTATTTTTTGAAAACAGCTTTCAAGGGGCTCTGGTCATGGTCTTTTTGTACTTCTTATTCCAGTTAGCAGCATTAACAGATGTATTACTTGTAGAAAAGGCTTTAGGTAATTCCCTTATAACGAGGTTTTATTTTTCAATCTACCAACCCACAACTTATATTGAAAAGTGCCGACATTGAAGAAGGAAAATTATTTTCGGTAAATGTGACCACCATTCGAATTGATGAGGATGTCGATTAGGTTAGATTGGGTGAAGTGGTATAGTGGCTGTCAGTCAGAACCGAAACATTTGGAATGAAATATTTAGTCCGTTTAAAGTAGGAAAAAGTGGTTTCCCATTCTTCTTTTAAAGTGAGAGCCAAGCGTGCTGAATAAATATGTTATTGAGGTTTTCATTTTCGATCTCCATTAAGCAATGTCGTAAATATGCGTTTGACGTTACTGATCTTAAAAATAGGTCACAAAGATTGAATGTTGATGAAATATGAAGCGATCCCTTATGATTGCTCCCACTGAGGTACCACAAGGTTCTGTCTTAGGTCCGATTACATTTTTTGTGTAATATCGCTTTAACACCTAACTTTAAAAGGCGTTCTAATTTTTTTACAGATGATGTAGGCTCCGCATGAGTCGTGGTTTCTGTCATAAATTGGAGTCTTAAATTCTAAACACTGCTTGCTTATTACCTCTAAGACAAAGATTTTGATTTATTTCTTCTCTTCTTAATTTCCATGTAAATATTTTCTTTCGTGTCTGTGAGTGACAAACGTGTCAGCAACTGTCGTTATGTTTTTTTCTATCATACTATTTAGGGAAGGCTGAACTTCCGTGATAAATGTTTCCTAATCGAGAAGGTTCGTTCAATTCGAATACGCGGGTCATGGCACATGGACATAAGTCCACGAGATATAAAGTGGGACAGAAGTTCAAAATGTTGTTATGGATTTGTGTCCTACAGAATTTATGAACGAACATGATTCGATTTTGAAGAAATTTCGTGAATTTTTAATTTGGGCTATTTCATATTGAATAATGGCCCAATTTGTTTGAAATGGAAATCAAACAAAGCTATTATTTTGGGCGATCGCGAATTTTTTACTTATATTTTCTAAAAAAAAAAAGATCATAGACTGACTTATACCCCACTTTTTCCCCACTCAAGAAGCATGGACATCAGCTGAATCCTTGGGCTCATGACCACAAAATGCTTCGAGTTCTTTTTGGTTAAGCTTGTGATTTCGGAGGAGGATATTTGACAGCAATATAGATTAAGCGCGTTTAAATCATAAATAAAGTGTCCCACTAATTGTGACCCACATAATGTTTAGTGTGACGATTAAAAATGATTATTAGAAAGGCTAGGACGAGCGAATGCATATGGAGGAAGACCCCGCCTGAGTACTGACAAAACAATTTTACCTATTCACCAGGAGTTTGCATTTTTTACACGGTTATAGTCGTAATAATAACACACTTCATGGGCTCAAATACCAAGGAATACAATTAAGTGTCGATACTAAAACAACTTTCCTATAACGAGGAAATTTGTAATTTAAATCTTTTTTCTGCGAACTAGCTGCAATGATAATATTTTATTTACAAGGCTATGGAAAAGCTAGCGCATAGAATGATCGTGTGAGCGTTACCTCAAAAATGAAATATCATTGTGATTTCATGAGATTTTTTTTGGATCAAGTATAGGTGTGCTGTGCTCTTGGATATTTTAAGAAAATTACATAAAAATGTATTAATGACTTTACCGACAAGGCGAGTCTATTGAAATTCTCTTGTCACAAATGAAATGTTCGTGCCAACTCAGGCTCGCAAATAAAATATCATTGTGATTCCATGGGATAATTTATTGTTTTGAAAGCATTTATTGTAAAGTGCTCATGGTTGTCTTAAAATAAATAAATATAAAATACTTGCATGGGGTTCATGCGAATAAAATACCAAAACTTGGGCCAAGTACAGGCCATAGTTTGCAATTCGTATTAATTTGAATTCTCCTGCTCAATCATTGCCAATCAAAACTATGTTCAAACTGTAAGTATCTCTAACAATGCTGCCTACAAAGAAACGACATCATACATGCATTCAAAGTAGGCGAGCCTCTTAGTACCCGGAAAGGAAGTTAATTCGAAATGTTGTATCATATTTTAAATGTCAATTCACGTTATTTTGCGACGCCTTAAAATATATGTATATAATGTTTTTGGATGAAACTCGATGATGTTATATCACGATAACCCCCGCGGAACGATTTTCATGATTCTATTTTGGTTTTGTTCATATTGCTGTGTTTCAGCTTTAGGCAGAAAGAAAATTCCGGAAAGTCGCCGTGCGGTCCTGATTTGGCATCCAATGATTCTTCCTATTAAATATATATTTTTAATTTTTGTTATGACAAAAATTAATTGGCAACCTCCGTATGTGGGGTATTATTTTGTTTTCAAAAAGTAAAATGAGAAAATCGACAATTTCAGATTAATATATTATACGTTTGTCAACAGTGCTAGTTTGTTTTTGATTTTGTGCATTGCTTCAGTTGATTTAAGGTAAAAATAAAATATAAAAAGTTAATTTAGCCGACCAACTTCTAACAATGACACGGTACTCCACACTGCACAATTTGGATTAACAGATTCAAGGCCAAATTTACCATCGGATAGGTGCATTCTTGCCAGTAAATGAAGACGCACACCATTATCTGCAGGTGTACTTCATTTCGCCGCAGGATGATAATGTCGATAGGCGGTACAGAGGGCAAACAGGACTGACAAAAAACTTCATACGTAAATTTCAACAATTATTTAATGAAAACAATGCTTTGATTACGATGTTTAAAACGATCATGGAGATAATGAACTCAGATGATCTCAGATTTGTCTTCAAATCTTCTTTCTCTTCTTTTTCTTATGTCAACATTTATCTTCGATTTATGTCGTTTTCCATTGGGCAAAAAGAAGCGTCCGGGAGAGTCCGGAATCGAAAAAATCACTTCTGAAACCGTTCCATTGGCACAAAAAATACTCTTCTGGTGATTCTGAAAAAAAAATATTTCGCTTCTCGATTTGAAATCAGAATCCACTCAAGAAGCACCCACATAAATGTAATTTATGTATTTTGTACAAGTCATTTCACCAATACTTTTTTGGGTTCAATCAGAAGCAGTTTTGTTGTTCCATTGGATCACAGAATGAGTGGAACGGAAAACGATATTAATGTACCGGACATTTATTTCGCGAGCTAAATGAGTGAGAGGGAGTGAGTGAGACTTGTCATTGGCCCATCTATATGAAGTTAAGAATTCTGTGGTCACAAGGGAAAACCGCTAAAGTCTGTTTTACTCATTGTTCAGGAGAGGAGTTTAAAGTTTTTTTCACGCCATTGACTCTAGTGACTTAAACCGTATTTTTTTTTTGAAATTGTGGCCACTTTTTTTAAGAGATAAAGCTGAAAAAAATTTACAAAATCTAATGGCATCAAAATCTCAATTTCGTCTTAAGTCGACTTAAGCGGTTATGGCTTAAGTCGACCACAGAATTTAGCGAGTGAACAGGATACTACTTTGCTAAACTGCCTCGCTTAATTTTATCTTTGTAGACATTTTAGCGCGAGCAAGATACTAAGCTTTAGCGCAGAAAAATCGATCAAGAAGCCGGCCTGGAAATCTATGTCGTAAATATGCATTGAACTCAATTTAATTCCAAAGGAGTTTCATTCGTTCAATAGAGAGGTTCATTTTTCAAAGGGGATGTCCTGCAAAGTTTCGTCAAAACCATGTGAGCTAATAGTTTAATCAATTTTAGGTTTCTTATTTTTAAATAATAATAACATTGCCAGCCCTTTGGTTAATAGAAATGATACACTTTTGGGCGCTTCTTTGTACGAGAATAGCATGTAGGAGAAGTCGCTGTGGCCAAATGTTTGGAGAACAAACATTTTCAATCCTTAAAACAATTAACAAACTATATATGGTGCTCGTCTACTCATAAGCACAACAATGGCATATGCAGACAAATATTGAAAACCGCTGTAATCTAAATTTTTGCCTAAACAAAGTAAGAGGTAAAAACGATTTTAGAACTCAATGCCCGAAGCATCTACCTTCGTAACAGTGTGCGAAGAATTTAATAAGGAGACTGCAATATGTCGAGAGGCACAGGGACAAGTCCCGAAACAAGAAATCGGGACTAATGTCCCACTTCAGTGGGACCGCCCACTCCTTTCAACGCATTCTTACTATCGGACTCTTAAATTTGTGAACCAGAGCAAAGCCTTTTTAACTTTCTCGATTAAGCTGACATAACGATGATAGAAGCACCCAAAAATAAGTGTGTCTTGAAATTTTGTCCGTCTGTGTGTATCTCCCGAGGCCTAAAGTCTAAACGACTGTCAAGATTTCGTTCAAACTTCGGGGCTTACAGTTTTTTGCAAGGTAACCTGAATATTAATGATTTGTTCGAAAATGGCTCCGACGATTTTAAACAAAATTTATATTTAAACTTATGTAGGTAAGTCTAATATGACAGAATACTTAGTTTTTGGCTAAAAAATAGAATAACGGTACCTATTTTCGAAATTTGGACATATCTCGAAAACGATCCATGCGATTGTAACAAAAATTCAGTTCTAAGATAATATGGTCATCATTAACTTAACAGCGAACTCAATTTAACGCTATGTTATCGTACAATGGATTTTTAAAAACAAGGCATTTTGATTTTTACCAAAATGCATACTTAGAGTAAAATTGATTTTTTCGAATTTATTACATCCTTAGTTTTCAAATTTGAATCACCGAAAACGTTTATTTTAGAAAGTGCTCATATCTCGAAAATACCATTTTTGATTCGGATAAAACTTTTAAAACCAAGTATCTAACGCTTATATCGCAAACATTATCTTATATTCAGTTTTCAGCTTAATAGTTAAACAATAATATTTTTCAAACTAAACATTGCAATATTTGTTACTGTCAGCTCTAACGATTTTGATCAAAATACATATTAAAGATAATAGAAAATATCGTAAATAAGATCCCGTATACTTGGTTTTTCTCAAAAAAATTAAACAAATCAGTTTTTTTAATTATTTATCAAAAATGACTACCAAAATCCCGATCTGTATTTACATAATCTAAAGTATTCACATATTTTTAGATGAGAACTTCACTCACATTGGTATTTGATATATACTGCCACATACGATAAATTACCCAAAATTTGATTTTATTTAACGCTATTCCACCCAAAACAGAAAACAACCAACCAAACTTTTGATAAACAAGAAAGTTTCGTTCGACCCAGTGGTGCACTTTATTTATAATGTATGCATTTTTGTTCGGGGATTGCTGGGGTATAAGTCCACAATATCAGCTATCTCCATAAAAAAAAGTCGCGCTTTTTTTTGCGACACGGAGACAACTAGCTGATTAATTTATCGAGAAAAATTACTCCCAACTTCTCCATTGAAACTGTAGCCGTGAATGGATAGGTTTTGCTGAAATTGTTTTCCGTTATTGGACATTCGACGATTTTTTGACAATACACGTCAGCAGTAGTAACTACCTTCCGCTGTTTAAGAAAAGAAGGAACTAGGGGGCCAATCGTTTCTTTTTTAACTGAGACTTAGTAAATTTTATCCCAGCAAAAATCGAACTTGGTTGAAGCCAATGATAACGTATATGAACTTTTTTTAGCCAGAAATCTCGTGTCTATTGCAAAACACATAAAAGCCGTCGAACTATGCGAAGCTGGCAAGTCGCAGCGAAAACAAACGAAAATTGCCCACCGGCCGCCCCACTAACGAACACAATCAAGTCAAATAAGAAAATTGAAATACAAATGCTCGGTGGAATCATCCAAAACATCAAACTAACATGAAATACTCTCCAGTGTTGCTTCGCTTCATAGTGCTGCCGTGCCATTGCATGTGCCACTGCCAGTATGCCATTGCCAGTACCATTTGAGAGCAGAACACAAAGAGATATGCGCGTTAAGGATATGCCAATCGATGTCGGTTGCGCTATATGTGTGTGTTGCTATACACAACCACCATGATAATGATTGTGCGGTGATACGAGAAGGATGCGATACTCCTCCCCTCATCCTGTGCGGTAAGGTGTTCTCCAAAAATAGCAAACTTGAGTATTTTGCTGGCACGAAAAATAAATCGGCAACCGCGCGCACACATGTTCCCTGAAGAATCCAAGACGTGTTATATATATGGGTTCCTTTTTACCTCGTTCCCACCATACCCAGCCATACTCCAAGTTCAATTCTAGTTTGCCCAAAATAAAACTCGACAATAACAGACGAACCACGACTGACATGACAGTGGCTCATTTCTTTATCTCTTAATTCGACTGAGTAGTTCAAAATGCTGGTCAAGCGAACAAGCGCTTCACAGACAACAACATATTAATCGTGTTTTCTGTCTGCCTCTGCTGAAGACATTCCCACACGGAGCCAGTGCAGAGCTTCGAGTTGACGCCAGTTGACGATCTGCATACCCCACACGAAGCAGTGCATCTATGTTAACTTTCCGACGCGTACCAAGATCTATCGGGTGTACTAGTGATAAGTGCTACGAAGTGTGAACATTTAGGATCAAGCTATATTTGCCGAGACATGCGGTTTCGTCATCCCCACGTATTTGCAATTAATTTAAGTGCCGAAAGGTGTATATAACACTGTTTTGTTCCTTCTAATTATTATTTGTTTTTTTTTTTTACTTTATCGGAAAATAATTTCGTTTCTGGTGATAAGAAAAGCAGCCGAAAGTTCAAAACGGCGGAGGAGTTCAGAGGTACCGCATAATCTTGCAATCAGAACAACAGGACAATTAAAAATCCATTAAAAATTATCCAAAGGGTGGTTGGTGTTGGCAAGCAGTGGAAAGTGGGCCATCAAAATTATCAGAAGACTTTGGGTCGCACCGTCGTTTGTCGTCGACACTCGATAGTGCTGGTGAGTTTAACATTCGCTTCCGAGTTAATCACACACAGAGTTGTGTTGTAGCGCGGCGCATTTCGGTTAAAACTTTCAACGGCCAAAAGCTCGCAACAGAAGCAGCACAAATCGAGAACAATAACAAAGCTAAGATAGATTGTCCTCGTACGTCACTGGATTGGTGGGCCTTATACAAACACAGAGATACACACATGCAAGTATCGTAGGCACGCACCAATGCTACTCACTATCGAGCATTCAGGAAACTTTCGACACGGAATTTCTGGATTCGTGCAATCCGCATTTCATGTATGGTAGGAGAACGCAAAAGGTCCTACAACAGAAGTCACCGTCACCGCACCCGCACGTTGCAGGAATCGAAGGGATAGCAGTTGCTAATAGGCAATATCGTGTTTTTTCTGTTTGGTGCTGTGCTTTGTTCGTAACGTTTGTTTGTATACGAAGTGAAAAGTTCGAGTGGTCAAGGAGTAAAAAAAAAGAAGGTAGTAATCGCTTGTGGTTTACCCTCGATTATCCTTCGTCTATGTCCTTGTTTGTCACTTTGCGAATTCGAACTGATAAGAAAGTTTGTCTTTTTATTTGGTGCGTGTGTTAATCGGGTCGTTGTGTTTTTTTTGCGTTCATTCAATTTCGAGTCGATGTCAGTGGTTGTTAATGTGAGCAGTGTTTATAGTTACATTTTCGAAAACAAGCAAAGGGATAAGGCAGTCGTGCAGCTTTGTGTTAAATAAACAATTTCACAGTTTGGTGTCAAGATGGACTTGAATAGTGTGAGTGATGATTGGGAGCATCCAGTGTCTGCGTTTTTGCCGGAAATGACCAATTGCGATGACGAGTTTTTCAATCCACATGAGGTGAGTGTAGGCTTAGCTTAGAATTATCTGGTGCTAACACTCTGTTTGGAAGGAGTATTTTCTATAAACTGAAGATGATCTTTGTGTTTCAAAATTGAAAGAATAATTTTAGAACCTTAAAACTCAGGTGAATAATAGAGGAAGGTCAAGAATTTGGCTTTACAACTGCATTGTCAGCTAAAGTGAAGCTCCCAAAGACTGAAAACGTGAAGAAAAATTACAATAATTTTGATATCAAGCAGTGCAGCCTTTAGTGTTATCAGTAAAAACATTGATAAAAAATTCTGCGAGTTAAAAGGAAACACTTAAATCAATTGCGGTGTTCCGCTTGTAATAAGGACCCTTCAGATGCTGACAAAAACACAGAACACAATCTTCTCACTTTCTTGCTTCTACTAGCTCGTTGTAATATATATATCTAATTGCAAAATACAGACAAAATTAGTCTACCTTATAGCTCATCAACACCAGTTAAATTAATATAAAATCTTGATCAATCTTGAAAAATCTACCAATTTTTTTAAGTTCGTGCAGGCATAAGAGGATGCTCTGCGACTATATTAGACTACATATATTTTATATGCTTAAGCCAACTTCAACAATTCACTGTACCAGTTCCTTTTTTTATGTATACTAGGTTAATACCCGGTATTTATAACTTTAGTTGATGTAGATTAAAAATGCAATTATTCCGAATATTTTTTAGATGCGATCTTACAATTTTAGAGTGAAAAGTGACCACCCAACATGGTTGCATTAAACTACGTACAAAAATTGTCAATAATTATGTTTCTGTCCTTAAATCAATTTTTTCTTTACAAGCGATACATTTATCGAACAGAAAGTTGGAGGAGTTAAGATACACAATATATTTGTTTAAGAATCCCAATGGTTTATTGGCAGCACAAATTGTTAAATTTCCCTTTAAGTAAATAGCTACATGGTAAATCTAAGGCAAAAGGAAGAGAAAAAGTGCTGTCAATTCAATTCCAATAAAAAGTAAACTAATTTGTAGCAAGTTATTTCACAATAAAAAGAATTGAAGGCCTTAGGTATTTATCGACTCAAAATACAAAAATAAATGTAAAAATAATAAATAAATCCGCTATCACTCGAGCTCTACAGGGCGTTCTTTTATGTGGGACCTGAAAGTCTATATATCAATGAAATGCGACTACTAAACAATAAAGAAATTGGGAAATACATTTTGCGTGCAAATATTAGGAAACTATCAAGTCAAATTATTTTTATCTTGTCAATACAAAATTTTTATAACTTTAGCGGAAACAAATTATCAACAACAAAAACATTTTCAACAAATTTTCTTATAAATTCTTCGTATAGAATACTTTCCAACAACTTTTAGTCAGTCTAAATCATTAACATTTAAGCTTCGTGCATTGGTGGGGTTGTGGTAAAAATTAAGTTCCTGCGATATAAGATTATTTTCAGAGAACTCTCCTTTTTAAGATTCCGATTTTTTAATTTCTGTTTTACCTACAAACCAGTTTTTTTTTTGTAATTTTGTTAAACATTTTACACAGAGAAAAGTTATATAACATTTGTTTTTTCATAATTTTTTAATAAGAAATCGAAAAAAAAAGAAACAATCAGAATTTATTTATTTAAAAATATTATCTATCTACATATCAAAATTTTGAAAAGCATCATTTTTTCAAAAAAAAATTATAACTCCGTCCCTCCACCATACTATTTATGTTATTTTCTCAAAATTCTTTTAGAGTAGTAATAGTTACCAAATTAGCATACAAAATATTTGAAGATTATTTTTTCTTTACTTTAATAAAACGGTAAGTTTTCTACAAGTTGTTTGAATTCAATAGATCTAAAAACTACTGTCGATTAATGTCTTGTATATTTGGATATGTTTCATTTTAATTTAAAGGACAATCATTTTTATTTAAACTCTTCTTCTTCGATTTCCCATTATAATATTAAAAATCGAAGTTATACAAAAAAGGGTATATTATGCGTGAGAGGCTTCCGAATTTCTCATTAGGGTTCCAATGAGTAAAGTGTGTAATTTTGTCATTGATATTGAAAAGTTATTTCAAAAGGCCGAAGAAGCCGTCAATTGCAAGATATCTGAAGGGACAACTGTTTGATCAGTGTTCTATTTCTATTTTCCGTTCTAATTTGTTTTTTTGTACCAGTGTTAAACAATACTGAGAACCGAAACAAAATTGAACTGAAACATAAAGAATTGTACTTAACTTTTTAAATGCATGGGACAAAGCGCAAAACTTAAAGTAAAATAAGCTCATATATCTGATTTTATTGATATAAAATAAATCATTTCAAAACTAAAACAAAATACAAAAAGGAATCAAAATTAAGAAGTGATCCTTGCGTACCTACTCGAAAAACTTAAATATTCCTGAATTGAGTACAATATATAGATAAGCCTTTTTTCATCTATAAACCCTACCCATTCCTGCCAAAAAAAACTAGAGCTGATGAGATATGAATGCATCTATCAAACTTTGCGTACTCTAGCCTTAGGTACCTACTATAACCTACTATAAATGGGGTCTCAATTTTGTTGAGATAAGTGAAGCAAAGATATCTCGGAAATTTGCACATACGTTCATGGAACACTAATGTTTTAAAGCGGCTTATAAAATAAATATTTTTTGAGCTTAATTAGTAACAACTAGACGCATTAATATATACCTGTTAAATCAAAAGAAAACTATTTTGAAAACTAATTTTTTTGTTAAATTATCTGTTTTTGAGACTAAACTAAATAAAGGCTCGGATGTTGTCTATATATAATGCAAACATATTGTAAATTCACACCATTACGAGTTGCCAAAATTTATTTTGGTAGATAAATACCGTTGAAGAAGAATTCATTTTCACATCTGACTTGATTATCCTTAGATTATCCAAAAGAGTGTACAAATATCGCACAGTTTTTACACAACTCAATTGGTCAATGAACTATGCCGAAAAAAGAAAAAATGATTTTACGATAAGCAAGATATCTTTATAATCTTTATAACTTTGCCAAAATATCAAATTATAAAATAGCGTCCCGTCTTAACGAAACGGTACTTAATTGTTGGTATTTACCACAACTTATTATATATTAAAGTTAACAATAGGAAATTTAAAACAAAAGACGATACTTTAAAAAAAAAATTAAAAAAGAAAAAAAAAAATACATCCCCCTGAGAAAGTTGGCAAAACCCAACGAAACGTTGGGAGAAGAATGAAATAGCGTTAATATTTTCAATCGGAAACCAGCGATCAGTTAAGCTTAAAACAATTAAAAAAAAAATTCTGATTAGAGTCTAATATCGTTAGATAAGCGTCCTCAAAATTAAGTTACCTTTTTAGAGCAAAGAGTAGTTCTATCTCAAGCTAATTTTTTTACTGTAGAGCACAGGGCTTTGAATACTGCTCCTATATACGAAGCTCTGCGCTGAGGACCATTAAACAGACCTACGGACTTTACAGTTTAAAAATTTTAGTTGTTCGACTAAAATAGCAGACATTACACAAACATATAATTTACAGCCGCTGGTATTAAATAAATAAGCATTTTCTTTAGATATGAATTTTTGGTATATATTCCTTGAAAGTTAATGATAGTTTTCTTTGAAATATGTCATTAGACGCATCCTGCAAGATAGACAACTATATTTCTAATAACCTCGCAGTTCACTTAAGAACCTCTATGGCAATCCTTTTTAAAAAGCGAGTTTGATGCACTTCTGGTTAATTTTTGAAACTCACTTCCAAACCACAACATACCCCAATTTAAGTGCAGTACCAACATTCTTACGCAAGCATCTTGGGCCACTGATGAAGCGTAATAGAGTCGGCATTCACAAGAGAAGTATTTGAGATAAAATAACTAAACTGAATCCTCTCGCTTACGTCTGAGAGTAAAACTGTAAAAGAGCTTCTCATAAAAATGTTGACTCCTTCCATTCGTCCCAAAAATTAAAAACTCACATAAAACGAAGCTGCGGCACCAACTATTTATTTATTTAGGTACTTTAAACTAAAAAGTCCGAAAACGATGTTTTTTTTTGCTTAAATTTTCTTCAAAAATTGTTCATAAAACTAAATTTGTAACCGCCAAAATTGTAAATGGAAAGCATCTAATGAAATTCTTCTTTATAAGTGGCGCGATTTACAATACAGAGATGTGCAAAGTGCAAGGCTTAGGGTGGCTCCAGTACCAGAGGAGCGATCTACTCCGCGAATTAATCAACCAAGACAAATAAGAGCCCCGACGGAATATCATGTAATGCTGCACCATAGAACAGATTATAATCAGACCTACTACCACTACAAGTACCTATTTCAATATCCCTACGTAGTTCGGCTCAAGGCCTTTTGCAAACATTAGTTTCCGCTTTTGTGCCTGCCATAACAAACATGTCGAATGTCATCACTCAATTGAAAGAGCTGAATTAATTGGGCAACTTTCCCTTTGGGAACATACTACAAAAGCCCTATACCTACGTACATATTTTGATTGTTCTTTAAATGATAAAAACCTCCTCAAGTTTAAAATTAAATTATATTTAACGAGCAGCAGCAACAAATTTAATTCTTGTGATTAATTAAAGAAATTTGATTTAATTGCACTGACACTGTGTTCAACAACTGTGTGCTTCACTTTCGTATTGTCTACAGTTGCACATTAATCAGAACCTTAGTTTGCATTTAATTTCGGAGCACATAATATAAATGAAAGACAAAACATGCAGCAGCAGGAAAAAAACTGTAAATAATTTATTTACACCGCACAAATGTTATAAGAGTGTCAGAAACCAGAATACGTCAAAGACTTGGCAGACTTTTTCCCTGTTCAGCTTTTCATCAAGGCATCGTAAGAGTACACAATACTTTGTGGTTTAACAATGATCAATCACCAAAGTCGCAAACTAGACAGGCACTATTGTGGTCAAATCAAGGCGATGACAATTAATTAAGAATCTCACATAAACAAACAGATCCAAGCAATATTAAATTTATTATTCCTTGGTTTGGCTGAAAATTCCTGCGGTACGAATTTTAAACTCCAAAAATGACAACATGCGAAAACGCTGTTCCTAGATGTGATTATATTCTCGGGAAGACTTGGCCACAGGCCAACACATTTCAATGGGATTTTGATTTAACGGCAATCAGCATCGGTGACATGCACCACCACCAGCACCAGCCAGCAGCAGCAATAGCCCGTGCAAGAGGGAATGGGGATTAAGCGCGTGGTAATGAGCAATCAAATGAGCATTTCCCATTTAATTGTGTAATTAACAATTCATTTGCTCGTGACATAAAACACGGCGTTCGGTTATGCGGAATTTATGCTAAATAAAAACTGCACTTTCGCGGCCTTCCATTGTTTCCACTTGTTGTATTGTACTCGTAGCTGTAGGTTCGAGTTCGAAGCTTGCCCATTGTATAGGCTGAAACAATTGGATTGATTCATTACTGCGTTTTTATATTTATCGAGACAGCTTGTCCTGGGCTTGTCGTTTCGTCCAGTATGCTTTTTTAACAATGAATGCTTCCTACTTGCTCTTGGTGACAAGGGCTTTACATAGAGAAGGGTAGTGGTTTGCGATCATTTTTAATATGTGCCCACATTAAGAGGTTCTACTAAAAAATACATGTTTGCTTTTGTTTGTTAGATTTTTCAAACTATGTTGGACAAATAATGCAGAGTTATTTATTTTGCCAATATGAATATATAAATAAACATAATTTATTTATATATTTTAATGTCTATTTGGTTTTGTAAAATCGAGGAGGTTCCACTTCGGCGTTCTTCAAATCAAGGACACATCACAAAAAGTAAAACTAAATATTTGACTGATCAATTTTCACAAAAATTAGTTTAATTTATGTAGCGGAGTGCTGGCACTTTAAGGTTTAGACAAATAAATGTAAGTATACAGTGGCGCATGCGAACATACAAAATTAATTGAAGGAAGTAAAATGATTTCTGCAGCGTGTAGCGGATAGCGATAACAAAAAAATTGAAGATATCATCGATGAGGAAGCCGAAACAACAGTAGGTTACCAGCCACCCCAAAGAAAGTTCATTACTTTTTGATGTGTATACCGGTTAAGGTCAATAGAACCTTGCCAGCAAGATCAGCGTGGAAAAGGCTTTGAACTAGGAAAAGGAAGAGTAGAATTTCTTAATTAAAGGAAGTCTTGCAGCTGAAGGAAATCGAATATTCTTGCGATCCGAACAACATCCAAGGTCTTGTAAAAAAGCCTAGCAAAGAGGTAACCGGAACGCGGAATCTAAAACAACAAAGGAAATGTAGTCAAAAGATAGCCGTAGTTCTGTCAATGGCGAACTAGTTCTACCTTATAATATGCTCAAGGAATGAACTATCATCTAACTATGCTTCATAAGTAACATCGAAAAAATGGATGCGGGGTGGTCCTCTTGCTGGAATTATGGAGGCATATTTCTGTATCATATCCAATGTACTCTGTAAATGCCTTTCAGCTTTCTAAACTTCACTGTAGGTAGGTGTGTTGTTTTTGTCCGACAGATCCAACACGGTCTGAGATAAATTCTGAAAAAGATCTACTTCAATTCGAAACCAGCACCTCGTCTTCGACTTTAAGGCCGCATATAAAAGCATGCATCCATGAGAGCTCTATATGGCGAAGACTCAACTCGGAATCACTTAAAAGCCGAAGGATTTTGGAAGGGAAATGTCACATCATTTAATTTTTTTACTAGCTGAGCTCATATTGGACTCCTTGGAAAGAGACTTATTTCGACGGACTTTCGCTGGTAATCGCGAGGGAAGCTTATGGCAATAAATATGCCAACGTACTTTTAATTATTGTTTCAAACTTGATCATTTTGAAAATTGCCTCCTTAAATAAAATAAAACAAAATGTTTGACTATGTACCAATTCCTTTCGGTTTCTGAGGCTTAAAGCAGGTCCTATCCTCATAGAGAGATATAAATTTTGTTTCATCGACATCGACGACTTCATTCAGCAGAAAACGAATTTAAATTTTTCTGCAAGATAACCGATTTCATTATTTTTCGTACACAGCACATGTCTCATTACAATTTTACCAAATCTGTCAGTACGGACAATTTTGTTTCTTCTTTTGCGACATGAAATTATAATTTTAACAATGACGCCAGCTTAGCAAAATTAATTCATCTGAATCAGACGGTCTATAAAAAGGACGGCAGTTAAAATATGGAAAAAAAGATCAACATACGACGAACGGAAATTAACAGAAAAGTAAATCACGTCGTTCTTTAGCGGCTGATAGACAAGAATATATGCAAGGAATATAATTCCTGAGTAACAGAAAAGTCAACCGGGTAGAGTCAGTAGTAAATAAATTTTAGATGTACATTCTGTTTGTTTAAAAGAGCTTTCCAAAAATTTATATCTATTGCGGAGACGGTTGTTGACTATATACTATGATAGGTTAGATGCAAACTGTCAGCACCTTTTTACTAAAGTTACCTCTAGCAAGAAAGCTCAAAAAACTCTCTTAGTTAAGCTGTCCTGCTTTCCTTCTTAAGACGGGCAGGCTCATAGCAATCTGTGTAGGACATTTGCCAATAAGGAACCGGTTTCTAAAGCTAGTAAGTTATTTAACACACACTATTGTATTTGCATAAAAAAGTAGGTATCAACTAGCCTTGGCTGCAGCCACCGCATAACTGCACATCGGTGCAATCCTTTCTTGGACAACACTTTGAAATTTCTAACATAAAATTCTGCGACTTTACAAAATGAATCAATGCGAGGACAACATACAGATTAATACTTGCAAACTTGCTTCCACCAAATTATGCCAATTGTGCTAGTAAAACTGCGTGTAAGAGCCGATTGAGTTTGTCATAGGGTTACCATACGTACCATACCCCTTTAGGTGAGGACAATCACGTTTTATAAATGATTACAATTTCAAAACGGGCGGGGGCAGAAAATTCCACCTTTTCACACATCATTCCACAAGACAAAAGAAAAAACAACTTCAACTTCGCCTAATTTATTCTTTCTTAATATTTTGGATCTGCGAAGCAATTGTGAGCACATACAACGAAGAGTTATATACGAGGTTTCGGAACTGAATACATACGTCCAATCAACGATTTTTTTAAATAAAGTATTTTTAACCAAATATATTTTTTTTCGAAAATTAAAAACTTTTTTAGGTTCGCTAAAGTTTTTGTCCTCCTATTCCAAGGATTGCCCCTCTTGAAAATGTATACAGTCCAACTTTTCTGGTCTTCCATGTGATAACTCTACCTAATATGCCGTCTCTACCTACTCAACAAAATAGGATGCGTTGCTTGCGCATAGTTTCCGAGTCCTCTTGATTCTAGTCATGAGCCATACTACGAAGGATTCGACCACGGAATCAAACATCAAGGTCAAACTGAAATATATGCCAGCTTCTCGTCACCTTCTCCTTTGACACGATTGCTGTAATTTTTATCATATTATGGGAATTATCGCGAAACATTTTACAAGCATAGTTACATCCGATGGTGCACCGTGCACGACATAATTTCCGTGTTCCTTTTCTGTACTCTAACCTCAAACCTATAGACCGCACAATTTACTAAAACTTTCAGTTTGATATTTTTCTCACTATTCGTTCGGATTGCGCTAATTTGGATACATATACTACCGTATTACACTCTTTAAGTGAAAACTAGAAATCCGTTTAGCGAAGCCTCAATTTCTCAGACGATACATTTCTGCTCGTTATCGATTCAAATTACATTCAATTAAGCAACCTGAGTCCGCACCACGACAACAACTGCAACTGCTGATGTCATTTGATTAGAAATAAAATATAAAAGACCCATAATCACTATGGCTAGCCCAACATCTCAACTCGAACGTCTTGATACAAGAAAGGTTCCCGGCAAAATATCTCACTTAGTCAAAGCGGAACCATTGCTCATTCGCCTCATCGTCTGCTTGGGCAAATTATAAATTCTCCACCTCATTTGGACTCCCAACGGAGCTCGTCTTAGCAGCGGGAAGATGTCAAATCACCAACAGTGATGCCTTCGAAGTTGTATACGAAATACGAATACTCGTATCACGCGCACGCACTGTTGCTGTGTCTCGCCGCAGAAAATGTCGCGCTATTTTTGCATTCACTTTGGCTCCACAACTTCCAGGGTGTGTACGAGTATACTGATACTGTATGAAGTGCGAAAGTCGTGTGTTGGAACATGGCAATTATAATTACTAAAAACGACGACGATTAATTGAGTGATTTATAGGGATGTCAGCCGCATAATCGCGAGACGTGCATGTGCCGCATCGCATCTTCACGCTTCTCCGAAATGTTAATGGAGCATTACCGTGCACACACACACCGTTAGGTGTATCCCTGCTCCGCATTTGGGATTAGAATTGAAATGTCTCTGCAAATGTTGAGTCCTCACTATAAAGTAACACCATTTAGTGGGTGGGTAATTAAGGATCAACTCCTCACATGCGAACTAGACCGCTCTCGCAGTTAATTTAAATTAATTGATAAGCTATTGCTGGAAAACTATTCCAAAAGTGTTGGCATACATCTATATTGGGGTGCTATCTCTCTGTGGCATACAGATGTAATTAGGATCCTCTCCTATGTATTATTGGCGCATCCTTTACCTCCGAAGTAGGTATTTTTCAGGACTACTACTTGAGCTGGCGTTTAATTAGTGAGTCCGCTATATATTATGATTATTCGCACTCTATAAGGAAGAGGGGTATGGGTTCAACATCCATTATTAGATTTTTGTTCGTTTTGATCCTCCTCGGGCGGCTTAATGTCCTGGTAACCCTTTTTATTAGCATAAAAGACACATATTCACATTTGTGCCCTCATTTGCAGTGAGTGAATACATTAATGAAACTTTTCATATTTGTTTTCATCCCCTCCAACCATTAGCAGTTGTTACAGCAGATCTGTTACAGAAGGAAAGGGCAACCCAGGGCGGTCCTCGGTCCTTTCGCTTTGTATATAACACTTTTCCCTTTAGGCTTATGGTAAAAGAAAAAACCTCAATGCGTGATAATTAAAAGCACAACAGCAAATGCATATAAACGAACATATTAACATGACGGCTTAAAAGGATACATATGGGGGTGTTCCGGACTTTTTCCGTGACAGCATTTTCATCCGTAGGTATACAAGTTTTTTTTTTCATTTTTTTTTTTGCCTGCAAAACGACAACCCGTTTTGCCAATTATGTTTTAGTAAAATGGAACACTGTTTTATATGATTTCACCGTGAGCACTTATGCTGCAGCAACATGTCTCGAAGGACTCTCCTGTTGGATATTATTTCGCGTATAATTTGCCTTCGAGTTTTCTCGCACCACTAGGGGTGGTTGTGGCTTCCGTTGGTTGGTGGGTAGATTTTGTTTCGGAAAAACCACCATCATCCTTTTCAAGGGTTTATTTTGTTCATTTTTTATTTGTCTGTTTTACTACATGTAGTTATTTGATAAAAAAAAATAGAACCTTGATGGAAAAGGTATAGTCTTAACAATGTACCCTGTAAGGTAACTACATTCTGGTTACCTCTCTACTTAGCGCTGTACAATCCACAGCCCCAGGGAAACGACAACGGTACGGTATTTCATGTTTGAGAACTTATTATCCTGATTCTTGGCACAACTTGCTTCTACTATACTTACAAACATAGTTAGAAGTTTTCTCTTCCTTGTTTCCGTGTAGCAGAAGAGATTTGACGGTAGGTACTCCATGTTCCTGTGTGTTGTTCCAATCTGAACGAAAGCGATTCCTTCAAGAAGATTACTACCATAGTTTCGTCATTACCAGCAGTTATAGTTAATTAGAGTTAATGCTTTTGATGTTGATTTTGATCGGCCAGCATGCAGTAAATTTATTTGAATTGGCCATAACTTGTTTATAGCCTAATTATAAATTAGTTGACTATTGTTTACGAGTGTAGTCTGCGATATAGGTTTTCAGAGGGAAAGGGTTTCGTGGGGTCTTTTGAGGGGTGCACTGAAACAAGTGTTACAAAATACTAGAACAGGAACGAATTTCAAATGAATAAGAGGTTTTTATATTTTGTAAAATGCTTAGACTCAAAAAGCCACAATCTTTTTATATCGATTGTTGTAGAAACATTTAGTGATCAAGGGCTAGTAAGTTCCGCCTCCAACAATCACCATATTGAGAGATTTAGGACTAGCATACAAGCAAAGGCAGATCACGAATGAATTGGTCCGTTTTGCTATATCCTTTTGCATAAGAATGGCCGATGAAGGTATTTTGGATCGTCGGAATAACCGGTATTAGTTTGCAGTTCGCTGGAATGATGGAAAAAATCTCGCGGAGTTCTTGCAAACATCTCGAGGAACTACTTTAGTCTATCTGGTATAAGGAATGTCAGAATTGAGTCAGGTTATTAGAAAACAGACTATTTTCGAGTATTATATGTATTACCAGCTGACCCGGCGAACTTCGTTAATGTACTGAAAATAATAACTCCGAGCATGCACAATACACATTCTGCTTCAGTAATTAAGCGGAAACCGCAGAACGAGAATGTTTGCATTTTAATTTAACCTCAAAATTGTCGCTTGTATGACATTTGATTTGAGATTTTCACAATCAAATCAAACGCGTTGCGTTACAAAGTTTCGGTGAACTGAGGTTGCGCAACAAAGTTATAACTGAGCCGACTTTCAATTTCAAATTGTGTAGCAGTATACTTGGAACACCCAAAGAATTTAAAAATTAAAAATTTTAAATATTTTTTTTTTATATTGGAAGTGACACTATCCGTTTTTCTCAAATATCCGTTTTTTTCAAAGTGCAGTTCTCCATACAAACTTCTATACCCAATCTCATCCCCTTAAAGTTTTGTTTTCACGACAAAAAGTAGCACATCCTTCCTTGGGCCAATACGAATCCACCAAGCCCAAAATCTTAAACATCGAACTATCCGTTCCCGAGATATGAGTGCATATACGGACGTCAGTTTCTTAGTACACACCCGGTTATTTCTTGCCTGATGAAATAATTGAAATTACACTAACATATAAAAATAATGTGTGGTAACAAATCCTATTGTAAATCTATATACGAAATAAAACTATCTATCTATTTATTATGCGTACTATAGAAGATAATCGAATTGAACTGAAAATCGAAATGTGCGCCTACAGTGCCACCTGCTGACAATTTTCCGACTTCGCGTAGCAATTACGAACGAACCCGCAGAAGGAAGTATCCGATTTGGTGCAGTCGTTTTCAAGTTTTTAGCATCCGAACACACCACGATCCATTAGATATGCATTATTAGCTGAGAAAGGTTATATCTGGCGCAGGGACATAAGTCCACGAGACATAAATCCATTATGTACTACAAAAAAAAGGCGTATGATAACCCTTCACTTTCGTAATAAATCAAATCCGATTACTTAGGAAGGAACATAACTTTTATGATAAAAGCTTTATCCTATCCATAGATTGGGTGGGCAAAAAAAACTTAATGCTGGGCTTAATTTCTTTTAATTTTGAGTGTTCATTTAATGGCATAGTTCTAAAGAATTTCCGTATTTTCAAAATCCCAATAAAAAATGGTTCGCGGCAAAATTCTGAAAAGTCGCAGGAAAAAGGGCGAAATGAAAAAATAGCCATTTCAGCAATAGCATAGGCAGAATAGCTTATTTAGAATTTTTGAAGGATATTTAACAAGTATTGGTTTGCTATAATAGTGTTATGATAGGCAATGCGTAACATTTAAAATGTTTTCATTTGGAAATAACAGCATTTAAACAATTTTTGAAGCGCCTTCTCCAACTAAAAAAAGGGTCGAAATAGTAAAAAGTTTTGGCAGGTTCTTAAAGACTGATCTTTCGTCTAACAGAAAGCATCTGCTGATATTTGTTTTCCAACTTTGAATTAAAATGACCAACTAACTTTAAGAAATGTGCATCTTTTATTTTTAATTTTTCTAAATGTTCCAGTCATTTTTCTTCGCTAACGCTTAATATCCTGCTCGCTCTAAATTTTAGCGTCCCTAGTCTCCATTTCGATTCTCCACACAAAAGATAAATGGTCGGCTAAATAATTATTTTGTATTTTGGTTTTGCGTTTTTTTCTTATTTATCACGCTAACGTTCTGCGGTTTCCTCCCAAAAATCCATAATAATCACAACGAATTTTTTCCTCCTTTTTCTTCTGTCAAAATTTATCTTCGATTTAATGTATCGGACATTTACTTCGCGAGCTAAATGAGTGGAGACTTGTCATCGGGCCATCCATATGAAGTTAAAAATTTAGCGAGCGAACAGGATACTGCTTTGCTAAACTGCCTCGCCAAATTGTATCTTTGTTGACATTTTTGTATGGGAGAAAAAAATTTTCGCGAGCAGGATACTAAGCTTAAACGAAAAACGAGAAAAAAGTCATCCATCGGTCTCTCATTCATTGTAAGTTCCTCGTGCGTTAATTTTGCCTGAAGTATACATTTTTGTCAGAAAATTGTTCGTTACGTTTGTTGAAAGGAAAACTTCACTCGGAGGTCGGATTAGAACGCTGAGTTAGTTCTCAGTCTTCGACTGATATAATCAATATCTTAACAGCAGCGATCTAAATTAAGCTGTTCAAGCAGTGGACGGACCAATAGTAATAACCGACTTGTTGAGTCTCAGTTGGTGTCTTGATTGAATTTTGTTTGCAAAATAATTCAAATACCTTCTTAAAATTATTCAGAAGGTTGTCCGTAGGATATTGAGCTGGAATAATGTCAAAGGGTTTTCATATAACTTGTGTTGCCTGGGGAACGCCTAAACAAGGATTCTGTATCTGAGTACTTTTTACTTTTTACATTAGAGTGGAGTGCTGCCCAATGTGTGATCGTCCGCTTAATGTTTTTAGCTCATTCTATGGTTAAAAGTTACTTATAAAAGCTTACAATCATCCCCTTAAAAACAAGTGTCTTGAGCCAATATTTCTACTGTTCACGCTTAATGACAGTGCCCAGCGCCCATTTAGCGGTTGTATTTCACCTATGTTGGCTTAATTCGGTTTGGAGCTTGTTTTCCTAGGTACCTAAAAGGTCGTTCGGTTGAAGTTCGTGATATCGCTTGCACATTGGCGTTGTGGGACGAGTCTGGAATCAAACGGCCATTTATGATAACAGGTACACAGTCTCATTTGGACCGTCATTAGACAGATTGACTGTAGTTTTTTTCTTGGAAGTCGAACTAAAAGACGTTTCTATTGCAATTCCTATTTTCAATGCTTACTTGTATGACGAAGTATTCTAAGTTCGCTGACCAACTCTTCCGTTTTTTTTTTTTTTAATTTAAGATCCCATTGCCAATTTGCGCTTCAGCAAACACCTCGTACCATCTCCTCAAACTTAAAACAACTTTGCGCTATTTCTCTATCGGATGCATGGTGCTGGTTGGTTACAAATCCTGTGGATAATTGTTTACCGTTTGAGTTAGTGGTCTACTCAGCAGGTGTGACAATCCATTCAACCTCTTACTTCAGCTCCCCTCAAGGGCAGGTAAAAGAAAGTGACTACTAATCGACTTTCTGCCAAAACACCTGTTCTAATGCGTTCGAATTAGTTGAACACGTTTAAGATAACGGAAAACTAACCCAAAATAATACCGACTCGACCTTTTGTTTTTATGCATATGTTTCAAGTCATACGGCAAAATTCAATAACCACCATCGACCTAGCGGTGGTAAACAAAAATGTCGGTCTCATGGCAGCAGCCCTCTGGACTCGATTTACGACTACGCATCAAGCTATGAATATAATATACCAATCATGCCGTTTCCAATCACTCCCGATAAGATAGCCCACAAAATGACGACGATGACGACGAAGACGGCGACAACGACACTGCGCTTGAGAATCGAAACTGCAAGACAATCATATAAATAAATTGGTAAAGCAGGCACCTAGAGAGGAGCTAGCCCGACGTTCGTCTGAATATTGCATCTGCAACTATGCGAACAGAGTGCCAACCATGTCATAATGTAGATAGATACGACATACTTCTTCTTTATTTTTCTTTTGTTGGTTTTTTTCTTTTTGTTTTTTACCATCCGGGACCAAGGTATCGATCTCTTCGTCTACGTATATCCCTGCATCCGCCGTACATATATCCAACAACTATACAAACCCCTTTTCGTCCTTTTGCGTCTCCTCTCGTATACAATTTTCTCGGTTTTATTATTTTCACTTGCCTCTTTTGTACATGTGATCTGATAATGATACAGAAAATGTGTGAAAAAACCACCAGCTATGATGCTTCAGAGATCTCTCCAGACGTAGACGTGCCCACTGCAGCCAGATTCTGCTGCTGCCGCTGCTTCTGCTGGTGCTGGTGCGCTGCCACTGCTGCAACGTCATGAAGTGGATGCAGACGAATGGGAAAAACAGAAAAAGATACAAGTCCAGCTTGGTGCAGAGAAAAAAAAACAGTGTACAAAACAAACCAAAAAACAAACAAAAAGGACAAAGATTCAGAGAGAAAGATTTACGACTGGACAAACGTCTGTTTGCTAGCTCCGGTATAAGCGTATAGTGTAGACCCTGCCCATTTGGCATTGGCATCTTCTCTCTGTATGATGTCTGCGCTGTGAGGATGACCAAAATACTCTGAAAAGTGTGCAAAAAAAACACACTTACACAAAAAAAAAAAAATTAAGACAAAAACAAGAAAACAAACAAAAATCCCAAAACAGCTCTGCAGCATCCAGTGTGCGATCAATCTCCTTTCCTGGCTCTCTGTGGTGCGATGGTGCTTGCAGTTATGATTCTGGCGCCACAACACCTTGTTCTAACCCCATTGCACGATGCAATTGCAAAAAAGAGATACAAAGATACGAGAATACTCTTGCGCCAATTGCAGATGCTGCAGTACCTACTCCGCATGGAGGACGGCAAGGTAAACGAAGCCTAAATTCGATTTGATGCACTTTGAAGCCGCACATGAAATGCATGAAATGGCTCAATTAAGCACAAGAGGGTTATGCCTGCGATCTTTAAAAATCCATCCATCATCAGTGACCCGCAACAGAAAAAAAAAAAATTAATGTTTTGACATCGGAAACATCCAGTTTGGAAACTCGTATTTATTCCTGTCTGTGAGCAGGGGCCTAGAGATAGATAGGCAGATTGCCAATTGTTAATAAAAACGTCACACGTATTTGTTACACCCCTGGATGCGAGTTGAAATGGAATAGAAACCGCACGGCAGATGTTGCAATTATTTCGAGTAATGAACAGGGAGGGTAATTCAAATTGACACATTATACGCGTAGTTATACAGACCAGAACAATGGCTGTCAGATTTGTCGTTCCGCTGCAGAGAGTTTGCGTCGCGATTGGAACATCTCTCTGGGACTGCGGCGGCGGTGGAGGAGGACACCATTTTTGCTCTGTTTCTATTTTTTTTCTTGACCATATAGCTCCCCAAAAGCAACAGGACCACTAAAACCCAATCCATATGTGGCATTTAATGGTGAACCACCGGGTGGGCTGCTCCCGGCGAGCAACCCTCTTAGGATCACTAATTCACTTTAGTTTGATTTATTCACTGGAAATTACCGCATACTCAGAGATTATTTTGCGCGTTAGAGACGAACCCCTGACGTAGTCAACACTTAAGGACTCAGCAGGACACTCCATAGTCGATTTGTTGTTCTTTTTTTTTCGCCTCGAGATTTTCCCTCTCTCGTTGTTGGTGAGCTGTGTAAAAGGTAAAACCTCATTTTATGTCTTGCACTGTTTGGCGGTGTGGTGCAAACAGTTTTATGTATTTAATTTTATATCCCTATATAAAAAAAGAAACGCAAAACTATAAAACTCACCCCCAAGGTTGTCACTTTATTATAGAATTTTTGTTTAGCTCCGTCAAAGCAAACAAATGCACAACCAGGGGAAGAGAAAAAATGTCAAGTACCCGGATGTTCCGCCCCTACGTCGTTCGGAAGGTTTTTTTTTTACGCTTTTACTGCTAGTGGTAGTGCTAATGTCAAAATGTCATATAACCCGCGATTTGCACCGCCCCCACCCCGCCAACAGTGAGCTGACACATGAAGTAGCGCAGAGATTTTGCTTTTGTTTGTAAAATTTGCCACTTTGTTAGCTGCGGCACTTTGGTGTCGAGAGTGTACTTGAGACCTTAAGCATAATGCTGACGAGGGTTCGGGATTCGGAAACATCAACCACCCCTGGGGGAATCACCAAATGCACTGTCACCCTGACAGATGGAATGGAAGTCTATAAACAAAACATCTTAGTGGACGAAGAGCGCATAGATTAATCGGTTTACCTTCTGAGCTCGATCGGCATTATATGACGTGATAATGGGACAAATCATCCGTACGACAAACAAGTGTGGACAGGGGGTGAGAACTCTGCAACCTGTTTCCGAAAGAGTGGGATTTTCGCGAAAGCAAACGCACACAATGCATAATATGTGCGCGCACTTATAATTTACGACAATTTAAGCCTCATAAATTGTCAGCGGATTCACATTGGGGCTTATCGCAATGGCACTGACTGTGGCGGGCAGTAAATCTCATTTGTCAGACGTATAGGAGGAAGATACCCACCAGGACCCAAGAGAGAGCACCAGTCCACAATCTGATGAAGCCCGGAATCATATGTGCGCGTACTTATTTAAATTTAATCCGATTTAACTGATCGCACCAGAGAGCCAGCAGCCAGCAGCCAGTACCACCGCACAGAGCTACGGGACAGTAGGGCGCTGACCAGCAACAACATGGCCAAGAATGATGATGATCAATGAAATTGCTTCATCTCTACCCCCAAAATGATGAGGCACCCGGTGCAAACTCACCGGAGGCAACGCAGTAAGTGTGTAGTTTTTGAATAAGAAACATGTCACTTGAGTGGATTGGGCCAGGCCAAGTCGGTCATGTCCGCTGGCGATCGCATGGTTTGGCATTGCGCATGCGCATAGAGGGCCCAATAAATTGAAGATAATTTGTTGCGCCTCAGGGGGCCGCCAAGTATCTGTTATCTCTCTATTGTTTTGTTATTGGTTTTTGTTTATTTTGCAGATCATGTACAATGTATCTGTGTGCCGGACCTGTTTCCATGCGATGAACCGACGGACTCTAAACGGCGATATTTTGTGTGTAACTTTTATTAAATATTACTTTTCCACTTCAATGATGGGAGTGATCATTGCGGTTTGACTAATGACAGTGTCGGAATATTGATTGTTTCTAGTTTTAGTACACTATTTTTGTTGTTCATCGTTTTTCTATTTTTTTTTTTTTGGAATAAGTTCATGTTTCTTAAACATAAATTGCTATTGATTGACTTTTGGGAAGGGGATTTTTTTCCCTGTATTTGAAGGTCCTAATGATGTAAGAACGGGCAAAAATAAAAGTAACTACACAAATTTAACCTTTTTTACAACATGAGTAGTTTTCTATACACATTTTTAAAACTTAGCATACGATCTGTTAGGCAGTAAGTCGCGTGACTTCAGTTCGATTTAAGCAGGAATCAAGAGAAGTCTTGTGTGAAATAAATGTGGTAAAAAAGATTGAATTTGTGTAGTTACTTTTATTTTTAGAGTATACATATAAAGACAAATGTTCACGTTACAACGTTACAGTTGTTGATAATACAAATTGAAAGCGTTGCCGCGGTTTTTTTGCAATGAACTCTTAGGTTTTTCTTTTATTGGAACTATTCACCTTACGTTTGCGATCTAAACGCGTAGGAGCCTTGGGTATGCGCAATCTACGTATCATTTGAGCTTGTGCGTTTAACTCCTCTTTGACAGTGATGCTGCCAAATTACGGAACTCCTACTCCTTTTAGTTGACATACCTGACCATTTCGGAATCGCTCGCTTTTAATTTTCCTCCAGAGGGGAACTGGGCCTGATTTCTATGATTTTCTTTGTTTTTTAATATCAAAGAAACAACAAAAAACCTTAAATTCTTTATTATGTGCAATTTGAATTAAGTTTTGGTCCGGCTTGAGTGGAGAATTATATTTGGATGGTAAGGTCCCTTTTTTAGAGCGCAGTTTAGTTTAAGATTTAAATCATGCATTTTGTAGTAAAATAAGCCAAACCAACATTACCCCTTCGACTGAACTTGCCACACAATTAGGTTGTAGTCGTGTTCAGTTAATACCTATAAGAAAATACGACAACCAACTTCAGGTCGGTGTCGGCCATGTTGTAAAAAGGTAACAGACCGCAAGGCATACGCAGACGAGTTTTTATGTTAAAATTAATTTTTATTTAAAACAGAATTATGTTCTATGATTCAGATTAAAAGATTCTTTCAAATTGGTTTCGTAATCAAAACCTTGTAGGTATCGTGTCTTTTTTTAGAACCCATAAAATGCTAGGCACGTAAAAATAAAAAAAAAACTTAAAGACCACATAGGTCTGGAAACTAATATGTAAACTCCTTTTCTGGAAGTTATAGTTTTTCCACTCGTAGACGCAGTATTTTTGTGTGCCTTTGCAAAGTGGCGGTCTGGTTTCTAAAGACTCTACATTGACCTAAGAAAATCGTATTAATATTCTGAAAGGCCTGCTCTCGTTTCAATTACTGGTTAGAGGCTTTGGTGAATCAAAGGTTTTACCGATCGTGTCTAGTAAATAAATAAAACCATAAAAGAAAAGTTCTTTTGGATTCCCTTCAGCAGAAGAACTATATAGTCATATCAAGGGTCAGGCAATATGATTCCCTAAAGGCAACGTTTCTGCAAATACATTCTGGTTAAACAGAGAGTTATGAAGCTCCATTTTGATATACTGTCCATTTCCGGAGCCTTTCTCTCTTACATGACTCAAATAGTTCTTCGTGGGTCAGATTCTCTGAACCACTTTGACGAACCGGCTTCCTGCGAGATGTACTCTGAATTGAATTGTTGTAATTGACGAATGTCCAATACTGCTCTCGTTCAACGTTAAAATGGTTTGTAGGTACTGGCAGAAAACTTGCTCAAAAAAGAAAAATTGTCTTGTCATTCGATTTAAATTTCGGGTTATTGAGCAGGAAACCCTTGACATAAGGAAAGGATTCGAGAGGATTTATAAATATATTTAGATATAGGTACTAAAGCTCTTTTAAAGCATTACTGTCTTGAAACTGTTTCTTTTCAACGAACTACTTTGTCAAATTCTATCATTGTTGAGGTGTTGTAGGTACGTTGGCGTTCGTACCTTGTCGGCAAGAAGTTAGTGGTCTGATTTCGTGAATGCGTTGTTTCTTAGACAACATCGGGATGTAAAGCTTATCGAGCTTTCTAAAGTAATATTTAGGACATTAATTGTTATAGTCTGATCGAGGAGCTCAAAGAATATTTTTTTTTTTCGACAGCTGGGCCCTTTTCGTCAATTAGGGCGTAATGAACTTAAAGTCGATGTGAATTGCCGTAAGATTTTCACTAAGTTACCTAAGGATCCAGACCTTCTATTTAAATTAGTGCAGCCAATTTGAAGTGAGTTTGAAAAAGCGTTAGAGCACCGCCAGAGCCACTGTGCACTCTGCAAATTGAGGTATCGATAAATTTTACGTTCTCAGAACTATTTCAAGTCGAATGTACCGCTGAATCTTCACCATTATCATGGGTTTCATGTCAACACATATGTGCATAATGGGGGCTCATCGACGCCATTGAGTTTAAGAAGAAAACCCAAGTTTGATAAGCAATAATGTCAAACGTTCACCATCCCCGAAATTACAATGATCTCATTTGTGTTTGCCTTTGATTTTAGCTATAGCAAACTGTTTTTTGTTCTCGGTAACAGTTATCAATTTTGGAATTCCTTCCATTCTAATCTTATCTTATCAGTCTATTACCTCCCCCCATACACAATTCTCATAGAATTTAGGAAAAAAAAGAACATAAGGCAAGGCAGGGCGTCTTACAAACACAAATGTGAAAACATCTTTTGGCGGCACGCACTTCCGTCGGTTGTTTCCGAAATTAATTCGCTCCCATTATTTGAACTAGAGTTGAGGGTGAAAGCCCAAAAATACCAAGCGTCGGACCTCATTACAATCGAACTCGACAAAGGTATATAATAAAAGGTAGTGTCACACTGCGTACGCCCCCTCTTTCTCACCCAAGGAAATTGAACATTTATTGCCACCATTGCTGCGGTAGCCCGACGATGGTAGAGACCTTTGTTATTGCTGCGCCAAAGGTACAATACTAACGAGGAAAAAAGGACAACTTACGGTCTCGCACCTCTTCACACACATGTGTATACATACACAATACACCACACCAGAGTCAGTTGCTCAGCCACTGTGGTGGACATTTAATTAGATTTCTTTTGTGCCATGTTGTGGGAGGCGTGTATGCAGTGTTGACGCCTTTATAAACAATTAAATTGTTTTTGTGTCGACGAAGGAGAAGCGCCTCTGCTCGGTAAGAAGAAATTTCCCACATCCTCAACTTGATGTCACAATTTAAGACTCATTCATATCCTTCCAACTTTGTAAAGGACCAGTGTCAATAGACTCACCTCAACTACAAAGTGATTCCAGCTGCGGGTGGACGGATTTGTTGTTGCCTGACCAGGGACCAAATTGCCCGAATTCCGTTGCTACAGGTACTAATAAATACCTATATGGGTGGGCAATAATAGAAAGTAGACCGCACGCACGAGTCTTCTCAGCTGAAATCCCGTTTAGGTAATTTTATCTATACAATTACGTAAAACCGCTCATAATCGATACTTAAACTGAAGCCGACTTTAATTTATCGGGGCCCCACTTGAGTGCGCAATTGGGTTGTTTTCACATGCACGTGGATAGAGTGTATAACTCCCCACTATACAGTGCGGATGTCACTTGTGAATCCATTCACGTTATGAGAAGCGCTACACATGTTTTCCAATCACTCTCGAGTGGTGTATAAAACCTTCCACCACCATTACCGCCAGCAGTGCTTAGGAAATTATGGAAAAGGTGCTGAATTCGAGTGCAGGATAGCAGCTCCTCAATGATTTATATCCTTTTAGTAAATACGATTAAATACTTCGATACATTTCTAAGTGAACAGATATACTCGTACCTATACCTATGTGTTCACGGTTTACGACGAATAACGAACGCCAACACATGCAAATCCTCCAGGAGGAAAGTGCCTGATTGCTTGTATGAGTGGTTCAAGTGTGTGAAACGAAGAGGGCTGTCAGGCAGTGTGCCTCTTCTTACATTTCAACTTTGGATTCCCCCAAAAGAACAATGAGATGCTTCTAAGTGTTGTTTCGTGTCACCTGAGAAACATTTGGACAAGAGATTTTGTGCCCCACCTATGATTGCTCCATATTATGTAGCTGGGGAATATTTATACATATATATTATATAGGGATATTTACATACCTTCGCAAATGATATTATTTTGGATATTGGCAGTTGCAGATGACGTTGTAGGTATATTGGAAGTCATGCGTTTCTGTTCCCTAAACTAACTATGGGCTGTTCTTAAGAAGGTTCTTAACCCAACCAAAAGTCTTTTGTCCTAAAAATAAAACCTTTCACAAACCAGTGGTATGAAGATGCTCCGCCAGGTATTTTTATTTATAAATTCAGTGGACCTTACTAATATTCATTTTTAACCTTCACTTCATATATTTAGTAGGTCACAATATGAAATTTCGTATGAAAAATTTCGCCTTGTGATTTCGAAAAATTTAGCTTGGACACTAAAAATGATTATTATGGTTTCGCGGTACATATACAGTATGTTTACTAAATATGCGAAGTTCTCTGAATTTTACTTGACTGTGTATAGACTCGTCCTTTTGCACTTACTTGGCAGCTTTCCGAAAGCAGCTGACGTGTTTCGTCATTCTTTACACACATTTTGGCGAACCGATTAAGTTTGGCGCCTTTTTACCTATTTCTGAGTGTTAGCGATTCGCAGATTATTGTGGTCTTTATTTATAGACAGTCTTTATAAACAGTAGAGCTCCTCAATAGCTGGGGGAAACATAAGTATTCCTTTTTTTTTTTTAATTTTTAATGATTAGCTATGTTCCGTCAATGGGGAATTTTTTTAATTTTCACGGAAAAGTGGACATTTTTTCTTTTAGTCCTTTATAAAATCAGCATAGTTCTGCAGTTTTTGCAGCTTTGAAAAAGTAACAGAATCTTATTTTCAATTACCCTTTATTTTTCTAAAAATACTATAGTGAAATCTTTTTTGGAATATAAACACCACAAAGTTATAGATCTACAATTATAAAAAATAATTAAAAAATATAATTTCTAAGTTCCTTAGGAACTACACAAAAATTTTTTTTTAATAAAACTTCAAACACAAAAGTTGTTATAAGTCAGGAAAGTGCTTCAAAACGTCTACATCACTCTCCCTTAACCCTAGAAAGATAATCATAAAATAAAGAGCGTAAAAGATAATCATACGTCTCATACGCCAATTAGTGTATTTAATTAAACATATGAACTTCTTATTATTTATAATTAATTTAAATAATTATATAGATACTATTCAAAAAAAATAAATTAATGATTTTTTTATATATAGTGGAGACAGTCAACGCGCTGCGGTTTAGAATTTAAAAGTTATCACATAATTGTCCTGCGCCATACGTCTCGTGGACGTGGATTATCTTTCTAGGGTTAAGAAACTGTTTAAACCTAAATCCGAAAAAGTTAGATTCAAATGTTTGAAAATCCAATAGAAAACTAATTTGTTTATGGAGTTCCCATAAGTAGAGTTATAAGTGGAATGAAACAACAAATAGTACTTATTATAAATAATCTTCAAAAGCCAATTGAAGAAAGTTATACAACAATTTTTATTTCAATATTCTGTTCCAGTGAGTTTATGTAAAGGTTGCGATTATAAATTGCATCGCTTTGGTTCACAGCCTTAAATGAGATGTTCGATCTGCAACTTACGAAAACCGTGTTGATGTATTTCGTCATAAAAATTTTTTTTACCAAAGCTCCGTGCTCTTTCGATATAAATTTCACTTTTAGAAAAGGTCTGTAGTAAGCTTATTAATATCCCCTCTCTTGCCTCGAGGCTGATTAGTGTTGAAGATGACTTGCACTCTCCAAGAAATTAACGGTATAAAGTATCAAATAGCATGCGCTGTAAAACTATCTGAAATATGAAATGAAGAAAATTTTGATTTGGAATTAAATTAGAAGTAGCCGATAAATCACTACCGATCGTGAGAACATAAATTTGTTTTTGTTTTTATTAAAGATTTTTATTTTCTCGCACATTAGAGTGTTCAGCTGAGAAAGTCCTTATTTATTTATAAAACATATTGGAGCACTCTCAAAGACTGTAAAAATATTCCATAGATTACTTCGCCAACTTTCTTTTTATGTAAACCAGCAATCAGATATCTAGCTGTCAAAAAAACAAAAAAAAAAGTTTTAGGAAGTCAGTTTAACTCCTTGGTGTCCTTGGTTCATAGAGTGTTCTCCGATTGCTCTGGACAAAAAAAAATACAAATTCAAGGCTCTGTTATATCTGAGCTTTTTTGATAGGTCAAGCCTTGCACCGAACTGAAAAAGAAATACGCATATTTTTGACGAGAAACACGGAGTGTTGACAAGAAGAAAGAGATTTAACAGCGAACTCTAGAATCTATAGCCACATCGACATCGTCTTTTAGATGACTAGATCTCCAAATCCAACCAGGGAAGTTTGTCGGAGAAGTTGAAAGCAATGACATTTAATAGTGGAACCAAGTAGAAAAATTGCGGCTAGGCTAACAAAAGAGGAGTATTATGGAAGAAGGTACGAAGTAGGCGTTATGCCTCAACTGTTCGGCGTTATCCATGTTCCTTCGCTTTCAGTCGTTTGTTTATTGTATAATCACTGTGAATAATGGCGAATTAAAGAAATTGTGTCTCCGAAAAAACTACCTTTAGCAATAAAAAAAATAGCGATTTTTTATTGCGAGCAACGTGACGCCTGTAAATCTCACTTCACTAACAATATGTTACCAGCAAAAAATTTTACTTTCAACTGCTGAAAAACTTACAGAATTTTTTTTTAACAATTTTGCATAACGCGTTGTTCAGTCTTTCATATTCACGCGCCTTAACATTAGGTACTAATTGAAAGCAATAACAACAAAACAACATTTAATCTAGTATGTACTTAAATTTTAATTAAAGACAACCTTTTATTTATACAAATGAAAAGAAACTGAGTCGACTTTTACTTTCTTTTTTGGATCTGTGTTTCTTTTTCATTGAGATAGAGCCCAAACCGAAGTGTATGCCAATTCTAAATTTATGTCAACTTAAAGTAATTAGCGCGTGCATAATATAGCAATAGAAATGCATGAACTTAAAAGTTGTAATGTCAAAAAAATAGAATAGAACATGATCCCATAATGGATACCTGTATATGAAACTCACACAGTAACATCTAATTAGCATTACTAATACTAATTTATCCCAATTTTGGTATTCCTTCTGAGTAGACCAATAAATTTGAACAGAAGCAAGATCCTCTAATTTTGTTTTGTCTGTTAAAGAAAAGTAAATTTGAATTTTAAATAAAACCCAGGATAAATTGTTTATAGATGCAAGCGTTCTTTGTGCTCCGAAATCTGTCATTGACAAAATGTCACTTACAGGTCTGTCCCTGATGAATCTTTGTCGTTTAGAACGGGTAGGCGAACCAATGAATTTTTAATTATATCGCCGGTTCAAATTTAATATATAATTAAAAACAGGCCATTGGTTGAATACCGCCTGTCAGGTTGGGATACTTTATTATTATTTTCTTTAACTTAATGTTTAAACAATGCTAATCAGATAAATCTAAATAACATCAGCTTAAGGAAAGTTCGCTTGATAAATGGGGAGGTGAGCGATTTGATTGATTTAAATCATTCAATTGTGCTAAATAATAGCTCGCAGTTTGTTCAATGCAGGGCTATTAATTTCAGTTCGTTATAAATGTATGACACGTTGAAAACATTTGTATGCACACGAATTTTGACTGAATTCCCGAAAATAGATTCTGAATACTACTTTAATCAATGACAATAATTTTAACAGGGTGGCATGGTGCTCCCATCCAATGGCTGTTGTTTGGTTGCTTTTAGGTTTTAGGTTGCATTTAAATTTATAGCAAGAGGCCTGAGGCCGAATTAACAAATCAATGATCGAGTGGGTTACTAATATCCTTGAATGAAGGACTGCGCTCAGCAGGGATGACAGCATTATACAGAAACGGGCAGTTACGTAATGAGTATGAGCACATTTAAATTTGCAATATGGTTTCTCGGGGACATCTTTTTTAAAATCATTTGACAGTGGCAAACAGATTCAAACAGTAAGAGTTTGCACGATTTTTTTTTAGACCCATAAAATGGACTAGTTGTTTAAATTAAGTCCGAGCTTAATGTTAGCAGAATTCTAAAAGTATGTTAAGTCATATTTAATCAGAGTTAACTTCTATTCCGCTTGTTATTAAAGCCTATAATTTGTACAGCTCTAGTGAAATTCAAGGCTCAAGTCAAAAAGCTTTGTTTTGAAAGCTTAGTTCAATAAAGTTGGAATAAACAGTACTTACCTATAGCTAAAATTTATTTGAGTGTTACAGGGCTTCGATATGTGACCAATATGCCTGTTTTTTCGAGTACCTGTCAAAGAAAAACAAGCGAATGCTAAATAAAACAGTTCAGAGTGCCAAATCGAATAAAGTGGTCTAAATTTCTATATTTCGTTTTGTTTGGCTCTACGTTCTTTTAGTTTCCTCGTGTTGTGAGTGAATGCCGCTGAAAGCATTTCACTAACAAAGATTTGAACACACCATCAGAAAAGTATCAAAATCAACTGTTTTTGTCAAGACATTAGTGTTTGGGATATAAACATATAAACGTACCTATGTTGTGAATTTTGGAAATATTAAGAAAAGATCAGTTGCTTCAGCGTTTACAGAATTTCCTACTTTATTTCGCTTAGCTTATAGCAAAATGTTTATTGAAACAGACCTAGTACACGACTTTAGCGGAATAGTGTCTAATTGTTGTAATTTCCTTTACGCCGTTTATGTGTGTACACTTAACTTCAGTCTAAACGGCTGAGCGGAATTGTATCAAGTTTTGATTTTATACTTGTAGGTACCTTAGGTCCACACCGAAATCGGAGTTTTGTTATTTAACTCCAACATAAACCGTATACTTCCCACTTAACACCAGTATAAATTAGAAAGTTACGCGCGGACATTTTGTGTACTATCTATAAACTATTTGGCAAGTTTTTAAAATGATTTTGAATAGAGAAAGCAAATGGCTTGAAAAATTTTTAGCTCAAAAAGGAGCGCACTGCAGTTTACGAAATGAAGAAAACGCTTACAAACTAAAGCACAGTAAAACTAAGGTTTGTCGTACACTATGCAACAATTTGTGCTCTAGTACAATGTTCGTTCTCAACTCAGATCAAGACCATCCAACGAGTGGGCGAATGTCTTGCAGATCGTTGCTTATACCGTGTTGATGAATAAGTATCTACACGGGTAGTGAACGAGGGGAGAATGTAGATAGTTTGGTATTGTGTTGAACAACTGTTTGAAAACAATATGCTGAACTACATGCACAAAATTTTGAATTTTTTTGTCGCCGCGAATTAAGTTGTGGTAGAAAAATTTTGTATTTTTGTAGTTAAACTCAGAGGATTTTTTTTTAAATATTTCTGTTAGGAAACGCTGCAGCCGGCATTCAATCAAAAGACCATGGTATACGCGTTCTTTTTGCTAGTCGGTGTTCTTAATAATGTGCCTAAGAGCCAACACAAATCGACACTGAAAACACGCTTATTAATAAAAGGAACGGTCGCATGGGTTAACTATGAAAATGATGGGGAGCCAGAACTTCGAAATATTCAAAAATTCTGTTTTTAATTCAATCAATTGCTGTTTTTCTTGTGACTCCCATGAAACTACAGTCCACCACCACCAGAAACACTCAAATCGCTTAGACGAAACGGATGTGGAAAAACCGGTATCTTTTCTATTTATATCCATACAAAAAACAGCTGATATAGAAATACGCTTATAACAAGAATTCGGATATAAGAAACGAACCTTCTTTTGCAGAATCTATTATTCAAAAGACAATCCCCCTCATATACGAAACATGCATTTGTTTGTGTGTAACAAATTATTTTTCTTAAATGGATCCGTTATTTTCATATAAAAAAACTTACATAGTTTCTTAGATCTGTTGTTTTTACATAGGAAACTTTGTTTCTTATATACCTATGTGTTCGCATTAAAGAACAACTCGGATATAAGAAACTTTTTTTTTGTATCTTAGAGGTTTCTTATATCCGTGGTCGACTGTATATATAAAAAAATAATGAAGACTTAACGGCTTTGAATGCCTACATGAACTTTTACCAAAAGCTTTGCTTACTTAGACAACTAAAAAAAAAAAATAACTGACGATATAAGTTCGAATGGGATCTTACCTCCTTGGTGGAAGTTTGTTTCACTTTTGGTACAGTTTTTATTTTTGGGAATAATGTAGGAGACCTACTACAATTTTATGCCGCGTCCGAACGGCTAAATTGAGAAGCTTATCTGCGACAAGGCCCAGTGGAAGAAACATCCAAATTTCTAAATTGTGTTTTGGATCACACGACAGTGTTCGTACCAGGTACTATTGAAGAAAACTACAAATACAAGGTCACATACATTTATTTTGACCTCTTTGTCTAGGTAGCTACCTATCTACATTTAATTATAGAATCTATGAAAATGTAGCTGATCATTTGAAAATGTGGCCATAATTATTTTTGAACGTCTTATCTTTTTTTTTTATTAGTCACGGACATTGGTATATAATAATTAATGTCATCCTTATTTTTTTCAAAGTCGGTGTCCACTGATATAGGAGGAACAGCCGCACCTTTACTGGGAAGCTACAAAAAAAAGGAAACCCAAAAGCAAATGCGAAACCATTCACGAAAATTTTATGCGACATCTTTTTGATGAATGAATCCCGGTATCACTTTGATATTCTTTGCCTGCAGCTTCCGCCTGGGCGGCAAGTATTTAATTTCCAAAACTCACTCTTCCAAAGGAACTACCTACTGGGGAAGCCGCAAACGGCTGAAATTCTTTATCGCGCCTTCTTTTATTTACTGAAATTCAAGCCGTGATGAGTCCATTAATGATTCGAAAACACACAATGACTTCTCATAATGGCGTAGTGGCTCCCAATTTCAAATGTAGGCACCGTGATAGCCTGCACGAAATCGAGGAGGTATCAAATTCTGGCCGCGATCTTATCACAGATTGAGATTGCCCTCAAATCTATCATTGGAACGTTTGATTAATTGTCCAGTGAATGTCGGCTTTTAGGGCGGTAGCTATTAGTTGATGTTAGGACTGTTATTAATTAGGCGAGTACCTGTCATTGAAGTCAATGATTAAAAGTGGATTGTAGAAATTAGTGGAATGAGAGAACATTATCAATTGTTTTATTTGTAATTACCATACAGCTGATTTCGTCGCATCTGGGTATGGATGGGTATGCTTGTATTATATACTTTTTATTTGTTCACTCCTATTTGTTGATTTTATATAGGAACCTTATCAAAATGTGGTACCTAATCGAAAGGAAATCATTTCGGTGTCAGTTTGGTGTTTGTAAGAAATATATTCACCCGTATTTATTACATTTTCTTACAACGTTATATAGATTTATTAAATTTATACAGCCCTAACGTAGCTTTCTGGATGGATGTTACTGATACTCGTATCTAACCATTTCTTGTGATTCTTTTACCAAACAAGGTGTCTAAATAGGTAAACAAATCTGCTAGAATAATTTTTCAAATGTAGGTATATTAACTCGCTTTAGTCTTCCAGTGGCTTAGTGGTTAGTGTGTTGGACTACTAAGCGAGGGGTGCCAGGTTCGAATCCCGAGAAAAACCCAAATTCCAACTTAAGGTTTTTTCCGCTGCGCCACCTCTCGCGAACGTCTGACAAACATCCGAGAGTATAACTGTCATGAAAGAGCTTCTCAATTGGCCGTTTGGACTCGGCATAAAATTGTAGATCCCTTCCATTCGTCCCAAAAAATAAAAACTCACACAAGACGAATGGTTGTGAGAAGCTAGGCTTGGGTCCATACGGACCTGTTGCGCCAATTATTTTTTTTTTTTTTTTTTTTTTTTTAGTCTTCCAATGTTGTCAACCTATAAGGTCGGTGTCTAAATCCAAACATATGGAGCATTTTGTAATGCGCTAACTCATTTAATGTTTATTTTGCATTGCAATTCGAGCATCTACAAATATAATAGAATAAGCACACTTTGCAAGCAATCACAGAGGCACAACTTTCTATTTGAGTCGATACCAGTCTGTTTTCGATCATTTTCCCGGAGAAATCAAAATAATCTTTAAAAACTGTTTCGGCACATGGGCTTGGGCTTAATACGGGCATATTTTTTATTATTATTTTTGACTCATTAAAATATGCCGATGTTATAGAGGATGAAGAGTAAAGTATTGTACTATTAAAAAAAAAAAAAACTGCATTCGTCATGAAATGCTTTACAGGGACGCACATATATTTGAGCTTCCCGCCTTAAAATAATGAAATCTAGATTTTTGACACTGCGTCGTTGGCACTCTTCTTCTGTACGTTTGCATGAACACGATTGGAAAATAAAGAACGATGTAGGTACATTCGTGTAGATACAACCATAAAAAAACACAGTTTTGTTAAACTGAAATATCTGCTTATATTTAGTAAGAGTGTAACAATTTTTGACTTGTATTTGTTTAATTAAATTATTACCCGTCCATCATCATAACAATGGCATCAATTTTTCAGGTGGAAACCAATTTGGCTGACAGATCTACAGGGTGTGCCAAATACAAGTTTATTTTTAATAATGCAATAAAATGAACAAAATTAAATTTTTGCCATGTATTATGGCTTTATTCGATGTCAAAAGGGGTCAAAACGCTACGCCTAGGCGGCCAATTGACAGACATCGCCAAGACGGCTGATAACACGATTGGGGAATTTGGTGTGCCATCCTGCATAAACCAGAGGTCGTCCAAAGCCATGTCTTCAATTTCCGTAAAAAAAAAACTACATAGCCGGTTAACAAGGCTCTGTAACGCCAATCGTTGACCGAAACGTTGTTGCTGGCCTCATTTTCGAAGAAAAATGGTCCAATTATGCCACCACTTCACAATCCGCACCAAACTGTCACTCTCTGTGTATGCATGAGTGTTGTCCACTAGCATACCAGTATCATGAACTTTTTGCATGAACAACAGGCGCTGTGGGTGCTTCATTTCGGCCAAAATTTCTTTTCAAAAAACGGACCTTTTTGGGTTGAACAGCACTCACTTTTGAACTAAGTTTTCAATATTTCCCAGCGTTGTTCAAACGTAAAGCTCAAAGTTCAATGCAGGTATGATACTGACTCTCTGTCAAGATTTCGAGCGGGAAACAGCTGTCAGTTAGTGTCAAAATAGCCTATGATTTACAAAGAAACCACTAGAGGGCCCGACTCTTTATACCTCTAAACTCATATGAGTTCGTACCAAATCAGTTCTTTAATAAAGAAGCTGTAGTAAAATTACTGAAAATTGTGTTGCAGGTCCAAAATTGTCAAAATTATCATTGGCAAGTTAGTAAGAAGGATATCTTTTCAATAAAATACAGCCGTTCATATTCATTCCGCAGAATTGAAGGCAGCTTCTATTCATTGAAAAAAAAAAAGAAACAAGTGCATGGTTGTGACAATTTTGGCCTTAACTATTTATCCTCATTACGCCGACTAAAGTTCGTTTAAATTCAAGCGAAATATGACTACATACAAATAATTTTGCATAAACTCAACCTAGCATATACTCCAAACTGGGATTCTTAGAAGTGGGGTTGCAGGGTGCCACATGCATTTTTAAATAAATAAATAAAACAAAGTTGCATCCGCAAGAACGAGCACAACTCGAACGGATCGTCCGATTTGCGCTATCTTTGTATACCCTCCACAGGAAGGTATATTCACTTTGTCATTACATTTGTAACGCCAAGAAGGAGACCTCATAAAGTATATATATTTTGAATCGATATAGCCATGTCCGTCTGTCCGTCTGTCTGTCGTTTGAAAGAACGATAGCGCCCAAAGGAATTGACATAGGCGAATGAAGTTTGGTGAAAGGACTTCTTATTATCGTCGTTAGGTTGGTATTAAAAATGGGCTATGTCGGTCAAGTAGTTCGGGTACCTCCCATACAAAACCAGTTTTGCATGACTTGTATGCGGAGGGTATCAAAGCATCTACTTGTTTGTTGTTGTGTTTGTCCATGCAAAAAAAAGTTTCTTACGGCGAGAAAATTGAAAGATTTGAAAAGGGAAATTCGAAAATTGGTAACCTCCTATCCGCTTAACATAAATGCTATTTAAAATCAAAATAATTTATCATGCTTTTCATTTTGATATTTGCCCAATAACCCTTTTGAAAGAGGCACCCCTATAATGGGTTAAAAAGATCTGTTTGGAAAAACATATATTTTTCTTGGTCTAATGATTGAACAAGCATTTTTTTAAGGACATTTGGATGAGGTAATAGCCACTTAAACCCATTGAAATGAAATACCTCGTTAACTCCTAATAAGTCTACAAAAACAACGCCGAGTACACTCGCAATAAAGATTGATTATTAAAAAAATACACTGAATCAAACACATCCTGCAACTACAAAAAAAAAAACACAACAGACAGTGGTGAGCACAACTAGACCTATGATCGGACTTAACCTAAAAAAAAATTAGGATTCGTACGGGGTTAAAGGTGTTGAGAGCTAATGAATGTTTTGCAAGCCTCATCTCTAAGCAGCCGGTAGTTGAAAAAATGTTTTAGCGGTTCATTCTTAATTTTTAGGTGGCTCTGACAGATGTGCGGATAAAGTGCCCAAGGCACTTTGGCAGCAGTTTTACATCAAGAGATCTAGGAAATTTCTTAAACTAGGTAGGGAACAACTAAGGACATTGGTTGGAATGCCTTCTAAGAAAACGTGCAAGAAGACACGGACACTCGCAGATTCTGAAACGACCTGCAAGCTGATGAAAATGTCACACATGTACGCGAAGTAATATCTCGCAACTGAAGGAAGTTTCTGGGAAGGAACTTCCTCCAATATCTGTAGGAGATAGACCACACCAGACAGTTGCCACAGAACCGTTAATATTCCCGTCTATATGATCATAGTTCCTAGTTAGATTGAAAGCGCAACAAAGTCAGACCATGACCTAGCTACATAAAATTATTTCCACGATCGGTTCAATGTAGACGTAATTTCTAACATCTTCAAGGCCAGAGGCAAACTAATTCCATTGAACTTCAGACCATATAAAAGCGACGGGAATGAGGTAAACGTAAAACGTTTTTCCATTTTATTTGAACTTGTCCTATACTGAATGAGATCAGGCGAGCTAATTGGAATAAAGAGACGTTGTCAATGGCTGACTTCAAATGGTGAGAACTGGACTGGTGAGGACTTATGCATTAAAATAACGGCAGCTAATAGTGAACGAAGCTTTTTAAATAACAACAAATAAAACTTTAGTATAATTCTCTCCTTTCATCGGTTGACGGCAATGGCCAAAGTCTTTTGTTGTAAATTATTATGTAAATAAATGACTTACTTACTTATTTTTTTTTACTTTTTATAAGCTTTTACAATGTGTTTAGTCTAATTTCAATCTGACAACGTCGCTACACAAAACCAATTAATAAATAGGTAGACATATAAAATGAGAGGAGAACATTGCCTAGCAGAAGGAGAGTTGGGTTGTGTTTCTGCTGCGACGCGGATCATTTTTTGCGTCGGGTTCTGGAAAAAGTTTGACAAGTAGAGACAGTTGCGGATATTCTTGACTTTTTTTTTAAACGTTTTTCTTAATTAAACTGATTCGTATAATTAAAACAGAGTCAAGAGTTTTATTTCGCAGGAGGATTGCGATAAAGATCTCCCTAACATATTTGAATTGACCGCAACTTACAGCAGCCTTTAAAAGACAATTGACTCAATTCATGTTGTTGTCCGCCACTTTCTTCAGGTACAGTTCGTATAATGTGGTAATTTATCAGGCCTGGGGTAGAGAAGTACGTGGATCGACGGTGACAGTCGATCACACCCTATATGCACATGGTATGCCTTCTGTAATAACCCCCGATATGACGGCTCTGTTGATAATTATTATTTACGTTGCAATCAACCCTAGCACGAGCTTTGTACAACCTTTATAAAGGTTGCCTATTGTATCACCTATTCAACTCACACAAAAAAAATTCAATAATGTCAAACTAATTCCAAACATTGTATACAAGGGTCAACGGAAGAAAAAAAAATCAGCATCAGCACCTAATAAGTTAGGAGATCACATCAAGCCCGCATATTGGTTTGTATTGGTAATTCAATTGATACACCATAATTAGTCTTCTTCGAGGGGATTGAAGAGCACCGAAGACACATTTCCAGAATCGAATATGTGTGTACACGAAGAAATATCTACGAGGATCACTTTGGATGCAACCGATGCACTTTAGGGTTTCCTGTAACATGCACCTCCATTATCGTTATTTAAACAAGATGACACACTTGTCGTGTGTCGGGCGTATTAATTTCCGATCAATAGGCAGCGCTCGGGACAGAGACATAAGTTATGGGAAAGCTGAGTCCCCGCGCGCCGGCCGTTCTTGTATCGACTTCGCGGTCTCGGGATGTCGTCGGCGTGCTGTCTTCCATTTTATTCATTTATTTTTATCTTGTCTGTCTATTTTCACTGTGTTACCGTCGCGCACAGACTGTTTGCCATAGTACTCTGACCTGACCTGGGCTTAGCTTTTGAATGCTCCGCTCGTGGTGTCGTTGTTGTTTGGGTTTTTATTTGTTTTTATTTTTTTCTTTTTGTAGATCGCTCGCGCTCTTCGCCAAGGTTTGGTGTGTATGGTGCTGCTGAAAGGTCTGTCTAACATTATAGGAACATTTCTCTTTTTCTTTTCATTAATTTCGATGGAGAATGCGGAATGCTTCTCGTTTGGCCGTGTGTCTGTCCACACTTTATCCACCCCTGCGCTGCGCATGCGAGAAGGACTTGGATATCGGTGGACCTCAACTCATTTACGTACGAAGTAGGTACCTATCGTCCGGATATCGGAATGGACGCGGAAACTTTCTGGCTTCACCTTTCCCCTCTGTCCACACCTTGTGGCACCGCAAGCGCATAAATTCTTCGACTGTTTCAGTTTTTTTTTTTTTGTTCGCTCCGTTTGGATGGTGTTTTCTTTTTTTGTTTTCAAGCCGCCAAAAAGTTGGTGTTTTGTGGATACAGCGCGCTGTACGGTTCTGTGGTGTGGTTCATTTACTTTCCGGAGGAGGAGAATATACGTATGGTTACAAAGAATGACGACCCGGATCGAGGCGATCCGAACAAGAGGGAAATTTTCTTTAATTGAATGTTTTATTTCCTCTTTTTTCGTTTCGTTTGGTTTTTTTTGTTTGTTGGTTCTTCGTTGCGTTTGTTATGCCATCGGCGATAGTTTATCACGGTTAAGTGAGGAATTTCTTGTTTTAAATTGATTGCTCGAATTCGGTGATAATTTTTCCCTCGTTTAGGAATATCGTCTGTGTATGGTCGGGGCCTGGTGTTCTTTGGCCGAGGTGGTGGTGTTTTTGTTGTTGTTATTGTTATCGGCGGAGGGCTCTCAAAAGACTCCACATCGTACACAAAATTAATGACACATTTCGGTTAGTGATAAGAGCTGGAACAGGTATTTAGAGGTGTTCAAGCGAAACAGAAAATAATGTGCCGGCGACTCCAGTCTGTCTGGTGGTGAATTCAGTGTTTCTTTCGAGTTGCACGATTGCAGTTTATGTAAATTTGTGCCTCAGGTCGTAGATAATCGGCTATTAGAGAAATTCTTACACCGGAATAAGTTGGATATAATGGACCACCCTCAAATTGCAACAGGCCTATTGTGATTCCCCGAAACCTCACATTATCCTTCGAAATTGAACCACTTGAAGACCTAGGTGAATTCTTACAATGGGTCGTAAATTATTTTCCCAACTATAGCCGCACGCATTGGGTGTCAATTCAAAGGGATCTTTGAATCTTCGCTACGTTTACGCAGTTGTTCATTCTCTGGAATTGACAAATTTCACACAAAGGACATCAAGTGTTATTGCCTTGTGTTTCAGTTATCTTTACTGAAAGGCAAGATGTTTGCTGACTTGGACAAATTGCGTGAAAGTGGACAATAGTTTCTGGTTTTTGAAGTGCCATTGGCGCCGGTCTAAGAGACCTTTATGTGCGTGAAAGTGTCGTCTGAGGCAAGAATTGATGCCCCTTTGCTTGTCCGGGCATGAACTCTATGTTATACTTGAAGAACAATGACATCGGATTATAGCGTCGAATATAGTCAAACGATCATTGGGTGGTTCAATATTTCGATACATAAAAAAAAACGATCTTAGGACAGGATTGAGACAATCGCATATCTTCTAATAATTGAAGAAGTAGTCTACACACACGCGGAAATGAAGATAAGACCAAAAGCCAAATGACATGAGCGGGGACTGCTTCCTCTAAATATTTTCAGAGAGAGTCCAAAAATGATCTTAATATTTTCTTTCCTTTTTTGTACTTTACGTGCGCTTATACTGATTAAGGAGATGTTATTATAATTCAAATTCAGGTAAAAAGAAATTCTCTTCAAGGCGAACGTAAAATAAAATGATTTCACATATAAAGGGTGATTTTTTAAGAGTTAAGTTTTTCAGGTTGGCAGCACTGGTTAGTAATGGCGTCCAAACGTCATCTGTCAAAGTGAAAAGTTTTCAGTATACCCTGCCATTTAATCATGGAAAGACTTACAAACGAGCAACGATTGCGAATTATTGAAATTTATTCCAAAATTCGTGCTCTGTGAAAAATGTGCACCGTTTGTTACGACCATATCATTGTCGTCATAATCGACCTAGTGAATCCGTCAACGGCGAACGATATCGAGCCATGATACGCGACTTTTTTACCCCAGCTGGCTGAGTTGAACTTGGTTGACATGTGGTTTCATCAAGACGGTGCCAATGCCACACATCTAGTGCAACAATGGAAATGTTGAAGGATGAATTTGGTGAGCAGCTTATCTCTCGAAATGGCCCTGTGAGTTGGCCGCCAAGATCATGCGATTTAACGCCTCTTGATTATTTCTTGTGGGGTTATGTAAAGTCGTTAGTCTATGTGGACAAGCCGATCATGATTGAAGCCTTACTGGAAAACATAACACGCGTAATTCATGGAATACAGGCCGAAATGCTCGAAAAAGTGACGCAAAATTGGACCTTCCGAATGGACCATTTGAAACGGAACCGCGGACAACATTTACATGAAGTTGTCTTTAAAACGCAAATGGCAAAGGCCTATTTATCGATTACAATAAACATTTTGAATATTTGATGCAAATTTGAGTGTTTTATTCGATTTTTAAAAAAACTACGCTTAAAAAATCACCCGTTACTATAAAAAATATCAGATTATTTATTCAAATGTGTTTATTGTAATGTTACACAAGCGTGGAATGTACGACTTTTTGTACAAAGTCTTTGATAAAATGCTTAAAATTATATCAATATAAGTTGGTAAATGATGTGCTCTGAAAGATTGGAATAAATTCAACTAAATAATCTAGAATTGTAGCAAAATCGTCCCATTCATATTCAAAAGGAGTCCAAATTCACTGATTTTCAAAAAGATAAGTCCGAAATTCAGGCGTTCAAAAAGGAGTCAAAATGTTTCTTAAGTGTCCCGGAGGTAACACTGGTCCCCTTACTCATTGTGTTTCTGAATAAAGTAAGTAAAAGCGATAAAAAATATATCAATTCATAAAAGTACGTCAGTACTATTTGCACTGACTTTGCAACATAGACTACGAGTAAGTATTAATTAAATAATTAGTTTATGCTTTGCATTGTTACCGCTTGAGTGACAGAGTGACGGTGCCTAACTGAATCATTCAGGGTCCTTTTTTGTTAATATCCGGCCAAAATATCCTTACAGATGATATTGTTATTAGATTTTAGTCAGGGTACATCCTTTCATCATGGTGGAGGCTATAGTTCTGACTTCGGCTGAAAGGATCACTCTGGTTTACAGCGGATTGTTGGCTTTTTCCGCAGTTCAACATTCCACAGAGGTGGTCTCTGCCATTTGAAACTGTATTCCGATTCTAACCTTTGTATAATTTTCTTCGGGGCTTATATCATTTGGCTGTGGATTGGGTTTTTTGTGACTTTCGAAAATGTTTTTGGCGGTATAGAACAGTTTCCTCGGGGCCTTGATTTTTTGATGAAAGATCAGCGTCAATCCAGTTTTTTCCCTTTAGCAGAATATTCGAGATACTGACAAAAACTTTAAAAGCAACAACAATTGTACAGTCTACAATAATTGGCGATCACTCTATTGAATACAGAAATTGATTTGGTGGCCTGGTGCTCAGCGCACAGTGGGCGCAAGTGGTACGAGGCTCATCAATCGACGGTGAATGGAATAATTTATATACTCTAGCATTAATTGTTTCTATTCAACTGTTAGATTTATTTAAAGGATTCTAAGGATGGATTAGTGGAGGAGTCGAAAATAGCTTCAAATCGTGGTTGTTGTTGGCATAAAATGAACTCGGTAAAGACTTGCCAAAAGAATTCGTCAGGAATCCTTAATCCACACCTCCACTTCTAGCCAACTAAGTATTTGGTGTTGGGCCGAATCAATGGACCACCTCTTACGATAGGAGCTTGGAACATTCGTCTGGCATTGCTGCGCCAGAATGTCGATCGCATTGTGATACATTTTAATAGATGTTTCTTAATCTTGTCTATACCAAGTATGTACCTTGGGTTCATTAACGATCCTAGGTCTCAGCCCATATCTTGACCCGATTTTGTGCACTGCGTCAACGGATACGTCAAAGTTAATGTATTCAACGGAAGGAACGGTCTTTCAAAGTTGTTGGATGTCTACCGCACACTTTTTTTTTTGTTGCAAAATACTGTGAGCTGTCGTTGTGGTACTTACATAAATGGCTGCTCTCGCGTTCCTTTTCTATCTAGGGGGTAATTTTGTGTAACAGAAAAAGAAACATTTTACAATTTGTTCTAGAGCTTCAGCTCAAATTTAGTAGAAATTTAATTTTCTTTAATGAGTTTGACATAAATGCCGCTAATCGCAAACTGACTTTATATTTCGCATCCCATATGCCGGATGCATTTTAACATTTTATAATAAGTAAAATACGTTAGAAAGTGAATGAATCAGTTTAAGGAGGCCTTTTCGTACAGCCAGTGTTTTCTGAAACAGTATAACGTAGGTAAGAAGTTCTCGTTTTAGATTCTGGCGTATAAGCAGTCAAAAGAAACCCTTATATCCTACTTCGAGTTTACACTCATCATATGTCTGCTCAAGGAGATCATTAAATGCTTCCTTGATAGAGCCGTTTGCTTCTTCTTTAGTTTATGCTCAAACGTCAAATCGGCGAGTGATACTTGTAAATGTGGGACTAATGACTAAAAAGCTACGCAAGTGTAGGCTCTCATTTTAGTGGGGGCTTATCCACTCAAGTGGTCCTCTCTTCTAAGCTTACATTGACTGGATATTATGTTCTTAATTAATAAGAAGGAAAGGTTTGAATATGTTATCAAGATTTTTTAACAATTCATACCAGAGGTGTTTAACGATGACTTTAAATGAAATCCTATAAGTGCGGCAGTAGAGTACCGCATCTAGGTATTTGTATTACTACGCTTTTCTTGAGAACCACTATAATCGGATTGGGATGCTATAATGTTTGGTGTTTTACTTTAGGAGTTTAGCTCTTACTCAACGAAGGCTTCGTGGACTAGTTCGTTTCACAGTCGGCACTCTTGAGAGACAACTCAATCAATTTTAATAGGGTCATACCATAAAGAGTGAGAGCTTGGAAGATATCCTTCAAAATTGTTGCCGATAATTTTGACATTAAGTGCTTCCCCATTTAAAGGTTTGATGAAACTAAAACTTTTAATCTCCACTTTTTTATAAATGGTTACAATTTGGTTTTTATTTTAAAAGGAAAAAGGGCGACATAATTTGTTTTTAGTTCAATGAACATATAATTTTGTTTTAATTTTAATTCGCTCAGCTTAATGTTTTGCAGAAAATGTTAAAACCGCTTTCTGGTCCATCCAAAGACTGAGATACAATAAAATCGATAAATAAAATTTACCCACGAAAAATGTTAAGACGAATTATTTTAATTGCAGGTATGTAGTTCTGCTTGGGTCGACCCACATAGAAAAAATCAGTGCCTATAATAATACACTTAAGAATTATTATTATTATGATATAAATATTATTATTATTATTATTATATATTCAACTGGTGTAAACTGTGCTTCGTCCGGATGCCAAGACGGGTGTTGTGGTCCGAACACAGTGTTCGTGTGATTGCAAAAGCCCCGTCGGAATGGACGACACAAAATATGTGAAGTCACCGATTTTTTTTAATATTTTTTTTTCACCTAGACAGATGATAGTTAATCTTGCGGCTCATAGCAGCCCTTTATTATGTTTTGTTTAAAAATCATCCGACGAACACCAATTTCGCAGATGTGGCCTTGGGGAAAACTTTTGGATGGATATAGAGAACGGAAAATAAAAAATAAATCCATCATCATAAATCGAAGCAATCGAGTTATTGATGAAAGTGTTCGAGGACATTTATAAAACCAGAAATGGGACTGTGACCTGGCCTCTAGCATTCGACTCGATGCCGCTTGATTGAAGTCGCTGCGAACAACCTAACAATCATTCAACCCCATTTATGCAATAAGACTCGAAGAAAATTCAGAATGCGGACCGTGAGCCGCTCCTGTGGTGGTCATATAGCCGATGTTTTCTCTTTATCATTATTGCCATAATGGGAGCATTTTGTGTGGAATACTGAGCGAGGGACAACAGTCACCAAAGCTATAGAAATCTACGCATTGCGGAAGAGGCAGTGAAAACTCTTCCCAACTTGGATGTTTACTTAGGTATAGCACTATAGGACTCGATGCGGATCAAATATGCCCAAAGTAACACGCATATTCAGTTAGCGCTGATTTTGGCTACCATCAGCCTGTTGTTGCACACTTTAAATTAGATGAGTATGTCAGGGTCATCGTTCAATGCGTTTTCCCCTTGCGGTTGAATTCGTGATCCGTTCTCTATACATCTTACACCTATTTTAGATGATTGACTCAAACTTATCTGACCTGAAAAGGTTACCACTCTGCCATTTTCAGAGTCTTAAGAGGAGTACAGGTATATAGACAAAATCACTTTAACAAAAATTAAAATGGAGCAAAATTAATCAATTTTGTTTTTGAATTAATTTTTTACTAAACAAAAAAAAAAGATTTTTAGTGATCGAAACCTTTATCCTTTACAATTTGATATCCGTCAAGTAGCTGCAGCGAGTGTTTTATCGCATTTTACATGAAATTCCGCAAGATTTCAATTGTTAACTGTTCGCATTCCTGTCGAATATTCTCCTTAAGCGCTGATATGGTCTGATGCTTGTCGGCATAAACCCGAGACTTTTGCCCCTAGCTGCCACGCCAAGGCACTTAGCACAGCTTGAGGTTAGTGCTATCCCATGTCCACCTGTTTTGAATTTTCTTTAGAAACTTTGTTGATGAAAAGGGGGTTCTGAAGGGCACATATAGGACTGAGCAGATTGAAAAACTTAGACGACACATCTATTCGCTCTGAATGTTAAGTTAGTGGTATACTTTTTGTTTTCAAAAAACTAATGCAACAAAAAACACTTTGCTAATGCATAAGTACCTACGTATGTTGAGGGTTGTGATTTATGTCAAGACGTGTCAGCGTGTACCTAAGTCGTTGTACAATTTTGAGACTTATAACTGTGAAGTTTTATGTCAAATGGACTTGATCACCTAGTGAGTAATTAATTATTGAAAAATCTCCCTGATATTGCCAAACATGCGACGGGAGATTAGCTTCCGATTTTCGTTTGATTTTGTTGTGCCAATCACATCGACAACACTTTTTAAAGTTTACGCAGAACCTATATTTGCAGCTGCTTGTACTTAAAGTAAAGCGTACGTAGGTACGTCGGCTCTAAGTTTCCTACAGCCTTTTTCCGTAAATGTGAAAGAGCAACGCCGGTTGAGCTTGGTATGAGATGTCGTTTAATGGTAGGTAGCTATAACTCACTTTGATATTTTTTGTATAATTATGAAAGCAGGAGTTTTTGAATGTGAGTAGATGAATTTCCGTATTTGCAGTTAAAGTTATAAACTAATATTTAATGGATAACAGAAAAAAACGCGGAGATATTTGTTGGCTGCGTATACCTGGGAACGTGTACAAACATTTATTAGTTACAGTAGGGGTAGCTACATCTACCTATAATTGTCTCATAAGCTTAAGCCAATTAATTACAGTAATAAGACTACTTCATAGGTACTTATACCTCAAAACTATTAAAAGACAGATATTAGCCGTAGGTATGTATTCGAGAACATAGAAACATATTCATAGGTAGGTATACGAATGTATTCAGACATCCAATCGAATCGACAGCACGACACGAGTACCTATCCAGCAGTAGCTTGTCCAAGATACCTAATGCTAAAAATGCCTATAAGTACATGTAAGTATTGTGTCATGCTATCGCGAACATTTACTGAAATTAATCTTGTATCCGCTGATGTACCCACCCAATTACATGCCCATATTTCATGTACTTATCTATATATTTTTGCATAAAAGCCTATAGTTTACTTCCATGGGCAATAGTTAAAATATCATAAATTAAGTCGCAATTAATTTAGCTAAGACCAAATTAGCAATGCAGAGTAGTAGTAGGCAGCCGTCATAGATTTCCGCATCGATTAACTTTCACACGAAACCGGCCGACGCATGAGGAACCAGTCTTTCACAGGTACACCTACTAAACATCTGTCAATAAAAAAGTTTATATGGTAGGCAAGGAGTTGTGCTTCTCACTCACAATGAAAAAATAAAGTACTTACTCTCTGCGGATATCAATAAGACCGCCAATCGGAACGATTATGAAAATCGCGTCTGACCACAAATCCGATCCCATTAACACGCCTCGGTAGCATCATCTAAGCACCTAAGCACAGTAAATATATCAGCGGGTGCGAGACACAAACAAACCCGACAATATCCATTCACACAAGCGGATAACCGCAAAACAACATCCCAATATTACTCAAAAGAACATCCTTAATAAACATTTTTAAAAAGAACAAAAAAAAAAAAGGCAGCAACACAATATAAACAAAAACACAACTCCTTCCTATCCCAACGCTAAACGCAAACACATACACACAAGCATCAACATCATACATTCACCCATTTTGAAGTGAACAGTCAAAGGACTACACATAAGAACACGGACAGATATTTAGGTTAGGTAGATGGCCGCACTGCCTATGCGGTACGCCTATGCCTATCCCGGGACTACGACAACAAACCGGAGCCAAATTGCACGACAACGAGACAAAATGCAATAAAGAAAACAAAAGCCACGCAAAAAAAAAAAAACCCAAAGTCCACAGAAAAAGGACTCTACATCTCCTTCTCGATACATGTACTACACACAGATCCAATAAAAAGCATATCGTCACCGCCATCAGCTAACACAACGCGAGCAGTCAAAGTAATCCAAGTTCGGGCCATTTTCGAGTGCCGACCACCCACCAGCCACCACCGGGCAACCCTTTAACACTGCACACACATTCACAGGAGCCGCTCTCGCACTCACAAAAGGACTACACGATGTTCGCCCCGCATTTCAATTTATCCTACCCAGACCCACTCGTATATCCTTATGAATGGCCCATGTTCCTGTTTGTTATCCCCTTTGTGGAACACTAACTCTGCCATCGTACACCATCTCACCGTTGGTAGATGGGTAGGTAGGTATATCCTGGCATGGCCGCACTCCACTCAACTCTTTCTATGGGTGACCAGGAAGCAAGCCACCCGGCTGTTGGCGCTCTCAATGACTGTCCTGTAAACCTAAGTCCCCGTCAAATCGGGGATATTGCAAGGATTTGTCAATTGTCAGTGCCGTAAGGACACGCTGCCTTGTTCTGTGTTAGCTTCTCTCGTGTAGGTGAATGCGTACATATATATCCTTCGAGCTTTCATAAGCAAAATGCAAAGCAAGCTCTCCTGTCTCCAAAACATCTCGCAAGGACAACGACTTGCTCAATTGTCACTAGTCCAAGGATCCGCAGGAATTTCACAGCCGTCAAGTGCGAACGCGAGTCTCTTCCCCTGCCTGTGCCGCATCCTCTAAGAGAAATATTTCCTTCTCTCAACCATATAGGTGGAGTAATACCTGAGCCATTTTTAAAATTTCCCCACTACAGTCGCAGTTATTGTCACTCATTTTGCGATTGGAGGCGTGGCATCCCTACACAACCGCACACTTAACTGTTTGTCACACCCTCCGCGGTGATCCAACCCTTCAGTCAGCTGTTGCATCTTGCATGCCATTGCCAACACACTCCCCACGCGTGTCATCAACCATGCAGAGCAAAACACAACAAACCCGTCTCCGACAGCCGACCAATCACTGCACTGCGCATGTGCCCTCTCCAACCAACAGCGACATCTATTGAACAACCCTGCTCAGCCAGAAAGAGAATCCGATACATCATGGCTAAAAAAAGCCCCGCAAATAGTTGTGCGTGTTGTTCGACCGGCTGCTAAACCGGAATAACAACAACTGCTCTCTCCATGGTGGTGGTACCGTCGCCAGTAGTGGTGGTGCTACTCGTCTACCATGGGCGTTCCCGTTCGCAATCCAAAAGATACAAGTATCTCACTCTTATGCAAACTGGCGCCCAATCATAGTACATTTGAGACTGTGTGCGAGGCCACATCCCTTCGAAAACCTGCTCTAGCTGTGTAGTTACACTCAAGTGTAACAGTTTTGGGCTGCATCCACTGGCAGCGACGGGCGAACCAGTTAGTGCTTGAACGCGAATACGTGCGCATCGTGTGACACGCAGAATCTAAGATCGTCGACTTTTCGTATCTGTCTGGTCGCAGTGTTTATCTCCGCGTCTACTACGCGAAGGAAAGGATACTATTCGGCTTCGTTTGTTTTTGTTTTCGTTGCTTTCGTTGGATTTTTTCTGTGTGTGTTTCTGTTTCTCGAGTGTGGTGTTGAATATCCACCCCATCATCATCATCGGCGCAACGACGGGCACCCACTGCAAGGACTACAGCGTTCGGATGCGAGACACAGCTTTTGAGTAGATACAGAGTATCGCTTTGGTTTTTTTTTTTGTGTGCGATTTCTATCGGCGTGCTTGTCGTTGTCGTTTGGGAAATATTCTCTTCCTTGCTTGAAAAAAAAAAAAAACGAACGCGCTCTCTTTCTCTTAACGCATCACTACTTGTGGATGTAGGATGTAGTGTATCCTTGGCGGGGTCATTATAAAGTTTCCCAATTTCCCACCGGATGACATCATATACGTCTCCATCAAAACAAACAAATCGTTCGCGGTATTTTGTGTGAATAAGTCCTCAAAGGAGTATAGTGTGTTTTTGCAAAATCGCATCAATTGTTTATGCCAAAGTGTGCACTTGAACGGAGTTTGTTTGTGTGACATTCAACAAGGATTATCTTTATTATGATGAGTGTTGCAATGGTGTACTTTTAGAATAACGAAACAAGGACGACACCGCGTGCCCAAATGTGGTGTTTACAAAGCATTGGAACAGCAGCGGAGTAACTGCAGTGTTGTTGTGAATCCCTTGTCAATATTAATTTAAATTATTGTGATCCAGTTACAGTGACAGCGAACCTGATGAAAAGCAAAATTAAATTTGTTTGTTTATAACACACAAGGATAGCACAAGGAGATTTCAAGGAGATTAGTTAGTAGATTATTATCGGCTAGTGTAAATAGCAAGTATTTTTTTTTATACCTATACACATACAAAAATATGGCAGCATATGCGCAGTTCGGATATGGATATCCGTCGGCAAGTCAGGTAAAGTTTTGTTTCCTTTTTTTTCCTTTCAAACTAGTTATGTTTGATTCTATTATATTCTATTACATATGCGTTGGTAGAATCCTTTGACTGTAGAATGACTAAGTGCAACTTTGAAAGCGATGGGGGCTGACTCTTGTTTGAAAGTGATTTGTTTACCTATATAAGAAACGAATCTAAAAGACATGATTAAAGCTGTCGTACCTAGGTAATTACTGAGGACTACTATCGTGGGTCTAAATTAAACAGGAAAGTGAGCTTTGAAAATCATAATGTATGAGGAGACTTACATAGACGGCATCCATTATTTTTATGCAAATTTGTTTACTACCTCAGATTCGTTCGTTTGTAACAAGGAGAAAGTTCCAATCACTTTCGAATTTAGACGTCACTTACCTACCTATACCTACAGTGTGACTTAATAATGGCTTACGTAGTTTACGTCGAATTCTTGGGATGTCTTAGCCACAGAGGTACCTACACCTTGAGGCTACCTAGGTGGGCAGAAACCAGGTGGACATTTTTGAAAAGGTTACAATTGGAGTTAGTGGTGAGTGTCCAAGCTGATGCAAGACTTAAGAGTTGTTCTTCAATTTTGGTAGGGTGTGTCAAAAATAATTGTTCCCAAATAAAGTTAATTTTTCTTCAGTCAGCAGTTGGCTCTGTTATATAAATTATAACTTATAACATTAAATAAATTATATAACCTATGCTCGTTGTTGGTTAAATCACTCGTCACGCTACCTTCAATTATCCTTAATACATTGGTAAGACAAGTGGCTAACTAGAAGAAGTTTGTTCACAACTTTCCACTCACTGATTCTGATTAACCAATGTTTATTGGTAGGTATATTATCTATTTAAGCTGCGGTTAAGTTTAATTGATTCCACTAGGTATATGCATAGTGATTGAAGTGAAGTGCAAAATCAGATACTAAAGACTTAAGTTGTTAATATAGTTAGCAAAAAATGAATAAAAATTAAGAAATAAACAAAAAAACCGACGCAAATAATTGTGTTAACACGAATAGCCAACGAACCGCAGGCTGTTTGCGATCGGATTGATTTTGAGCCAGAGCTTATGCCTATGTTATATTTATTTATGAATTGGTCTTATGGTAGAACAAACTATCTCTTTGGCTGTACTTACGCAGATGCTCCAAACTGCCTACAAGCATTGGTTAAAAGTCAGTAGGTTAAGGGATCATTTATATTTGATCCTTAAACCTACCGACTGTCAACCGATTCTTCTACGATGCTAGCTCTTTAACAGAGAGCAAGAGCTCTCAAATTGCTCAGCTATTCTACTTTTAAATGTAAATCTTAATGTTGATACCTGTTTTGAGATCAGCTATATGTCGCCCTACTAGCTGACCCGGCAATGTGAAGTTATTGCCAAACTTAAATAGGTAAAACCCAATAAATAACAGACAATAGTTCAACAAAATAATTTCAATTAAATTTCAATAGCAAATAACGTCCCTAAATTGGGATGAGAAGAAATTTCCGCATACGCAGTATACTTATACCAGTTACCTAACTCAATATATTTTTAAAAATGCTTTTAAATCATCAACTGTTTTGAAGCTTTAAAATTATGTTAGCTCTCGACTGTATAATCCGTTGAAAAATAAATCAAGTTGACTTCCAGCTGTTTTCCCATGTTTGAGGCTTTAAAATAATTTTTTTGATGCTTACCAAGTAAAATATGTCGGTATAACCGATCATTATAGCAATTATATATTAGCTACCAGAGACAATTTATATCCAAGACTTTAAGACCCCGAATCGTAATTTATGGCCAAGATTTTTAATACGGCACCTGAACAAATATTGGATAAAAAAAATTATAATATGTCCTATTTCCATATGGGATTGAGGATCCACCTTTGGATATTAAAATCTTGACAAAATGTCTATTTAAAAAAAAATTGTTTAACCATTCAACCTACGGGAATGGTTGAGGAGAGTAAACAATCAATATGGCGCCTGGTCTTTTGTGGCGATCTCACAACCCCACTCAACCTAACCTAACCATTCAATAAAATAAGGACTAGCCAACCTTTCCCATAATTGGTACAAATTATAAGACTTATACGTTTCGACTTGTAGTCGACTAAATTCGAAAGGAATTAAGCTTTGCTACCATATACCCCATTAGTCCATTTGAAGCATATATGTAACATAACCATGCGAAACTCTTATAAGAACATCGAATGTAAGCCAGCAGCATATCTGCATAAGTCAAAGAGCAAGAAAGTGGACATACAATCAAAAATAAATTTGTAACCAAAAATATTCTGTTGGATAATAAATTAATTAAGCTTGCTACTGTAAACAAACTGCCTATATTTGTCAAATCGGCTTTGTTATTTTCATATCAGCATATTGAATAAGTTGTCATTTGTCAACCTACGCCATTTATCAGTTGTATTTTTCTGTGATTTATCTTCTAAATGTTAAAGCTAAGTATCCCGCTCGCGCTAAATTGTATCTCCCATACAAAAATGTCTACAAACATAAAATTTAGCGACGCAGTTTAGCAAAGCAGTATCCTGTTTGCTCGCTAAATTCTTAACCTCATACAGATGGGCCGATGACAAGTCTCCACTCATTTAGCTCGCGAAATAAATGTCCGGTACATTAAATCGAAGATAAATGTTGACAGAAGAATAAGGAGGGAAAGGTTTGTGTTGTGATTATTATGGATTTTTCGGAGGAAACCGCAAAGAATGTTAGCGTGATAAGTATAAAACGCAAAACCAAAATACAAAATAATTATTTAGCGAGCATTTATCTTTGGTGTGGAGAATCGAAGTGGAGACTAGGGACGAACAGGATACTAAGCTTAAAAATAGTTTTCAAACATCGAAATAAGTATGGAAACGATCTTAAGTATAATTATTATTAAACTGCAATACATTTGGGTACTGCCCACACCACTCTGCTTTTAAATTTTAAATATGGCCCCAAAGCGAAAGGTCAACACTCAACCTCATTTAACAAAATGAAAAATGCTGCAATATTTTTATATATGTATGTTGCACGCTTTTCTTTTTGCTATTAAATTTTGATAATGTAAAAGAAAAGTTACTAACTTCTTGAAGTACAACACTTTTAGGAAGAATTCGATTTTGACATTATTTCTGCCACTTGGACGTCGAATGCTCAGCTTCTATAAGTAAATGCAGTAGAATCCGCGCCCAAATCCGTTTAGCGATTCTAGAGATAAGTGCTACCATACTTACTATGAAAACAGCAGCGCAGTCTAGGTGATTTCAAACTCAAACTTTCAAAACACTACAGACGCACCTATAATCTATATAAGAAAAAACAAGATACTAAACTTTCAGCCAAATCCGTCGAGTGGAGAGCAGTTTTCAAGTCTGTTGACGAATGGAAAAGTTTGAAAACTCTATCTGGTTGAATAATAATATGGGAACGTAAGCAAATGAGTTCTGACAGATGAAAATTTGTACATACTTCCTATAATAATTGCAAGCAAATTGCGGGTTCTAAATGCTGGATTCAGAATTTAAAGGATGTCGTATCGATTTGGAAATTTGTTACTGTCTACTGTCTGATTACTCGCTTTTTAAAAATAACAAACTGTAGAATTATGGGCACCGTCATCAGTCCATAAGTTGCATTTAATACGGTTAGTCTCTGGCGAATTGCTGGCTGTGAATTTAAAAATGTTAATAAAGATTTCTTCATCTGTATTGAAAGAAATCTTCTAAATAGGACTTTTTTATTATGCTCACATGATCTGTATAGATCATTGATTTTCACGGTTTACAACAACAGTACAAGATCCAACTTTTGTTGTTTACCATGGAAATCAATGATCTATACAGATCATGTGAGCATAATAAAAAAGGCCTAATGTAGGCGAAGGAAAATAGTTAAGAACCACTTTCACTGCCAAACGCAATTCGCTTGATTTTTTTTTTTGTTGAGAGAATTGTCCAGAGATGCAATGCCACTATAATGGTACAATTTCTACCACTTAGCGAACTCTAGTATGTATAATTATATATAAATTCCTTTGACAGTCGATGGAGTCCGAAAATCGTATCCACTCTTTAGAAGCTGATATGAAATGTTGACAATAGAATTTTTTTCTATTCGTGGCATTATCACCTGAAATATTCTAATCGAAACACAAAATCAGCTTTTAATCAAGATGTATCTTCTTTTTTGTCTGGAAGTTAAATTTTTTGTCATTTATTCCCGACTTGTTTTCTTTATTTGCTATTTCTATTCACATCTTTTGTTTAATTGCTGAAACAACTGCCAAAAGAAGGTATTTACATTCAAAAAACAACCCGCCGACTCAATGTTCCCAATATAAATACCTACTTCCTCGCATCTCGAGAGATGACGTAATTAAAAAAACCCCAAGATGTAATTTTGTATTTTTCAGAAGATCCAACCTAAGGGCCCTCAATAAGGCGAGTGAACAATCAATATGAGCGCATATTACATCGTGAGCAAAAAGTACCGAGTTCTGAGTAATGTGCGTTCTTTTTTAGCATCAGCCTCAAACTCATAAGTGGCCATCTTGCTTCATTTATGAAGACTATTGTTCCAAATTTATTTTTCTAAAAAAAAATTTATCTATTCCATGCGAGATTAAGAATTCCATCAGTGAGGACTCCCAATACCACAACCATGTTTCAGTATAGAAGAAGTGTAATTGATAGGTACATCCACTTTATTCTACAAAAAGGTGCAATGAATATGGGCTCTGAAACTCATAAACTGATTTCAAAAATTCATTGCAAAACTACGAAATAGGCAACTGTTTTTTTTTTGTATTCAAATTGGTGTTAGGTATTCAAAAATCTTAATCAAAACAAAATAACCCTGAAACTTTTGATCTACAGTTTGTTTACATTTTATGCATGTCGCATTTTTCCATTGTGACGTCAATTATTTTATTTTTTTCATATTATTTAGTTAATGCTAATAAATTGTGTGATTCACTAAGACCCAAGTATTTAGGGTAATATGTTCTGTTTCGTTTAAGATTTCTGTTTGCTTTTGCTTGATGTTGAGTGGGGGAACATTTTTTTACATGAAGATGAAGAACGAAATTAACAACAATCTTCGGTGGAGATTGTTTGAATTTTTTAAAATCAAGTTGTAATTGAAACGCCGCTGAAAAAGAATTCATGGACTTGAATATACATCATCCGCACATAAAAAACATATTCCAAGAAAATAGAAGGGAAGGGAAAAGAAAGGTTAAAGGACCAATATAGGACCAGGGGAACACCTGAATGATTCAGAATTTTCTTAGAAATACCGAGCTTTACTTTCGATTTGCCATTCTAAAACATTGGACTCAATTTTTAACATTAACATAAAGAACCTTGTGTTGGTCCCTGTCAAAGATCTTAGAACACTTTGTTTGAAACAAAATTGTTTGTTTTCTATTGTTGCGACACTATTCGATTTTGAGAGACACTGTAGATAGTAAAGCTAGTAGTGTGATACTAGCGCCCACAAACTCCGTCCCCTTTTTAGCATTCAATTACAAGAACTACACTCTACTTGACACTTTCACGATTCACAGATATGTGTGTAACAAAATAGGCCTAGCGTCAATTGGTTGTTTTAAATCGACGCGTTACTAATAATCCTTCGTATACACCTCGCGGCATACAGCCTCTTCTTTACAATTCCTCGAACATTTTTGGAACCAGTTGCAACTCGTGAATTGAAGTCGTAAAAATGTTCATCCGCAGCAATCAGGGAATCTATACCAATTTTCAAACACATGAAACGTGATGTAATTTAAAGCGGGTAATGTGTCACGCAATTAGTAATATTGGTAATAACAAGTTTCGAAGTATCACCAAACCGAATTTAATCGAAAGGTTGACACAGTCCACGAGCTATTTGCCAATTCATACATTGCCCGTTGCCCACCACGAGAAATGTACATTTAACATAAGGCCTTTTTTATTATGCTCACATGATCTGTATAGATCATTGATTTTCACGGTTTACAACAACAGTACAAGACCCAACTTTTGTTGTATACCATGGAAATCAATATAGATCATGTGAGCATAGTAAAAAAGGCCTATAGAAGGCTCAATTCCAAACGTATATCTCACAAATCAAAGATGGAAGTATGAAAGTTGTCTTAGGATATACGAGCCGGGTTGAAGTGGCTGTCAGGAAAGCCGACACTATTAGATCGTTATCAGGTCCCTTGTGATACTCGGATGGGAGTGGGAAATGGTATTTTTCTCCTTACTGCCTTCCTCCTCATATTGTAATCGTGAGTTTAAGCGGTTTGAAGATCGCTATCCGAAAGTAGAAAAGGAAAACAATTATAACAACCGACTGACGCAAGCTTGACAGCTTTCAGTACTTGATACAAGTGCTAATTCGTGCGTGTACCAACTGGCATCAAATATAACACGCAGCGTAGTTTTTAAATGATCTATAATTGCGAATGAAAAGCTCGTCTTTCTAAAGGGGTATATAAATATTTTACCTATTTATTTTGTAAATGTAAATTTTACCCATGCTATACCTATCTACAACTTCCCATAATGAATTTGGATAATTTATCTGTCCCACTACCAGTATACAGCTACTACATATCTCTTATTGTTATTTTATCGTCGTGTACATGTCGGTTTTTCTAATTCCGCGAACAATAAAATAATAACTATCACTCTCTGTTTGCGTTATCTTATCTTGGATGGATAAGCCTAATTAAAGAAAAAATACCTACAATGAATTAACGATTTAATTATGGCATTTGTTTAGCCGTAAGTATGTAATTTAAGTGCCTATAGTTATGTTCCAAGTGCTATCGATTTCATCAGTTTGAACTAGATAACTGTTACTGCACTACCGAAATTCCCACTATACCTAATTTGGATTCTGTCAGCCATTGCTGCGTCACGGTTATGGGTGTAAATGGAAAATGTCGTCAAACTGATCTTTGACTGAACGAAAGCGCTATGCCAAAAATTCGTTGGTACTACGATCAAAAATGTTGTGCGTCCTTCATTGTCCATACAGTCGAGATTGAAAGAGTAGGTAGGTAAACTAGCTCCGTGAAGGTTGAAAGTTATTTTGCGCGCACTTTTTTCCGTCTTCAACTCTAGTATTTCGCTGATGGCGCTTCCATTAGCACTTCGAAGTGATCTTGCTTTCAACTTGTAAAAAGAAATAAAATGTAGATACGATCATTTAATTAGGTACTAATTACAATTATTTATAATGCCATTTTACGTGGTAATAGTTTTGCGATTTGGTTGGTAATAATAACGCGGTCAATGGTTGCATGAGCAGGAGCACCTTGTGCTGTCATGTTCTGTACTCAATTATGTGATGATGAATGGCTCTTCGATGGATTATCTGATTCGTACGCAATAATAGAATGGTAGGTAGGTTAGGCACTTACCGAATTGAAATGCCAACTATTCACATTGTCGTCCATAGGTTTGCCTTTGGAATAAGCACAATTTTCTATGAATTAATCCGCATGATTGATAAATAGTATTAACGAATTTTACTGCGGGTTATAGACACATGAATACACTCAAGTATTATGGAAACTTTTACAAAATCGGTTTGTTAATTTGTCTTCAGCTATGGGGGTATTTGTGTGACAGTAAAAATGTCTTCGATTGGTTAAAATCCAAGTCGAACAGATATTTATTATCATTTTCAATGAACACTGACTAAAAGTCGCAGTCTGAATGGTACAGTTAAACAGTTACAAAATGTCAAAAATATAAGAATACAAAAATGTAGCGATGAGCTCTTCAGGCTCATGCGTCTCCAGGTCGGAATTTCCAAAAATACGGCCGTCTTCAGTTACGCATTCCAAGTTGTCGCCTTTCTATTTAAACGGTTTACTTCACATAAGGGTTGACACTGTAGGTATATGCGATGTCGATCTGTTGTCAAAGTGGACTCGAAATGGCGTTGGTGGCCATTCAATCCAGGTATACGTTATCCTAGTGTAAGTCTAAAGGATCTAACATAAAACAAGTTGTATTTGAAGTATAGTTAGGGAGCATTTAATACCATCATGTCTTACAATAAAAAATATCATGGCTTTGACTGACGGTAGTCAACCGAGAGGTTCCCATTTTGGATGTCTAGGGTTCCTAAGTTGGCATCAATCGCAAAAAAAAAACGATGCACTCAATGTCAACAATTGTTTGTCGACCAAGGATTTGACAAATTTAAGCTCTTTAATAGTTTTTAGCAGACGAATTTATTTTTAAGCCGAGAAATAAACTTTTATGGGTTCAGTGAAATTTCAGTCCCTAATAAGGAAACTGGGGCTCAATCAGTGCGCCTGTCTAGTTAGCACGGTTTGTAGCTTTTCCATTTCAAATCTTAGAGGTCTCCGTCTATTTGTACGTGTCATTTACATATATAACAAGAGGTCTTTCATTAGAATTTACTACAAATTGCCGCTTCGGGTCTGAGCGTTAGTGTTCATTCTGCGTTTACGTAGCTATTATCACTTAAATATTGCGGTTAATGAGAGCTTTGGACGATTCATTTAAACATCCTATATCATCGACCTATGCAACTATTGAAAATAAAGATTGTATGCTCCTAAAATAAGGTTCTAGATTATTTTTTTTGATAAAAGCTTCTTTTGAAAAATTGATATTTGTGTCCCGTGGTTCAGTGATTATTGTGTTGGGCTAAGGATTACTGACTTCAACATTAACCCCAGGAAAAACTCAAATTGCAGCTAAATGTAAATTTGGCAATCTTCGTCTTTGATCTTAGTGTATTGGGGTCTGTTTTGGAGACTAACCAAATTAGATCTTATTTATTCCTATGCCATAGTTAAAACGCATTTCTTGGATGCCTTGTTCTAAACTGCGGTATAAAAGAGGCATGCAAACTTTCATAAGATAAGTTACTCCTGCGACGCACGTGTTTACGTCAATCCACTTTAAAATACTTGCAACCCCGTCGTAGCGATACAAAGAAAATACGTAGCTCATCACAATTAGATTTGTTGCAAGTCCAAACGTTGATTCTTTTAGTTATCCATTTCAAGGTGGCATTATTCATAGAGCAATGTGTGTCCAGCACTAGGACTCACACCATGGTAGGCATCATGTAAGCCGAAACTTTCAAACAAAATTTACTTAAGTAACATAGGGCAAATCATTCGTACGCACATAAACGTTTGATCTTTTCGCCTTACAGAATCTGACCCCAGTTTGACTTTGCCAAGTTCTTTTGGACGACCGTGCTTGCATAAGTGTTAATTTTGAAAATAAATTTCAAAAACGTATTCGCCGAGATATTCAGGGGGAAATGTCATTGTGAAAATGCAAATTTGCTTTAATCTGACAAATTCTCGCTGTCTTTCGTTCATGTGTTGTTTTAAAATCCGCAACCTGCAGATCTTTCATAGAAAGATTAACACTGGTCTATGACAGTTTTTAAAACCATTTAAAATTACCAAAAGTTTCAAAATGACGTGCATTATTGGCTTCCAAATTTTCCTGACAGATGGCGCTTTTTTGAATACTTTTGCGGAGATTCGGATTGGTTTATCACAGTCACAATCCCCTACAAAAGCAGATAAGCCAACCAACCCTGCACGTAAAGGCATAAATTCTTTCTGTTCCTCTCATTTCTAAAACTTTTTGATAGGCTGTATAGCCTCGCTCTTTGAACAAATATTTAATCCTTAAAGTAGTTTAATATTTAATTATTTGCTAGTCAATACAAAATTCCATCTAGCATTTCATAGAATAGAAACAAATTAACAAAAGTTAACTTCTACGAGCTATTGTGACTTAATTTTGTGGTTTCACCAGTTTTAAGGTTTCAAGTTGTCGTTGATGTGAACCAAATACTAAAAATTCTTATAATTTGACAGATAAAGCAAGGGGAAATTCGAAAAAGAAAAAAACGCTTGTGATTTGTCTTGCAACTTGGAACTCGCCCCAGTCCGAACTTCAAATGATTGGATTTGACAAATGCCTTTTTATATTTAACTAAGTCAGCGGTGACTTCAATCTAACTAATTCCTAACTTAAGGTCAAATTTAATTCTTTTTTCCCTAAATTTAGACTAAGAGTGGATTTTTATCCAAAGGTCGCATCTTTAATGTTTTATTGCTAAGGGTCACAGTGCCCTGCTAACAACCATTTTCTGTTTTAAGTTTAAATTTAAGGAGTTGACGATGGCTTCTTTTTTTTGTATATTTGACGCCGTCATTTCAATGAATTTTTATGAAACGTCAACCAAAGAAAGGTGGGTTTTTTTTCTGCAAGGTACACGATTTGTCAAACCCGATTATGAATGTATATACAGTAGACTGGAACAAAAGAAAAAAATGCGCAACCTATCATTTCGAAGTTGCCTACTTCACGTGACGTTGGTACACCTGGATTTATGTCAGGTCGTCATAAGACCAAAGTAAAAATGCCGCATTTGGCTTAGTCCCAGGCGAATACATAAAAAAATAAAATAAAAAAATGCTGGGCTGTAGTCAAATTTTGGTAACATGATATTCCTACATTAAAGGAGCTGAAAGCTACTGTATTATTAACGTTTGTTATGATTTCTTCAACCAATAGGTTTTATGAACAATATTATAGAACCGACTACGTTATAGAGGGAATAACTATATGCAATTAATTTGAACAACTCAATCGCAATCGTACTTTGGATGCAACGACTTCTGTTCGATGTCTAAGCTTCACGGTAGTAGATATACGCAAAAATGTAACTCATGCAGTATCACCTCATCCGGGTGCGGCAAGTAATCGCGCTCTTGAGACACTGAAGTGTGTATACTTGCAGTAGGGTCCCTTTTACAGTAGGTAGCGACTGTTCTAGGTCAAATATACCGAATCGTTTACTTGCTAAATATTTAATTAGTACTTAAGAAATTAAAAAAAAAAAACAGACTGATAGCCGAGCCATTATCAACAACAACAAGTTGACCCCTCATAACCATCTCTTGTAGCGTCCGTCGTTCTCATCCGATGTTTGCATATTTCCCACATCGCATCATCATTCGTTATCTACAGCCAACATCCCGGTCGCTCACTTCACCCTCTTCTATCAACTTTATTCGAATTTCAATTAACTTATCAGAACGAATCAACTTTTTATATCTATTTTCTCAGCGATGGCCTTTCTGACACCGAAACACTCGTCCCAATCGGCTGACTCAGACTCACAGGCCCAAATCGTGATCAATAGTTGTTGCTTCGAGACACCGAAAACAAATATTTCCCATGGGGGCGTACCTTAAATTGCGCAGCATCGTATCTATGCATGTCATCTGATTAGATTCACTTTCGGTTTAATAGCTTGCAAAACAACCTCATATCTTCCATAAATTATCCGCATAGCAAGGTAAAATGGCATCGGGCATCAGCGCAGCAGAGGCAGCTTCGGGCGCACTGTATTTAAGGAGTTCGAACAAAGAATATACAACCGAGAGGAATGCTGCCTCTCCGAGTGTCCCAGTCCCAATGGCCAATAACAATAAAAACCTCATTAGCGGATAATAAATTCATTTCGAATCTATAAATATTAAAAAGTGTCAGAAAGCCGCTGCGCGCACAGCAATGACCGATCGGATCGTCGAAATTTCACACGAACAAAAAACCGTCTCACATTCACCATCCTGTGACGATCGTGCAGATTCCTTATTGATTTATGAATTTTTAGCATAAATTACTCAACGGTCGAGAAAAAGTCTAACGTGACAAAAAGAGTCACCCGAATGTCATCCCAACATCGCGACCAATCCCCGAGTGTATCTTATACGTTCGTAGTCGAATATCGTTGGCGGAAGGAGAGGCATGCCCCAAACCAAAGCAACAATAAAATGCATTTGCCCGAACATAAATCATAAAATTCATAACCGTAAACTGACAGCTACAGTCCAAACATAGAAGCCAGCGCTCTCAAGTCTGAACTGCTTCTGCTGGTTATGGTGCATATATAGGAAAAAAACAACACGATACAAAAGCCCTCAAGAGCGGGAGATGCACACACACAGATGACAGATCCCAGATTGGGATCAGCCCCAACACTGCCGGCCGGCGCTCCATGTGCAATCATCATCATCATGAGCGTCATCCTCATCATCTGGGGATCGGATCGTCGTCGGCATTCGGAATGTCATATAGTCACAGTCAGTGTTGCACCACGGCTGGAGATTGGCTGGCAGGTCCGTCAATATGTGCGATATCTCTTTCCATCAAGATAGCCTTGTCCCGACTCCCGATGTTGCATCGGGTTTTCTTTGCGCAACTCCCAGAATCACCTCGAAGCGGGATAGAGGATCTGGATTTAGCTAGGATGAGTTGGATGCGTTATCCCGTGCGGCCTCAGCTGCATGTACTTATTATGAATTATTAATTAATTAAAGGCGCACTCACTGGCCGTTGCATTAAGTAAGCCGGTCGCGTACGTCGCAGCCGACCATATACGGCTTATCTTATCGCACTCCCATAACCGTTGCGAGTAAAACAAATTTCCTATGCGGAATTGGCCAGTTCCAGTCTGATTTTTTGTCGTTGCCTTGCCCCTTGTTAGCCCAAACGAGTAAGCAATCAGAAAGAGCTCCTCTACCTTTGGTGCTTCGGTGGAGATTCGACGATTCGACGAGCAAAGAACGATCGAAAAAAAACGGTACAAGAATCTGTCATATAAGGGAAAGGGACCTGCAAGCTCTGTGTGTGTTATCCCTTCGGCAATGAGTGGTCGCAAAAACTGCGCTGATATGCTCGCAATTTCCGAGTCTCGCGTATAATTGTCATTGAGAGCTGTGCAGCGACAACACAACCAACGGATCGGCGTAGATTGGCATCGCTTCCATCAAAACTTTTGACAAGTTCGCAGATGAATTGCGCTGATGGAAATTATTGGAATCACGATGCATGATGGGAATTTGCGATGACATTTCATGCATTCCTCTGTACAGCTTGGTTGGGTAATTTTTTTTTTGTTTTCCTTCTTCAATATATTCGCTGCTTAGTTTTAATTTTTTGTTTCACTTGTTTTTGTAGCGCTTTCTTGTTTTGTATGCGAGCATGGATGCGTTTCCGATGCATTCGAGTGAGGTTCCTGTGCGATTATTCAGGTGAAATTTCAAGAAGATCGTAAATCATTCATAGTCGCAGATATGTGATTCGTTGTGGCGGTTTGAGTTTATAATTGAATCTTCTATATGGGAAAATCGCGTGAACAAGATATCGAGCGAATAAAGATGCATTTGACTATGGGATAGAGTGGTAGTAGGTAGCGAAATATGGCAGGAGACGGAATTCTATTAGCGGGACAGTGGTATTGCTGTCGGAACGAGTTGGAGTTGTGCCAGGCTATCTAACTTGAGACGGGAGAGCGCAGTTGGTCGGCTTCTAAACAACACTGGATAGAGGTCAGTCGACGTGGCCTTGGATTTGCATAAGGATATCGAGAAGTAGGTAACTTTCTAAAAAATAAAGGTAAATATCTACCTACATCAGAGCAACGTTTTATGATTAGTGGGAGATATGCCATATACATACCTAACGCCGACCAGTGCACTCCTAGTGAGCAACAATAAGCGGACGCCTAGCTCAAATATGCCATAAAGGTCTTTAGATATAGCGACAGGTAATACTCTCAATAAGCTTACGCGTGTGAACGTGTCTATAGAATATCTTTCTACGCAGAATAATAATCTTTCCTTTTTGTCATTCAAATTTTAATGGCGATGGTCATTGCCTCTGCATAGGGGTAATCTTATGTTTTCCAATTGAGAAGCCAATGCTCCCGCCTTCTTTTTTTGCGCTTAAAGCTTGCAGGTTGCAGGTAACTTTCTGAGCAGATCTGGATTTGGTTTGCTGTATTGATTGATAAGCATATTTCTTAGCTGGCACTATCGAGACCAAAAGTTTACAAGTGGTTACTTAGTGAAATCCAGCTGAGTGGGAGATTGCTTTAACAGCATCTCTGATTTAAATTGTTATCGCAATGTGCATATAAAGAGACTTAAAGGAGTTTTGAATTTTTTTTATTTGAATCTTAGTAACATCGCCTCGACTTTCTTTCCATTCTCTTTCCAAAGCATCAAAAAATCTGCCGAAATCTTTTCAAACAATACACAAGTGTGCATAATCTCAAGCAAGTCATTCTGAATCGGATTCATCTATACCTACTTAACCTTGTTTGGCTCAGATGAAGTTTGAAAAAACAAACCTACTTTCGAATCGAACTGTGCTCTTGGAATTACATATTCGAGATTTAAAAGTACCTTAGTCCATCTATGCTGATCTGCAAAAATGACCCACCACTCGAAAAATTACCAAATTTTAGGCTAGATAGACGATAGAGTAGTCGGTGTTAGACGTTTGCAGGAGCTTAAAACTTGATCAAAGTAAAGGGTTTTTAATAGCGATACATAATTTATTTTACTGTAATTTAGTTTTGTGACATTGGCATCGAAAAAATAATTCGAAAAAATGTTGTTTTTTTTATCATTCTGTATGTTTTTTTTTAACTTAGACGTTCAGTTTAGTTACAAAAAAAAACCAAGGTAATGTGTGAATGAGAAAATATAAACAAGATTTGAATGGAGCAGAAGATAACCTATCTACTGCTGTTAGCTGTTATATTGAGAGCATTGTCCAACATTTTTTATATTATATCTGTTTGGTAAATCGAATATTTGTTTTACAAAACAAGCGGAAAAATGTATTTTTTAAACGTTTATACAAGGTGGCGCAAAAATAACCTTCCGATTTTTTTTGGCAGTAATTTAAAAAAAAATGATTGTCATTTGAGCCCTTTTTATGGCATTTTCCATCACTGGCCAAAACTTCCGCCGATAGGTCCTCACATTCTTGACGGATATTGTATTTAAGAGCTGCAAGAGTCTGAAGCTTGTTGACATAAGCCCGCGACTTTAAAAAGCCCCACAAAAAGAAGTCTTGAGCGGCCAAATCAGGCGATCTTGCGGGCTAGTGCAAATCGCCAAAAACGACCCGGGAACACCGCTTTCAGAATATCGGTTGTGGCTCGCGCAGTGTGTGCCGTAGCTCCGTCCTGTTGGAACCACATGTCCTCCAGTCCTAAATCGTCCAATTGCGGTAGAAAAAAATCGGTAAACATGGCCCTATAGCCCGCACCGTTCACTGTTGTCGTTTGACCAGCGGCGTTCTCGAAAAAAAAATGGCCGCGTCAACAGAGGCAATATTCTCGGCACAACGGGCGCTCCGGGGCCCGCCACTCTTGGCAACGTCTCGTGTTGTGCCAGTCTCTTCGAGCGGCTAAACGTCGCAGTGTTTCACCAGTAGGTATTGGACGGCTAGGAAATCTGCGACGAAATTCACGTTGTGCCAAAGTCACCGACCGATTATTGCTCAAATAAATAGTCACCAATATTCCGCGTTCTGGAGCGTAACATTGTTTAATAACGTGTATTTCGCATGTTTTTACTACACAAATGTCAAAACAGAACTGACATTAGGGGCCAATCGCAAAATTTATAGCATTTTCTGATAGGACGATTACTTTTGCGCCACCTTGTACTATTCTACAGCCATAGTTGAATACTGTTAGCGAAATATTCCCACCTGTAGCAATCGTTTTATTAAAACAGTTGCTTTTAGATGCGAATCTGTAGTTTACAGAGACTCAGTATGTTAATTAACAGAAGCACGCTTTTTAATGCCTATACATTCCACAGTTTGAAAATTGTGCAAGAACAGTTTTAGTTAATTAGTTTTTTTTTTCTAATAGAAGTTTGCAGATCAAAAGTACACTATCCGAAAATTAAACAAATTTTGTTGAACTTGTTGTTGTGCTGTCTTGGTGCGGTGGACGCTTTGCGATTTAAATATCTAGGTAAATCTACAGACATAACCATTTCCAGATCCTGGGATTTAAAACTATGAAATTCTATTCTATATAAAGTGTAGGCGCAGTGGCTACGTGGTTAGTGTGTTGGGCTAATAAGCCAGGGGTCCCAGCTTAAGGCTTTTTCCACTGCGTCACTTCTCGCGAACGTCTGACAAGCATCCAAGAGTATAACTGTCATGAAATAGCTTCTCATTTAGCCATCTGCACTCGGCATAAAATTATAGATCATCCCAATAATAATGAAACACTCTCACACAACGAATCGTTGTGTGAAGCTAGAGCTAGGGTCCTTGCGGACCTATTGCGTCATCTACCTATTTCTTTATTTATTTATTTTGTTATTATATTTAAAATATATTTAATAAATCGCTTGAGTTATATCCACTTCATTCTAGCAATAAATTTATTGCATAAGAATTCAATATTGTTGCACATATATCTTTGTTAAATTAAATCTATCGCTTATTTTTTTAATATTAAATTTTTCCTTAGGTACATATTTAATTGCAGAGGCGACGGCGTAAATTTCCTAATTGTCTGCTCAATGTTTCAAACCAACTGTATCTGCCCGTTAAATGTAGATTCCCTCTGCCACTTACTTTACGAAACTCGTTGTACATTCTGGGTCTTGTCCGACGAAAATGTACACAGGCACCTATAATGCTCCGACTAAAAATACAAAACGTTTTTGAAAATAAACTGTACATTTTGTTTGTTGTTAATTCATCAATTGTGCGAGTAATCGTATGTCATGAGAACTATATTTTACAAAATGTGCAGTGTTTTTAATAATCTAATTTTTTAATTGTGTGCCTGTTTTCATAGACCAAAGAAATAATAAAACAACATTGACGGCTGTATACAGCGTTGCAAACCAATTTTGACGAAAAAATGCCTAACTTGAGAAAACAGGATGCCTTTTTCAATGAAATAACGCCTAAAATAATTTGTTTGGGTAAACTGGAACAATAAATCAAAATTTAAACACAAATATAAAAAAATAAAAAAATAAATTTTTTTTTTCCAAAAAAAAAATTAAATTATAAATCACAGAATAAATTCTTAATAGGAACAAAATTCATGACTTAATAGTTTCATAAGTAGGTACAAAGTATTGAACAAAACAAACATGGTTTTAGTCCAATTAGAAAAATATTTCAAATACAAAAAAGTCCCTTTTGAAAAAAAACAAGCCTTAAGGCCTTACCTAATGAAATAATGCCTAAAAGGCATGAAAAAGCCTTAGTTGGCATCACTGGCTGTATCTTTTGAAAATATGTACCGCATATATTTTTAACTATATTTTTTTGCCAAATGAAGACCATGCAAAATGAGTCAGAGGAAAATTACAGGTCGCAAAAATAGTTGTTAAGAAAATTGTAACAATACGTAAACATCTAAAGATTCCCTACACCGTTTTAGTATTTATTTCGTAAAACGGCTGTAGAATTTCTTTTACAAATTGTATGAAAATGCTTGTTAATCGTGACTTGTACTTGCAGTTCTGTGAAGTAGGCCGTAGCAGGTATCTAGTTTGGTTTGGTTTGGAAGTTTATAATTTGAAGTTCCAAAACCGCTACATATCTCTAATCACTCTTGAAGAATCGCTAGTTTCGCCTATTCTATCCCATATAACTAAAGAGTCTCCAATAGGGACTTCAGAACTTTGACAGTTGAAAGCGGCCCTATTGTTGCAGCTACATCCGTCAGATTGGCTTTCATTTATTCAGTCTATTTTGTCAAATTACCAAGGGTAGACATAGCGTTCAACAATATGTGCAATTGACAAAATTGATTTATCAAAATGGGTGTTCTGTTCGGGTAACGTTCCGCTTGCTTCGCCCATTTCACGGTCGCCATAATCGTCTTACCCGGAGGAAATGTCCACATCTTTGAAAAATAAGGAAAATGATGTGGGGAGTGTATGGAGACAATTTAAAATTTGAACTGTAAATTAAAAACAAAAAATTACGAAAAATGCATCCCGAATCTCAGAGCTGCTGAAGAAAATGCAGCACCAGAAGTCGCATTGAACATCTTACATAACTAATAAATAATAAATAAAAATACGTTTTTCAAAATCAATTTAAAAAAAAAAGTATAAACAAGAATATTTAAATTCTTTAAAAAAATGTACAAAAAGTATATAACAAGAATATTTAAATTCTTGATATAATATTTTTGAATTTTTTTTGATCGGCATGCGATTTGCCAATTCGCCCTAAGGGGGGCATGCTGTTGAAAAGGTTCTGATCGCAATGCTTGATTTTTGCGATTAAAATTACTAGGCTTACACGTTCATTTTGGAAAATGCATTCATCCTCCGTAAACGACAAAGTTTACATTCCTCATTGAAAAACCACTGGTTCTCCTTATCTCGGGCAAGCGCAACCTTTAACGCTTTCTCAAAGTTTCGAGATGATTTTAGAATGCAGTTAAATGAAGACATTGCAATTGAATTGTTGTTAATCATTTGGAAACATGTCGCCAGAAAGTAAGCTCTAAAGTTGTTTACTTATACCGTAGCTAAAGGGGTTTTGGTAAAGTGATTTCATCTCTTATGCTTACTTTATTGATAGGTGACGTTCATTAGTTGTTTGTCTTCCCTGAGTCAAGCCAGAGACAATACTGAGACCACCAACTCCGACCGATTTCCCGTTACTTAGCCAACAAGCTATATTTTTATGGGGTGGCAAATGCTAAGTGCGCTTGTACTGTTACATAGAAATTCGTATTGACAAATGTCACGTAACTTCAAAAATTCCGATTCACCAACACGCTCGCACCTTGCATATGCCACTTTCGCTGTGGGCAAAGTTGCTGACAGTGTTCATAGAATTTTATCCGTTAAATTTGAAATTATTCGTTACGCGTGGATAATATTTTTTTAAGGAATAAGTGTAGATTTGCTTAAAATATATATAAAAAATGAACAATGCAGATTGTTTGAAGTAAAATAGAAATATATTGAGCAAATTTTCGTCAGTTTTCTAAGAAAAATTTACGCATGAAATCGAAGTTAATGATATTCAAAAGCGCTAAATACGCAACCATGTTTGTCATAATAAGTTTTTAGTATATAGAACATCTCATTTAGCTAGTTTTATTAACCAAAGTAATCAAATTATTCGCCTTTTAACAACATATAATTACTAACCAATGGCATTCAGTAATGTAAAAATGTGGTATTCCCGAATTCTAGCACATTTCCCCACGTTTGTCGAGGTTGGCAGCATTTATTTTTGTATTTTTTGTATGTTTTTGCATGTCACACGGATTCTTAATTCACACAACACCGACAGGAAAACAAAATGGCGAATTTGAAAAAAAACTGGCGGGCCCAGCGGCAAGAGGATTGTGAGTTGGGGGTCTCAGTATCATTTGTTTCTGAGTCAAGCAATGATTTTGGTAAGATTCTCTGAAAATCTATGGTATCGGATCTAAATACTGATAGAAAAGACACAAGTCTATACTAGACTTCTCGTCGCCAGCGGCTATTTGCTCGTTGGACTTAATCGACTTGAAATCACTCAAGGGTGCCGATAATGCCTGCGCTCTTCTCTGCTGCTGCTGGCAGTCCATATAGAATAGGAATGTCTCCTTCTGCAGAGATGTTACTAAACTGCTTAGTAAGTCAGTTTCTACAGCAAACCATCTGGATTATCTCCAAGACTCAGAAAAAAAAAGAACCAGTCAACACATTAAGCCCATGCATTTTTGAAACTTTATGTTTTCTTGGTCCAACTTAACATTTTCAACAATTAGGCGAAACAAAAAAGGACTGCAAAACACTATCCCATAAGAAAGGACCTCTGCCACCGAGTGTAATTACGAACGATAATCTTTGGTCATTATATTAATTACAATCATTTTGCTACTTCGGTTATTATCATAATACGCCCGTACAAGTCCACTATCGTGGAACAACACTATATCGCCACTGCCACCGCCATCGGGGTAATTATTTCATATATATAGTATATACGAAACGAAAGCAGAAAAGACCATGGGCTCTCGTAATGGGACTCCAGCGCAGAAGAAGTCTAGCCGATGCCGGTGCCGATGCTGCTGCCGCTTCTATGCTCGTAGTCGTCCCTTAATATGCCCTCCAGCAGCAAACATATATACGCAGCGCAGAAATTAGCAAACGAATTTAAATACGTCTGCCTAATTATAAACGCAGCCAACTCACAGAGCAGCACTCGGCCATTTTGAGTGCCATCACGTCCCGGTAACACGCTTAGAATCGATCGATGTTGGCCGAAAATTATGCTAATTACCGGTTGCGCGAGGCTTTTCCAAAAAAAGAACTCCAATCTCTTCATAATCACGAGTGAAAATCGACAGAAAATCGCTGCCGCTCTTGCGCGCCTGCATAATGACCAGTTGCAGCGGTAAAGTATGCTTTCTTGGTCATCCTCTGTATAGATGTACAAAAATCTTGCCGAAATAAAAAAAAAAATTATCATAATTATGATTTCTCGGCAGCGGCGTATACGATTATGCGCTCGCCCCGAAGGAACAACTGCTGCTCTTACTGCATCCTAATGAATTGCAAGGTGATAAAATCCACTGGATGCGAGTGTATCCGAAGCCATAAAATCCGAGTCATCGGAATAATAATGTGACGACGACAAATAAATATTTGCCCGCAAACTCTTGTGTCATCTGTGCTGTCTGTCGGGAAGCTACCGCTACCGGGTTCTGCGAAGAGATTACCAGCATGCTCCACAGTCCACATTGCGACGTCGGTAGCGGCGATGATGGTGGTGATGATTCCTCCTCCCTGGTTGTTGTTATCTGCCAAATTGGAGTTGTAAATGTTTATGCGCCCCGATATCACGGGATGTAATGTTACGAACACGACTACAAGGAGCCGAGTGTGGTGTTGGCAACAGTTGTTGTTGCGAAGCCAGGACGAAGCAAAGGAAGCAATGAATGGAATCATTAAAAAAAAGAGCTCTGAAAAAAAGAAAATGGATTGCGTGCTGATAATAACGGGCATTTTCAAGTATTATTATGGCGCACAAAAAGCTAAAACGTTCCTCCGCCGTGCTTTACAACTGAAGAACGAGAACCCCACTCCCACTACAGGTAGACCTAGCACGAGAGCACTAGCAGCGGCAGTGGCACCTGCGGTAGCCTGTATAAGGCGAATGGAGGATGTTCCCGGGAATCACCAGCCGCCGAATCACAAGTGGCCGTCGTCATCGTGGGCAGGTTGGCCAGCAAGTTAATTCATAGTATTTAGGGATGATTAGATACGAGGTGTTAAGAAGTACTTTTCCATTGGCGTTGAGCTGATTTCACTGAATGGGCTATCAACCGGAATTGCTGGGCGTAAAAGAGCCTCATAATCGTCAAATGAATTGCCCCAGCCGAGGAAAGGGGGCGATTTTGTTGGCGTCATTGTCGGCAGCAGTTATTATGGCGATTCTTTATGGGTGATCTCTGTTCCATTGATACTTTGGCGTTGGAGGTATAAAGACGAGATCTCATTATGGGTTGAGGAGGTATGTCAAATATAGGTGTGGACTATTACAAACAAAATACTTTGTTGTTAATTGCCCTGGATTGTGTGCGTTTTATCTGGCAATTTTACGCAGCTATTGCGTGAAGGAACACGCAGTCTTTGGAAATATTGGGATGAAAATTTATACCAAGATGTATTAGCCCCAACCGTTAAAGATCTCTGTTCAATGTCACAAGGTGTGAAATAATTTTGATCTGATTCATGGTTTTTGTTTTTTTAAATCTCTTGGCAATTTCCAGCATTCGGTATAGATCAGTTTAAATCAGAAATGACATTGCGATGGTAAAGGAGGCTCAACAAATACATTTTTTGGCAACACCGTGCGTCTTTTGCAGCCAAAGCTTTCATGGTAAAAGTTGTTCCCATTTAACGACTATGGCATATAAAAGGAAGACAATAACAGTTGGAAGAAACTACTTTCAAGACATTCAAGGACTTTCCGTAGTATCACTGATAATCGTCGCAGAATAACGCAATCGCAATGCCAATCGATTTTGGAAGGAGCTGCCCGTATAGTCACTCCGCGTTTACCAACGACACGTTCGAAAAATTTCCAAACGCGTAAAGTAAAATGTCTACTTCTTCCCGATTCCTAATAGTTAGCCGTAGCAAAACAGTTCTCTTTACTAGGAAGTACAAATCTTTCCGATTGGCCTTCCCTACTCTATCTTACTGACTGACTCTATTTTACTGACCATAAGCAAAGCACTACTAATATTGTCATGAGATTAAGGTACTGAGCGGACTTTCCAAGAATGCTATGGTTGGATTGAGTCCGATATCTCCACCTGGAGTGAGGATTGAGTTTACTGACTAGCAGCGTTGCCGAAAGCACTCCCATAAGAGTATTGTACTACTTTCAACACCTCTGTACTCCCGTACTCCTCCTTTTACATTCGTATTCCTATTTTTTGTAAGTCCTAAAATATCTTACACTGTGTAATTTTAACATTAATAAATTTAATTCACTCCAAATTTAATGCAATTCATTTGCCATATAATATGAATCAATATTCCTTACTTTTTGCAAAGCCACTTGTATTTAATGTATTTAATACACATCTTGTGATTAAATAAGTTGCTAATTTTTATGTTAAAAATAATATTAATATGCATTAAAGCTATCTGCCATAAGACAGAATTTGAGATATTTACTTACTAAGAATTAATAATTTATTTATTTATATGTTTTTTTTTTTAACTGAATTCTTTTTATGATTTTTGTGTAAATAAAAATAAAAATGTCTGTACTCCTATTTTTTTCAAAATACTCCCCTTTTCTGGCTACAGTACTACCTAATTATATTTCTCTCCGGCAACGCTAGACTAAGGTTGTGATTTTTGTTAAATACCTTTCCCATGAAAGGCTTGGTGTTAAGTGCTACTTCAGCAAAAATTGGATATACACTTGAGCCTCTTACACCTGCAACAGACTATAAAAAAAAACAAATTAGTTGGCGCAACAATTCCGAAAGGACCCTAGGCCTAACTTCTCATAAGCGTTCGTTTTTTGCGAGTTTTTCATTCTTGGGACGAATGGAAGGGATCTACACTCCTATGCTGGGTCCAAACGGACAATTAAGAATCTTTTACATGACAGTTATACTTTCGGAAGTTCGTCAGACGTTAGCTAATGATGGCGCAGAGCGAAAAAAATCCTCAAGTTGGAATGTTTTTTTTTTCCGAAATCGAACGAAGGGTCCCTCACTTAGGTATCCAACACACTAAATACTAATCCACTGCGCTGTTAGCGAGAAATTGGGGCGTTGCGTTACACCCCGTATCCAGCGTTAAAAATTCAGTGCTTCAGCGTTAATTTTAGTGCCGAAAAAGTAGATTTAGTGCTTGGGCGTTTTTTAGCGCTTAAAAAGATATTTTAGTGCGCATTTAAAACTTCCGCTGCACAACGCCTTTTTTCGCTTTCTTTGAATGCAGCCATCCTTTTATAATAGTTCATTTCTCTTGAAATGTAATGCGTTCTTTTGTTTGCAAACAAATTAAATGAACTAATGTACCTATTATTTTTTAAGTCTTATTGAAGTATTTATTTTTAATTATTTTTGTTTTACTGTGCAATCACCATATCTGTGCCTAAGTCGACTTAAGTTGTTTTAGCTGTTTAACGTTATTTGAATTGTTTTCTCCTGACTCTACTTCTTAAGTCAAACAAATTTAAAATAATGAGGAAGTTATAACTTCTTGTAAAATAGCTTAAGTCATCAACTGTAGTGCCTTGCATAAGGTAAAAGAGCTTATGTTTATTATTCGAAAGGGCAAAGTAGCTTAAGTATCAATATTTCCCTTCTTTGAAAAAATAGTGCACCTAAGATTCTTAGGTCGACTTAAGTTTACAAAACAATTAGTTATTGCTTGTGAAAAGTATCTTAACTGACTTAAGATGCAAAATGTACATTCATAAAAATATCGCAAGCTAAATTCTAGTCCGATCAGGCTTGTTCTTAATGATCTTCATTCTTACGTGCTCAATCTGAAAATAAGTCGAATGATTCTTAAAACAATAACAAAAATCCAAAATCAAGGTTTTTAATTTTAAATCAATCCCATGTAATATTAAAATCTGAACCCTCTTGAATTATCTTTATTGCACACAAATACAGGATCGAATAAGAATTTTACTCTCGAATTAAGCTGAAATAATCTTAAACTTATATGATGGATTAATGTGCATAGCAATTAAGATCTTAAAGATCATGATATACGAATTTATATTCTCGAATCAAACGCAACCAATGTCAAACTAAGATCGAAAAGTGCAAGTGATAATAAAAATGGATAGTGTCTTGACTTATGAGTATTTGCTGGACAGTGCGGAAGACAATTTAATTCTCGTGTTTAGCAATAACAATCCATTGCAACAAGTTGCCGCCGATGAAGATGACGAGGAAAAACAACCGAAGAATCTCCTCGAAAAAAAAACAAAATAATGGAAGACATATTTTAGATTTAAGTCCATTAAAGCGTTTTTCTTTCAACAAATAAATATATTTAAAAAAAATAATAATTTGTTTTATTTTCTTAAACAGGAAAGTGACGGAGTTGATAATAAATTTGACAAAAACTGTGCAATCTTAAATTATGATATGACATTCTTGAATCATTCCAAAAAATTTAGTATAAGTATAACTTGTTCTTATTTAAATTTTTGAAAGTTTATTTCACAACTTTTGGGCTTTAGGGAGCAATCTTTTTACTGCTGATAAATAGGTTAACAATAATTTTTAGCTTAATTTGAGCTCACACATTCTACATTATAAATAATCTTATTTTAAGTTTATAATGATTTGAAGTCAAGGTTTTTCGTTCTTCGAATGAAATGGGCTTTGGGCTTATTTTAAGCCAACACGTTCTTAATACTCTTATAGAACAACCTTAATATAAGAATTAAAGGTTAATCAAAAAACGTACTCAAAGTAAGATTTTTGCACTTGGATTAAGAATTTCCGAGCTTAACAGGCCTCCGTCAACGGATAGGCTTGATCTGACATTGATTATCTTGATTTTATCTCGTTTTTTCTCTGAGTGTACTTATATTCGATTCGACTTAAGTCAAAAAAGCATAAATTTGTTGACCTATGTCCTCAATCTATTAAAAATAATAGTTTTGACTATACCTATGTATTCTCAAATAAAGTTGCTATATTTTTTCGAACCTTTCTTTTTTTTAAATTGCTCTCCTGAAAGGTGTACAAAATTGATATAAGATGTTTAACCTTTAGGCGCAGATATTGCTGAAAATGAATAAACTTTTGTTGTTTTTTCTTAACTTTTATTTTTTTTTATCTACTTTGGAGCTATTTCTTATACAATAGGCCAAGCTTTAAGGTGCTAGGTACCTAATATTCGCTTGACTGAGTTTTGTTTCTGCGTTAAAAAGAACGGACATACAAACTTATAGGGTAGGGCGGGGCTAGTTAGACCACGGGGCAAGTTGGACCACGCAAATTTCTCAGAAACCGTATGTTTAACGAGAACATGATCATACACGAACGAGGCGCGCTCTTTTACCAGCACGTGCCATACCGGTTTCAGTTGCATCGTGTGCTCAGAAGAGAAACCACACGCAGTTTTGTCTTTTTTTAGTGCAAAAGTAAAAAATACGTGAAAGATAGTTTTTTTATTTTACCAGTGAAAAAAAAAAACAGAATTAAGGACTAAGGTAAAGTTTTTTGATAAGTAAATATATTGTATTTTTATATTCTGTGTGTTAAATTGAACAAGTTTAAGTATTTTTGTATTTATGACGAAATATGTCCACCAAACCAAGTGTGGGGTCAGTTGGACCAAGTGGATTTAAATAGACGGTTTGTATATGTATGTTTTGTTATTTGGAATTCCTAGAATGCGAACGTACAAACGTGTAACGGAGAGAGCCACAGCTGGTAGAGCGCAGATCAATACAGCTATTGCAGCTGTTCTATCGAAAGAAAAATCTTTGAGGGAAGCCGCGTTAGAGTTTGGAATACCAAGAACAACACTAAGAACATATCTTATTAAACAAAAATCGCAAGAAAATCCCCGTATAGGTTATGTTGGGCCGATGCAAGTTTTTGACGAAGAAAAAGAGGTTTTGCTTAAAGAGTATTTGCTTGTACTTTATGGAACTTGTTTTTCAACTTTTCAGGGCTTGGTCCAACTAACCCCACACACTGGTCCAACTTGCCCCCACCCTATAGGGGCTAGTTAGACCACTTGGACTTGCTTCATTTAGTGAACATTAATCATCTGCGGTTACATATTTTCAATTTTATCAAATTTATTTTAGAAGCTAGAGGTTCATTCTTTCTTACGAAACCAGTTTCATAGTTATAAATTGAATAGTTTGATTTATATGAGACTTCAAGTAAAAAGTGGTCCAACTATCCCCGCCCTACCCTACCATTAATGGCTGCTGAGAAGCTGCTTTAAGGACAATTGAATTTTCGATTGTTAGGACACGGCAATGTCAAGTCCATCAGGAGGACATCTAGAATAGGTAATCCGAAAAAAATTCTCAATTTATTTCATTTTGACTTATGTTAAGGAACATATCCCCTATTTCTGTTATATAGGTACCTAAATATGGCTTCCGCTTTGGTATTGCATCTCTGATGTGTATTTAGCTGGCTCATTCCCTAGTACGGTCAGATATAATATATGGGCACCGTCGCTCTCTGCCCTAGGGAGATTTCACCTATTTATAAATAAATTTTGTGTCATATAATCAACACAATCATAAATGCAGCCAACAGCTTGTACTGGCTTGTCTCTAAATAAAATACACAACTCAAGCAAAAAACAAACAAACATCTGTTTACAAATCCTTCGTCATCGCGATAAATCCATATCGACACTTTCCTCGCAATACACACACAATTGACTCATTTTCAAAGAAACCCACCTGCATGGTCGCCGGTCGGTCATTGCGCGGTGGTTCATGTCCATGGTTCGTCGTATGCCGATTGCCGACTGCAATCGAAGTATCTTTTCCGCCATTAATCACTCTCCGGCAATGGTTTCCATTGAAACCAATCGGACATTCTACAAAATGGTTAGGTAAACTGTCAAAATCTATAAATACACGTTTGTCCGTCGGCGCGGTGGTGGCGGACGCGTAAAACTCCCAAAAAGCCAAGCCCACTGTCATTCGTTCATACACTCACTCACTCGTTCGCTTGAGTCTATGTATGTTGTATCTGCGGGCTTGTCTATTGCAGAACACAATGCATAAATGGAAAATTGACAACAATAATGTCGAATAAAAACAGTAATTATTGTCAACTCTTGAATGTAATCCATATTTGTGTCGTTGTTTGTTGTGTTGTTGGTTGTTGCTCATTATTGTTCCGGGCTGGAGGAAACACAGCGAGAGAGGGTTTTATCGTCGTCGTTCAATTATACCATGCCGTAACGTGGGATGTGTGTACGACGACTACCACTATCTGTACATTGGTAGAGGTAGTGTGCATTACGTTTTGTTTGTATTGTTCGGTGTTAATATCATTATAACCATTGTAGTTGCGCATAGAATTGCGGGTTCCATTTCAATTCTGAAATGGTCTTCTCGCTCATCAGCGTTAAGTGCTTTTATGTACTTCGCTCTGTGTGACAAATAGAAAATCCTGATGCGTACCTACACACTGATGGAGGCAATGGCTGTTATGTCTGTACTGGGGGAAGGGTTGGGGGCTGGATGCGTTTTGGTGGTGAGTGATTGCACAACACTTGCAGAGACGACGCGACGTACCTAGCTACTCACCCACCTACTGGCGATGGCAATTCGATTGCGCTTTTTGTATGACGTGCAAGGCCTTTTCACGGTCGCTGGTCTCCATGCTATGATTTTGCCATAATTCAATTAATTAATTTAACTGCGGTGCAAATTGGAAAATAATGGTAATCGTTGGCGTGTGCAATGTGCCATGTCCAATAGAGCAGTGTATTGAATAATAATTCGATTTATCTTCGCGCGTTCCCGATGTGATGACTGGGCAATGGGTATCCGGAATAGAAATCTTGTTATGCTCGTTCCGCATATCTGCTCCTCTGAGTGGTTGATGAAATGGCGGCATTTCGGCACAAAGCAATATACGGGCACGGACGATCGCCCGCTTACTGCCGAGGTTCGTTCATAAATTCGTCAAAAATACGTTTGACAAATTTTTGCCGACTCACAGCACTGCCGTCTGTATAGGTAGCCATATCGGTTGTGTCTCAAGGAAGTCGTAAATTTCCAGAGGTAGAGAAACCAAAAAACACAGAGAAGGATGACTGATGACTGCCAGGGAAAAGGATCAACTTGTCCATGGAAAGGAGACGAGTGTAGGTCAGGTAGGTAGGGTTGACAGGCAATCTTTTGGCTGTGACTGTGTGTGGATCTGTGTGTGACGGTGACCCCATCGCGCCTTGAGAAGCAAATCTAGGAATCTACTTCATCGTGGAGCAGCGATCTGAAATGTGCTCCGCAGTACATCGAAGACTTACAAATAAAACGTGTAACCACCGCCTGCGAAGCTGAGGCATTGCTGCACGACCAATGTCCATGTGTATGCCAATGTCACCGTCAGCACCGTCAGCGCAACGACAACAACTGTACTCTTGTAACCGCAGAAGATTTTCTCCCAAAAACAATACCGCAAACGAAAAAATAAAAGGATACCAACCAACACGGCTAAGGACCGTGAAGTGCAGTAAACTACTTTAAGCGAGAGAGCACACACAACAACTGGTAGCTGCCAGGTTTAAGTTTTGCATTTGGCGTCCCCCGCCCGAATCCATGCCAAACAGAGCGTGTCCTCAAAACCGAGAACAGTAACAGAAAACTATACAAAAACACAAATAACAGCGTAAAACAAAGAAGAAATGAGCAAGCAAGTGGAGGATTGCTTCAGCCGTCGTATAGGGTACCCCAGAGGTCCCTTTAAAGGTTTTTTTTTTTTGTTCACAAAACTTTTTGCATTCTCATATTTTTTTTCTTCAATTCGCGTAGGCAGTGTTGTTAGTCCTTTGGAGGAATAAGAAATTCCTTGCGAGCACTTCACGGCGAGGCGGCATCCTTTTAGTGCGCGAGACACATGTCACCGACCGACGGATTGTGGTGTATAGTATATAGTCGCGAGGGACGATTCTGGTAGTTGACCTTTTTCGTTTTTAATTACATGCAAATTATTTTGCGCGGTCTTACAATTAGTTTCGCTCTCGAAATGAAATTAATTAAACATTTGGATAGTCTTTGGCTTTACGACAGTGCGTATATAGTGCGTATATATAGGTAGATGAACTGTTGCCCAGTTGGACGGGGGCCTCCTACAATATGACAAACCAATCGAGGTTGCTAGAGAAGCATGTTCATTGAGGATCAGAACTGTAGTGCCATAAAAAGTGCAGTGGTAGGGCTGTCGGAGATTTGTTAAACTCAATAGGGAAATAAAATGCATTATGGTTTTTGTTTTTTTGCCGCTTGAAAACAAAAATTGACACCCTGTACGGTGTGTATTCGATTTTGTTTGCTTGAAGGTAAGTAACCTTCGTTTTACGGTGTAACTGCAGCAATGTATCATTGCACCTGTGTTAAATTCTATCTTACAGCACTTAGGGACTATACACACAATAACGAAAATGTGCGGCAGCGACTCAGCAACTACTTGTACTGAAATCTTAATTGGTATCAAAAGTTAAAGAGATGGGAGATCAGTAGTCAAAGTCCGATTAGGCTTTTTGAAATCGTTATTCTACAAGATGGGCCAAAAGAAATCACCCTATTGGAAGGTGCTCTTATTTTTGCAAATGGCCGCCGTTGTCAAATCTGTTTTGACATTTGTGGACTAGACAGATGTAGAATACAAGTGAACAAGCCATGGAGCGATACACTCCCCAAGAACGCGTAATAATCGTGTCTATTTTTTTGCGTAACAATTCGTCTGTAGTGTTGGCGCAGCGCGAATTCCTTCCCCGATTCCACGGCCGTCCGACACGGCCGTTTGGCCACCAACCTTGAAGAGTATGGGACCACACGAGACGTTGCCAAGAGTGGCCGGCCCCGGAGCGCTTGTTGTGCCGAGCATATCGCCGCTGTTGACGAGGCCATTTTTTTTCAAAAACGCCGCTGGCCAAACGACAACAGTGGACGGCGCACGCTATAGGGCCATGTTAACCGAGTTTTTTCTGCCGCAATTGGACGAATTAGGACTGGAGGATATGTGGTTCCAACAGCACGGAGCTATGGTACACACTGCGCGAGCCACAACCGATATTCTGAAGGCGGCGTTCCCGGGTCGCCTCATCCCTCGTTTTGGCGATTTGCACTGGTCGGCAAGATCGCCGGATTTAACCGTTCCATACTATTTTTGTGGGGTTTTTTTTGTCCCGTGTTTACGTGGACAAGCCCGAGACCCTAGAAGCCCTTAAGGATAACATTCGACACGAGTGCGAGAATCTGTCGCCCGAAGGTACGAGCATTAAACAAATACTTGTAGATTTTGCGAATCTATAGCAAAATCTTCAGAGCACCGTATTGAAGAACTTATGACTCGTTTATGTGGAAGTTAGTGTTCAGCGTTGAGTCCCTACCCTTACCGCAGCATAAATCACCTTCGTCCGCATCTTCGTCTCATCTTCACATTCCAATTTTCGTCTTCAATTGTTGGAGCTTATTTTTCTTTTAGATTCCATTGCCATTATTAATATGTTTTTAATCTTTCTATGTCAGTTTTAAATTTTTCCTTTTTTTTTACTCGGGAAAGCCCAACCTCTGACGTTTCTACAGCTCCCTGAAATACTTACAGATATAGGTTTCACTTATGTTTTCCTAAATTATAGTTCTCGAGAAATATGTATTAAAATATCAGTCTTTATAGCCTTAGCTAAACTTCTTTCAGTTTTTTGGAAAATGTTTCTATTTTGCAGACAAATAAATCCCGTGTATTGGTAATTTAACGAAGGCGTAGAAATATCTGTATATTCTTCGATGTCCGCTGAGCGTAAAGATGCCACAGGCGGACTTATCGGAATTAGTACTTCCAACAACGACCATAAATTAAATAAAATATATACAAAAAGACAGGAATTAATCAACTCAAGTAAGATTTCATGTAAAACCGGTAGGGTCTCATCGAAGCATGCGTTTTAATGGGTTCTGTTGCTGCCATAATTTTTTCATCCAAAATGACTTGATGGCATTTTTTTTTTCTAAATATCAAACTATTTTCATGTGGTCCATCGTTTCCTAAGTATTTTACACGCATTTGCTAAAATCAACTGCATTTGGGTTAAAGTTTTAAGTGATGCATTTTCTAAAGACTTCCGCACAATTTGTGACCGATTATCAAGAAACTGTTTAGGTACCTAAGTACTTTGCAGGAGCTTATAGGGAGTGAGTAAAAAAAAGTTGGTCCTTGGTGCAGAACTCGCTTAAAGCCATCAATTGAGGAGATTTATGTCTATGAAGCAGTAACAGAATTAATTGTTTAATTTGATTCTTTGAAGCCACATTTGGAATCAAGTTCAGGACCTCACTTTTATCACAAATCAAAAAAATCCTTAACAATTTGAGACCTAAAATATTTCACCTTTCGATAGAAATAAGTTCTTCGACTTCTCAAACAGAAATTTGTTTTGTTTGGCAAATTAAGCAAAATTCGAAAACTTTAAAAGTTTTAACAATTCAGCTACATACAATATCCCCAAGGGAGGTTCAAACCCGACTGGAACTTAACAATTTACAACTGAAACAGTGCAACAAAAATACTTATCCTCCGCTGAAGCGTTGGAATCAACTTATTTGAGTGCAGGTGTGGGTATACAATACCAATTTTACAATTCATACCGCCAGCCGCGTACCACTTCATATGGGACAAACTGAAATTGCTATTATTAAATCCGCCGATTAATCGATTATTCCCGAAAGTACACTCACGGAATTGACATTTTCATTGCGATATCACCATAAAACAGTTTACCAGGCTATAACATGTTATTCGCACACTCTCCGCATGATGCTGACGCGTATGTTTTTTTTTTCTCCGGGGTAATCTCTGAGCCAGTGTTTACATAGCGAGTAATATGCCTTCCAATGGATAAACAAAACTTACGTAGGCATGTATATCCATCCCAAGCAGGCCAATTAAAATTATGGTTATTGCCTATTTAATTACGTCTTAAATAGGTCCACAGCTAAAGATAAAACATCTCGCTTCGATAGTGCCAACTCATAAAAAACCTCATAGCACAAGAATGGCATCTGATCAGCAGTCGACAACCACAATCTACATAAAATTCCAAACTTCAATCACGCAGCAATAAACTCGATAGGATTCAGCATTTTCTAATTTGTATTTATCTGGATGTTTTGTTCTAACGATGTCCTCCAATAAGTTATAGCGGAACCCATAAGAAAGTCGATAAAAGCTGGTGGAAATTGACTACCTTCGTTATCGGAGCTGGGTGACAAAAGCCAACACCACTTTAAAGATACGAGCCGCTCCATGGAATTTATTTCTTTTTTATTCACAACAAAACCTCTTTGTCTTTACTGCCAGAGCGACACAATTAATTCCCCCCCAAACGGAATGGGATAATAAATTTTAAAACGATCGACCACTCAATAAAATAAAAATACAAAAAGCTACAAGCCTTCTTCTCGTCGACGGCTAATTATGACATAAACCTGAACTACGGCAACTTGGTAAACTTCCTAGAAAAAGAATCGCCTCGTGTATACTACGCTATTCACCAGCTGCCTGCCTGATAGCAGTGATCTCGATCTCGCCCTGGACCAACCCACACGATCGCCATTCAGTTCAAACGCATATGCAAAGAAGATTCGAATAAATATTGGCGAATGACAATCATTAAGTAATTTGATATCGGATTTTATGCGCGATTTTCCATTCCACTGTATACATATGCTGGCCGATCGATTTGAGGATCACTTGGTCGACGTAATTTCTTATTCCACGCCCAGGTGCCTCCACCACCACCACACGATGACACACAATCATTAAAAATTTGTCGTTGGCGTTACACCGCCACAATGGCAATGATGGTGATGATCGGTGAAAATAAAATCCAAAACAAAGAAGACAAGAAGTACAACCGCACAACAAAACCAAAACTCCAGCTCTACTAACGCAACGCGGATACCCGGTTTGTATGATGACCATTGCGAGCATTCACTTCGGCAAGCACCACCAGATTTCAGATTATGTGTATCTTTTGCTGGTCATTCGCTCAAATCTGATATATATAAATAAAAAAAAAAAAAATATAATAAAAAAATTGTTTGGACCAAACGAAAAAAAAACCAACCTCTAAGATCGAGGACCCCATCCTTTGACGTTACTCTTTTATCTCTTTTTTATCCGATACCTAAGACTCTTCATTATTTGTCTTCGCTTTCTCAGTTGATTTTTGTTTATCTTTTCGTTGCTTTTGTTCTCGTTTTTGATATCAACAGAAATTAATAAGATGCGACGGTATTCATGATTTGCCTCCCTTCAGGTTCGGGAATATCCATATGAAAGGGGCCAAAAATAAAGTCAGTATATGGCAGCGTGCGGCGGCAGCGCATTGTATTTTACCTGCCGAAGCCAAAACGAATCACTGGTCATTGAAAAAGTGACAGCGGCCCAGTTACATTTATAGTGACAGTGTCTTCTGGTCGTTTTTTTTTTTTTTTCCTTCTCGAGCTCTGTTGTGACAGGCAGAATTTTTCGGTGGATACTTAATGAAGTGGAAATAGACTTAAGAATAGAACGAACGATTGAAAAAAAGGAAGACCTTTCATGCTAAGCTTATACCTTATTTTGACATTGCAGTCAGAATCAATCACGTTCTTAATTTGATATCCATACGAGTACAAGGAGTATCGCCTGTTTATTTATCGTTTTCTCTCTTTTCATTGCAGCTTCTGGTCGGCAGTGGTGGCGGTGTTGGCGGCGGTGGACAGTCAACGACAGCAGCCTCCAGTGCCCAATCGCCGATATCAGGTGCAAATGCACCGTCACTGAGCCCATCTGGTGGTTCGGGCACCGGTGTGCCGGCCGGTGCTCTGAGTCCTGGCGGAATTTCGCAAACATCAAACGCAGCACCTGGCACTGGTACCTGCTGTGAGAATGGACGACCAATTATGACAGATCCTGTATCAGGACAAACGGTGTGTTCGTGCCAATACGATTCCGCGCGATTGGCATTATCTAGCTATTCGAGGATACAAACAGCCGGCGTAGGCGTCTATGGGACACCGTATCCATCAACTGACCAGAATCCCTACCCCAGCATTGGTGTGGACAGTTCAGCGTTCTATTCGCCACTTGTAAGTATGATTATCAATATTTGAGTTTAGCAATTCTACTATTTTGTTAAACTGACTTACAAAGGGATTACTTTTGTACAGCCCTGTTAAAAAGACCTATACAAATAGGTATAGGAATATCTCTTATGGGCTTACCTACATTAAAGCCACTGTAGTGACCTACTAGAGGGGATCGCACACCGGCTAAGTGCCAATTGATACTTAAATACGTTTTGTTTATAGTAAATTGTGCGTGATTAGTTTTTAAAAACTTGATAGCAACTGCAATACTCGCCAGCGCACACGTAATTGTGCTGGGCATTAGCGTGGGATTATTAGGGCACTTTTTTGGTAAAACATAAAATATAAAAAGCCTAAAATTTCTATTCTGCTTTATTATTTATTATCTGTTTCTTATTTGTTTATTAAAAGATGGGCGCAATCGAGCTTTTGAGCACATTTTCTGTTAATGTTGTCACATCTACCTCTTAGATCTCATTGTTTAACAAGTTTATTGGCATATTTGCTGTTCTAAACGCACGCTTTGGTTGAAATGTGCGTTAAGCAATCTTCAAGCTTTCCTTACTGTTGTGAAAATGTGCAAATAATGCTTTCCCATGATATCTTTAGTATATATTCATTTCTTCCTACCAAAATGTCTACATCTTCCAACGCATTGCTCAAACGTTTTTCCTTTCTTGTATTTTCCGTAGCGCACACTCAGATATGTTTTATGAATTTGCTTTGCTCAACCTTCGGAACATTGAGTGACAATGCGAGTATGACATTGCTCTGACACCGGATGAGCTGTTTACTACATTTATCGGATTATATTCATGTCCACTATCTGTTTTTTTATGAGGATTCGAACACCCTGATTGGGTACATTAATTCGTGTTGCTTCGCACGAAATGAGTAGCACTCTATCCGTCCAATTGATAACTGCACGAAATAGAGTCTATAAGAGCTACCATATGCGCACATTATGTGTGCGGAAAAAACTACGACATATAAAGGTGTGCGCATAACTAATTTCTTGGTCAAATTTTCTAATGAATCACGTTTATCGATAACACAAATGATCAAGTATATTTCATAGGTTAAATACAGTTTTAATGAGCTGAACCTAAGCGCACACTTTGATATGGCTCATAATCGGGTATTGGTTGGCCCGGAGTTAGAAGCATTACATTTCTCTAGCTAAGAAGTACACGTTGGTCAGCCTATAACAGCTGCGAAATGTGCGCGTTATGTGTGCGGAACCAATTATTTCTAATGAAGGTGTGCGCATAACTAATTTCTTCATCGAATTTGGTAGCCAATCATGATCACAGCGGCTATGTGAATGAGAGTTTTCATTTTAGTCTTAGACGAAATCAATCCCGCTTTGTAGATACATGCGAAACGAACTTAACCGCTTCATCAAGCCGGCTTCTGGATTTTAGTTTGCGTCGGAATGCTGCCCATCAACACCGTCAACGACAACTACACAACACTGGCGATGTAAACACGTATTAAAAGTCTAAATTGCCATGTTAAATAATTAGATACGTATCTGTACTTATTATTTCCATCAACCGCGCGCTCACCGCCCCTACTTGATAGTGTGTGTGTGAGCATTTATTTTTTTTCTACAAAGGTAAGTATTAACCAAGCCACTTTAGCACTGTCTAGCTTTTCCGTTGCTTTTTTTAATGAATACGTTTTTATTTTGCTTTTGCTCGAGTTGCATTTCGCCAGCGAATCTATTATTTATATGCATGTGTGCTAACGTGAAGCGTGTGGCGTGCATCACTGCATCGATGAGTGCCGCCTCTGCCCCCTCTCCGCTGCTTGATAACCCCCTAAAGGGCACTTGCAAACGGCACTGATGCCGGGAATCTTATGCGTGTTATTAATTTCATATCGCCTGCCTGCCACAACGACGACAACGGCAACGACGACGACAACAACTGCTGTAGCAATGCCAAACGAGCGCAAGACCAAGCAGTGAATGAAAGAACCCGTCACACAAAGCTGACTGTAAGAGTGTCGACAAATTATTAATTATCCTACGTCGTGGTGACACATGTAGACATTGATTCGTAATCGGATCAAATCGTTTCATTTAGCATTGATTTGTGTTACCCATCAGCCATCACATAGGGTATGGTAGTTTCGATTTAAATTACACGTATGCGCATGTATACGAGATGAGCGATGAATGGGGGAACACTTCATGGTATACCATGCAAATAGAAGGCTTTAGGCAGCCTTCAATCATCTCTACCTTATTTCTGCTAGCCTAAACTAGAAGTAAGCGAAGATGTCAACTATATAATAGTCCTGCAGGGTGAGTGACGTCGGTCAGTGTGTTGGGTGGATATACTTTTGGGTTGGCTACCATCAGGGTACTTAAAATGGAGACTCTTATAACAATGGCAGTGCCAGACCGTATCAGTATTTGAATTTGCCATAAGATAGTTGCATGTCTTTGGTTTTGCCCCTTAGAAACACAAGGTCTTTGAACTTGCCATATCAACGGTATAACCATGTCCATGAACATGACAACAGACCTTAACATAACAAAGCACTACTAAATGAAAAGACATTTAGCTATCATGGTGTCACAACTTATTTAGCTTCGGAATATAAGTAAGACATCCCTGCCACTTAAAGTAATACAACGAGATTCGACAAAAGTAAACAAACAATTTGACAACTTCACGACAAAAGTAGACAAACAATTTGACAACTTCATTTTTATTCTCCTACAGCTCGGCTGTTTTGAGAATTCTTCTCAGCCATACTTCCGCGAAAGGTATAGCCCAACGCAAAATATCCTTAAGATGTACCTAGTGTTTATCTTCCTGGGTGTTGAACCGAGGACACCTCACTCGGCAGTCTAGCTGACTCACCACTGACCTTGATTGGGGAATAACAACGTTTGTAGAGAAGTCCAGCATCCTATTTGCACAAAAAAAGTTCTGCGTCCTTATAACACACAGTAGCCTTTGCCAACTTTTAAATATCTATCAAAATCACGTCCATAGCACATGTTGGTGAAGTTCGTACAGTGTCTGAACATGCCAATGCTGACCGTTGTTAACGCTTTATGCTTCGGCCAAGCAGTAAGCGAAGAGCGACGACGCTCTAAAAAGTTAAAACATATCAAATCGTATGGTGGTGGCCACGTAAGCTCTGAGCAATCAGAGATCTTGTTATAAGCAGAGGGACGACGTCCAATTGCTCTGTGGCTCGTTGCTCATTTTTATTAATTTTAGTGGTTTTTGGCCACCATACCACAGAATCGTTACCTAGCTGACGACATCTCTTCTATACGCCCATATCGGCCTTCCATCTCTTCTCTTGAGTACGCCTGCTGATATACAATTCCTACATCTGCCAATACCTCGTTTGCTTGTTCCCAAATATCAGCCATACGTCTTTTCGATGAATAAGGAGTTGGACTTGAGGCTATTTTTTGAAGCAACTTCACTAAAATAGACGGGAGAGTAAAAAGTAGTAGCCTTTACCTTTGGGCTCTTGTACAAAAGACTGGTTGCACTGAGTTCCAAGCAGGGTTTTAACCTCAAGAGCTATTAGAAGCACAGAAAAATATCCGACTTACAGTGGAACTCTTCCCAAGCAGTTGGTACTTTAACTTTGCGCCTGTAAGCAGACCTATTCCTATACACTTTCAGAACATACTTGCCTATTTAACTTCCCCATTTGTTCGTTAGGTTGTAGCATGACTTTCCTCATAAAGATGTCAACGTTTTACTATTTTTTTAAAACGTATTTCCCGTCGTGCTCGGCCTTTCAAACTCTCTTTGGAGATTTATTGTTTGCGACACGTTTCCATATAGCTCAAGTGAGGGCAAGACTAAAAATCCATACCTTAGCTGTCATGGTCTTACTAGAAATCGCCTCTCAAGCTTCTACTGGAGATACAGGAATTGGGTTTCAAGTCACGAACTTGAACTCGAGTCTGACCCCCAAAATTGTTTTTCGGTAGCACAGCGCGTTTCAATGGTGAATCGATTTCATGCACCATAAGATGACCCCAAAGCCGTAGGCTACCCTACAAAAGAGCTACGCCGTATCTGCGTCTGTCTCACTCATTTGATCTTCAGCACAATGATATGAGGAAAACAAATGCAAAATGAAAACAGAAGAAAAGAAGAGCCATAGCCATGGACCTGTCTCGAACGGATGATCAAATATTAGGTTACACTTATTGTTAGTTATGTATAGGTTGCAACGGCCGCAGGGGAAGTTCTAAATTCTTGCAGCACTAGTAATGCCTATGTTTTACCTCGTGTTAACAAGAGAGATACTTACCCAATACATTCCATTTTTTCATTTGCTGCTACTGCTGCTCTGCACTTGTTTTGCATTTGTTTTCGTTTCGACTATAGGTTTTTGCTTGGTTACACTACACGCACACTGGGGCAGGCGCATTAGGTTTCCACCTTTTGTTAAGTATCTGAATGCTTGCACCTCAATTTGATGGAGGGATGAATTGTCTTTGATATCGAATATAGTTACACGTAGGTATCCGTATATGTGTATCGGGGAAAAAATCGAAGCGGGGACAGATCAGATACGGATGGCCTGCTCCTAATGCGCTTGCAACTTTAATTTGCTTGTTCGACAGAGAGGCAGAGAGCTTCGTATCATTCCAACACGAAAAGAGGTTAACAAATGTAGATACTAGATAGCTACATGTCGTAACAATTAAAATGGCGTTCAACATACACAGTTATAGCCCCCAGCAAGGACACATTTCGGAACGACGAGTGTACACACGTAAACGTTGAAGAACACACTTTATAGCTTAGCTGGGCTGGTGCGGTGGCAGGGTGGATTCAGCTGCTGGTAGTGGGTGCTTAAACTAGTTACAAGTGCATTAAATATATCTTAAGCCAAGTTGGGGGGGAGTGTGCATAGTATACAGGGCTCGTTCGTGGTGGACTCTAAATCCGAATGGGGTTTATTCTGCAAACATCTGCCCTGCTGCTGCTGTGCTCCTCGTGTGCACCACAAGGATTAAGCATGCAGCTTAAGTGTGGATTTATGCTAATAATAAACACTCCGCAAGTGCATAAGTGTGTGCAGAGGTACCGTGTGCCACACATGTAGTTGGCTATAATGGTGACCGGAATGTGTATAGTGTTGTTTTATTTTCTTCTGTTTTTTACTCTTTTAGTGTCAACTTTCACCGCACAATGTTATTCAGAAACTAGGAGGAGTTTTTGCTTAGAACAGCTATGAAGTTTGCCGGCGGATTAAGGAATAGGGGTGATGTCCTTCCACCCAGTCGCGAAATCTTCGATGCCCTCTTCTAGTTATATCGGCATGCGTGCATTCATTGTCCTTTGGGCCGTATCAAAGGTGTTTATTGCAGCGCACGATATACAACAATGTACAGCCGACCATTCGTCAATTATTATTAATTACCATCTCTTCAGTCTCGCGGATGGGACGCAAAACAGAGTAACAAGACAGCAGCTGCCATCAGCGCAGTGCAGTGCGCTGCAACAGCCAAACATGACCTTTCCGTGAGAGGTGTGACTAATCACCCGTTTTTACATCACATTAACTTTGCGGTGTGTGGCGGCGCACAGGGTGTGCACCGTATACTGATGGGGAGAGAGTGCAATTATTTTAATGTTTAATAATTTGCATAAAATTCTAATTAAGGCCCGGCGCATACACTGTTCAGTACCTACAACACTGTCCGACACACATCCATGTCCATGATGATGGATATCAATTTCGCAAAAAGCGAAAGGAGTCCACTCAGGCCGTGCTACTGGTGCGCCTACTCTCAATTTTGTGCCGTACCAACTGTTCAATGAACAGATAGATAACAACAATGGATTGTTGAGTGGATTAGGATCGAATGACGTGTTGTTGACAAAATGAGCGCCGAAGAAAAAAAGCTTGAACATGAACATACCTACCATGCCAATACGCTGATCCCATACTATACATAAGTGCATATAGGAAAGGGAACTGATGAAACAACACAATGATCCTAGAAGGCAATGAACGGATGAATATGCATTAAGCATGACTTAGCTGCGGCAAGCAATGTGTCGATGAAGAAATCATATATATGGCCAAGAAATGCAGCATTGAATTCCGTTTCGGTGATAATTGAACAAAACTATTGCATAGTTTGAAACCGAGGGAGCAGGTGATAAGCCAAGCGTGAGACGCTTGCAGAATAATATTTCCCTTTGCCAGGTGCTGCTGCTGATGCTGACTGCTGGCAACGGCAATCGCAATTGGAAGGTATTCCCCGTGAACATACGTTTTTTTTACAAGAACGGTTGTAAAGTGGATTCTTCAATAATAAAGAATCTCGGTTGTGAAGTTGTGCTAATATAAATGAATTGGCGGAAATATTATGAGTCCTTTTGAGCATGATAAATTACGCTGCACCAAGGTAGATCATGATTCTGTATCCACTTGTTGATAACCGTCCTTTACGATATATTTTCAAATACATCCACATTGTTCTTAAAGAAAGGAGTTCAGTACTTAGTTCTGACTTTGTTTAGTGTGTGTGGTGATCCGTAAACCCCTCTATAAATGCTTTAATTTTTTAAATTTTTGAGTCCTCCTCATACTTTTTCAGGAATTTCAGTCATGCTTTCGTCTTGCCATGCCCAGTTGCCAGTTAGTCGAGTTTTACTTAGATCGAAACTTTAAATTTATAGTTCCAAGTTGAATTTCTATATATCTTGCCAATTTAAAAATTCAAAAAATCTAGACATCACTTCCCTGCCTACGCACTTAGACATAGGAACTTTAAATTGGGGATTGATTTGTCTACTCGAAAAGTTGGATTTTTTAAAAGTGCGTTCTCTAATACGTTTGGGAAAATAATTTAATTTAATACAACTATCACAGCCCAGCCTCAGCCTTGAAATTCGTCTTCCAAGTGTTGAAAATAAGGGGAGTGGGTCGAAATTCTTTATTCTCACATAAGAATTCAGCTTTACGAAATTCTGTTTTTTTTTTTACGAAAAGAGCGCGTCTTTGAAAATATTCCAAACCCTTTTTTATTGTATGCAGAATTTTTTAAAGCTGAACTTTGAAAAGCCAAATTTTGTAAAAAGAAAATAGGGTCTGAGTATTTTTTACTGGTCCTAGTTCATTCAACTTGCCACTTCATTCATAAATCTAAATTAATAGGAAAAAGTTTGAAAAAGTTTATAACTAAAACCAGACCTCGAAAATATTTCTCAACCTTTTGCGAGGCTTTTGAAATACTCTCAGCTGTTAAGATTTTTAAATGTGATCACTTTGTATCGATTTACTTTTTCGATCTTGTTCGGAGAGAAATCTGTATTTTATGTTTAGGTATCGGTCAATCAGCGTTGCCAGACGGTTAAAATAGTCCCCCCTCGACAACTCTGAAAAACCCGTAGTTATAGCTTTTTTTCTAAAAAAAAAAACGATCGTTTTCAGTGAGAAAAAAAAATTAGTTGAACACAATCCAAAAAAAACAACTCAGATTTGCCCCTTCGGTAAAAAAAAGCATAGATCTGGGGGGAAAACCCCCAAACTGGCAACGCTGCGGTCAATCACTAAGACATTTCGATGAGAGAATGAAAATAAATCACATTTGGACATTTACGATATTTATTGTCAAAAATGAGAAGCATTTAAAAGAAAATGGAAGGAATAAGTAGTTCTCGAAATAACTTTTTTTCAACACCGACTTTTATATTTAAATGCCGAAAGGAACAGCGCAATTTCCCTTGAGAGTTTACTTTTATTTTTATTTAAACTGATTCCTAGATATTAAGACAATTTTCTTAAATTGTATTATCCTATGACAGCAAAGGTATAAAAAATGTTATAGTGAATATAATATTAAACAAAACTGACAGTGTATTTCAATGTATTGCGAATTTTTGATTTTTTTTTGTTGATCACTTCTATTTATTTTTCATCGGAAAAAGTCAATATAGGAATGAAATATTCAAAATTACAAAACAGCTATCAAAAACCGACAGCTTTAATATTACCTACATAAATATATCTCGGTGCAAGACCTAAATTTCAGTGACAAATGTCATATGTCAGTGAGAAATCAAACGAAAATAAAGGTTAAAAGTTATTTTCGAGCTCTACGTTCTTCTTCCCCGAGTATATGAGTATATTGAGTTGTCACTCACATTTCCACCCCATACAGTGCCTCAGCTAACATAAATTTAAAACAGATCTTATTTAATGAAATGTAAAAATAACTCTGCTTTAGGCGTTTTTCTGCTCTGAACCGAGCTCGAGCATTATGAGCGCACTCTAAACCGAGCGTACTCAGATCGTTCTGATGTAATTGCTACTTGAGCACATAGCTGTCATATGTATATGTATAAATTCAATATCTATTTTTTAATTATTTTTTTTTTATTTAATTGGTTAACCTTCAGTTCCAGAACAACAAGGATCGTCCGCCATTTCAATTATTTGGTTAATCCTGTTTTTTTTTGTCTGTCAAATGTGACTGTTAGTGTGTAATCAGCTTTTTACTCAGCTTGCTCAGTCAATTTATTCTGAGGTAGAGCGCGCTCTGCTCATGCTCTGAACGAAAAACACAAATTCTGAGCTCTGATGTGTCTGAGCTAAAAAAGGAACACGAACTTTTTGTATAACAGTTCAGGTACTGCTCTAAACTAAAAAAGAAAAACGCCTTTTGTGGGGTTGTTACCGGACCTAAAATGTGAGTTCCTGTTCACTCTTTGTGTGATGGTTGGCGAATTTGAAATGTCAGTTCATGTTTAGGTACTCTTTCATAAAGGAAGATGCCGAGATATCTAACCTTAATGGAATAGCTTCGTTCTAAAATTCTAAAAATTGCCATCACTTAATTTCAATAATTTGACGGTCATCGTTGCGATGACATTTCTGTGCTCATTTTCCGATTGAACTGACAATTTGTCCAAAAGTAAGCATTGTCATGCGTACGTCGTTTTTCAAAACTGTTGTACATAGTCATTATTTATATCGTGAGTTCTACTCAAAAACTAGCAAGAGAATGTATTTTTGTGTATTTTGTCTTCCGCAACACCCTTCACCAAAGTACCGTGCAGATAGGCTGACACACCCCGCAGAACTGAGACTGATCTCCACGTGACTTAACCCATACTTTTGGCCAGCATCGATTGGCACAGCAATTAGCTTGGAAAATCACTTAATCAAATGCAAAACAAAAAAACATTTGATTTCAATTTCATATGCCCCTTTTATGTGAGTGGCCGTGTCGTGCTAAATGAATCCATTAGTGTGAAACTAAAATAAAACAAAACAAGAAAATTAATTCTATGTAATCCGCACATTTTCAACTTCAACATGAACGCAGGTGAACAGGTGTGTTAAGTTGTTGATGGAACTTTAAGCAAATTTCTCCGCTGATATTGGTGCGCGTATTGCGCGTTTCCACAGTATCACTACGAGTGGAGCGTTCTGGTTAATTTATTTACAGTTTTCCATTTTTACGATGAAAAGTTAATTAGAGAAGTTCACATTGCATGTGAGCTGGGCTGAGCTGCTGCTGCTCCTGCCGTTGCATAGTACCATTGCCACTTATGGTGCCGCAACAAGGTCCCGCCAGTGTGTGCAGTATACTCGGTCGTCATCACGCACTTATATGTAGTGGTTCATATAATTATGATGTCGATGAGAGTGTGTATGCACATTTATGTTTGCATACTTATATTCCGCAGCCCAAACAACATTTGTTCACCCTGCATGTATACGCATAAAGTGAAGTCGAAATTGCAGTAGTTGCATCCGATACAATTGTGAAACTCGCTTGAGTAAATTGAATGCGCCAAGCCTCTACGGAGTGGTGCGTGTAATGCGTCAAAAAAAGAGGGAAAAAACTGAAAACAAACTCATTGTATGTTGTGATTCGCCATAATTAAATGAGTTAATTGTTTAGCTGGGTAAAGTTGCTTCAATTAGCGTGATATTCACTCCCCCTTGCGGACCAATAAAATGTTGAGAAAAAAAAAAACGAAAAATTTGCACTTTTTATGCATCTGTGTTACACTCAGACGCATTTTTATGCGCACTCAGCGTTAATGCAGCGTAAAATTCGATATGGACATTTTCCACTCAACAACCGTGACCGTGAGTGCGTTTTGCACTTGCTTAGCTTGGGATGGCGCTACATTCCCGGCCGGATCTCGACTAAAATATAGTTCTAGTTCGTTCTTTAGTTGGCTGTTTCGTATGCCAATGTAGAAATTGTGACGAAACTACTGAGCGCTTTAGAAAAATCTCCCTCTGACATATTTCAGTCCTTTCCCACACACTTTCGGCGTTTTTCTTTTTTAGTTCAGAGCACAACCTGAACTGTTTTATAAAAAGTTCGTGTTTCTTTTTTAGCTCAGATACATAAGAGCTCAGAATTTGTGTTTCTTTTTTCACCCAGAGCATAATCAGAGCGAATTACGTTCTTTTATATGAAAACACCTTTACAAATTTTCTTTTAATATATTTTTTCAATAACAAAATATATTTTCTTTTCAATAACAAAATCAATGTCTTTTTTCCCTCAATTATAAATTTATATCTTCCGAAATACGTTCTTCACTGGTCCAGTGTTACTTCCAACTGACTGCAACTCTCCCGAAAACTCTACAGCAGTGACAATCCGCACACCGTACACTCAAGGCCAAACCGATGCGTTGCTTCATATCCAAGATAAGGTGATTTCGGTATTGGATGTTTTGGTCAAGCACATACAGTATTCTGCCAGTGGATCATTTGTGGTGGCCTTGGAATTGATATCAGTTACATCAGTATCATGGGTTTAGGGTTGCCATGTAACTAGCGCACTCTATGAGCTCAGAATAAATTTACTGAGCAGGCTGAGTATAAAGCCGATTACACACTTCCAGGCACATTTGACAGAAAAAAAACAGGATAAGCAAAATAATTGATATGGCGGACGAACCTTGTTGCTCTGGAACTGAAGGTTAACCAATTTAATAAACAACAACTAATAAATAAACAATTTATGCATATTCTTTATTACAAATGACAGCTATGTGCTCAAGTGTGTTTCATAATTACCCCAGAACGATCTGAGTACGCTCAGTTCAGAGAGCGCTCATAATGCTCGAGCTCGGTTCAGAGCTCAGCTCCGAACTAAAAAAGAAAACCGCCTTTTGTTCTCACATATAGTCCGTAAATCGGGATTCGATGGCATTTTATTTCTTAAGACACGAAACAAATTTTTAAAAGATGCGTTTCGTTAAATTTCGTGCAACCAAATTTTCATTTGACTTTCTACTCTAGGTACCCTGTATCATACAGTGACGATCGAAAGATTGTATCCAATAAAAAACAAATAAAAATATCATGCGTTGGTTTTGTAAAAAAATAAATAATTAAAAAAGGCCAAGTAATCTACCATCTTGAAGGATCAATATACCCGATTATTGGCATTGAAGACAAATGATTGAGTCTTTCCAATACATCTTCTGCTGTTTGTCAATATTTCTTAACTTTACGAATTAAAACATGAAAGTGGTAAAACCGAATTAAATATGTGCAGTTATTTTATGGGCAATAATCGCTGAAGAGTTAAACATATTAACCATAAGTCTGTGCAGTATACAACCAGAGTAAGAAAATATATGGAACTTAAGGCTAAAAAGCAAGCACTCAACTGCGTCACTTATTCGAACATAAACGCTCCCAACTTCATTCGAGCGTATTTAAACACATTTTGGATAAACAGTGAGAAAAGTCACTTCCCATCCCATTTTAGTTTTAGTTAAAAAAATAGTAATAGTTAAAATACTCCCCATTCTATACAAAATGAATTTTATTTCCAGAGCAACCCTTATGCCTTGAAAGAAAGTGGCCCGGGCTCTGATATGAGTGCGTGGACATCAGCCGGACTGCAGCCCACAACTGGATATTATCCCTATGACCCCACTCTAGCTGCGTACGGGTAAGTTCCTACTTCCTATATCCATATACCATAAATATCCATAAATCTCTTTGCATCGATTCAATTCGATTGTCATAAATTATCCTCCTCTCGACGCGGCCGCATATACCAACAGCATATTACACGGCTATCATGACCATTCTAGGAATAAACGCAAACAAAAAAGAACAAAAAACTAAATATCCCACAACAGCTCGCCCATTACAACGCCGATTACGAAGCAGATATATCAGTCTCAGCTCGGAACTCAACGCGTTGGAATTCGTAAATCAAAGCGATTAAATAATTATTGCCATTATCAGTCGATGAGATTATTATATGGCATGGTGTTGAGTCCACTGGCAAAGGACAGCCAACAAAGCACTACCCATAATATGCAGCGAGGAAGTGTTCAATGGTGGCATGCATATATAGAAACAGATACCGACTGCTGTGACCCATATCCGATTAGAAAATTAAAATTATTTATTTATTGCGAGTACAATTAACCACACAAGCTGCTATAGCCATATAGTTTACCCGCAATTATCGAGTGATATTGAGATTTAATATTTTACTCCACCGTTTGACTTAGTGGCGGGGGTGAAACATGATGGCAATGCCATACTGTTTAGCGTTGCTTTACTCTTGCTATCGCTCGGCTGTGCATGCTTATCGCTTATAATGGGTAGCAATCGTAAATTACCCTTGTCCTTTGTGCACCCTCTTTGATGTTTCGTTTGGTTCGGGTGTGCACTTGACCCAAAACAGATTTGTTACACTTCGGTATGGAGCGGTAAGTTGCCAAGCAAATGGTAAATCATCATCATATACCTTGAAGCAATTTCATTGAATTCGTTTCATTCATTTGTAACCCGCACTAATTTGGGGTGACCCAAAGCAATTTACTGTTGATTTAAGCAAAGGTGAAAATATTCCGGGCTGTAGCCGGTAGCTCGTCTGCCTACAATTTTGTTCGACTTTCTTCTCAGAATATATGGAGATGATTCGATGAATCAGTGAACCAGTGATTAGTGTATGATGGACTAGTAAGCTAGGATCCTCATAATTAACTCCCGCTAAAGTATTATTTTGTCTCAACGTTTGTTTCTTACTGCTGTGAGCGAAACAGACGTTTGACAAAGGGCCAAAATATAAATATAAATGTCCTAGGAAAATATCTCAATTCAGACATTTCGCGTATATTGGTATGTCCTTTCAATTCGTCAAAGAAACGTTAACACAAAAGATTGTATGGTTCAATGTAAAGAGACTTCAATAATTTTTTCACTTCTTGGATTCTAAAGGGTGGGTCATCTAGTGGTTTCTTTTCAAATCATATGATATTTTGACACTGATAGCTGTTTCCCACTCGAAAACTTGACAGAAAGTCAGTATCGTACCTCCGCGGAACGAAATGAGTCGGCTTACGCTTGAACAACTTTGGGAATTATTGAAATCTTATTTCCAACGTGAGTGCTGTGTAGCCCAAGCAATGCGTTTTTTGAAAAGTTGAAAAATCATCTTTTCTGATGAGGCGCATTTTCATCTCGGCGGCTACGGCTCGGAAAACCCACACGTTATTGTCGAGAAGCCAATGCATCCGAAGAGAGTAACAAACAGTCACGGATTGTGGAGTAGTGGCATCATTGGATCATTTGCCTTAGAAAATCGCGCTTGGAACAACGTTTCAATCAACGGTGGGGTTACAGAGCCAATATTAAGCGACTTTTTTTTTACTAAAATTGAAGACATGGATTTGACCTCTGGTTCATGCAGGGTGGCGCGCCATGCCACACAGCCCAAGCCACAATCGATCTTTTGCGCATCAAATTTCCAAGTCGTGCTATCAGCCGTCTTGGCGATGTCAATTGGCTGCCTTGGAGCTGCGATTTGACCCCTTTAGATTTTTTTTTTTGTGGGGAACCGTGAAGGACCGATGTTATGCCAACAATCCGGTAACGATTCATGCACTTAAGGCCAATATTATCCTAGCAATCCATGGGCTGCAGCCCGAAACCATCAACAAGGTCTTGCAATATTTGAAAACTGCACTCGAAATAGAGAGTATAATACGTTCGTTTTCGAACAATTTTATTTTCGGGCCCTACCTTATTGGTCATTGTTGAAGTCACGCTACCTCATGGAGTGGGCAAATGCATTTCTAAGCCTACATCTGACCCTTGGACTTGGTGCAGTGCTCAGGAATATAACATTCTAACCATTCTAACCATTTTTGAGTTTTTATTTGGATCTAGGGTACTCCGACAATGCAAGCAATTTGAATTACCCTTAAAACCCACATTACCTGGTATTAATGCAAAGGTTACTTCATTGCATTAGGCCAGATCCTTGAGGAATTTGAAACAGTACCAACAAAATTTGGACCATATGGAATGCAATTTTAAAACCTATTTGACTGTTCGAAGTGATTCAGATGCGGGAAATGTTAGTTCGTCTTTCCAGTTGTAAGACTAGCCTAAGAAACTACAGCCTACAGCTATAACTTTCCATACCGTTGGTGCATCGGTTTCCATCTTAGAACCGTCGGTGAACCCAATGTGACTCTGGCGGTATTGCAAGCACAGTGATCCTCCGAATTGACGGTCAACTATGACTATCTTAAATTTTCCAATGAAATTTATTTTTTAGTATAGGTATCTATGGACCAATGGATCATCTGAAAATACTTGTAAGATTTTGAGATGTCCCTTTGGTTTGATCTTCGAGGTGCCTGAAAGCACTACGGCTATGCACACTGTCCCTGTTGCACCAATGCATGTGCCAGTTAAATTGGTTGTTTGACGAACTTTTTACTGTCGTTATACGTTGGTGTTTACCAGTCAAATATTAGCATATTTCACCAATTAGCATATAGCATATAGCAATATGCCAATTTCACCAATTGATAATTTTTGATTTTAAGCCTATTTTTTGCCATAGAGCCGCTTGCACGTACTCTGCATTGATTTGCTAAAGGCGTTCCAGGAATAAGTAAGATCAACATTCGACTTGCCATACCATCCGCATTAGACTTGCAGTTCGGTGTCACACTTTATTGGCTATTAACTGTTTCTAGGCCTCAGTTGAGGTTTGGATCTAATTATTTAAGGTTATAACTAGGGCATCTCTTGCTAAGCCCATGACTGTGTTATCAAGGCATAGGTTGGTCGTTTCTAATTTTTGAAAAGAAATTTATCATTACACCCTCATCTGCATAACCTATATACTATACCTACTCTGATTGTGCAAAATGGTCTTAAAGTTCATCTATATGTTTAATATCAAAAGTGGAAGAGAGAGTACACTGAAAATAAAACCCTGGTAAATTTGAAAAGAATGAGGATTGATTTGACAATTCTTTTTTGGCAATATACTTCCAAAAAAATGACAAAATTGACAATTTGACAAAATTTTAATAAATTTTATTTTGTCTTAAAACTTTAGTTGTGATAACAAAAAAAATTGTTATGGTAACAAAAATTGTTTATTTGTGCGTATGAAGTTTGCTTTTGATTTTGCGAAAAATGTATCAAATTGACCTTTATCTTTTTGTTAAATCAACAGCAAATATTGTTGGTGGGTATTACAGAAATAATCTGTCAGTACTACATTTGTCTTTTGGTGAATCTATAAGAATATTGCCGGGTATATAAAATTATTCTCTCAGTTCCATAATTTTAATTTGTGGATTCAACAAATAAATTGTAACGTAGATAGCATTTTTAATAAATGATACACAAAACAAACCAGGTTACATTAATAGAAAATATCTAAATATGCATATGTAAAATTAAAAACACTAAAAAAGGCTATTACTTTTAAGACATAACGATACCCAATGCCTTTATCTAAATTGAAAATAGAATTTTAGGAATTTGTATGCACATTAACAAATTACTTTATTACTAATAAATGGCGCATTGCATTGAAATGATTACCCTGTTTAAATTGTAATTGTATTTTTTTCAATTCCAAATTTGTTTTATTAATTCAACAAAAGGTATGTCAAATCTGCAAACAAAAGTTTTCATTTCAACAGAATGTTTGTAGTATTTATAATCTGTATTTTGTTTGGCTAACAATAATAAGTTTTATCGAGTTCACAAAAGTGATTTTTGGTTCTGTTTTAATGGATATAACACACACTTTGTTAATTCAACAATAAAATTGATCAATTGATAGTTTCATTTATCATAACAACAATTTCTTTTCATTTTAACAAAAGTATTTTTTTTTTTAAATTTTACAATTGAATTTTGTCAACATTACCTGGTATTATATTTTCAGTATACTCCTGCCCAGTGATGCCAGATTACAAGATATATCTTTTTTTTTCAAGATTGTTGAGCTCCAAAATATATACAAGACTTTTTACCTCAAATTCATTAAATTTTCAAGATTTTTGATGTCAAGAATTTTTAATATCTAAAAAATTAAAATAACCTTTACTACGGAAAACTTTTTTTTTGCTTTATTCCAATATTATGTATAATCTGTGTCCAACGGAGCCCATGCTCAGTTTACATCAACTTTAAAGATACATGAATGAATTCGACGAATTTGATAAAATAACTGATGTAATATGTTTTTGGAGAAATATTTAAGGTTTTCAAACAGCGGATGGAAACTTCGTATCCAATCTTAAAAGATTTTAATTTCAATATTTTATCGCTTTTTATTTTATTTGCAGAGGAATAGAGAGTTAAGAAAAATATTTTCTGCTGCAGGTTTAAATAAAACAGTTTGAGTACTGAAACAGTGGAAAGTTTACAAAGAATTTGTTGCGCTGATCCTGATATAAGCAATGAAAATTTTTATTCAAACATGTATAAATAAACGTGTTCCGAAATTAAAAAAAAACAAAGTAGGTACTTCAGAATTATACTTTAAATTTCGTTCTTTTTACATTTTTAAAAAATCATGAAAAAAAAAATTTATTTCGGAAAAACAAGATTTTCAGATTTTTCATCTAGGTACACGTCCTTCGTAAAAGAGATTTTTGATTTTGCGTTATAACAATATTGGAATCCAACTAATATAAAGCACTGCGATGCCTCTTGTATTTATAACTTATTTTAAAGCATCCAAGAATATATTTCCAAAAGCTCCCTGAATGTCCACAAAGCCCAGAAACTTGTTTACTTTTCTGCGCATTACAGTTGCAGACCTGTCAGATTATTTTTCGAATTGGCACCCACGCGGACTACCTCTTAAGATGTGATCTCTTACGTATCTACTGATCAGGTTTCATAGTAGGTGTATACCTATTTTACCTTCAGTTTATAATAAGCTACAAAAATACTTTAAATCCTATAAAAGACGTGTTGTGGCCAACAAAGCTGTATCTGTTACACACTCGCAGGCCTTGACATTAGTTCTTGTTTCGGGAATAAAATTTGCACTCGGGGCAAATAACCCTTCGTATGGGATCGGATGACAGTGACTAACTGTGAGAACTTCTAAAATCTACCCAAAACAACGGGGGTCCATTGCGCATTGAAAGAGCCCTCCAGCCCACTAACCAGCGACGCGCGCTTACGAGTCTAGTATTTCACCATAAATTCACTTAAACTTAAAAGACCCATATGTAAGAATTTAAATAAAACAATCATTAAAATAAATTCAATTCCCTTATTTTTCTGCCTGTTTTACTTAATTAATTAATGATATCACCTACAACACGTCGCGTCGCTCGTCGTCAACGTGTACTCGTAGCCTCGAAATCGAAACCAAACGTTCGGTTCTTTGTTCGGCTCTAATAAATAAAAACATCTTTTTGTTCACAAGCTTCGCGTAATCATCATTAATCAATCCCGACAAATTCTCATTTAAATATGAAACTGATTAACGAATCATGTAAGAATGTGTAAAATGTTTTTGCTCATTTGTCAGAGGCCGCCACATTCTCATTAAAATGTCGCAGTTGCTGATTTATTAACTAAAATCGTTGTACTGGCAGTTGATAGGGAGACGCCAATAGAGAAGGTGCATTTAAAAATGTTGCAACGCAACTTGGCTTGAAAGTCGGAAACTCATCTTTAAAGGGTATACCATATACAGCTCATCCAGCCAACATATACATGACCCCCCTTTCTGGCGAAAATGTGATACAACGTCGAGCAATAAATCGATTATCCCGCACTCCCGAGATTCATCGAATTTGCATTTATTTAAATTTAAATTTATATAGCAAGACCTATAAGTACTACAACGATGTGGCGGGGGTGTTTATGTGCGGTACACATGTTGTGTTGTGCTGCTGGCTGTCGTCTGCACGGACACACAGCCACACGTCGCACACATGTGTGTGCAGTGTGCAGATTCTATCTCGCTCTCGGTGTGATGGCTGAAAACTTTTCAATTTCGGCACAGTTCTACCCATCGAATCGAAAATATCAATCCACCTGATGAAAATGAAAATAGATGCGATGTGATGTATGTATCTGTATGGTATACTGTGTGCCATTCGTTGGCGGAATTGACGGCTGTCTGCTCCATTCGGAATAAGGGTGCTCTCGTGCTCGGTAAATAACTGCCGCCACTTTTCCATCACCGATCAACCAACCCTCCGGCGAAATGATTTCGCAAAAGGGGGTGTGTTGCGTTGCAAACTCATTTATTTACATTTTTCTCCCATTCCCGTCCGTTGCGGGGTATCCATGTGTCTAAACATCCCACGCAGTGAACCCGTTGCTTGCTGGTGTGCAACCCTCATCATCATCATCACCATCACCATAGTCGTCATTGTCTTGTGCCTCGGATAAAGTCGCATCACATTGAGTGATGTCAATTAGATTGATTTGATCGGCGGAATGTATTTGAGAACTCTGTGATTTATCTCTGGTGCAATTTATGCGATACAACCAGACATATCCGAGAAATTCCAACATCCGTTCAGGGCATAAAATCTGATGCCACCGCGCCATGGCAAACAATCGCAATGAGTCCTTTTATCTATGCTTACATGATGTATGACGCTGAATTTATTCGACGGGGGATGGAGTGAAATGGAGGAGCGCGCATATTGTCAATAGACAATCGGCATGCGAGGCTGCGTGACGTGTGCGTATCAATCAAACTTCCAGCCGTCATTGTGACAAATTCGAACAGCGCCATCTAGACTCTGGTTGATTTATCAGTGTATTTTTCAAGCTAGCTAGCCTCCCCTTCGATTGGAAAGGCCCCTGCTACCGGCCTTACGCCGTCGCTGTAATAAAATGTATAAAGTGGAGCGAAATGTGTGTTTTATTGCCGTATTAAACCCGTAACAGTTCCACACCGACTCTAGTGATTTACGAGCACTGTTTGCACCCGAAATGTCCCCACACTCTCCCTCTCTTTCTCGCGGTGTAACTCAATATCAAAAGGCAGCGTGCATAAAGCCAACAGCCAAAGCATGGGAACAAACCGATTCAATAGAAATTTTGATTTATTTAATGTTTATTGTGACATTTCATTCTGGTTGCGTTCATGTCGCTTCAGCGATTGTTTTTTATTTTTGCTATCATCTGCCAGAATCCCAACGTTTGGTATAGTAACAAGCCAGCCAATACCCCGCGGCCAAATGAGGGTGTTATTACTTCGTGATTGAAAAACCACACAAGTAGTCATTACTTGAGTTTCACGAGGAAGTAAAATCAAAAGAAACTTACCAGCTCGGGTGTATAAACAAACACCTTTGAGGGTGCACCGCCGACAAGTTGCGTGACTACGGTTCCCTTGTTATCTGAACATTGTTGCGCTCTATTTGCTAGGGTACTTCAATGACATTGCACTCGAGAGACAAAGTTTTAATTCAACCACTGCAATGTCACTCAAGTTGCTCGACGGCAGAGCCGGAGAATAATTGCCGAGAAGTTTTGAGAACACTTGTGACTTTCTTCGGGAAACGCACTGTCGCACAAAACGTTTGCACACCGATAGACAATTGGCGGCGCGTGTGATAAAAAGAACACCGCCGCTTCAGTTGCAATAGGTAATAGATTGCTGCTATTTGCGGTGTCTACAGAGTGCTTATAATTTCAAAAACTTGACTTTGAGCTATGCGACCTTGTTAAGTGGTCATCATGATGTGACGAAGATCTTTGAAACGAACAGCGGACGCATTTGCTAGTAACATAAATTTCACTCGATCACTTTTTATACAAGCTCATGATTAAGTGAGACTTATGATCATGTTGAGTTTATAGCGCTTGACGGCTTTAATTCGCGCGTTTATCATTCCGCACGAGAAAATGAAGTCATACAAATTTGCCGTAAACCGATCATGAAGTGGTGGCTCGTCTCAGACATGGGTATTTGCATTTTAGAACCTATCCTTTTGAGCATAAAAGTGTCATCTGTCTAAAGAGCACAAACTTTCCTCTTCAGGTTTGACATGAACAGGAACACCAATTATTTTGTAGTCAAAAATTAGGTATAGCTGAAACGAGACTTGAAAACTTGAGAAAGAAGCACACCGAACTATCAGCACAAGGCTTTCGAATCTACAGACGTGCTCGAATGAGCAAGGACGAGCTGTCAGATTTAGATAAAGGGAGATTTTACTGTAAAGTGTTTACAATAAAGCGACTTGACAACTTCAAACTTCAGTGTGAACACATCCTTAAAACGATTACCGCACTGTCAATGTCAAAATATTCAGTACAATCAACATTTTCTTCATGGCGAAGTACACAAAGGAACGTTTTAAAATAATCAAAATTTTGTACCGAAATTCCGAGTCGGCGGTCGCAACTTTAAAAGCGGTAACGCCAAATTTTGGGCCGTAATTATCGTCCCAGTAGACAAGCAATTCATAGTCTGGTGAAAAAATTTGAGTCAGTATATTCGGTGCTTGATTTTGCTGTGCCAGTGAAACTACGTTTTGCTCGAAGTGCGGATAATGTTGCTGCCGTAGAGGCGTCGCGTCGCAAACGCGCCAAATCAGCCAATTTCACGGCGTTCACAAGAATTGGGCCTCTCCCATACCACATTATGGCGAATTTTGCGTAAGGATCTTGGCCTACATCCTTACAAAATCAAGCTGACTCAAGAACTAAAGCCACTTGATCATATGAATCGTTGTCCGTTCTCGAATTGGGCTTTGGACGAGATGGAAGAAAATGAAGAATTTCATAGCATTTTTGGTTAAACGGCATCGTCAACCGTTACTGGACAGGTGGGAACCCTCATGTGCTTCATGAAACAGCACTTTATCCGCAGAAAGTCACTGTTTGGTGCGGTTTTCATGCCGGTGGCGTCATTGGGCCGTTTTTTTCGTCCATGAAAATGACCGTAACGTTACGTAAATGGTATTCGCTACAGTGAAATGTTGGAACGCTATTTCTTCGAGCAATGGTATGAATTGGACATCAGTGAAATGTGGTTCCAACAAGACGGTGCCACAAGCGGGTGCAACAATCGGTTATTGAAGTCTCAGCTCAGTGAACGTGTTATCTCGAGAAACGGACCCGTCTATTGACCGCCTAGATCGTGTAATTAACACCTCTAGACTTTTTCATGGGGCTGTATTAAATGATTGGTCCTTGCCAACAAGCCGGCGACGTTAGGGGAGCTCACAGCCAATATTGAACGAGAAATAGCGGCCGTATCGGTCGAGTCATCGAAAATGGGGTTCAACGTATCTACCGCTGCATACATTCCCATGGCGGTCATATGAACGAAGTTGAATCCGATTCATTTGTGTTTTGATAGTCATTATTTTTTTGAGATATCTCAAGTAGTTTGCATTTTATTTAAAAAAAAAAACAAGTCCGTAATGAAAGACCCTTTATTTAGGATCGTGTGTCTACCCCTGAGGAGTAAATTCTTGAATGGATATTAATGGCGAAAATGTTCTCAAGGTTTGACATAGTTTTGACTGTAGATTTCCGACGAATAGAGCCGAATTTTTGACAACGATACCCTGCGCCTGCAGCCCAGTTAGAGCAAACTTGCCTTTAGTAACCACCACTTCCAAGAGTTTTCTAGTCAATTGCAGAAGTTGCGTTCATTTTAACTCAACTTTCAAATCAACCAACCAACACTCAGAAATGTGTTTCAAAATACTGTAAATCAAAACAGGGATGGATCGTCGCTTGAATGAATAAATATTTGTTTTGAGGTAAAGATCCTAACTTTGAAATAGGCCAAAACTCGGTTTAGTGGTCAAATCATATGCTGCGGTCAACCACATTATTAAATAATTAAACACGTTCCCAAAACAATCAATTTCACAATTTTTCATACGTAAAAATAATCCTCAGGACTTCCGTCTTTGCATTGTGAGAAACATGAATAATGCACACACGTTCCAGTAATTTTTCATCTAATCACATATCCTAAAAACCAACACAGAACTGAGAATAAATTCCTAGCCTCAGATAGCATTGAAGGAGCATTTGTGTATTCCGTTCCATGGCCGACCGCATATACACAGATCTGTGAAACTTCTCAGCGTTCAGATTGAAAAGGAGTGTACGCGCGGACAAAATCAACAACCGGCATCTATAACACACACAATTCCTCTGTATGCGTCTAGCATCCGGATTCATATCATCAACCCCTGGAAGCCAACAATACTCGATTCCCCAAAGCTGCTGTTCACCAACTTGTTCAATAGTCCCTCCGGTGTGATGTGGTATTCAGATGAAAACTCTGTAAATCTGGTTATCCTGGTTTTTGCATGGGAACCTACACATGAACATGCACACACACGTTTGATACACACGTCGCTATCATCAGCAGCAAAAGTACTCGTTGTTGTGCGGTAAGAAATGCGAAAAGTTTGCACAGCGAATGTGTAATTTCATTCCCTAATGCCAGGACTCTTTATGCGACGAACGACCGACGACGCACGTGAGTCCTAGCATCGCTCCTTTTTTATATATCCTTTATTTCCTCCCACTAATCGCATTCCGCCCGCCTTTGTGATGTTTTCATTCATAGGAGTTTTTTTTTTTTGTTTTTTTTTTTTGTTGCTCTGTATGGTATTGCCGTCGTCGTTGTTGTCGGTGTTTTTTTTTTACCCGAGCCATAGTTTTTCACTCTGTATAGGGGTGAGAGTGAGATGTTCACTTGACTTCAAGATCCGGAGGAAAGTGTAACAGTTCAGACAACCGCACTTATGGTTGAAACTTTCACATTTACTTCCTGGAAAATCGCCCTTATTCAATCAATTGGCATTACGAGGATATAGTAGGTACACAGGAACGATTCATCTGTCTCTACATGTGTAACGAAAGAGCAGTATGGCACATCAGTCAACAGGAAGATTACATTCTGATTGGATGTGATCCTGTTATACCCTATGTTAAATAAGGTGTCTTCTTCTGTTGCCTTATAGATTGAGGTGGTCCTGGAACTATGAGAATGGAATTTGGAAGTTACTTTGACTCTGAGTCTAGTGGGTGCAGTGGTTCAGTGATTAGAGTGATGGGCTACTAAGTGATGAGCTTCCAGGTTCAATGCCCGGCAAAACAAATTCTTTTTTACTGGGGAAACTCTGGTGAACTCCTAACAAACGCCCGAGAGTGTAACTAGTCTTGAGAAAGCCTCACAATTCAGTCGTTCAAGGCAGATTTAGGTTCAAAAAATGGATAAAAAATGCATACAAACGAATAGTTATACCAATTAGCCTAGGTCCGTATGTAGACATTTTGTGTCAACTAATTTAATGGTCTATGTGTAGGCATTCTAAGACGGTTGAAAACGCCTTCTTTTTGCAAGCTACCTAAGAGTGCCTGACGAGCTCATCTTCTACTGTTCCTTTTATTTGGACTCGATCCAATTGCCAAAAAATGGCGCCCAACGACATGCAAAACAACATTAAAAAAACCGAACGACCGACGGAAAACCTTGAAAAAATGTAACCCGGTGGTTCACTTCCTGGCAACGAAAATGCCTTCCTTACGTTTTTATGAAAGAAATATATTCTTGTATTTTGGAAAACCAACTCTTTAAATGGCGCCCAACGACAGGTAGGAACTATCAAGCTGATGTCACTTGACAAGTTTTCAGTCAGTAGAAAGTGCTACGAGTGTAAGATTTAAGTATCCGCTTTCGCAATCCATAAATGACTCATAAACAAAGTGGTTCTTGTTATTTGGAAAGATGACAGTTTCGAATAAGAACTTTGCCATAATGATGTACGCGTAGACACCGTTATGGCAAAGTTCTAGTTCAAAACAGATTGCAAATACTGAAAGCAGCACCAAGAAAATATAGCCAATTTTGACATTTTTCATCTCTCCATCTTTAAAATAGATTCGTTTTGACAGCAGAAATGCTGGGGTTGTACTCTAACGATTTTTGTCATCCTAACAATACCTGCGATCGACCTAGTGAGTTATAAACAACTTTCTCCATGATCACAATACGAATGCAGCGAAGTCGTATATGCTCCAGAGCTTTTTGTAAATAAATGGTGCCCTACGGGGATTATACTCAACTCACTTGGGACGTGGGTACAAAAAATATTCAAGAAAAGACATGCCTAGAATACCACAACTACTGACAATTTCCATCACCTCCTAGTACTTTTTGTTAAAAGCTCACTGTCCAAATCAATATACCCTATGCTAGGGTGCAAAACAAAAACTATTATAGCAATGATGCCGCTCAGTAAAGAAAGAACTATACAAACAAGGAAAACAAAAAAATCCCATCTAACATCTGGAAAAGAATTAACCGCCACGGTCTCTTACTCTAGAGCGTTATGTCGTATCCTTCGGATTATATCCTCCTGTTGATTGTTTCTTTGTTGCCGCCGGAGTACTACACGACAACTCACGTTCCGGCACTCTCTGATGAGAAAATCATATCATAACGGTTAAGGATACAATCCCTACGAGTGCAATAAAAAAAAAAAACCACCCCTACCCACACACAGCTACAACAACAATGTCGATGAAAACCAATAAAAATGTCGAATGAAAAAGCGAATCTGTGGATTTTCCCCGGCGCGTCGTCTTTTCGCTCGCTTTGCCCACAAAATCTGCGCGCTTACTGTGAGTCCGATGGACCTTTTCGTTCGAGTGTTTTGGGGGTTGGATGAGGAGTTCTACGTCTGAGTTTGGCTGAGTGGAAAAAAAGAAAAGAAAAACACAAGGAAAAGCAACAAAAAAACCCAACGAACTGTATAATGGACTACGGAGCATTGGTAATGTGTACTTTTCTTTTGTTGCCGTCTGTCGATGGGAATAAAACTGAATTTGTTGGACCAACCACTCCCCCATCCAGCTGAACGATAGCAAAATATATATGTACTATGAGACAGTCTTATTCTACTTGAATCCACTTTGGTCGACGATGAATGATAAATGCGCGGGCATTAAGGGGATGTAAGAAAAATAGAAACAATTTTCATATTTGCCAAAGATCATGTAGATTCCTAATTGCTGCACTTGCTCAAATTATGCTAATTGAGAGAATTCAAATTGATTTCCTGCTAATGAAATGATGTTTAACATTTCACGGGATTGACTGTACACCTACAGTTGTCATTCGCAATAGCAAATTAGGGTCAATTTAATGCAACCATTAACGGTATAACCAGAGCAAACACATCGCCAGCCATCACTAATGAGAATGACTCTACCACTATCAAAGCTACAACGGAACAGCCTCAATTAAAATGCCATATAGTCTGAAGGTTGTAAGTTAGGTCCCATTAAGGGGTGGTTCAAGGGCGCAATGCAAATTAAAAAAAACAAGACGTGAGTTTAATGCGAAAGAGATCTGACTAATCAACGCGTTTAGATTACTGCCAGTTTTAAGGACTAAGATCCATGCAGTGAAGAAAGCGGCTCTAAAAGTTGTAGCACTGAAACTACTAGCAACAGAAATTGCCCTTTGCAATCACCATGGTCACCGCCAACAATTAGCAGCATTGATGAAGTGACAACCTACAGATCGAAAGCCTAAAGAAATCAGTCTTAATAGATGTTTTAAGCACCTCAAAAACATAGAATGAAGTCGGCGCCTAAGTCCTTTCAAAAGATTTAGATACCTATTCATCAATAGTTTTCTACAGTTAGACCTCACTAACTATTGCAGCGTCTTTCAGACAGAAGTTATGGCCATTCGACAAGCCCCTGGCTGGGTTTTTGGTTGGTTAGGTATTAAAAGAAGATATCGTTAGTCAGGTAGTCATCAAATAACTCATATCAAGCTCAATAAAATCAAATCAAAGGCAGTAAAAGATTGCTGAACAACACTTTATGAGATTGCCAAAGATTGTAACGTATCTTCTGTTGGGTCCTAGTCATTGCGATATTCCAGAGAACTGCAAACCTGACGAGTTGGCTAGACAAGGTGCACCTGTCGCCAAAAGCGTTTTACGATACACTTGGAGAGGCAAATCTCAAATGTCTGTCTATCCCGAATAAGTGCAATTCCTCTATAGGCTTATGTGGCCAAAACTAGACCACCGTTAAAAAAAGATCACATTTCGTAGACCAATTTTACCAAAAACTATAGGAATAGGGAAGAATAGGGGACATATTTTGATATAAGTGCACCTCATCCAGGACCACCCCTAAACTAACAAATCAACCATAAAATCCTCCACTCAACTAGTAAACACATTACCACTGTGCCATGTCCAAAAGCAAGATCGAGCAGCTTATCCTTCAACCTGTTTTGAGATGTTGCGGTGTAGGGAAATCTTTAAAATATCCTCCCGAATAATATTTTTTTATCACTAAAACCACCACTAGGAAGAAATTCCAGCGTATCTTATCAAAGGACTGCCTTAAGGGACCCCTTAGGTCAGAATTCCTATGGCAGGCCACTGTAAGCCCATTGTAATGATGCAAATATCTTTTGGAACTATCATTTGAACTAAAAGGAGCTTCGATTAAAGTGTTGGATAGGTTATGGTCTTCTAAGCAAGCGTATAAATCACGACATGCTTTTTTCTCTTTATCCTAGAAACTCTATATTATTATATAATTTTATATTAATAAACAGTTGAATAATAATAAAAATAAATCACTAGAGCGAAAACACCGTAAAATCAAAGAAATCCACTTTGATTTAAATATTTTTCGGAATGATTTAGCATCGACCACGAAAATTTTTAAATCAAAGTGACATAACATTAATTCAAAGGGTTTCCCTACTCGAAATGCATATATTTTTAATTTGATCTAACCACGTATGCACTTTGATTTGACGTGGAATCATGCTTAAATGTAAAAGTGAATACGTTTCACTTTGAGTCTACATTGACTTAATTTAAAATTACATTGTGTACTTAAATCAAATGTTTTTTAACGTGAAAAGGAATGTTCTTTATTAAAGTTTATTCAACGTAAAATCAAATAGAACATATTACATTTTAGTTTGCATTTTTTTCCTGAGTGGCATCAATTGCAGACAACCAAGTAACAGCGTAACCATACAATATCCCAGTGGTGAGGTAAAAGTCCCGAATTATAAATTTACTTAAGACCCCCTTTTTGAATCCACAAACCCATTTGCGAAAGATGTAGGAATGTATTTCAATAAAGCATGACTCAGTCTATTAAAATCAACAGTAACCCTATTTTGGAATGGCTTCAGCGCTATGAAGATAGTTGGCAAATTGGCCTATTGTTCATAAGAAGGTACAGGCAGTTGATCTCCGGAAGGAGATCAAATCGCCAGCAAAAGAAGTACTGTGAAGCATGTGAGACAGCTGCTAGTGCACAACAAAGACCCTCACCTGCTCTCAACCGTAACCCCACCAACCATACCCTGAGAACAAAATTGACCAGTCACTAGGTCCGATCCCACACTGTTTTAAGAGACTTGCTTGATATACCCACAACATATAGTTCCCCCCTGCATGTTGTCACCCACCTACCATAGCAGTTATAAAATAAGTTCCAGTCACTATACCAGATAATCCCCAGCGTTCGAGTTGAATTTTATTGCATCCTACCATCAGATATGCACTCGCATCACACAAATATTTTCCTAATTTGTACATTAATCAAACGCAATTACACACACAAAAAAAAAACTGTCCGACGTGACAGCTCCAAATTAAGAGCTCCATAAAGTTAAGTCCACGAAGCAACCCATCATCTGCTGCCAATCAAAGCCGCAGGTTGTCCGAACCAAAATGCTAATATAGCGCACACATGTTGAGTCCGATTGGGACCAAAACCGAAATCTCTGTGTCTTGTGTCTCCGAAAACCTGAAACGCTTTTAACGGCGCAACGCAGCAGCGTTCGCACTATTTATGGTTTCGACAAAACCATTCAAAATACGATTTCGTTAAACGCTGTTCGGCAATAAATCACGACACACACAGATGAGATGACAGTGTACCTACATACGTGCGTAGGTTTTCGAACAAAACAGAAATACTTCTCTCCGATGGTTTAAGCGCGCGTCAATCCCTGCATAAATTAATTCGGTAAAGCACTGGAGTACCTGTACCTATACCAGTTTACTGATTTCTTAAATCTTTAAAAAACAATCCTAATCAATAGAAAGTCGGTGTGCTGTATACTGTGTGTATGCGCGATGGCATTTGGCTCATCTGCACATCCTTCGCAAGTGCCTACGTGAGATAATTCCATCTGTTTCCATTAAAAAGTCAAAGGTTGCTTGGTTGGTGGGGTAGGGTGTATTGTGCATGATACCCAAGATACCACTTGCGTATCTCCTCTCAATATCGGTGTGTACCTATCCTAAGTGTGTATGTAAAGTTGGTAATTTTTTCGAGCCAGGCACTGTCAAAGAAAAAAAAGAACAGACGAAAACTTTCCTTCTGTATTTTTTTTTTTTTTTTTTTGTTAATTCTAGTTGCCCTTCCCGAGCACATTGACGACAAAAAGTTTTCCTCTTCTCCTGCCAGCAACACCTAAAACGACGACGATGAGGACGACCCTCATGATGAAGTCATGAAGTTGAAACACTTAAGAGGACAACAATAATATTTAATACAGGCTACAGCTTTTCAGCCTCTACCCTACAGCATAGTGGAGTATGACAAAAGTCGGTTTTAAAAAATGTATCTAAAATTCCAACAGGGGACGTGTCCCTGTCCCATAATGGAAATAAAGTTAAGCGAGGACGACTTGAATTTTTGTTGTTGTTTTTGTGTTGCTAATTTTGATAAATTACGGACAAACTGTTAGCTGTGTGAAATTGGATACCGTGATATTCTAGAATCCTAGCTGGCTGGCAAATAGTTAACCTGGCTCTTTAAAACAATCGGCGCTGGTGGAAGGAACTCACTGGCCATTGTATAGTCGGAGACGATAGGATGACACGGATGTCTACATAAATTCGTGTATATGAGTATCTCCAAACGAGAATATCGATTTTCGTTGGGCCTATGGAAAGTGTGTGGGTGTGTGTGTGTTTACGGTACTAAGCGATGCGATATAGAGGTACTCGGGCTACAAGCACTTCTCACTCGGTCGCCATTTTGAGGTTAATGCTTAAACTTGTATCTACACGAATGCACGAAAGAGGCGAACGTGTCTACAATGTCCTCCATTCAATCTAGACAAGGATGATATTGTTACACATCCCCTTTCGTCGGCATTATGCGGTGTGTGGATGGAGAAACAAGAGATGTTTCCATTATTTTATGTAAAGTACAAGCGCACAAACACACCGATGAAACGGGCCGAAACCAAACCATATACAGTAGAGACGGCGTTGTGTATGGCTAGTCACCCAGGAGCGTGGTATCTATCCATCTAGCTGGAAGTGAGATGTATATTTATAGGCCTGGGCCGGGGTTGAAGAGACGACTTCTTTTTTGCACCAGTGTTCAAGTTGGTGCAGTAAACCCTCGAAATTTAGAGCTCAGCTGGTCGCTACGGTCCAACCGCCACCACCGTATACCACCCCTGGTAGTACATCTCGAAAGTTTTGTTGAACAATATTAAACTACAGATGTAGACATGAATTTGGGGGTTACTCCACCGTCTGTACACACTTATTGCACTCACCACCAGTGTCGTCGTTGTAGCCGGTTCGGTTGTCCAGTGTCCAGTAGGGACTCCCATCATCGTTGGCGTAGTCATCATCGGCGGCGTTGCATAGTAATATATATACACACACATACGCACACACACAAAATCAAAGCACTTCGTCCTGGAAGTTTGTAACTTGATTCGCTCTGGGGCAAGGGGGACGAAAGCGTTAGGGCTGCTGGCCTTTATTTTTACCAGCTCCAGAGCTGAGAGCTGATGCCAAAATGCAAAATCTGTATGCCCGTACAAATGATTGCGATAAGTGTAGCGCATGACTGTGTTGGATTGCTTGCCGGCTGGTGGGGCGGGCGGACGAGGGATGTATAAGGTGAAAGATGTTGCCATGGTCCACCATCGCAACTCTCTCTCGCTCGTAAGTTTATTTGCGCCTGTAAGGTTCCCATTTTGCATGCTCAAGTACAGCATAGGCTGTACAAGTGTTTCATATTATTTCGAACTTCCGCCCTACCCACAGTTTCTGGACAACAAACTCATAACCAAACGAGATGAAGGATGCACACATACAGCAAATACAAATTTGAATTTATATGCCATTTGTGCGTGCACTTAAAATGCACGAAGAAGAAGTTCACGCCACCAACTTCGACCTGGCGCTTCTCGTTATTAAATGCTCTCTGCGTCTGGTTGAGTGCAATTTTGCGTCCCTTCCGAAGGCGGCTCAGCTGCTGCTGCTATATACCACTACCGTTGCACCTTGTTAACAAATGAATTCCATGTTCACACACAAAATCCAAAGTTATCATTAAATTTAATAACATATAATGTGTGTGTGCGGATGCATGATGCACCGACTCGGCTTGAACAAATAATGAAATGAACGCTTTACACGCCACATTGCGAAAGCCAGGGAGCGTCGGCGGCAGTGTGCAAACACCACCACCACCATACCGCTGCATTGCCATCGTCACCGGATGGACATTTGCCTTTATCTTGCACGAATTTCCTTTCCAATTGTGTTTGGGTTGGCGCGGGAGGTTGGCTAACACAGCCGTACCCGCCCGCCTTTCCCCCTTTTCTACTGCAATTAAAGTGGAAGTAGGTACTAGTGCGATATGCAATGCCAACTGCCAGCGATCAGGTGTGTATATACCTAGCTCAATTAAAACCGACAAATCCTTGCCAATTAAATGGCGGAGGTACTACTTTCGATTGCTCGTTGTGTGTGTGTGCACCGCACTGAGTAGTAACATCTTAATCAGCAGCTAAATGGAGCTATCTCCCGTCGTAATTGAATAAATCAATTGAGATGATTCTGAAGGATTGCAGCAATTGGGATGGGGTATTATTTTTTTGTGTTTTCCTCTCAATCAATTAAGTGTGAGTCGTGCTCACAGACGAAGTGGTTTCCTTTGCCAATTAAGTCTGATGAGGAATAATAGAGTAAAAGACATATCCACCTACTTTTCCAGATTTAATACACACACAGTTGAATCGATGCTCAGCAGCGGACTCTGTTGTAGAGCAAAAGATTCCACAAACTCAGAAAAAAAAAATAATTTGTTAAGCGAATAACTTTGAAATTTAAAAAAAAAAATTAAGCTCAACAATTACTTTTGATAACAAATTACGAATCAAGTATGTTCACCGTAAGAATAATAAACTCCCCATAACTATTTTCTTACATCATTGCCAACAATTTCATTCTTTAATCAAAAATATGGGTTTTCGCGTTATTTAGTTTGGTTAAAATTCTGATTTTCAAAAATCTGCTTTAAAAAATGTTGCAACCAATAAAAAAAGGTTTGAAAAATGTGCTATTGTGTTAACTTTTTAATATTAACTCCTCTTTTCTTTATATTATTTTTTTTAATTACATTTCGAATTTTTCGTACAGATATTGTTTTTTTCTTTTTTTTTCAACATATATTCTAATTTTTATAGTTTCTTTTTAATTTTATTTCCATTTTTTTCTTTTAATTTTTATTTTTTTGTAAATTTAAAATAGTTTCTTAATGTCTACTTTTTTTTCTTTTGTGTTTATATTAGTAGTAAGTTGTAGAAAAGCAGATTAAGCGGAATTTTGTTGCTTTAAATTTGGAAAGCAGAATTTTGAACGGCTCCCGCTTTTGTCAGCAGATCAAAGTTTTGAATCAGGGATGTCAAATTCAAACTTCTTAACTGTAATTTGTTTGTCTCAATCATGGTATAGCGGGCCATATTAAAAATAAAATGCAATAATGTAATAATAAAATATAAAAAAAAAAAAATTTATTTAATAAAAAAATTATATTAGTTTTAAGTAGAGCCGAAATATTATTTTGATGCTCCAGATAGTTGACATAGATATATACATTGTGTGCAACAGCAATTGAAATGCACACGAAATTAGAAGGTTATTGAACTGATGTTGCAGGCAATTATCTCGAGGGCCGGTCATGGCTCGCGGAGGGTATCATTGACATCCATCTTCTAAATGCTTCTTATTTAATTTCTGATATGAAATAAAATATGTTATATAAGAGTGCAGTGAGGACAACCTTCTACAAAATACTCTGTAGGTACCTTAGTGCTAAGTGCATTTTTGTTGGTGAACCTCTATGAAAGAGGGCATACTTATTTGACAAATGCTTTGAACTAATAAAAATTCAGTGCTCGAAATATTTTAATTTGTATAACCCTTGTTTAGTGAGCCGAATGCGAAGTCTGAATGCACTGTATTTCCTCTATAAGTCCAATCTCTTTGTTTCATTGAAATGTATTTTTTTGTATACCCTGACCCACAGAGCTCACATCCCAATTGTTTTATTGAATATCCTTTCAGAGCTACCTCCTTTCTCCGATTCACTCCAAAGGCATGCAAGCATTTGTGGGTAGTAGTATCGACTGGGTTAGTTTGCCGTCTCTCGACCTTTGGTTTTGCTCAGAGTTCAAACCCCAACACTTTACTTTGGTTAAATGAAAAAAGGCCATTGCAACGACCTATTTGCTTCTTAGGGAAATATTCGCTTAGAGCACTTCCTGGGAAGGTAGGACAAGGCTCCTATTGCTATTCTTAAGTTTGGTTTGCTTAAATCTGGATTTCTATAACACTCTTTGTGGACCTATTATATAAGCTGCGAGTATTGTTGGACTTTATGCATCCTGTATTGTTAAACCACCCTCCTCAGGTCTGTCATATTACCCCGTACCACCGGTCAAGGCATTTCTCTGAAGGGAAAGTTTTTGGTATCATGACTTAGAGTTATAATTTTCAAAAGGCGGGAAATCCAACGAATCTTTTACGAGAGACGTCAACGTTGCTGTCACTCCATCGCACTTGTCACTTGTGTTATCTTCATGTTGTGTGGGAAGCGCTTCTCAAAAGGCACTGAGACTTTTTTTTTATCTGAGCAGTTTTTGGTATCCGACTTTAGCATATAGACAAGGCCTTTTTTTTTTAAATACTTCTGACTCGCCTGAGCGATGGATATGCACGTCAAAAAGATCAAACAATCTATTATGCTTTAGACACTTTAGTCAACTTTTTTTTTTTCGTCGATAAAACTGAAGAGTTTTCCTTCCTCTAGTGAGGAAGAGTTTATGGTATGATTCACGACTTGAGCACGAAAGATCTGCCACCTGAAAAACAGAAATGTTCTGCTCAGTTAGAGAGATAAGTAGGGGCCAGGGGGCCTCCACTCCTTTGTTGCCCTACGGACCTCTAAATCGGGCCTTGGCCAAAAGCATGACAGAAGCACAGGAAGTTTTTCACTGTTTCGTTGCTGTCTTAGTAGGAATTGGAAGTCCTTGATTCTAGTCCGCAGACCATCATTGTTTTATGAAAGTGACGACGCTTGCCTGTTGTCTGCAGTCGTTTTTTTTTTAAGGAACAGAAGTTGTTATTTTTGTTTTTTCCGGGTATCGAACCTGGGATGGTGAAGCTTCTCTCCGCAGAGACCAAAGGAGGTTCAGTGCCTCTGAAAACAGCCTCTCAAAACTTTTCTTAAAATTTCATCAGCGTTTTTGTTTCTATTTTCGACATTTAGGCTAAATCTGTTTCAGAGTATTAAAATATTTAGCCTTACGAGACTTAATTTAGGTCCTAATTTGATACACAAGCTTTGAAGGGGTTAAGTGCCGCTTAGCTGTCGAAGTGCCTTGGACTAATAACACTTTCCTTTTGTATATCAAGAAAAGCTATAGCTATAGCTATATGACACGTGATGGTGATCCATAAACTACTACGGATGCATTTACTTTAACTAAGAGTAGTCCGCAGCTGTATCTGCCCGCTTTTGTTCCACAAATCCGAATTTATGTACTGCTAAAATTCTTTAAATATTAAATTTGTAAGTCGTTCATGATGCTAGGGGGTTTAGTTCAATCCTCTGCTCACCTTGTGCTTTCTCGTTACTTTCCTATGTGAAATAGTACAATGAGAGTATTTTCGGCGGACCTTGAAGATTGAGGTCTTATAAGTTGTTCTCCCTGGTTGCCTTTTATGGCGGCATCAATTTAAATCTTTCGCAATTGAAAACATATAGGTACCAACCCAAAAATGCCGATCTGCAACCACATATACAGGAGGAGGTATACCCCCATTGCAATTCACGTTGGTAGCTGCATCTCATTGAACTTTGGCATTGTGAATCGTGCGAACCAGCACAACAGCGAATAACACAACATATCCCCCCCTGCCGGTCGCATCTGCATTTTTCTGTTCTTTGCGTTTGTCCCACTCAACTCTGCATTATACTCGTCCTTCAGCGATATACTGTCCTCTCTTGCCTCGCCATTTGTGATAGATGCTAAATTGACTGAACAAGCCGCACGCAACACATTATACTCAGCATAAGGCCGCGAAAGCAGCCACCGGAGCCCCAGTGCAAAGATGTTCACGATAAATAATGTCCAGCCAGGGGGAATGCATCAAGCAGGACTCCCGCCGTGAGTTATGATGTACAAAAACAACAGAGACCCCATATCGGTCATTTAATAAAGTTATGAAATATGTCCACCGCGTCACAACGCTGGTAACGCACCGATCGGTGCGCGCCCGTTGCTGATCCAGTCCAAGTGTTAGTCTATTTGTGTGTCAGAGTGCTGTGCCCCCCCCCCCCTATACACCATTCAATCCGTTAACTATATTCCCTCGCGTTAATATTGAAATTTGTTTTTTGCTTTCAGGTATGGCGCCGGTTATGATTTAGCTGCGCGACGGAAGAATGCAACCCGCGAGTCGACGGCTACCCTCAAGGCTTGGCTGAACGAGCATAAAAAGAATCCATACCCGACCAAGGGTGAGAAGATCATGTTGGCGATAATTACAAAGATGACCTTAACACAAGTATCGACGTGGTTTGCAAACGCCCGTCGGCGACTGAAAAAGGAGAACAAAATGACTTGGGAGCCGAAAAACAAGACCGACGATGACGATGACGCAATGGTGTCCGACGAGGAGAAGGACAAGGACGAAATTGATGCGGACAAAAATCGTGACCACAAAGGTAAGAGCCCAGCATCCGATTTAACACCTCGCACTATCCCTTGACTGTACCAGCACATATACAGCACCATCATCGTCATCAACTTTTTGCATTTGTTATTTTTTTTTTTTACCACACCGCCTCCGACTGGGCTATTTGCGTTTAATTTATGGTGCTCCCATTTCAACCCCCTATTATTCATCCTTTCAGTTTCAATTAACTGCTCTTAAAGAGAGAGAGAGAGTCAATGGGGCGGCAGTGACGCGACGGCGGGGGAGACAACTTGGCCACCGAGAGTAGAATTCAATAGCCAGTCGCTTCCTCGCCTGCCGTGCAGTGCTCAGACAAAAGAGCAATCCATGTACTATATCTTATTAACCCTCGAGCTACCATAAAACACTTTGCATAATACCCACGTATACCGAGCTGACATAATAATAGAAACACATTACCAAAGCAGCAGCAGTAGCAAGGACGACGACGACGTCGAAAACCCCCGCTAAAAAGTGAAGACCGACTGAATTGAGAGACGCCGCAGTCGTTGTTCCTGCTGGCGCATATACGACGACGCCTAAAACAACCCTCCATGAAACAAAAAAGCCTTCGCAACCCCTTTTGTCGTCGCGCATTACTGCTGCTTTATTATCACGACGAGCACTGTTTAAAATTCGACTACAACTCTTCATGGTATCGCACTCTTTAAAGTGCGTTAACCGGGTACAGGTCTGCTGGGTGTGTGTGTTGTGTATACGTATATGAAAGGAACTATCAATTGCCAGCACATACCCTGCCCGCTGTCTTAATTAATAGTCCCAAAGTAGCAGGGATTCCCCGGCTCAGATTCGGTCGCTCACCCCTTTCGCCGTTGTGCCAAATTAAGTTCAACCTCAATTGAGGGGTTAATCTATCACCCAAATAGACCGTATCATAGCGCATCTTCATCTGTGTACCACTCTGGCTGGAGTAAGATTTCATTATTGTTCGTTCGCACCAAAAACAATTCCATCCACCTATTGTTAACCACCACCCACAGTTAGTGCTCTGACTCGCATAAAATAATAAAGAGCTTCATTGTCATCTATTATCGCAGGGGATGCTGCCACTGCTGCTGCTCCTTCGTCTTGCTGTAATACCACCCGGGGGGATAGGCGGGGGTAAAGCATATGCGTCCCGTTCAAGTGACGATAGTCGGTTGACTTTGACTTTCACCGGGGGTTGCACGCTTCAACGCCTGCGAGAGGGCTGCTTCTAGCCTACGACGAGGGTTGCTTGCATTTTGTGCGTATAGCAGCGACTTCCTAGGGCGAGAGGACGACGTGTTTTTGATGCACTCGCACAACATAAACACAAAATCTCCAGATCTTGGCCGAACAAGTGGCATTCTCACTTTGTCCTAATCCCTAGCAGGGATATCTGTTGTGTGTGGCACGCGAACCTTTTAACTAATCCTTAGCTTTTATATATCGATATATATGCTCGAGCCGGATGGATGGGGTGAGATTGTATGAAATACCCCCGACTTTGTAATGGATGAACGGATAGATGGATGGTTGGTCGGATGGATGGATGGATGGGTGAGTGAAACAATGAATGAGTGCTTGTGGTGGATATCAGAGAGTTCCCCATTTAAGTGCTCCGTAATTGATGTTATAAAATATTTATGACAGCCATGGTGCGGCCAGGAAGATGCCGATGTTTTTTGACAAGCAAATTGATGGAACGCTCTCTTCGAAGTAAAAACAGTTGAAAGGTGTTGTGATATTTTCTTCTTGCGCATTAATTAGGCGACTCTTCTTTTCTTACTTCCACGGAGAAGATATTTATGTTTCGATTTATAGATAAATATCATGTGAGTCGGTGAAACCTTAAACCGTTGGATCAATCGCAGCTTTGAGTTGACATTATTTCACCTCAGGTCGCTTTGTCACAGATTACATCGGGTCGGTTCCAAGTTATGATGTTTAGCCAACAAGTCGGACCCACCGCGTAGAACAGGGGCTGATTGATGTTGCAGTTGGAACTAATCCAGACAGAAAGACATTAGAAAGACGTATAGTTCGTGATAGAAGTGCGGGTCATATTTATGGCTATTTGGTTACTTTTGAAACTTTGAATAGTAAGCCAGGAAATATGCATCTTGAGTTGGAAATTAAACAGCGGAACATCAGGTTAGGTTATACACAAGGCTGTGCTTAAATTCTTAATGGGGTACAAACTTTAAAGAACAAAATAACATTCTTTATTGTTTGAATAGGTTGTGCTATAGTCCGGGGTGGACTTGGGTTTCAACGAATAGGCATCTGTGCAGTTGTTAGTTCGGTCTTTGGTCAACCAACTTTCAGTGTGAACTCTAATTCAGTTGAGGATGTTTTCGTTGCCGTATGCGATGTCCTTCAGTGCTAATTTTACGTCGAAGGCTCTTCTTGCCGAAGCGCTATCCATCTTAAACGGCTGATCCAAAATTTTGGAGATGATCTTCTTCATCAAGTTATTTCCAGCAGCGTTAAAAAGCTGGGAAGTTAAGTCATTTGGACGCTCGGTTCAGCAGCCTCGTTGGACTTCAGCTTGGATATTGCTGTTGACACTTGATTTTGATCAGATGGATAGGCTTCCACTGTCAAAGTCCCATGGTTCGTCGCCCTTCAGGCGATGTGTTTTTGACAACTTCACCACCGGCTGTAACTGCTACAATAAAGCCTCTGGGTCTTTGTTCGGTTCTTCTTGCCTTGACAGCTTCTTTTCATCTTTTGCTTAGCTTTCGAACATTCATTCTGAAATAGTAGAAATTTCTTTAACGATCTTCAATCAATAGGCAGTGCAAAAGTCGCAGTTGTCAGTGGTTTATTTATAAACAAACTGAGTTCGCTTGGTCTGCTGTCGCATAACCTACTGAAATAGCGATGATCTACTAAGCTAAGAGAACCAGAAAGATAAGAGACTAGGAACTATATTTGACGGACGTGAGCTTATCTTGGAACTATGTATTTCTTTTGTGAACTTCCTACGCAAATATTTCCCGCTTGTAGCAGAGACTTTGTCAACTTATCGACCAAAATTTGTTTGATAAACAATTGGGTTAATTTCCAGACATCAAGTGTAAAATTTGTCGCAATCATTTCTTTTCAACGAGCTATGCTTTTGCGTCCAATAGGATGAATAAGAGCTCCTAATACGCCTTGATCTCTGTTTTAGTTCAAGCAATTATTTTTCAATGTATCCACTCATTTGTTTTCATCAATACTGGAAGAGCTCCGTGAGTGGAAGTTTCCAAATTTCAATTGTTAAATATAGAGAAAAAAATAGTTCAATGTCACTTGCCATCAGGCTAGGTATAACAAATCGTGTCACTCAAATCAGTCGAGTCGGATGCATCATGTTAGGAGTACCAGGATGAAACAGCTCAGTTTATTGCAACATTTCAACTTAGCGAATTCATGGCAAAGTCACCAATATTCATCATATCATAGGCACGGTTCTTACACAAGTGATTTGGTCATACTTCTGGAGGCGCATAAATGAGAGAGGCATAGTTCGCGCTGAAAAAAATTTATAGTCACACTTGGATTTCCTTGAAACCTTTGAGTATCACCCATCATACACAACAGTATCCATTTATCTAGCTATAACCGCAAAAATTATGGAGCGACTTTATTAACAACCTTAAACACCAACTTAACATACACACATTTGCGATGATAAATGTCGATCCACCCTGTTCAAAGATGGTGCTGTAATTTAAACTGTGCACCCCAAGCGCCTGTACAGAATCCACCCTCGGGCAGTGCTTTCAACTTTTCGGCATTTATTTGTTTGCCATGGGATATCGTACCGATTGCTCTATTATGACTTTTGATTATGTGCGATCGTTTCACAGTCTCGTGCCTTCAAACTGTAAACAAACCCACGCGTATACGCTTTTAAAGGGAGTATAGTCATCCCCCTCAAGAACAAAAACAATCCTGAAATTGAGTCATATGCCGGAAGGAGGGTGCTGTTGTAGAGAGTACGACTCTACTCCATCCACCCGGGGGTATTGAAATTTTAATCAGATTTTCTCCCCTAGTGTGCGTGTGTGGCAGTCTTTTCCGCATAGCTTTACATTTTCTCACGTAGAAATTTCATTATTCTGGGGATTTGCATGTGTCTCTATAACAACCGGCTCCCATCTAGCTCACATCACGACAAAGAGAATTCCTTATGTCTGTGGGGAAATTTGTCAAGCTGTCATGAAGTATCTGACCAAGGTATCTGGGTGCGTGTATACGACGTTGGAATTTTCGGCAGGCTTTCACAGGAAATCTCGGTAAGGTTGCAGGATTTAGGATTCCATTGTAAAGTATGTAGCCCGTCAACACCTCGACTCGACCCACCTGACGATGGGTGATGGACAGGGGGGCACGTTAGTATGGTAGAGTTTTGGGGGGTTGCTGGTTGAATGAACACTGTGAACACGAAGAACATACATAGACACTTAGACTTGGTTCTCTTTTAGATTCGATGCACCACGTGAAGTCCGAACATGAAAAGGACGACGATGACGACGATCTGACCGATGACGATAGAAAGCCAGAGAACCTGGGCATGGTCGGCGGACACGGTGGGCATCATATGAATGCGCACCACCATCACCATCCCGCGTATCAGCACCATCATGCCATGTTGGGTGGCTATCCTGGCATCAAAGACGAAATGAGCGGTTCAAAAAACCAGATAAGCAGCGACTGTGGTGTCCCGATTCCAGCTACCAAGCCCAAAATCTGGAGTCTGGCAGACACAGCCGCTTGCAAAACACCACCACCTTCAGCGTTTCTCGGACACCAGCTGCACCATCACCATCAACTGCAACAGCAGCAGCAGCAGCAACAGCAACATCACCAGCAGCAGCAACAGCAGCACCATCAGCAGCAGCAACATCAAATGCAGCAGCATGTTTGGATGGGAAACTACCAACAGCAACAGCAGGCGCATCAATCTCAGCATCACCATTCGCACAACAGCCTGCATCAAGCGGAGCATCCGCAGCAGCTCAGTACCAATCCGAGTGGTGGAAACGGTACGCGAATGATAAATATGCAAGGTCCTATGACCAATATGGCGGCTGGTATGACACAACAGCCGCAGATGCAACAACAGCAGCCGCATCAGCAGGGTCCACAGTTGCAGCAGCAACAACAGCAGCACAATCAAATGAATCCGATGAACAGTTTCGCAAGTTCGCCTTATTCACGGGGGTACGGGGGGTTTCTAGGGGCTACAGCGGCTGCCCCACAGGGGGCCTACCCTACGAACAATATGACAAATACCCATCAACAAAGTACGCCTACCACCCCTATTACAGCGGCTATTCCGGCGAATACGAGCGTAAATCCTACCCAGCTCCAACAGCAGCAGCACCAGCAGCAGTCGTCCCCACAGCTGCAACAGCACCAGCAGCAGCAGTCGAATCAGATGGGGTTTCCCGATGTCCAAACCGATACGCCACCCCAAACTCCGCCGAATATGAAGCTGCCGAGCGTGGCGGGGAGCCTGCTTACCGGTTCAACAACCCCTACGACAGGTACCTGCTACAGTAATGCGGCTGCGGTCGCTGCAATTCCGAACAACTCGTCAAGTACCGCCGCGAATGGTTACATAGGCGATTCCTCGCCCAACAGTAACAGCAGCAATAGTAACAGCAGCTACGTTGGCAATTTTACCCGCCTACAAGACCATTCGCCCAGCAAGGACTACAACCAACAAATGATGGATAGTCCCCACAATCACCACCACCATCAGGACAGTGTTGCGGCGGCGTTCAAGCCGTTTTTCAAGAGGTGACAATCAGCTTTTGTTTTTTGGTAGCCTATCCGATTTAATCAAGTTCCTTCTTCCATTCCATGTGCAGTCAGCAAATCTCCACAGGATTTGTGTCGCCGGTTTAGAGCTCAGCGAAACATTGCAGCCAGTAACAGTCATGACTCTACTCTTTAGCTACTCCTATATTCAGCAGTAAAGAACTTCGCGCGCTTCAAGGTGAGTTGATGTTAATTTGCATGAAACTCCTGCCCACTCCTACTGTGCCTGGTCCTTTCTCCGTTTCTCTTTCTATCTCGCGCTCTCTCTCTTTTCTCTGTTATGAGGAGATCCTTTTCAATTAAGTTCATCCACAAAATTACTCACTTCATTAACCTTCTGGCTCGAGATGGGTCCCTTCTAATGCCACTAACACCGCACCATCACACCATCACTCCGCCAACCGTGTATAGTTTCCTTAAGGGCGACTTCACCCTCGCCGTTCGAATAACGACGAAGTCATCTAGAAAATTGAATGAAATAATTAAATCTCAATCAGAATCCATTAGGATTAACCATGGGGAACCCCTTGGGTTTGGCATTGACTTTAAAGATGAGAAAAAAAGGACTTCAAGGTTAAGTCTATAAAGGGGATGAAAACCACTATAAAGGGGTGAGCCCGTGCACCGCTGTTCGTGCATCTCATCGTCAGCTAATATTTGCCAATCTCTTTCAACGAGACGAACTCCCAAAAGAGCCGTTCCCGTTCTATCAGCGTTGGCTCTCTAATAAATTAAATCGCTTCGATCTGATTAGACGATGAATGCCGAACACAGTACAAAGTAGCTGACATTCGAGACTGAACGCAGAGATAAGCATCCATGACGACGATGATGATGACTCGTTTCCCAAAGTAAATCACACAGAGCCTCCTCGTCCTCATCGTGGTCGTCGTCGTCGTCGTCATCGTATAGTCGTGGATACTCTGAGAGGGCCGCAATTAATTAACCGAAACAGTCGCGCGGCTTCGACACCGGGCGATAATTTAGAACATCCTGTGCTGTTGTGGTGGTGGTGCTGTGCTGTGCTCCGACCGGATATCTGCTATCTTTGAGGACATCTTCTCAATCGGCTAACTCTTTTGCGTTTTCATTGATTGAGTCTCTTGTGTCAAGGTGAAGCATTTGATTCACCACGAAAGAATGCCGCGTTCGCAGTCAATGGAAACCATCAATCAGTTACTTTACCACTTTTGGCGGAGCCCTGGCAAAGCGTTATATGTCACTGACGCCCACATTTGCAGAACTTTTGGCGTTCCGTATAAATTGTCGGACTTTTTTCCCTTCCATTCCGCTCAGCCGTTCAACATTCATGAATGACCCGTACAAGAGGAAGAAAAACGGCCAACAAGTGTATATGTGTAACCCGAGACGAGCCTCGACTTAGATGTGGATATAAGGTACCTGTTTGGGGCCTCGTTTGTATTACAGACATTGTACATGTACATGTGCATTAAACCGCTTTAATTCTGCCCCTCTTTTGTGCAAACGAGTACGCAATCAAATTCAAACGTCATCTGCATATCGCTGTTTCATTGGTCCACCGCTGCAGCATCCCGCTGCACATAGTCTTTGCATGTAAATATATAGCTAAGGACACACGTGCAACCTGTTGTTATCGGTCGACAGTGATGGATGAAGAGCTGGCTGTATATTTCTTGGCATGGCCGGGGCGCGCATCTGACTGCCGCCGACACCGGGCAGCTTCCAAACCAGTTTGCATAGCCCCCCTAACACCGGCCCGGTCAGAAATGTTGGTATGTTGCGCATCCGCTTTTAGAGCCTACTGCCCAGTGAATGAATTGGCTCTCTGATGTGCGGTGAATGAGTGCAGAATTTTAATGCAAGCGCTCTGCACCTCATCACCTATATAAAAGTCGCCTTCTCTGCGGTGGATCGTTCGTGCAAAGTCAGACAGTGTTCGCCACCAAGGTGGCTAATTAATTAATTTCATTTTCCAGTTCGCATTGCGATGCGAACGTGCACTGACAGACTTGCGGGAAGGTTGTTTTTCTTCACTGAATTCCAGTAATACATGGGAAGAGCTTGTGAGCAGTTTGCAAAGTAGCGCATATGCGCGCATACAGTAGGGTGAGAAGGAAAGTTATCTTACTAAAGGGGTTTTGTCTTTTTTTCAACTTATAATTATGATAAGCTTATTATGAGGTCTCCTAAATTTATGTTCAAATCATCATTGTGCATAGGTACGTTTTGATTCATATAGAAAGTGTAGGTATGAAGAAAGCACTTGACTTGCGTTCTAATGGACCGAAACTTCAGTAGAAGAAGAATCGCTGTAGCTATTCGAATCTACAGGTTAAAGTACTATAACTTGTGTGAGTGTAGGCCAATTTTCGAAGGCTTACTTCCCAGGCAAGTCTAGCTGTATCAGTAACTAAAATCTTCTATTGGTGCATTAAACAATATTTAACAGAATAAACCAGTTATTCGAAAACTCCGAAACCGAGCGCAGGGCAATTTTTGAAACCTGCGCAATATTTGACACAAATGAACAGGAACCGCCTTTCGAGAAAAGCGCTTGTCCCAGAAACACATTCCTTTACAGAGACCGCATACTTATATGCCAAGGATCTGTACCTACTGTTATACTCTCGTAATCATTTATCGACGATCTTACTAATGAGGATATAATTACAAAGTCGATTTTCGTGAATTTGAATATTGATATATCCTCATCCTAAAATTAATTTACACACTCACATTCCTGAGCCAAGTTAATCGCATTTCAAATCTCCAAAAATTAAGGCCATAATTATCACTTACTTCGTACGTTGTACAAAAAGCAAAAATCACTTTTAAGACACCCTCCAACTACTCAATCTACGTACCTTCAGGACAACTTCCACGATAACTGAGTCAACAAAACGGATGGTTAGGTTTTCTAATTTTTCAATTTTCATATCTCTTTCGGAATTTCTGATTTTAAATTTCTGATAGGTCATAGAAGAAGTCATATGCCTTCTATTATGGTGTAAATTGAACTTCAACAAAAGCTCTCAGGCGATCTAGTTATATCGTCCTCTACGAATAGAGGTTCAACCTGTGTATTGAGAGATCAGCTTGAAACCAGTTGTACATTGTTTGTTATAAGTACATCGCGATCAGAATATAGTAAATTTCAAAGAACTTCTCTTTAAATATCAAGCCCCTTCTCAGCCAGGTTTCGATCTTGCAAGTTTCAAGTCATCAATCAAACTCATAGAACGTTTTTTTTTTGCAAATATGAACTTTACCATTCGACGTCTGCTGAAGCAGATTGAAAGCGTTGAGGTGGAAAAAGACCTTTCGTAGTTGTGGAAAAACAAAAAATATAAAAACTTAGCCGCACATCAAACCATCAAAATTTGGTCTTTGGTTTGATGCTGACTTGGCTGGGTCAATATGTTACACACGATCGAAGTCCATTCGTTCTAAAATTTGATCAGTTGCAAATTTGTTTCTCGCTTACGATACACAAACTCGCTGTTCTCAATCAAAAACCAATCCAAAAGCTCAATGCTCAATGATCCTACTAATGAATTCACAAGATCAGGGGCCAGATTTCGTATATCCACGATCGTCTAAACGATATCGTTTGTGAAACTTTGACCACCAAAATAAGTCATAATCTGCTCGAATTTTTTTGACAAACGTCATTATATTTTTGGAAAACTTGATTAAGTTCTTAAACTTTTAATTTTAGCACTTGGTTGCTAGTCTTGGAAGTCTATCGTTTCAACGATAATCGTCTGAAAACTTACGGAATGAGTGCCCCAGTATATAAATCCGCGAACAAATAGTAACAATCACTTTGCTTCGATTTCATATATCACGTGAGTCATCAATGTACCATTGCCTTGAGGAAGTCCGGGGAACAAGCAACAAACGCAACGATACATTGTCTCTGTCTAGTTGTTGTCGAATTTCGCCCGTAAGGAGATTGTTGAGGAAAACATTTTTATTTTTATGTTATGAAATGCCCCAAAGCAATTTTTGCGAATTGCATGAATGACCAATTTAGATTGTTTGTGTTCCAATTCATTTATGACGTGCGTTCGATATCATTGCAGATTGGCATAGAGCGTGACCGATCCACTTTCGGTTTTATGAATTTGCTTGAATATACCAAGGATAACACGAAATATACATGTAAAATGGTTCTGTTGTTTACACTTCTTGTTGTTCGATGTAGGTAGTATATCCAATTTGGTAACCAAATTATGCATTTCGGTTCGCTTCATAGGACTTCCTGTCCAACTTGAGGTGATTCGTCAGTCGTCAGTTTTGACACTATATCTCTATAGTGTAGTAAATTACTTCGTTTCTAAATGAGGTTTGTTTTTTCCAATGATCGAGGGGATGAGGCATACCCACTTGAGAATATGCTTGCCGCTGCCTGGGCTTAGTGGCTCTGCTTTCTGAGACTTTGGCTGCTATGGCACTGATATAACATTCACTTCGACATAGGCTGGTGGATCGGTATTTTGTTGTTTTTCATTTCCCTATAGTGTTGTTTAAGTGTGAGTCACAGTGCAGTTACGAGTATATGCTTGTCAGTGTTTTCTGTTTAAAAAGGGCACATATTGCTAGGTTTTGATGCAATTCTACCCCCATAATGGGTCCATCGCCAGATACCTAGTTATAAAATCCTATGGCCCACACAACAGATTATTCCTTCAAAGCCCTATTCAACTTTACTTACCCAACTTTGGTTACAAGTAGGTATCTATCTACCCACCTATGTGGGAAACGAAAGATCAGAATTGGTAAGGGGATTTTCCACACAGGCTAAGGGAGGTATATGGACACATTTTGCATACCAACCATTTTCGGTTCGGGTTTTTGCACGTTCCCTTTGCATTTAGTTTCGTATTAAGTAGTTTCGGGAAAACATGCGCATGACGTTTTATTTTATTAACAATTGCGCCACATTATGCCTCTTCTCCTACTCTACTCCGTTACGTCACAAAAGATAAAATAAATGGTTCGCAACATAAGTTTACATTTAAATAGTCTTCCATTTAGGACTTGACAAATTCTTTTTTAAATAAAATGCAACTACTTGAAATATCTATCTCAAAAAAAATGAATGACTATTAAAACGTTTAAGAATGGAATTCGACTTCTTTCATATGTCCACTATGGGAACGTATGCAGCGGTCGATACGTTGAACCAATTTAAGATGACTCGACCGATACAGCCGCTATTTCTCGTTCAATATCGGCTCTGAGCTCCTCTAACGTCGTCGGCTTGTTGGCATAGACCAATAATTTAATAAAGCCCCATGAAAAAGTCTAGAGGCGTTAAATCACACGATCTCGGCGGCCAATAGACGGGTACGTTTCTCGAGATAACACGTTCACCGAACTGAGAAGGCAATAACCGATTGTTGCACCCGCTGTGTGGCTTGTGGCACCGTCTTGTTGGAACCACATGTCACTGATGTCCAATTCATACCATTGCTCAAAGAAATAGCGTTTCAACATTGTCACTGTAACGAATACCATTTACGTAACGTGACGGTCATTTTCATCGACGAAAAAAAACGGCCCAATGACGCCACCGGCATGAAAACCGCACCAAACAGTGGCTTTTTGCGGATGAAGTGCTGTTCAATAAAGCATATTTTACTTACTGACGAAGCCTCTTAACCAAAAATGCGCTTCATCGCTGAAGATGCGACCATCGACGTGGAGTTTCGGTAATAAATTTTGATTATTTGTAAACGTTGTTCCTTCGTGTACTTCATGACGATGAAAATGTTGATTTTACTGAATATTTTGATATTGACAGTTCGGTAATCGGCTTAAGGGTCCGTTCACACTGAAAGTTTAAAGTTGTCAAGTCGCTATAAAAAAACCTTTATTTCGTTTTCGGCAATCTGTCAGATTTTCAAATGCCAACAACTTGCTCAGCTTTTCTTCAGTCGGTCGAAAGTGAGTGATCGCATAAAGTCCATTGAAACCCTCGCTGTGCGGTCTGTGGTTCCATCTTTTTACATCCATACATCCTGTAGAAGATACAACGACCTCTAGGAAAGGCCACCTTAAATCATGCACTTCGAAAACAGTTCTTCCATAAAAATCCGTAGTTTAATGTGCAGTACAAACTTTCATGAACTAATACGCCCTCCTTCATCTCTCATCCACAATGCTTTACCAAAGGACTTTGAGTAAATATAGTAGATTTAATTTTCACCAAATATACCCACACAACACTCAATACTAATACAAAATTTTCTCTCTTACAGATTACAATTATCAGCAACAGAGCTTCTATCATCACTACAATTAGCCAGATGCTAGCGATATCGACCCCAGTGACATTAGTATACGATAAACATTATCCTATCAGATGACAAGCAATTAATATTTTATTAATATTTTTCAAAGAGCTTTATACGACCGCAATTTTACCACAACAACACACATAAGACACAAACCGACATTTACTAGCTACATTACACACGTTTTATATGGGCAAAGTGCAACCACACACGATGAAGACTTATTGCAATATCAGAACGTGCATAGAATTATTTTAGTTTTCACCTACTTAATAGCAACAAAACGCAATTTGTTTCCTTAAAAATTATTAAAAAAAAAAAAAACAAAAATTTAAATATTTATAAATATTATGAGTAATTTTATTCTTCTTTTCTTCTCTACCTGCGTATAGTATGTAAAAATAACAAGAGAAAGAAAATAACTAAACGCTAAATTATAGGCATTAATATAGTCATTAAGGTAAAGAGAAAACAAAACAAAAATAAAACAGTAAAAATATCAGTAAATGTAATTTTTAAATTAAAAAAACAAAAAAACAAACATTAATGGAATTAATTAATTTTAAATAATTATGTAAAGCATTTGTAATCTGTGATAAACCTTGAACATGTATTGTAAAAATAAATAAGAAGCGTAAGACATTTGATAAAACAAGAGAGCAAAACACAAACCTATACACAAATTAAAAAAAAAATATATATAGAACTACAAAAAAATGTAATTGAACAAAAGTTGTAAAAAAATCAAATTTTTCAATTGTTTTTGAGTTTGAACCCATTGAAAATTAATTAAAAAATCTAAAAGATAACTCCGAGGAGTGTTTGAAATGTTGTAAAGTTGTGCTTAGCTTACATGTATTCGCGTGGAGGAATTGTTTGTAAAATAGTAACTAAAGTTTTTGTTTTCTTAAGCAGTATATTTCCCTTTCATGATAGGGTGGATCATCAATTATCCGCAAACCAAGAATAGAATAGACTTTTTTTTTTTTTTTTTTGAACAGCTCTTACAGCACTGCTGAACTACAACAAAATGCTCTTAAATGAAATATTCTTAAGGTTTTTAAATGACCTTCGTCTGATACACATTTATTATCCAAAGTTCTGCTGTACTTGATCAACTAAAACAGTAAGAAAAGAATAGACTTGCGTACTAACTTAAATGCAGCTGCAGTTTCGTGGATGGCATCAGCCAACAGGGCTCAAACGTTTTTGTTGTAGATTTTGCCGCCAGAATTATGGAATTGAAATTGTACACACTCAGAACTTTGAACAAAAATGTTTACCATTTTGGGAGTGGCAAAATGATAAAAGTCATAGATTTTTCTTCAAATCGAATTGATTCAGAGACACTTTATTGAGTCAGAGATGATAAGATGAACTATTATGCTTATACAAGACACTTGAACTGCTTACCGCACTGCATTCGAAGGTTCTTTTTATACTACAGGTACAGCTCTATCATTTTTGGTAACTGAAACCGCATAAGCCTAACGAATTTCAAAAGACTCTCAGAAAAATCATTGCAAGCCTATCTTAGGTGGTATTTTTTTGTTTTTCATTTTACTAGTCGAAAAGTGTGTTCTTGACTAATTACGCCTTTTAGAACATTTTTTGAATAACAAACTCCGTAAGAAGGTCTTAAGAAAACAACACCTAAATGCATTTTCCACATAAGAAGCTCACGTCAACATACAAACATACAAAAGTAAAACTGTCTTCAGACTGGTTGTCTTTAAAATAAATGAAGCTCTCACAAATGGTTGTAAGAAGCTCATTGGTTCATCTCAAGCGGATCGGGGATGGCCCCTTTTATCGCCAAATGGCAAGCGAGGTCTAAAAGTCCTTATGCACCATCTAACCTCTCTAATCTCGACTGGAATCTTGAATATTACTAGTTTACTACTCCTTTTAACGAAAAAGAGCTTGTTTCGGCAGCTGTTCTTATTCTTTTGGTCAGAACCCAATATTTAATTTCTATTTTTAAGAGCTTATTTTCGCTCTTAATTGTCATTAGTGATTTTGAAAACTTAGACCGATCGTAGAAGCAGGGAACGGTAACGATCTGAATACGAGAATCTAAAGCTTGAACAGTGTAGCTTTGTTTCCAACAAGTTTATATGCTGATCCAATTTTTGATCACCCAGTTTCTCTGGCAAACAAACGCTGAGCATACTACGAATACTACGAATTTTTATCAAATGTTATTATAACCAGAAAATGTTTGTCGATAAAAGGCTCTCTTTAGACATTTATTCTGTCTGCTAGTAGATCATAGCATTCATTCAGCTTAAGCCAGTGACTTATATTTATTTCGTGATCATCATAAGTATTGGGAAGGCTGACAGGGCTCGAGTGGATTGGAGCCTCTGTTGGGGAAAAACTTAATCTCAAATGACGGTTGCTTGCCAAATTAGAAATTTAATAGAAAAATATAATTTTACTTTCTCAAACAAATTGTTGTTCATTAAATAATGTTGAATGCCTAAATTTACATAGCTAAAGTTTATAATAATGTTTGTTATAAAGCAGTCCTCAACGGGTATTGAATTCAAACGAAATAATCTAAAATCTGGTGGTCCTACTTAGTATTTGAATTAAAATTCACATCATTCCTCTACAAATACAAATGTATTACTAATTCAAAAAGGAAGGGCCCTTCAAGTCATTTTATATCCACACAACGTGTCGATAGCTGAACTTTAGGGTGTTTGCAAATGATATAAATACAGTAGTAAATAGCCTTGTCATAAGAGAAGCGAGTTGCCCACCCTAAAAATTATGGTGGATGATTAATGTCCGATTGTAGAGTGGAAGTTCAGTTGTCTCACAAATGAATTGTATGGGATTGAGGCGGCTAGGATGAGTCGTACAAAATTAAAACCCGACCGATTAGCTATTAGGCAGGCCTTGCCTTTCGCGACGATTATTTGAGAGTTTATTATTTTTGGGTCGAATTTAAAAAATCTTAAACTGTAAGGCAAGATTTTGCATAACATAAAACATATGAAATATTGGTAGTATGCAAACCTTCATCAATTAATTATATCAACTAAACAAATATTAACGCAGTCTGTTTTGATGAACAATACATGACCCAATACTGTTCGCCTATCGTAGTACCTATAGGAATGCCACTTTTTCACGAGGTGTTGTTACATTTTATATTCTCTACTGTTGCTTAAATAACTTTCAAATACGGTGCTGATGCAGTGACCCAGTGACTCATTAACTATGTGGACCTTTTGCGGAATCTATATGAAATAGAAAACATATCAATTCTGAACAAAATTAGCTTAACTACTAGATTATGTATAGGCTCTTATGTCTGCTAACGAAAGCTGTCCCTAATGGGAGATTTCACTGTGTCATCAGCTCGTTAAATTCAACTTGAAGCTTGAACTTGAAAATTACAACACTATGGACAAATTCCTTTTCTCAAATTTTGTATCGAAAACAAATTACTATGCCTACATTTCAAACTCTCCCCAAAGTAAACAAAAGAAATAAGAGAAATTTAAAAAAAAATATATGAAAATCAAATACACATACTTATATTTTTGTTTGTTCGTTAATTGTTAACATTTTGCAATATTATTTCGTAAAAATTTTAGACATGTAACTGTAAATATTTTAATTCGCATAATAAATATATATGTATGTACGTATATGTATCTATGAGTATTGGTATGTTTTAGTTATTCAATATTATATTTTCACACGGAAACATCAACACCCAATGAGAGTAGAAGATACCAAATTTTGTAATGTATAGATTCAAAGAATTCAATTTTGCAAAACCATCTTTTACTCGATTTTTCACATAGGTAATATAATAGTTAAGTTGTGTTTATTTCGTGTTGAATTCATAAATAAAAAAGTAAATAAAAAACCTGTAAATTTGTTATCACATTACACAACACTCATACCACGATACAACACCCATGATGAATATTGCAATAAGATACACACGTAAGACGTAAGATGGAATCTATAACAAATATAGAGATGGCAACAAAAAATTACTTTATTATTATTATTATTGAATTTAAATAATTATTATAAAATAATAATGCAAATACAATTTTAGTATAAAAAAAAAATATTATAGAAACTAAATTATATCGAAATTATATGATGGAAATATTAAAATTGAAGGATTTTCATGTACTCATTTTATTTTTGCACTATCAAAAGGACTGCACTATCAAAGGGGTTGTACGATATCAGTAGTGCACTAAGTTGTCTTACAGAAAGTACGCTTCCGGGTTCAGGTCGAATAACTTTTAAATTCATGTTTTATTGTTTGAAACGACGGCGGTTCTTTCTTTTATTTTTTAAGAAATTGCCAAAAAACTCCCTCTTCCTTTCGTTTAACGAATGTGGCTCAAACTTGTGTGAAATGGCTTGGAAAATGACTCAACTCCAAAATTGATTGACTTAAACGTGGGCGTTTTAAGAAGTAACTGTGAATTGTGTTTAACATTGCAAACTCTATTAATAGAGGGTATAGCTTTAAATTCGCCATATAGCTAGGTGTGTGTTGTCCAACAGGGCACTTGTCGTTCCAGTCAGACCAGAACTAGCGAAGCTTAAAAATTATTCCTTTATGCTCTCGTCTACTTAATTCTGGGTGTGCTTATTAAACTAAATGCGCTTACATCTCAACTTCTGAAGTTGAAATCATATTCAAACGCATGAATTTTAGTTTTGTTACATGGATATCAATGAACTGTAAGGATTTAAATATTGTTCTCCCAAATGATTGCATTGTTTTACAATATTATTCTGTCTATATGAAACAATTCAATGAACAGTGTCCATGGATGAATTATACGTAAGTTCAGATGTGTTCGAAAATAAGCTACATTATTATGAAATGTCCATGGATATAACTTGGCTATGGATGGAGTTGCAATGCGTAAAAGGATTTTTGAACTATTTTTTTTTTTAATTTTTGCGAAAAATGAATAAATACGATGACGGTATTCTAAAGCTAGTTTAAAATTAGTTCTAATGGAGAATGTTATTAATACAGTTGTTTGTTCTGTACTAATAACAAATTTAAGACTCGACTTTAAATTTACGAAAGTTCACAATTGCGAAATTTGTATGAAAAATATAGATACCCACTGTAAACTAATAAAATTGAGAGTCGAAACTGAAAATGATTATTGGTAAGGTCCTCTATTTACCCTTTTTCGAATTAGCAATACGCCCGGCTACAAATATATTTTTAATCTTCACATTGAAGTTCCAACTCATAAATATTAGAAGTAAAGCCCCTGAGTAATTTTTAATTAGAGTGTCGAGTATTGGACGTAATTTTAATGAATGTCAATATCAAAAACATTGGGCCTTACTTATATCCATTTTTAACCTTCACACTAAATATTTTTTAGGTCACAATATGCAATTTTGTATGGAAAATTTCGCCATTGCGGGTTCGAAAAATTTAGCAAGTACCCTAAATATGATTAAAAGTATCCCAGTATTATATTGACGCTCTTGACTTAAAGCCTAAAATGCGTCTAATATCCAGAGCCGGATTAAGCCAGCGGGGGGCCTGTGACAAATTGTATAAAGGGGCCAATGGATTGCTTATGAAGTTTATGGTATTAAATAAAAGGAAACTGTTAAAAAAATGTCCATTTAATTTTGGCAAATTTATAAATAATATTGTTAATATCTTAGTATTCAAAATTCATTAAAGTGAGTTGATAAAGAGGCTTTTGCTTACATAAATACTTTGTTACGGTCAGAAAGTGATGGTACGCGGGCGTGTAACATTTTCTACTCTTGCTACGTGACTGATCCGCCACTGTCAATATCTAATAACCATTTCTCTTTTACTAGATCACCATCTCTACAAACAAAACTATGTTTAAATTAGGTATGCCCACTTGGACCTATGATCTTTAGAAAGATAGTCACGCAGTAAAAATATATTAGCGATTTTCCATTCATATACCAATTTAAAATCATGTGCATTCAAAATAAATAAATCCATTATCCCAGTTATGAGAATAACCCTTAACATACAATTAGAATCCTTAAACATAGTACCGATTATGATGTTATTTCACATTGATACACCGTTGCATAGGTACGGGAGTTCTACAGTGAGGTCAGCGTTTTGGCTCTGTAAATATATTTCTTTCTGCGATTTGGACATACCTTCGTTATCTTGATTATTATATACTTAATTTATACATGGGTATATACTGTTAAGAGGAGTTTGTTCATTATTTAAATATGTTTCCATTGGGATGATTTCGTAAAACTGTGAAACAAAAACCACTGCCTACTTGCAGGCGCTTTGGAAAATTGTCTCGTGTCTAATTAGAGTTATTTTCTATTAAAAACTGCGCTGCAAGTCATGCGAATAGGAATAATTCTTATTAGGTGAACTCATTACTTCAAAAAAAATGCTGAATGGCATGATTTATGTAAGAATGGTTAACTTAATACCTTTAGTGCTTAGATTTTTATTGATTTATGTTGAAACTAGGAGATCGAAATGAGATACTCGGTATCACACAACGATCTTGTCATCCTTTGCTGGATTCATATATGGATTTTTTTATAAGTTAGTATCAGTTTGGTACATACCCACCTACATAACTCAAATGTTTCGGCTTCCTCTTCGTCCGTACAGGTGGAATGTACCCAAATGAGGGATCGTGCAGGCGATCAATTAACGATAATGAGGTCGGCAAGGAAACCTTGTTGTACAGTCGCAGTGGATGTTCAGATTGTAAAAATTAAACAGCCGCGCGATAAAAGAGAAGCTTCCTCTTCAATTTAGAAATTTTAAGGTGTTTTTAAGTAAAAACATTGCATTTGAATCTGTTTTAGCGTTTCAAAGATAAGTTTGGAATCACTGTCCTATTTTTGGGCTTCAAGGACTTCAGGGCTAAATACGCTCGTAAACCAAAGTCTACTGTTGATTTTGGATTGATTTGGTAAAATGTCGTTTAATGAATATCAAACTTTGAATGACCTTTCTCACTTAGAGATTCTTGTAGACAGCAATTCTTGTTTGAAGGAAATTTTGTACTCTTTTGGAAAGTCTAATCCAAAATGTACGATTTTTCCTCTAGGACATTTTAGAAAGATATCCATTTAAAGGATTTCAATGATATTTTTGTAAAAATCAACTTTTTGACCTATTAGTAGACTTTCATTAGAAAAACCGTCTGATTTTGAATATATGCATATTTTTTAGAAAGAATCGTTTTAATGGTTTTCCAGGACCTTGTTCTAGATATATATCCGTTAAAAATATTCCTGAACTTTTAAAACCTTGCTTTCATGCCAAATAAATTTATAAAACATCTATGCCCAACGGGCCATATAAAATATCCATTTCAAAGGTTCGATTAGATATAAATGTTGTTTCTCCACAGTTGCCGGTCATTGTTAGCGTACATAATAAAAATAATAGAGAGGAGGTCTAGTGCACTTCGACCTTGTGGTTTATTGTACCTCAGTTAGTTAACGTACATACAAAGGACAGATTCAGCATTGGATATTGGATCTTCATTTCACATTTCACATTAAATGTGAATCTTTCGAATTTGTTTAAGTGTATAATAATGAGCACTCATGATAAATAGTTTATGGTGAAGTGTAGGGTGAGCTAGAGAATTCAGGATACTTTGAGGCATATAACAATTAGCAAGCGAACTTGGCTGGGTCATACTGCATTTAACTTTCAGAAAACCTACCGGTCGGCTTACAACGCGTAGCTACGCTTCAATTGATAAGCAGGAGCATTTAAAAACTCCATAGTTAAAAAAAATCATCGAAAGTCAAGTTTTGAGATCTGACATTTCAGCTTAAATACCACCAAAATAATCCTTCAAACTCGGTAATGTTCATGTCATGATAGGTATAGTTTCAATCTTCTCTCAATTAACATGGATATCCAATTACTTTGTCAAAATCCTTCCAAAAGTGCGAATATAATAATAATTGCAAAACAACATTACACATATTTACGAGTAGCTCTCAAGAGCACTACTCATAAATCATCCCTTGACGAATAAAGGACTTCTCGTTAAGAGTAATCCTGATGTGCTTTTGACACACTTCGCCCAGGGAATATTTATTACTTTCTTCTCAATATTTGTCAAAGGCATGCCTAGTGCAGTCGGTCATATTCATTGTGACACATCTGTGAGGGTAGATTGAAAAAGCGTCCCCCGTATACCAATGGGTGGATGTAGGAATATAGTGATTTATTAGATTGACTGCGTTTGAAAGTCTGGACTCGGGTTCAGAAAGTTCGGCAACGAATCCAATTACCCTCTGTCATAAGTTCGCATAGTAAACTGTCAAATATTATGCATACATCCTTACATACAGCTAAGAAGTACTTAAGGCGAATTTCGTTCAACTATTCCTACTGTAACAATGTCTCCTAGTTACTGCTGCGACCACAGGCGAAGAACCAGAGAACCACTGGTGAACAAGAGTGTCCGAACTGCCAGTTACAATTATTCATACAAAATCGTGAAAGGGTACAATAACTAAGCGTGACAGGTGGCGCCAACAACTGCGGTCCTGTACTCGTTTGCATCTCATTATGGACCCTAGCCACGGGAAGTTATCCTCCTCTTTTGGTTGAATATTTATGCCAACGCATTCTGCACAATGGACTTCGCTGTTTTGCTGATCGTTATCTCTGCAAAGTGCAATATCGAGAAGACCAGTTCATGAATTGTTAGCATATATGATTGTTAAGCGCCCACTCATACTTTGCCTTCGGTTAGTTTCATAAATGCAAGTAGTCCAATTACGTTATGTCAGCTGTGTAATCGGGTATATGGGACTTCAGAGAATATGCATGTGATGTGATTTTTACCATTGGAAGGCACTTTTCAGTTCGCCTTGCTAATGGCGTAAAATGTATGTCAACTGTCAGTTGTTTTGATTTAGTAAGTCTCTTGTCAACTGTCATAATTTGAAGGCGACATTGGAACCTAGAATTATGAAATTTATGTCTGACACACATTTTTTTGTTTAATTTTAACAAAAAAACAATTACAGACATAAGACATTTTCACAAAAAAATAGTTATTTGCAATATCTCATTAAGAAAACATAACCAAACTGCTTAGACGTCGCACACTCCAAATGGCCTGTTACGGTACAGGTAGAATACAATGCGGACAATGAAATGGACCACACTCTGCCTCTGGACGGACATCCAGCTGTGCAATGAGTTGCGTGAGCATTCTTTTTTAATTGAGTTATCCGAAATGCCAGTGGGGAGTGCCGTTGTGTTTTGACATTTATTAATACCCGACTGACGCAGATTTGGGCACAAGGTACACAACGCCGCGACGTCTTTTAAGCGAACGAGCGAACACCATGCGATCAAGTTTTCTTATGAATGACTCCGATAGCCTGTTGTTACTCAGACAGCAGACACTTAAAAGTAACTGAGTCATTGTGTCGTTCTAGTGAATGAAAGTTGTACGTGCTGTCGAAGGATTTTAACGATTACCCAAAGGCAATAATAATTGCTCATGTATACTCTAATTGACCATCAGCAAACATTCGTTGCTGGATAAAGTCAGTGTCCCTTGTACATTCGATTGCATATAACACAGGTATCTATTTGCGGTTTTAATATTTGCAATTTGATCGATGAGGTACATGACAACCGTGCTTGTGGTCTTAAGATATGTCATTATGAGTGCGGACAGTTTTGAGCAGCTGATTGAATAAAATATATACAACGCTATAGAGAAATATAGAGCAAATAGAGGAAAGTTAATATGGCTTAAAAAAAACGATATCTGTTGTAAGGAAACATTTTTATAAACTTATAACATCGCGAATACCAACATGATGGATGGTGCCCCAAGAGAGTCTACGTTAGCGTCAACTTCCTCTTCTATCCCATTCATCTGCAGTCAGTATATAAATGCGCTAACAAAAGGTAAAAAGAGCAAGTGAGACCGGCCAATCTCCTACATTTGAAAGAGTTGTACGAAACTCACAGGTCACACAAAGCGCAATCTTTTGAAAGTTGCACAGAATCTCGCATACCTAATTTGTAGAAAACATGACGGTGGTCACGTGTGCGTTTGCTGGTAAGGCAGCCCAATGGTGATCTTGATCATTGCATCACAACCGAATGGAAAGGTTTCGGAGTTGTCCGACAATGTAATATAAGCGATTTAGCTCTTTAGGGCCCAAAAGTATCTGCACAATACTGATAATCATATTTATTGTGCAGGCTTTATTTTACCATCTCACAGTGGCGAAATTTTCCATATAAAATTACCGATTGTGACCAAAAAATATTTAGTGTAAAAATTAAAAATGATTATATGTAAGGCCCTCTGAGCAGAAAATGCACATGGTGCAAACTGCACCTTAACTTGCCCAAATTTAGAGTTAGTTAACAATTGCTGTTGCCTCAACAAAAATGATTCAGTTTGTTTTTTTTAAGTAATACTTCTTTAGGCACGCTTGACATGGGGGGTAAGCTGGTGAATGCGTCACAAAATTGTTACGGAAATTGCGAGCGGAAGTTGAGAGGGAGATATAAGTTAGTGACATAAAAAAAAGAGAGTTATGTTTCGTTCGAATATTACTGTTGAGGTAAGAGAGATAGATGCACGCCCACATTTTCGTACTCTCTTTCTACCAGCCAATTACGTTTCATTATCTAAGACACATCCTACAGTGCAGCAGTGATACCAGATCGGGGGATTTACCACTTTTTGCGGGATTTTCTCACTAATAATAAGTTAAAAGGGACAAAGGGATTTTTCAGACCTCGTAATACAAAAAGAAAGGGATTTTACTTTTTGGTCAAATTTTGTTCCCAATTGCTCATTTCATTAAGAATACAAAAATTATTCAACCTACGATCAAATTAAATGTTTTCATGCTTAGAAAAAAGTCATTCAAAATATCTAATTGCTTTCATTTTCTTTTTTTATATTTCCCTAAACTGTTTCATAAAATGACATATGTGTCTGTGAATGAGTATTTTTTTAAAATAATAAATTTATTTATTTTGTAAACATAGAAGGGATATTTTGAGGTTATCCCGCGGTAACCTGCCTCTAAAGTCTGGTATCACTGCAGTGCACGCCTATTATCTGTATCACACTGTAGGAGCAACAGAGATGGCTGCGAGCACACAGTTTCTTTTCATTCTCTCATAGACAGCTACGTTTCGTATATCTCAGACACGCCTATTACAAGGTTGCCACTTTGGTAGTCTTTAACAAATTTGGTATTTTTTTTGCTTCTTGAGTTTTGGTAATTTTTATCTGGTTTTTAAGCAGATGTATCAAGAATGCGAACTCGGTATCACCTCATTTAAATGCTACCTTACTGCTTCTGAGTGAACGCATTGCATTATTTGCATAGCTATGCTTCATCACCATCCATATAAAACTGTTTTATTCGCTATTCAAAAAACTATAGAATGCACTCATTTTCTTCTTTTGACAGATGGTGAACTTCGAAATAGTTTCTGTTCCTGTTTATAACTATATTGAGATATGGATAGGTTAATTAATCATATTAATCATATACAGACATGAAAGTCTAATTTGTTAAGGGTTTGTTATAAGAAAATAGGCAGATGATCTCCCATGTCTTCTAGAAGCTGGTAATTTTGTGCAAAATCAAATAATTTGAGTTTTTTAAGTGGCAACCGTGGCCTATTGCCTGTATCATACTGTAGGAGCAAGAGAGAGCAGTGCGCGCGCCCATTTTCTTGCTGTCTTCCTCTCATAGCCAGTAAATAATTGAAGAAAATTGATATATTAGAATGTATAAACTAAACATGTATATATAGATGGAGCTAAATAAGTTTTACTTCAGTCGTGTGATCTAAAGCACACTCGTTTTTTTTATCAATCACCCTGTGGTGTGGAACCCAAGACCCAAACAGATTTGAATTATCATAACTTCAAAGTTCGTTTGAGTGGAAAATACATCATACCAACGAATGAGATTCCTTCAATATTTGAGGTCAAAATTGAGTCCAAACGGCTCCAGCGAACATATTAGCATACATACATACGGAGAAGAGAAAAGAGGGTTCTGGATAACAAACACCAAAGGGCAGACAACTGAAAACATAACCTGGCCAATGGTGTAATTCAATATGAGCGACATAATTTTTAACCATGTCATTCGTATAATATTACTCATGTTTACGGATAACACGGACGACACGTGCGTTTGTTACGAATTTCGCTTATGGTTATACAGGTTTATGCTTCATTTATCGCGTTGTCTGGCCGATGGTATGTTTATTTATTTATACTTGTGATTGTGTACAGCCGCAGGCAAATTGTCTTTTGATGTCCTTTAAAAACATACGCAAAGTTGAAAGTTCTGTTTGAACATGTAACAAAATCTGATGACAAGCTTCAGCACCAAGCCATCTGAATGGAATATAAAATTATGTTTTTCGTTAAGTACCTTCCTATAATACATATTATAAAGGAACTGTGTCTGCGATGTTTATTTTTTTTTAATTTGAAGAGCAAGAGCTTACTTAATCCCTGTTTATGCAAAGGATACCGCTATGAAATAGGGACCAATTTTTAAATATTACAAGCGGACCCGCCTGTTTTTTTTGGCATTAAAATTTAAATTAAAATAAAAGTTGATGGTATTCGGTAGAATTTCTGATTCAAAAACAGACAATTTTCATCTTTGTATGATCACTGTATTAAAAAAAAATCACGTATGTATACGTTGTAACAAACAAAATCGCAGAAAGTTGTTAAAAGTCATTGTTGATGAATGAAATGAATACTAAGACTATCGATTTTGGGGGAAAAAAGCAAGTTGTTATTTTATGACAAAGCAATTTCACGTATGAGTGATGCACTGGATATGTGGTTAGTGTCCTGGACTGCTAAGCCCGAAAAACTTCCAAGAGTATAATTGTCATGAAAGAGCTCATCAAATTAGCCGTTTGTAGATTGTAGATCCGTTCCATTCGCCCCGAAAATAAAAAACTCACACAAAACGAATGGTTTTGAGAATCTAGGACTAGGGTTCCTACGGACATGTTGCGACAAATATTTCATTTATTTTTAATTTCACGTATATGAACGGTGTACAACATAAAAGAGAATGTGCTTGTGACCACACCGGAAGTGAAACTTCTTTCTCTAAATGTTCAGTTTAATTGTGTTGCAGGTAAATTATATTAAGAAATTTAATTTAAAAAAAAATCTATAGAATATTATAATTTAAATGCAGGGCAGTAGATAAGTCCACTCATTCGCTTAAAAAGTTTTCACAACGCAGTCCAATCCAACGTTTTCTGTTTGCATTTTGTTTTCATGTGGGTACATTTTAGATTTAATTTAATTTAATTTAGTAGTCTTGTGTCTGACCTGGCTTATGAATTTCACAGTCTCAAGTTTAATTCCAGATTGAAAGTGATTTTTTTTTATTTTTATGTTAAAATTTGAGAGAATTCACTTCCGTTGCCTCGTTAGATCACAATTTCCGTAACACACTCAGCAGTTCACTCCCCAGCCACAACTTGCCCATGGAAGTATTCACTTTAAAACTTAAGTTGAAAGAATATAAAAAAAATGTTTATATCTCGACAAGAGTGCCACCTAGCAAAAACTATCCTATCCTTAAAGCTGCAACCAACCATACACTTCCGCAAAGCTGCAACATACATCGGTTGAGTTTTTTCGGTGATCGACAACCCCATACACACCATGTACGTTCAGTAAAATGCCTTTGTATGCCAATACACATACAAAGACCGTTTGTATACATAAAACCTTGGTATTGACATCACCTTGCATCAGAAACAAAATCGGTTCAGAGAACATACGTTTTAAACAAAAGGCAACACATTTATATATATATACTAGCTGACCCGGCAAACTTCGTTTTGCCCAAAATATATTTTTTGACTGAATTAATTTCAAGCACTCACGATTCCACCTGAAATTTGTTTCTTTGATCGAAATTTAGCGATACTTAACAGATGACTTCGTCCCGGCCAATATTTGGCGAAAATATAATAAAATCAAGTATTAATTTCTTTAAAGTCTATTAGATTTATTGAAATCTAAAACAAAGAATATATTAATGACTCAATTTAAAGCTGCACGATACACTACATTTTTTGTTTTCTGCTCCGGAGCGTAAATGAAGAGTGAGAATGGTTTCCCTACTCGGGAACATGCCACATATAACTGGCCGTGTGAAAAACATGATTTTTCCAGATTTATGCCGCACACTTCCAGCGACTGCCCTTGTGACTTGTTTATTGTCATCGCAAATGCAAGTTTCACTGGGAACTGAATACGTTTGAATTGGAATGGCAAATCGTTTGAACTCAAGGGAATTCGCGGGATTAGGCATTCTTCTCCTTTGAACAGCCCTTTCAAAATCCTTGCCACTATCACATTGTTCATTAGCTTCATGACAATCAGTCGGGTTCCATTGCACAGTTTCGGGGCATGAAGATTTCTTAGCATAATGACGACAGAACCCACTTTAAGACGCAAATGATGAGGCGGAATGCCAAAGAGTTTAGGAATTCCACTGGATAATTGACGACATCGTCTTCGTTTTCAACGCGATCGATCGATTTGTATGAACGCAGCTCTCCCGGAATTTGATTTTGAATCGTCCAATTCAAGTCATTGACATCAATATTTTTCGCTGCTAAAATTGCGCGTGCGCTCAACCAATCGTAGTTGCGATAATTTTGACCAATGTTCGGATATAATGTTCGGATGTATATCGTAACAAATATCGAACTGTAAATGATCATAACTTTTTATAAATCGCACGCAGTTTTCACAAATCACTAACTTACCTTTGAAATAGCCAAAATACAGAAAGCAAACGAACGAAACGGGTGCAATTGAAATTTTGAATACAACTGGAAAAACAGAATAAAACACTTAACGATCTAATAAAAAAAATAATAATAATAGTAAATTTAAAAATTTTATTTAAAATTAATTTGACTTTCTTTCAAATGTTGTTTTATTTTTCTTTCTTGATTTACAAAAGGGTACAACTTCTTTATCAGTACATTAGTTAATTCATTGCCCCCCCCCCCCCTCCTCCGTGACCACTGCCCAAATTATCAAATCACAAAGAACATATACTGTGCTATCAAATGGAATGACCGCCTACAGCGCCACCTGTTGAGAATTTTTCAATTTTTCTTTTTTCCTAAACCTAAAGCAATTACGAACAAATCCGCAGAAGGAAGTATCCAATTTGGTCCAGTCGTTTTCGAGTTTTATGCATCCGAACAAACCAAGATCCATTTTTATATATATATAAGATTCGCTTGATAAAGAAATAAAGGATTTCTTTTACATATACTTTGTGCGGATTTCTGCTATCCAAATGCGGCGCAGTGGCAAAGGCTACTGTGGAATCGACTTTAGTCATGAGGAGCTTATGAACCCAGCATTTACCACATCAGATGATTAGCATAAAGTTTTATTTTTAAATTTGGCAGCTTTAAAATTTTGATTTTCAGAATCCTGGCAGATAACAAAATTCTGCTGCTGAGACAATTGTCACTTAGTTTTAAACGATTTTCTATATCTTTCAAAGTTTCTAATACTTTAAATTTTTAAGAAGAATTTTATTTAGAACTATGACCCCAATCCGAAGAAAATATAGCTTTTTCTCTAACTTAAGGGTCTAACTAAACTTATACCTTAAACAAAGATGTAGTTAGAAGTTGATAAACATGTTTTTCTCTTTACCTTATGCTAAAAAAAAATACGTCTTAAAGCTTTTTCCACTGCGCCTCTCGCGAACGTCTGACAAACATCCGAGAGTATAACTGTCATAAAAGAAGAACTCCTGAAGCTAGCCGTAGCCGTTCTTATGCGGCATAAAAGTGTCGGTCACTTCCATTCGTCCAAAACCTAAAAACTCACTCAAAGCGAATGATTGTGTGAAGCTACTATTATTTATACCTTTTATTATTATTTTTACTTTTTAATTATGAAATTCATAAACCAGCTTTGCCGATTGGCCCCTTTTAAAGCCTCAAGTTCGTTTTTATTCTTGTTGTTCTTTCTAATGAATGCAGATGTTTTTTCTATATTATAAATAAATGTACTTGCGGCTATTCCTTTGCTATGTCCTAAGTATTTTATGTGGGGCCTCTTTTTTCTGGCTCGGACCTTTTTCATTATTTTTAAATTGTTTCACCCGTTGCCGTTGCCTTAAAGTATCGAAGATAAAGATTTGTACAATGCGGTCGTTCTTAAATTCATGTTTAAAAAATTTATAGATTATGACTTAAAGTTTTTTCCCTCCATTTCATCTCCATTCTTTTAAACTCGTCTAGTGAGGTGTTTTCCACAGTTCAGGCGGTAAAAATGCATATGCTGCGCCGTCTGCCGTTTCAAAAAAAATCGGACGCCTCTTTGCTCTTGATGCCAATGCGGCCCGGTAGCAGATGTATGTCTTCCGTTGTTTTGCCCTAAATTAAAATTATCCTGTATAGATATTAACACAAAATTTTGGACTTAATATGTTGTTGGTGGCAAGTCCATTGATGGCTAGTTGGCTATCTCACATGTACTTCTGAAATTTTTCCCGAGATGAATTCAAAGCACGGTACTAATAATCATATTTAGTGTCCAGGCTAGATTAAATGAACTCATAATGGCTACATTTTCCATATAAAATCACCAATTGGGACCTAGAAAATAAAAAGTGAGAAGGTAAAAAATAGTTATTATTATTAATAGTAAGTCCCAACGTTTTATGTAAGTTCCTGCTCCAAATACTCCCGCACCAGTTCCTTCGTTCGTTCTTTATCAACCTGTGTACCACTTTGTTTAGTGTTGTTGGAGAGCTCAAAGACGGTGAGTTCCTCGTTCCAAAATCATCTCTGAGTATAGCTAAAAGTGGGAAGTTTTTGAGTGTATTCATCATTATTTCTTAAACCATCCCATTCATAGTCCTTTCTGCTGTACGTGTAATGACTTAAGTGGAAAGAATTCAGCTCCATGAGTATCTCCAGGGGTTTATTCAATAATTATGCTCTTATACTCTTATATAGCTGCTAAAGAAATTAATACCTAGCACAAGCAGTGGTGAAACATATGAGAACGAAAATAAAATAGAATGGACCGGCTTGAACAATAAAACCTATCAAAGAGGATCACCCAAAGAAGTTTCTTAGTCCTCTGCAACACTAAGTGCCTAATCTTATTCTATAACTCAACCTAGTTATGAGATAGGTAACCATCAGCACCCACCTATTTGCACCCAGGAATGGACTAAAATATGTACACTCAGGTGTTGTTAATCTTAATGGCAACCTACCACACCAGCCGGCTTACAACATTTAGTTCTTAACCCTAGCTCCGTACCACTTACATGACACTTTGGTAAACCAACCTTGGTATCTGAGGGCCCCACAAAATCAATAAAGCCTTGTTTATGTGACTTGTGTAACTGTCAGGCTACGCCTTATGGTAAGTCGAACAACGAAACGAGACTGCGTACAGTTCCCGTATCAAATTGACATTTGAATTGGAGGAACGGCATAGGTCGCCTATATTACCTGTGAATCTCTAATGTGACAACACTTAATTTAACAGCTACAACAATTTCCTGCAACCCATTATCATGATTCAAATGGTGGACAACAAATCCTTGCTCATGTCACCCAGATACCAACAGACACCAACAAAAAAGAAAGCACCGGACCGTACACAATCCAGGGCTGTGCCTGCGCACCGCGCCGAAAACAATAATGAAACCCAAAAGCCATCTAATGGATGTGTCGCTTTACGTTTTGTTAATTCTGGACAAGATTTGGCCATTAAGACAACTCCGCTATCTTCACCTGAATCTTTGATAAAATTCCCCAAATGGAAAGCAACAAGAAGAAGCAGCGGCACCAGCAGAAGACGAGTCCCACAAAGAGAACCAGAAAAAAATATCCAGCCAGCTATACCTACAGCCGACTTTTGGACGAATAATTTCTTTTTCGTGGCAGATCCATTTTGAAAGGCGTCTTACGCTTCGCGGCACCCATGCCAAGCCGCCACCAATAACAAAACCAATTCCAGGCAAAATACCGCAGCAAAATTATAAAATTAAAAAAAAAAAAAACAAAATACAAATAAGAGCTACATCCTACATCCACAACCTGGGTGGATAACGAATGAATGAGGCAAGGCCAGAGCGATAACGCTGCGAGGATTCAATACATACTCGTATATGACACCGCCAAGCCCCGAGACTCATACAATGGCGTTGCGTTCTATTTATAGGAAGCATTATACGAAACGCACAATATTTATGGTCGTTTCGCCTGTTGAATGTGGCACCTATAAGCTATTAAGTGAATATATGCGGCTGGTGCACTCCTTGCTGGCCAAATGAATGAAAGTCTTCCTGTGCGCAGCGCATCCTTTCGGGCCCTACCTCTTTGGCATAAATCTTTAATCGGCGCAGATCGCCCGGTATCGATGACGCGGTGTGTTAATTGAGTCGGCATCGGCGTTTGATCGATTTGTCTCCAAACACAGAGTCAGACAGAGAGGGTCATAGAAACCTCAATAAATATCCACATCTCCGTCATCCAGTTGACGTTATCTTGCGCCGCTTCATGCGACAATAACATCGACGACGATGAAGATGGAACCGACCGACCGACTCGACGCGACGCTTGTCCGCTCTTCTCCTTTTTTGCATCGGTTACATCTTTTTGATCAGATTTTGATAGGGATGACGATGCAGCGAGCAGCGAGCAGCATCCACCGTCCAATTTACCGGATTAATTAATTAGGATACCCGTATATGTACCGCTGAGGATTAATGGCGTCTAACGCACCAATTGGAATCGCATCAGCGGCCCATTAAAAGTTTCACTTTTTTCCAAGGGCCACCACATCTAGGTACTCATACCTGTCACGAAGCAATGAAGAATTTAAATTACTGCGAGTCTTGCGGTCAGTCGCACAGCAAGTGCACGTCATAGTTCTGGGACACATACCTGAACATTCATATCGGACAAGCGAACATAAATTCCTTTTAATATGTCATGTTCCCTGAGATGGCTTCGAGTCGTCAACTCGACGGAGGACCTTATCTAATCTCCGAAGCGACACAAGGACTCTGCACGCCATGATCCTTTTGGCTATCAAATGCTAAAGTGATACTTTGTCGTCTTCGGTTATACAAAAAAAGACTGAAAGTACTCGTCGTTAACAGATTTATATCGAGGTTTGTGTGCGGAGGCGCCACACCGTATCCTATCTCGAGGAGAGTTATGAATGAAGGATATGCTGTGTCGCCATGTTTCTAATGGCCTATTGTTTTAATTGCCAAACCAACAAACCTTTCCTGAGCTGACGCAAACATGCGTATTTATGTCATCCCTTCAGATAGATAGGGACAGTGTGTACATTGAGGGTGGGAGTGAGAGTGGATTTCATTACCAAGTGGAATTCTACCTGCATATCTGCACGCCTAATCGGGAAACAAGAGTATTTAGTCCTTGATTTATGGACTGTGGTCTTTGGTTTTATTGCATACTTTCAGATTACGTGAACATTTTTTTCCAATTTTCCATCTGAACCTTCGCAAGGAATAGGGAATTGGAAAAAGATGTATCGCATCGGTTGTACTGCGGGATATTGATAGTAGAATTTGGGTACAACCTGTATTTCTGCTCATTAATCCGGGTGTCCATAGAGTTGTGTCAGAGGAATGTTTGGATTGACGGTCAATAAAAGTGGTAAGAGATAGACGGTGCTGAGGTAAAGAGTTGGACATTTAACTGGGAATGGGACTTATGTGGCTCTTACTCGAGAACAAGGCAAGCCATATGAAATTGATTAAATAAAATTTGAAAAGAATGCTATAATAGTGTGGAGACTGTTCGTTAAAAGAATTGAATGTTGGTTGACATTCCTTGGTGGACCTATCGTTCACTATTGTGAATTTATTTAAATTTTATGGACTAACTCAAAGCTCCAACTCAGGTTTAGCATAGAAAAAAAAAAAAATAATTGGCGGAACAGGTCCGTATGGACCCAAGCCTGGCTTCTCACAACCATTCGTCTTGTGTGAGTTTTTATTTTTGGGACGAATGGAAGGGATCTACAATTTTATGCCGAGTCCAAACGGCCAATTGAGAAGCTCTTTCATGACAGTTATACTCTCGGATGTTTGTCAGACGTTCGCGAGAGGTGGCGCAGCGAAAAAAACCTTAAGTTGAAATTTGGGTTTTTCTCGGGATTCGAACCTGGGACCCTCGCTTAGTAGTCCAACACACTAACCACTAAGCCACTGCGCCTACTAGGTTTAGCATAGACAACATTTAAATACACACTCGAATGTCGGTGTTGATGAAGGGTGTTTATTTTTGTTTCTTTGACAGAGCATGCAACAGCTGACATATTGGGTTATTTTTTACATATCTTAATCAGTACAGTATGGTCCGGCAAGCGATCATGAAAAAATAACAATCAGGGACATTTTTTTTAAGCAACAGCAGCCACTTCTCAGTAACTTGATTTTTAAAGAAGAGGGTAAATTTTATAAATTTTTATAAATTTAAATAAAATGTTTACTTTTCTTGAATCACAAGCCAATGGCTAAAAGCCACCTAGGCAGTGTGTCCTTTAAATGGAGGGTCTATAAATGACTATAGAAGCTTTAGGGACAAAAAGTAGAAGTAGACCATTGTCCATCTCGTTGTTTTCATTTATGCAGACCCAGGCAACACCTATAATGAGTTAAGTTAGGTACACCTCCAATCATCTGGTGACGAACACCTATTGTAGAACAATTGCGTCTCCACCGAAACAGCTTTTCTTTTGGGTTGTTACTCATTGCACTAAACCAGTTTTTTAAATATTTTTTATGCAAAAAAATTTTGAAAAAAGACAAAAGAAGTATTTAAGCTGTCGGACGGCGAAAACCAACATATGAAACCTTCATCTAAACTATAACTATAGGAATTCTACATCACAACTATTCTAACCGTAGCAGTAAGCTACAACCTGTCAAAACATTTTCTGATCTAAATCTCTGCATACAGTGCTTTTCGGATGGTTACTTCCAGGTAGTGTTGCCACTGCCTTGACCAGCATACCCTTTATCTCGGTCGACATTCTTAATAAGTAAGCCCTATGTCTCGACCTATTGATGTCATGTTCCAGACACATGTCCGTCCAACGTCTTGTAGACAAAAGTTGTTTGTCGTCACTTCTTCGTCGGCTATCCAAACCCCAAATGAGAAAACCTTCCAGTAGAAAAATAAAGTGCACGACTGGGTCGAACGTAGCTTTCTCGTTTATCGAAAGTGTTGGTGTCAATGAAGTTGGAGCCTGATAGATTTTAACCATATTTATGAATTAATGTGATATCTTTCATTGAGATCGATTGTAATTCTTCAGGACGAAAAAGTGTATAAAGTCAAACCTGCGCAGAGCCTTTCTTTCGTTTTTATATGTCATTTAGGTTCCTACTTTGCCTTTAGGCAATACTTTCCTTTCCTACTTGATATTCATTCTGGATGAACCCTTAAAGATTTTAAGCTTGTATATACATGACTTATTTTGAGTCAATTAGGATCAAGCTTATAGCTTTGTTTGTGGCATTTCGTATCACGAACCTTAAAATTATGCTTGCACTTAAAGGATCTTCAATGTTGGGGCCAGATAGGTATCCCTGGCTTTTACTTCGCGGTAAATCCAAAACTTTGATATTTGTTTGTTGCGTGGTTCTTCTGCGAATCTTGGCTCAGTGGTAAGTCACTATATTTGGCACATATGATCTTCTCGCAGTTCCCGCCTCAATTGTAGAAGGACTACCTATATAAAAACTGCATGGCCCTTCATGAAAATACATCACTCAGAATGGACTGCTCAAAAAAAGTTATTATCATCATTATCATCGCGAATTCAAAGTGCACAGGCAAATGTCCTCAATCATTTCATGTTACTGAACCAGGGGGAACCTTACCCTTTCCAGCGTTTCGAAGCTAATTGAAATTTAAATTCTCCTTAAAGAATTATTAAAATCATTATTAACGCAAAGCCCTAATGAGCCTTCCCTTAACATGGTGTTCGCATTGTCCCCATGCCTGTACTCCTTCGAAAGCAATTTTCGCTTGGAACTTATTTCGATGATAGGCATGCTTCATTTACATGCCGAATCGCGTTTAATCAATAATTATGCTGCTAATCCATCAAGTATAAAGTGTCAAACGCATTCGCGGTCTTAAATTCAACAGACAAAAAAAAAGTGTCATGTTCAGAGACTGTCACTTGGTTCCGCTTTGCACACTTTACAGGGCTGTAGCAACGAAATTGAAAACACAGACCTTTACAAAGTATCAACCCGACATCTGCATGTATGTAGAACATCCACTTCAACATCCAACCCTTACACACAGATCAGCTGGGCGAATGTATGGGCAAAAAAGAAAGGTCTTCTGCAAACAGTCTTATTCAAATTTGAATAATATTTGGTATCCGCGAGAGGACCATCCGTCAAATCAGAGTGATCTCTTCTGCTTATTTTTTTTTAGCACAGCACAACATAACAAGCGACGAAACAGGGCGGGCCAACGGATAGGTTTGCCGTGTCAATTAGCTATGATTGATGAATTATATCGTGGCGTAGTCAACTCTTTCCGTCTGTGTCTGGTTGCTATCCTAACATGTCAGCAACTGAAAGGATAACATCTTGCACACTGCGGGCGCGTATTTAATGGAAGTCTTATTTATACGCAGCGCATATGCAGAAAGGGGGATAACCAATTGATGCAGCAATGGGTATGGATGTTCGCCAAAATGGACCATATCTGATTAAAGTCAAACAGTTACTTTTAAGGGGCATACGGCAAGGACTTGGGGCGCAAGTAAGTGTTACATAAAAATGTTACATAAATAAGTCCAACGTTGATCTTATGACTTTTAACAACAAATTCAACGGATGCTTAGGAGCAGCGTTATCGCTGAATATAATAATAAAATCGAGCCAAAAAGGGGCCTAAAAAAAAAACAATATAGCAAAAGAAAAAAACAGAGCAGCAAAGACATTTATTTATAAGAAAAAAAAAAAATTTATGATCATAACGAAACACTTTTTTCATATTTTTTAATTCTTTTTATTTCAATAAAGAACAAAATCTTGCTTAATCCGAAAAAGGCGCCATTTTGATCATTTTTTTTAAAAAGTGGGGGCTTGAGGCTCAAAAGGGGACCAAACGATAACGCTTCTTGGGAGTAGTGGTTTTTTGTTACGTGCTTCTGGTCACCTGTTTAGCTTAGTTTAAAACTAAAAATATATAAGTCAGATTCTTCTTCTGTGATAGACGTCAATAGGTAGTAATTTTGGTATGTAGATATTACAACAGAATTGAAAGATGATTTGATTACTGAAAGCAAAAGGTAAGGGGTGGTATCTATAGGTCATGATACAAAGTTTGGGTACTAACATATTTCTTCACAAAGTTCTGCTTGTAGTGTTTACTGCCTACAAACTTCACCATTCGTCGTGTACAACCTAATAATTTATTTCCCTAATTGAGGTGGTCTCAATTCCATGTGCTCAATAGCTCCGACAATGTTACAATGGCTCCGACAATATTACAATGGCTGTAAGGGAACCCTGTCGATCCCGCTGACTACTTTTGTTTTCTATAATGGACACATTTTCTACTCATTGCAACTTCCGAAAGGAAGTCAGTCACCCATGTTGTCTCTGGTTGCGGTAGATGTCTGTTGAGGTTAGATCGTTTAGATCCATGGAGTAGGAAGGTCGCAGATGGAGTTTCCGATTTTTCGGAGAGAGCCGGACAAGTACAAAATGGTATCGTCCTTCTACTAGGTTATATAGCTTCTGACAGAATTGTGACTAAAGAGGAAAGGTTCATGAAGAAACTTCAAAACTTGTTGGTTGAACAACGAATCATACGATGCTGAGGAAAACCACCTTTGTGGATACACCCATTAAGCAGTTCAGCAACCGACGCACGGGTCCAAAACGAAAACAGGAGTGAAGGTGGTGTTTTCTCTCAATATCGCAACTGGTATGATCTCCTTCCGCCTGCCTCATTACTGTAACTAGTTCCAGGCGGAAATCATAGCAACTAAGGAGGCCTTGGCGTAGCTGAGGAGTACTCTAGGTCAGTGGTACTCAATCGGTGGGGCACGGCTCCCAGGGGCGGGGGCATGGGGATTGTTAAAGGCGTGGACACAAATTTAAATTTGAAATGTAAATTTAAAACAAGCAAAGAAACGAACTTGACCCTTTTGCACTGACGAAAATTGCACAAACAGAATCTCAGAGCTGGTTAAGAAAATGCAACTCCAAAAGTCGCATTGAACATTTTATATTATACTAATAATAAATAAAAAAAAGTTTTTCGAAATAAATTTAAAAAAAACGCATACCTACCTAAACAGGAATATTTAAAATTATCGCTCCATTAAATGTATTTTTTCAATGAGCATTTGGAATTTTTATTTGACTGGCATGGGAATTTCCAATTCGCCATGAGGGGGGCATGCTGTTGAAAAGATTGGGAAGCGCTGCTCTCAAATTTTACCGATGCTCATGCCGTGATTAAACCGTTGATTTTGGAAACTTCAATTCCAAAACAACTGCTTTAATTCCGCACAAGATGCACCGATTCACGAGATTCTAAATTCACCTTATTTCGCTGCTGGGCCATAAGGACATACCAGAAGTAATTTCAAGGCGGACAAAAACGACACAATAATGTCGGTTCTACCAGAAAATCTCTATGTGCTTCTTGCATTAAGCAAGGGACTCTCTCAAACTCAAGGCAGGTAGTGTATCTGTATACCTAGACGATTAATAATAATAATAATTGGCGCAACAGGTCCGTATGGACCCAAGCCTAGCTTCTCACAACCATTCGTCTTGTGTGAGTTTTTATTTTTTGGGACGAATGGAAGGGATCTACAATTACGGCCAATTGAGAAGCTCTTTCATGACAGTTATACTCTCGGATGTTTGTTAGACGTTCGCGAGAGGTGGCCCAGTGAAAAAACCTTAAGTTGGAATTTGGGTTTTTCTCGGGATTCGAACGTGGCACCCCTCGCTTAGTAGTCCAACACACTAACCACTAAGCCACTGCGCCGACGATTAATTCTTCGAATATATCTCGATGAACTAAATAATATAGCTTTTTTTTTACTAAGTTCCTTTTGGGTGAAAGGCTATTTTTTTTAAATCAATTGATTCCGTGGCATCACCACTTTTACTTATCCTAAATTTTCGGGGAATAAGTCGGACAAACTTCTTTATGTCGTTTGGTTTCGCAGTCTTCAGTCCTGTGCACAGTAGGTATCCACTGTCTGCTCCTTTAATAATCACATTGTTTAAGTTGACGTTGACACTGACAGAAAATATCGTAGGGGATTTGAACATAAAGACGAAAACGTCAGATTTTTGTAAGTAACAAAGATATTAATTTGTTTGCCAATAAAATTACTTAATTTTATAACGTTAAACAAAATAGTTGGTTTTATATCTTATTCCTAAAAATACAGTGATTTAACAAGAATTAAAGTTATTGCCAAGAACAGAAATCTCAAATGACGCATATGTCAATCCGATTCTTTTCTTTCGAAAATGTAGATTAGTCTACGGTAAGTTCTGTTAAAAATGGTAAGTAATAAGAGACTATATATAAATATCTACCCCTCCCCTTCCCAACTCAAACACAAATTCATTTTGTTCGTAACCTACATAGCTATGAAAGGAGGTATCCATCAATCTATTCTTACAGCAAAAAACACATAAAAAAATCAAAAACCAAGATCCCAACTACATTATTTCGAAGAACTTTCAAAATAGAGCACAAGCACAAGCAATATAAGTACTTAGTTTCCTATACAACATCTGCGCGTAGGTGTAGGCATTTATTTTAATTTATTTATTAATTACCATACGGCAATACGTCTACCGTTCGTATCTCATCCCCGTTTAGACAAATTACCCTACTGTCAACCAGAAACAGAACATGTTTGACAAATGTGACAGACATTGTTCGAGTAGGTCAGATGGCGTTTATCCAAACCGAAAAATAGAGAACAAAAAAACTAAGTAGCTGTGCAGACAACAACAAGAGCGAAGGTCGAAAACTGACAGAAACCAAAATTGATGTTCACATTGTCCAGTCACAATTTTATGGTCACTTGACCATTTGCTAATTTATTAACTATTTCCGTGGGTGACCAATTTTCCACTTTTTCTTCCTTATTTTTTTTTTTTGTTCTTCATTGTGTAAAGCATGAATGACAGGTTGTTGTTTCTGTTTGTGTAGGTATACACAAACGTCCTTATTTTAACATTAAGTCGAAGTAAGTGAGAAGGGGAAGCAGGCCGCCTGGGTAGGCACAAATGTACCACCAACACCAGGCGACTACTGTCTGATTAATTGCCTAACTTTCGGTATACCTACTTATTTATATATATTCGTTCCTTTTGAATGTTCTTCTGTTTTTTTTTTGCGTCGTTGTCATTGCTCATTTGCATTTGATTTGATGATGTTTTTTGAACTCAAATACAAATGCTTAGAGCTTCATGGAGTAGACGTTTATTTAATTATCGAATCAATGGTGATTTGGATTCATTGATTGACATGGACATGGACAATCATCCCGAATCACCTAAAAACGCACTTACACCCGTGGAAAAAAATTTGAAATATTTATACTACAACTTGCTTTCTCGCTGACATCAGCCGCTCCTCACGTAAACAAACGGCAACTGCGTGAACTTCGAATTGCAACGGCAACCTGCCATGGAAACTGGTTCCACATATGAAATTCGATATGCAAAGATGTCTACATCCATTCCCATAGCTTGGCAAACGGCAACAAATGGCGGGAAACTTTACTTCACCAGTCGGTGGTGCACTCAAGCGGCAAACGAGTGCACTATGAGCCTCAGCTAAACCCCTACCACTGAGAATGCATTTTCCAGTCCGAACAAATACAACAGCGTTACCAACTTCTAAAGCTCCTACCAACAAACACAACCGCAATTGGAATGACGTAGATGGCATAATCGCCGTTAGTCATATTGGTGGCATGCGCCCTAAATCACTTCCCTCCACAAAGCTCAGCTTTTCACATTCCACTTTAGCGTTGGAAATTGAAACCGACTGTCCCTCTCTACGTTGGATTTCCGTTCTGTGCTCCCCTCCCAACGTGGATGAAAGAAATTTCCCAGTATTTTGCTAAGTAGGGAATACTAATGGTTCCGCCCCAACTGATCGCAAAGCAAATAAGAATTTCTACCCCTCACACCATACCATGAGGTGCGAAGAGCGCAACTCTATTCAACACTCAACCATTTTTTTGTGACAGTTTCCCCTCACACCAACACCATCAAGTGGTTATTTATCCACTCTTCCGCTTTGAGCTGAGATTCGTTGGAGGGTTTCATCGTTTGCTTTTCATTCTGCTTTTCAATTCGTTCAGATTCGTCGTGTCGTCAGAATGGTCTCTTGTGTTTATGCTCGTACCTACATTGGATGGGAAATCATTTTTAGTTATACAGTTATGGGCCGTGGTCCTGTTTATTTAATGCAGTTTTGTTACCTGAGAACTAAATTAAACTAGGTATATGATATAGTTTCCTCGATCATAAGGTGTTTAAGTGGAATAGTAATATAAAATATTCGAACGCATTGGACTTCAAGGATTGCGAAGTTTATTTCAAGATTATCCTTCAAAATAGTAGGTTCGATTTAGATATACATTCCTCGATACTAATAATCGTTTTTAGTGTCCAGGTTAAATTTGTCGTACTCACAATGGCGAAATTTTCTATACAAAATTGCATATTGTGACCTACAAAATATTTAGTGTGCAGGTTAAAAATGACTATTAGTAAGGCCAATCACTTTTTAGAAAATTTTCTCGAGAAGGCGAACCTTAATCGCTCTTTAGCTGTGGCCGAAAGGTTTGGTAGGTAGTTCTGCACTTACCTAACCTGTTGTGTTAGTCGTAAATAGGTAGGGAAATGCAAAGTTTACTTCTTTATTTGGCCCAAAGAAGTTTTGGATGCGCGATGTCCTCGCGAATGTCAAGTGCACTGATATAGGTAGGTTGATTGTCTGTGGTGTAGGTCCTCGCTCTAATGTCGCAATTCGATGAATTACTTCGTAAAGTTTATTTTAACATCTGCAATGCCAGTAGCTAGGTACCATTGGAAAATGCATTGCTCAGCGACTGATTTGATGTCACTTTAGGCGACTTCTTATTATTCGGCTGCTCATTATTTCATGCTGTCAGTTTGTGAAGAACGTTATGTTCAATTTAAGGACAGTTCTTCAGATAGGGGTATTAATTGAGGCCAGGTTATTGAAAATCAGAAGTGGCTCCGGACTTACCACCTATCACTTTTCCCCTTTAACACCTGAGTAACTTTGAAAACCTTGGTCTTGTGATGTTGGATAAGAACAGTCATGTTATTTTTTTTATTTAATAGCGATTTGAAATCCTATCAACTGGTAATACCAGGCAGAAACCCTTGCCTGTCATATTACTATCGAATTGACTTCAATAAAGTGCATGGACGGGTTGGGCGTCCATTTGTGGTACAAGTTTTCTTACTGTGACTTCAAGATTTTGTCCAGGTGTTCATTGAGGTAGTTTTATTTGGACTTCGAGAAGAAAGTACTTGGAGATATAATGGATTCTTCGGACACCCAAGGCCTTCTTGGGCACACAAGAATTTGAGGCCCTATTGGAAAATAAAAAAAGGGGAATGACAAAGACATTTTTTAACTGATCTTTTATTTTCCATTTTTTTAATTTCCCTCAAACACTAATTATAATTCATCTAATGGTGGTTAGAGAGTGATATATATTTTTTTCTTTTTCCTTATGAAAAGATTTTGAATTGGAAAATTGACAAATTAATAATTTTCTATTGAATTTCATTTTTGGTCTTCAAATCGTATGAATATTTAAATTAAAGAGAAAATTACATTTCTGGCGGTTCACGAAAAAATCAAAGAATTAGAGTTTAAGAATAATTTAAAAAATTCAAGTCGGGTTGGCATTTAGGTGCTCTCATTTTTTTTTCAAGGTATATGTATCTTACAAAATAGAAAAAAAAATGATAGTGTATAAGTGGATATATCAGATATTCGAGGTCCAAATAAGGATGTTGCCTGGCCGCGTGTGCCCGTTCTTCTTCCTTTGTTGCAAAAAATAAAACTTTACTTCATCAGAAGAAGTTCCGCAAAGAAGCTGTGGTAGTCCACGAAAGATCTTATTTGTTTAGTAAGGCTTTATGTCAGAGTACATATAATATCTAGGTGTAAGTTAGTTCTAGTGTACATATACCTATTATATACCTAACCAATATTCCGTCGGCTCGCATTGCTTTTTTGAAGACCGCGGGCGCTGAATTGTTCGTTTTCTTTTCTCTTTGGAGGTTTTATGTTCGCTTTGCAAAGGACTCATCCTCATCCTAAGGATGAAGTTCTAAAAAAATGCAATATTTTTGAAATGGCCTCTTCCATTGACTGATAGTATTCATTGACTTTGTCTAAGACTGGGAAAATACATTTAATAAACTCATTTTAAGCTTTCAAAAGATGGTATGCGATGTTATACCCTTCAATTGAAAGTTATTCATTCATACATAAATAAATAAAAATACGGTCGATTCACAAATAAGGTTGGTAGGTGTTCTTATAACATAAAACCGTAGATATTAAATAAATATCATTAACATTCGTATGGAAATGAATCTAAAGAATGCATTCTTCCTCAAACCATTGAATGATTGCACATTGCATAGCTATAATTTGAATACTGAACTACTGGGATGTAATCATACCTATGTAAGGATGCGAGGCTTCTCCAAGCTAAAGAGTTTGGATTTTTCAGCCAAATAAGGCTACCTACTGTAGGTCAATGTATTCTTTAAAATTCCCTTTTAGAGTTGAATATCATTTATTCAAGTAAATAACAAACTCAAGCAACTATGCTTTAGGGAGTCGAAATTTAGACGCAAATGCATTTACGTTTAGATGTGTAAGGACGGCCAGAAGTATAAACAACTACAAATGTACTCTTTTTCACTCGAAAAAGATCGTTCAATCGAACTGACTCGTATGTCATGCGACTTACTGTCTAAAGTCTCGAAAATGTATGTCAAAAAGCATAAGTAAGGGTATAACTCATATACAAAAATGTTCATATCGACGTTACAGTTTATAAAATACAAATTAAAAGTGTTGTCGCTGTTTTCTTACAGATGCTACGTACAACTTGCCTAAATTTATAATCTTGTCCCAATTTTATTTTCGTAGTCGGTTCCAGAGGAAAATATTTATTATTAAAAATGTGAATAAAAATAAATATTTTTTAATAATTGACAGTTTATTTGCTTCTTCGTTTTACAGTCATCGTTGTTTTTTACAATATGGCATGTTCATATTGTTTTTCTGTTGAAAACTCTTGTGTGTGTCAATATCATATATATTTATTATTATCAAAAAGCTTTAACAAGAATATTGAAACTGTTGCTTTCTACCCCACGTATAGTGTAACAATTTTAATACTGGTTAAAAGAAAAGTTCTCAAGGGTTGTATTGATCAAACACTATAAGAATGGCTTTCCTTTAAAAATACCTCGAATGCAGCTATTTTCCAGTTTGTGCGCAGCAGCTCTTGATAGGGTTACAAGTAGCTAAACGTTTTCAGTATAAAAACAACCCAAATGGTCATCAACAATTGCGGTGCCCACTTGACCGATATTATCTCTTAAAAGCAATCGAAACAAACTTAAAGATCCAAATAATCATTTGCAAATAAATTTATGAAATTTCATTTTACAGATATAGCAGAACAATTTCGGGCGAGTGTTTTTGGGCCACTGTGAAGTTGTAAAGCTGATAAAACTTCATCTGCAGTTTTACCGTCCCCATAAAATGGATTATATCCTCCTTCGCCGACAAATTGCGTTCACTTATGCAGTATAATGCCAGAGTTTTCGGACTGACGACTATTATCAATAATATACTTTTTGCACAAGCCGTTGTTAGAAAGACCCCACGGAAAATAAACACACGTAAATAATTATACTCCAAATAAAAAAAATTAATATAACAAAAAAAAACTTCCAATTCAGTATTTGTGCTGAGAGATATGAAAATGTCCTTTCTTTATCCTTTGAGCTTATTTTGAAATGGAAAATGCCAAAGAAACAGATAGCTACCATCGATCTGGCACCACTGCAGGCATAATATATACCTAGATCTTCTTCAATTAATTAAACCTTAGCACTTCTCTTCTTTAAAGTTGAATATAGCATCGGATCATATACAGAACATTTGTGTCCCGGAATCCAGTAGAAGGGCCCAGAGTGTACTACACTTCAATGCACGCTACAAAGCTCTTGATCTATTGATCTACTGCCATCGTCTTCAAACTATCAGACATAACTTTCTACGAGAAAGCGCATCACGCCTGCTCACCGATCCTGAGCCCTATTTCGGGTTACATTTGAGTTACGTGACACTCAAAATTCATGAAATAGGAAGACAATCACATTGCCGAATACTGGACGGAATCCAAAGGACAGAGGTAGGCAAAAAGATTCATAAGCCCAGCTTGTAGTAAAACAAAAAAGTTACTTGAGCTAAGCAAAGAAGATCTACGGATTCTAACGGGTTATCTTACTATTCACTGGCCACTAAGATACCATCTCAAAAAAATTGGACTTCCCGACGATGACTCCTGTCGACTTTGCGGAGAAGAGGAGCAAACAAGGGAACACATACTCTGCGAATGCCCTGCTGTGGCAACGGCAGAGCGATCCATATGCAAAGGGCGTATTTAAGTCCTGCAGATATAGGAAACATTGGAACCCAGAAGGCTACTGAGGTTTATTAAGAGTCTCAATACCTCCCTGGGTTTAATAACAGAGGCCACACAATAGATCTCTTCTGGTCGCAGTGTACAGGGCCTATTTCTTACATTACAAACAATTCTACGAGGATTGAGGAGAAATACAGTCCGTAACATATGAATAGCCTCACACATAATTTATTTTTAAATTAACTGTTTTTTGAACCGTTTTGATATGTACATATGTAATTGTATATCGGGTTGAATAGTAGGACTGAGCTCTTTAGACTAAGAAAAGTTTCAAATAGTTTCGAAAAGCTAACGGAATTTCCTGAGATTATTTCGCTTTGATTCCCTAAAATGCAATTATTTTTTTTGTAACATTAGAAAAGAATAACCTTATTTTTTTTAGTTAAAATGAAATCCAAATAATTTTTTTTTTTAAGAAAAGTATTTTTATTACTAACTAAAGCTTACACAATTATTTCAGTACTTTCAACAACCTCCCTTATTTTGAATTACTTCAAAAATGTGGTCTTTTAAGGAATCATACAATGATTTCGAAAGATCAAGAGAAATACTGGCCCAGGCCACTTTGAAACCTTCATTAAGGTCCTGTTTGTTCGTACACTGGTTCACACTTTCATACACCTTTCGTGTCCAACCCCACACATTTTCGATGATATTCAAATCTGGGGAGTAGTGTGGCCAAGTAAGTTGTTCTACATATTTGCCTTAAAACCAAGTTTTAATTATTCCAGCTGTGTGAATTGGCGCATTGGCCTGCTAGAAAATGATTGGCAGTGGTCCGAACTGAGGTAGAACCGTTTCCAGTACAATTTTGTAGTAAGATGCTGTCATTCTGCAGTTCACAAAAACCAAATCTATCGTTCCATAATATGATATGGCGCCCGATACCATAACTCCTCCCTTGCGGCTGACGGTCCAAAAACAATTTTTCTTTTCTTAAATCATGGTAGTAATAGTTGTGTCGGGCCGATCGAGGTTGAACTTATATTCATCAGAAAATATCACTTTCCGCCAATCGTTTGAGTGACTGCTACCATATCAGTGTTCCAAGCCTTGTTCGATCTAGCAAAACTAAGCCGCTGTTATTTTCGCGCTTTGTTAAGTGGCGTTTTTTTTAAGTTTCAAACTCTTCAGGTGTCCGGCACTCTTAATAACTCTACTTATGATCATTCGACTGACTTCTAGCCCAGCTTCGTGTCTAATCTTACTTAAGGAATGGGTTGAATTGGAAGCTAACCTTTTAATTTGCCGTTTTTCACGGCTTGAAAGTACAGTAGAAGTACGAGCTTTGTAATATTTTCCGTAAAATAATAGATTTCTTAAATAACTGTTAATTACTTTTGGACTTCGATCAAGTTTTTTAGCTAAAGCGGGATTAGAGAGATTTTGCTCATAGTAAGCTTCTATTTTAGCAATTTTTTTTCTACCCCTTGAAACTATTAAACAGATCATGAACACAAGAAATAAACCGTTTTCACTCGCTTACAATGAATTAGAAAGTTAGCTGCATTTTAAAATGAATGCATACAAAACTAGTTCAAAAAGTTGCGTTAACTTAAAAAAAATGTTTTGACTTTCGCTCTTAGCTTGTCACCCAATGCATATTTCCTTGAGTACGTATTAAAGAGCTCTCAAAACAGTTAGTTAAAAAGAAAGCAATATCTATGTGAGGCTATCCAATTGTTACGGAGTGTGTCTATCAGATTTGATTCAACGATCTAGTCCTGTATTTTTGTGTTGGCCCAGACAGTTCTGCGTTGTAATTATTTTGGTCGGGCCTCACATTTTAACACTGTGGGTAAGAGTTGGAACAACCACCGAATTAAAGACAAACAGTTTAGCCTAATTCTGTACTCAGCATCATCTTATAGCTAGTACCGAGCTATGTACTTGGACTTTTTCCTCTGTTGCAATGGGAATCCACTTAAATGCATAGATACCTAATGCAGCCGCCAAAAAGATGGCCACCACTTCAAATTTGTTCACGTTTATCACCAACAAAGACGGATGCAAAACTGCTGAAAACTGCCCTCATGCGCTAAAAAAAAAATATTCGGTTACATTAAATCCGAAAGCAAATATACTTCGCACGTTCCACCAACCTCCACGATTTCCTACATCTTGAGCGCGTGCTCAAGAGGATCAACATCCCCCACAGATGTTGAGTCTAATTTTCAAATATTAAATAACAAACCAAAACTCAGTCCGTGCACTGTTTTTGTTTTGGTTTTCTATTTTTTTCATAATTACCCCCGATTTGGGTAACCTACGCGTTATGTCGTATGTTGTATGACCCAAACGCCTAATTCGGGATTAAAGTTTCACCACACACACACGACACACTGCGTAACACGATCACGATCAATTACCTTTTAGATGTAAGTTGATTTCTAAACACTATAGGCTGCCCTTTCTGACATTAGTTATGCATCGTCGCGTCAAACTCATTGCAGGTGATGGCGGATGTGTGCGAATTGTCTTCCGGTTCAATGGGCACAATTGGTCATGTACGGACATCATCCGGAGCGCCAATAACCACTTATGGTTATTATAAATACAGTTCGTATAGTAAACTCAATTAGAATCTAAGAGCAACTAATTAATGCAAATCGGAATGCATTCGTAAAGTTTATACTTTGCATATCATGTGGTCAGACATAGAGCGCTCATAAATAATTCACCATATTGTTGACTCTTTTGCAGCCGAGTTCAGTAATTAAAAAAGGCGGAGATGGATTCCGTCGTCGCGTCCGCGCGCCTTTTATATGACGACGCGACCGGTACGGGTACGCGGGACAACGACCACCGCCATAGACGAGAGGGCTGCATTGAAATGCAGAGCACCCGTCCTCGAGTGTTTCAATTAATTAACAAAATTGTCTCTGACTGGCCCATATGACATCCGGGTGTGAAGCTGATGGCGGTGCGCTTGGCATGTGCCGAGCACATATTCCCACTTTTCCTAGGAATGATTTGATCAACGTATTGCGCCTGAATGTTTGGTGAGTTATTTATTTGGCATTATTGAGTTTAATTTGGAGTCAAACAGGCTCGCAGCAGGAGGGGGCAAATGGGAATACTTTTGGAACACAATGCTCCCGTCGATAAATTGTTGAAAGTGGTTGGGCATCGGAAAATATTGTTTTATATATAACTGAGTTAGGATAAGTGATTTCTTGGAATGTTTGCCAACAGTGGGTTCAAATTAACATCCCTACTGTAATGAGTGGTGAAATCCTAGCCGCACTCATCCTTGAAATATGAATTATTTAGAATAGGTCCTGCACATGCAGCTCGACTGAGTGAAGTTGATGGGTAGAGCATATATTCATTGACGGTTATATGGCCGCTCGGTCCAGTTCGCAAAGTGGATTCAATTCAGGCTAGCGCGTGCTGCGCTACAGTGAAATAATATTTTGAATATATTTCACACTCTTTTAAGGATGAGAGGCTCAATTGTAAACCTATTCAAGCATATTGGATAGGTAAGGTTCGAGTGGAAGGCCACATCTATATCGACAGTCACACAGGAGTTCAGTCATGATTGATGTTTAGAAGCATTTCAAAACATTTTTCGCGATACTAATAATCTTTTTTAGTGTCCAGGCTAAATTTTTCGAACTCACAAGGGGTAAGTTTTCCGTACAAAATTGCATATTGTGACCAACAAAATATTTAGTGTGAAGGTTACATGTGATTATTTGTAAGGCGGTTTTTTTGATTGAGAGTTCTTAAGTAGCGAGAGGCATGTAAGAGATTCTCCCTATCCGGTAGAATTGCCATTCGTGAATTTCTCTATTGCCCGGCACTTAAATATGGTAAATTTGTAATTGCTCCACGCCATCTAGTTGAGAAACAAGCGGTGATTGAGGTTAGATATGGAATCGAACGTGCGAATCCGTGGACTAAATCGCGAGGTGACTATCGGTAAAAATGCTGATAGGTATCTCTTGCTGATTTTCGTAAAGGCCCTATATACCTAATTTTTGATGTTGGAATTAATACATATTTGGAGTTGATACTTTGTCTCCGATTTTATTACATTTATTTCAAAAGCTTTTTCGTCAAATTCGATAGGAAACAACAATTTCTAGAAGGCATAAAATAATTAAAAAAATTACCATATTCCTTGAAAGTGTGAAAATTTAGTTAGGACCTTTACGAAAATAGGGGCAGCATGATAGGGCCTTCTTTCTAGTCACGATTTCTGCTTAGAACACGCTACAGGATCAGTGGAAAGGTGAACGGACCCCTTATATATCTGAGTCTTTTGGAGAAACACCAGCTTCTACTTCAGTTTCCATATTTTGGACCCGTCTGTATAGAAGCATCTCCCAGTAAGTCCTAAGGGGTGTGTAGATTTGAACATTTTTGTTGAGCCGAAGTTGATGGGAGATGTGCAACCAGAGCCTCCTTAGACATTAGGCCTTTTTTATTATGCTCACATGATCTGTAACGGTTTACAACAACAGTACAAGATCCAACTCTTGTTGCATACCATGGAAATCAATGATCTATACAGATCATGTGAGCATAATAAAAAAGGCCTATTATAGTTTATCTAGAAGAGGTGAGTGATCCCTCGTATATTCTGGTCCACATTCGAGTTGCCGAGGACGCATACAGTTCTGTTTCAACACACAACTACGATAACTTTTATTTGCCGCAGTCCACCAAATGTTTATGCCATCCCTATGTATAGAACTAAAGACGGATACATGAAGGTAGTATATGATTCGAGGGTAAAGTTCCTACTAGCTTCCAAGAGATTTTTTACATCAGAACAGAGCGGTGGTGGGTTTCTTGACTCGCTCCAGGATGTTGAGTTTTAAGTTCGTATGTGTGTGGCCATATTGATGAGCACCAAGGGGGTGGGCGTTTATAGTTTTCCAGGAAAACAACTGGGAATCTTGTATTTCTTTGTATTCTCGACCAGTTTTCTGCGGACTTACCTGTAGGTCACACTTTTTGGTCCAGAAAGCTTACAGATATTTTTTTAGAAAGTCATCTAAGCGTGTCGTCTCTATAAATAAATAGTTCGCGCAACATGACCGTATGGACCGTAGGCCTAGCTTTTCAAAACCATTCGATTTGTGCTTGTGAACGATTTAATTTTAAGATAGAGTATGTAATGCCGTCAAATTTATGCTAGGGTATCAAAAAGTGCCTTCCCAGGCAGAGGTTCTGGCCGTAATTAAATTGCAGATCTACTTCGGATAGAACCAATATCCATCAAAAATATCATTATCAATAATAATGACGCTGCGCTGAAAGCACTAGACAGTTTTACCTGACCAATCCTGAATTGGTCAGAAGTTCCTGCACAATGGTCAAGACTATTAGAATCATATCAGACTATTTTGGGTATGCCCGTGGATACGGTTATATTAAGGGTTACGAAACGATCATCATTTTGGCCAAAAATTCTAGAGTATAAGACCGAGGATGAAAGATTTCGTCTCGATTAATCCATCAGTGCAGCAGATCTAAGATGGTCACACTCAGGGCACAACATTTTAAAGGCCTTGTTGCCTTAGTTAGATCGGAAAAAAAATTGGAGTTTTTTTTTTAACTCAGAATTCGTAAGTACATACTTACTTCTTAATGTCGCAAACAAAATTGAAACTTTATTTAAGTTCTGTACCTTTAGAAAATTTAAATTTATTTATTTATTTCAATCAAATGAGTACATCTACTGTTCTCGCTAGATTAGATACTTAGTACAAAAAATTATACTTAAAAATGACCACCAAAGCCTAGCATCAGGATTAGTTTATTCCTTAATGATTATCTACTAATATTAAAATCAATAACATCACAATATTTATTGGATTCCCTAAGGCATCTAGAAACTGGTTCTTTGTAACCATAGTTAACCCTATGATATGATATAAAAAGCGGTTTCAAAGAACTCTCGCAGGAACACAAAATCCAACTAAATAAGGTGTATAAGCGAATTGTTTTAAATCCTACGATGGTGAAGGTTACCTAGTGATGGCGACGTGTGCGCTTTGAAGGCTATCCTCTTTAACGCTAAAATTAACTCTCTTCTTTAACCACCTCAAGCAATTAAACAGCAACCTCAAGCTCTACACTGTTAGTTCGCTAAAGTTCTTCTGAAATATTTATAGCTTAGCTAAAGTCTTTCTGTGCTGCTTTGTAACTGTGATGTAGGTTTAATAAGTCGCCACTCAGCATGTTCTATCTTAGATATATCGATATCAATCCACAACACTCTACTATTACTTCTAAGCTCCCGATGAATATCAGTTAGGTCAAAAATTACTTGAACCTCATCTAGTTGTAACAGGATTCATGATGTTGCTCCGCATTGGGGTCGAGATGCTGAGTGTCTTCTTACACTGAAAAAAATATTTTACGAAAAAGTATTTACCAAAAAGAAATTGTAAAAGGTATTATTGTTCCTTGCTAATCTAATGTTAACGTTATGACGCTACAAAAAACTCTTACAAGTCCAGTAGAGGAATCGCGTGATTGTTAATTCATTTTAATAAATAAATAACACCACAAGTACAACAAACGAATAAATGATATATTTTTTGACTATTTATATAAAACTGGATTGAATTTTAGTAGTTGCTGAAATAAGTTTGTGTTGTTAAATATTTATAAATTTCGAATAAAATGTTACAACAATAGGACACATTCATTAGCGTTATGTCGTCATAAGGTCAAAGTTAGTCTGCCTCCATCCACTAAGTATCAACCAAACACCTTTAACTAAAACTATTCAGCTTTTGTCAAGAATGCGATCAAATTGGGACCGCTATGGGCTGTCTTTTTTTTTTTTTGCTGAATGAGTATACCTACTCCACAAAGTGTATGCGTTTCAGGTTATTGTGCATATAAATAAAAATGTAAATAAAAATAGAAACTAAACTCAAATCAATTCGTGCCTGCACGTAGACAATAATAGACGATTTAGCTGAAGCAACAACAAATTCCATTTGATTTGAGCACTTTTTGCTGCGAATCAAAGGTATATTTGTAAATCAAAAATAATCAGAACTAAATACTTGTACAAATATATTTCTATTTCTCAGATCTAAATAGATTTCGCTTGTGTGCATAATGATGCAGTCAGCAGATTTTTTTCAATTGAAGAGAGAAAAGAAATAATTCTGTAAAAAACAAAAAACCAAGAAACTAATAAATTAAGAAATACCTGCGTTGAAAATGAATTACCTTCCTAAATTATCTGTTCAATCACAAGAAACAAAAATACTGGTTGAAAGTTGACGACCTTCTGCTTTTAGCTCTCATGCAAGAAGAACTCGAATTTTTTTTTTTTATATAGACAATAGCAAAATACAGTATCAATTTCGAATTTATTTGAATGATAAATAACAGGCACTCAAATAAAAAAATATAGAAAATATCTAAGTTCCGTCTATTCGATTTGGCAAAATTTTGATTTAATTCATTTTTGTCTGTTACCCAGCCGCATCAAGTTTGCTTGGAGGTGCATTTTGTGGCATCCTTCCTCTGAATAAAACAATTTCATTTAGCTTAGTTTCTTATTTTACTTTAGTTTTTGTTGTCTTTTTACCTTATTGAGTACAAAAAATTGGAAAAAAAAAATATTTTAATTTCGAATATTTTGAATAATTTCAAATATATCAGATTTTGTTGTTTTTTTTTTTTAAAATGTACCTATTTGTATTATTATTACAAATAGGTATGTATATGCAAAAAATATATCTATCTCCTTTTTTATATTACTTCAAGTTTGAAGAAAACCGAATGTAAATGCACAATTAACATTTTTTTATATTTTTTAAACTTTATATATTTTATAGGCAATATTATATTTTTTCCTTTCAGTTTTGCAATAAAAAAAACTACATATAGGTACAATTAAAAAATATGAATAACGTCACTGACTCTGTTGCCACTTGATGTAATTTATTTTTGAAAACGGCTCCAACGATTCAACCAAAATTTGGTAACTGGTTTCACTTGGTCATGGTTACGATGACTGCATGCATATTGTACACCCAGTTTTGGTCCTAAAATATGAATAACTGAACGATTTTAAAAAAAAATTATATCTTAAAATTCAAATTAAAATGCGTAATGGAAAAGTGCAAATAAAATCCTATTAAAAATATTTCTTACAAATTTCAACATTTATCCATTTGTGTTCACATACTGTAGATATAAATAGTTTTATTAAAGTCAGCGTCTCACTTCCAATCACAACTTCAGAAAACTTCGTTAGTAAATAAGATCTTCTTAATTTATTTAAATCATAGGAATTCAATGAAATAAACTGCACCTAGTCAATGCTTACACGATTTAAAACTCCTATTTCGTTAACATTAACTGCAGTTTATTGCGGAATAAAAATAAAAACCCTCACCTCATATTTATAAATCTGTGTAATGATTTCGGTATATCAAGGACATTATACTCCCAACTACAGGCACCTTCTGTTAGGTACATCACGGATCTATTTCAGTAACAAAAAAAAAAAAGCCCTAAAAAATCTGAAACTGCTGTTGCACTTGTCCTTGCGCTCAAAAATCTTGTAAGCTCAAGAGCTTATAAAAATATTATCCTCTTATATTTAAACTTTAATTTTAAACAAAACCTCAAAACCTTGTTTATTTTATTTAATAGAATAATAAGACAAAAACAACAACGAAATTTTTGATGAATAAGAAAGTTTCTATCCGTAAGCATCCGAGGCCTACAGCTTAAACAGCTGCCCTGATTTGGTTCAAACTTTGGATTTGGAGTGTGTGTGGCTTTAGTTCTGGGCCGCTTTTGCTTTATGCACGGAAATCTCAATATTAATTGTACTTCCCATATAAAATGTTCATACCAGTTTGATTTGTTCGAAAACGACTCTAACTCTATCAACCAAAATTGATATTTGAGCTTAAGTAGGCGAGCTTAACATGACTGCATACTCAGTTTTTGGCTATTAAAATCGAACAACGGTACTTTTAAAATTTCAACATATCTTGAAACGGTCGTAACGATTGGAACAAAAATTAATTCCTAAGGTAATATGGCCATTCATAATTTAATAGCGAACACAGTTTTTCTCTGTATTATCGTGCAATGGATGTGGTTTCCTTTAGTTTACCCGATAACGTTAAGAACAATTATTTTGACCTAACTGCATACTTAGAGTAAAATTGATGTTTTCAAAATTATTGCGGCCTTAGTTTTCAATTCAAATCACTGGAAACGTTACTTTAAAAAAAAATGCTCATATCTCGAAAACCCCAATTTCGATTTCGACAAAACGTTAAAGATTAAGTAATGCTTACATCTTGAACAATATCTTATAGGTACTCAGATTTTGTTGCAATATTTGTTACTGTTTTGTCTGTAAAATTTTACGGAAACCGCTCTAAATATTTTAAAAGACATATTGAAGTTAATATACACTCAAAGAAAAAATGTAAACTAAAATGTAATATGTTCTATTTGATTTTACTGTGAATATTTGATTTAAATACGCAATGTAATTTTAAATTAAGTCAACGTAGATTCAAAGTGAAACGTATTCACTTTTACATTTAAGCATGATTCCACGTCAAATCAAAGTGCATACGTGCTTAGATCAAATTAAAAATATATGCATTTCGAGTAGGGAAACCCTTTGAATTAATGTTATGTCATTTTGATTTAAAAATGTTCGTAGTCGATGCTAAATCAGTCCGAAAAATATTTAAATCAAATTGGGTTTCCTTGATTTTACGTTGTTTTTTCTCTGGGCGTAAGTATTTATTTTATATACATGATACATAGTTTTTCTTAAAAAATTCGAAAAAATCAGTTTCTTAATTATTTTTCAAAAATAACTACCCAAATACCGATCTGTTTACACATATCTTCGGTATATTTTTGAAATAATAACAATGCCCCACTTCCAATGAAAATTCCATAACATCTGCGCAAAACTTCTTTTTAGCAAATATTACCAACTTCTTTTTTTTAACCATAATGAATATGCACCCTAAAAATAATTCCAACACAGTCAGCAACTCTCACTTCATTTGCGTCAAAGCTTTTGATGAACGCGAATGTTACTTTCGACCCAGTCGTGCACTTCATTTTTATTTGTACTTAATTCTTAAATTTGAATTGTGTTTTTACGACGGTTGAAGGAATACACTTACCACGGAGCCACTGCATCCGCGTGCAACTCAGAATTTAGAATGACAGAGTGAGAGCACAACTTGGCATTTTGCTGATTTCGGTTTGAGAATCTCGGAGAATTTGTTTGTCGTCCGTCAGGCGCCAGGCGTCAGTGATTATAAGTTAACAGTGAGCTACATGACTACGGTATAAACACACCTTTATAAGAACCCTCAAAGTCTCTATCAAAGTGTCAATCATCTGCCACTCAAATCAATATTGACCCCTATCATTTTTGTTTTTTTTTTTGATTACTCGAACGAATTATGTAGGACAATGAATGCATGGCAGCTTTGTTCTTGTTACAGTACACGGCATGAGGCGACAAAATTCCTAGGCAAACTTGGCCGCCCCGCAACGCACCTGGCACCTGCACCAACATCAAAAGTAAGTCAAGTACTCCCACAACAAAGAAGCGCAGACATCATAACCAAACAAATGGTAGGTATTCAGATGATCACCCAGCACTGGCCGCCAGCTCACTTCAACCACTTACAATTTCAAAACGCAATTCGCACCTATAGCAAACACCATATGCCTACAGAGCTATTCCTTTTGTAATGCGGTATCCTCGATCGATTACTATCGCAATATACTGGCGCCACACTCGGGAGAGCCCTATTCATGCAACACTCATATTGATATACTTTTCATCATCATCGTCGTAAGCGCAATGAAGTGCTAACTTGGCGGTTATCAAGACGACCCACCCACCACCACCACGCCACCACCCTTGACAAGCAGACAACACGATTTCTCAGTGTTTTGCTACACCGCCATCGGCCAGCCGAAGGAGGTGCAGATAGAAATCGAGCAATAAGACGCGTTCGATTTAATTAAAAATAAAATTACATCTATTCCCGCGACGGACTGACGCCAGTAATCGCAGCCGATAAAGCTTGCCTTATGATGGACCCTGATGGCTTGATGGCTGATGGTCGCCGGTCGGAGGAGCGAAGCATGGAAACAACAGATAAACTATGTGCGTGTATCTGCCATCTAATCATCATCGATGACGAGGTTCCGATACGGCCACCCCAATGCTATCGGCAAGTTAAAAGCGCGCTGACGGTGCGTCCTCAAATCAGCGCCTCGCGTTTTTTATTGTTTGCCCACAACGCGCCCGCTGCGCTGATGTCGTGGCCTCCTTCAGCATGGGTTTCTACACTGGAACATTCCGATAAAGAGCGCTCCGTCGTATAGTCGAAAGGAACACACAAAACTAATAACTTTGTGTCAATATGATCAGCGCCTCGAACGCGAACAGCAAACGCCACTGTTTAATTAGCCCGACGAGGGTAGGTATGTGGGGTGTGGTGCGTGGCCAGAGTCCGGACTTTCCGTGATTCACCACGATAATATCCTTTATAGGTGTATAGCTGTGATTCGTTGGAGTTTCTGCTCGCTTGACACTCTGATTAGTGGATTTTACGTTAATTTTTGTTTTCGGTAATTCAATTTAGTTTGTCTGGTTTTTTGAGTTTTTCACTTTGTCACACAACGTGCAAAGTATTTACTGCGGCATAGTTCACAGGCGGTTAGTTGGCCTTATCGAGGGCGGTCGTGAATGCCTTGCTCGTTGGAGCAGCAATTTCCGCTACTTGTGCATTTTGGTATTTTCTACAATTAATCGGGGAAAATTAATTGGCTACCGCTGTTAATTGAAATTTCGCAGTTTAACTAGATTGGTCGATTTGTCAGGCTAGGGGTAATACCTGTATCTCAAATGGAATAAATGCACGTGTTTCTGAATCACACACAGTGGGGATATGGAAACCTTTGGCAACCACCTTCCTACCGCATGACTGGGCGGAGAGAAGACTTTGTGTAGCAATGAATTTCATATAAAAGCTTTATCTATAGACCCTTCTATGGTATGTCTTATCGCCGGTAACAGCCCGAACAATCTACGCAAACGCGCCACTGACAGATCACCAAAAATGTCAATATCCAAAAAAGCGATCGATATTTAGGAGACTTTTTCCTCTCTTTGTTCGCGCAGTTCAGAGTACTCGTATCTCCTTTCTTGCTAACTCGGCAGATGATACAGAGGTTCCATTTAATCGGATATTCCACGTGCACATCCGGAGTTTGTTGTACTTATTTCGTTAGCTACTGTCATCAAGCTTTGGATCATCCATATTGCTTCGCGTCGATCTTGTACGCCTCTAGACATTTTCATGGGGCTGCATTAAATTATTGGTCTATGCCAAAAAGCCGGTGACGTTAGAGCCAATATTGAACGAGAAAAAGCGGCCGTATCGGTCGAAATGTGTCAGTCTTCGAAATTTGTGTTCAACATGTCGACCGCTGCATACGTTACCGTGGTGGACATATGAACGAAGTCGAATTGCATTCATAACTGTTTTTATAGTCATTAATGTTATTATTTAAAAAAGAAGTTGTCATTTCCTTATTGAACGACCCATTAGTTCGTTCATTCATTCATTTGGCAACCACTCCACACTCACCACGGCCAAATTTTCCTCCTCAAATTTATTAATAGCAGCTCATTGTTTACTTTTGGAGTAATATTCTCACCTTTTGGAAATTCATGTCGAAATTACAAGTCCGCGGTTCGTAGGCAGTCAAAAAGTTTTTGCGCTTTTGCTATACCCTACGTTTCCAATAAAATGAATGAGACTATAATAAATGTGAGCCATTTTCGTGCTCAATGTGACATTTGTGGGAACCTTCCACAGCACAGTGGTACGGAAATCCGTAAAAAGGACTTCCCCGTTTTAGCCAACGAATTAAAAATTACAGAACTCCTTTCTTTTATATCTTCTTACTTACTTACTTCTTGTTTACTTTTCGCATTAAACGAAAACGTCACAGAAAAAGTTTCGTTTTTATTTTCTGCGTTCTTGCAAACTTTGTTTCGTTTTCGAAGTCATGTGAAGTAAAACGTTTGTGCAGAAGACATCGATTACATAATGCCACCCCAGAAGATGTGGAATCTGTAAAATTAAACAATTTTCGCATTCCAGAAAACGAAAGAAGTCATGCGAATGCGATGACTTTATGTAACGTCTTTTGTTTCCTTCTTGTCGTTTGCAAAATTTTATAAAAGTGTTATAAATATATTAAGATGCATTTCTATTATCTACCTAGGTACCCCTTTTGGTCATCATACTTGGACTAATTTTGGCTTGGGTCAGTCGAAAAAAGAAGACGAAAAAGTAGCTCAAAAACGCCAAACAGTCATTACTTAAATTGATACCGGAGACATCCGAGAGGTTATTTAGTTCCATAAATATTTACGAGTAGTTTCGCGGCTTCAGCAGATGGTATGACGAAAGCCTATTGGCCTGTGTTTCAGACTCACTTAGAGACATTTGAACTTGTTGTAAAAATGACGTTCCTTATCTCTCGTGTATGCTAGGCAAACTTCCTGTAAATCGAAGCTATCCTTCCCCATAGCCTGTGAAAATGTCTCTTTTACAAATCGAAGTACCTAGTTCGAATTTCCTCGGCAAATATTCTCCAATACCGGAACCAAAGCGGCGCAGGGTCACTTTTGGCCTGAGGACTTATGACCCTGCCGGAGCCACGACCGGCTTTTTCATTGCTTAGGTATGTAGTAAGTTATGCGACATTCCATTCAGTGTTACTAATATGCAGTTCAATACGTGAGATACTGCTTAAGAAAATAGTCTTTCTTTTGACACCTCATTTGCCAAGTTTTGCTGTAGGTACACTAAGGCCACAAAAGGGATCTGTACTGTGAAAATAATCTAATGAACGCAAATAAACGGAAATAGCAACAGTTTGTAGGCTACGGCAATTTCCCATCTTAGAGTTAAGTTTCCCACAAAGCTGCAAGTGACAAAAGGAGCGGTTTGGAGGCCATCGAAAGTATGCGAAACAGCAATAGTCTCCTTTCATTCGGTCCGGGCAAACGATGCAGAGGTTCCATTCCTTAAGCATACCCAGATCCATCTGATCAAATTTTAGATATGAGTTTTTCGATCTAAAAGACTTTTTCTGCCAGGAGGGTCTGAAGAATATCTAGGCAGAGAAAGTCTTTAGTCCTTTTGAGCTTATTAATTTCCCTGAAGAAGAACTTCTTTCTAATTCGGCACAGGGATGGGCATTCGCTCATAATACGCCCAGCTGATTCGTCTTCCTCGAGACATACAAATTTGTCACTCCGGCTTCCGGGAAGTTGACTAGAAGAATTTTGTTAAGGAACTAACACAAGCTGTGGTGACCCGTTCGGTAGGCTTCTAAGATTTTGATATCATGCCTGTATATTTAACATTTCCTTGGCATTATTTTTATAAATGGCCAAATGGGTCTTTTAAGCTGCGATGCCCCTGTGGGATATTCTTCCATCCCAGATTTTTATAGCCATAATAGCAGCTGATTTGGGAACTATGCAGAATGGTTCTTGTACTTTAAACAGCGTTTCCGAACCTCTCCTGATGGTCAGTTCGTCAGTTTTTCATTTTCCTCATAACCGGAAACCCACCACAGTTTGCCTTTCTGTCACTGAGTGTTTGAATGATGTCGAAGTCGTGCAGGACTGATCTAGAGACAACAATGGGTAAGCTAAGGTCGTTTATAGTCTGTCCGGTAAATACCAGAACTGTTAATAAGGACATCGAATGCCTTTAATGGCATGGAACTCTGCCTGAAAAAAACTCTTCCTGCACGGACATCAGCTCCCACACTTGAGACGATTTTGCAACCATACGTATAACACTTCGAGCCATTTTGGGGGTTAGGTGGCTTATTGCTAACCCATATGCCACTCTGTTACAGATATCTGTGGAATTTTGTGTTGAAACAAATTGACCTGAGCTGTGATCAACATTTTTTGATATAATGTGTGAAGTGGTTCTATAGCAGTCATGGAAGAGGACCGCATGGCTCCTGCTTCCGGAAAGGCATGTACGAAATGATGGGCCCGAGAAATAAGGTAGTCTTGCACTATACTTAGAGGTTCTAAATTGCAATTTTTTTAGTCTTTTGCTAAGATATTTAACCCTGACATCATGATGCTGTATTGGATGGGCTGGCCCGAAAGGTTCTCCTTACCTTTTGGGAAATCTTGCGTTCATTGTTTGTTATTATTTTTTTTTACTATAAGTGCTTCTTCCACTCTTTTTTTCCTTTTTGAGAAGTCGTTTTCCTATCGGTTGTGTCTAGGGCTTGCGAGGAACTCTCGCTTTTTTTCTGCAAAGTTTTTTGTTTTCTTTTTAAATTGAGAGATGTTTGAAACAGACTGGATAAAGACACCTGTCTGTGGCTATGTAGCACTTTTTAAGTCATTTAAAATTACATTGTTGCCATTTGGCTAATTTGGCCAGGCAACGCTCTGAACTTTTACATACAAACTAAGGAGAAAATAAATTATTGGCCATTAAAAGATGCCATCAGTTGGCTGAGTTAAAAAAATAACTGAACAAAGCAGTTTAGATTAATTGCCGTTCACCGACAAATTTTCTTTGAACTTGATAAACAACAAACAATTCAATTGATAGATAGTATTAATTTAAGTTAAACCGAATAAATCATGTGATCAGTGCTAAACAAATCCGATTATCTGCACACTTGTTGAAGCACATCGCGGACAAGATAGCAAACGGATTGATACCGCAATGTGGCTAGAGAAAGTACATATTTGGATAGTAAGACATACTTCGAAGTGTAAAAGTAGACAAATTTATTGTTTAAACTGTTTTTTATTTGGTTATCACCCCCTTACCTACATTATTATTTGATAAATAAATATAAATTCTATTTTTGTATTATTTAGACATTTCACACACATTTCTAGAGGTAACTAAATAAATAGGTAAGTAAATAAGCTTCAATTAGCTACAAATTTGTATACTTCTAACAATGAAATTTATCAATTACTATTTGTGAACTAAAATACATTGAAAATTGTTAGGTATAGTAACAAAATAGTTAAAAAAGGAATCACAAAGCTCCACGATCTTCAAATGACAGCCCCAACACTCGAAACGAAAAGTAAGACCAAACCTACGTCTGAAAAACTCAAGCTACATACGTGCAGAGGAAAGGAGGCTGCAGTCCCCAAGCAGAGACTCACCAGGCGTCGGGTCAAGAAAGTCGGTAAACCGGTATAAATATTTTCTATGACAGACCAAGAATTCACCAGATCAGAATATATAATTTTAAGAGGTTGAAAAATACTATAGCGTTGAATGGCGCATTATGACAGATGTCAAAGACCCTTCAGAACATTATTACTGTCATGGACAAATGCTTTGCCAATTCCATACACGCCCGACCCTTGAATCTAATGGACATTGGAAATGATGGTGATGCAATTAAGCTCCAAACGCTTCGCTGGTAAATTTTTGTATAGCTCTTAGCGAGGTTTATAAATTTCGAGATTTAGTTCGAGATCAGTTCAAGATTGCATCTTGAACTTTTTCTCACTGAGAGTATCTAAAACTGTATACAACTTTAGGTCCCAAAGAATAGAAAATCACACAAATGAATACGATTTTAAGAAGTTAGCCCAAGGGTATAGGCTATGCGGAGGGCAGTCGAGAGGAAACTCGACACCGGGACGGAGAAAAAAACTATACCTTCCCCATGTAAGAATAGAAAAGAAATTCGAAAGCATCATAAAACGAGTATAATAAGGAATATCATTGAATAATTATTTGAATGTAGATTCTTGTCTTATTTTGAAGGGAGGACAAAAGAGCTTTAACTCCGACTAGAGTTCATTACGCAAAATATTGAAGAACAAATTAGACACAGCATTAAATCTCTGCACTATCTTCCCAACATAAAAATTAAATAAATATGTTGTGTTCAAAGCAGTGAAAGTGGTTCTTAAATATTTGCCTTCGCCTAAGACTAGCGGACCCCTGCCTGATTTGCTAGGCTTTAAAATTTAAATTATCTACAGCTACCTACACATTTTGCTTCGGTGAGTCGAGGAGCTTCGAAAAATGTTTATGGTAGTTTATACGGATTTTTTTTATTATTCTAGAGAATTCACTTCCGTTGCCTCGCCTGATCACAATTTCCGTAACACGTTCACTCCCCAGCTCCAGCGTGCCCATAGAAGTATTCACTTCAAAAATCAAGCTGAAGGATAACAAAAAAAAATGTTTATATCTCGACAAGAGCACCACCTATGAGGTCCATACGTCAACTTAAATTCTTTTACAACTAAAGTATAACTTTGTCGGTATATTTCAATCAAACTGTAATGATTCACGTGTCGGTCAACCTTCCGCTTTTTCATTGAAGTGAACAATATTTTTCGTGGGAGTTTTGCCGACACGTGACATGCCATGCCATATAGTAGAATTGACCATGTGGGAAACATGGGAATAAGAGATTGAGAAAACATTCAGCGATTGCCCTTTCGATTTATTTATTGTCATAGTGAAAGCAAGAAACACCCGAAATTGAAGACGCTCAAATACGAATGTCAAATCTTTCTTGATAAGCGGAATCCGCGGAATGATAACATCTTCGCGTTTGAATTTTCCTCTCAAAATCGTCGCTTCAATAAAATTTGATTTGAGATCACAATCAAACGCATTCCGTTTCAAAGTTTCGATGCATTGAGGATGCGCAACAAAATTGTAACTAAGCCGACTTTGAATTTCAAATTGTGTGGCGTAATCCGGGAACATCTAAAGGATTCATAAAATTCTTACATGAATTTGAATGACGAAATTAAATCCCTGTTTTTCTCAGCGAAAATTGCTACCCATTTATAGTCAACATAATGATGAGCGATATTTGGGAAAACATTCGTGATGAGCGTGGCATTTCGAAAGAAAGTTTTCGAGCGAACTAGTCGGCAAGTGTCGAAGAAATTTGTTAATGTTGCATTAGCTGCCGAGAAATATAAACGTTGACCATTGTGAACCGGCAATCGGACTATAGTTGGGTGACGCTCGTAGATCGGAAACGAAAAAATCCACCACACAGCCTCGCTGTAGTTCACGTACCTGCCCAATTAAGAGCGAGTCACCTCATCATACCTATCATGAGCCTGATAGATTTTCATTCATAAAATAAATATAAATTTTTTATTGGCGGTGTTCTGTAGGTACTCCATACTAAGTGAACTCTTCTCATTTTCTAAGCAGCAAAACAGTGCGTATAGGCTATGGAAGCGCTTCAAGCTTCCAAAAACCCACAATATTTTTCGGGGTCTAAGAAATAATGTTAAAATTAAAATAAGGGAAGCTAAGAGGCTGTTTTACTTTAACAGGTTAAACCCAAATTTACCTTCACGAACGCTTCGGAAAAATATTCGAGAACTAGGTCAGCAAAGAGAGGAATGTTATGTAGATGTAAGTCCAGAATCGTTAAATATTCAATTTGCGAACGTTCAATCCGGCCTCCGAGTGTCTTCATGTGAAACTGATGTCGATGACGATGATGATGTTTTTAATATACAAGAATAGAAGAACAAGATGTTGTAAGAGCTGTCATTCATACAAATTCAAAGGCAGTGGAACTCGACGAAATGCACCCTCTTTTTGTAAAAATAATTTTGCCACGCTATAACCCATATTTTTAACACTATCATTTTAACAAGTTCTTTTCCGCAGTTATAGAAGTCTGCGAAAGGAATACCCATTCTTAAGAAAGCTGCTGCCCGATATGCGAATCCCGAATAAGAACATATTTCAATACTTCCATTTCAGTCAAGAGTTTTGCAAAAGATCTTGCACAAACAAATATCGCTTTTTCTTAGCAATAATAAACTCTTCAGCTGTACTAAAAGTTGCTGACGACTTAAGGTATACTATGGACAAAGAACTTGTGTCTTTTCTCGGACTGCTGGACTTTTCTAAAACGTTTGATACAGTAAATTATAATATACTTGTATCCAAAATAAAAAACTATTTTCTGTTTTCAAGCTCTGCCACCACTCTGATGCACGCATACTTCACAAATATAAAACATGCAGTTGTCTTAAATATTAACGTGTCTAACTTCTTAGAAATCTCCTCTGGTGTGCCCCAGGGATCAATACTTGGCCCATTGTTGTTTACAATGTTTATTAATTACCTTCCGCCTGTAGTCGAAAATTCTTTACTGCAAATGTACGCTGATGATGTACAAATCTATTTAAGTTGCAAGCTTGGAATGATCGAAGATTGTGCTGATAAATCAAATCCTGGTCAGAAGAGAATTTGTCTCAAACTTAATCCAAAAAAGTTTAAATGTTTGATTATCTACAAGAATAAACTTGACCAATGACCACAGCTATTTTCCAAGAATATACTTAGGAAGAACAGTACTTGAATATACAGAAAAGGCTAAGACTGGGGTATTTGGTTCGATTATACGCTTAGTTGGGACTATCATATACGGTTGTCAATCGGTAAGATCTATGGTTGTCTGCGAAACTTATCTTTATCCAAGCATTTTACCCCTCAGCATATTCAAATGCAACTAACCAAATCAATAATTATGCCGATCATAACATATGGGTGTGAAATTGTTTGTGGTCATAATTCCGAAACAAAAAGAAATTTAGCTGTAGCATTTAATAATGTCATCCGATACATATATCGTTGTCGTTCTATGAAAACTCCCTAAATCCACTTTTCTAAAAACTGAGATAAATACACCATATATAATCAAATAACAAAATCTGTGTTCTGTGAAAACTCCCTAAGTCCTTAGTTTCTCTTTTTATAAAGTATACAAAATGAAAATTCCTTAAATCAAAACATTTTGAATTTCTTGTCAGTGAAAACTCCCTAAATGGACTTAGGGGGTTTTGACTGGTAAACGTTTTGCAGTTTTTTGTTATTTGAAATTCACTTGTGAAATTCGATTGTGAAACGTTATAATAAACAGAATTTCGGTCGAGTCTATTCTGTTGTGAATGCGTATTAAAGGAAAGCTATAGTTTTATTTCCTGTTTAATTTAATTTCAAAGTTGAGTTATTAGTGTAGTGAATTTTAACAATGAAATGCAGGGGAAAATGATGGTAAACTTAGCTTTACAAAATACTCACCGAAGCAAAATGTGTAGCTGTAGATAATTTAAATTTTAAATACTTATTTATTAACTTCTTGATAAAAATCCATTTAGTGTATATAACATACATTTAATATTATTTTTCGTTAGTATCTACTTTGTTTTTATTTTTCTTTTATATTGAAGGTTTTATTTTCGTATTTTCCTTCAAGATTATCCCTTTTCTCTGTTACCTATCTATCTTACATAAAAATAATATCTCAGTAGAAAGATAAAACCCAAATTATCAAATCTCTGTAAAATATGCAATAACAATAGTCCTGTAAGATTCTTTTATACCTACGAAATAAAAAATATCTATCTATCCTTCCAAAAGAGGAAACAGGAAAAACAACCAATATAAAGTTACTGAGCTAAGGTTTAACGAATTCATCAATATTTCCTCATTAGCCAAAGCAGCGCTTAAAAATTTAAATGTTGACACCGATGGAAGAACAGTAAACTGGCTTAAAGTGAAAAGTTTTAAGTATTTAAAAGGTCGCCCTGATACATTGCAATACCGATACGACCACCATAGCCCCTATGCAACTATAATTGTCAGTGGAAGAGGGAAGCCTAAAAAAGTTAAATTAGAAATACTTCGCAAAGAGCCACTGCCAATATCGTCCCAAAAAAACGAGACTTATTGCGTTTGTGTGAGAACGGAGTTATTGCAGAAGAATTTCATTGATGGTACAAATCGCTTCCTCTATCTACCCTTCCATTACTAGATCGGATTGCTGAGGCAGCAGTTGAGAGCAGCAACGATGAAGACGAATAAGACTTTTTTTAAGACGTTTATCTACTAAAATTACTTACCTACCTAAATAATACAAATTTTAAAAACTATTGTGTTCTTGTGTTTTCTTTCAGAGAAAACTCCCTAAGTCCATTTTTCCTATTTTACCTTTTCCCGACTAACAAGTTCCAACATATTTCCTATGTTAATGGTTACCCAAAGTTCCTTCTATATGCGAAACCCAAGATCGAACACTTACGATCATTTTCGTATTTTTAATATTGATTATCAACTTCAAGTGCTAATATCTCAAAACCAATAAAATGGACTTGGGGAGTTTTCATAGAACGACGAATAATCCCAAACACTTCGATCACATCTCAAGTTACTCGAAAAGCATATTTGGATGTAGTTTGTATACGTATCTTAAGTATTGCGGACTTAAGACGCTAAATAACATTTTAATAAACAAGGAATCCTCGTATCCTTATGAAAAAATAAATTTTGGCAAGATCGCTAATATTTGTACAGTCAAAGTTCACATGTACACATTCTGAATGTCAATTTTTTGTTTGTGGTATCAGACAGTGGAATGCCTTACCCCTAGATATACGGAGACAACGCGGTACCAAAAATTTCGAAAACGTTTTATTCAGACATCTAGTCAATAATTCATAATTATTATTATTTGTTAATTAACTTATTTTTTCAATTGAATATGTTTACTATTTTGCGTATCTCTAATTGTTTTATATAATTCATATTTGTTAATCTTAATTAATTATTTAAAATTGTGTTAACTTTTGCTACAAATGGACTTCATGTCTAATGTAAAAGATATTTTCTTAGTCAATAAATGTAAAGGTAAACATAAATGTGAATTGATTTTTTGGGACTTATGTCCCTGCAGCTCAAATCTTACCTACAATTATATCGAAATCTTATTTCCTCATTAAAGGTGATTCGATAAATAAATAAATAAATGGGTAGCAAGTCCTGAAACACGATCTTGGGCACAAGCGATGAAAATATTGAATTATTGCAAGGACGCTAAAGTGTGGTGCAAACGCAGAGCAACTCAAATACTTGGGAAAATCGTGTCCAAGTTCTGCGAACAAATTTCAATCAGAAAACTCAATAGTTAGAGATTTTCTTCAAAGTTGGCTTCGTAGATATTTTTCAAATGGATAAACTCTTCTTTGAAGTCTTCGGATACGTATGATTTGTATTTTCGACGAAACTTGTTGTCGCATGTCGAATCTGAGTTACCTCTAATGTTAAAAATTGACACAAAAAGGTGAAAGTTACATTCAAATTTTTCATTGCTCCCAAACCGACGAGATAAGTGCAAGAACCACAAGAAACGCGTTTCTTTGTCCAATTTCGTTGGTTCGTTTACTGAATTTTCTTTGAAGTGCCTCTTTATTAATTGTCTTTTTTGGTGGGAAGGAATCTCCCCTCATGCAGTCGCAACTGTTTGGCTTTTTCGTATAAAATTCGAATCCGCTGCAAATCGCAGAACAAACTGATCAAACTCAGAAGATTTTGAACGTCAACCAGAATAGTGACTTCTCAGCCTTGCATATTTTTATTTTATATTTAAAAAAAAAATCAGCGGACCCGACGAACTTCGTTCCATCCAATTTCGTTCAATAATATATTTTTTTTTAGATTTAAAATAATTTTTCTTGTATTGGACATGACACTACGCGTTTTTGCATCAAGTTTTTTTTTTTTTTCAAAGTGTTGCTCCCCATACAAACTAAAAGTTTTCGTTTCCCGACAAAGTAACTTATGTCCTTCCATGGGCCAATATACGAATCCATCAAGCCCAAAATCGTGGAAATCAAACGATCCGTTATCGAGCTATGGGTGCAAACACGCTCAGTCTCTTTTACTATAAATTGAAAAATTATGCTCAAAAAGTAAGTTTATTGTTTCGAATTGTCGGGCCCCAGATAAACACCGGGCCTGGTGGAATCCCCGCTAACCCCCACCCCCCTGTCGACGGCCCTCACTATGCGTATCTGTTGCGCCAACTATTTTATTTTATTTATTTTAAGGTATATTTTAATTTTGAGAATGTACGAGTAGGTACCGAATATCTATTCTCGAAAAAACACTACAGAAAAATTGGTGCCATAAAACAAGCTACAAAAGGCTACAAATTCATGTCGAAATTGGGAAGGACTACCTAGTTCTTTGTAGACAATGAAATAAATTTGTTTCACCAATCGATATGAATTATGGTTTGAAAACCATCGACAAATGGGAGGACTCTCTGATTACCAGAATAACTTGCCATTTTGTGAACATCTAGAATTCAAAATCAAAAGTCTTGACGTACCTACCGTACGTAGGTATTTATATTTTGCTGTGTTTTTGATTGGGAAAGAGGTTGACAGCTGCTGAACCTGCCATTACCTACCCACATGGGTGCACCATTTGCAGTGTCACTGTCGCTCATAAAACTCAGTCCACGTTCGACTATGGAACTCTAAATGCAGCCTCTCCTACCTTGCCAACCTGTCTTAATTTATTTTATGAAGTACCTATACTATGCCAGCACTGATGAGCCCCGGAGTTAGCATTGCCTTTCATGAAGCATTACGTTTAAACGAATCACCTCGTCCGATGTTATCATTCCCTATTTTCCGAGAAGCCAATCTTTAGACAAGCAGCGAAAAAAGGACCCCCCCCCCCTTCGCCATTGCTGTTGCATTTACTTCGCCATAACTATACTAGGAAGGTATAGCAAGATCTTCAAAAGCAGGCCCAATTAAAGCAAATCAAATCACAGGCAACAAACATCCAACGCGGCAGCGATGATGGCCGACTGATAAGTCGTTTACCAGCCAGAACACGAGTCGAGTACACGTATCCCATGCTACCTACCATTCCCCCCAATGAGTGTTGGATTTTCCATTTTTGTAAACTATACCAACCCCTACAAGCCACTGCCGGGCGGTCCGACATTGCACCCGTAGCATACAAGCACCACCAACCATTACCCTGCTTACATGCAGTACTTGGATGTTAGGTAACTGGTTTTAAATGTAAACACAGCAGGCGAACAATGGCGTATAATACCCGCGCCGTCTTCCAAGGCGGACGAAACCGATTCCAAGACTTTCGATTTGTAGATACGAGTACCTACCAGGCGCTGTACGTGTACATGGAAGGGGTACGCTATAGCTTCGATGATGATGATGCTGCTGCTCCTACTCCTGCACCATTAACAGGAAAAATCTGTTGGATCATACTGAAACACGCGCGTGGAGCCATTTCAACGCTGTACCCAAAGTTCGCTGTGTTTGTTGTACATAGCCAGGGCATTACATCAATTCGGAGAACAACATGTGTAGCTACAAGAGTGCAGAAGTAAGAGTACTACACACCGCCACTGGTGTGGTGGGCTGGAACCACCCAGGCCCCATCCACTCACGGCCACTCCACTGTACTGCTCATCCGACCAAACGCCAATTGCACGAAGCTATCTCGAAAGCAGACAGTGCAATCGGCCATCACTAGCGGTGCCTGTTGTCACTGTGTGCGAAGGAACCACCATTTAAAATGTGGAACCGGTTATTTGTCAAAAAGGTAGAAAAAGAAAGCCAGAGCTTGCGAGGGGTGGCAACGATTAGAAAAAGCTTTCGAAAATGTTGCCAAAATTTGGAAAGCAAATCTGTCAGTTGAACTATCATCGCGCTTTGATCTGTCAAAGTAAAAATCCCGTAATAGTGCATCGTCTGTCACGCTGCAGAAGGACTTTCAATGTGAAGAGGAACGAATCCTTTGGCATCTGCAGCTGGAATGCTGAAAAGCTCTGCCACTTCCACGGAATGTGGGAGTGGAGCACCAGTCACCAGCAGCGCGCTTTGTGGTGTTTTCTGCTTTACTTATTTTTTGCTTTCTTGTCGTTTTTTTGTTAATTTTCTTTTTTTTTTTTGATTCTCTCTGTTTACTCTGTTCACGTGGTGGGGTTATGCATACGTACAGACGGGGTGTACCTACAACAGTTAATCGCTGGAACGCACACTTGCAGTCACTTTGGATGGGGAATGATCCACAAAACACTTGTTCTCTTGATAGAGGGCGCTGTTGGTTGAGTAATTTCCAAAGTGTGAGTGCGAGGTGAAGCGGCGACAGCGACACTATGAAAACTGAATGAACGTATCGTCGTAGTCGCGTATACTCGATGGCCAGCACTGAGTGCACGGTTGACCAGCGAAGCCAGTTTTCTTTGGTTGTTTCGATGTTTAGCAGATGTTTAGCCGTTTTTTTCGCCTGACCGTGTGCGTCGTTCCATTGGTCGCTCCTCAGCGTGTTGCTTTTCAAAAGGTGATTTTTTCGCCCGTCCGTCTTGGTTTGACGTTTGCTGCTTTGCCGACGCTCCGTCGCAGTGTGTGCCCGGTGAAGTGGTTCGGGGGTTATTTTTATCTCCGGCCGGCGTTTTGTTTTATTAGATTTTTGTTTTTGTTGTTTCGTGTACTTTTTCATTTTGTATGTGTGGTGTATGTGTGTTAATTTGTTTTTTTTTTTTTTTCTTTTATCAATCACCTTTCGCTCGGAAGAAGGTCTCTATATCTACCTACCTACATTATCGGTCGTCGTCGGTGCATTGCCGTCGCTACTGATCGACGGATTACGAACAAATTTGCATGCAAGATTCTGTGTAGCTCTTCTGTAGTGGTGTTCGACATCGCAACCTCGTGTAGCAGCAACACGAATACTTTGACGTCGCCTCACGTAACAAAGTGGAACATCTTTGACGACAACACAAGAACACAGCCATATCAGTTTTATATCGGTTTTATGAGCAGAGAGCAAACATACACGTAGTTACAACACAGTTGCTGTTGCTTCTGTTGCAGTGCAAGTTCTGTTTGCACTTAGGTACCCACGTAGCTGTGGACTCTTCTAATGACAACCAATCGGCGGTAGGTGTGGTTCGAGCATCGTAGTTATATCGTGTAGGTACTTTCTGGCTGCGCTGCCGCCCCCTTTACCGGTCTGTAGAAAAACGAAAAAAAAAAAAAAAATACACACACACTAGAAGAAATTATTACAGCGTCGCTGTTTCACTTGTAATCGGTGTCGTTTTGGTCGGTTATCGGACAAGCGGCGAGTTAATAAATCTGCTACTGTAGCGCGTGCTTATAGAATTGCCACCAGCCCCAAACCGCGTTTTGCCGGGGGTAGTGTACCCACCCATGTATGAATAATATTTTCCATTTGGGGGTGGAAATGTGTTCGATTTGATTGTGTCCTTCTGTTCGTTTCGAGTGAATTTACGTCGATTAACGCGAATTACAGTGTGGACAGTGTTTAGAGTCTGCTTCGCCGATTTCAACAGTGCAATGTGATTGGGGTGAAGGTTTACAGCCACCCACGTGTGTATAGTTTTTAGTGTTGCCCTTGCAGCTGACTACCAAACACACGCAAACACAATTCTTTATTGAATGATTGAGATTGTGTTCTGCGACATGTCACATTTTTCCTTGAGAGGGTCACCCAGCAATCAGGTATGTTTATCCTATAAATCCCTTTTACAGAACGTTTTTTTTTTGTCGGCATTTAGTGGCGGCATTCCATCGGTGATACAAATTAACTCTAAAGTCGGCGATGTTTCTCTGAAAGTTTCCATGAATATGCGCCCAAATGAGGTGTGTGTGTGGATATAGGAACGACAAGTACCAAATCGCTCTCGGGAAAGCTCCAGTCCATTCGGGCATGATTTCCCGTCCGAAGGAATTAACTTTTGGGAATAGGTAACTATACCCACTCTTTTTTGGGACTTACTCTCTTCTAAATGTGGACTAAATCTTTATATCTCAAGTGACTGAATCTGTTTTACATGTAAGATCGGCATTTTTTCCTTGAGGTACTGCTCGCTCGAGGGTGAGTTTTAGTTCGACTCCTGGTTTGGCGCAGCTATTAGGCAATTTAAACCTATTTTCTTATTGATGTCGAAAAATCCATTCAGTCTTAGTACAGCGAAATACATAGAATACATATGATGGTCAAAGTGTGTCGGCTAGCCGACAGCCTCTTCAACCTAACCTTACCTAACCTAGTAAAGCGAACCAACTTCCATCCCTTTCACTTTTTGTGGATACCTACCTATACCTACAGCATATTTTTGTTGACGAAAATCGGCTCGGGGCCTTATTTTTTAACAGCAGTTCAAAAAGTAGCTTAGAAATAGACGTACCTAGCTATAAGTACTTAAGGAACCGTGATATTACTGGCTACCCTTCGTAAAAAAAATGGTAGGTACCTATAAAGAAGTATTTCCTGAGGTGGGTCTGAGGACTTGTGGCTCAGGTAGGTTTGACATCCATTCAGTCGAAATGGTTGCCCTCAGAAGGGCATCTTCTAGAAATTGATGTATAGATCAATTGCATCAGTTGGTGCAATGGTGTATCCCTCGGCTATATGCCAGCAGCTTTAGGTATTAGGTGTAAGTTATAAACCAGGGGGTATATAGAAGTCATGTATAGATATAAATCTGCTGCTTACGAAGTAAGTAGGTACCTATAGTCTGCCGGAAAAACGGCCTTTTGAAGAGAGTGTTTTCAACGGGATCACTGTCTTCGTGGAGCTGTCGTGTGTATCGGCAACCATACAAAGGTTTATGACCAAATATCCAAAATGGACTTCAATTCCCTTGATGTTTGTGCCAGTCCTCTATAGGTACGTTTTCACACAGTGATTAGTGCTTGACTATGACCTTTTGTAGTATATAATTGTAAAACTTGCATTTGGCATTCTCTTTCTCTCTCTTTTGCACCAGATATAAGTCGGTCCTTTGCGCAAGTCTTGCCTTGTGAAGATTTTTGTCAACATCTTCCATACCGTTTAGATAGGTACTTATACAATTTCAATTCTGCCCCACTTCAGCATCATATGCGCTGTCTCCACGCAAACCAGAAATAAATTTACTAGAAATTTTGACTTTATCGCTGACGGTAGTCGCCGTCTCAATTTCACTCAATTTCCATCATGTTTATGGTTTCGGTGTGTCAAAGTTACATTTTTTCGCCTTTAAGATGACATTTGGTTGTACATAGTAAGTAGGTATATTCTTGCAAGTCATAATTGGCGACTTACTTCATTTCCTAAATCATCTATCAGCAAGTACCTAAACTAAAAGAATTAAATTATCCCGGTCCACTTGCTGCCATTCTAGGGCAATCAGCCTAAAAGTCTGAAAACATTTGTCTTAATCACAAATGCCACAACATTTACGGACATTTAACGCGATAACATCACTGACGTCGAAATTCCATGTTTTGCGTAGTTGACAGATGTCATCATGAACTATATATAAATTTCGCCAGATCGGGAATAAATATTATTGCTCCCAACTCAATCCTGCATGCGGGAGAAATAACTAACCTTAAATGTGCCAAGTAAAGTTCTAGTTCCGAAGATCCTTTTTAGCTATTCTCCGCTTAGTAACCTCTTCGTCAAAACAGTTGATTACAAAAGTTGGTCGCGCGTTTAATGGCGCACACAAGAATCAGTGGGTGTAGTATGCGGGACTGCTACCCAAGTAACAATTCGACTTTGATCAGGAGTTTTCGAAGATACTTTCTCCCCGGTAATAGGCATAGAGCCTCATAGAAACACATCGGTCCTCAATAAAACACATTTTTCAGGATTTTCAACTACACCATCGCGAATGGCTGACAAACTGTTTGGAAAAGCTTCCCAATCCAGCCGTTCGTAATAAAATCAAAGGTCGCTTCTATTCGTCGCAAAAAAAAATTTCCTAAATACCGAAATGCATCTATATCATTCCGAAAATGAATAACTGCCAAGGAATACGACCCCGCGGTGGTAACTGCGAACCTTAAACAATAGTCCTGCTACATGGCGACCGTCGCTCAAGTGCTTCTATAAAAAAGTGGGCTTCCTTGGGTGAAGACAGCTTGATTGCGACTTAACACGACTTTGGACTACGAACTTTCCGCCACACCCACTCTAAAGAGACAGCGAATAGATTTAGAATTCTGTCATTTAGGATACGTATTTGATGGGTTTTTATGTAACCTACGGCAAGGTATTGTTATTACAATTGGAAATCCCTAGAAAAATATATATATAGCTTGTTGTGTTGCAAATGTAGTTCCTGTTAGCTCGCATTACGTAAATTCACTTGGGTATACAAATTCGCATACCGTTGTTTAGGAAGCTTGCTTAACCTTCCTCTATATAAAAATTCATATAACTCTTCATGCCCGTATTTTGTTCTTCCGCGTTGTTTTTGGCGAATCGCCTTCAGAACTTCAACACTGACGTTAAGCGTATTACACGAAACAAAAATATATAGCCAAGGATTCTCTGATGAACAAAATGGGAATCTCAGGCTTGCTAAGGTATGTTTAGAGTAGCCTTTCAAAAATGAAATACAATTCAAAAGTCAGCCAAAAATTTACTAAAATTTACTCTGAACGCGCGCATTTTGTTCTTCCGCGTTGTGTTTGGCGAATCGCCTTCAGAACTTCAACACCGACGTCAAACATATTATACGAAATTATATCGCCACGGATTCTCTAATGAACAAAATGCAAATCTCAGGCTTGCTAAGGTATGTTTAGATTATCCTATTACATTTTCAATACAATTTAAAAGTTGGCCAAAAATTCACAAAACTCCTCTGGATGTCCACATTTTGTTCTTCCGCGTTCTGTTTGGCGAATCGCCTTCAGAACTTCAACACCGACGTCAAACGTATTACACGAAACATAATTATATAGCCAAGGATTCTCTGATGACAAAAAAAAACCAATCGTCTGGCTCGCTATGGAATGTTTAGAGTAGCCTATCAAATTTCCAATACAATTCAAAAAGGCAAATACATAAAAATGTCAAATACATTCTTGAAAATCGATTCTTGAATCCACTGCTCGGCACAGACTAACATACGATACCACACTAATGCAACAAGTTGAATCGCAAAGTCCGTTACATCAGTTACACAAAACTAAAACACTTTTAATCACACATGATTAAAAATGTTAGATAGGTTTGAGCTAATTTAAATTATGCCAACTGTATATAACTAGGTGTAACCATTAAGAGCACCCATTAAAACAGCTTGCAAAACTTAATTATTACTATTTATATTGTAATTTCATAAACTGCTATATTACGTAAAGCGAAACTCTTTAGCTAATTGTATTTTATTACAAATTGCAACCACGTTTAATTACAGTACAAAACAATGTTCCATTCAGACACATAACTATTAACGTTTGAGATATTTTCTAATATTTTTACGAATATACTTTACAAATAAATAACCAAAACCGGTCAAACTATTGCTCTTTGCAAAGGTCTGCTACCGGAATTGTTAATAACCTATATAGCACCTAAAAAATCATGTTTATTGAGGGGGAGCAATAAAATTCGGTGTATATGGAAAATACCGCAGAAATTTACAAAAAAATTCAATAAAAAATGGAATTAAGTTGAGTGTAATGTGTTTCTGATGCTATATTGTTTTTTTTTTTTATTAAATAATGTCATGGTTGTGTATGGAATGTCAACGATTTGCCAGTCTACCGGTCTGAGGTTTTTGCGTTAAATTACGTTTATAATGAGTTGGGAAGCAAGCATTGTTGATGATGCTGTTTAGGTTCACCTTTTAAATTCAGGCGAATGCTACTGTTTGATGGGCTTTGGACTGTTGCTGTAGGTGTTGCTTGATACTAGTGAATTGCACATTGTTGGCGACACTTATTGCCTATAACAGTTCAAGGGGGCTAACACTCCCATGGTAGACGTACTCTAAACTAATAATATGAAATACATATAACCTTTTGATATAAGCCGTAGGGTGTATTTTTTAAACTACAGTTCGCCCGATAAAAAAAATCAAAAAATCAAGCAGCCTTCGTCTATTTATATAGATATACGTCTCTCGGAATAGACAAATCCATAAAGCTTCAATAGCGCTGCGAAAGGCTTGTAAATGTGTGTTAGCTCCGCACCTATATTGTTATAAGTTGTGGTCCTCCAGAAATAAAGGGTGGGCCAAATACAAGTTTCAAAAATTCAATAAAATGAACAAAATTAAATTTGTTCCATGTATTATAGCTTCATTAGTATAAGAGCAAACATTATCATTGATTTTTTAACAAAATTTAGTTCAAGTGGCTGCCTCAGCTGGCTTCGCAGTACTTTAAATTCCAAGACCTTGTTGATGGTTTCGGGCTGTAACTCACAGATTTCTTGGATTAAATTGGCCTTAAGCGCTTGATTCGTTTCCGTATTGTTGGCATAACATCGGTTCTTCACGGTTCCCTATACGAAAAAAAAAAATCAAATCGCAGCTCCGAAGCGGCCAATTGACATAGCCTAGACGGCTGATAGGACGATTTTGGAATTTGGTGCTCAAAATATCGATTGTGGCATGGGCAGTGTGGCATTGCGCACCATCCTGCATGAACCAGAGGTCGTCCAAATGGATGTCCTCAATTTCTGTAAAAAAAAGTCAGATAACATGGCTCTGTAACGCCCACCGTTGACCGGATCGTTGTTCCCAGCCTCATTTTCGAAGGAAAATGGTCCAATGACGCCACTGCTCCACCATCCGCACCAAACTGTCAATCTCTGTCAATGCATTGGCGTCTCCATGAGTGTTGTCCACAAGCATACCAGTCTCGCGAAGTTTTTGAACAAACTTGCGTACAGTGGCGCGGTGGGTCTTCATTTCGGCCAAAACTTGTTTTCAAAAATCGCACTGTTTGGGCTACACAGCACTCAATTTGGAATTAAGTTTTCAATATTTCCCCACGTTGTTCAAGCGTATTTCGAACGTGTGATACTGACTTCCTGTCAAGTTTTCGAGCGGGAAACAGCTGTCAATAACGAAATAACCTACATATGATTTAAAAATAAACAGGGTTAGATGGACCACCCTGTATAGGACTTCAAGAAAGCGAGCTCCAATGTCTGCTGGTCCTATAGCCAAGTTAAACAACGAGCAACTATTTGGTGAGGACTTTGGGCTGCAGCCTGAAGGCAACATCGGTCCAAATATCATTCAGTATGCGGTTTTTCGGACAATAGCACTTATAAGTGCGCTGAGCGCCCGCTATTGCGACGATATAATCAAAGTGGCCTCATATCAGCTACATCATGCGATTCCACGCAGTGCCGTTGAATTTTGTTCTTTAAGAGATTTTTGGAGTTCATATATTAGTGGCGCGCATGGCGCATTCCACTGAGCGACCGGCCTTAGATTTGATTCTCGGAAAAAACGCAAATTATGTCTAAAGGAGAGTTGCACACACATCTGGCTGTACAAATGTCCCTAAAAGGTTCTCAAATTAAGCGTTCGTATACTCGGCCCAAAATTATTGGACTCTTCCGTTCGTTGTGAGAAGCTTCGTCTATAGTTCTCATACGGACCTGTTGCGCCTACGTCTGGCTTCTCACAACCATTCGCTTATGTGAGTTTTTCTTTGGGACGACTCGAAAAAGCCTACAATTTTATAACAAGTCAATAAAGTCTTACTCTTGGATGTCATTGGTCAGTGAATAAAATTTTAAGATCTCAACTGTCGGGGATTTATTCCTGGCCTTCTCATTACACCTTAAATACCATCGAAAGTAAAGCTAAAGCCAGTAGGTAGCAAACAATGGTCTTTTTTCTTTGGAAATTGGCTGATTGTCGGAAGAGTAGGAGTAGGACATTTTTCAAAACTATATAAGGTTCAAAATCTCGTAGTAGTTGAGTTCCGTTAAGTCTCATTACATCTGTGCAATCGGCCTATTTAAGGATGAGTCGAATGGATCTCGGTAAAAGTCTTACAGTCGTCATCGATGATTCCCCACTTGGGATAAATGGCGACTTCATTCTCCGAAAACATGGAAGCTAAAATATCAGCATTGAGTTAAGAGATAAAGCAACTGCTCTGCTACTCCTTAATAAGACCATAATGTGAAAAGTTTTTCTTACTGTTTTGTTTTTTGTCACCAATTGACAAAAAAAAAATCGAAATATTTCTCTGATAACCAAAATGTGTCAATTTCAAGTGATTATCAAGAACTTGACCACAGGGAGTGGTACCGCGTCTTTTTTATAACCTCAACAACTGATATCGAAACAAGACACACAACAAATGAATTGCTAGGGATATTCAACTAGAAGATTGGGGATCACATCTTCTTAAGAAGAGCCGACGTCAATTGACCTTCTCTGGGGTTATGTCCAATTCCAGGTCTATTCATATAAGTCTTTAAAAATCACTGACAAACTTGTTCGCCACACCGAATCATATAAAATTCCTACTCAATTTGTCATACTGATGAAGAATTGCACCTTGACTTGTGAGCTCAGCCCCAAAAAAGTCGATTATTTTACATGACAGAATGAAGATCACGAACATGTCGCCATTCTATGTCACGATCCTTTTGTTATAAAATTATAAATAAAATTTACACACTTTCGAGCTTTTTCCAGGACGATGGACGATCCCTCGTTCATAATTTTAGCACCAATTTGAGGCTTTTTACAAGTCGACTGCAACAAAAGGACAACATCGTTATGGCGCCCCCTCTAAATCACTTTGTATAACAGCAAATTCCAAAGCACATACTATATAAGTCTCCATAACAAATGCGACTTAGTGCCTCCAACAGACATTGTACGATGCGACCCCGGGTCATGTTGTTGCCAAGTTGTATGACTTGTGAAAATAGCTCCAAGGGCTGCTTTGCAATTCATGCCTGTATCTTTTCAACTTCCATGAACCAGTGTATCCATATACATGAGAGTGTGTGTTGAACAACACCTTCGCTCGATGTGCCTACTGCATATAAACATCCATTAAGGACGAAGGCGGCACATCACGCAATCCTTATAAATCTCAGAGTGGGTTTACAATGTTCGCAAACAACAAGTAATTAATTTTACCACTACAAGGCCTTAATGGCTCCTAAAAACTTTCAACTTTGTGTTGCTTTTTTGCTGTTGCTGTTGCTGCTGCTGCTGCTGTTGTTGTTGCTGTTGTTGCTGGTGGCAGTTGGGGGGCGACTTTGTGTTGTTGGCTATGTTTTCGGGGTGCCATAAATGTATAAGTCTCTGCCTCGACTACATGGCGTTACGCCACAAGAGAAACTTTCTCGGTGGTTGGAGCAACCATGACGACAACGCGGACCACTATATAGCCTGTGGGCATATTCCATTCACCACATGCTAATGTGCGCCGCCTCGCTCACATAATCATATCTGCTATGACGACGATGACGACGACGACAATGATGATGAATGCCAACCGGAATCGCTCCCAATCGGAGGCGCAGCAATTTCTCCAGCACGAATGGCAGTAAATCACGCACGACGAGTCTGTGAGCTCCTCCGACAAAGTCAAAGTGTCAAAAGCTATCAATACACAGTGTAGCTTGGGTGCGACAAATGTATTACGAGCGTTGTCGGGAGCTACCGCGCGCCACATTGCCTCCGGGAGTGGATTTGTTCCCCGATAACATCGGACCGTGTTAAAGAGTTTTCGCAAACATTTTCAAACGCATTGTGCTCGGCTTCGGCTGGAGCAACGAGCTGCTTATCGTTGCCCGGTGTACCTGCGGATAATTGGAATATTGTGGCTTTTTTTTTTGTATTTTGTTGTGTGATTGTGATAACGTGGGCTTGTTGCTGTACGCGGTTATGGAGTATATTAGTTCATGTTTGCCCATTAGAGGTGCGTGCTACAGTTGTAGTACAATTTGTGATCGGGCTAACATGGAGTAAGTTTTTCTGGTCTTGTATCGCAGGCTTATCGCGAGTGAAACATTGGAAAGTTATACGGATACACGAGAGTGGCGGGTATCTGCTTAATTGATCACTGATGTCATGTGTCGTCTGTGTGTGTCGTGGATGGAATTTGTAGTTCGTTAATGGATGGAGTATGTTGTGTTTTGCTCTGCAATCAGCTACTGTGTTTGTACAAGCAACTACCGGCGAAGAGATTGTCTCAAAATCCATTTTGAACACGGCAGTGTGATTGATATGAGGTGATGTTATTCGCTTGACTCGGAAAAATGTCGTCGATATCGCTGAAACAAATCCAGAATAGAGTGTTTTTGTGTTTTCCGTTGAGAGTTTCGTATTGAAATGCGGCTTTGAGAATAATCGGAAATTGTTTTTTTTATGGAATAGGTTTTGTTGTTGTGTGCACAGCAGGAGGTATCTTTGTTTGTGGCCAATCGTCAGCGAGTTCCTTGGCTTAATCCAAACTACTTTTTGGGCTAGTTTGAGGAACAAACACCAGCGATAAGTCCGACAAGCCAGACTTGCAGAGCAAATTAAATTTAAAAGCCTGAAAATTTGGTCTCTACAACTACCTACAACTTAGCAAGCTGACCCATCATCCATAAGGCTAAAGATCTAAAATAAGCCTTTTTTAAATAACAGAGAGTTGCCACCCAAGTAGCAAATTACTTTGGTACGGTGGCGAACTGAATTTGACATGAATGCCGTTCACCGAAGGCGATTCCGCTAACCCTGCTACTCTTCTTTGCATTTATCTGCGTCAGCTTTCGGTACAACAACAACTGTCAAAAGGCTACGGCAGCTCTTTATTGTAGAGGTCTGCTTATGGTTCGGATTCTGACGCTCATGCAACATGCCACAGCTGAGTAGTCGTTTTTGTATTACAAATGCCCAGTCCTCTATCTTAATTTCCATTGCTATAAACTTTGAAAAAATTCGCCCTGTTCAGACTTGTTTTCAATTTCTTCAGGTAAAATATTTTTAATTTATTTTTTAAATGCTCCAAAATTACTTTCGCACATTTAAAGAGCAACGGATGCAGCTTTTTGACTTTACTTCAAAATGCGTAAAGCCCTATCCACTGCCTTTATCTCTTATCATCGAATTTCTGATCTCGACATGAAACTCTGCTTTAACCCGCTGTAGATATGTAGCCATACCTGCTTATAGAAAGAATGTGCTCAAAAACTATAATTGTTGCATTTATTCGCCGGAGAGACCTGCGTTAACCCTCCAAAGCTTAACGGATCTCCTCTTAAGTTTGTTGCCTAACTATGGGATTGGAGCTACATAGAAAGATTCTATAGGGATAGAACCGCACATGCTATAGAGAATTCGTATAACGGGCGTTAAGCTCCTGGAAAAGAGTGATCTGCTCAAAATGGGACCATTAGCTGAATGTTTTGTATTGGTTGGGTAAATTCCGCGGTTTTTTTTGACCGATAATACTTTATGGAATAGTCACTTGGTATAACAACGCATGAACAGAGGCGGCAAGGTAAAGAAAAGGACATAACTTGGCTTGCCGTGTATCAAAGGTTCACTTAGAACCACTCCAAACGCCGTTTGCCAAACAATAATTGTCATTCTTCCGCTAGGCATCTCCAGTAAGGAATTTGTTATTAAATATGTAACTAAACCTGCGTAAGCAAATACTGAGTAGGAGTACAAACTTAAAAAATGGGTCAAAATCTTACCTTTTTCGGGGCATATTTCCCTCTCAAAACCACCGACTAACTGCATACAAAATTAAGGCCTAAGCTCACTATCGGACTCTGAAGGTAGCTAGAAAACCTGCAATGAATTGGCTCTGCAGTCTTCTCCGGAGACCCCAACCTCAGCCTGTCATACTGTCTTCCGAAGCATTGCAATATCGAAATCACTTATGGTGCGCAGTCCAAATGCCTTTAAATCCCTATGCCATGCAGCATCATGAGGTCTTACGCAAAGCAATGCGATGTAACGACTTTGCTGGGCGACAGAACAGCCCCACCTCTTGCTCGGTTCCAATGGAACTGTGCATGGCGGACTTGCTCGACTGCGATCCTCTGTTGTCATACAGTGGAAAATTCAATTCGCATAAATTGCCACTGGGAAACCAAGTACATCCAAGGAACTCCTTTGGCCTAAAGGACTCAGCGCCTCCAAAGTCGTTGATGCCATTGCCTTGTTCTGCATCTACCCATTCCTTATATCGAATCACTTCCACCATGTGCCCGGAGTACGAGCGTATCCGTCTCAGGCCATGTCAAAGCTATATACGGACGCTTCGCGAATGCCTGTGCCATCAGTAGGCATAATACATACGCGTGCTTCGCAAACATTTGCCCAATCCTCTTAAATAAAAATATTGAAATTCAAAGGTATTTCGTCTCCACTAAGAAAGTGACAAAAGCGAGGTTAAAGCCTGGCGCATTAAGTCAGACAAGTTCAACTGGTAATTGATCCACTTAGACCCAACTCCAGTCATGTCACAAATGCAAAGCAATTGTGTGCTGCAGACTACATGCCAATGATTCTAATGGAAACCATGTGCAGGACGACCTCATGAAAGTGAGAGCCGAAACAAATTTGTCAGGGACTTTCCTAAATGGCTGAGGTATACATCGGTGTAACATGAGACGCGGCTATCGCTTTTTATGTATCTAACGTCGTCTGCACTAAGACCTGCATGACTAAGCACTCCGCCGCCATTAACCTGCATCTTAATCGTCTGCAACAAGCAGGACAAAAACAAAGCGATTCCATAAAACGCGGTTCGCTGCTGCGAGTTCGACTCGATTGTTAAGTCAAATTGAATATTTCTAAATTGAAAATTAATTTTATAACACGAAATGAGCGGTCTTTCACGTTAACCTATAAACAAGTAACCGTGGCGGCAACACGCAGCATCAGGCATTTCCGAGCAGCTCCACCAAAATGTCCCTTCCACGAGTGTTTTGTCCCCATCATAATAATAAAATGTCGAATTTAAATGCGGCCATCAACGACCGCCGCCAACGATCGTCGCGGACAAGAACAACTCTAAGCCAATTAGTGCCGAAAGGAAATCCGACACCGCACCGGGCCAAAAGCATTCGGCACGGTGTGCGTACACTGTGAACTTTAGGGCTCCCAAACATGGTATTACACTTAAATGTATGGATTTGTGGGGTCGATGCTGCCTGCGCGCACTAAAAACGCGAAAATGCAAACAAAACAGAAAACGGGGGAACGTACGCTTGTAAAAGTCTCATCATAAGAAGGGCCTTCACTTCTGCACAGCCGACTCACCAGACAGCACAGGCTTACAGCTGGTATGTCCAAGCAGTCTCTGTCGAAGAATAGCCTCATCCACAGTGTGAAACTCGCAAAATGCGTCGCCCAGCGCAGGTATAAAAGAACAACACGCAACCACCTCGCCGGCGAATTTGAGTGAGTAAACATCGGCTGTCAGATGGATCTGCTGGACCCCGACATGCAGCCAAAGTGGTTCAACTTCAATTCTCAGTCTCGGTTCGAATTTCTTAATTTTGAATTTGCGCTGCAAGTGAGTGCACACACGTTGGGTGCACTTGTGTCGTGTTAGAGTGTAACCAGATTTGAAACAAGCCACCATACCAGCCGTTCTGCCACCAGTTCCTCTTCGTTCTGGCGGAGCCGGACGACAAATGCAAAATTTGTCGCAGAAGTAGCTCTGTGCGCGGGCCCCGCGCTCCGATTTTCTCGTATGTGTACAGGTATGTGTACTTGCGAGTTGCGAAGGCGAAGTGATTTGTTTTCTTGAGATGGGGACATCCACTGCACAGAGAGACGGACGTAACAGCGAACCGAACCGGTGTTATTCGAGAACTTTGTGTCTAATAAAGTGACTAGACTACATCGGTTTAAATAATTGAAGTTATTGGTTCAACAAGACTAAATATATGCGCCCATGAAACCGATGCATTACATGCAGTGAATGAGCGGTGAATGGGGGGGCGGGCGTGTTGCAGGTGTTTGTTTCGGTGGTGGGTTTGGGTTTCTGTGAATCGTTGTCCAGAGCCAGCGGACACGACGTGGAGTCGTTGTTATTAGCAGGATTAGTAGGTGTTGAAACTGTTTAGCCATTGATACGAAGTCGAGCACAAGGTCATGCTCGATGGTTTTGGTTGGTGGGGGCTATTTTATGCTCGTCAAATGGAGGCATCAACGAATTTTGTTTCGAATTGAATTTCATTGCACTTATGCCATAGTAGTCTATTTGATTCCATTTTTTACTTATCGGTGAGCATTTGGATTGGATTAAGGGGATTTTTACTCAACGCACAAGCATACGAGCTACAAAGCGCATGAACTATGTTGCACATCCTTAGCCTACTTGTTTTTCCCGTGCGCTATCTGTTGTGTGAACGATAAATCACAAGAAGATGTGAATCCAAAGACAAATTAGAATAGTTTCAAGCCACGCATAAATATTTAGTTAGTACCCTATTCCCACTGACGATGTAGGGTGGGAGACCGAATTCGGAGATTGATATAGCAAGATAGCCTCACCGCACCACAGTGTGATGAGTACCTAACTATCCGAGGACGATTGAAAAGGGCCCTCATCAATATGTACACTAAAGCCGACAAAGACTGAATAAAGCTTTACAAAAAAAAAAAAAAAACTGTAAGATCAGCTAAAGCACAAGGATATAGTCAGAATCCTACTGCCCATAGTCTAAATAAGTGGTTCTTAAACATTTTCACGAAAACTTGAATTGAGTAGGTACATAAAGGACTTGACAACTATAAATAAAAAGGAAACTTCTTGAGATATCTCAAAAGTGCCCGACTGGGTCGAATGAAACTTTATCGTTCATCAAAAGTTTGGTTGGTTGTTTTCTAATTTTATTAAGTAGGTAGGTAAAAATCTGAGAACCGGTGCTAGATAAAGGAACCGGTGTAGACCCGTGAATTGGCCTCCAAGATCGTGCGATTTAACGCCGCTTGACTATTTTTTGCGGGGATATGTGAAGTCTCTAGTTTACGCCGATAAGCCCGAAAAGATTGACCACTTAGAGGACAACATTCGCCGCGTTATTGCCGATATACGATTAGATTAGACTACGTTCGAGCCAGCGGTGGCGGTCATATGTCAGAAATCATATTTAAATTATAATGCCAGAAGATCATCTTTCGAATAAAGAAAAATTAATGTTAAATTAAAAAAAAAAATCATCTTTGTTTTATTCCATATCAAAGTTCAATACCTCTACAAAAAAGCACCCTTTAGTAAATGGAATATGTAAGTAGGTAGTGATAAATAAAATTAACTTTTTGGTTATTCACCTGATAAGCAGTACATAAATATAAATAACAATGTGAGTTCTTATAAGTTGAAGCTGTCAGTAACAGACAATTGTCACAAGTTATTGTTAAAGAGCTGAAAGCGTCTACAGTACCTATTATTTTATAAGCTTTTAAGTTAGCAAGGTTTTTGAGTACAAGGAGAAGCGTATTAGGAGATTTTCTTTTCTTATTTGTTAGGGAATGTTTTTATTTTTGTCCGGAATAGGTTTAAGGTATCTATGTTTGGAAGTAGGGTTCGTATTAGACCGATATATTTACATAGATATAAAGCTTTCAAGGATTTGATTTTGAGTTTATATTAGCAGTTATAAACCGAATACCCCGATGAATTGGGGTTTTCTGATTTTGTAAGGAAGTGGTTGCAATTATTTTAAGGTGCATATTCAACAAGGTTGAAAAAATGATAATATTTGCTAAAACGAAGTTTGGCGTAGTTGTTGTTGCATTTTTATCGGAAGTGGCGAGATTACTACAAAAATATACCAAAGTTATGTGAAAGTAGATGGGGAAATATAAATAATTAAAAAAAAACTGATTTTTTTCGAATTCTCTAAGAAAATTCCCCGAATACTGATTTTATCTTTATTATGGTATTTTAACCAAAATCTTTCAAACTGTTTTTGTAAAATTTGGCAGACAAAACAATACCGAATATTGCAATGTTTAAGTTGAAAAATACTATTGCTTAACTATTTAGCTGAAAACTGAGTAAGAGTTATTGTTCGGAATGTAAGCATTAATTGGTTTTTAAAGTTTCATCGAAATCGAAAATGGAATTTTCGAGATATGAGCAGTTTTTCAAATTAGCGTTTTCGGTGATTCCAATTAAAAATTAAGTAGGTACGCAAAAGTTTTTAAAAAATCAATTTTACTCTAAGTTTGCATTTTGGTCAAAACAGTCATTGGCGCTTTCAGGTAAACTAAGGAAAATTGAATTTTTCAAAAATTACTTTTTTCAAAAATTCATTTACGATAACACAGAGCAAAACTCAGTTTTTTATTAAGTTAGAAATGACCTTATTACCTTAGAAATTATTTTTTGTTACAATCGTATTAACCGTTTTCGAGATATGTCCAAATTTCAAAAATACCAGTATTCGTTTATTTTTGAGCGGAAAACTGAGTACGCAGTCATGTTAACCTCACCGTCGCAACTTTCTAAGAAACCACACAATGAAACTGAAACTCAAGAATGACGACATATGCAGGGGTTGCGGAGATAAAGAGATACACGCGGATACACCTCACTTCCCCTGTCAATGCCCAAGTCTTTGTCACTTGAGGAATAGAATACTTGGTAGACACTACTTCCATGACATTCATGAACTTTCGGATGTCTCTTTATCTGATCTTTGCAGGTTCATAAATGCATCAGGATGGCTGGACAAGGTCGAGTAACCGAGGGGGAGTCAATACCATAGTCAGCAAAATCGGCTAACCCTCATCAAGGGCAGCACAATGGGTCCACATGGACCTACATGGGGTGCTGCGGGGCTTGTTCTGCCGCACCCACCCATTAACCTAACCTAACCTAGCTTAAGTATCAATTTTGGTTGAAATCGTTATAGCCGTTTTCGAACATATCAAACTGGTATACAAATTTTATATGGGAAGTACCAATAATATTGAGGTTACCGTGCAAAAAAAAAAAAACAGCCCGAACTGTAAGGCCCCAAACTCCAATTTTGAAGTTTGAACGAAATCCGGGTAGCCGTTTAGACAGACGGACAGAATTTTGCCACACACTTTTTTGAGTTCCTCTATCAGCGTAATGTCAGAATTGATTAACATCTATTTCTCTCACTATACGTAATGGAGAAAGTTAATAAACCTGAAATGTGAATGGATGAACATTTGTGAGCGCCGAAGATGGATATAAAACAAGTAAAGCTATCTATAAAAAATCATATTCAACGTTTGTTCTTTTTACATTTATTGTCACAAATTCATTTACAAATCGTTTGCTATTTAAATAGCGCCCTCCGGCGGCCATTAATACATGTATTCAAAGGCAGAAAAAAAGAGTGCACGGGAGAGGATTTTCGTACAAAATTTGCGGGGAAAATCGGGCAGGTGCACGGAGTCTGACTGTCTAGTTTTGATAGTCTATGGTTTCGATACCAAACATCGCACTATCCCAACTAGGTTGCAGGGAATAAAACTCTTTTCTCTAAACGTAGAATCTTTATAACAGAAGAAAACATTTTCTCTGTAACTGACAGTTTACCCTTAAATTGTTCTAAATATGTGCTCGTAACTAGAAATCAATCAGAGAGAGAACTGCATGAAGTAGTTCGAACAATTAGAAGGTCAATCCTTCCCCATCAATATAGGTATCGTTAGCCGCACATCCTTAGACACGAGGTTTAAATAACGTCTATAGTGGGACCATGGACCATCCCAAAGTCTGCTATTAAATAGGTGTAGCGCCAATTTCCTTTTGTACGCTTTAATCAATCCGGTAGACGGCCTATAAAAAGCCAAACCATATAGGCCAAAAAAAAAATAAAATAAATTTTGTAATATTGTAAACATTTTTTCTTGAATAAAATAGTAGTCGTTTAACTAACTAATAGGTGTAGGAAAGACTGTTCTTTTCGATGATATAAGTTGTCTACATCGTCAGAATAGAGATCATTCAGGCGGAGCTAGGCTCCATTAGAGTTGCTCGGTTTTCTTTAACGGACGAAGCGTGCCTATAGAATTCGATATAACCTTGATTGCTTCAAGTCTGCTAGCTATACTCTGCTTACCGTTAATCTGCAGGTCAGGTCGATAGAAATAAGCTAAAATTCTACGCGACGTTTTTTCCTCAAGCTGCTCAAGTCTTCCACAGCCCGGTTTAACTGCGCAGATGTATTAGGTCGATGGGCGGATGTGAAAAGGGGCGCGGTTCTCCAGTGCTCGATTGGTTACCATACAAGAAATTTCTTGAAAAGCTTTGCCTTAAATTGGTAACAGTTGTCATCATCTCAAAACTAAGTAGAATTTAATCGTCTTCACTTCTACATAGGCGTCTGCTAGCGAAAAGCGAGAGGTCCCACGCTCGATTCCCAAAAAACTCACAAACTCCATCTTACGACTTTTTTCCACCAATTTAACAAACATTCGAGAGCATAACTGTTATAAAAGAACTCCTCAATTAGTCGCTTGATTTCGGCATAAAATTATGGACCAAGACGAATGGCTGTTCGAAGCTAGGCCTAGGGTCCTACGGACCTGTTGCTATTTATTTTAAAATATTTATTTTAGTTTAACTAAACAAAATAAACGTGGTTTTGAACACTTCCTCCGCATTTAAAGGCCCTGTACCAAGCTCCTTCACAATATTATTTACTTCATGACAAAGAGTCCTTTGATTTTTTAAGTGCCGCAAGTGTTTCAGTACCTGACATTCACGATAAATGTGTCGACTCTGGTTTTAAGAGGTGGATCGGTACTCAAATGGATAACTAGACGAATCAATATTATTGCTGTCAAAATCTCGTGGTTCCAAACCACATTGCATTTTCTACACGCTGTTTAAAATGATTCCGATCACTGCCGGCAGACCGTCGATTTCTTTTGAATTTTAATATAAAAGTGCATTCACCTATTGAAAGCTATGAGTGCTGCGGAAATGTGCAGCTTCCCAACCTCCGCCAATTCGTCTGCATTAATATAGTTTATTGTGGATTTGTCTTGTCACGTTTATTGTCGACTGCACCGGCCATGCTCGAGCTTTACAGTAAACTCGCTAAATCCTGATAGGGGAGTGAATGGAAACCTCGCCAAAATCGCCTTCACACTCATTCCGTAACTTTTCAGACGATTATCGTCGAAACGATAGACCTCCAAAATTAACAACCAAGTGCTAAAATTAAAAGTTTTAGAGCTTAATCCAGTTCATTTTACAAATTATAATGAAAGCTGAAATTTGTCAAAAACCTTCGAGCAGAATATGACTTATTTTGGTGATCAAAGTTTCAAAAACGATGTCGTTTAGACGATCGTTGACATACGGAACCTGCCCCCTGTCTATATAACATGTTTATTACCACACATGCGCCAGGTCCATCAGTCGGCTATATATACCTGCATTTGAATATCAGGCGGCCATACTGTCGATCGACATCATAAGATACAACTTCGCATAATGCGGAACCTAATCCCCTCATTCTTCTGACCCGACGAGTCTACGGATTTTATAATGCGCCTGTGTCAAGTTGGCGTTCTACCGACAGGAAATTGCATATATTATACACAGCATGTCAAGTCAGCCGCTTAAGTTCTATACGGCAGTTCTTGTACCGAAATTCGCTTATCACATCAGCCTTCGTGTTCCCTTCACCACGAGTGTACACCAACTTTGCTTGGGCCAGCAGAAAGCCGCCCAAAAGGAGAACCACAACCCACTCTGTTCATACTCAAGTTCAACAAGTGACAGAAAGCAATAATAATCGCCGTCTCAAGTGACGGGCCATTCATGGATTTCGTTTTCATTCATTAAACCGACTGCGAGCACCTCTTGCAGTGGGTGACGGAACATATACACGAGGATCGGGCAGTAGCGAGCGGGGCGGCCGAACTTATTGCCTACGGGTGTTAATCATGTTTAATTGGTGTCAACCGGGTGTTTGACAATAATAATTGTTATTTCGACGAAGATCCGTTTCATTGTTGCGATCGCCTCGAGTTGCAGTCGGTGGCAAACTACATGAATACGCAAGTAACCCGACCCATGCCAGTGTGCGTACGAATACGAAGTGTGGATAATTTATTTATTGCCAGCGATTGCTGATCTTTGTGTATTTGCTTTTTGTTGAGGTATTTGTTTTGTAAATTAGCTGCACTGATGCGCTGACTTCTTTTGTTTCCTGCGCTTTTTTCGATGACCCATCAGCTGCGGGAATTGCCCTTTTTCGTAAATTTATGAATGAAGTTGTATTTCCGGTAAGTCACCGGATTACAACTACGGTGAAATATGTGCATTTGTTTGCACTCCTTTCAATTATGAATGGGATTGCTTAGTTGGTATTTTTATTGTTTTATTTTTTATTCCTAAGGTCAATACGCGTCGATGAACCCGTCTGCGATTCGCATGGTAGGTGTGAAGAAATATATGAAATTAGTAGAAATGTTGAATAAAGTTTACCCATTTACAACTTCTCGTTTGTAGTGTATACACATACTAAATATAAAGTGTCTTTAATTTAAGGGTAGTAAAGGGGTGCTCTTGTGGCTTTTGTCACAGCTTTACGTAGACCATCAATTGGGTCGTTTGTGTACTTCCTTAATTTAAAGAAAACTATAAAAGCGACTGTTTGTACGAGGTACGACTTAAGCATAGTTTAAGCTAGGCTAGACTGCACTGGTCTTTATGATTGAGATCACTTAGCTTTCTATGAAATTGCTTCTTAAATCAGCGTAAACTTGCGACTCACTACCTCCCCACACAGCTCGTCAATGCAAACAGCCCAAAAGCTATCTGGAGAATGCATTCAGCCTTCGCTAAACGCTTGCTCTTTTGCGCCATATAAATTTATGAAATAATTTCTACAAGGTGGCGCAAAATGAATCACCCTATCGGAGATGTTATAATTTTTGCAAATAGCGTCGTACGTCAATCATATTTGACATTTGTGAGCTAGGCAGCTGGAGTATAAAACAGACAAAAAATGGAGCACTATATACTCCGCAAGAGGGTTAAATAATTAATGGATATTGTGAAGGAAGCGTTTTCTATGGTCGCGTAATCTCCCGTTTTGACGATTTTGCATGGCCACCAAGATCGCCCGCTTTAACCATCCCAGACTTCTTTTTTTGGGGCTATTTGAAGTCGCTGGTTTATGCGCCAACAAGCCTCAGATGACCACTCTTATTGAACGGACTTCCGAAAAGAAGGAAAGCTTGCTGCTTGCCGCAAAACTTAGTTACTTATACCTAACGTGCTCCCGACTCGTGAAGAGTCTCCGCTTGGGATACTGCTTCCTTTCATCCTCTGCTATTCCAGAAATTTAGACCAAGTGCTCAGTTATCTGCGATGGCTTGGTCTGCGCAACGTTTGTTCGGTCTTTCGTGCCGTCTCGAACCTGAGGACTGGGATTCAAAGATCCTCTTAGCTGGAGCATTATAGTTCATTTGTTCGTACAAGCCATATGCGACATTGACGTATTTTGGATTTTTGTACTACATCCACGTCTTGGTACAGCTTATTCGCCCTCGTCGCATACAGCCCAAGAAATCCGTCGAAAAATTAGCCATCCTTTCCAGCGCCATAAAGCTGAACTTACAGCAGAAGGCTTTTGTAGAGCACACATTTTGTCCTTCGGGTTAGGGGTTTTGAACCCAATTGTTTTGCCAATCCAAAGTAGCAACGGTTTCCTACGGTTATTCATCGTCGGATCATTACTTGGGTATAGTTCGAGAAGTTCACGTTTACTCCGAGGTCGATAAACTGCTTAACTGCACGTATCGACGCGTGTTTTCCTGTGTCACACGACACAACTACATCAGGAATGCTGAAATCGACCATCGCCAAATAGAGTTCCTGACGATGAATGCGGCTCTGAAGTCGATAAAAAGGTGGTGATTCTCGATTTGAATTTCGATGGTCTTTTCCTAGGATTTGCCTCAGGGTGAAAATTTTGTCTATAGTCCATCTGTCGGGCAGGAAGCCACAGTGGGGCATGTCGACTAGATTAGTATGTTGCGGAACTGTTTGACCCGTTCACACAGACACAGTAAATTGGATGAAATGGGAAATGCGAAATTGAGCAGGCATATATAAGCATCGCTCTGAATAGTTCTTGCAAGATCGACTTTTTGGAAAATGGGGCTGATAGTCCAGTCATCGGGAATGCTTCTAGGTTGATGGTTTGAGGCACGCGCCCTACCAAAATATCGCCTCCGTATTTGAAGAGCTCTCTGCCCTCGAAGAGGTCTTGAATTTATATACAGTAGTTGACACCTCTCTCTTCAATAGCAGTATCCTCCCTGCCAGTTACTTCTATCGAGAAAGATTATATTTTCTTCAAATAGCCATCTTCTGAATGAGTTTGGCGGATTGCCATAAAATGAACACTTCGTGTTGCTCCATGTAAGGGCTAATGTCTTTCCGAAAATTATAAAAATGATTGGTAGAAGATTTGGAATTGTATCATCTTCTTGCTGCAAATTCGTTTCATTATCTACCATCGTCCGGCGGAAATGCGAATCGAATTAGAATTTCTGTCCCACCCCATCGGGGCACAAGTCTTTTTTTATCGAAGACGGGACATAAGTCCCAAATTGTGCAAAAAAACAGGAGGACATAAGACCGGACATATTTTGTTGGGATTTACCACCCGATGGGGTGGGACAGATGTTCCTAAATTGATTCGGGTCTTATGTCTTAATTAAATGGGGCTTAAGTCACAAATTTTTCTTTCAGGACTTAGGATATGTTTTGTTTTTGACCTGCACAAATATTCAGGCAAGAAAATAAATGCGTTCGGGTCGTTATAGCAACCCCCCTGAACGATACTGGCGATGCACAAGCAAGGTTCGCTTAGGGCAACTCAGAAGTGAATTACAACTCAATATGGAATGGAATGCCCATCATGTATTCAACGAAAAATAAGCCCCACGGATGGCTCCATCTTCTTCTACAAGAATTACTTATCCTTTCATAGGTTCGTACAGCACTCTAGCCCCCTAACTTCTCGCTTTACTATTTGAGAAACAAACTCACACGCAAGCTTTTCGGATCATACTATCGATCTTCAATTTGACACCGAAAAACTGCGTTTCGACCTGCTACGGTATTTGCGGGCGCAGGGACATAAGCCAACGAGACATAAGTTCATATGGGACTTTTGTTCGGCGGGACATAAGTTCAAAATTCGATTGTGAAATTATGTCCCACCAAAGTGGGATAAGTTCAAAATTTTATTGTGAAATTATGTCCCACCAAAATGGGATATAAGTCCCACATTTATTTTTCAATGAATGGGACATAAATCCAACATTTGGTAAGTAGAAGAATACTTTATCATAAAAAAGTCCAAACCCCACGTTTCAGACATTTTTTACAAAGTAACCATAAAAATAACACCCACATCCTTAACACACATTAGTGTCATGTATAACAATTTAATGTTTAATTTAAGGAAAATGAAAAATAACTAAAATTTGAAGCCAATTAAAGGTAAATTTATTTTCTCTATCAACTTTTTGTTTTGGCTTCGGAAAATTTGAGATTTTTGAGACCCAAAATAATACTTTGCTTTCCATTTAAAACCATTTGGGCGATTATTCTATAGCCCAAATTAAAAATTCACAAAACAGTGTAAGCTTAAATGGACCATCGGCAAAACAACACTGGGAGCCGCAGGATGCTTAAGAGTCTGGCATGGCCACCTCTGCTATTAATTTCAATTAACTTAAGCAACAGGTACAGCATTTCTTTAAAATCGAAACAAGTTAGAAGGGACATAATTCCATAAAGTAAATTTTGATCTAATAGCCCACTTCAGTGAGACATAAGTCCATAATCGATTTGTGCCTCGTGGACTCATGTCATGCTCATCCGTGTAATTGGAATTTGCTTTCCATTACTGACAAGCTGTTGGCTTTTAATTGACCCAGATAGGGTCAATGCTACACTTGATTACCTCCCAATTCGCACCGTGCAACATTTGATTGAAACAATACAATTGACTGAATAGAAAATCCATTACACCCTGTAAAGTTGTAGCAAAACACCAACGCAAATCTCCTCTGTCACTGATGCCTCTATGCTATACGCTGGATACTGTAAACCTCCCTTGCCTTAACGAAGATTATCAGTCTTCGAACAGCGACAGACAGACATACTTTAGCGTACGACACAGCTCTGAATATCGAAGACATTCTGAAATTGAAATGAAATTGCAATTTGAAATGGTCCCATCACAGCATCAGAACCGCCGCCCGCCCGCCATGCCACTCCGTATATGGGGATCTGCCGAACGATGTGGCAGTCAATTTCGAGTCTGAGGTTCTTTTTCGTTGCCTTCTGCTGCTGGATAGATTGTCCCGATTCGATAAGAACACCTCGGGTGCGAGGTTAAAACAATGGTTCATTCATGTCGTCGAGGCTCCTATCTTTCATTCAAGAAACACTCTGGCTGGATCTGGATTTTTTTTTTGTTTTTTGCTCCTCCTGTGACCACATTGGAAGGCGATTCATTCATTCATCGGTCCGAAATGCGAAATCCCCGTCGTGCAACAGCAGCCACATTTGATTCACAATCATTTCGACACGTCAAAGCATTTGCCCAGCAGTGGAAGAGCACTCTTGGCACAGGTATATATAATCGGCGTCGATGATTCTCATCTTTATGCGCTCGCTTGGTCAGTGGAGAGACAACAAAAAGAGAAACAATCTGTTTTGGCACATCCGGTCGCGAAAAAATCTCCGTCCCTTGAGTGGAGCTGACATCGAATAAGAGTGTCGATTAGTGGAACTGGGAACGCGGTAGGTAAGAGCGCTGCTCCATACGTGTGATGCAACCGACAAGACATTTATCGTGCGGCACAAAAGTAATGGTGACACTTCAAGGAATGATTCCTTCATGCGATTCGTGTGCTGGAATACGTGAGCTGGGACAGAGGTAACAATTTGGTTGAGAAAACATCGTTAAGACAAGCTCACCTACATAGATGGCGCTTGAGTGCGTACGTGAAAATAAGAGTAGCCTTCCATACATAACAAATTATGGCGGTGAAGTATTTTTTGTTCACCTCTTTGTTGGGTATACCTACCTAGCTATTTATCTTTTAAATTGATTGTTCATATAAAACTCGGGGAGTACAGAATAGGTATAGCATGGATTTACAATAAGTCGCCCTATCCTATGACCCCTTCTCATAAAACACCAAATGTGGATGAGTGGACCACATCCAACGGCAAGCGAGGTTTCGATTCCCTATCAGGAATCAAGATTTCTGAGCTATGGGGCCATCAGTACTCCAAAGATTGCCTACGAGCAGTGTGACACCACATGATGAGCGGGGACGTTAAGCCGGAAGGTATAAGCGGGATAAATATACGCCTACACGACGACTTTAAATTAAGACTTAAGAGACGCAGTTTGGTCATATAAAAGCTCAGGCGATTGACCACAAGCAATTGCTGTAGGGGTCAAAAATAGGTCTAGTGGTTGACGATGTAGAGGAGGCGGTTATTGATGGGTCATTAGATAAAAGGTCAGGTCAGGTCAGGTCAAATGAGGGTTTTGGAACTATGGGAGCTAATGCAAAAAGGGCACTTAGCTCCAGGTCGAAGTTAGGGAATAAATCAATAGTGGTCACTGATTGCGAAGAATTTGGAGAGGAAGATGTGAGAAAGGCTTCGGGTATATTAAAGGAAACACACAATTTCAATTTTGACCTGAGTGTGACCCGAAATATTCCGCGCCAGGTCACCAACCTAACCTAAACACACCTTCGCGGAGGTTCGAGCAGCGCATTTAAAGAAGAAGAAGGGGGCTTCTTAGAAATATGGAGCAGTAAAATTGTTGAATATCCTGCTTTTCAGTCACAAGTATTGGTGAGGTTTCGAAAGCTAATTGTAAATAGGTCGATGTATCTTATTGCTATATGTTTCGACGTATTTTTGGCAAGTTTTTCTGTCCATCTGCCAATATTCATCTTACCAAGCTTGAAATTCGTTCGGCGCAGTGGCTTAGTGGTTAGTGTGTGTCGACTATTAAGCGAGGGTTCCCAGGTTCGAATCCCGAGAAAACCCAAATTCCAACTTAAGGTTTTTTTCACTGCTCCACCTCTCGCGAACGTCTGACAAACATCCAAAAGTATAACTGTCATGAAAGAGCTTCTTCATAAAAGCTTCGGCATAAAATTGTAGATCCCTTCCATTCGTCCAAAAAATATAAACTCACACAAGACGAATGGTTGTGAGAAGTTAGGCCTAGGGTCCCTATGGACCTGTTGCGCCAATTATTTATTTATTTTTTTTTAAGCTTGAAATTCGCACCAACAAAACTTTGTGTAATTCATATTTGGTTGAGATATTGAATTTGAAAAGTTTCGGTTGCCCTAGGGGTTAGACGGAAGAAAAATTTTGCATGGCTGATGCAGAACTGCGAACTGCGAGATGAAAGACACATCGGCGTGCTGGGAAGCGGTGTAAACTGTCGGTAAGAAACTAGGTCGTGCAACAAATGGCTTTAAATTGAAGTATTGCACACCTGTGAGCTCATTGAAGTTGATAATGAAAAGAGCGAAAGAAGCACTTCTCTCAACAATTTGAAAGTTAACATATTTGAAGATTGGAAAATATTTGTTACAGTTCTCGGAAAAATGTTTCCTGCAGATGTCAACATGATAGCTAGAGGTCGATCAAATACTCCAGAGGATAGCAGCGGAAGCTGTTGGGTTTAATGAAAGTATTTAAAGCTAGACGACCTTTCGAAATGATTGCCCGAAGCAGTTTTCTGCTACTGCTGTTTTCGTTTATAATTTTATTCGATCTTTCAAATGTGCAACACTCCATTGCCCTATACACATACAGCCCATTGATCTCGTGCTTTCAGGTAATGCACATCAATGTTCAAGGTTTACAAATTTGCTTTAGTTTCGCTTTGGCAAGCGAAAGTGAATTGGCTCCTCATTAGGATTTATTCCGTTCCGATGAATTTCGGATTTATTTCGACATAAAAGAATTCCTATGGCCAAAACATGCAATAAGTTCAAACTTTGATGTAAATAAACCAAATATTTAGGAGTTCTTTCAAGTTTAATAACTGGTTGTAAAATTTAACGTTTCATTTATTTCGTTTTGTTGAGACTTAAGCTTCCATGACTGTCGAAAAGTTGCGTTTTTAATGTCTCTGGTGCCGCGTCTCAAACCACTGAAAATTTTGGAAACTGATCCGGGCAGGTATGTACGTCTTTTTACCGAATTTCAAAGCTTTCAATTAGTGTTGATAGAGTTTTGTAAATAAATTTATTTTATTAGGGACTTCACATGTGCTACCTGTTAATGTCATGACATGACATGGTAGAACTCACCGAGCTAGAGTCTTGCCAACAGCCAATAATATTCCATACAAGACCCTTCCCATAATACTTTTCGTGCATCGAAGCCTGTTAAAGGCGAATCAAAACATCTTCCTCTTGTGATCGTTGGACCTGTTTACATCTATGAAGAGGTGTCGTTACTTATGGCCAAGCGACATATGGCCAAATGTAAACATTTGAATGTGAACATATGTCACTTTCCCAAAGCGTCATAAGGTCAATTTGGCTTCATGTCATTTTCCACGACGCAAAGAAATGACTGCAATGATTCAAATTTAACGGGGCACATGGAAAGTATGGCAACATAGCATTTGCTCAACAAGTCTTTGACCTCAACTCAGACGAACAGCGCAACATGGCGAACTTGGTGTTCGTAGTGCCGGCTTTAGGGAGACAGAAATCAAATATGACGATTATCGCCTCAACGATATCGGTTTTGAAAGTTTGGTGACCGGAATAAATTATTTTCTGGACGACTACATTTGGGTAGAATGAACTGGATGAAGCTTCCAAGTTGGTAATTTTTGCTGGTTTCGACGAGTGTCATCTGAAAAGTCGCTTGATCATGGCCCGGGTTTTCACTACGAACGCCGCAAAAGTTCCGCCTTAATACTTAGGTTAATACGGAACATAAATAAAGCAAAAACTAAAAAAAGGAAGTAAACGTTGAAGAGATTATTATTATTCTTAGAAATGTCTGTGGAGAGGGTTCTTCGTGGGCAATGGCGGACTATCGTTTCTTAAAATTCGTTAATACGTTAGAGGTTTAATCAATCCAGTCAAACTTTACTGTTTACATTTCAGCTGTGAAAACAGGATATCGAAATTTGAAAACAACTATTTCCGCAAGTCATTGCAAGTTATAATTAATCAATCAAAAGTCTAACACGATCGATTGACCACAAACGCAATAACCATTATTAATGTTCAAGTGGCGTCAATGATAGATATCCAGGAGAACAGTGAAATGGGCAGTACAACAAAGCAACGCCACAGCCTAGTGGAACATAAATTTTCCGCCAGAAAACAACTCACCCTGCAATGGTCATTCGCCTCGCATATATATAGTCAATTTCAATGCACCAACCATTGCCAAAAAAAAGAGGTACGAAAACGGATCCGAAAAATCACCAAATATCGTTTCGACTTTAGATTATCGCCTCCACAGCGTACACATCCCCACTCAGGTGGTCCCCATTGCTATATAGATTGCAAACACCGAGCTGCACCTAAGCCTGGCACGTATCCTGTATTGTTTGTGTTGCTGCTCCATGTGCATGTACGATGCACTAAGTAGCCATCGGGCAATAATTCCCCGATATAACGCACGATAAAGCGGCCAGCGCAAAAACTCCAAACTGAAATATGGCGCCCGACTGGACCAGTGCCGGCGAGTGGCGATGGTGGTCGTGGTGGCGGAGGCCATCCACGTCACCACACAGAAACGCAGAACCGCCACGGAGCGCAGTGCGCTCGCAAGAAGCAATTAAATGCTAAATCGGTTCGTAAATTAAAATTTAACAAGTGCAATACAACAACGCACGATAAAAGGCACAACAACATTTTGTTGCATGTCCACTCTTCTCCTGGTGCATGTATACAGTATACCTATAGAGGCGAGGACTGGTGTTCGATCCCCTTGGTGCCCTAACTTTTATGGCACTGTTGCTGTTTTTGTATTTTACTGTGCGAGGCGGTGTTTGCCCTCAAATAAACATTTGTTAAGATTAATGTTTTGTTTATTGCGTGAATTAAATTGCACTCGATTGCCATTGTCTACGAGGGAATGAGTGTGTTGATGCCGATTGCCAGGCGTGGTGGCAATGGTAAATGCTTGACTTTGGATCATCAGCCGGCACTATGTGTTTTGCTCGACCATTGGGCACGTGACGGTAACTGGAAAATTGAAATTCATCGGGCGATGCGATCGATCCTTAACTGTTTATTAGTTCACCCTTTAATGTTGACACCTACTTGTGTATTTCCGTCGTTCACTGCACAGGTGTTCATTATTGAATTAGCATATTTCCATACTTGCGGCACACCCTGTCAGCAACAACGGTCGGAGTAAATACTTTTGGAATGTATGTATATTGATCACATGCACATATTGGCAGCCGTCAACACTGCTATTTGACTTGAGGATGCGGCTTCAGTTTGACCTAAAACTTGGCTGCATACAAAAATTATGATCATTTCAAGAAATGTTTGCGCATGTGCTGTTAGTGGCCGCATAATTGTGTGGCGGGGCGTGCAGTTCTGCCACAAGAAATTCTAATAATTAGTTGGAGCTCTAATTGCAGTTATACTGAGTACCTACCGTCTTTACCACATAAGGGCACATGGAGCCCCACCCTCACGGGGGCCCCAAATGACTGATATACCCACTTGTACCCTACATATTTATGTCTTTTTTTTCTATTTTAATAGATATACATACATAGTTTGACAAAAAATTGTAAATTTAAATTTAAATGAAGGGTTTGTTGGCGACTTTATACGGTAACGGTTATAAGCCAATGACATTGCCGAGGCAACAGAAAATGTGACATTGTTAGGTAGGAAATATGACGTATTTCCGCATTTCGCCACCGCAAACTTTTATGTATTAAGAATTACCGTCAACATTTCTATATTAAAATATTAATTAGACACCAAATCAGGGGGTCAATTCTGGTTCTGTGAAAAAGTGACCGCAATTCTCGTTTTCAAAGTTGTGAAACCAAACTTCACAAATGTTCATACGAATAATTTTTTTTTCACGTCCTCAATTTTCAAGTGATTGTTTTTAGTGAAAGATTGAAAATTAACAACACAGTGTGCGATATTGAATTTACAACGATAGTTTCACTTATTGAACGAGAACCGCTTTTACCGAGTGAATCGATAAAAAGAAAAAAGTGTATGAAAGCGAATCTGAAAACAATTTATTCGATTCACTCTTTCAGAGAACCAGAATTGAAACCCAGTTTTGTTTTTTTCCCAAAGGTCGAAGTACCTAGAAAAAAGCTAAATACCCAGGTTTAAATTTTGAAATTTTTTGTAAGCCTAGAAATTCTTCAAGATATTTAAGATTTATGTTTACTGGAAAATTCTTCCAACTGTATCTGAAGATCAAAAACTAAGCTTAAAAAAATTATGAATTTTTTTAATTTTAAATCCCTTATGCGATCCAATAAAAAATCGTAGAGATAAAAATAAACTTATGTTTGACTCTCTATCCACTAGGCCAGTATTTTCCAAAATTTTTGAGTACGCGACCCCTTTGTTAGTGAAATTATTTAGGCGACCCCCACATTATAATGTGTCAGTTATTTAAAAAGCTTCATGCACTGAACCCTTTGTAAGCCCGGTCCGTGTTGCCAAAAATAAGAAAAAAATTGTAGCAGACCTTACAGTAATAGTATTATTAATGTTGAATTCTTAAGTGCACATCAGAAATTCATTTTCATTCATTTAATTTTTTTCAACTGAGTGTACAGATTGCCTTCAATGTTTGACATTAAAACTAAGAAAATAAAAAGTCCAAATTTGGAAAATGATTTAATCGTAAAAGTGTCAAAGATAAATAACGTTTATTAGAAAATAAACAATCACATGTCGCACTAAAAAATGTTGTGTTTTTTTTTAAGCACAGGCCTTTGGTTTTAATCTTACCGACAATTAAATAGTCAGTCAAAAAAGGTTCTTTCATTTCCATTTTTAACTTTCCAATTACATTTCTCCATTACGTAGTAGGATAAAGATATTGCATTGGTACAAAATTTCGAACTCGAGATGTTAATGAATTCGGACATAACGATGATAGACGAACTCAAGCAAGTGGGTATCGAATCCTGTCCATCTGTTTGTCTCTACGTATACTTCGGAGGCCTATAGCCTAAACGGTTGCCCAGATTTGGTTCAGACTTTGGATTTGGAGTTCGTGGGCCTTTTATTTTTTTTGAAAGTTGATATTAATGACTGCATACCCTGTTTTCGAATAACGGTACTTTCGAAATTTGGAAATATCTCGAAAACGATCAATCGATTGTAACAAATATTAAGTTGTAAGGTTATATGGTCAGGTAATTTCTAACTTAATAGCACACTCAGTTTTTCTCTATATAATCATACAAACGATAACAAATTTTAAAAAATGTTGTGTTCGTAAGTTAACCTGAAAACGGTAAGAACGATTTTGACCAAAATTATGGCTTAAAAACCCCATTTTCGATTTTGATAAAATTCTAAAAACCAAGTACTAATGCTTACATCCCGAACAATATCTTATACTCAATTTAGATAAGTTAAGCAATAGGTAGTATTTCGTATTTCTGAAACTAAATATTGCAAAATTTGTTACTGTTTTCTCTGTAAAGTTGTACAAAAACCCCTCGAACGATTTTGATCAAAAAACGTATTAAAGATAATATCAGTAGGTATATACTAAGTAAGATCGAGTTAGCTAGTTTTTCTTCAAAAATTCGAATCAATTTCTTAAAAATTACTTCCCAAACGTTCACAAAAGCCTTGGGTTATTTTTGAAATAATAGAAATACCTATCTTTCAATGAAAATCCAAAAAGAGCTACAAAATACTTCTTTTTAGCAAATATTAGTAACTTTTCATTTTTTTTTAAAGCATATATTATGATTTGCATGCACCCCAAAAATAATTCCAACAACTTGGATCATAATACAGAAACAGCAACTCCCACTTAATTTTTTCACCAAAACCATTAAATGAACGAGAAAGTTAAGGTCGACCCAGTGCACGACTTTATTTTTTAAAAAGATAACACAAATGTAGTTACTAATTTACAAATGTGTTTAATAAATATATCTACTTTATTGTCTTATGACACTAGAAATATGAATCTACCATGCAAAACTAATCAATCAAAGTACGAGCTTCACCCAGCTTGGAAGTATAGAGTGGAAAAATATGTCAATTAGGACCTCCCAAAAGGCCGAAAAAATCCTATATGTACGCAAATGGCTCTATATTTTGCGACCTTTTAGATATTTTTAACGGCGGCTGGCTAGTTTCAATATCTTCACTCAGAAAAAAAAAGATTTGTAAGCGGAAAATTTTGAGATTTTTAAAAAATCGTAAGTAAGCAGCCTAAAAATATTTTTTTAACTAGGTATTATTTTTTAAAGCAAAAAAAAAAAAAATTTCAAAAATCAAGTAGGTATTCAGCGTTGGAATAATATATTCCCCAGACAATTTTCTAACAACAATTTCATTCATATATCAATTTGGATTTTTGTATTCATTTTGACCAACTATAAGTTATCATTACAATGTTTTTTTTTCTGAGTGTACAACTTTCCTAAGCTCAAAATATAATATGGAAACTGAACAACGATTTGATGCTTGCTTGACTGCCGTCATAAATAGCGTTCTACTTGATCCAGTATTTTCAAAAACTGTGCTTTACAAATACCTCCTTCGAATTACGGTATAGTGGTTAAGTACGAATAGGTACTCAAAAATTGTTGATTAGAAATACGGACTGCATTTTAAAATTACACGACTTTGTAGGCCAAATATGTGATTGAACAAAAACGTTACAAATATATCTGCACTCCTCGTTTTCAACTAGGAAATACGTGCTCAATATTAAGAAAGCCTTTTCAAAAACTACTTTTTTTGTTATGTTTTTGATGTTATTCAATGTTACGATAATTATTACAAAACGGGGGTCGGCACCGATTCAGGGCTTAGTGACAATTGGTTAAGGCACGGTCAGTTAGTTTACTTTCTTGAATACTGATATTCTTCTGAGCTATTACTTTGCGGAAATGTTAGAAGCCTATGATTTTCATCCGGAGTTAGAAATTTGTTTTGTGACCCCCATTACCAGTACAAGCTCACATTTAACATGTGGCATTTGGCAAATATTTTAAAATTTACTTCACAATTAGCATTAAAACGGATATCTGGGACATCCCCAAACGTACTCACTGAATGAAAGTACTACGTTTGCACTACTTTCGGTAGCGTCCGGTGCACGGAAGGCATTTACTTCAAGGCAGGTGAGTCGAAAAGGAAAGCACACTCCATATCTCTAGTGCATAGTGCCTTCCAAAAAATATCTATTTACATTCATAACTCAATTCCCTAACGAGTATATCAACTCGATTTCAATTAATTATATTCATCCACGCTCTAGGATATCTGCACTCTTAATATGGGTTCCATATCGACGAGTGTTTAAATTTGTACCTTCTTCGAGTGGCACTCACCCATCCAGTTGCACGTTTAAAACTCAATTACATTGGACCTATGAACGGACAGTAAACACCTCGACCATCAGCTACTAGTCTCAAAAGAATGTGCTACTGAACTGAAACCCCTACCAATGCAAAGCAACAAGTAACGAAGCCAGAAGTGCTCATTACACTAATATAATCAAAACATCCTTCCACTTTACGTAAGACGTAGCATCCGCCAGAAGCATGCATCAGCAGCAGCCAGCAGGGCAGGTGATCTTCGAAGTAGCTGATTACATTATTAATTTAATTTCTTGTTCAATCATTAATCATAACACATGCGAACGGGTTATTAACGCGCTGCTAACCAGGCCAGCACTACAGAACAAATACATATGCTGTGGGCCATCATCCACTCATGGCATATGGATAGCGATGATACGAGAGGGTGCCCCATTGAGCTCGGCTCGAAACCCAAAGCGGATTTTTCAAGAACTGCGTCCACCACTTAACACGTCCCAATTCGGTGCCTTCGAGTCTATGGATATTTTTCTTATGGCAGGCCAAGTGTGCGATAAGTGCAGTGGAATGCGTTGCTGCTGTCTGGAGAGGGCTCTAGTTTTCCTCTACCATTGTCCAACAACATTTGCATAGAGTAATTGAGAATCAATGATGCTACCGAGAGGGAGATAAGTCAGGTATACCACAAGATGAAGTTGTCATAATCTACATTCTGATGAGTTGGTTCAGGCCCAGGGTATACCTATTTATACTGACTTTCAGTGGTCGAGTGGGTTGGTAGTGGAGGAAGAAATCACTACTGGGCTGTACGACTATTTTGTTTTTTTGATGGCTTATTTGTCTTACCGCGCAGTGAATCAATTGCCTACGGAGTTTATTTCAAGAAGCACTCTTGGGATCCACATTTACATAATATAGGAGACGCTGATTGATGCCAGCAATTGTGATGATTACCACACCTGAATGGACGTTCGGAAATATTCCTTTACATGTTGATACAAACGCATCATTCATGGGGCATTTGTCTATAGAATTACTGAATGCAGTTGTGGGCTGAAGGAAGTACGCACGGGGCAGCACTTAGTAGGGTGGTAGGCAGACTTAGGCACATTCCCAAGGTCTGAAGGTGGAATTTGGGATTTGTTTTCGCTGATTGATGAATTATTCGTGTTATAAATTCACTGAAGTAGAAAGGTGACTGTGTCACCAAGCTCTTTCTAGGTAGATGACAACAGCCAAAACCAGCAGTCAACATTAGTTGGATACGCTTGACTGAAGTTTTGTACAATTGTAGGAATAATGTTGCCTTGGGAATTACGTTGGATTCGTTGCTTCGAGTTTGGCAGGGATGCCAACATTTGGAATTGATTTGTACATATACGTTATCATAGGCGACTTGAAATCAACAAAAAGATGGTAAGTAACGTTTTAAAGTTCCTAAATTTTTTCCCAGGTCTGTCGGAGTGTAAAAATTTGGTCGATGGTGGACTTTCCTAGCCTGAAACCGAACTGTTGTTAACACAATACAGCCGATTCGATCATATGTGCAACGTTGACGAAAATTATTCCTCTGTAGTTTGCGCAGGCTGGATACAACGTGACTTAGTAAATATAATGCAATTGTCAAATTCACTGATCAAAATTTACTAAAGGGAATTGTCTTTATTTTTTTTTGAGTAATTTAGGTAAAACAGCGAGAAAGTAATATAAATATGAATCCCACTGTTTCCATGAAACGGGAAATAAGCCACAGACTAAGTAACTTTTGTCACAAATCCAGCTTGTGTCATCCGTTTTTAAGAAAATTTCTTAATAAAAAAGCTCAAAGAACAAAATCAGGGAGCCGGTCGAAATTCTGCTTTCAAAATTGTACTCTATAAAATTCTGTCTTCTCACACAAAAATTCTGCTTATTTTTAGTTCTGCTTTACAAAATTCTGCTTTTTAAATTTAAAGCAATAAAATTCTGCATTCTGCATCTTTTTTCCAACTATATAAGCTACAAAAAAAAAATTAATAAATAATTTTAAATCTACAAAAAATTTAAGTTTTTAATTAAAAAAAAAGAAACTAAATTTAAAAGAAAAATAAAATAAAAAAATCAATGTGTGTTGGAAATAAAATAAATATGAATAAAAAAGAGAAGTAAAAATTAAAAAGAAAAAAAAACATGACAAAATGTTCTCTCTATCACTGTTTTACAAAACAAAATAAAAATGGTTTGGAAAATGTTCAAAAGGGCGTCCTTTTTAATAGAATTTTTGTAAAGCAGCATTTTAAAAATCAGTATTTTGAAAACACAGACCAATCAAGAATTTTGACTTCAACTCACAAAATAATTCACAATCTCAACAAACTAACATATTTATAGGTAAATAACCTGCTTTTTAATTTGGTCTCGGCTATGCTTTCTTTTGTTTCTCAGGAAACGATCGTTCTCCTGGAATATCGGTTAAAATAGCTGATTTGTTTACTTTCCAAAAAACTGTTCTCTTTTTTTTGACTTGCATTTTCTGAAACAAATGAGGCATTCTTCACTTACTGATACAACCAGGTATTTGGTTTGCTCTAAGCGCCCAAGCATTAAAAAAAATGTAGCTCAAAATCGTTGCCCAGAAAGAAGCCCTAAAATTTCAAAATTCCTTAAATACTTTTGTTTTGCTTTTTTCCCACTTGCCCATCTCATTTATGCACGCCGCGAGTTTTATTTGACTTCTATCTTCTGCCATTGGCTTTTGTTGCTGGTGGCAAATCAGAAGACCTTCGAAATAAATTCGTTTGCGTGCAAGTTTAACGACTGTTCGATGTCACTTCATTGCAAGAGTGCTGAGAAGTTTTAAAAGTGCGGGTTTGTTCGCAAATATTTCTTTTTTTTTAGTTTTGTGAAGGAATAAAAGGAACAAAATTATCACAAAATTTGTAAAACGACATATAGCAAACAAATTATGTTGGATCAAGAAAGATATTTCTATCGTTTTTCAAGAAAAAAACATAGCTCAAAATATGACAAAGTACCCCACCTAGTAACACTGGTTACAACTAGCCCCGCATTGAAATTTAACACAAAGAATCTGTAAAATAAAAAAAAAATACAAACCATACGAACAATTTTCCGGACTTTTCAAAGTATACCTATACCTAACTCTCCCACTGAAGAATAATACAAAACTTAAGTAGGCACGTCTAAAATTTACGGGAAATAATTAAATCTGAAATGTTACACAACTTTCCTTGTTACTTTAACCCCGTCTTCTCCCAAAAATTTCAAATAAAAATGCTTTATTTCTGCATATTCATCACAGATGGCTGATTAGTTTTGTACAGCTCTACACCCGATTTTCAGTACAATCTAATACTTTGTTTGTCACTAAGTAGATACCAATTCCCAGGTCGAAAATAGCTAAAAGTGAGATTTTCATTTTCACTTAAGCATATCTCTGCCTAAATAAATACTTAATATTTAAATCAACAAACATAACTTGTCAAATCAAAAATGAAACGGACCAAGATATATTCCAAAAATGACAAAAAGGCGTTGGACTTTATCGCTTTAAACACTAAGCGCTTCAGGTCAGAACTGTGTCCAAATATTAAATAAAATACTGAGACTGAGAGCAGAGGATGTCCCCTGGCTCTATTCTGCTGTTTGCTTTCAAATAAGACTTGGCACGTCCCGAGTATACAGTATTGAAGTACTCCTAATGACCTGTATTTGATTTCGATTATGTCATGAGACAAAAGAGTCACTGACCGACTTTCAAACTTCCCAAAACTGTCAGTGCAAACAAAAAGAAAAACATTCAAAGCTCTTCTCGTTGCGTTCATCCTGCAAAAATAGCTACACTCCTTGGCAAGACTGACTCAAGCAATTAAAGCCACCTCATTAACATTATGTATTGCTGTTCAATTGGCGATAAGACGAAGGTAACCCTTTCTGCAGCTGATGTATACCTCTGCTGGCAAACACATTCAAAAGCCAGCTCCATTCGATTCGAACATTCGTCGTCCTAAACCATACACGCAGCATTCCTATCAGCAACTCCAACAGACAAGCAATTTGTATGCCAGAGAACGAAATAAATTATCGCTACCGAGTGCGGCTTCTGCTGTATGCGCCGCAGCGCAGTAAGTCAAAGAAGCGATTCATCGATAACACGTTCATTTGGAAGCCATCGGCTATCCGAGAGGTCGGACGGTATAATAATTAACTTCATTAACCCTTAACGCGGCTATCAGCAATTCGAGGAGATTCCACTCTATTCGGTGGTCCGAACCACCTTCACTTCAACACTGACAGCGGTCAAGCACCTCCGCAGCTAAAAGGGCTATCAGTCCGTCTCGAGCTACCTACAACACTGTTGTCCCTATTGAAAATTATTAATTATGTTTTCTATCCGCCTGTCATTACTCAACGGTAACAACTTTCACGTGAGATACCATCAAGTGGTACCATTCGGGAAGAAGAGAACCCTATACAAAGACACACGCATCAGCACCATCAGCCGAGTGAGTAATCGTGTGTGGGACTTCGGTGAATGGCAGCAAATTGAATGGGCATGAATCGGAAAATGATATCCAAACAATTTGAAAAGATAGAAATCTAAAAATTAAATAAATGTGCGCTGGCTGTTGCGGCGTAAAGGAGGCACCGTCATCACGTCATTACAATGCCTAATTAAGGGGCCGACACAGGGCGTATATACTCGTATGGATGGCTGAAATGTTGTCGTGTTTTCGTACCGCTGAAACGTGATACTTGTACTGAGACGGGCTGCCAAAAGGAACATGCATGTAAATTATGTGAAAAGTACGAGAATGTAATTTTTTATTAATGCGACCTACGTTTTAATGTGCTTTTGAGCAAGAACCTTAAGCCGTTGTGTCAAATTGAGCTTTAGGCAGCAGTAGCAGTACCCTCTGATGATAGCCGCAATACAGGAGGAGGACAATGGGCGACTGTATTGGGCTTCATTTGGGCTATTCGAATATTATGTGGATAGACGAAGACGGGTTCTATGTTGGTGCATGATTGGTTTGCTCATGACCCGATAGACTCGGGTTCGGTCCCCAGCAAAGACAGCCAACGGGTGTCAAAGAAACAGCGCTAAATATAGCCAAGATATTTTCCTAGAGTTACCCCATCATTGGTCATTACCTTCGCAGGTAATGTGCTACAGTTTGCAGCATTATTTCCGCTTTGAGGTTCTCGGGCGCTATTTACTTGGGTAGGAGGCTAAATATTCCACACTAAGGGTATCTTCCGGTCGGTGTTTAACGGTGAGATTCATTGCTAATAGTACCAAAAGCTGAGACTACTTTTGATCGATTAACCATTTTAAATTAAGAGCATATGTCTGGCGAACAACAATTCGGCGGGTATTTCAAAAGCTTCCGCTTGCATTGCTGCTTTGTAAGCTCAATATGGTTTGTAGCGAGGGGCGATGTACCGAGCAAGAAGAGGCGCTTGGCGCAAAGCTCTCAGGTCAAGTCTTAGCTTCTGTCCACAGTCGGTCATGGTGCTGGTTCTAAAGATGCGCGGTATGAAGCCCATACTTACGTTCTGTTTGATTACAATTGCCTATATTATCAACATAAAGCCACTATGAACTTTTTATCATATTCCATGGCCGGCAATGTTCGAAGCCACTTGGCATTAGTCCTAAGGTAACCATTGATAGACTTATCAGAGTGGAGTGCCACTCAGATTGAAAGGTACATCTAAAGTCACCTCGATCGCTCTGTTGAATAAAACAAAGTACGTTTGCGTTTAACAGGGAAAGGAGTACCAACGTTACAAGCTTAAATTGTGAACCTGCCCCTGAAAAATGTTGCTTGGAAATATTTGTTAGAGTGAGTGAAAAAATTTTAACAAATACTTCGGTTGGAATTATAGTTATTTCTACAAATTCTTCGTCCGACTCATTTCTCCGTATAATATTCCTCGTCCAAATGTCTGTCTTCTCCCTGCCGGGAATTGAAACTTACTTCGCTTTGACGCAAATTGCACCAACTGCATTTATTAATTATTCAAAAAAAGAAAATCAAATACATCAGTAAATTAACTAATTCATTAAGTAGCGTTTATGTCCGTATACCTTCCTCCTCAATCAACGACCACCACTCCCTCTCTTCGATCAAAACTCGTCTTCGTCAAGACGTTGTAGAGTTGCCGTTGACAATATCGAAATCGGTACGCCTCTGTGTCTTAAAAGTAGAGGTCCTGGCAGTGACAACAGCAAACCATGAGTCTGCGGTAAGGGCAATACCACCAGGAGGTATCACCTTCTTTATCGGCAGCCAGGTAACAGTAAAAGCCAGACAATTGTCGTTCCACAAGAATGCTATGGCCAAACTTCAATAAATCCAGAACCAAAAATCTCATACGGAAGGATGGAAAATCTCTTTTCACCCTCGTTGGAATTATAAATGGGCACATCACTCTGCGGTATCACTTGAATGAAATGCGCTTGACGGAAGAAGAACTTTGTATTGGCTGCGGTGATGAGCAACCTCTTGAGGACACAACCCACTTCCCAGGTCTCCAACACAACAGGCACGGATTCCTTCTTCCACAACATAGATGATGACACCAATAGACAAATCCACATGATGGTTTGTATGCAAAGGCACAGTGAGTAATTATTTACAGCTTTATAATAGGTAAGGAACAACCTTTTCCCCGATGGACATCACAATGGGCCCATATTAACCTAAGTGTGGCACGGATTACTCCTCGCAAAACCCACATACCTAATCTAACCTACGAAAGGTTACCAAGCGCCAGCCATACAATGGGTAGTACCCAGTGTTACCTTCGAGACGGATTAAACTATTAGAGTAATTTTGACTCATTTTTGAACATCTGGACTACGGACTCCTTTTGAAAATGTATGCGACGTTTTTGCTATAATTCAAAATTGCTTAACCTATTCAGTTGAATTTATTTAAAACTTTTTCAACACATTATTTACCTACTTGTATTGAAATAGTTTTAAGAATTTTGTCAACGACTTTGTACAAAAAGTCCTACATTCAACGTCGGTGTTAAGTAAAAGTAAGGATTGGAATAAATGATTTGATATGTTATTTAGTTTTATTATTTAATTTTACGTTCGCCTTGAAGAGAATTATTTTTTACCAGAATTTGAATTATAATTATATCTCTTTAATCAAAATATGATATGAAAAAGAAAAAAAAAATATAAAGATCGGAATGGGACTTTTTTTCAGTCGGGACTCTGTTTCTAACTTTTCTGAAAATTTTCAGAGGTAATTTGAAATTATCCTTGTGAACCCAATGCGATGGCTTTGAATCAAAGTCAGCCGTTATTGGCGTTGATATATCTTTATGTCCTCTTTCGTGATTGCTCGACACTAACCATCCATCCCGACTTCCGGAAACACCAACAAAGGCATCAATTAGTTCTTGTATGTCGCGAAAGTTTAAGTTGTATTGCTTCCAAATATTCTGTGTCTCAATTGACATAATAATTGAGCATTGACAGAGAAAGAGAGGTGTGCCGCTGTTGATTTCCGCGTCTCTGCAGGATTATTGGAGGTTTACCTAGGAAATTAATAGCCATCAGCGACCCTACTAACATAGACGACAATGATCCTTAAAAGTGCAAGAAAGTTAGTTTGGTTAGGTTAGGTTTATGGGTGGGTGCGGCAGAGCAAGCCCCGCAGCACCCCACTTAGGTCCATGTATGGACCCATTGTGAAAGTTAGTTAAGTTTCTTCTATCTATTTTTGTTTTTTCTTATCTTTTCTCTATCTTGTTCTCGCTAAATTATAGAGTGCTGTGCCTTAAACGACTGATTGTATACATTTGGATAAGGATACTCATTTCTGGCCGGCTTATCCTTTCATTGCAGCTTTTTTCCGCTTCCAGAAACCCGTAGTATTCGCAGAACCTTGAGTTCTTCACGGGCTAGCGTGAATTTTATTTTTGCAGCAGAAACGGACTTCAGTGTGTTGCCAAAATTGGCGCCTTACTCCCCGCTTTGGTGATTGACAAAACCTCCTCTTGGAAGACACTGCTGTGATCTAAAAGCTATCTTTGATCCGTCTTGAGATGGCTATCGACTGCCTTTTCGTCTGTTCCTTTGTGCTTCATCCCTACTCATAGCAAGAGAATGGTCTTGCAAAGTCCATGTCGGGAACTATGCAACATTATATAGTCAGATGTTAAAAAAAAAACTCAAATTCCTTGCTTTATCAACTGCATAAATACACTTACCGAATGTCGAAATTTAATAAGCCATACCACTCAAGGTAGAGAAAAAAAAGCCTCCAATCGCCACCGAATAGAGCTACCTTTTCCTTTCGTGCGTTCCCACTCTCACACAATAGGGAAACACAATCCAAATTAATTACTTTTCAATAGAATTACGGTTGTAAAAGTATACCTATACTAATTATACGCAGCTATCATCACCTCATTCGAGTTATGACTAATTTAACGATCCGCACACAGTTAGATGCCACCGCCCATCCGTCGACCGACCACTGTTCCGATCTATTCAGGCCGCTTAATTGGAATAAAATTCTCGGTACAAGTCGACACTTTTCCGACACGAAAAAGTAGCATTTCTGCTTTTGTTTTTCACTACCGATATCTTGTTAATTAGCATTTTAATGCATGGCATCACGGGGGCAGACATACCCTCTCCGTCCCCGGGATAGCCATTACAACCACCACTTACTGGGGTATATCTTGTTAATTCATCTCCATATTTCATTTCTCTTGCAGGTACGCCTTTCGCGATGTCATAACACCGAAACGGTCCCCTTAAATGCAGCAATAAAGCGATCTGTAGATTTACAGCCGGGACGCGAGAGGGGGCGAACCAAAATACAATAACAATAACCGTATAATGGGACTCCTAAATAGGAGTGTATAAATGTAATTTTCCACCTGCTTTATGCCTCAATTATGTGCGTGCTAGGGGTATCAAAGGTGGCCGTACGGACGGATGCCCCAGTGCACTCAGCTGGCATCATCCACCTTCCTGGTGGCCATGGTCAGTCTGTCTAGCAGATAGTGGTTAGTGCATTTGAAATTCAAAGTCGCGAGTTAGAGGCTCGGAATAAGCTCGGTTGTGGGCGCGCGCATGTGTTTTAATTTACTTAGTTTTTGTGTATTTATCAGAGTACTGGCAACTGTCGGGATAAAATATGTAAACCGTGTCCGTTGAAACAGAAAACATGTTAATGAGCCGCCGAAAGATACGGCCAAGAATGTTCGACGCTGGGAATTTGTGGGAACGCATTTGCCCACCAAGTACATGGCATTAAGGGGCTATTACTGCATCGTAATGAGAAGAGGGGGTCACGTCGCGCGTTCAATATCTCAAAGGTTTCTTTGGTTTGTCCTCATCGAATCGGCCTGATTTGTATCGGTAATGTGTCAGAAATTGTCGGTTGAAACAACGTGCAGATGCGCGTGCTTTGAATTAAAATTTGCTGAATCATCGTGTCGGGTATCAAAGAGGAAAATTCAAATCGTTTTCGGTAGTGGGTGACATGACAAAGGAGTTGGGGTGATTCAGTAGACACTACATACATACATATTTTTTTGTTTACACAGACGTGGAGTTGGTTGCGATCATCGATGGGTTAAGGACTGCGCTCTATCATCGTTTATATTACTTCCTCACGAAGAAGAGTAGGTACTTCTTGGACCTGCGTGGTTGGTTATTGAAAGTTTTTGCTCGACGTTCTATAAATTTGATCCAGATAAATTACGCGGAATTATGCATTTAATACAATATATTTTAAAATAATAATAAGCAGTAAAATTGGTTACAGTTTAAAAATGTAGGAACGTTGATTGCAGACAATAGTTGGATTTTTTTTGCATTCGACGGTCATTTCCGCCGATATGGCCGCAATTTCTCGTTCAATATTGGCTCGGAGTTCCTCCAACGTCGCCGGCTTGTTGGCATAGACCAATCATATAATGCAGCCCCATAAAGGCGGTAAATCACGGCCAATAGACGGGTCCGTTTCTCGAGTTAACACGTTCACCGAACTGAGACTTCAATAACTCGATTGTTGCACCCGCTGTGTGGCTTGTGGCACCGTCTTGTTGGAACCACATATCACTGATCCTATACATGCAATTGCTCAAAGAAATAATGTTCCAACCTATCTCTGTGGCGGCGAACAAAAACTTTAGATAATAATATAGAGGAGGGTGTCGGCAAGTAATTTTACGTGGAGTCTATAGATACGATTGCAAAATTTTATCGAGGTCCAGACAAAGAGCTCATAATTTTTACTTTTTTTTATCTTGCCTGATAAGTATAAGTATACAAAACGCAATAGGCTAAATCAATGGCAGAAATTAGAACGATGGTCTTGGGGCCATTTTGTATGGTTTGGTTCATGCGGTAACGAAGAGTGTCATCAAGGTTGGCGTCGAATGATATTTTTGTTCTTCAGAAAATTCATTTTTGAGAAAGATGATTCACATTTATAGCCAGGTTGATAGGTTGTTTCTTGCAATTTTCATACTTTTCAGGAACATACTTAATATTGACCCCAAATTCATCAGTAATCCTCTTACAAGTCGATTATTTCCATTTGAAGTGAAGGCTTTGAAAGATTGAACGGTTTCGCAGCCACGTCAGTCCAGAGACAGCTTCTTCATTTTTTTCAAAGTATTGGAATCTTGCAAAAAATTCGTTTCCAAGATAGAAACCTTAAAAACACTTCAATGTCTTCTTCAAAGTTCTTGTTTTCATATTCAAGAAGTGTTGGGAAATGAATAAATTCTTGTCCTGCAATATCTTTTCCAAAAATATCCAGCTCGCGACGAAAAGCAGACACGTTTTGTTTCAGATCACATATTTATTACCCATTTCTTTGTAAGTGCTAAGCGCAATTAAATATTTCAGAACATCTTTTAAAAAAGCCAAAATGTGGTAGTTGCGATCTTCTGTTATGAACTCCAAGTGCTTTCTGCGTATCCAAGTTTTGCAAGAAGGAGATACTTTTATTAGCCAAGTCAACTCAAATTCAATAGGTATGTAGGCATATAAAATATTTCGCGGTCCAAGAAAGGAGACTCCGATGTCCGTTTCCGGACCGCGGTCCTCCTGTTGTCGACCACTGATATAGAGCTCAATGCAAAAGTTAAAAGTAGTATGTCATAGACCAATTCTGAGCGAAAACCAACACCCTTTGTTTAATTTACGATAAAGGGTACATTGCATAAAGAGGATTTATCAAACTTATGCTTGGGTGTAGGTAGGTAGGTAGGTAGGAGTGGCGGTTTTATAAGAAAAACCCAAGTAGCACTTGTGCCGTTTTGTTACCACAACTCATTTGACCTGGTTGTTTAAGATTGTCGAAAAGGAGAGTTTAGATCCAGCTTGTGGAGTTCAGAAAGGTCATCAATTCTCTAATATTACTTTTCGAGACCTCCTCAAGGGAGTCGAAGAAGGGTTTACCCAGAGATCGCTGTCTAGCCTTAGCTAGTGCTGGACAGGCGCAAAGGTAGTGAGTGAGTGTTTCCTTTTCGGCTGCGTCATTACAGCTGCGGCAGTGTGTGTTATATGGGCTACCTAATCTAATTGCGCGTTCCCCTATTGGCCAATGGCCCGTGGTTATCGCTATTATTCTGGCAATATCTTTTCGTGATTTGCTGAGAAGATGAGTTGTTTTTTCCATGCTGTAGTTTGGCCACAACCTTCTGGATGTGATACAGTTCGTCAGCCTCTCCCATCTGAGGTTTGCCTTCGATAGGAATTCTAAGGAGATTTTTGCTTTGACTGCTCCGAGCGGTATGTGAACCGATTCCGCAAGTGAGCAGTGAAGGGCTGAGTCTTGCCTGGCCAGCTCGTCAGCATGCTCGATTCCATAAACTTTGCTGTGACCTGGAACCCAAATCAGCGTAACCTTGAACTGGTCAAGCGAGGCCAGCTCCTTGCGACATTCTAATACTAATTTTGAGGTTATGTTGACTGAGGCGATAGCTTTAATGGCAGCTTGGCTGTCAATGAAAATGTCTATCTTTTGCCTCGGATCTATGTTTGGGTGTAATTTAATTTGACGATAGGCCTCGCGGATAGCCAGTACTTCCGCCTGAAACACACTGGCCGTATCCGGGAGCCTAAAGGATTTTGAGATATTTAGGGACTCAGAGAAAATGCCTGCACCTACTCCATAGTCCATTTTTGAACGGTCTGTGTAGATTGATAAGTTCGTGTCCCTGTTCATCCGGCCATCTTGCCAATCTAATCTTGAAGGAAATTCGACTTCAAAATGTTTAGTGAAAAACATTTTGGGAGTGATATAGTCCGTTGAGGATGGTATGAGTTCTCTTGATAGAGAAAGTAGAATGTTACTATGGCCGTAGGGTATCGCAGACCAGCACCCCGACTCTCTGAGTCTGATTGCACTATGTGCTGTGATGCTTGGGTGTATATTTAAAATTTATTAACCCAGCAAGACACCACGCGAATGAATTTCTCTGAATATATCGCATGACTTTACATAATTAATTATCATTTTTAAAAATTAAAGGAGACAAAGTAGCCGACGTGGTCAGCCCACAAGCCTTATAAGCTGGTCTGCGGAATTAAAAAAAATATTACACTGTTTAAGTTCTGTTATATATAAGTTTAGATTACAAATTTTGTGGGCTCAGTGGTTAATGAGAGACGGGTCCATTTATTTGTTTATTTTTAGATTAAAAATTACATTTAGAAACATATAAGATTATCTATTAACGTAAAACAAATAAAACTAAAGAGCTCATTGATTAAACGTCTACTTGGTCGAAGTTGAGGTATTTATATATTTTTAGCTTCATTTAAAAAAAAATCGGTTTCCACCAAATTACGAATTTCGTTGAATATTGATAATACTGGTAGATGATAGTCTCTGCATACTCCCCATACTCGTTCCAAAAACTCGGAGCTACTTAATGCATCTCTGAGGCTGGCTTCGGCTATAGTATTGACAATTTGGTGTGTCGGAATTTTAAAAGGTCTGTTATCTTAAAGCTGTGTTTGTGATAGTAGCTGCATCTTGAAAAGTTGAGAGCCTTATTCAGATGCAGGTTGGATTCCATTAAAACTTATATTGTTCCTGCTGTGCAGGTCTAACTTTTGTATCCTATAAGGAATCGCATGCAAATTACGAAGCTTTGGTGCACCTCCCCAGGCCAAAATGCCGTATTTTAGGATTGATACAACAAGTCCAACACTTTCGGAGAATGCGTAATGTAGATTTGTAGACTGTAGTCAAGGCCAGTGGTGCCATTTTGACATTTTTAATTATAGATCTAGGATTTTCGAAGACTTGAGAGAATTAAGAAGAAGAAGAAAATGCCAAATGTTTTTTAAGCATTTTTTGGAATGTTTCCATTTTTTAATGTTTGTTCTGGAATTTAGGTCATTTGAATTGGAAGAGTAAAACTTTTTTTTGAGTAGGTATCGTAAATATTTTAAGAATAGTTACCATTTTTTGTTTTTTTTTTCCGAAGACTGATACTATAAGGTTCAATAAAAATAAAATCCGTTGTTTCTTTAATTATTTTAAGATATTTTCTGGCACGATATCCTTATGATTTAGAGAGAGTTTAATTTTATGTTATACACATAGACAGGAAAAATACATTTATACATTATAGCATTATTTTTTTACCAATCTAGCATTTTACTCTTTTGAAATTCTGGCAACACTCTAAGGGCCTGTAAATGAAAGCTCCATTTTAAGTTGTAGTCGACGATACTTCAAGAGTGCACATTAATACATAACCGATAGTTGTTGGACAAGTTTCCGGGTTATGTTGGATCATGTGATCCGCAGTGAGGTCAGATTTGATCGTCATCCAAAAGCTTATTTTCAAAAGCGCATGCAAAAGTCCTGAAAATAAAATACCGGATAATGTATGATTTTCGATTTCCAACTGCATATAGGCACACATCGATGCTTTTCGATTTGGATTTTACATATGCAAAATGAGGTGGACAAAAATGTGCATAACCTTTGTCTCTTTAGCATGTTAATAAGTCAATGGTCATGGAACCACGCTGAAACTGCAATGGCAAATCCCCTTTGTATAATTTTGTTCGTGGTTTTTTTTTTGTTCATTTTTGTGACTAATAACGATGGTTATATCGTCCGCATATGTAATCCCGTGCTCTGGATTTATTGCTGACTAACTGACCCATGCTCAATTGCTCACCTTGCGTCGCTCGTGTTAAAAAGTGTTTAGAACTCACACTTTTCGTATTCAATGGTTTGGGAGGTTCAGTTAAACTTTTTAATTGGCACAGCAGAAGCTAGTAAACTCTCTTTTAGCTATACAGTATGAGCAGACCTTTTAAATTTCAAACATATATTTATGTGTCTGTTGCTTATATAGCTGAAAATTCGACCCTTACCGAGTGCTCGGTTAAAAAAATAGGTTAAAATTAACTAAGTCTTCTTAGAATTTTTGTAAATTCGTTTTGTTGAATCTGTAAGAAAACAACATTACTGTTATTTTTACTTAAGACTTTTTGCACTTTCCTGTTAAAAAGAAGAATCAAGTCCACTAGACATACCAACAGAAAGAAATTCGATGATTGACATAGGTACCTAATGTTACGACTTTGGATAATATGTTTGTTTTTCACTTCACTTTAGATGTAGGTTCTTATTGAATATGAAATTTTGCGAAAGCTTTCAAGCAATAGTCGCAAAATATAAGACACAAGAGTAACGAACCACCTCCCCAAACCAGAGCAAGAGCGGAACGTTTTTATCGGTTTAGCATTAGTTTCACATTCGATCAACTAAGATCTGATTTTTAGCTTTTAGTTTCTCAGCTGGATGGAGCAGAAAGATAAAAGATAACTTAAAATACTCGGAAACTATTAAATATAAACAGTTCGTTTTTTATTATTGTTATAATGCCAAGTTAATTGAATAAACTTCTTCCGCCGCTTTACCGTGGCGTTAAACTTTGCAGAAAATACAAGTATCGCCTGGGATTCTCGGACAAACTCGCCGTCAAACGAAATTTTCTTTTCGAAAGCACGAAACGAACGAAATGCAAATCGACTTCTCTAAGGCTCAAAAACACATCAGTTTGCTACAAGCTTCGACATCTACTGTACATGGCGAGTGCCATGATTCCAAATTCCATCTTAATGGGATCAGCTTGCAAAAACAACACCTACTTACATAACTCTATCCATCACAACCCAGCACTGAATAGGAAGGAATACTGTTTGCTCTATGTACAATGTACAATGTACATGCTGATTATATTGCGCACTTCTTTTCTTATAAATCAATAAATTAATTATCGTCACGAATGCATTTCAGAGAGACTGCTGTAAATGTCTTGTAAACAACACGAATGCATTTGTCTTTCCATATCGCTGCGAAATAGTTGTGATCTTGGATAGAAAAGTTGTTATACTATCAGCTGTGTGCCTGTGTTGCTGTATAGTCACTTTGCTGAGCAGACATTTTGATTTTATTTGCTAAACATAAACATTTAATCACTCACTCAGCGGTAGTGCGATAAGAGCCATCCATGACGAGTGCTAATTAATCACTTTGCGCAAATGGCGAATAAGCACATTTTAACGCAGTGCGCTCATGAAGACCGAGCGCACAAAAGAAAAACCAAAAATAATATTAAGGAAAATAACTCCATTCACTGATAAACTTATAGGCAAGTTATTTCATTTATTTATACTGCATCCGAAGCAGAGCGATTGTTATAATGCACCACGAACGTACATTAGTAATACGATTATGTGTTTAGTGGGTAGGTGGTGCCGCACTTATGACCGATTAGCTACGCCTACAGTTTGCTATTGCAATACATTGCGAACTACCAAACGCAGATAACTCATAGTCGTTCATGTTGACCCACAAAAGAAAATACACCAACATTTGAGTTCCTAAGAAACGGCTGCGTGATTACTTGTGTGACTTGAAAGGTAATTACAATTTTCCCATGAGAGATTGATTTACTCACTCAAGTATCAAATTCACTTTGTTCAGGCGTTAAAGTCGTATAGCTTGTACTAAACAACAGATGCTGGAGCATTGCGAAAAAAAATACATGGAGCGGCTGCGCGACGACTAGTATTTGCAAGTATTGCAGTTTGCAACTTGCGAGGTACAGTGCGCTAATTAGTTCAGCGTTATGAGGTAAATGCGGTCGCTTCCGTCCTTAATGGGGTTTTAAACGGTCCACAGATCGCTGTGCGTTAATTAGCTCACATACTCGTAGTTATGATGTATGAACAAGGTATAATGAATTTATTGTGAATATGTGCCGGACGGACGGTGGCATGCCGCATGAGACTATGACTAATGGCAGTGTGTGTTGAACATAGACAGGTTGTCCGGTAATTTGCACATAATACTGTTGTAGAACTGCATGCCGTTTACGAGGATACACTTGACACTTTTGTGAGATAAGCATGTCAAATATTTCGAAAATTTAATGGTGTAATGACGCCTGACTGCAGTGTGACCAATTTAGCATATTTCCTGCTAAATATAGCAGGATTATTTTATTTGTAGCCTCTCTTTTTTTCAAATGATGGCAGCATTTTTTTAGCATTATTTCGTGTTGTAGTAGGGAAAATTAGCAGGATTTTGGTTCAGCCAAATTGTGAATTAAAATAATAAAATAAAATCAAAACAGACGAACTTAAGTGTGAACATTACAATTCCCATTTGACAGTGATCACTGAACACAGCCATTCAACGAATTCAGCAAATAATAATAATATTTATTTTTATTCAGCGAACAAAAATTGAACGTAATTGAATTAAAATATTTTTTTATGTATTCTTTTTATTCAATGATATTTTTGTGAAATATATCTTATTTTTTCGAGAAAAAAAAAACAGCTGTTTTGTTAATTTTTTGGGTTTTAAGTAGGTTTTGATTTCAAAAAAAATATTCAGCATGATTTCTAGCACTTTAAAATATTGAGTTTGGTCACACTGCCTGTCTGATGCACACTATTGCAGTTACAGCTTTAATTGCTGTCCACAATTGATTCGAACAAAAAAGTAATGATGGTTAGTATAGGCACAATAAACTAGTTGAAGCTGAACCTCGCTACCGGTAGTCTAAGCTTTTTTGCGTGTCCAATTAATTGAACACTTTTTCCTAACTTGTCGTGCCGACGTTCATTTTAATTTAGTAATTACTTAAACCAAATCGATTCCATAGGTTTGTTCCTTTACTTTTCTAGTAAGAATGGAAAAGGCTGTCAAAATGGCAGTGGTGGGGATAAATTCTCTCACAGAGAGAGACACTTACCAAAAAGATAGGGAACGCTTTTGTTATAATCTATGCAAATATATCTTTTAAGAACTCAAAAAATGGTACGATAAACTCGAAGATTTTGCTAATTTTAATTTATGAACAATATTATTTGATTTGGAATTAATCGCCTTTCTTTTTGATGAATCCGAGTGTGGGGAAGAGTAAGTACTAATTGAACTACAAACATTCGATAAGAAGAAAAAGCAACGCTGATAAAAATTACAGCGAGGAAGAATTTCATAGCCAATCGGAAACAATCTTGGGGGAACATTTAATTTTAATTTGCCGCCTGTTTCATTTTAATAGGCAGGAAATAAAAAAATGCACTCATATGTCAAATAGGACAACAAGTTTCATGTCACCTGAGTGCAAGAACCAGATAACTCCATTTTTTTAATTTTTGAGATATCTGGGTTTTCCGCTTCGTTGAATCGATTTGCTTTAACTGTAATAAACAGATAACTAGTTTTTCGGACTTGCTGCCATCTACTGGGCTATGAAAAAAACAGACTACTAGAACAATCGATGAAAATTCAGTGCAAGAAGTAGATATCTTCAGATAGCTGTTTTTTGCATGATTTTATGTGTCGATCTGGCGTGCAATAAGTAGATAACTCATATATTTGAACTTCAACATGCCATAATCAAGTGTTCTCTGCATTTCCCGTTAGTTGTACCAGCCTTAACTGTTTGACCCATTCCATGTTTGGTTTTACTTGCGTTTGTTTTAGTACTGTTTCGAGACTTTGAATTTTCGGTTTGTAAGTGTTAAGGTGCGATTAAAATGATCTCAAGGGGACAAAAGCTTGTTAAACTTGCATTACAAAAGAATGTAGATAAAGATAGTAAGTACAAATGAATTATACCAGAATTGTGCTTAGATTATAGCCCTGTTTTACAGAGGCGAATATTTCAAACTCGCTAGATGAAAAACATGAGCAGGAGTGCGTCTTTGAAAAAATGATGGATATTGCTGGTTATGTAGCGGTGGAATCAAGTTCTAACGAAGGTGTAATTGTAACAGGTGAGACGAAGTGCAATAACAAATGGTTCGATTGACTAACTAAATATTGGTTCCCTCTTGTTTTTGAAGGTGTGTTAGATGTTCAAGATGTGGCTCCTGAACAAGAGGTGGAGCTTAATCTAGATGAGGATGATTTTTCACCAGATGAATCGGAATACCACCCGGATACAAGTGGAAGTAGTTCATCTTCTGACATGGACGATAATAACAGGTTAACTGGCATGCAAGAGTTCCCTCAAGTAACATCCAAACCGCGGAGGAAGAAAAGGCAGATTAACCAATGGCAAAGAAATGTAAGAAAACAAAGAAGACTCAATGGAGAAGACTACGTTTCCACTAATGGTAGGACCATACCTGCTGCTTCCATGGAGGCGGCTTGCAATGTTAGCTGCAGGTTTAAGTGCTCGTCAGCAATTTCCGAACAAGATCGCAATTCTATTTTCAAAGCCTACTACAAATTGGGAGATTACTCGCGTCAGAGGGATTTTATCAACGCAAACACTGAACAGCTAACAAAGAGAATAACAACCACTGTGAACATTTCTAAAAGACAATTTTCAGTGAAGTACTTTCTTCCTGTAAATAAGAACAAGATTAAGGTATGCAAGACAATGTTTCTAAATACATTAGGCATAAAAAAAGGGGTAATCGAATACGCTAGGCAAAAGAGGTCGAGTGAAAATTTAGCACCGTCCGATGGAAGAGGAAAAGGAAGAAATGCGACACTCAATCCGCTTTTAATTGAAAGAATTAAGAAGCATATCATGAGCTTTCCTTGCGTACCGTCACATTACTGACGAGAAGGGACTGCCCGAAAGTATTTGGACTCTTCTTTAAATCTTGCTACAATGTACAGGATGTACCAGCAACATTGTGAAGAAGAAAACCTGCCATCCGCAAAACTCTCAATGTATACAAAGCTTTTTAATGACAACTTCAATTTAGGATTTCACAGTCCAAAGAAAGATCAATGTAGACTGTGTGTTGCATTTGAAAACAACTCTTATAAGACGGAAATCGACGTAAATGAGCATGAGGTCCATATCAAAAAAAAAGAGGAGGCTCGAAATGATAAGAAAAAAGATAAGGAAGAAGCAGCAAAAAGTGGAAACAAGATTGTCAGCTGCAACTTTGATTTGCAGCAGGTTTTGCTTTGCCCTTGTGACCCGACAAACAATGCACTTTTTTATAAGCGTAGACTAGCAACGTACAATTTCACAGTTTATGATGTAACATCAAAGCAAGGAAACTGCTATATCTGGCACGAGGGACAAGGTGGAAGAGGAAGCTGCGAGGTGGCGAGTCTCCTCTTTCATTATTTCAAATCTCTCCCAGAAGAAGTTGAAGAAGTAAGGTGCTTTAGCGATCGATGTGGTGGGCAAAATTTAAACCAATATGTGTTCGCTATGTGAATGTACGCAGTGCAAGCAATTGCAAATTTAAAAACAATACACATAAAATTTATGGTGTCGGGGCACAATGAAATGGAATGCGATTCCATGCACTCAGCGATCGGGACGGAATCAAGGCGCGTTGGAAAGGCTTTTTGGCCAGGAGACTGGAAAACCATAGCTCGTGGGTCAAGAAAAAACGGACATAAGCCCTATATCGTCCACGATATAAGCCCTGAAAATATAATTGATTGGAAAAGGTTTGTTAACGAATACCTCACTATCAGGAAAGCAGACACATCCAAAGAAACCGTGCTTATGCAGAAAATGTGTTGGTTTAAGTTCAAAAAAGAAAGCCCATATAGATATGAATGCAAGAAATCGTTCAATAATGAAACTTTTAGAACTGTTGATTGCTCAAAGAGGGTCTCAAGAAGTCAATTGGTTGCCAACATAAAGCTCCACATGTGTTACCCGGAAGGGCACCCTATTACAAGTGCTAAGTACAAAGACCTGATGTCTCTTTTTTTAATGAAGCCTCCAGCAATGAGTCTTGACTATTTTGACTTTTACAGCAATTTACCGAATGGTAAAGCTGAGGAAAACGACTAAAAGCAGTAAATTTGAGAATGAACAACTTTCTGTAACTTTTAAATTTAAATAAAAACGAATTCTATCCAACAAAATTTGATTTTTAGTTAACATTTTTCAAAAATTTAGGTACAGGTTCCAAATAAACATCAAAATTAAATTGTTTTCTATTAATAATGAAAATAATGAAGCAAACAAACAAAATAATATCACTACGAATAAGTAGTTAAATGAATTTTTAAGATTTTATCCATTAAAAATAGTTGGTGCAAGAAGTGGATAACTGCCTAATTTTTTATAAAACTATTTTTTTCTCAAAATTAACTTAATGAAAAAATCAATGGATTTCAAATTTCTATACTTTACTTAAGCCAGTAGCGCTGAAAAAAATATAGTGTTGTTCTGTCAGTATTTTAAAGAAAAAAAAGGGTCTGACCTACAGGTAAATACGTTTTTTGCAATTTTCTCAAAACTACGAAAACCAAGTTAGCTTCTTCTTGCATTCAGGTGACGATATCATCTGTTAATAATTGTAAGGTGACTGACAGCCTTTCCAATTCTCACAGCAAGAAATTTGTTGAGTAGCAATTTTGTAAGATTCTCAGTGGAGAGGTAATATATTCCTCTTTCGATGACGCTCTCTTTCGAATTTTTCCAGTTAAGGAACGGCATTGAGTAAAAATTCTTAAAATTTCGTAAGAACTAGTAAAAATTCGTAAGATTCCAAAGTAAGGGAATAGACCTCATGTTTTTGACTCGATATTTTTCAAGTTTATGGAATCAAATTTTATGATTCACAGTTTCGAAAGCAACTACACAATTTTTGTTCAACTAGGTATTTTAACAATGTTGCCATCATAAGACGAGATATTATTGAGTACCGAACTGTGTATAAAATTGCTAGGGTAATTTTTAAAAATTCAAAAACCTCTTAAATATGAACTTTTAAATTTTGTCAACACATCTAAAATTTCAAATCAATACAGTCGCAAACAATAAAAATGTTGCCTCAAAGGTGTGGGTGGTCTTGCAGCTTTTGGAGGCTTGCTAGAATTGCTTTTGTTAATTTTTATTTTTTATTCTTTTATTCTTTAAGTCCATTTTTATATTTGACCTTAATCGAACATAATGGGTCTTACTTATAATCATTTCTAGCCTTACGCTAAATATTTCGTCACAATATGCAATTTTGTAGGGAAAATTTTGCCATTGTGAGTTTGAAAAATTTAGCCTGGACACTAAAAATGATTAGTAGCTAAAATGGGAGCAAAGCCGACCACCCTTTGGCTTTATAGATCTCAAGAATTAGAAAAAAAAAAAATTGTTTATAAATGACCATATCAGCAATTTGGGCCCCGTGAGCCTGGGCCCTTTAAACGGGCCCCGTGAGCCTGGGCCCTTTAAACGGGCCCCGTGTGCCCTTATGGTAAAGAGAGTACTGGCCACTGGCTGCGTGCTGACTAACCGCCAGTCTGACCAATGTGACATTCAAGTTGCACTTTGGCACTTTTTTCAAGAGCCTGCCAACATTTTTTGCTGTGTTGGCCCTTTTTTAGTTAAGAAGGTGCCTCCAAAATTTTTCAATTCCTGTTATGTATTTCCAAAAGCCTTTTAAATGTAACGCAGGTGCCTATCACAACACTATTGTAGTATTTAGCGAACCAATACTTTTAAAATGACACTTTTGTCCTCATTGGACCTTTTTCTTGCGACTTTTCAGAATCCTGCAATGGTCCGACTGAGTCTAACCCATCCAAAGCAACAGCTTTTGAAGTTGTTCGTTGGCATTGGCTAGAAATAGTTAAAAATGATTTAATAATAGTCGAATTTCTGCTTCCATTTAACATTTTGTATATTTTAAGTGCTTGGTTCGGAAAGGTAGTGGGTGTATGTATGTAAGAGGCTTTCAATATCTACGAGTAGGTACTTTGAAGTTTGACTTTATCATACAGAATGGCATTCAATCTCTGTCATCTGTAAGTCACCACGCACTGCAAAATTTTCAACTTAATAGCTAATGGAGCCTTCTAAAACGTAGACAAGTCCTTTGCTTTGTCAAGGACTATACATATTTTAAACCACTATCCCAGAATGGAGAACTGTTTTCGCCAGCATGGCGTACGCTCAAATCAAACAAGGGGTACCTTCAAAGAGACCAATATTTGTGTAAACAAAGCTCCGAGTCAGGTGCGTTTGAGAACAGCGATTCGAAATCCTTTATGCAAACTCTTTTCGCGGATCATTAAGGACCCGAACCGAAACCCGCATGCGACTGACTTAGTCGGTGCTATTCAGCCCATTATTTGTCTTCTATCTCGCATTTCATGTCAAACGGTGCTGTTCGACTGTTTGTTGATATACGTTACAAACGCGCATACCTATCTCAAAGAGAAGGTGACCGCAAAAACAACACAGTGTGCGTTGTTTGCTGTCATCTCTGATGACAGCCAGGAACATCATTCAGCACCGCTGAAGAGCACATACAAAACTCAATAATCCGTTAAATGTGCACAGGCGAAGTAAATATAAACAAAATGCCAACACCAAAGTGAGTGTAACGTGCGAGTGAGTGCCTTTCGCAAATAAAAGCCGCCCGAACTGAAATAGACCCTGATCGGTTGGTGATCGCAGCACTCGATCACACAATAATCACAGATGGGGCAGTCATTTGCCGGCTTCTTGCCTTTAAAGCAGCGCACCTGAGTTGCCGACATGGGCAAACAAATTCTCTGGCTCTTTAATGGCAACTAAGTGCCAAGTGGTCATGGAACACACAGAGAGCGCTCGATCAGTTCCGCAAATAGTTTTACCAGTGAATTAGTTACTAATGTCTCACGAGTGCGTCGGCCGGATTGTGCTCGTAGCTCGTACAAAGTTGGCGGCAAGTTTCTAGGCTATGCTCATACTATGAGCTGATACCGTTCCGGGGTAGGTATGCCCATAGAGTTGTAATCCGGAGAAGGCGTCACCCACTATAAGGTCTTTGAGGCGCGCGAACACTGCAAACAGACACTTAACTAACCCGTAACATGAAATGGGCTCCGACAAAGAGTTATGGCAATAGCACTTCCCGAAGCTTTATTGCACAGTTACACGCCAACTTGAGATCTTACAAGTTTGCCTTTTTGTTAATTACGAACACGGCGTATATTTTTTACTAAAAATATTCCCAACATGCGAATGTGCGGCATATGCGTGGTGGCGGCGGTAGCGCGATAGAAATTTTATCATAATTTATGCAGATTAGAAGCGTTTTATTTTAAGAGAACAGATTGGTGAATACGGAGATATCAATCACATTTGCGAGATTAAGCGATGTTGTTAGTGAGTGTGTTTTGTTATGGGAATTCTGATATTGTATGTAGCGTAATGATGACAATTTATCAGAAATATAGCTACACAAGTCGTGTGCATAACACTAGCCTCACAAGTCGTATAGGTGGCAGCATAAAGTAGCTGGCAATGGAGGTGGTTACAATGAAAGTGGAGGTGTTAAATTCATTCGCTGATATAACTTATCTCTTGGCATACAATTTATAAATTCAAAATTTATTACATTAATCTACCAAAATAGTGGAAATATTAATAATATTCTTATTTATAAAATAAATTCTTTAAAAATTATTTAATCCTTTCTTGCTAAAATATAAAAATTTATTAAAGAGACGCCAACCTGGCTTTCACCGGTTTGAACTCAGATCATGTAATAATTTTAAAAGTCGAGCAATCTGTAAATTTAAACGCATGGCATGCCACTGGATGTACATTTGGGAATTTGTATTTAATTAAGATGAATTTTTAATGTTTTTACCAGACCATGCCTAAGATAAGCTATAGAGACCAAAATATTCGCTTCCAAAATTGCACGTATTCGATTGGGTTGCAACAATGTAATCAGTGCTGGTTTTAGCACTACCAGCACCCTGGCCGAGATTTCTACGGCGCCTTTTTAGGCGGCGGTATATTCCTTTACATTGGCCGATCCGTTACAATCTGTGAACACATTAGAGGTCGCAGGGTATCATTACCTCAGCGCTCCAAAGGAATCAGGCTCTATCCCCAATGAGGTATATCAATACGCCACCAGTCGAAAAGGGTCTGTTTTAAAAATCTCTTTTTTTTAACGCGTGTATTTAATTTTTGGATTTTATAAAAATAAAAACAATTTTTATTTATACAGCAAACAACTTTCAAAATTGTTTTCCAATCTCATTACATTTATCGGAAGTGGACGCTGGAATTATTTTTAAAGAATGACAGATAAAGTGTTCTTAAAATGGGCATAGTTTGAAGGTGGAGACACATTCTTTAAGGCCGAGGTTACACATAATGTTTTTGTTTGCCAAACATTTTTTTAAGAATGTTTAAAAAATTAAAAAGTCAGTAGGTATATGTTGAATCAAAAAAAAAAAAACAAATTAAAAAAAAATCTCATTTTTTTTACTCTTGTTCTGCTGATAAGTAGCTACAACTTCTGTCTTATTCTAAACTATCAAATCATCTATTACGAAATAGGAATCTTCATATTACGTCATCGCGCATAAAGTTTCACAATAGTCAATGGGTGTCTTGCGGAACGCCGCAAGCTATGCAGTCCTGTCTCGGCCTTGTCACTTTTAAAGCCATTCAGTTTATGTTAGCTACCAGCCTTGCTCCAACCTTGCAAGGTGAACTAACTTGTAACTGAAAAGCTGCTGGGGACTGGAACCATTTCTTAATGGAGAATCGATAGAAAAACTGATCAACAGATGGATCACGGAGAAATTCTGAGATGTTGGTCCTCCGTGGAAGAATATAGAAAGGCCAGGATGGTAATAGAAAGACCGCCTGCTCAATCAGATGTTCGAATCATGAGCCGAGGAACACTGAATTTTTTTTAGGTAGCGTTATCTACAGGACATGCCAATTTTGGATATCATTCGTGGAAGATGGACCTTATAGAGGATGATACCTGTAAATGCTAAGCGCTGACACCAAGAATCAAAAACAGAGAAGAGCTATGGAGAAATTCAGACAGTCTCTCTGAGTAAGGCGAATATTCGTGCGACGAAAAGGGTACGATTCGAATAGGTATCACTCAAATCTCTAATCACAAGTGAAATAGTCCAAAAATACGCTCTGTGTTGTAAATAACAGTTTTTCTTAGTTACAGTTTGAAATTGCTCGCTACATTTTTATATAAATATTTGTTCGATTTTCTTATTTCTTGGTATCAAGTGAAAATTGTGTAGCTAGACTCCTTGCAATATAAATCAGCTCTAAACAAACACCGCAAATTCATTAAATAAACATTTTTTTTTTTTCAAAAAAGTACTTAAAACAAATACCTAAACGAAATAATTGAATTTGTTAGGAAAAGGAATATTTTTTTAAGTCATTATTTCCCTTAATTTGCTATTTTTCCTTTCACATTCCTATATTTTTTTTCGATATTCGCCGAGGGTTTCTCTTTCTACTGTTTTGTAAAAATTATCGATTTCTTAAGCAACTAACAACAGCATTAAGAAAAATTGATAAACTGTCGCTTTAAAAAGTGTAAGAAAAATTACAAAAAAAAACTCAGATTCCTAGAATAAATTCTGCGAAGAAACAATAATAAATGTGTAATCATAATTTTACAACAAAATATTGGATGCTTATTTACTACACTCAAGGTGGTATCTTTATTTTATTTTGAAGTTATAATCTTTTATAGATATACATATATGGAAATGAATTTATTTTCATTTATAAAATGCCTATAGCAAAAACCTTTCAGTAATGTTTTTTTGTAGCAGTAATAAAAAAAACGTACTAATATAAAATGACTGATAACTAATGATGTGAATTTGTATGAATTAAAAAATAAATTTAGGCAAATAAACTTAAATGCGTGACAAGGGTACAAATCAGTAAACATGTTTAAGTATTTGCTATTTTGCTGATATACACTTTGAGTTTCGTAATTTCCCGTACACTTTAAATAAAATAAATTAATTTTCATTGATTATTATTATTTTTATTAAGAACTAGCATTCTGGCTGAAGCAGTTATTTTCAAATGTAATTTCATTAATTATGTCAATAATTGCAAATTTTCTAATAAATTTATTTTGTTTTCTTGTTGTTTTCCGTTATTAAACGAAATCTTCATTCAAAGATTATAACTAAAAAATCCTATTTCAAATCTTTAAATTCGTAATCAATTCTTCTATTTAAATTCTTTGCCGTTTTTCTGTGGACATGGACATTGCCGGCGAAATAGTTTTTCCTCAAAAACAACAAACGAAAACAGACACAAAAATTGCAGGAGCAAAAATATCTGATTTTATTTTAACGAATGAATTTTTCACACTCAATTCCTTTATTTATTTAAGTTGATTTTACATAAATAAAAATGTTTTGGTGGTGATATAAAACAACGTATTGAAACTCTTAGATCGCATCCATCAGCTGATAGAAACTCACCAAATACACTAATTATTAATCAGTGTTCTTAACAGTCTATCTTTATTTTCCCACGAATTGTGGCCATTTTTCCCCTTTCACCGAACTCAAATCTCCTCGATTTTTTTAAGAGAAAGTCTTACTTTTAAAAGTAAAATTTGTATTCTTCGTAGAAAAATGCCCAAAACAGGAAAAAACATTAAGAACAAATATTCATTATTTCTGACCCAAAAACTGATTCATAATCTCTATGGTGATGTAAAAGCGGTGTCTAGGTGTTTAGTTCACGACAAATTGCGTTAAATTATAGAGAGTACATCTACTGAACTGATTGAATTAACAAGTTTAAAAATAAAATTTAACTAATTTGAGTGCTCTCTGAAATTAAGTCAACTATCCGTACAGTCCTGAGTTCAGCTCATATGACATATGCTGACAATTTTTTCAATCACATGAAAGAGGACATTTTTTTAAGAAAAAAACCATAAAGTCCAAAATGGGTATAGCATATTTTAACTATCAAAATTTGTAGGTTTGATAAAAGCAATTGATTTGGTATTTGAAAATCAATAAAAGACTACCATCTTACTCCAGCTATGTAAGAATTGAGGAGGTTATGATCGGAAGATTTTCTTTATGAAAAAAAGACGACATTTTGGAAAAATGAGGACAACGTTTTGTTTTCTTTTAGTAAAAGATCAGAGAGGACATAGGAGTGAATAAAAAAAAGTTAGTTTAAAAAACCAAAAACCCGACTGACTGTAAAAAAAAAACAATTAAAAAGATATGAACAAGACACATTCAAGTACCTATACCTAACTAATTGACAATCGGAGACTATATACCTCCACAGCCTATCAAATATATGAGTATTGAGTATCCTCCGACTGTCAAATAGTAAGGTATGGGTATTTGGATGTGTCTTGTTCATATCTTTTTAATTCTTTTATTATAGTCAGTCGGGTTGTTTGCTTTTTTAAACTTACTTTTTTTATTTTTATCTTTTTAGCCTATGACACTCCGGGGACGAATACAAATCTAATGACACCTCACTATTCAAAATCGGTCAAGCTGTTTAGGCTACAGGGTGTCCCGATGGAACGTACATAGGATACGCGTGAAATACATAACCCTCTCTGTGTACAGTCGGGTAAAAAGAGGACGAATGGTCACCGTAGGTATACCCCAAGCTAGACACAAATTTGTCTGTCCTCTTATGGAGTACATCACAGCCGCCTTCCCTTTGATCAATATACTATTTGGTATGCATTACTATTTGGATTTTGCCTACTCTCCTATGCTTATTAGACTTTCCGAATTCTCTAATCACTTGCACTTGTGCCAATCACTTGCCTTTCAAGTAAGTAATAAATTTCGTTCGAAAATACTGTCCATATGATGGGTTCGTTCAATTACTTCTTGAATTTCTCAGAACTTCCATTCAGTAGGTTCCCTTTACAGCATTGCTGGTGTTCTCAAATGAGTTATGTGTTTACGCGCACGAACCCGTGTTCCCCGAAAATAACTGCCATATTGTCAAAACTGTCATGACCATAACCCGCGCGACAATGACAAAAGGCGATGCCATTATAATGTTAATCACAAGCGACTGTCATTCGCCAAATGAGCTCTTAAAAAAGAAATAATAATAAAGAATGCAAAGACACAATTAAACATTTCGACATATTTGACATGTGCACCGAGAGAACACAAGCTCAGCTTCATAGAAAGCCCCAAGTCCGACACAGAGCACAACTATATAGCACGTCACAGAATTAGCATCAGCGCTTAAACGTCCAACATACATTGCCCAGGCAAACACTCAATCCGATGGCAACACGTTGACGGGAGATTGATTGTGGCCATAAAAGGTGCCGAGCGCGGTATAGTGCTCGCAAGAACTCGCATTCATTGCGCGCGCGCGCGCACATACACAAACCACACAAAAGTCCACCTAGGATGGAAGTTATATTGCTGGCTGCCCCCAAAAAAGGCGATCGCAACCACAACACTGGCGATCAATTCGTTTTGATGAGATTTCGCGAGGCTTAATTGATTCCGCTTTTGTTGTCCGATGATGTTGGTTTTTGTGTTTTGCTGCCGGGTATACACACCACGAATTTGCACATTTGGCAGCAATCGGCACCATTCAATCAGCACTAGGAGTCCAGTCCATCACTGTAAGGCGACTCGATTCTTAGTCTGAGCAGGTAAACGCAATTAAAAGCCATCGCTTGGCGGCTTTGTTCTCTACGCGATCGCGCGCAGGTGCCGCAGAATTACCTGTCCGCAAATGACGCAAATGTATGCTCGGGACTCAATTAAAATAATAATTAATTAGTGTTAACCGTTGCCGCGAACACCCAAACGGAAACGTTTCAAATTATAAGCACGCAGCAGTATACAACGAACACGATCAACGTTCGTCTTTCAGCCCGGCTATATAGCGACTTGGTGATCGTCTTGGTGTTGTTGTTGTTTCGTGCAATACCGGAAGTTGCCATTCTTGTCATGTACTGTCCGGAGACCACTAAAAATCTCGCGTGCGGATTCCCTTCGGCTGAGTCATGTTACATGCTTCTGATGGAAGCGTCAAGGGTTGCATGCGCAGTGCGACTAATCCATTCGCCATATGATCACGTATTGCTGTTGAGCGCTCAGCGCCCCCCACACAACGGGAAGCCTGCGACAGAAAAGGCCCAACAAAACGTGATCGCGCATTTAACTGCGAGCCTTTAGCATAAAACATGTGTTCGTATAGCTAAAGACGAAACGCATTTAAGTTCTTACATTGATACGAAGAATTCCAAAGGGTCTCGGCTCGGGTGCAAAGTCCAAAAGATATATAGTTTTCCGCCAATTAATTAATATGCCTCGCAGTAGTCCTCGTATCACACTTTAGCAGTAGACAACAACAAAAATTGTATGTGTGCATGATTTAATAGAGTGGTTACTATTCCAGACAACTGACTTGAGATTTATGTCGAAGTCGAGTCCTAGTGGCAGAGCGCGGATCAAACAAAGGAGCGTTATTCCATACAGTTATAAGCTGGAAAGGGTTAGGTATAAACTAATGCGAACTTTGATGTAGTACCACTGACCGTTTACAGTGAAGCTGTCATAATGCATAACTAGATGCAGTATTCCAAGATTCGATAACAGATACGCACATTTGTGTTCTAACTCTATTAACATGGGTTTTCATGCAAGCGGCGTTGCCAGAACGATTCATTTTGCAACATGAAAATGTGTATCGGGTATTGCATTGATTTTTTTTAAATATGCGACCAAACGCTTTATCTAGCAACGAAAGTCTGAAATTTTTTTAATAGAGACAAAGTTCCAGTAGAGTTTAGAAAACATATGCATTTTTTCATTGTTCATGAAATGTGACACTAATGATCCAAATAACGATAACTTAGGCGGCAACAAATTATAATTGTCTTACAATGGGAGGGGGGTCTGTTTTGCTCCGTTTAGCAGGATGGGCAATTAAAAATAAAATAAAAAAAAAAATACTAAACAAAGGTAACACTTACAATAAAGAACTATAGTTTTTTTGAAAGCCAGGAATCTGTTCTTTCATTTTTACATCGAGTTGTAACCGATAATAATTATTTCCAAAAATTGTTTCAAACTTGAAATTTAAGGAAAAAAAATGATTTTACCTAGCAGGCGGCAATGTCAACAGATTTCTTGGACAACAGCACCCACCGTGTGCGCGAATTGTTACCCTTAAAACATGAAATATGTATGGGGATATGCAGCTCCACGTCTATGCTTAGAATATTGAAAAAATTAGTGTACAGATTTGTTTCCTAAAACTTCAAGTTTGAAATAATTATTTTCAAAAAGATAAGCATCATTTAAAAAAAAATAAGAAAGAACATATTCTTGGCTTTCAAAAATGCTATAGTGCTTTATAGTAATTGTTGCAATTATTTTTTAATATTTTTTTTTTTTAATTAACCCTCTCGCTTAAACGGAGCGAAATATAGCCCGCAATGCCATAGTAAAAAAAAATGCTTTTACTTAACACCTCTATAAAAAAAACCTTATAATTTTCCGGCGCCTAAGTAATTGTACTCGTGCTGCCCAAGCAACTGTAGGTATAGAAATATTGTTTAAGAACTCCATTACAAAAATATTCACTGCAGAAATTCTGGATCGCTTAACAAATTGACTTCGGCAATTGACCTGAGAAATTCAAACAGGCTTGAAGAAAGGATATTCAATACAACACGCTAGGCAGAGTAGCCTAATTGCGGCTCTCCGTAGTGGCCGGCCACCTCTCGGCAAGGTCATAGTAATTAGTGAATTGTATACTGTTCTCTTTTGAAGTTTTTGGTCCTGAATTGTTTTCTTAAACTTTTCCATTAATGTGTCAAAATTCTTGTTGCGAGACTAAGTCGCTCTCGAAAAATCAATTCATTTGACTTGTGCTCTGTCGGGGAAGGTTTTTGTGTGAATTTACTGTCAAATCGTTAGTGAAATTGCTGTCGGAATTAGTGTTTTGTGAAAATTTTGTGGGTAATTGTTTTTTCAGTTTAATTTGTTTTCTAATTATTTTTAATAACATGAATATTTTTTTTTTCTTAAATTTTCTGTAAGAAAACATTTAAATAAAAAATATAAAACAACTTAAGCCCTATATTTACTGGGTGGCCAAATATTTGGAATGAATGAGCCCTTAACAAGGTGCATTAGGAGTTTTAATTCAATATGCAACTCCGTTGATTCCAGTGTCGATATTTCGATCAACAGAATTGCATTTAAAAAAAGATTAAATGATTTGTTATAATTACTCAGAGGGTTTTTTTACTTTTGGTTAGAATTTTACGAATGTAATTATTAAAAGCACAAGTTTTTCCCTTAGGGTAATTGATTATTTTTCTTGCACGCTAAGTGGAAGTTTTTTTTTTTTTTAATTTTTAATTTTTAATTTTTAATTTTTAAAAATTTTTTTTTTTCTATTTAAAGAGTTTTTTTACTTTATATTTTTATTTTTACTTTTTTTAAATATTTTTTCTCTTGTGTTAAGAGTTTTTTTTTGTTTTTTTTTTAAATTAATCTAATTATGTAGTCTGTAAATTGTAAAATGGTAGACTTAAATAAATAAACAAACAAATATGGGACACGAGATGGCCGGAAACAGGAAACAAGGGGCCGGCCACAGGAAAAAAATACTTTTTTTTTACTAAAATCTAAATAAACAATTTTCTGATAAGAATAGTTAATATTTTCTTCATTTTACAGACGAAGAATTTAGTTAAGAATACTTTATTTTAAGAATTATTCGAAAATATTAATATTTGTTGTTACTGTGATATATTTTATGACCGCAACGCGGTTCTTTACAAACGAGCAAACTGAAAGTTTCAACAAAGATCCTTAATGTAATTCAAAGCCTCTGCCGATTAGCCATAACCATATACGATGGTTGAGAAATATTCAACTGGCTACCGTCGAAAATTGGAGTATAGCTGGGTTGTCTACGAAATTTTGTTCAACAAAACCTGAATAAGACTTTTCTGTACTCCTATGACGTTGTCAGAATATAAAACAACTGCAAAACAGGTTGTAAATTATTTCCAACCATCAGCAGTATTGCCGTTTTTGCGGAATCTTCAGTAAATATCAAAAATATTTAAAAAAAAAATAAATAAATAAATAGTTGGCGCAACAGGTCCGTATGGACCCTAGGCCTACTTTCTCACAAGTATTCGTTTTGTGTGAGTTTCTCATTTTTGGGACGAATGAACTATCTAGAATTTCAAGCCGAGTCCAAATGGCGAATTGAAAAGCTCCTTCATGACAGTCATACTCTCAGATGTTTGTTAGACGTTCGCGAGTGGAAGATGCTTGGAAATTGTTTTTTTTTTCGGTAATCGATTAGTAGTCCAACACAGTCACCACAAAATCAAAAATATTGATACCTGAAAAAAAAAGTTCCGAAGTCCACTGGCAACACTGTTGGCCAGAACCCAATCAGTCATAAATTTTCAATAAGAATTCATTTTCATCCACTCCCCGGTGGATTTCTGCGAACCAATTTTTGGTATTTGCCATTGCTATATGATTGTTGACAGCTACGTGTGGACTATCGATTGGTTCTCACTTAAGAATCGACATTGTTGTCAAATACCATCGTGTATTCGCAAGTGACATGCTACGCGTTTTAATGTACGCTTCCAATCAGCTCCAGCACTTTACAGCGCACCATACTGCCTCATTGAGTATGCGCGTAGTCAATTAACCGCCACATAGTGACAGTGTTTCTAATTCAACCTCCTTTTGCCGGCGCGTCGCGACCCCGCAGTGTTGTGGTTCTATTAAAAAAAAAAAACAAAAAAAATTCAAAACTGACTCGTGAATTTGTCGAGGGAGCACAAGCAACAACTAGAATTGATGTTTAGTCAATTTAGCGGACAAAACAAGCGCTCTGCTGCTACACAACTGAAACACTGTTGCCGCATATGATTTGTTTAAATTAATTTGCAATTGACATTCCATTGCGTATGGCTATGTGCATTGTATGTAGTCGCTAGTCGAGCAGTTATGGTTAACAGAATAGGACACCCTTTTGACCTCTTAGTGTTGTTTGCTACAAAGTGACTGCATGTTACTTAGTCTCGACTGATATGCATAGCATATGCGAGCGCGCGCGCATGTTTATTCAACAGGCTTAATGGTCCTCAGTCCAAGCGAGTTAATTATTCTATTTGGCTGAAATGTTTTGCTTGTAGCATGGCGTGTTTTTCTTCTTTTAAAAATTCCCAAACAAAATAATAGAGTTGACCAAATATTTAAATAATTGTTGCACGTAAGTGTCTGTGTTAATGTAAAACTTAGCGCTTTAAAATGCCTATGACTATTTTATTTATATATTTTGAAATACTGAGGTAGCTGGCTAAGAAACTGGTATAGGGTTGTCCTATCCGCAAAAAAAGGGCAAATTGCGGAGGCAAATATTTTAGTAGGACTAAACATATATTTGGTAGGCGCATTGGCTTAGTCGTTTGTACGTTGTCCTGAGTCCTGACTCTTGATAAGCTCTCGGGTCTTGTACTTATTTTCAGTTTATTGCTAGATATGCCGCGGTGCTTTGGAAACACAGTCTCTTTTGTGGTTCAGTGTTAAATTTGCTCTCCGGACTTGTTACTGTGTTATTGGATTTTGCGAGGGAAACACAAGAATATCGTGGCTATCTACCTAATGGTCCGAAGTGGATATGGTTGGCACCTACCTACTATGTAGTTAGCTGGGATATTTAAAAAAAAACAAGTACATTTTGTTTTTTTTGAATAAAACTGCCAAGGGAGACTATCCGATGGTATTGCCATGGATGGAGGTACAGGATGTCCGGTAGCGGATCTGTGTTTACATAGTAAGTAAAATTTCGATCTGTAGATTATAACTCGTAGATTGAATAAATGAAATGAAATGAAATGAGATATGCTAATCAATTCCGACATTACGATGATATCGAGATGAACTCAAAAACGGTTACAGGGCTGTTTTTTTTTTGCGCGGTAATCTCAATATTAATGGTACCTATACTTACCATATGAAATTTTCATATCAGTTCGATTTCTTCGAAAGCGGTTCTAACGATTTCAACGAAAATTGATATTTGAGATTGTGTAGGTGAGGTTAACATGGCTGCTCACTCAGTTTCCCGCTAAAAAATCGAATAACAGTACTTTCGAAATTTGGCCATATGTATCTCAAAAACATTCCATCCGATTGTAAAAAAAACATATTTCTAAGGTTATATGGTCATTTCTAACATATATCATAATATATTATCGTACAATTGATTTTTGAAAAAAATATATTTTTTGTTTTTTTTAGATTATTTGAAAATGGCATACTTAGGGTAAAATTGATGTTTTCAAAACTATTGCATCCTTAATTTTCGATTCGAATCGCCAGAAACCTAATTTTAGAAACTGCTCATAACTCGAAAACCCCGTTTTGCGATTTGGATAAAACTTCAAAAACAAAATAATTGTTACATCCTTAACAATATCGTATACTCAGTTTCCAGCTAAATAATTAGGTACTTCTCAAACTAAATATTGCAAAATTTGTTATACCTACTGTTTTGTGTGCATAATTAAAAAAAAAACCCTTATAAACGATTTTGATCAAAATAAATATTTAGGATACTAAAATAACATCAATTACTTAGTTTCTCTCAACAAAATGGAAAAAAAGTCGGTTTTTCAATTATTCCTAAAAAATAACTACTCAAATCCCGATTTGTCTTTGTATATTTTTGTAAAACTCAATACCGTATCTACTGCCATTAAAAATGCAGTAACAGCTACACAAAACTTATTTTTAGCAAATATTATTCACTTGTTTTCCAATCATATTGAATAGGCACCTTGAAATAATTCCAACCACTTGGAGCATACATAATCAAAAAATTCCACTTCATTTGTGACCGTTGGAGCGGCTAAAGTTGCAATTCGGCACTTTTTTCGTGTGCCTGTCATCATTTTTTGCTGTTTTGGGTCTCTTTTTAGTTGGAGAAGGCACTTCAAACATTTTTCAAATGCTGTTATTTCCAATTAAGGGTCTTTTTTAATGTATAGCAAAATTGCACTATTTTTCTCATTGGCCCTTTACTAGCGACTTTTCAGAATTCTGCAACGGTCACACTAACCCGCATACACGTCCATCGAGATATGCCTATCAGGCCACGCGAACACAACTTCCAGTTCCAATCATAGAAACCTTAAAACAGCCGGTTCTAGTACTCAAAAATCTTGTACAGTTTAAAAGCTTATAAATAGTACATTAGATTAGTTGCTTAAAATTCTCTAAACAGAACTTGCGACAATTGTCTGTTACTGGGAGCTAAAACTTAAAATCTAAAAGGGAACAAACAATCTGACTAAAAGGGAATTTTATGTACAGTTGTTGCTTCTGAACTTTTTACCTACATATCAATTGACTCAACAAAACTTTTAATGAATGAGAAAGTTTCGTGCGATCCAGTCGTGCACTTTATTTATTGTTTAGTTTGGCATAAACAGAAAGAATTTGAGATTTTTTAATTAAGTCCTCCAAATGCCGACCATTTACATGCACGAACTGCTGGAAGCGGGCCATTGTGTTTCGTGTCACGCGCTGCATTGGCTGGGTGTCCTTAATTTCACTGCAGATATTTACCAGATTCGTGATCATAGTCCATAGAAAAAGACATATTGCGGTACCGCCATAGAAAAAATTCCATGGGGGTTAAGTCTGGGACATCCCCAAGGCGGCTGATATGCTTTCGTAGGAACTGTTCAGTGTTCACGGATAAAATTCATCGAGGTTCTGGAAGTATGTGGCGTAGCTCAATCTTGCTGAAACCACGTGTGTGACGAGTAAAATGGATGTGCCCGCAAATCTGGTAAGAAAAAGTTGGTGATCATGCGACGAAAATGTTTACTGTTCACAAGCCCCCTGGAATTAAAAAAAAATAAGCCCCGATTATTCCCTTCGTCGATAAAGCGCCCACAATTGCCCACTCTTCGACTGTACTTCCAACACGTTGACCCGCCAACTGTAGTCCCAAGTCACAAGGATTCCATTGCGCTTTTTAGTTGTCTAGAGCTCGTTTGAGACTGCCAGCTGGAAAATTGCGAGGATTGCACAGAGCTATGTTTGCGTGGATACATCCAAAAGGTGGACTCTCTATTTTACTATTATTAGATCAGATTTAATTGCAATCCAATTGGAATCCAAGTCATTTCTTAAATACCACTACTAATGAGCCCAACGTTAACAACACAAACTCTTTGTTTGCACACACTTACCTACCAGTTTGCGAGATAATTTTAAATGGCTCCCATTAATATTTGAATAAATCGTGATACCGAATATTCGACCACAATGGGCTACCGTCCACATCCGCTGATTTCGCCGCCCGAGGCGCGCACTGAGTGAAAATTAATGAACACTATTGAATGAATTATTTGACCGCGTACATGAGCGCCCACAACTCGAAAAGCTGTTATCTCTTGTAGCAGTAGTAACATAAATAGAATCGGTACCTTGTCTTCCAGCATAAACGGAACCCATTACGATTATTTCGACGCTTCGTATATACCAACCGCCAGTGTGCGGCGCACAGTCATCGACCGAAAGCCTGGCTCAGGGTCTGGCGGGTTCTGGGTGTCTTATCAACGTCATGTTGTTGGTCTCAAAATGTTTTAAGTGCCTGATATGTGCGGGCCGTAAAAATAAATTTGTGAGAAACAACATCATCTCGCCAGATACAAACAATCCCTGGCGACATACGACGCAACACTATTCACCAGGCGCACGTCATTAATTCACAAATCAAAATCTTATCGCCGACGAATTAAAAGGCCTCTCCTGCCAACGGATGCGTGGATGGCGGCATTGCTTTCCACATAAAAGTCAATGAGAACACTGATTCCGCGATTTCCAGTGATGGCTTTCGGCTACTTACCCAGGCAATTTGGACAATCTAACGGCAGGTGGGTATATGAGTATCTCGTACATGGCCACTCGGATGCATCTCGCGGATGTACATCAATGTCAGTGCTGTGCAAGGACACATTTTTATTTCTATTCACTGTATATGAATCATGGGCGCGCATTGTATCTGAATTCTAAATATTTGCACAGATTTTGCCCTTTGGATGCGCTCGATAGATACGACCGCAAAAACTGGATATTGATGGTTCAATGCGATGGGTCGTCCTGCGGTGGAGATCTCATTGTCTACTCGGTGCCAATGTTAAAGTATTTGCACTGCGTGGTCCTGTTTTGTGTTTGCATATGGACGAAGCAGGCCTGGGGAAGTGCAATGCTTGGGTATTGTTTCGAGGCCGGAAATGCACAACTCGCATAGGGATTGATGTTGCTCGATAAATTTCATCCTGTCTGTTCGATGGGTGTCCTTTGTATTGTTCTGTATGAGTATCTTCTCTTTTGAGAGTTTCGCATGGAAGGCTCAGTCTGGCTTTGGCTGTGCGTGTGTGTGTGTGTGTAGCGCGATTGAAAAAATCATCCTGTCAAAACAAAATGTGATTATCGATAATTTATGATGTCATGGCGTTCAGCTTCAGTTTACCATTCTAGCACATGGTACGTTAAGGACATGCCGATGACAATGATGATGTGTGAGCGATCTGTAATTTTCATTTAAATGATTTCGTATGCGGGGAAAGGATATTATTTGCTTAGAGTGTCATAAATGCATTCGGGGGCTCGGCAACTTTAGCCATCCAAGGGATGTATGGTGTTGACATAGGCATCCTTTTGCCAGCGCTAGCTGGTATTTGTTGACAAACACTATACCAGTTTGAGCGCTTATGCTTTTGTTGAAGCAGATGATTGGAAACGCATGTGTGATGCGTTCAGAGCGATGATGGGGTCACAGGATAACACGATTAAAAACACACGCCGTTTGTGGTTTGGGATCCTTTATTGTAGCACAAACAGAGCACAGTCGCATGTTTACGTTTATGTGCACCACTCTAATCCGACATTTAATTTATCGATTTACCAACCATTAATAATTGTGTGTCCTGATGCGTATTTGTTGTAACACATTTACCGTTTAAAATGCGCATTAGTAACTGGGAATTGTTTTCATCGTCTTTTACAACAAAATATTATCACAAATGCATTAACAACAATCGGGGTGAATTCGGTCATGAGCCTCGAATGCATCTGGCAACAATGTAAGTAGTACTTTTCTGGCACGAGAACAATTCTTATCAAGGACGAATGTAAATTTAAAAATATTTTGTTACCTATTTTGAAAACAGTCCACTTTTGTACTTTGACGTCGGCCACGGATATATAGAAGGCCCAAACAAAATGTAAATCGCTCACACATTAAAATCTTCAAGTAAGTGAGTTTTGAACCCGTGTGTACCTGTCATTTTTAACTACCTAAAAGACGTTTTGGTAATACGCTTTGTTGGGTGTATGGCTGTAAGATGAATGCTCTAGGTAGCCATCTTCTGTGAATCATTGACTCCAACAGTGTTTCTCAAGCAGATATAGCTTATATTTCAAACCCAAGAAGTTAAGGCAATGAAGAAGGTAATATTTTCAGTAAAATAAAGCACTGCAGAGAATATGGACAGCTTTAAATAAGGTGCCCCCAAAGTATTACTAAAGAGCGTTCCTTGAGAACGTATTTTTGGGGAATGATTTCGTCCAAAAAGTGTTGTACTTTGTCTCTTTATATTGAAGTATTGTAAAAAGTCAGCACGTAGGCTTGCAAAATTAGCGATCACAAACTATTCCTCATGAGTGGATGTGCCATTCATGAGCCATGAATGTTGGTTTTGCGTTCTTCATCACTTTGCGATTGTTTGGGAATCGTTAGTTGATGCTGCACGTTTTATTCGGTTGTTGGAATACATTCTTAATTAAATAATTTGTCCCACTTAAACATATCAATACCTCGATCGATGGTCGTGAAACTATGCATAAGCTTTGTTTGTGATACTAAGACGGTCATAGACTCCATTCGGTATTTAATTATTGGACGGTATCTAGTTTCCATGTGAAAACAAAAAAATTCCATTATTCGAGGCTTTTTGCATATACATTCTTGAATATAGGATGGATTGCAACTCAAGGTTTTGCTTTTGCAAATGTATCGTCCTTATGTTTAGAATAACCATTAAATTCTGTCGCTAAAACAAAGACTTTTATTTTACGTTTTAGCGAAAAGCATGTACCTGTTGCAGTGAGTGAGTGCAATATTATGTACCTACGTAATATACTGTTAACAAGAACGGACACACAGCTCGACAAAAAGAATGGAACGTTATAAAATTCATTACACTCATTTATTCAGGTAGTTACAGAGCTCAGTAAGTAGAAGTTTCTTATTTGGAACTTTTTCTTTTCCATAAGTGGTGACTTAACCAGGAAAAATACTAGAATAGGTAGTTGTTCTTGATTTAAGAAAACAAATATTTAATAAGGTGTTTCAGTAAGATTTTTTTCTTAAATCATTCACAGGTTTTCTTGACCCAAGTTACTGTTTGCTTAATTATACCTGTGAAATCAGAAACTATTTTTTCAAATCAATAATTTATTTCTGAAATCAAGAATAATTATTCTGAATACGGAATGTGACCTTCATAAATGTTCTTTTATTTCCGTAAATTTTTTCGTACACCGTGCATTTATTATTCAGAATAATTTATGCGAACCAAAATTGTCTTCTTCTCTATATAACGAATTTCATTTTGTTCCCCTTACCCTCAAAAAATTTCCCATATGAATAAATTAGGTTCTTTATAACGAAATTTTCCATAAAGAAATTGTCTTTATAAGGAACTAATTTTTTTGGCCCAAAAGCAAAAATGTTGCTATGATTTTTTGTTCCTAATCTTAAAAGGGACCCCCAGTTTTTTCAAGAATGTTCTTAAAGTGAATACATGCATATGGATAGAAATTTTACACTTATCAACAGGTCAATCGTTTGAGTTTGCAAGGCTATTTCACTTTCAGAGAAATTATCGATTATTGAAAAAGTTAAAGGCGGAGAAAAGAAAGAAGATGTTGCAGACAAATTTAGTGTTTCATTTATAGTACATAATGTAATTTCGATATTTTTTAAGAATAAGATACAAATTTGAAAGTTTGCGGAAGCAAGTTCAAACAGAAGCCAACAAAAAATTAATAATGGAACAAAACTGTGCAATCGAAAATTGATATATTTTTAACGACAAAATTTAAAAGATATAAATTTCTTTACAAAGAGTAATTTTTTGTACCAATTTTCTATGAAAATATTAAATAACACTTGATACAGGACTCTAATCGCGTAATTTATGAAACGATTCGTCGTCGAAACGATTGATCAAAACGATATCGTTTTAAGTTTGTTTCATATAACTCATCATCGTCGTATCGTTCAATCGAATTGTTCATCGTTTTTGAACTTGACTATAAACAAACTCTGACATGGAAAAATTTAAAAATCTATTAAAAATTGTTTTTTTTTGTCTTGAATTTGAATTGACATCGAATTGGTTATTTATTGCAAAAATAGATATTTTTAAAATTCTTAAATTAAAATTTTAGTTTGTAAGAGGCGAATTGTAAACAGAAATCAATTAATGCAATTTTATGAAATTATAAAACAAATAATTAAAATTAATTTGATATTCCAAAAAAGCGCACTTACCATTTATTTTTGCAAAAACAACTCGGAAAAGAACGAGTCACCTAAAAAAAGAAAATATAAATGTGTGTCTACTCTTACACATTTTTTATACTTCTCTCAGACCTATTTAAAAGTAAAAAAAGCGATAAAACGATCGCAAAATAGCCATCGTTCAATCGAATCGTTTTGACGACAGTATTAGGCAGACAGTATGAAGCAACATTAAACGATGATCGTGCGATCGTTTCAACGAATATCGTTTTTTGGTCGTTACACGAAGTATAGAAGCATGGTCGAGTCGATGTCGTTCGATCGTTTTGTTCTTACGCGATTAGAGCCCAGTGTTAAAATAAATAAAGAAAAATAAATTTTCTATATAACGATTTTTCTATAAAACTTCCTTATAATGAAGAAATTTGTTGTTGCCTTGAAGGTTCGCTATAAAGAAGTTTGACTGTATTAAGTTCATTTTCATTTTCTTACATGATTTACATAGAAATAATTTTTCTCAGTCAATAAAGAATTTAGAACTTAATGAAAATAAATTTAGGACTAACTTTTTTTTTTGGAAATTATTTTTATTTAGAAAAGCAAGTTATGGAGTTATGTATATCATTTTAATTAGTTTAAATTATGTGTTACATTGTTCTTGATTTTATAATATTCATGTTGAATTTCGTTTTTGTGGTGTCCAACCTTTAGAGCTATGCGGAAATTTTGTTCTTTGGAAAATTCATTTGTTGTATGCAAATTTACAAATTAAATAAAAAGTGGATCAGTGATAACAAAATAAAATAAATATTTAACTGAATAGTGAACGTGGCATATCCAAGTACCGGAAATACGGGTTCGCGCAACAATTCACTTCTTATATCCTATAGTTATCGAGGAATAAATGGAGCAACAAAAATGTAATATTTTCCCACTGAATACACAATATGGAAAATAAAAATTACGCTAACAATTATAATATTAAAATAAAATAACAATTATAATATTAAAATAAAATTAGAGACGACACTTTTTTCCAAAATAGTTTTACAACACTTTATACAGTAGGAAGTGGAAAAGGACTGACTGTTTATGCAAATGCTGAAGAAGCAAGGCAAAAAATATGTTCTCGTGCGCGACTCCTTTAAAACAGACAATATTACATATAATCAGAACTTTGTTCTTCTTATTTGCAGTAAATATAAATCGAGTAAATGGGGTGTAGACTAAGTTCGGGTAGTGTGGAGTAGGCGGGTAATATGGACTACTGCCATATCCTGTTTTCGCTCAAAAGTAGGAGAATAATGGGTGGGCCATCTATTGGTTTATTTTTAAATCATAGGTTATTTTGACACTGGCCGCTGTTTCCCGCTCGAAATCTTGACAGAAAGTCAGTTTCACATGTCCGAATGAGTCGCTTTAGCCCAAACAGTGCGTTTTTACCCGAAAGATCATCTGCCGCGGCTACCATTTTATTGTATTTTTAAAAAGAAACTTGCATTTGGCCCACCCTGTACACATTCGATCTGAAATATGGTAGATTTAAATCCTATTTTCTCAATAATTTTAATAAAATTCTTCTAAGCCGCTTGATATTAGAATATCTGTACTAGTTTAAGACTGAGTTCAAAATACAAAGTACTAAATTAACACTTCTTGACTTCAGAATATATATCTTAACTTTGCTATAAAAAAATCGTTTCTTAGATCAAGAAGTACTTGTTCGTTTATTCGTTTCGATCATACTCAGTTATTTTGATTTTATTTTTTTTTTAAATTGAAATGGCACCAATATGGTAATAATTGCGTTGGAGTGACGTCTTTTAATCTGCTATACTTGTGAGAACAGCTATAAAGAGTCACACACCTAACTAGTAACAGGTCTCACTACTTTGACTTGCATGTAAACACTGAAACGATTAGAGACAACTGATGACCGTCAAATAGTCGAGAAAACGGCTCTAAACTGGCAATCGACAGCTTCAACTCAGATTGAAGTGATTTAAATGAGAACAGTATACTGATAAATTAATTTGTCAAGCCAAGCCCATATCCGATACAGGCTCGCGTGCACCATACCAATCAATTGGTCGTAATTCACCTAATCATCGATGGCACGCTCTGCGCCTGATGAAGATCGCCCTCAGATTCTATCTATTGCATCAATGGCTGAGAGCACAGTCATTGGACATACAAATTCATTCGAACACTGTCTCGATTGCTCAATTATATGGGCAGTATATCTACCGAATAATGGCGTCGAACGTGCGCCCGTAATTACCTACCCATCCTCAATTAGCGCTCATGCTGGCTCTGACGTGATGGCGGCTGCTTCAAACTGCAAAGCCTCACCTCCTCCTGTGAGCAGTTGTACATCTTATTTTTAATTTTAAACTCTATTTACTTCTTGTGGGAAATCCGATTTTCTAATTCCGAAAGCCACCATCAGGATGCTGTGTGCAGGTCATTGTCGCCTAATCCGATGCCCAAACAAAACTAATTTCACACATTAGGTGTTGAATGAAAAGCGTTTAATCTGCACAAAGGCCTCTGTCCAGAGGAATCTGCTCTTTGTTGGGAATATTTTGAGCTGAAAATCGGATGTCCTTATAGCAGTTTTGCAAATTAACAAATTTGTTCTTCGTTCGGCCTTTTTTTTCACATCCTAATTGAGTGTATCGATGAGCATGGTACTTTTTTTTCGCAGCACATGTGCGTATCTGGCTGGCTGTCACTCACACAAAAATATGCCTATACTTGCCTGAAAGGAGCAGGAATACAAAAAAAAAAAAAAAATAATAATAATAAGTTAAATCCTTAAATCCTATCGTTTGATTCGGTGTGCAGGCTGGTAAATGGTAAACGGCTAAATGGACAAGCGTATGCGTGCGAGATGTCCTTTTTGTTCGACTATATATATGACATGTGTTGTTATTATTGAATTATTCGCATAATAGGATTAAAACATTTTCAATAAGGGTTCCCCATCGACATTGCACGCTCGCTGGGTCGACACCAGTTCTTTTCATTAGCAGGGTTGTTGGTTATACTTTGCTTCTGTGCGACATGTTTGGTTGTTGCCATTGTTACATGGCATAGGTGGGAATGTCTTCTTTTTTTTTAATTACTATACAGATTTCAATCGTGAGGTATTGTGAATGGGAACGTTGCTAGCGCACAGATTTAAATTTTTCTTTTTGGGCTGCTCTTCGATCATGTATCTATATTTTCACAGCGGTGGGTCCGTGGGCCCAGTCATGACGAGTATGTTCTTAACCCTACTTTCGAGACAGAGCTTATTCCGAGCTAATTGGGTAGTGAGCGACACTGAATCAAAGCGAGCGTATTTATATAAATAGTGCTTCAGGTTTGCATATGCCGCCTTCACCTCTTGGTAACATAAATTGCGCTATACTTGGAAAAGTGTGTGTCGCTTTTTGTTTTGCCGCCTTAATCAATACCAGACAGGGTAAGTTGGTGAGCATTGATGTACGAGGCCACCGCTACAATATAATACGGCTCGTTGGTGCATTGGGACTTTTACAATAATCAAAGAGAAGGCACGATAACAATTTAATTTATTGAGTCTTAGCCATTAGGAAAGTCACGCAAATGTTGTGTTACGTATGAAGGGATGCAGTTCCCTGTCTCTGTCTTATGGCAATGTCGGTGTTAAAGGTTATGTTTCTCAGGCGAACATGTTTCATATTCAAAGCGAGATTCCAATTGCCAAGTAACAATTTGACTTCGGTAAGGTTTGTAATTTCTGTGGGCAACCGCTTCGAAAGAACTTTTATAGTATTTTTAAACCGAAGTAGAGTAATTTCAAAGTAATTTGTTTCGAAAATAACTTCTGTAAGACCTTTTTACACAGGTTTTTAAGAGGTTAGTGTATGAAAATGAGTTGAGGTAAGGTCACTATGGGCCTTCTGAAAATGTGTGAAGAGGTTTGTGGAAAGTTAATGGTTTCGATGAGGCTTGTTTACAGCTTCTTTAGGAGGCATTACAGAAGCTACGAACTGTGATGCAGTCAACCGCTTGCGATTGGCAGCGGTATATGGAGGCTTTATAAATGTAAACATTTATTTCATAAAAAATGAATCACAGCTGTCTAAAATGTTCTTTGTGAAACAAGGTTCATTGAAAGTTATGACAATATTCTTTTGTATAGATCTCTTTAAATGTATATATCAATAAGTCTTGAAGAAAAAACCTGCAGAACGTGGGCGATGTCTTCAAAAGCATCAACGCTTTTGGCAGCGGTTCAACAAATTGATTTCCTAGTAAGCCTAAGATTTCGTTTCTGCAATCGACTGCACAAAAAAAGTTCTGAATTCTTCTAAGAACATCAGAGAAAATGCCGCCGATTTGTTTAGAGAGGCTTTTCAAACCGCATTCCAACTTGCCGAGGACTTATTTGAAGTTGGGTTAAGAGCTCCAAGAACTTAATCGAAACAAACAACGCGTTCCAATCCAGATGAAGCCTATTTTAGAGTGTCTATACTGACTTTTTGCATAGATTCGTTAATACAAATCTTACGGATGGATTCATGGTCAACAAAGACGTTCTACCATCGTTTCAAGGTCTTCTTCCACGTTTTGCTGCAATTGAGGGAGTGAAAGCAATAGAAAAGCAAACAAGTTACTTTGATAATGGAGTTTCGCTGTCAGCTGTGAAAGCTGAGTATACATTCTTTGGTGCGAACAAAATATCGTCGAGTGATCCTTTTACCGAAGTTGCTTGATATATGTGACGAGACATACTTTAGAGGTATAAACTTCTTGCTTACCGTTTTAGCAACGCTTGCAGTGCCCACAGCTGGTGTTGAAGGAACCTTTTCCACTATGAAAAGGATTGAATAGTGGGAAATGCAAGATTAAGCTCACTTGCTACGATATCCTGTTCATTCGGATATTAATGTGAATCCCGATAAGGTGATTGATCTCGTGTAAAAAAAAAAAAAAAAACGTCTTCTGCTTTAAAAAAATGTGTGTAAAAAAATAATTTAGGTATGTTCGTTTAAGCACATACGATTTAAAAACTAATAACAATCAATGAATTGGAATATATATAGTTTTTTGTTTAAAGAATTCCTCGTAAAATTTGGAAGAAAGCCCTCCAGAGACAAAATCCTGGCTACGTCACTGAGGTTGGGGAAGGTTATACAGAGCATGACGATTTTCATTTGGCGCAACGTGCCATAAGGGACACCTCAAAAAGGCTCGATTTCCCTGCCATTGTGTACGTATATAGCATATGGGCTAGCCCCTAGCCTTTTGTGCGGCGGCGGTTTGAGAATAAGTGTTGTATGTTGGATCTAACCCATTCGAATGGTCAGCAACTAAAGTGAACTAGAAGCCACAGAACGAGGTTCAAACATGTTCAAAATAGAAATAGGAGTTGCTTTGCACTGAAGTAGGGCTCAGAAGAGGTAATTTTATTTTCATACCGTCTTTGAAAGTTTTATCATTTAAGTTGCTGTTGACGCTCTTTCCTAGGGGAACCGGAAGTTGTAATATTTAAAATATATCACCGCACTAGCGAGATAACTAGTTGCCTATGCTGACACCGTCGTGCGTTTTGAAATGTCAACTTTTTATTTATTGTCCTCTCGCTCAAACGGAAGTTTGTGCCTCTCGCTCGTATTTGCTATCCGCCAAAATCCGCATTTATCGCGCCTTTAATTTTCATTCGACAGAACAAGTTCCTGCGAGGCGAAAGCGAGTGGAGAGACAAAAACTGCGGTAAGGCCATCATTATGCATAATTTATATAACACGAAATACCTATTATTGTACTGTTTCCACAGAAATAAAATCTTCTTGTATTTAACGGCAAGATTAATTTCGAGTCTCATTCGTCTGCGTAAGGAAAAAAGGGTTATGTTTGTTCAGTGCTATAGAGCCGACAAAGTAAAAGTCGATATCATAAAGTTCGTCGTTGAATGGTTACCTACAAAGTTGCAAACGGGACCAAATATCTAACGATGAATTGGTCTATCGAAACAGTCAAGGATATTTACGCCTGTTTTTGAAAAAGTATAATGAGATTGACACTGAATACATACAGAGTTTGCTAAATTGTTGGAAAGAAGGGGGGAACTTGGACTAATTTGTTCCAGTGATATATATACTTCGATCTGGTTAAGGATACCTTTAAAATGTACACGCTACCTAAGGCAACGTTATTCCCTACAGCTTTGTTCCTTTCGGTTAAAATGCAAAATTATTTTATCCGCAGAGTTGGCATAAATGCGTTCTCTAAGATGACTGATTACGTCCACGTTTATGGGCCATATACAAGTTTTGGCATGTTGGCAAAGGCGACAGCTCAAAAGTACATAGAATCTAATTATGGTCTCAATTTTTTTTTGCGAAGCCAAACTCCTCAAAAATTCCAAAAAAAACTTTCCGATGTACTTTCTTTTACTTCGAGCAATTGCTTGACAATCACAGAGAAAGTTGGGAGGCAATCCTCCGAGATTTGTGGGTTCTTATAGTACATGTAGGTAGGTATACCCATATTGGCTAAATCTATATTTTCACTGCGGTGGGTCTGTGCGACCAGTCATGACTATTAGACCTACTTTGAAGATAGAGACTATTCCGAGCCAATTTCATGGCTTGCTTCCTCAAAAGGCAATGTCCAGAAAGTTAAATTAAAATTGAAACCCTATCCTTCTGAGTATACCCATCTGCGGGCTAGCTTGTCCGAGCTTTCCACAATAATTTTCATAAATATATAGGATTTTGAAGAAGTCACATGACAGCGCATTATTTTTCGATATCAATTGTCTATTTCAGATTGCTTCCGACCATCCGCGGACGTTCTTCACCGTCATTAAGCACAATCTGGCGTATTTAGCATGGGTGAAAAAACAAGTCATTGGTCCTTATAGCTGATCTGCTGCTATAGGCTGAGATGATGATGAATATCGGTGATGAACTATTGATCGGCATTAGACCTTTTGCCGTTACGATAGCTAGCAGCTCAAGCTTTCACGGCTTTCTTGCAGAGGCGGTATTTCCAACAAAAAGATGCGTTAAAATAAGAATGTGTATCACCTCTTCTCAATGGCTATCTCGAGTTGGAATAATCGAAATAACTGTGTCATATCCATTAAAATGTGGGCGGAAGAAACGACGACGAGGAAGAGGCCTATAATTTTATACCAAGAGTTGGTTACAGCGTTGCTGCTACAAAATGTCAAAAAGGAGAATAAAAGAGCCCTAGCCAAAAAAAAAAATATATATTTATAAACAAAAAAAAAAATAAAACAAATGTTTCGTATGAAACACTTTTCTCATATTTTTGCAATCTTTTTCGTTTTATAAAGCACAAAATCTTAAAAGGGGCCATTTTGATAATTTTTAATAACGTGGGCGCCAAGCGTCTTGAGGCTCAAAAAAGGGGCCAACCGTCAACGTTGGTCAGTTACGCTATCGAGTATTTCACAGATATTGTTCAGTGGACAAAAGCTTGAAGGTGTAATTTATGTTTTCTGGTAGCTAAACCTTTCGCTCAGTAATCCAGCACATAAACCACTTAGGTACCCATAATTTCTTCATCTGTCGTTTTATAGCTTCTTGTTGATCAAATAGACGTGTATTTTGGGTAGCATTATCTAAATTAGTCGGTTTCATCTGCCTGACATTATGGGAATGTTGCTCTTTGTCAGCATTCGCATCTGCGGGTTGGCAAAGTTTTTTGGTTTTTGCCTAATTTGCGCCACTCGGAATTACTAAAGAGAAAGACTGTTCTATGTACCTATTGCAATTTGTTGACAATTTGTTGCTTTGGACATACAAGGAAAAATGAAACGACGAAGCGTGTTCTTGTATAGCCACATTTCGCCCCCCGCGTCAGTCGCGGGTTGCAAAAGTTTTAAGCATAAAACAGACGTGGTATGTCGTCTTCATTCACAGGTAAGGCTATGGAGTCATTCGTTGTAGCAGCAAGCAAAAGAATGTTGGACGAAATATAATATGCCAAAGTGGTGAGTGGTCAGGGAGTGAAGAAGCAGATTAGTTTGCTATAAATGGATCAAAAATGCATGCATTTTTGTCCCTGAAATCTGAAAGAACTCTGCTGAGTAGTTCAAGCAAGATTGAACTATTTGGACAATTTTCAGTACATTAAGATACACAAATAAAGAGGTCCAAACGTATCCGAAAAGCCATAAACGTACTAATTACTGGACACTGTGTGATAGGCAAATACCCAGAATGGTTGGGCATACTGCATAAGGACAGAAGCTGTAGAGACGTCAAAGACGTCAAATCTGTCTCCCCACTCTTAGCGAATGTACAATCTAGGCTTTTTAAATGGGAAAAGCGGACTTCTTTCAACTGACCAAAGATAAAGAGCTCTTGCCCAAATCCGTATGTATTGCAAGTTTATATGCAAAAAACGGCTGCCTCTAATGTCACCGTCAATAAATGTCATTATGTTTGTGTAGCAACTTGTTTCACTTAAAAGATATTCACTCAAATTCCGAAGTCACTGCGGTATTTGTACATGTTTTGCCTGTTTTCCCCAAAACAAATGACAAAAATCACCGAACAAATGCAGTACAAAATTTTGAACAAGCTATTATTTGCAGCGGTTAGATCATACCTCCATGACCTTGACAGGTACAATACCATCAGCCGAGTTAAATTCACCGATTTTTAAAAGAAGAAATAGAAATCAAATGGATTCAAAAACGTCTGCCCTAATGAAGCAGCCCAATCAAGCGCAGAATATTTTTTCTGCCTTCGACAGATTTCAGGCGAAATTTTCCAATGCTACCGGGAATGACCGAACAAGTTGTTACCCATATGCACTTTTTGGTGCCAGATGGTGTACCTACTGGCATCTATTAAGCGTAGGTATCTGGAAACGATTTAAAAGACAAATCTATCTGATTTGAATCACCCAACCTATGATCACACTTCAGAGGCATTTTGACCAACGAAACAGAAACAAAATCAATCACATGTTCCTAGTTCGCGGATAAACCGAGGCGAACACTGTTTCAATGAGACTTCAAACTCAGAGTTTCAGGCCTAAAATTAATTTTAAAACAGACAGCGGACTGAACGTAATTTTATCCTTGTGAGTCTTCAACTCCAATCTAGACAGTCAACTCAGTAGAGGAAGGACTCGCTAATAATGTGTTCAAGAAAAGATGGATCTTAACCAGCTGCACAACTGAAGGCAGTTTTTAAATACAGTTTTTTTTAAGAACGCGGTAAGCTTGTGAGGTACTACCTTAGTTGAGGTCTTGGTCTTCTCCGAACATTAGATCTGCCGGAATAACTAAGAAACGCTCAACTTGTAAACTTGTATCGATTTAGATGTAAAAGATAACATAAGCCCACCACGTCTTCAATATATAGAATTTATTTCAGAGCTCACTCAAGTTGGCGTTCATCCGCATACCTACGCACTCAATTATAACAGATTTCCAATTCCTTTCCAATCAGCAACATTTATCGAACTCTTCGTGTCCCAATGAATAAATCCGAACTCTCATTCACCATGGCACTTATCAGTGACGCTTTGTGGCAATTCATTTCTTATTCATTCGTTTTTATTAACAAATTGTTACAATTCACCTCAATTGCCCCAAAAAAGCACGAAATAATACCTCTCACCAAACGGAGTAATTTTCTGGCGACGAAAAATTTACTTATAGACCTCAATTGAGGCTCCCCACACAAACGATGTATCTTCGTGCGAGCAAGTGTAATTGCTGGTGACAAAATGCTGATTTAAGAGCACACACAATACACACACATCGTTTGCTTTATTGTGACGTGATTTTATTTAACGTCAGCGCCACCAAACAAAATACCAAATAATTCTTTTGACAAACGTATATCATTTAATGAACGAAATTGGTCGTGAATCAGAAGGCGTGACAGAGCCGTAATTTTTATAGAAACCTTAACGCAGTCAATACAGTATTCGTCCTCCATAAAATCATTTTTATAATACGGGCCGTTATATATAAATTTATACTGCAACCACGTCGCGTCGCACAAGAACAGAGATCCTGCCCGTTGCCGCCAGTCAGCAATTCAATTTCCCGTAATAGTACCGAGTGGGTGTGTGTATTTGCGAACGCACTCGAGCGTGATCACTTTCAGTTAGTGGCGCATTTAATGCGAGCAAACCTCGAATTTTCAGCCCTACACAGAGTAAAATACACACCCTGAAACCGGTGAGTACATTTAGCGCTACAGCACCGCTTCCATGGTGTACCTACATGTGGATGAACTCCTGTACATTTGTGACGGTAGGTACATATGTATATCGATCAAACACGTTAAGGGAATGACGACGACGAGAGGAAAAAAAAATAAACTAAAATAATACTCGTACCCTTATGCAATAACAGTAATTGTCGGCCATTACTCGCGCCAGTTTATTAATGGGCGAAGTGAGCAAAAGGTGTGCAAGGACATCCTGGAAGAGGGGAGAAACTAGGTAGTAGGTACTACAAAGAAAAACAGAGTAAAAGTCGTGCTGTTTAGGTAAACTCTTTGGGTCTGCTGTGTTAATTTGTGGCTCTGTGATTCAATTCGAATGCGATTAGGGAAGCGCATTATATAGCAGATACACGACAACGACACCCTAGCATTGGCACAGCATAAGCATAACCCTCTTGAACCTCTGCGTTCGGTGTGTGACGACGACGAGCCAGCCATCTGTCCGTGTATCTCTTTTGTGCGTAATTTTTATATAAATATTACGCCACTTGGTAGGCGCACTATTAAACGGATGATGTTGGCACAATAAATAAAAGCGAATGGAGGTAAGCGATTTTGGATTTGTACTGCACACGCATGTAAGCATGATCGCCATTTGTTTTCTCTGTGCGAAGACAATTAGATAAGTAGGTTGGTTTTCGGACTACTTTTGTTGGAGTCGAGGCTGCTGACGATAAATTTGGCTGTGAAACAGAAGTGAGTTTGGGCCTTTGGAATGGAATTCGTTCTGTTTATTTATGCTTAAGCGCGAATAATCGGATGAGTTATAGTTGTGTGAACTATGCTACTACCAACTACTTACTTTTGGAATTTATACAAAATGGTTGTGTCCTTGGTTGGAACGGAAAACGTTATTCTTAGAGCTTTAAATGAAGGGAATAGCACGCCCGTGCGAGTGTTTATAGTAAGTAAGTAAGTAACACCGCGTTCCTGCGTTCATTGACGGATCGATAGCTCGTTTCTTATACGTACAAGCTCGTACCTGAATACGGTGAGGTATAGTTAGCCCGCTTTATGTTAACCTCGAATAGAGAAAACCTACCAAAATAGTTTTGTGATAGCAAGACGGCACACGGTGCTTCCTACATGATTTAAAATTACATCGAAAATTCTACCTTTTGAATTATTTCCAAGTAATCCAAGGGAATCTTCGACCAAGCAGCTGTGATTGTGGCTATCAGTTCCTCACAGCTTACCTCCTTCATAAATTTGACGTGTTAGCCTTCTCCAAACATTTTCAATTATATTGAGATCGGGTGAATATGGTGGCCTCGGCAAAAATTCCACATTTTCACCCGCAAGAAAAGTTGTTACCACTCGGGCGTTGCGAATCGTTGCATTATCTTGTTGGAAAATCCACTGGAGAGGTCCAAACAGCTCTTTTACTGTGGGAAAAGCGGATTGCAAAAGGGCTTTATATAGAGCCGTCATTTTATGATACGAAAACTAATTAAAATGCACCATAGAACGAAATGGCCTCCCACAGCATTACTCCTCCTTGCCTCGAATGATGACGATTCAAAAAGCAGTCTTCCTTCGGATATCGTGGAAATAATGGTTATACCTACACCCAGAGAAAAGCCTGTGTAAAATTTACCTAAATCGCGGTATAAATCAAGTTAGTCCTAAGGCCGTTTCAAACTTGGTAAGTTCTAAGGCAACTTACCTTATATTCCTAATGTAACCGAACATTTTTCAACATGAGTAAAATCAGCCTACTTTTTGGTAACGGTATGCCAGGCTGTCTAAGGAGTTTTACCTTAAACCTAGGCTCCATTAAGCCTTATCTTTTACCTAAAGAAAGTGTCATCTTACACTGCAAAAATAATTGTGCTAAATTATGTTTACGGATAACATGAAGGAATCAAAATTTACGTATTTTTTTTCCAAACACTTGGAAATATGCTAGAAAGCAGCCAACTAAAATTTTACCAATTTTTGTAGATGTACTTAGACATATTCATACCTTTTAGTTCCATAGCCAGGCAAACTTACCTTACTCGTATTTCTAAGGCTGATGCTATCAGGAATGTTATAAAAATTAAAGAAATGTTTTTTATGTTAATTCATTTTTATATTTATTTTTTTTTCTGCTAATTTTGTTTAACAATATATTATTTATATAAATATAAAAAGTCTTATATGATATTTATTGAGACTGAAGTAGCGTTGAAAATGCAATGTTAATATTATCTGGAAATAGAAATCATACATTTGACTAGGTATACAACATTTGCTTTGTGAAACATTGTTTACGAATCGGTGTCCATTTTTGTTGTAAATTGCCTTAAGATCTTTTAGAAAACTTTCTTAAAAAATTGGCTTTAATTCGATTCGAAGACAATGTGTTTTTATATTAAATACATACATAAAACAAAAGGGGATATTTCAATGCACTTACCTTAAACTTCGTCTTCGACAAACTTTTACTCTAATATTTTTTTTTTTGTTATTTGTAATTAACTTTAAGTTTCCACACTGTACTGCACTGTACTATTTTTAATGTTTTTATATTTTAAGAACTTATTGAAATTGTATCACTGATTATTTTTCGTTTACAAAATACGTCCACAAAATACAAAAGTCAGTAATACACTTTGCATTTGCAAGCGAAAATATCTTTTGGAGGATATTATCATCTGAAATGTTATATATTTATTTATCCGGAATATCAGCCTAAGCAAAGGTACATTTACCTAGTAACTAAGGTAATTTGCACACTCCAAAGCAATATTCCAAAGCAATACACGAAAATAAATATTTATTGGCTGGTTGCAGGCGGCTTCTATCAATCAGTATGGTATGCAAAACTTTACCTTAGAATTAAGCAGAGTTACGTATGTCCTTAGGTGGATATACACTTATTTGTATTTAGGTTAAAATACCTTAGGCCCTTAGGCAATTTAGTCTATTTCTCATTACCTTTGCCGTACATAAATTGTGCTAGTGCTTTTTTAATGCTATTCCATACAAAAATATTTACCTAAGGTTTTTAAGGCAATTTAACCTATTTTTCATTACCTATGCCATGCATAAATTGCCCTATTTGTTGGCAGATTTATGTCTGTCCAAAAAAGTCCATACAAAAATATTTAACTAAGGCGTTCAAGACAATTTTACACAGCATATTTCTCTGGGTGTATCTGGGCCATCCAAATTAAATTTCTTTTCGTCCGAAAACACAACTTTTCGCCAATTTAAAGCACTTCCAACCCCATGTCATGTGAGCGCGTGCGAATTCCAAGCGATGTTACTTTTGTAATTTCAAGCGGTTAGCACTTAAAACCACTGGACGAACAGTTGATTTTCTGGCACTAACCGTTGCTTATTCCTTAATTGTGCCCGAGGAGTAAGCAGAACTTGATGTCATTATCACCAAGCATATATTTTTTTTTCCATAGAGAGCTAAATAACCTTTCTGATAAATGCATTTGCTTTGTAATTAAAACAAACACGAAGGAACAAATTAAAATTTATGAAAACAAGTTGTTGCGTCTAAACAAGTGAACCGCACTGTATTTCGTACTTGATCCAACCATCTCCTACCCAAAGTAGTCCTGCCTGATGACACAGATTCCACGGCACTACCCCAGTCATGAGAAAATTGTCACTTCGCCGGATGGTTTATGTATAGTTATACATACCCTCAAATTCTTTCTGTCAGTTTCAAGCCAAGTAACCTTCAGTCTCCAGTGTAACAGTCGCCACATCACCAGAAAATAATCAGTGATTAGTTCTTCTAAAATTTGACCGATCATTGATCCTACCGATATGTGATACGATTTGTCACTGCTCCTCGAAATAGTCCTGCAGTTGATTAAAAGATAATAAACGACATTTTAAAATTTATAAATAAATATATTGACTGATTTGGGTATTAAGCAAAAGTGAGGGTTATTAATTTGCATGACATATCTGGAAGAAATGAAATCCAAACAACATCTCATCTCCACAAACATCGACTAGTGAACAAGACTCAAATATCGAACGTGACTTCAAACGCTTTGTTTTTTTTTTCGTAGGTTTCGGGGGACTCCTATATGCTTACCTATGTAAGGTTAGTTTTTTTTTTAATAACTGCCTACTTTACTATTGCAGAAATTGAACGCTTCAAAAAAGTTCCAAAATTATTGTACTCTTTCTCTAAGTGGCTGAGTTTTTTTTAAATTTGAAGGCAGGTTGTTACTTGGAAATACGCCCTAATGAAGCCAGCTCCAATCTACCTATGCTTGTTCACTTACAAAAATAATTTTGAAAGCCTGATCCGACATTCTGTAAAGCAAACACATTCAACCGTTTTTGATTTGCGTAGAGCTAATCATTCATGCGCGCGAAAAAGTTTTAACTTTTGTTTCGAGGTTCGTAAGTGTGGGTAAATTAGGCACTGAAGCCGGAGTGCCTTTCGTGAGAGTGTGCGGCGACAGCCCGCGTGAGCAGACGTTTGACAGACGTGACAAATTTAGGCCATATATTTACGTTATAATGACGTCGGCATGTCAAATTTTGACATGAAAAGTGTCATGTGTAATCGGAGCTTCACAGCAACATGACCGTGAATGAAAACAAAACAAATGACCATCTTGGTGAAGGAATATTGAAGGTTTACCGCCATGGTGGGTCGCTTTAGGATGACAAACAAATGATGTCTAAGTCACAGTGGCCGCATTCAAGACTCTAGTTGTCTTAAGTCGATTAGATTGGTCCGGCTGGATGAGATGTAACCTCAACGCAAAAACTAGATTGGTCAGGAACGTCACTTTTCCTACGTCATCCACATACGCGAACTGTCAACTTAGTACTCAGCCACGAATTCCTTTACTAGATTCGTCGGCTAACCCTCCAACTAAAACAGCTGCTCACATGACCGAATTCGTCCAATCAAAACCGAGATTCACTTAGTGAGAGAGCCGTTAGTCTTACTAAACTAGTTACTTGAACGTCTCCAGTTTGTTGATTTTTTTTAATTTAAGAACTTAGAAGTCTACCTGCATGTTCAAGCGGCACGCAGTTTCCTATGTTTCGAAAATCTTTAAGAAAAGCTGCTTTTGTTCAAAGTTCCGGGGTTAAGAAGAACCACATAAAAATTAGAATTTTTTTATTGTTTGAAAACTTAATTTATGGTACTGAAAGATGCATTGTAAATTTATTTATGCTTTGAAGAGATCACTTTCGAGGTTTTTCTGTCCTCTGTTGCCGTTTTAATAGAGTTTTCGTACACCGGGGAAGCTTCGTTGTATTTGTGTCCATAACTACATTACAGAGGGTGATTTAAAAGTCTTTTATAAGTGAGGCATTACAATAAACCGCATTCTTTTTTGTAGGTAGGTAGGTATTTTTCACTCTCAATAGATGCTGTGCCTTATTAGAAAAAAAAAACATTCTTCAAAAAAGCTATGACAGCGATTTACTACTGCTTTAGACGTCCCGTCACTTGGAATGGCCAATGAAAATAGAGTCTGGTTCCTTGATGAGGGATGTATATCTACCTACTTAGGTATGCTCTCGAAGTATAACTTGGTGGTCGTTTTTAGAACATTGTTCATCAATTTGTAATGTCTTGCGTAAAGATTTCATCAATGAAAATGGAATCTTTCGAAAAGAGTTTCTTGTGAATTCCTACCTTCACCTAACTTCGATATTGGTAATAGTTCAACAGATGATTAGGTGTTTAAAGCATAGGAAAAAAGTTAACTAAAGGTAGCTACCGCTTGCTTCGAAATAGGTGCTGTAAATAGAGAATGCTGAGCCAAATGCATTGCTTCTGCCGCCGCAATAAAGGCAACTCTAGTTTTGCCTATGTTTTCCTGCTTGTTGTCACATTATACGGCTCGCAAGGTTGCTAATCTCTTAAAATACTTCACATTTAAACACCGTGCCACCTACTTAGTTAAGGGCCTCGTCAGCAGAAATAGAAGGATCCTACTTTAAACTTTAAAAATACGTCTGAATAATACTTTTACCTATATACAAAGGCCAAAACAAAAATTATGAATTAATAAATGAGCTTTGACGACTTATATTTGTATCCAGAGTCCATGGCGGAGCTGCCTCTTCTCCCAATATCACTGTCAAGAAAAGTAATGCAAAAACACAGGCATTTTAGGTAGGTTCCTACCCAAACACCTACCGAACATTTATAAAAAGAACTGTTGCAATGAAATTGCACGCCAAACATGTCGCATCAGTCAATTAAATATGCGTTCGCTTCGCTGCTCCCATCACAGCATTTATGCTGAAGAGGATAATCCGATTAGCGCTACCTCCAAACTGAAGAAAAACTAGACAAAATAAAATATATTTTTCCCAAAGCACAAACTAAACAACCCGATTCTGATCCCAGCCATACAATATGACGCCTAGGGGAAGACCCAGCCGAACGAAACGAGACAACAAAAAAGAACTGCTTCCAAAGTCCTTAATGAAATGCGTACATTTATCAAAGGACATTTTGCTCAATATTAATAAGGATTTCTCGTGTTGACGCTAGTCGAACATGCCGTAAATTCTCTCCGCCGTAGCAGATACATATGTAGACGCGTTGTATGTACATATTGCCCTCAAACAAAAGATAATGGAAATAGTAATAATCACGTTACTACACAGCAAAATAGACACACAGCAGCAAAAAAGAAAAATACACGTCCAAGAACATCATCCCTCTTTTGCTTTGGTCATAAGCCACGCCCTGCAAGAAAAACAAATAGAAATAGCAAAAAAAAAAAAAAAAAACGAGAAAACAAAAACCGTCAAGAAAACACAGAAACAAACAAAATTGATGTCCTTTTTGCCGCACATAGTTTCCCAGCTAGGTGTGGAAAAAGATTTTTCAAATTGGTAACAAGAAACAACCCTAACCGACTCCCATGGACAACGCGACAAGCACTTCTTTTGGCTGCTTAAACGTAGCAGTGTTCCGCTAAATGAAACGAAATAAATAATTTCACCCGACCGCAATGTGCGTAGATACCTTCATCCATGTGTAGGAAAAGGCACCCCAACCCCAACCCAATCGCTGCACATATACCTACACAAGGCAGCGCCACTACCTTCCAGCCACCGCTATAAATCATCAAATTAACAATCCTGAAAACAACACTGATACGAATTAGGGGTGGCTATAAAACGAATACACGAAAACAACTGTGCTACAACACAGTCGAGCAGCGAAAGACCGTCGGCGACGGCGGGGGTAAAGAATAACGAATAACTTGATATAATATTGGATCCACTAACCCCCAAGCATGCGGGATGCCAACCCGCCAGCCCAACCCCACTCTGATGCTCACGGAACTCCCTTCCTTTCGAGACGTGCCACACAGCCAGCGCAAAAAGAATAACGACCACGACTGCGATAAAGGCAAAAACAACACACCAAGCAAACGAAAAACAAGAAAAAATTAACACAAAAAAGCACAAGAAAGACACACAAACGAAAGAGCCAAACAAGACACAAAAATAAAAATCGAAGAGAAAAAACAAAACCCAACTCCATACTGCAGAGAGTTTGTGTCAAAAGAACACGACGTTTAAAATAGTACACCATCTAAAAGCATGTACCCTTGATGCCGGAGGGGTTGTTGCCTCCGACGACGGGCCATTCAGCCGTGCTGCTGCATCCAACTACAGCCACCGCCAGGGAGTGAGCGAAACGACCCTAGTCCGTGCTACACTGGTATGTACATCTTGTAAAGATGACGAGCTGAAAGCACACACGAGGAACCCTGCGAAAAACCAGAAACACAAGAAGCGCCGAACAGAAAAAAAAAAAATATAGAAAACGAAACAAATCAAGACAAGATGACGAAAAAAAAACACGAAAAAAGCTGCTGCACAGTAGAACACGCAGAGAAACACAACCATGTTCATTCCATCCTTTTATCTCCTATGTACAAGGATATAAAGTGATCCGTCCATACAAATATCCCTCTCTCACTCGGGCCCCGTTTTCATTTTTTATCCGACATACATAATGTTGTGTAATTTTTGCCCCCACCCCAGCCAACCCGACATAACAACAACAATTGTTAAAAACAAAAAGTATCTCCAAACAAAACAAGAAACAAGCGACGACAACAATTTTTCTTGTGGCATCCTCGGTCCCGCTCGCTCATTCCCATTTGTATCTATTAGATTAAAGTACGTGTCGTGTCGCATCGCAACCATTGGCTGCGTATCGGTGTCTCTCTTCTACTCGCACTCGACTCGACTCGTTGGGGTTGTGTTCTGTTTTATGTGCGCCTTCTTTCCTTGTTTTTCTTTTTTTTTCGAATTGTTTTTTTTTTTTTTTTTTTTTTGCTGTTGGCCGTGTACTTCTTCATCTTCGTCCAATTACACACATTAACGCAAAAGAAGCAACAAATTTTTTCATGTTCATCTCTTTCCCCCAACCATGGCGGGACGATTTGCGGTGAGAATGTGTGCGGGTTCTCTGAACTGTACACGACCCTCCCCGATTTCGTGTGCACACGTTGTTTTGGGATGGCTTTCTCTGTACGGCATGCAATTTGTTGTTGCTGCTGCTGGTTGGTTTTTCTATTCTCTTTTCTGGTTCGACTCGCTGTTGTTGCCCCTTCATTTATTGTTTTCTTTTTGCCTTGTCAGTGTGTGTCTGCTGTCGGATAATTGGAAAGAGGGGAAACAAGTTGATTTTTGTGTTGTACTCTTTCGTCGGTTGTTCGCATATTCATTTGTTTGACGTTTTTCCGTGTCCGACTGGATTTCATATGGCATTGTGTTAGTCTACATTCGACTGTTACGCAGATTGTTCGGTGGTCGTGCCACTCGCGAGTTCGTTTTCTTCAAGTGGTTCGTATCTTTTGCTAAGAAATTAGGAAACAAGATACTTTTCAGGTTGTCGCCACGCCGCTGTGTACATCTGTTTTGTCGTGTTTTGCTCGTTGACCGATGGTTAAAAATACTGATTACCAATCCTCAATCAAAGTATGTATCTGCAACTTCCGCTCTCGGACTTGATCGAACAAATGTGTGTCACCTAACGTGTTGGCATAAGCCAAAAGAAAAAAAAATCGAAAATCACGAAAAATTGTAAACAAATCGTCCTTGTCGGGATTAAAATAAAAATAAATTGTGGACCAGTGCTAAAAAATATATACAAAAGAAAAATTTCAAATATTGTTCTAATGCGAATGTAATGAAAGAACATCGTGAGTGCGTCTAGTAATGGTAATGGTGTGTATTGCATTGAGTACATATATTCAAGTCCATATTCAAATAGCTAAAGCAAGGATTTCACGGATTACCTACATATAAAACCAATTTTGTTTGTGCGTATAGTGTTACTTATTGTTTTTTTGATTTGTCTGTTGCATGTCGTCGTTCACCGACGCAAGTTCAAAAGTCTAGCCCTCTTAAGAGTTGTTGTGCAAATTTTTGGATTTTCCTTCATTTGGTGGATGGTAAATACAAAACGATATTACATTTTAAGAAACAAAGTGTCTCTCGTGATTAGGTTTAGGTGTAGGCGAGGAGGTGGAGAGTGTTGAATGTTTGCCGTCGCTATAGTGCTAGCTATTTCAGTTTCCAATAAGACCTACGTAGGTGTTGTGCAAATGTCTGGTGGATTAGAGGTGGTTGTTTCGCAGTCGCAGTGCCAGTGTGGAGAAGACTTTTGGTGAGCTTTTGTGACAGCCGTCGGCGGATTATTGCGTTTTATTGCGTGCAATTTATAAAATGCAGTCGGTAGGTGTTGCATTCATGCTTGGGGTCAGGAGATTGGCAACAAATTCGGCAGAGACAGAATGAAGGTAAACATATCGAATGGTTGGGTAGACGTTAGTGGCTTGGAACATTATTTATTAAGAATACCTACGGCATTTTCGGCTTCATCTACCGTGAACTAGGACTTGTATCTCCGGGTGGCTTACACAAGTCGCGAATTATCTTTGTAATAGGTACATATACCTAACAAAAATATTCACACCTCTGAAGAGTGTGCCTCTGCAGTCTGAGGTGTTATGTAACAATATGTGGTCGCAAAAACAAACTCAATCGCCTATTGGATATGGAATTATGTGCGCTAAAACCGCAGGTCGAGCTTTTATAAATCTGCTAGGCGGCGATCTGATTCGGTGAGGCTAATTTGAGATAATCGGTAGACTGCCTGACAATGTTAAAAGCAAATAGAGAGCTCAATTTTTGATCAATATATCTACCCAATTTGGCGGTCAGCTTTTGGGGATTGCCTAGCCCGAGGCAGAGAAATATTGAAGACATTGTTCAGTGCTACCTACCTATAGTCACAATTTGACTCCATTTTCAGGGCCTTGCAACAATCAGTGTCATTTTTAAAAACTCGTTTAGTTTTGGCCACTTTTCCATTCTGCACACAAAGTTGAAACTTTTCACTTCTACTTATTTATTTTTATTTAATAGTATGTTGGGCCTGTTTCCTTTGTGCCGGGTTTATTCTTCACAGTGGGCTTACTAAACCTTGTTCATGAGTGCGTTCTTACTTTAAAACGAAGCCACGAACGAATGAATAATGCATTGCTGCATTTAAGGACCACTGCCCCAGAAGCTTTTGTCCTGTCTGTGATGGTTATACCTTCTCTTCTCTACTTTCTAAAATATCTAACTAATTTTATTTAGATGTACTTATACATAAGTCGACAAAAAAAAAAAAAACATTATGGGCAGTTTGACATTTTTCAGGAACTTGCAGAAAGCAGTGTGCTTGACAGTAAAGTACTGCTTAATGAAACAAGAAATAGGTATAATTTTTTCGAACAGGATTTTTCGCATGGAACGCTAAATGCTGTACGTTATTTTCTGTGCTGACTCTGCGTTGCACAGAAAATAACGCACAGAAAATAACGCACAGAAAATAAGAACAAGAAGACATTGTTCGGTGTTATAGATATTTCGACGAACAACACTCGCATTCATCATTGGACTCCTGTATAACTGATTGCTTGAACAATTCAAGTCGATTCACTGTATTTATGTTCATCTTGAAAAGACGTAATTGTTTTTCCCCTGTTGGGAAGTGGAACTCGTCGACAATTGTCCCAGCAAGTGCTACTTGCACCATTTAAAAGATGAGCACACCAATTATTGAATGCAACAGAGAGGTTGACAAAAGCGTCGAGTGTGTAGCGAATTAAGATCTGAATCCTTTTGCCACAGTGTGTTTCAACGGCTGTCAATTGGAGTGAAAGTAGCGCCCAAAATTTCGTATATTAAATATCTTTTATGATTTTAATTGGTAACATTGAAAAATCCTGCAAAACTCTTGCTCGTGAATGTTTTACAAGGGTTTTACGTTTTATTTATGAATAATAAAAATATTTTTGTTATAGCAATCGCATCTGGCTTTGCAGAAAAAATAGCCACAGTGAAAGTTTGCTGTTGGTTTCGAAAAGTCATGCAACTTGAATGGCAACGATGTGTGATTTTTGACATTTATTTATATTTCATTCTTCTTTTTGATGGACCTAGGTGTTCCGTAAACTTACTTTACAATCCAATTAGGCTTCTGCATTTTGTATTCAAAAATGTTTGTGTAAGAAATGATTGATGAATCGAACGACATCGAACCAGACAATAGCCGAGCGGTTAAGTAAATAGTTGCTGTAGACCTCAAAGAGTTTGTTTTCAACTAATTTCAACTGAACACATTTTTTGTTTTTGCCAAGGGGTTACCAAACGTTACACGAAATTTATAATTTTTGAAAAACACTTGGAAAAGTGGAAGCTTTTTGTTTCCTAAAATGTTATAATCTCAAGAAACATTGGTCATGTTTGCCCCAATTATGCAACTAAAATCACATCACCACAATTACATTGGACAGTTTCGCATTCGTTCATCTTTATCACATTGTTGGTGTAACTTGATCAATTTTGACCCGCGTCGTTTTAAAAGGATCATCGGTTTGATAGTGTTTTGATTTTGCATAACTCGACACGACAGACCAAAATAAAGCGACTTCATTCCGGTTCGCCCTTAAATGAAACTTTTTTTATTGAGCTTTCCGTCCTTTTTCTCTGACTTTTCAGAAGTCTTCAACACTGAGGCAAATATTTTTAATAACATTTTCAACATTTGAACGCAAAAGTGGAATAGTCCCTGTTCTGTACCAAGTAAAAATTTGAATTTTCTCTTCTTCTCCCTCCTGCAATCTTGACTGTTAAACGCCTCATATACAGAAATGCATTTAGCGCACTTTAGCGGTGCTCATTCCCTAGTCGACTATAATTTTTTGTAAAGTTTTAAAAGACTTTCTTTAGAGAAGATGAACCTTTACTTTGGAAAAACCATATTGAGGCGTACCTGAGTTTTACAGAAAGGTAAACAAAAATAAAATAATTACAACAAAAAAAAAGAAGAATGTTGTATGTGGATATGTTTTATAATTAAGCCTGTAGTTTTTTTTTTCAATATAACTTGTTGTTTAGGTATAATTCTGTGTTCTGAAGATAAGTACCTAGAGTACCTGTCTTTCTATATGTACTGTAGAAGCTTTACAACGTGACTTTTTGGCATTTCATTAAGAGTGATATACGATTTGATATTAAATGAAGAACTGATGGTTTAAAGTTCGGATATAATAAATAGTTCAGTTGGGAATTGGGACCAAGATGTCGTTCAAATGCCAGACTACCAGGGTTTTGAATCGACTGATACTGCCAATCCGTCGAATTTTCGAACACATATTGTGATCTCGAATTTTGTGAAATATTTCGAAAAGTTTAAAGAAAAATACACAAAATACTTCTTCACAGTAAAACAGAACGACCTACGTTCTGAAAGTTTTCGGTTTCAATGATCCAATGCAAGTCTCGTTCAAACGAAGGAGAAGATCACTCCGCCTTTCCAATAGCCAAGGAAAGAAGAGCAGGGAAACTTGCTTAATTTCACTAAACAATCTAGTCCTATTAATAATTTAAAAATGTAACTATGGACGGTACCCACAACAAAACCTCTATTTAAAAGTATTCCTTGTGAGCTACCAACACATTGCACGTACAAATATTTTATCAAAATATATGGTTTACCACAACAAATATTCAATAGACCACACATTTTTAGAAAAGAACTTTAGCATCCGTTTACAAATTACAAATATATAGTTAATTTGCAACAAGCCCTGAAGAGACTTTAGGACCCCGAACAGAAAGCTTTATCGAACATTTGGGATTACCTTTCGAATGTAATAACCAGAGACAAATGATACTGAGACCCCCAACTCACAATCCTCTTGCCGCTGGGCCCCTCAGTTTTTTTTTTTCAAATTCGCCATTTTGTTTTCCTATCGGTGTTGTGTCAATTAAGAATCCGTGTGACATGCAAAAACATACAAAAAATACAAAAATAAATGCTGCCAACCTCGGCAACCGTGGGGAAATGTGCTAGAGTTCGGGAATACCACATTTTTACATTACTGAATATCATTGGTTAGTCATTATATGTTGTTAAAAGGCGAATAATTTGATTTCTTTGTTTAATAAAACTAGCTAAATGAGATGTTCTATATTCAAGAAACTTATTATGACAAATATGGTTACGTATTTTCTGCTTTTGAATATAATTAACTTCGATTTCATGTGTAAATTTTTCTTAGATAACTTAAGAAAATTTGCTCAAAATGTTTGCATTTTCCTTCAACCAATCTACATTGTTCATTTTTCATTAATATTTTAAGCAAATGTACACTTACCCATGAAAGAAAATATTATCCAAACGTAACGAATAATTTCAAATTTAACGGATAAAATTCTATGAACGCTGGCAGCAACTTTGCCCACAGCGGAATTGACATATGCAAGGTGCGAGTGTGTTGGTGAGTCGGAATTTTTGAAGTTACGTGACATTTGTCAATATGAATTTCTATGTAACAATACAAGCGCACTTAGCATTTGCCACCCCATAAAAATATAGCTTGTAGGCTAAGTAACGGGAAATCGGCCGAAGTTGGTGGTCTCAGTATTGTCTCTGGTAATAACTTTTTCAAAAAATGAGTTTTAAAATGAATCAGTATCTCCCGGAAATAAAAGTGTTCATCCTTCGCAAAATACATTTTTCCTACTTGGAAGGAAAAATGTAATGCGGCGTACTAATAACAAATTTGAGTCTCGACTAAAAATTTACAGAAGCTCACAATTGACAAAATTGTATGGAAAATATATCCACTGTGACCAACTAAAATTTAGAGTCGAATGGGTATTTCAAAGATACCCTTCAAACATTAACATATCAATTCATTTGCAGAAAAGGCAGGATAACATTATCTACAATGAGCCTTTCTAATACTCATTTGTAACATTCACCTTATATATTTTGTAAGTCGCAATATGCAATTTTGTATGGAAAATTTCGCGTTGTGAGTTTGAAAATTTTAGCATGAACACTAATGCTTAGTGGTATCGCCGAATTACTGTTGCCCCCAAAGTTTGTGGCAGGTTTAGTTTTTTGTTGCCCTTTATTGATTTTTTTTGTCACATCCATTTCTTGTGCAGAACAAACAGATGAGCTTTTGAAATATCGGGCACTGTTTAAAATTACATATGAATAAACTATATCTCTCCACGAGTTTGCTTATTTCGTATCTATTTAGGTAGAGGAGGCAACTACTTTAATCGGAGTATTCAGTAGATACCTAGGAACCATAGCAAATATATTTTTGCGGTGGGAATTGTAGGCTTCTTCTAACTAAATCTATATTTAGATCCTTTTCCCGCAGTAATTATTTATCGATGTGAATTTTCCAGTCTCATTCAGCTGTGCTTCAATCTGACTGACCATCGGTTGGCATACGGAATACTTACGGGCTCTAACCGTAACCGGCTCTAGTTGCGGGCCAATTTTATATCTACATAAATTCACTATCATGTTCTTCGTATCAAATGTGGTATCTTCGTATCTCCATGGAATCTTTTTGTTTTGTTTGAAGAAACCTTAGTCAGTTAACTACAACTGCATGCAGGACATTCAGTCTAGAACCTAATCGAATTTAGAGCCAAATCTAAAATTTCATAAATTTATAGGTAACTCAACATCTGTTTATCCATTGTTTTTCTTGTGAATAACTAATACGTGCATCTGCCTTTTCTGAAGTTTCCCATCGCCACTCTACATATTTGTTACAACCCTTTCATACCTATATTCTGACTCGCACAATATTTCTCCCGCCCCTGAGGATCGTTAACTATTTTGTGGTTATTATTGTAGCTCTTCAGGGAACTAAAAATAATTGATTATTTGCTCTTGTTTACTCAGCATTGCCATGTAGGTCTTAATACTATTTTTTTTTTTGTTTCAACATACGTCCTATGTTCCCAACTTTTGAGGAGATAAAGATTCACAAGATACAAGTTGAGTAGAATCCGGAATTGTGGTGATGCTCTACCATGACTACTTATTTCAGAAAGCTGTGCAGGCTAGGGAAATTTTCTTCCTTACTTACCAAATGGGCTGCCGAGCAGTGAAAAGTCTCTGAATGAGAGACTGTTGGCTTCTTTCTCTGTGTTTGCGGGGACGCTACTTCCAGTTATTTAGAACAAGCGTTCTCGTATCCACGATGGTTTGAACATTGAAACGGCCGTTGAAATATATTCTGCAATTTTTTTACTTCCCCGTTTAAATTATAACTAAAATATTTCTAGAATAGTGAGATGACTCGTTAAGTGGTGTCGTAGAAAAAGGATAGATAATGTGGTTATACTATAGCACAATTAGGAAGATTAATTTGATAACAATTTGGTTTAAAAAAAATATCTGAATAGAATTTTCATACTCGTCTGAACTTTGTAATTTGCAAAGCTCCGAAAACTGTGCCAATTTTAAGTAATGTTTTATTAAAAAAAGAATCAGTTCTTGTTCAACATATACCAAGGGATTTAGTGATACATTTATACTTGTGCCGTTGCACTCGTTTAAAACAAAAACGCTCGCACTGTACCTGCTCTCTGAACTTTGTTTATTGTACAGGCCCAGTTCAAACTTAATTAAAATATAATCGAAGAAAATTTGATGTTTCCCAGACGACAACAGATAATGATTAGCCTCGAACCTGGGGCCATAAATCAGAGGATTTCTTTGCGTGACTGACCCTATGAAGTTCACGCTTTTTCGTTTCTTGGAATATGCATATTCACAGCCTACGAAACTCGCGGTTATATCTTATTTATACGATGAATGCCAAGCAACATTCTTTATCACCTAAACTCAATACATAGTTTTGTCAGCTGTTAGATAACATAGGTCCAATCTGTCCAGACGTATAATCCCTTATTTGGTATAGTTTCTTTTAGCTGCAATTTTTAAATGGCATGACTCTGTCATGTGTACGTCACTTGGTAAAATGATGGTCTATATCTGTGGCCACAAGCAATAACAGCTTAAGTCTGTTTTACTCATTGTTCAGGAGAGCAGTTTAAAGTTTTTTTTACTCCATTGACTCAAGTGACTTAAGCTGTTGTTTTTTTGAAATTGTGACCACTTTTTTAAAGATATAAAGCTGAAAAAAATTTACAAAATAGATTTGGGTACGCTGAATTTAATGGCATCAAAATCTCAATTTCGTCTTAAGTCGACTTAAGCTGTTATTGCTTGTGGCCACAGATATATCTTTCAAAAAAACGTCTTTGCTGGCAGTGATTCCACAAAATCATAATTTGCTGGTCATATAAAAATATTTGTTTTCTGTTGCCAAAAGCAAATTTTGGTAGTAGAAGCGACATTCACTCGGGATGCGGCACTCCTGTGCCGCTGTATAAGCATTGTAAGTTTGACTTCTCGAAGACATTTTCAAAACTTTTAACAACATCTGAAAAATTTAATATAAATAAAATTAAAATTTAATAAAACAATTTAAGCAAAAGACAACCAGAATTATTATGAAAATTAAAAAAAATATACAAACAGACTTCGTTTTAAAAAGAATAATCTACTTAAAAATTTTCAAAAAATTCCATTCATCAGATCATCATCATGTTGTCACTGGTGCTGATTGCTCGATTGTTCCTACAGTAGTTTTGTCAAAGTCTTCATTGGTTTTGTGTGGCTTTTAAAAATAAAATAAAAAAAAATATAAAATAAAATAATGCCAAATCAGTTAGACCTATTTTAGGCGACTACTTTTTCAAAAATAATCAGCCCCATTGCACAAATTATATCATAATAGTTCGAATTACAAATATAGCACTTCTTAATAACAAAATCTAGCTAGACTTCAAATTTATCGAACATTACAACTGCAAAATTTGTATAAAAATATGTCCATTGTAGGAAATCCTCAAATTTAAATTCGAAACTAAAAATGATTTATTAGTAAGGCAAAAAGACTTGCAACTCAGCGATTATTAAATATATTTAGCGAACTGCTACTCGATATACTCCAGCCTGAAAAAAATATTTTAGAGGTCCTAGGTTTTTTTCGCAGCTCTGAACATTTCTCAGATAAAGAAAGCGATCATATGATTTAGGAAAACCTGTCCATATGTACTGAGTCGGGCAAGCGGATACTTTTGGTTAATTTCATTCAAAGGTACTTTTCTAATTGTGTAAATAGAAATACAATTGTCACCATTATGGTCCGTCTAAAGAGCCCTGGGCATCGCTCTTCAAAACTCGATCTAAGAAGCCTTATATTGAATTTGTGATTTTTTTTCTCCTCAAAAAAATGACTATAACGTTCGCCAAAGTTTCGTTGAGGATCCCAGGTTATGATCTAGCTCTCGCAAACACTCATTCACTCAGTTAAGAAGCTTGCACTGAAGGCATATTTATTTTCGAGCTCTTGTCAAGTTTTCGTCACTTGTGGGAAGTAGGGCTGTGGTAAAAATCGTCCAGTACCTCAGTATTCTAGCCACCATGTCTACAGCGACACATTTAAAGAAAGCTGATAAACACTTGACACTGCTTAATGAAGCCGACGTCATCTTTTAACTATATTAATTTGTTTATATAACACTTTACGACTACAAACTTGTAGGCATAACATTTGACAAGCACTTGCCTAGACTTCCAGTAATCCATTTATCCATACAAAAACAACAACAACGTCTTCAAAGCTAATTATACCTAATCATACGGCACGTCTCTTAGCCACAAGTTCTCTTTCAACAACTAATTTCGGGTAACTTATCTGAAATCCTTTCTAAGCATCAACAAAAAATTGAGAAGTAGTCCGAAAAAAAAACGCTATTGCCAAATTTATTATTCAAATCAGTTAACAAAGCATTTGTATCCAGCAGCAAAACATCTCGTTTATCGGTGACCACTTAAAACAGATTTCCCCATCCGCTGTCTCAATTGTCAGCAAAGCGACTGCCGACCAACAGTCTTTTTTTTTCCAATTCAAGTTTGTAAAGAAATTATGCAGACCATACAGTAAATTATCATTAACTCGCCCATTAACACAAATTTTACTATGTGTCGACGTTATTTATTTAATTAACCCGTTGTAGTCGCTCTTTATATTCGATTAGTGCGGAATGTTTTCGTGTTGGACTTCGAATCACTTGCTACTTTTAGGCGCACTCATCTGAATAGAAGCAGCAATTTACATCGCCGAACCTTGCCACTGTTTGTTTGAATTTTATAAATTTGAAATGAGAAAATGTTTTTCGCTTTATTTCATGTTGCATGTTCAGATATTCAGTGAATTGAGGTGTCGGCAAAAGATACTTGTGCAGCATTTTCTTAAAACTTCTTCCACCCTTCGATGAATTGCCGAAAATTCTTGTACACCGCTAATCGGACTATATAGTAATACCGGCGATTACCTCAGCAAAATCAGTTTAACTGAGCATTTATGTAGAACTTGTTGTATCTGTTATATATTTGTCTCAAGCGCAGATAAAGGTGATACGAGTTACTCTAGTACTCTTAGTGTACGTACTCATGTTAAAAAGAGTGAGGAAAAAAATAAGAGCAATTGTAAGCACACTGTAGCAACAAATGAAATTTTGAAAAACAAGAAAACACTTTCAAAAAACATTTGTAGAACATCACGAGTAGTTTGTTGTGTCAGGGACAAGATCTTAGTGTAAAGTGCTGTGCAACAGCAGCAGCACATACGCCGCCGCCACCGCCAAATGCGAGAACACATGTCCAACGATCTACTCCATCGGCGGCGGCGACAGGTATCGCGATTGCGACGCGGTGCCGGCAGAGGGGTATTGTGGCCATTAAATTAATTTACTTAATTGACTTTCAATCAGATTGCGATACACGAGAGCTGGGGTCTCACAACTCGAAAGCTGAGCGGGGAAACCAAACTATGTTAAGTTCTTTTGCCAAAGTGTCTACATGTGAACTGCACTGACACTCCTCACTGTATTTGGTTGCCAGTCTGCCGGCTACTATGCCACCTTCTCTAATCGCTGCAATTAAAATCGATTTGTGACACCCAGACGACATGATCAGAGGCAAATTGGCCGACACAGGGGCACTGCGACTGAGCCAGAGCATATAGGTACGCAGAAACCAGATCTAGTTGAGACTTTCCCTTTCCGGGCGTTTGCTGCATCATCAGCTAAAAGCGTAAGATAAGATTAAAGCTGCGCGGTGGCAAGTAGGCTCTGCACTCTGCCTTATCAATATTATTTTCCACTACCATTTGATTAGTTTGCTCCGAACAAATATTTAATCCCAATCCAAAGTCAAATTATATCAAATCAATTGACTCACTCGATGCGACGCGGCCGGCGACCGAAGACAAGCAGGCTGCGCGTTTCGAGAACCCATCCACCACAAGCACTATATATTGCACAGCGCGCACCCTTCTTCGTATATGGCTGGATAAGTGTACATGACAAAAATGATAGGCGAACACGATTGTGGATTTGATTTGTGTGTTGTGTTTGGTGTGTTTGTTCGCTGTATCCACAAAGCGATTGTAACAAAGCGAAGCGACGGCGACGACGACGCACGGCTTCAGTGGCGGCGAGTTCTCTCAGAAAGTCACAGGACCACTCGCCCAGATAGGCCTATCCGCGTTTGGCTATGTTAGGCTCTGTGAAGAGGCCACTTGAAGAGTGACTTACCACACCACCATCATCACAAAGACGGGGCAGATAAAATCGTTGATCGCTCGTCAGTCGTGCTTGTGTGTGTGTGTGTGTGTGTGCATGGGGCTTCTTTTGCTTTCATTAATTCAAATCGATCGATCGATCGGTGTTGTCAATCTGAACATGTTGGCGGTGTTTTTGATCGGAGCTCTCATGTTTTTGATTAAATTCAAAATCCAGTTGACATTTTTTTTCTGCTTTCTGCTTCGGTTACTGTTGGGTCTTGGAAGGCAGGATTAGTTGTTTGTTTGTGCTGATTAGGCAGTTCTTATATGTTTGTATTGACGACCGTCCACCACTCTATAGTAGTTGTGTCTTGTATCCTCTAATCACTGCTCTGGCTGACAGATTAATAAACGTTTTTCATATATATTTTTGTTGTCTCTTTGTTTGCAGAACGCCGTTTCATCGAGTCCATCATCGCCACCATCCGCTGCATCTGCCGCTGCCACTGTGCCAGTAACGATGGCTGTAACGTCAACGGTGCCGCCTGGGGCACGCAGTGCATCGCCTTGTTCTGCGGCGACTCCCTACGGCCAACCGAACTCTCGATGCTGTGATAGTGGACGGACAATATTCACCGATCCGATTACCGGCCAAACGGTGTGTTCGTGTCAATATGATTTGTTAAATTACCCGCGACTAGCCGGTGGACTGGTTGCGGCCACAGGTCCCGGTGGAGTGCCACTGGGCGTGTATCCGGAGGGTATGGCTGCGTATCTATCTGGAATGGGAGCAGAGCAGCCGCCGTTCTATGCGAATCCGGTAAGTTGAGTTTGTTAATAAAGTTCATATCGAAGACTGACAATAGACTGCTAAAAACCATAACAAAAGTTGTTTAAAATAAAGTAACAAAATGCTATTAATAATACTTGGCAGTTCTGGACTTAAAATTGGGATGAATTGCATATTCTTAGCTGGAGCTTATTATTTATCTCATGCGACATTTTCCCCTAAAATGATTTCCAAACGACAAACAGATTGTGCGGAAATCGGAGACATGACAATTGACATAATCTACTCACGTTTGGATAGACAGAGCTGTTTTTATTGGTTCTCCCATCAACCATTCCTCTCTCAGGATGTACCTTCGACTCAAAATTGTAAATTGTAATCGAAGATGCGGCTTTAAAAGTGCAATTATGGGGAGTATAGATGTGAGAAATTGTTGAAATATTTCTGCGCAAAAGCTAGTATACCTACAGTGAGTCAAAATATGAAAAGTCTCATGAGACAAAAGTGTATCACTATCTACTCAACAAAAAAGTGTCAGGAGACAGGAATGTATCACTACGCAACAAAAAAGTGTCATGAGACAAAATTTGATTTGATTTGCGATTAATTTGTTTTGAAAGCCATATCGTGACGCAGCATGTAATTTTACTTTTGCGGTTGAAGTAAATATTTATCCTACAGTGATACATTTTTGTCTCATGACATTTTTTTTGTGTAGTGATACATTTTTGTCCCCTGAACCTTTTTTGTTATGGAGTGGTACATTTTTGTCTCATGACACGTTTTTGGTTGTCTAGTGATAAAATGTTGTCTCATGGCAGGCTTTTGTTGCGTAGTGATACATTTTTTGTTGAGGTGATAGTGATACATTTTTATCTTATGACACTATTTTTGTGTAGCGAGACATTTTTGTCATCTGACGCGTTTTTGTTGTGTAGTGATACATTTTTGTCTCATGACACTTTTTTGTTGTCTACTGATCAAATTTTGTCTCATGATAGGTTTTTGTTGCGTAGTGATATATTTTTGTATCCTGACACTTTTTTGTTGTCTAGTGATCAAATTTTGTCTCATGACACTTTTTAGTTGCGTAGTGATACATTCCTGTCTCCTGACACTTTTTTGTCGAGTTGATAGTGATACATTTTTATCTTATGACACTTTTTTTGTGTAGCGAGACATTTTTGTCTTCTGACGCTTTTTTGTTGTGTAGTGATACATTTTTGTCTCCTGACACTTTTTTGTTGTGTAGTGATACATTTTTGTCTCATGACACTTTTTTGTTGTCTAGTGATCAAATTTTGTCTCATGACACTTTTTAGTTGCGTAGTGATGCATTCCTGTCTCCTGACACTTTTTTGTTGAGTAGATAATGATACATTTTTGTCTCATGAGACTTTTCATATTTTGACTCACTGTAGGTATACTAGCTTTTGCGCAGAAATATTTCAACAACTTCTCACATCTATACTCCCCATAATTGCACTTTTAAAGCCGCATCTTCGATTACAATTTACAATTTTGAGTCGTAGGTACATCCTGAGTCTAGATATCACTGATGGGAAATGGCTTTGATGCAGAATTGTTTGATTTCAGACCTACTTTCCGTAACAATGATTCTTTTTGCTATGATTGTTGTCTCATGACACAGAACATAAAGTTACGTTCTGTGTGGGTCAGGCGGTTCTGAAGCAAAGCTGTTAAATTTTGGTTTTTGCAGTTCAAATTTTCCTTCTTAAACATATCAAACTGCCATAAAACATATGTCATGAGATTACTATTAAGACTCATGACAGTTTTTAGATTAGATGGCTTAAAGGCAATAACCTTGAAATAAAAATCGTTCACTTTCTTTTGTGGAAACAAAATCATGCAGAAATTTTTACTTAGCATTTAAAAATAAGTCGCATGACTTAAAATGTCAACTGATTTTGCCTTTGAAGATGATCCGAAAACACATTGAAGTTGTATGCCAAGAACGAAAAAAAAAAAAATTAAAAAAATTGCTCTCATGATACTTTTGGTAGTTTTATTGTCTTTCTGCGATCAAAATAGAGTGAGTAACTACCAAGCACACAGAAAAGGTTTTCATGCTGATTTGCAATGAATTAACCAGGCCTTTTAACTCTGATGATACATCTTAGGCAGTAAATTTGCTGTCATGGCATTTTTCCACTAAGAAACTTGCTTTTGATACCCCTGAGTGTTTGGCACGAGCCTACACCTTATGTTCGTGCTCCGAAAATATTCCAATATCAGGAGCCTATACCTATTTACAATCACATGAGTCTGCAAGCTTCCTAACGTCACGAGTGAAATGTCTGTTTGTTTGTTTGACAATCCTCAATTCAGATATACCAGTTCCCTTCTCTCCAGGTCAAGCTATTACTAAAAGTTCATTCATAAGTACGCCTATTAACATCGGAGAATAAGTTTCGCATTCTCATCCTCATTTATGATTACGATCACTGTTGTCGCCCTTTCCTTCTCCTCGAAGAATTTTAAGAATACTGCCTTTGGCATTGTGCACTTTCGTTGGGGTTTTCGCTTGCTCGTCGTGGAAAACTTTTGAAATAAATTCCCTGTGATGCATGGCCGACCACCCGAGATGCTTTGCACGCGCACCCATTAATCCTTTCAAAACTCCACAATGAGACTTGGTCGCAGGCGCGCCAGCTCTCTTCAGACATAATATACCTATGCTACATACGATAGCCACCCAAAGGAAGTTCACGTTCGAGTGTGTCGTTCATTTTGCTAGCTTAATGCCATAGCAATGACATGAGATGCTGACTTTGATGTCATATTTTATTTGCGCCTTATGTGTGCACACAACAGCACAAACTACACGAAGGCCGCACTGGCCGTACCAATCTTCGGGGGTGGTCATCGTGCTGGTACCAGAGGGAACTGAAAAATGACAGTCATCCTTAATGTTGTCCCAAAGAAAAGAAATGTGTCTCCTTTATATCTGGCCACGCGTCTGCTGTGTCCTTTGTTACTCACTCTGTATATCTGTGTAATTGCTTGTTTACATTCGGAGTCGTTGCGGTGTGGAGGACCGCACGCAGTGCGTGTAACGAGACTTGTTTCATGATGGGAAATCGTTCGGATTGCACGAAAATGTGTACCTGCCTGTGACTGACTCTTTGGTTTGGGATACTTTTACTCGAAATGTTCCCACATCCATGGTAGGAGTGAAAACAATTCAAAGCGCACACTAAAATCCAACAACTGTGTGACACAACAACAGCAGCTCTGACGGATGCAAACCAGTCTGTCCCGTTAATTGGATTGCCATAAAAAACAAATCTTAATGACAAATTCCAGCATCGGAAACCTAAGTGGCGATTAATCCGCCGGAGAACAACATACAAAACATGCAAATTGTAAACACCCACTTGACATTGTTGTCGCGAGATCTTCTCTTCGTGTATGGCGATCCATCTATACAAACACTGTGTCTATATGGTAGCTGGTCGTTATGTTATCACAAAAGACGAGCCATCAATTTCGTTTTTACTACCTCACTGTGGTGTCTTGAAGTTTCATCAAATCGATCGCGCGATCGTACAGACACAATCTCTCTTTCGGAAATTCCACGATCGCTGATGATCGCTGGCTCTGGGATTGGATTGTTACCGATTCGAATTTGAATTTTAAATGACTTGCGGACGGCTTAACAGCGTTTAATTTGTCCGGGATCGTCCATACAATTAAATCACATTAGAGACAAAGACCAGCACGCATTATTAACACGATCGTTGATCGGTATAATCTGGCGAATGAAATATTAATCACACTGTGGGTTTATAGGCAAATTGACATACTACACAACTCGGCGGTATGCTTGAGCGACTCCGACTGACTGGAACTGGTTTTTCGAATTTGCTTCGGATTATGTGCGCTCTCCTCTGCAGAGTGCAATCGCTGGTAAAAGTAAATCGAAATCCCTTAGTCATGAGTGCAACACCGGACTAACATGTGTCCTAATTAGAACCCGTCTATGTGTGCATCAGTATCAGTGTCAGTGTCGGTGACTCTGAAAACATGTCATTCCCAGGGTTAAATCACATCAGACACTGTTCTTTCTCTATGCGCTCGCTCTCTCGTCCGCACAAGAGGACCGAAAACTTTGCGTGTACAATCAGACCATTATTCCCAGGACGAGGAGTGCGATATGGTACAGTGTGTATAAAATTGCCACCGAGGGGCTTCGAATATACTAAAAGTTTCTACAATGTCACTTTCTAAGCACATTAGGGGTGGGTATACGACTGTGTGTGGTACGAAAACCATGATGACTTTAACATTTCGTACACATGTCTGGTTACACTTTGGCAACAAAGATTCAATCCTCCACACCAACTACATGGCCTGTGAGTCCATTGGGTGCAAAATGGGAGTCCTTCCGGAACGGCACTACTCAACGGATGTGCAGAGGCTGAAAATCTCAACACAACAAATGTGAAAATTGGAAATCTAAGGGAACATTGCCGCAAGTTTGTCCTCTCTCCGTATCACAGCAGCCCTTTCCGTTTAGTGTGTGCCATGCCCTGGATGTGGGCTATTTTTACATAGAATACATATTTTTGTTTTGACAGTCGAGTCGACAACGATGGTGTGTGAGGCGATCATTACCGATGATAAATTTATTGGCCAAGCGGCGCCTTTTCCTTTGAGCCGGCCGGGGCGCGATCTAATGACATATACGGGGTAGATAGGTTTAGCCATTGGTGCGAGATCGTGCGTGGGGAGATAACTAATCGTCTTTTGGGAAAGTTAATCACATATGAGGGATCAGCCGAATGGAAATTAAGATATTGTAGGCACCAATGTATACAGTGTGTGTAGCAAGTTGAGCGCATGGCGGAGTTCAGACGATTTGAGTTGAAATTAAAAGAGTTTGTTACGATTTTAGGAGTGCGTTCAGTCATAATTTATGAGCACATAAAGTGTGTATTTCGAATGACATTAAGTCCGGAGAGGGCGATTATAAGTAAGTAAAAAAGTCAGCAAGGTTATAGTATTATGTGAACTTTAGTTCCTCTTTTGCATAAACCTCAAACACGAAAGCTTTTAGGGGTTGCAAATGAAGTCTATTGGCAGCACTTTTAACTATTCATCACTAAGTTTGTTGAACAGTAAAACCATTAAGTAAGCATACAAACAAATGGGATGCAACTTCAATTGTGTCTTTATTTGCTGTAATCAGTGGCGGACTAATCCAGCGCGGGGCCTGATGCAGCAGATTCTATCAAGGGGCTCTTGGATTGCTTTAGGTTATCAAGTTTATGGTATTAAACAAAACGAACAAATTTTTCTCCATTTAATTTGGGCAAATTTATAAAAAAAAAAAACTGTTTATATCGACTTCTCTAAGAAAATCGGATTCAATATTCATTAAAGTTAAGTGATTAAGATTGTTCATAGTTCATTTATAATTTAAACTTAATCTAATCTTTATCGTAAACTTAAAACTCAATAAAAACGGAAATCTAAAATATTGTTGCAATTGTGAATTATCTTAAAATGCATTTCAATGTAAAAGTTATTAATGTAAGCTAAATTTCCCTTTAAAATTTCCCTTCCTACACAGGAGAAAAATGTAAATGAAATTGGAAAATGGTTGTTCGGGTTTTCTTTTTGGAAAATGCGTGGGGCCCCCAAATGCACGGGGCCCGTAGCATTTGCTACTCTTGCTACGTGGCTAATCCGCCACTGGTTGTAATTGTCTATGGAACCACTATTGATCATTACCACGTTACCTCTTTTAGTGAAAGCTCCTCAATCCCATCTTCGACAAAAATGCTGGCATTTTGGTTTGTAGCGAACATGATAATTGCCGGATCACTATAAAGCCACACAGGCATCTTCCGCTACCATCTGCATCGTTTCCTTGCCTTTTGTGTGCAAAAGGATCGGTTGACATGAGCTCTTATTTCCTATTATTTCACTTTTGATAGGCGAATTAAATAGAAGAAATGCGTGAAGCTTGACTGACATAAATTGGTCGATGTTTGCTGTGACCCTATGCTGGACTTGGCGGTGCTAGTGCTGACTTCTTCTTGTAGCACTTAGTATTCGAAATGGATTCCGGGAAAATGCATAGCTACATATATTTCAAAATGCATTCGGAGCTATGTGTCGAGAATAACGACAACAAAAAATGTTATCATCCTCAAGTGTCAATTGTCGGGGTTTTGGGGCAAGTATCCAGCACCAGAAAATTTTAGTTAGTGGTGTTGCCACGCATATTGATTTATGATTCAGCTCATTTATCTTTTGAAAGGGCTTCGAAAATACGTATTTGTCAAATTGGTCGCAGTTCTGCAGGTCGTTTACTCTTCCGTTAGTTCTTTCCCTAAATTGTGGATTTCTCTGCTTTGGGGCCTACTCATCTGGTTACTCTTTGAATTGGTTAAATGCTTTCCACTGCCTTCTGGTCGTCTTGTCAAATTCACCTTTATACACGTTTGGTGAATCGATATCCAGCTTCAATCTAAATATGGTCAACACATTTCGCAGACATCTGCCAAAAAATCTTCATAAATTCAGTTTACGAGTGGCAGCATTGCGTTGCTCTCCAACTATGCAAAGCAGCACTGATTTGAGGGTGAGGAAGAACAATCCCAGAGCTTGCTTTTGCTTATCCAAGCCTTCGAAAGAATTCCCAATGCAATATCAGTTGTGCATAGTCTGCTGGTAGTATCCAACTCAGTGGCACCGTCATCCAAGACCATGGTTCCTTAATGAAGAAGGTTTTCAACTCTCCCAACTTAATTTTTGAAAAGTGACTTCAAATTTAGATTTTGTAGAACTTGCGACCTTTGCCCATAATCTTGTTGCCCAATTAACCCGTCGATTTCGTGAAAAAAAGTACCGTCAAGAGCTTCACAGATTTGCTTTCGATATATGGCATATAGCTCGGTCCTCGATGTCATGCGAATCTATTTGGAAAGAAATTGGATGACATTGAAGACAACACAAGCTGCAGTCTCATATTTAAGAAGAGTGTAGCTTGGTTAAAAAGGCTGAGGATACAATTTTTGGCGATCCCATCTAAACGGTATAATTAACGCATAAAGAGTGACGATATTTCTAAGACAGGACGCAGTGCGATCCTTTCGTCAGAGGTAGTGAAATGGACTTTATTTGATTATAAAGTGCACCACTCATCGAGGATCACTTTAAACATATTAACTACCGAACATTCCCCTCTCTTGCACTGTTACATCAACTTATCTTGTTTTGTTATCAAGTGCGACGCCAGCATTGAAATTGAATATTTAGTGGCGTATTTTTTTAAAAATGCCTCTTTATCTTAACTTGGGCTACTGGGCTACTGGGCCACTAACACAAACTATGACGATGAGCCAAAAAGTAATGGAGCTCATCGCTCTCAGAAGCTTTGGCTTGATTCTTTTTGAGAGATCATTATATTAATACGTGAACATAAAAAGTTTCGGTTCACTTTTTAAGTACTTATTATGAAATGAGGAGGATAAAATTTATAGCATTCGAAAGGTGCTGCGCCTTAGATGTGCACAAACCAAAAATCGTGGGTATATGTCGCCATTAAGGCTGGTAAAATTAAGTTATGAATTCCCCATACAAAACAGGTAATTGAAAGGATTTTGGCGCCATTCAATTTGTCGCCGACATTATTACCATAGTAACGTATTCAAAATATAAATTATTTTATAATAGAACCTGTTTCCAATGGAGCAGCTCAATTACGTATTTTTTCGATATCTACAAGGTGGCGCAAAAATAACCTTCCGATGTTTTTTGGCTGAAATTTAAAAAAAAAAATGAAAAACTTTGATTCTTCTTGTGGATTATTTTTATTTTGTCTTTAATTTTTTTTACATAAAGTCGAGAATATGATGTCATGTAAATGGCCGCCGCCACAGTTGATTGTCATTTGAGCCCTTTTTATGGCATTTTCCATCACTTTGGCCAAAACTTCCGGCGATAGGTCCTCACATTCTTGACGGATATTGTCTTTAAGAGCTGCAAGAGTCTGAGGCTTGTTGACATAAACCCGCGACTTCAAAAAGCCCCACAAAAAGAAGTCTGGAGCGGTCAAATCAGGCGATCTTGCTGGCCAGTGCAAGTCGCCAAAACGGGAGATTAGGCGCCCGGGAAATGCATCCCTCAGCATATCGGTTGTGGCACGTGCAGTGTGTGCCGTTGCACCGTCCTGTTGGAACCACATGTTTTCCAATCCCAATTCATCAAGTTGCGGCAAAAAGAACTCGTTGATCATTGCTCTGTAGCGCTCACCATTCACAGTAACCGTTTGGCCCGCGACGTCTTCGAAGAAAAAAGGTCCGAGGACTCCTCCAGCGAAAACAACACACCATACAGTGACTTTGAGCGGGTGTAATCGCTCTTCGTGGGTTACACGCGGATTTTCAGTGCCCCAGAAGCGTAAATTTTGCTTACTTACGTACTCGCTAAGATGGAAATGGGCCTCATCACTCATTATTATTTTTGATGAAAAATCATCTTCCTCTTGGTGGTGATTAAGGATGGCTTGAGCGTATGTTAGACGCGATTGGCGGTCAGCAGCTAACAGCTGATGCACCGTCTGGACTTTGTACGGAAACATCTTCAAATCTTGTACCAAAATTCGCTGTAAAGACCGATCGATTTTCGACCACAAGCGATAGGTACTAGTGATGACTTTGTGATGAAAATGTCTAGCAATGGAATTCCTCAGTCAAAGAGTTTTTCCTTGCTCTCTGAGTGGTTGGGCCAGAAGTTTGGGTAATACACACGCCACTGGGCACTTCACAACGACTCAAAATAAACTTTCACGCGTTCATTGGAACGAAGGTCGCTACACTTCTGACTCAGGTCGGTGTCGCACACTTCTGGGCACTCATTCCGTAATTTTTCAGACGATTATCGCCGAAACGATAGACCTCCAAAAGTAGCAACTGAGTGCCAAAATTACGAGTTTAAGACCTTAATCCAGTTCATTTTTCACAAATGTAACGAAAGCTGATGGCAGTGAAACAAAATCAGGCAGAATATAACTTCTAATGGTCATCAAAGCTTCAAAAACGATATCGTCCCGACGATTATTGTGATACGGAATCTGCCCCCTGGATATGTGTGGGTGATAAACGCCAGGTAGGCTAGGAAGTGATGCAGACTTTTCGGACTGACTTTCCTACGACGATTATCGAAAGTACCCTTTTTTGTTAGAAAACCCGCCAAAAAAGTATACATACGTAAATAATTATACTGCATACAAAAATTAACAAAATCAGTAGAGTTCGAATATTTTGTCTTCAGATTCAGTATCTAAAATGTCCCTTTCTGTTCTGAGAGTTATAAAATTGTCTTTTCTTCGACTTTTTAACTTACCTACTTTAAATTGCAAAATGCCCACAAACTGGGTAATTTCGTGCGATCTGGCATCACTCGTTAGGTATATACCTATCGCTCGTTGTCTCCTCGCAGCTTAATGAGACTTCATCCCGAGTTGCCAATGAAAATAGAGCCCAAAAGCATACTTTGATATGAAGAAAGTCTCCTCACGCCACACTCCTTGTTACAGTTTTTTGGTTTCATTTGACTCGGAACACTGTAGCAGTCAACGGTAGCTGAGTTTCGGGCTAAATTTGTACGGAATACCTACCCACTTTGCAGTTCACGGTTACGGCCTTTCAAAACTGTTCCATTCTAGTCACGATTAGAAAGAAGAAACTTAACCAAAGCGCAATTCATCGAAAAGCAGCTCCGTACGTAACTGGCTGCGACCAGAGCAATCAGCCAACAGCTCAAAATCCATATTTGGGAGCCCATTGTCGTTTGGCAACCGACCATACTCGACTAGAATTGTATCGAATACAAATGAGATCTATTAGGTGACTATCGCTCGCCTAACCGCCCTCAATATTTCATCATTCAATCCTTGAACTGATTTCTAACTATAGACCGCCGTTCACGACAACCCCAGTGACCCAAATGATTTCCCTCTGCTCATACAAAGAAACGAAACAGCTCCACCTAGAGATAACCAAAAAATAAAAAAACAAGAAGAAGAAAAACAGCAACGGCCATGTTTTCATTGTGTTTTACTCCTCGTTATTCGCAGTTAATATGACATGCTAATTATATTTTAAATGATTGCTCAGACACGATAATAAAAGTCGTCATTTGACACTTCCCTGTTGTGTACGAGTACGAGTTGTACCGCAGCACAGTATTGGACTTGACGCGCACTTAGCCAGCGATAACAACTCACAACACGTTATCAAGTATCTCGGGCTTCTATTATTTTGTTCATTATTCAAAAGCCTCAATCGGCGACACTGACAACTGCGAGTATAATGTGATGGCGACAGTGTAGTTGACAGCTGATGGGGATGATGTTTTGCTGTACAAGTAACAAGCTCATATTATGCGTATACAGTTGATCAAAATACTCCAAGCAAAAACAAATGATAGAGAATGCAGAAAAAGAAAACAACGAAAATCAATCGGATTGTGGAACTCACATGACAGGCTGCGAGTACCTATATATGCAACCCTATCCGCACAAATTATGGTCTCAACGACAATGGCGAACATGACATTTTGCAAATCGCACCTATCTAGAATTACAAAATCCAACAATAACAAAGTGTAGTATATCCCATCTCTTAACCCGGAGCTCACGCGCATTGTTATAGCGCGGTGTGGCTGGAAATGGTTACTGTGCTGTAGCTGTGTGTTGTGTAGCACAGACGTTGAGCATCAATAATTCCAACGCACCATGCCCTCGTCTCGTAGCTCCCAGGTAACTTCCGGCCGGTATATCCACATACGACAACCGGGGTATTCCATATCAGTGCAAAAGTCGCACAGCTACCTCTGCTATAGCTCGTGTAGGTATATAATATCATCGCAGCTACTTCGGTTGGGCAACGGAGTCGAGAAAATTTGCTGTGCTGCTGCTGTTATCCTGCCCCACTGGCCGGCTGCTCGTTGCTTAGGTGGTGCGAGTGTCTATCGCGCGAGCTGAGAATTTATCTCGTTCGGCTGAGATGTTGTTTATTGGCTCCTGTTCACATGTTGGCACAATAATTTTCACCAACATGTTCCGATGAATATAGAAACGCATAAATAAAATGATATACTGGTCGACCTGGTTTGCTGTTGCATCTCCATATGGTGGGGCTGGGGCCAAAGCGCAGCCCTGCCGTGCGCGCACACGATATCTTTTTGTGAATACGTTTATGGGCGATATTGCGTGATTTGCATTTGTGCTGCACTGCATTTGGTGTGCGATCACGGTAGCAGTAGCAGCAGCAGCAGTCGTCTCCTCCAGTCATACAGATCGTTCCGCCGCCAAAAAGTACATAAATTGCTTATGGATTAACGATAATGGGTAATGGCGAATTTATTACCAGATCATTGTGTATATGTGCGTAGCTACGTGGGCAATAGCACACACGGCCCTTCTCTGGCTCAATATCATCTGGGCTGAGCAGTAGCAATAGCAAGCATCAAAGCGCTTTTTTATTACGCAAATGTCAACATGGTTATCAACGTGGCTTTCGAATTGTTTTGTTATGTTCGATTGATTGTTTAGTGTGGGATGAGTGTGCGTGTGTTGGAGTGGGTGGACGTGTGTGGTCCGGTTCGGGCATCTTCGTCGTCATCATCTTTGGGGCTTATCAATTGGCACGGTGTTTCTGGCTGCTACCAGTGTCTCGAACATGAATGCTGATGCTGATAAGCTGAGTTCTTTGTTGACAATTAGAACGAAAGCGGTTTTCGGGCATGAAAAATGTTGGCAAAGACTTGTGAAAGTCAGTAAGAACTTTGTGGAAGAAGTTTGTTCAGTCATTATGTTGCTAAAATTAATCGATTTTCTTTAATATAAAAAGTCGAAACCGTAATGTTCCAATGTTCATTCATTTGAATTTCGCGCCATATTTGAATTGTATAACGTAATTTGGTATAGGTTTTAATGTATTTTTTTTTTTTAAAGGGAACAGAATAAAATCTGGATTCATTCGTTGTCATACAATCAGACCGAAAAGATTTCCAATTTCAAAACTTGTTTCGCCATATATTTTACTCGATCGCAAAAGTTGTTGCTCTTTTCGCTTTTAATGAAATTCTCAATTGAACAGGGAGTTTTCCAAAACAAAGTCAAAAAATATAATTTTCCCCAAGTTCTCGTATGGTAAAACCGAACAAAGTTCTTTTTTGATGGCGGGTATTTCTTCTGTTTTTGGCTGATTTGTGGGAGCTTAGTTCTTAGGGCTGTCGACAAAGCAACCAGTTCTTGTCATCATCATTGTTGTCGATTTATCATTAGATTCGCATGTCCATATTTTCAGTAATCTCAAGTTTCAACGGCTAAGGGTCAGACAGTAGCGTACGGAGGATTTTTATTGGGGAGACTTAATTTTGTGATGAAATGTTTGCCAATTGAATCCATCAAATAATTTTGCACAGCTCTCTAAGATGTTGGGTGAGACGTTTGAAGGGGGGTCGCAAGCCCCTGAGCCACCTGCGTACGCCACTGGCCAGATGTTGCTTTACCTAGGGTTGAAGAGTCATTGCTTCCAATATTAAAAGAAAACGAAGAAGACAAGGGCCTTTTGCAATAATAATTTTTAACCTAAGATTAACTAAATATTTTGTAAGTCACAATATGCAATTTTGCATTGAAAATTTCGCCACTGTGAGTTCAAAAAATTTAGCTTGGACACTAAAAATAATCCGCGGAAAGACCTTGCGTTAAATGCCAGGCACCTCTAACAACTTAGAGTGCGCCACTGAGGGTTAAGTGTTGGAGTTCCAGATCTACCGTGGACTGAAGCTGCATAAATCGAACCTAACTAAGTAAAGCCTTGATAAGTCTATAAAAGTGTTCACTTGCGGTTCACGTTCGGAAACGGTTGTATTTCCAACTTCATTTTATACTAAGCAGCCTTGTCCATCATCTTACTCTGAAGTTGATTTCCAGTATTCTTGAAACCAGTCTCATGAAGATTGTTCTTAAATTAGGTGCGATTTTTTCAATCACATAAAAGAGGACTGTTTTTTAGTAAAAATACCGGTACGGTCAAAAACGGTTAAAGAACATTATAACTATACAAATTTGTAGGTTTTCGTAGGTTTAATAAATGGAATTGACTTGGTCTTTGAAAATCAATACAAGATTACCATCTAACTCCAGCTTTGTAAGACTTGAGAAGGTACCTACTCGCAATCTCGTATATTTTTTCATGTCAAGAAGATGGTCTCTAGGGGAAAAAGATGACATTTAAAAAAAAAGGAGCACAATGTACTGCTTTCTATTGGTAAAAAATCAGAGGGGACATAGTGGGGGAAAAAATGACTGTCCTCTCAAAAAAAGGACGAATGGTCACCGTACCTATAGGTATCCGAAAGTAAGAACTATTTTTAGGGTGGAATTTGGTTGAGCCCCAGATCCGCTCTGAACTTTATCGCCATCAAAAGTCAAGTAAGGCAAAATAAATAAGAAGCATTCGCAAAATGGACTTTATTGACGAAAACTCGAAATCAAGTCTAGCGGAGCTTGTGACATTTTGACTACCTCCGTCTTTTCTGTGGCTAGGCTTGGCTCGTGATCTTGCATCTAAAACTGGACGCAACTCATGGCATATATAAGCTGCAGAATCACCTTCGTATACTTGACATAATTAGTAGTTTTCAAGCCCTCCCCAACAGAATTTTCTTAATTTGACAAGACGCCCCAGTCCAACTCTGACTACAATCAAAGTTCCACATTTCTAGGTACCGGTCCTACCTTCTCACACCCAACCGCACAATCAACCTTTACAATAATCTAGCTCCCATTTGTTTACTTGCAGGCTGGACTGGATCTTAAGGAAAATCTAGTCGGAGGTGGAGCGCCCTGGCCATATCCCTCAGTGTATCATCCTTATGAAGCTTTCGCTGGCTACCCATTTAATAGGTAAGTTGTGACAAACTCTCGCATTATTGTAAACAAATTCCTTCATAGACACACCCGTATATATAATGACACATTGTCCTTTCTGAAACGTCAGTCAGTTTCACGCCGTCACGCATTTAACGATCAGCATCGGCAAAGCCCACTCTGACGCAGCGCGGTCACACCATACAATTGGGTGTTTCTTTTAGCAAATTTCGTTGCGGGAATTTCAAATTATTTATAAATTCTCCTACCGAATCCATGCGCCTAATTACCATTGAATTTAAATACAGTCACGACAACGCATGCTGCCCGAGAAGGAGTTTTGTTGTATGGGTGCGCTTGCAGCGGCGCTGGCTGTCGTGCATAAATTACTACTGTAGACGCGCTTTGACGCATACATGAGAAAAAAAAAAAAAGAAATGTTTTTATTCAGGATTCTCCGGGTCCGATAAGGAAGCATTGCGACACGTTACCGATTTTGGCATTACTATAGGTACGCGAGTACGAGTACTCGACTCATTTCTCATTGTATGCCTTTGTTCTCTATACAACAAATAGCTTCAGTGATCGTTTTACCAAAATGGTGGCGCCATTGTGTTAGGCCACGATTGGAGTGACATCTATCGTAATTTTGCTGCCGCTTGCGCACGCAAAACAAGACCGGCGACACACGATCTATTCCTGCGCATCTATAGGTACACCATTGTCTTAGGCCCATCTGGATTGGGGGTCTTCGAGTATGTTCTCGATCTCGTGTCGCATTCCCTACACAATTCCCAGTCGGATATGTCACGACACAACAGAGAAACATCAATAATTAGAGATCCAAACGCGATGATTTGTGGGCGCGTTGAATCGATCGGATTGAGCCTCTCTCTTGGCGAACAACATCATTCATTTTGGTGAGGAAAAACAGCCAACGGCGCACTGTGTAGGTACATGACATAGCTTGTGATTTATGGTATCTGACAGATACATCTAGTAGAGAGAGGTTTTCGCAGCGTGGAGATTAATTGGACGTATTAACTGCGATCGATTTGATTCGTGTAGTGTATTCGTACCTAAACTCTAGGAAAGGATATGTCCTTGTTGTTTGTTTATTTTTGTGTTCTGTTGCATTCTCCCATGAGTTGTGTTAAATGAACAGTCGTAGCAATGTGTAGAACATGTTTTGAGATTGATATCGTGTCATTGTATGTTGCTCCAAAAGCGAAACGTTGGCGGATTGATATCGCAACATATAGATACCTGCTGGTCAATGAGTTATTGTGAAGGGTCGCCACGCCAACTGGTTTTTGGATACCTCTTCCAGCTCGCATGCTAAGCCTCGTATAATTGTGATCAAAACCTCGTTAATATTGGGCTTGGTTTTATTTCAAGACCTGTTGATGGATTTTTTTTTATAAATGCAGTCCTTCTGTTCAGCAGAAAGAAGGCTTTTCTAGACGAGCCTCCAAATAGGAAACGATGCAAAAATAAACACTCAAAGGTTTTCACTGTTTTTATAAGTGATTTAAATGCACTTGCCCAATAATGTAAAAGCAAAAAGTAATTCAGTGAAGCTGATTTAACGAAAATGTTGCATCTTTTCCCAGGCGCAGTATTGACGTAACGTACAACGATAGTCGTCTTTCTGACATCGTTCTCGAAGAAGACCATACATTTTCTGCGGCTTTATATTTGCGGACGCTGATCCGGATCGATCTCTTAAAATATTCAATTGGGGACTGCTTGCCTAGCTTTGGGGGCTTCATATCAAATGGAGTCCCAAAGCGTGGTCAACATTTTTCAAACTTGTGCTGCCAACCGCACATTTAACTCAATATCGACACAAATTCATTCTGGGAAAATATTTCCCAAAAGATATTTTTGTGAAGCGTCATTGAATTACTGGGATTTGGATATAAATGAAAGCAAAATACGATGTTTAAGTTTTGAAAACGTTGGTTCTAAATGAAAGTCTGGGAGAGCGGGGCTAGGAGTCATACTTTCGACTTAATTTCATGCTGCTCATACGATTTTGCATATGAGTGAGCCAAACCTTTTGAAAACAAACAGTAATATATAAGCTACAAAAGTTAACATTAAAGTCTGCTCAGAAGATTTCAAAATGTCGCTTTTTTGAAAAGGAGGAATTGTTACAACTTACCCCTACTACGGGTTTGGATTAAAAAGGAACTTGTGTCATCTTTTTTAGGAAAATTTATTAAAAGAAAACAACCTCATAAAAAGAACAGAATCACGATTCACCTGCTGAAAAATCTCAAAAAAACTAACATCATTTCCTTCACCAGCTTTTGGATTTGATCTTGGGGACCTTTATAGCTATGCTTTTAATTTCTTCCCCAAAAGACGCTCGTTTTTCTAGAGTATCGGTTAGAGTGGCTGATTTTCTTACTCCCCACGAAACTGTTCTCTTTTTTGGACCACACAATGCTTACAAATACACAAAATTCACCAAAAGATAAACGCATAGGTAGATACAAAAACAACCGGCGCTGCATGTGAAAAGATAAACAAAAAAAAGTTACAAACATCCAACAGTACGTTTCCAACTGACGATCAATACAAATTTATGAAGGCACGTCGTTTTCTTTGGAGAAGACATTTATTTTCTTTCACGCAACACTTATAATTTTAAGGGGAACGCTACAATTTTTAAATGTTACAACTCATCCCTGTTACTTTTAACCCCGTCTTCCCCTACTTAGTATCAAGAAGATACCTAGGTACTTCCCTGAAGGGAATTGTCCATGCTTCAGGTATTTGTGCACGTTAACCCTATATATTCTCAACTCAAATTTCAATAACTTGTTGTTAAATCCGTGTCATTATTGAGGCGTATGTAGGTAGGCTTCAGATGATTTTGATTCGTTAACGCAGGATCAATAGTTATACAGTATCGACTTGAGCTATATGGAAAATGATTTTGTCATTCCCATATTTATGACAGCTTTACAAATGTATAATTTGAGTTGTCACAATATTTTTTAGAAGGTAGAAAATTGGGTTCATTATTTTGGCTTTTTCGTCTGCAGCTTTATTAATTTCGTCTTTTCGAACGAGTGTGCCATTTGAAAGTCTTTTTTGTAGACAAGTTGCAAGAGCGCGATATTTCTATTAATCCGTAAATATGAGTTATATACATATAAATAAAAAAAGTAAGTTTAGAAAACCAAAAACCCCGACTGACTGTAAAAAAAGAATTAAAAAGATATGAACAAGACACATTCAAGACCTTACTAATTGACAATACGTGGATGGACTTCGAGCTACTTTGAGCAACTTTCATCTTTGACATCTAAACTATCACAAATAAATATATAACTTACCTGTTGGCAACATATGAAACGTTCTAGGACAATCTTCGACCACAACCGAATTTTCTTTATTTTTTACAGATTTTATTGTTCTGTGCAATTAATTTTTAATTCGGATTTCGAATTTGTTTCTTGACAACTTTGTGCATTTGACATATTTATCAGTACTTGCCGGTTGAAATTCTCTGAGCTGTTTCGAGCCAAGAGAGGAACCACTCGTTACTCGTTATTTTGCTAATTTTCTCTTTTTCTGTCATTTTTGATGAGTACGTGTATAGACTTTGTGTGATTGCGATCGATTTATATCGATTGCGTTCGATTCAAACCACGTACGCGAACGATCCTAATGTATCTATTTAGACTATTTTAAACTTGAACCTAATATTCAACATAATATTCGTTTGATAGTAACACTATCCACTAAAAATAAATGATGCGACTTTTGGCTGTCAGTTGCGATGTTGAGTTGAAATGTAGATGTTGCTAGGTGCGAAACTTGGCTGGGTATGAGTTGCGATGCTATTGTGAATAGATCAGAGCGTAATTTATTTCACAGTTCAGTGTATCCCATATCGTGACATTTCTCACTGACATTTGTATGACAATTGTTTTTTTTTCGTTTTTCTTTAAATTTAGATTTATATCTTTTTTGTTTAGCCTATGACACTCCGGGGAAGAATACGAATCTTATAGCACCTCACTCTTCAAAATCGGTCAAGCCGTTTAGGCCACAGGGTGTCCCGATGGAACGTTCATAGGATATGCGCGAAACACATAACCCTCTCTGTGTGCAGTAAATATAGGCCCAGGCGCAACTGTAACGCTGCGGTTATAAATAGTATAAGCGTACCCAACGTTAGAAAACATACCTTACTCATGCTGACATTCTGAGGGATAGTACACCATAAGCTGAACCGAATCGATCAGTCAAACTCCACAACTTAGTTTGTTTCAAGTTCCATTGACCGCAGCCTCTTTCCAGAAGAATTGGCTGAAATTGAAGACGGCGGAATAAATTTTAAGCATTTTTTGAGGAAAATTAGGATGCAAGTTTGGGGCATGAATATCTGCATAAAATAAAAGACTCCTTGCAATTCCGACCCCAGTGAAATTTGAGGTTTAAATGAGGCTACTTAATTTGTTTGGCATCTAAAAGAACTGACTTGGGTTTCAGCTTCCATGCCTACCTATAAAAATTCAGTGCCAAGCAGAATCATCTTTAAGGGCTGCTGTCAGTACAGATGTTGTTTTGAGCAGTCACAATTATCGTCTTAATAAAAAGACACGTTCAATAAGACCTTCTATAAGAAAAACACAAATTCGTTAAATCATTTGTGCGCTCTTCAAGTTTTGAAACGAATGCTCTCACTGACCCCAAGGCAAGTGCTAATCAAAACCTTTTTGAAAATACTTTGCGCAACAGGCTCACATGGGACCCCAGATTTTTCTTCTCGTTACCATTCGAATGTGCTTGTTTTTATCGAACTGTTTACCTGTAACAGCAGTGGCGCTGAACAGTTAGAACATAGCACATCAGTAAACACACAGTGAGTGCTTCAGTCGAAACACTGCACACATCACGTATGTTAGGTAAATAAATGCCACCCTCAAATCTCTTGAATAAAAATAAAAACAAGTTTATTTATTTGAGCCAAAACTATCTGCTGTCTGCCGATGGTGATTTTAAAGCTGATGGCGGCGGGCCACCAGTCGAGTTCGAAAACCATAAACGAAAAACAAACTTTGTCCGGACAATCGTATATACAACGGCCTTATTCTATACACGACACACCGTTTCTGAGCCTCTATTATACCCTCTCATTCTGGGACTACGTTCAATTAAAACCATTTAACAGCAAATAATTTACCGGGAATTATATAGCCAGCCCGAAATGGCAGCTTTACGACGTGACACACCGGACCGGACCGGACCACAACAGCAAAGCAACAACGACAACAGGAATATATCGAAATTCAAACATCTACTCCTCGCGCCAAGGTGCTGACTGCTGACAACAATGACAACCGATTAAAGTTTATTTCATTATGCGCCTTTGTTTAGTGCGCGATCGCGGGGGCAGCCATCTACGCAAGCAGACAAAAAGTTATGAATTGATTTATGCAAATTAGCAGGTGGTGAGTGCAGGGGGGCCGCAGTTCGACCAAAAGTTGTAATAACAGCTTCCCGTCACGATTCCTTATGGCATTTGTCCGACAGACAAAAAGCCAATCAATCGCTTTGATCGCCGAGTTTGCGTCGTTCGCATAGAATGTGCGGACTGGGGACGATGCAGATGATGAATATATGTGCGTGTGTTTGTGTTTATGTCAGATCTGTGCAGCCTACACCTTGACGAAAAAGAGGAGCCAAACGAAATATTTGCGCACCCATGCAGTGCGGCTCTCCATCTAAGCAGCAAGCAGCAAGCACCAACTGCTACAACTGTCAATGCAGGTGTTGGATATCAATTTGTCTCTCAAATTCGCCTGCATTCAGGTGGCAGCAAACTGGTTAAGTCTCCTCCACACCACACCGCCAGAGTTTCTGCCTCTGGAAAATGAGTTAACCTTTCATGTTGTGAATTTATAATTTGACAACACAGCGGCGAGAGAGCTGCATGCGTTGACGACACTGCATCAGAAAAATCAGGCACCACATGCATGCAGTTTACTGTCAACCACCTCGCGGGGGCAAGAGCCATCGCAATAGCCTGGCATATTGAATTACCAACCGGCTTTGTCATTGCGTTGGTGTGGATTGTCGCCGCGCCAGGAAGGGCCCCATCATTGGTATGGCAAATTTAATTTCAATATTCGACAGTAGAGCTGTGAAAAATAAAACATTGCTTACCTACCCATACCCATCTACATATGTTGTGTGTGTGTCCGTGTTTTGTACTGCACACTGTATACGGCGAAACACGTGTTCAACACTGACCAACGTTTACATGACGTGAAATTGCTGTTACTTGTCCCCAAATGCCGAAGGTCCTCTACCGCAGAAAGCAATGATAACCATGCTCAGCACAAACTCCCACACAGGGTGTAGCGAAAGCGGCCGTTTTCCGCAACCTAGGCCATGTGCTGGTGGAGATATTAAAAAGCCGCAAATTGGCGTAAATGGCCACCATTAAAATGACCAAAATGTTTGGGGTTACGCGTGGGGTGGTAATTAAAGCGAGCAGTGGCTACCAATTGGCGGTCAGTTGGACCCGATTTGATATATATTTCCCATCCTCATCTGTGTCTGAATGGGCGTTCTATACTTTTTGGGGTGGCTAAGGGATTTTAAATTTGATTGCGCACGCACTCCACTTTCGTCTAATAAATAACTTCTCTCCTCCAAGAATTATCTGCTCCAATGCTTGGTCTAGATTGAGAGAGAGAAGAAAAAAAAAAAGGAAACTTTTCCAGTTTGGGGAGACAAAACTTCTCCGATTCCCTTGAAATTGCTTCTTTCAAACTGCTGATTGTGCACATTAGTAAGTGTCATTCGGGGGGAGCGATGATTTTTTTTTTATATTTTCTGCCACCCATATTACGAATTGGTGTGCTTATGAATGAGAAACTCTAATTGAATCGTTTGCATGCGTTGCGATTTTTAAAACCGATGTATACCTAGCTATGGGGGTAGGAGTAAAGAGTAATTTTTCATGTTTTGCATTACAGTTATGGCATGGATTTAAATGGTGCTAGACGTAAGAATGCTACCCGCGAAACGACATCAACCCTTAAGGCCTGGCTGAATGAGCATAAGAAGAATCCATACCCCACCAAGGGGGAGAAAATTATGCTGGCCATTATAACGAAAATGACTCTGACTCAAGTGTCTACGTGGTTCGCAAACGCTCGCCGAAGACTGAAAAAGGAGAACAAAATGACGTGGGAGCCGAGAAATCGCGTCGACGATGACGACGCGAATGTGGATGATGATGACCATAAAAGCAACGACGACAAGGATATGTTAGGTAAGTTTAGACGAATTTTGTACTCTTTTTTGCTTCAAGAAATTGTGCATAGCTTTAGTACGATGTGGGATTTGTTTAAATATTAAGAAAAGACTTTAAATAATAGACAGGAAAATAGTTTTTTTTTTTTCGAGGAACCAGATATAAGATTATGCTCCTGTTTTTTTTTAAACACTGATTTTAGTTACAATTTAAGTGTAGTTTTGGTGAAGAAAGATGTCCCATTGCGGGCAGCTCTCTACGGTCGTCAAATTTTTTAACCAAGCAATTCTCCGATTTAATACATTTTACGATCCGCACAAGTACACTTATTTAATTCTGTAAGACGGACAGAAAACTCCTTTAGAGGGACAAAATGTGTGGCATGCCTCTGTATATCTATTAACTGCGAACGTATTTTTTGAAAAACTTCTGACTCTGCTAAAGAGATAAAAAGGTACGTCGAACAAAAAATATCTACTCTACTCCGACAACTTTCGGTGAATTAAATCTTCTTTCAGAGTCCTCAAAAGGCTGGATATAGCAGTTTTCGCCTTTTTCAAGACGCTAGTCAGCACTTTGAAGAGTCAGCTGAAGCCGTTCTGTTTCGGTGATAACGTAAGCCGTGGTGACGTGTAAGCTATCCAACTGGGTTTCTATAGTATTCAATACCCAATAGACATTAGACTCTAAACTGGAAAATGAGTTTTCGTGAAACCATTCCCGAAACTTTAGTAAACAGAAGTTTTCCCATTGTTTGAAGTAATTTCCGACTAAACCTTTTGGGAAGCTACTTCTGATTGTTGAATTTTTGACACAGACAGATTTTGCAACGTTGAACATATTAAGTGAGTGTCTAAACCATCATCTTGACTGCTAAACATGCTAATCTTTTTTTGCAAACGCCGTAGATCGAAGTGCGTATAAATTGCGATTGCAATATTCTTCCTTAATGGAAAAATTTTATTGTAATTTGAGGTTTTCAAGATTTTTAAGTTCGTTGCAGTGCAGAGTAAATTTCGGCGAGTTATTATCTGAAGTCTATCTCAACCTTTTCTTTTTGAATTTGTTCTTTATAATTCACTTTATTGACTTTAACTTAGGGCAAACTTTAATAGCAAAACTGCACCAAATTCCACGTTCGCACGTTGATACCGCCACCAACGAGAAGATGGGTTTAACCAAGCCGCGTCGCTAAGAAACCCGCGGTAGCAACAGAATAGCCGCGCGACTACTACAAGATCGAGCTGCGAGTGATGGTGGATGGTCGGCGATGTTAATGAATGAATTTATTTATTTATTCTAAAAGTTGTTCGACAGTCTAATAGGCGACGCCACATTATTTTTCCCAGGAAATAAACTATCTCAAGTACTTTTTCTGATTTCTGACTTATTTTTGAAGCTTACCAACTTCCTCATCAAAATCTGTCGATTGTGATCTTCGGTGGTTTTTTTTTTAAGATTTTTTCTTTTTAAGTTTCAAACTCAGCTGAATTTGCAGGCGGCATTTTTTTTTTGTATATCGGTTGACATGGGCGCCTCATATCATTTTTGGATCAAATTATTTGAATGATATAAATTTTAAAAGAGGGGTATAATTTTAAGACTCTTCTGTTCCACTTTTGAGGATTTTGAGTAAAACGGAAAAAAACTTTTAAAAAATAATATAAGCGATTGGGTTGAAGGCTAAATTGTAGGTTTGGAATGATCTTATCTACTTCTTATAGTAAACCTAAAAATTATAAAAAAAAAAACAATTTAATTTGGAAAAGAAAAGTTTTGAAAATTACGATTGGAATAGTTTACATTTGTTTCAACCTGTTTAGGAATAGAGGAGTTTTGAAAAGAAAGAAAACTTTTTTTATCGATTTGGTTTATTTAAAATATAAGAAAACTTAACTAAAAATTTAAAACCTCAATAGTCTTCAAAAACAGATAGTAAAAACATATATTAATTATAAAAAAACGCCACAGCAATGTATTTGAATTATTTAAACTACAAAAAAGGGAAAATAGATGTTTTCTGCACACGAATTATTGCAACATTATTTAGTTTAACCCATAAATACTCTCAAAATAACAAAAATTCCCGCCATTTGTATTGTCATTGGAATACACGAGTTTTGAAAGCGGCATCTTTGCATGGAAAAAAAAGTAGAGTCTAGTGCTTAATGCGGTTGGTATGGGAATAAATGAGTTTTGAGTTTAACGACTGAGTGGAATAGTGTAGTTTGAAAAAAACTTCACTTTTCAAGTACTCAAAAGTATAGGAGGAAACAAGTTTTGATAACTCACGGCTGATTGAAACGAAACCTAGTTGGTGTTCGTTGTGAATGCGTGGATGAGTACTTGTAAACTTTTATCGAAAATTTAGTTTTCGGGATGGTGTCAACATTGTATACGATTCAGTTGTCATTTTATGATGAAGCCCTTAATGGTCCATTTGGTCAGCCCTAGACCTGCCATGTTTTTCCAACGAGAAACGTATTTCGTATGCTTCCACCTTCTATAACAAAATTTATAGCCGAATTATATGCAAGAATAGAGAAGTTTTCAGGTGCTCCCGGCGTCTACCTCTACAGTGCCTGGTTATACTTGCGAGGGAATTTTAAAATTTTGATTTTAATTTTTGATCCGACGTTTTATATTATTAGACTGCCAAAACAGCGACGGTAATTTAGGTGCATCCTAGGGAAGAGTTATTTTTGTTTTGAAACCTTCGCAAGCCTTTTTTGTACAGAGCTTTTTAGTCGAAATTCACTTACCCGCCCCACGCTATTTCGTTGCCCATTTCCTCTCTTCCAGACATTATTTATTACGACAGTGTTAATTCAAAGCACTTCTATTAAATTTGAAATAGTACATCAGCTTGTTTGTGATGGATCCGCAACTGCCTCTTGCTTGGAATCCCATCTGAAATACTCATTTTGACGTTGAGTCAAGCGACGAACATGCCGATCTATTGTGTGCTTTGGAGCACAAAAGTAAGAAGCAAATTCTTCATCTCGTACAATACTAACTCAATTAAATAAGAGTGCATGCTCGCACACACTCAATCCGCCCTATACTATACAACACGCATTTGTTTATTTTTCCCCCAACAGATGCCAAAGATTCGGGCCTAGGATCGAATGAGGACAACGACCGACAGTCACATCGCCTCGACATGCTGGACAGACCCGAGGGTAATAACAGCGAATGGTCTGGATCGCGGCCCGGTAGTCCCAATGGTTCGCCTGAACTCTACGATCGTCCCGGTGGTGGTCACCCACTGTTTCATCCGGCGGCGTTACATCATCTACGACCTCCAGCTGCCTCACCACCGGACCTAAGTCACCACCATCTACATCCTCATCATCACCCATCGAGTGGCAGCACGAACTCAAGTTTAGTATCGAAACCAAGAATATGGTCGCTTGCTGACATGGCCAGCAAAGACGGCAAGGACAGCAAAGACGGTTCGGGCAGTGAAGGAGGTGGCAGTGGCGGAGGCGGTATCGGTTCAATGCCGCCCAACTCAATCTACGGTCATCCGCAACAGCATTCATCGCCTGGCAAGATTCTATCTCCACTGGCCGCCCGCATACCAAATTACTCACCATACGTGAGGCCAGATCTGTACCGCGGTTTTTACGGGCCGACGGCCGCGCATTTGACCGGACCCTCGCAGGAATTCCTCGAACACCAAAGATCATTTAACGCCACCCTGGCAGCGCACAACGGACTCAGTATGAATCCACTACTGTGGAAAGCTGCGGTATCATCTGCCGGCGGTGGTCCGCCCTTCGCGCCGCTAAGTCTTACAACGAACAATCATCATGTGGCGCCGCCATCGGGTGCGTCGCCATCCGCCTCTAGTACATCTTCGTCGATCGGATGTGACGCACCACCACCAGTGTCGGCCAATCACGGTCATCAGGGTCCGAGTTCAGGGCACTCAACATCATCCTCATCTTCGGGCAAGCTGTCACCTCCAATCAATGTAACGACGACGGGACCCGGCAAACCATGACCTTTGCCACTGTCATCATCGCCCCCAGCACTACAGCCACCACAACCATCAGTAGTATCCACCTCGTCTTCGCAACATCAACACCTCCAACCGAATCAACTTTCCGCTTTCCGGTCGTTGGTTGCGTTTCGCGAGCAGCCCAAATTGACGCTTCGACCGTAAGCCGTGTGAAACACCCACAACGTCGTCGTTTATTTTTTTATTCACGAAAAAAGAAATGGAAAATCTTTCGGACAATAATTTACATGTGATTTATTTGTATTTCATTCGAGAATACATATTTAGGTAACCGGACTTTTAGAGAGAAAAACAAAAATTTAATTTAAAAAGAAAAAAAAAAATGCAAGTCATCAACCATTTTTTGAGACATTGTCCTTGTTTCTCACACCCCGATCCCAGTTCGCGAATTAAACTTATGCAATCAGAGCTTATAGGACGTAAATAATATTCAAAAGTTAAAAACACAGAAAACTCAAAATGTACTAGATTAGCAATAAACCAAAATGTATCATAAAACTACCCCCGTATAAAGTGCGAGTATACACGAGCAAATGTATCATATAAATGTATCTACCCGACCGCGAGGTGTTTAGTTAATTGTCCCTTTTTGTTGACTGTATGTGTACATTTTTGATTGTGTGGACACATAACTGGATAGTTTCTATTTTTGTTTCAATTTAATTGAATTTTACTACGTGCACGTCTGACACAGAAGTTGTATATAAATATCTAGTGACTAAGCCTTCTCCACACGCCCCGTGTCTAATTATTGTAAATTCGTCATTTGCACCCGAATGTAAATATTAGAATTAAAAGGAAAAATGTTTCCGTTGGCCTCGCGCGCCCTCTCGCAAAGCTCTATCACTTGATTTAGAAGAAAAATTACAGCGACATATCATACACGAAAAGGATAGGGTTCAGGGCAGCGGTGGAACGGTGGCGATGAAACATGGTGGCGAGCTCTTGCACTGCACTTAATTGCAGTATCCTTTTGTATCCTTTTTAGTTGTAAGTTCAACTTTTTGTTCCTCTTTTGTATGCATACTAAAAAAAATTGTTTTTATTTTTTATCTCTATTTTTTTGTTTTAGCTGTGAAACTTGGTTGTTTTAATTTTTAACAATAAAAAAATATAAATATATAAATACACACACACACACCCACATACAATAGTGAACAATGTGCGCGTTTTATTGTGGAGTGAAAATGTAAATTGTAAAACATGTAATGGAAAACAAAAACAAACAGCAACACGTAGAACTTCATTTAGACGCATGTGATCTGAGAGTAGCTCGTGCCCAGTGCGTGTATAGCTGGGCGTGACACAGCGATCATTACGTAAACAGTGTACTATAAAAACATATATATATATACACAAATTAATAATAGGTATTATTTAATTGATAAATAAAAATTAAGATGTTATCACTAAGAATAATTATTAATAATAGAAATGATAATATGTTAAAATTATAGTGTATTTAAGAAGAAACAACAACAACAACAAATAAGAAAATTTGAAAACATTTTTTGAGAAAAGAAAAATACAAAAAAAAACCCACTTAGTTGCAATAATTAAACAATATTCCCTAAATAAAGGAAACAATTAATTAAAAAAATACAACTGTGCTTTTTTTAACTTGAAAGGGCGGTCTTTATCATAAGAGCTCCAGATCTATCTTTGCCGGGCTTATTTTGAACATTTTGAGCTGGCGTAGCTATGGAGACAGTTTGAAGTCAGATTTACGCGTTAAAAGTAAGTAGGGGAGAGTGGGGGGCATGCGAACCTTTTCATTATTTTCATGATTTTTCTACACAATTTTTTTGGGTCCTATAAAGCAATATACCTACAAGTGCCTAGATGTGCCCTACCACGTGGGTGCGAGAGATGGAGTAGATAGCAGACATTAAAGGAAATATCACTTCGTGGCTGCGGAAAAACATACGAAGCAATATAATGCGAACAGTCATTCCGCGATACTAATAATCATTTTGAATGGCCAGGCTAAATTTTTCGAACTCACAATAGGTACCAACATTTTCAAATCAAAATTGCATATTTTGATCTACAAAATATTTAGTTTGAGGGTTAAAAATGAATATTAGTAAAGCCCATTGGCATTAATGTAGTTTGTAAACTCGAAAGGATAATTTAACGCTTCGCCTCTACTGCAATTAGCATTCATGTACATACAGGTGCAGACTTAAATAACCAGAAAATGTTTGTAAAATTATATTTTTCATATTAGCGACTTGTTCATTTATAGATGCTTCAATAAATCGTTTTTTTTTTGGTATTGAAGTTATGTACTGTACCTCATCTTCATGAACAGATTTAAAATTGTTTCTTAAGTTAGACAGTAGCTTTACATCTTTGTATTAATATGTGGACGTTTATGTTCTTCAAACTTCAATACTCAAAAAATCTTCAAAAAATGTCATTCACAATTTAAAATAGCGGTTGATTTGAAAAATAAGTGCAAACAGATTCACCCAGCCGAAATTCTTAGAAATATCGTAAACTTTGTTTTTTTTTTATTTCAAAACGCCTTAGGTTACCAAGCAAAAGAATATACCAACAACGGGGTGTCTGGAATAAGCTGGAAGTGACTATATTGAAATGCGTCGAGTATATACATATTTTTAATGGACACAACAAAATAAATACTCTCTCATTACTTTAACTAATAATTGCTTAAAAAAGTACTTATTTTGTTCCTAAAAATAATTTCGAATAAGAACATACTTCATTTGATTCATTTGTTATATAGAAAATATGTAACGAAAAATTGTAGATACAAAATACAAATTTTTCATTGAGAATACTAGAAAGATGTAAGTGATCACACTTTTCTTTACCTATAAACAATCGTAGTGGAGATGGGGGATCATTCGAGTGCTTACGATTCAATTATTTTAAGTCTTTAGGTAGGTAGGAACCTATACTTTCTTCAGGTAGGAACCTATACTTTCAAAGTTACCCATTTAAAATTGAATTGCAAATGGATTCTGGAACTTGGCATTTCATTGGGCGCCGTTAGTGATACTGTGTCCCTTGGCGACACAGTCAGGTGATCCGTATAATAGTAAATATTATACCATTTCTCTATCAATAAAAATGTCTATCTTTTGCCTGGGGACTAAGTTCGTGTGTAGTTTGATTTGACGACAGGCCTCGCGGATCGCAAGTTATTGTAGTTATGTTAAGGTTATTGAGATATGACTCAGAAAATACTCCCGCACCTACCCCACAGTCTATTTCAGAACCGTCTGTGTAGATTGTTTAGTTCGAGTCCCTGTTCAACTGTCCCTTTTGCTAATCTAATCTTGAATGGAATTCTACTTTAAAATGTTTTGCAAATGCACTTTGGGAGTAATGTAGTCCGTGGAGGGTGGTACGAGGTCTCTTGGTAGAGACATCAGAATGTTTCTATAGCCGTAGGGTCTCTCAGACCAGCACCCCGATTGCCTGAGTCTGAACGCGCTTTGTGCTGTGATATTGGTAATGTGAAGGTCTAAAGGTAGAAGATGCAGCAGCACTCTTAGGGCGTCTGAAGGTGTAGACCGTAGAGCGCCTGTGGTGCCTATACACGCCGTTCTTTCTACTTCATTAAGTCTTGTTATATTGTAAGATTTACTTAGAGCCGGCCACCAAATTATTGACCCATAAGTAAGGATTAGACGTAAAACGGCTGAGTACATCCACGGGGTCATTTTTGGTAGCAGGTTCCATCTTTTGCCAAAAGTTCTATTGCAGGCATAGAAAGCTATGCAGGCTTTCTTTACCCGTTGTTCGATGTTAGGTTTTCAGCTGAGCTTGGGATCCAGGATCACTCCTAGCACTGGGAGATAAGGATAACTGTTGGCCGTTTAGGCGAGGAAGTGTGAAGTCTGGTATTTTGGTTTTAGTGGTGAAAACATCAGTTTGGGTGTGCTCGGGTTGACACCAAGACCGCATCTCCTGGCCCAGGTGCTAACCTTCACTAGAGCATTTTCCATAATTTCACTAATTACGCTAGTAAACTTCCTTGACACCAATATCACCATATCGTCCGCATTTCCAGCCGCCTTGATTCTCTCTCTGTCTAGAATAAATAGTATTTTGTTTATTACTATGAGCCAGAGTAGTGGTGAAATACCACCTTCTTTGGGGTGTGCCTCTGCTGACATATTTGGTTATGTTGCTATTTCCCGTTTCACTTCATCTGAGGTAAGCGTACTGTGCCTTGAATAGTGATATTTCTGTCTTACCACGCAGATGATTGTCTAGAAGTCGCTCGAGGGTCTTCAAAACAGAGAAGCTCAGACTGATTGGTCTGAAATCTTTCGCGATTTCGTGGCCGTGTCTGCCCGCCTTTGGTATGAAAATTACTCTTACTAACCTCCATGAATGAGGTAATTAGTTGTTAAGTAGACAGCTCCTAAAAATCGGTGTAAGTCATGAAAGTACTATGTCTAGACATTTTTGTAGCATATTAGGCAGAATGTCGTCCAGGCCCGGCGACTTGTATGGCGCGAAACTGTTTCCATTTCTTCAGTGGTAATGGATGTTATGTTTTCCCATGTGCTAGGTTCCGGGCTTAGTGGGTTGTTACACTCTGTGCTGTTATCCTTGCAGCCTGGCAAGTGGGTTTTCATTAGGAGTTCTAAAGATTCTGCAGTTGACTCAGTCCACGTTCCATCCATCTTCCTAAAGATGGTATAAAATATGTATAAATATAAATACAAAGAAAACATTTTAATCGTTATTGCTAACTATATTATATCTCTTGAATAGATCGCATTTAAGGGACACAATTATTTATTCTGCCTTAAATTTAATTTGAGTAGTAGTTGTAAATTTTATTTCTTATATATTAAATTTGAGTAAATACACTTTAATGTAATATTACTCACCCCTCAGTTCTTTCGGATCATACTTATTTCAGTAAAACAAAATCGCACGAAATATCTGGAACAAAAATACCACATTGCTGTTCAATGCAATTATTCTCCCGAAACATTAACTGGCAGGTCTGAGCCGCAATATTTTGTGTTTTTCAAATGAAATTCAACAGACAATCTTTGGTATTGGCCAGAGAGTATTTGTTTTTTTTTGTAGCTATGCCGAATTGAAGGGGCTGAAGAAACTTTCTGAAAGATGTTTGTAAAACATTCGGGTACACATTTATTAGTGAGCCATATCAAAACAAATTGTAATGACAACTTCAAAATGAGATCGAATTAAATTGAAATCTTTAAATTGACAGGACTTTCAAGACTCCGATAAGACACTTTTGCTTAAATTAGAAACAGGATTTCAGAAGATTCTATTTTGAAAATTTGATACTCATCAGCTTAATGCAGAAATGGCTTCCAACTGCCATTAAAGTGATGTGCGATTCAATTTCAGGGAAAAGCAATTTATGATGCTGTTCGGGAGATGTTTAAAAAAAACTTTCCCAACTAGTTCTGGAGGGTAAGTTCGAAAGGTTTCGAAGTTTTGTTGAACAGATATTCGGGAAAGTATAATCAGTCCCTATTGGGACATGGAATAGACGAGTAGTCATCATTCAAATACTTGTGCACAAACAGATTACTTCTATGCAGATGGGTTCCAGTTGTTTGCAATATGTGCCTTACGGGTAGCATGTAATTAAGTATGTCGACAGAAGCGCAGTTGACTTCTCTAATACCATGTTTCCACCAACGTGATTTAGCCGAAGTGATTTATAAATCACGAAAGGCGTCTCCACCGAACTTTAAGTGATTTAGTTTGACATTTTCGTCGACTTTTTTGTTATTCTTTCTGTTTTTTTGCCATACCTGCCAAGAATAAAACAATTGTTCATTGCATTAATTTAATAAAAATATCAAAAACTCACCGAAACACGAACAAAATTAGAAAATTGAATTTGAAATATATTTTTTGACAGTTTTTCTTTCTTTTTTGTTTGCTGAATAAAGTGCTGAAGTTAAGAACAGGTATGTTCGATTTTATTTTGTGTGGATTTGCGATGACAGATACGTAATTAAAATTTAAACACGTATAAATCACGTAATTATAAATCACGAAAATGTATGATAAATCACGTTGGTGGGAACATGGTATAATGCATATTTGTCTAATAACCTATCAATATTTTTATTCCTCAAATATTTCTTCTCGAAAAAAAAGGAACTCGGTTTCAAGCATTTTTCAGTACCTAAAGCCTGGGACCGCCCTTTTAATATTTTAGTTTGAATCGAAGTTACGTACCACTTACTCCAAAAGATCAAAATAGTTTTGTTTTATAAACTTAAACTCGTTTCTCATTCGATTCTGATTTTCAAAACCTTTTAATTTTATTTGCAGTTAAAAAAAATACTTAAATAAAATATATATTTTTTTCGGATTAACGGTTTAAGATCAACATTTTTTTGTATCTCCTAAGAGCCTTTAAAATTGCAGCCTCATCGTTCAATGGCGTTAGGCCGATGTATTTCTTTAATTGTAGCTCTCAAGGAACAGCCAAAGCTATACTCAAACATAACATATTCACATGATGAATCAGAGTCTGTTACAACTGAAGTATTTATGTATAATGGGGTGCGGTCAGATTATGTTCCTTCAATAAGCAAACGAGTTCTGAACGTATAAAGCAATTAATTCCACAAAATCGCTGATTCGAAACCATTCTCAATCGTCAATCTCAATCCGAATGATTTAATGCCTCGATGCCTACCTGAAATTGTTATAAACATGTTAAACTCATCATAAAGTCAGCTCCAGTGGACATGACTTGCCACACATGAGCGATGAAAGAATCGCGATTTTTATTATATTTGTCCCCATTACCCTCCCCGAAATTCCATGACAACTGTCATAAGCTCCCAAGCTTTACCTCGTTCCGTTTGGGGAATTTAAAACACTCCAAGACCCCTTAGCATCGGATAGCTATGGACGAACTGCAAAGCGCGCGTGCATTGTTGTTGATACACGGGGCGAGCTATTTCGCGGATTGATTTATGAAGATCAAAAAGATGGACTCCTCCATGGTGGAAATATTCGAGCACAAGTCGATGTGTCCCTGTAGCCCTATATATGCGAACGGACGCATGAAGACGCACATTGATGATGTTGTTTCCACCAGCGAGTGCACATTAATCGTGGCGAGATATCGGGTGAATCTTTACAGGAATAACATACATTTCTGCTTTCGTCACACACAAAGAATTATGACAGCGGCATTGTCAGACCGTTCCACCAGCGAAGAGCAATCAGCTGCAGCCATATACAAACCAGAAAAAAAACCTCGTACAGGGAAACAGCGATCCGAAGAGTCGAACAACAAATATGATGACATTTTTCGTTTCGATTATCATCGTTTAGTATTATGTTGTTTGGTTGTAAATGCATGTTCATTATGTCTATACCGGACGGAGTAAGGTATTAGCCAGTTCGGAATGCACTTGTCAAACTTGCCTTGGCGAATGCAAATAAACGGCGACCAGTGGTTAACATTTTTGCTTAACGGGAAGTCTGTACCAGGGTCAGGAGATGTAGCCAAACTGCTATGCGGAAAAATTACCATATTAATCAAATCAAAAGTTAGGGTATAACAGGCGAGTCAAGAGAACAAAATCGACAACAGCTTGGCGAGTGATAATATAAAGGGCAAGTCTTTGCATACCACGCCTTTGATTTTGAAAACCACACATTTTGTTTTGCTCCTAATGATCAGTGTATGAGCATTGAACCATCGTCGTAGTATATCGAGATCGTAGTTAACATCGGAGAATATATCAAAAGCGTTCTTATTAGAATACGAAAGAGCAGTGTCAACAGCAAATGCAGTGATTTTGCCATTAAAAAGTTGAATAAACTAGCGAGTTCACATAAATTAAAACCAGTATCGGGTCCTAGACTGATCCTTGATAAACACCTAAATTTAAATAGCTTTGCTAACCTAAAACATGTTTGACCTCTAAGCTTAGTATCCTGCTCGTGCTAAATTTTATCTCCCATACAAAAATGTCTACAAAGATAAAATTTAGCGACGCAGTTTAGTAAAGTAGTATTTTGTTCGCTCGCTAAATTTTTAACTTTATATAGATGGGCCGATTACAAGTCTCCACGCATTTAGCTCGCGAAATAAATGTCCGGTACATTAAATCGAAGATAAATATTGACAGAAGAAAAAGAATGGAAAAGTTTGTGCTATGATTATTATGGATTTTTCGGAGGAAACCGCAGAGAACGTTAGCGTGATAAATAAATAAAAAACGCAAAGCCAATATACAAAATAATTATTTAGCGACCATTTATCTTTGGTGTGGAGAATCGAAGTGGAGACTAGGGACGCTAAAATTTAGCGCGAGCAGGATACTAAGCTTTAAGCCTAGTTTCCTGCTCCTGCTCGCGCTAAATTTTACCTCTGATGTAAAAATGTCTACAAAGATAAAATTTAGCGACGCAGTTTTGCAAAGCAGTATTCTCCAGTCTCCACTCTTTGAGTTCACCAAATAAGCGGTACATTAAATCGAAGATATATTTTGATAACAAAATCGGAGGAAGAAGTTTGTGTTGTGTTTTTTTTTTAGAGGAAGCCGAAGAGAACATTTGCGTGAGAAATAATATAAAACGCAAAGTCAAAGAAACCCTTTTCGTGCGATGGTGAAACAAATTTTGAATTGTTTACAGATAGTCTATCCTATAACAATAGCGATTTTTTTTAGGCGGACTTATGCTTTCATTTGGCCTCGATTGTCTTCTGGGTATAAGTGTTCCACCATAGTAAAGAGATTTTGCAAATTTTCAAGACACATGTGCAAGTTCTCCTTATAAATTCTAGGGTTGGCTACCAAATCCGAAAATGGAAAAAATATTTTTTTTAAGCTTTAAATATTCTTTGCATATAGGAATGTACGGCACACGAAGGAATGTATCTTCTTCTGCTTGCTACTACAGAAACTATTTCGGCTGCTTTAACATTAGGCCTTTTTAATTATGCTCACATGATCTGTATAGATCATTGATATTCACGGTTTACAACGACAGTACAAGATCCAACTTTTGTTGTATACCATGGAAATCAATGATATAATTCCTTCCTTAATTTTTCTTTGCATCGTTAATTTCTTTTTTTCTTTACTTAAGCAAACCGCGCTCTGACAGCTCGATGTGTTCCACCAAGTATATCAATATCGCGTATGCAATTTAAAGACCACCAGCCGTAAGCCTTGCAGCTAGTGCTGTAAGTTTTTATGATTAATCTGTACATTCATGTTTATTGGTGAGCTTCGCCTTCGGTATATTTTTCGAATTGAAGAACTCAACGCCATTCAGCCAGTTAGATAGTTTCAGAAATATGATTTCTTTTCAGTTGTCGATGAAGTGCATTGGTTGTCCGTTTTGTAGATGCTTTTATGTCGCTTTTTGAAGAACAATTTCGTTAAAATATTTTGTGCTCTGTGGATAAGTCTTAGGTCTGCGTCTGCGGCTAGTCGTGTGTGCTGTCACGTAGGATAGATGAACGGTTTGGGAGAAGCGGCTCATGTGTGGGTTCTTAGTTTATGCTGAACTTCATAGAGAGTAAGTAGTTATAAATACTGCTAAAGTACTTCTTTGGTTTAAATAGGTGCAAAAGACCAGTCGATGCATTTTTCCTTGCAAAAAGCTGTGCCTTTCGTGCATCAAAATTGGCCAGTCCTCTCTTTCCAGCTATTTAGAGAGAGAAGAGAGAGAATTCCGTGCGTCATGACCGAAGGTCGTAAAAAATCTGACCTATACTGAGCATAAAGTATATTTACATACTGCACGCTGCTTCATTTGTTGTTTTGGACTTACTTTAATTAATGCGCGTTCCTAGATATGAATTTATTTCTAACTTTCATCCATTCTGATTCATTTTATCTCATCTCTATTTGTTAAGAAAAATTCATCCCACGAAACACCCTGTACATTTCATACAAACTTTCGTTCAAAAAGCTAAACTTAAAAGCAAAGTTGAACTGTGCACCTCGTACACGCAGTTAGTCACCGCTGTGATCCGTGAATCATATAAAAATTGTACAATAAGAAAATTATGAATGCATAATCAATTTGAATCGCCGGTGATTAAAGGAGAACATAAATTTCTATCTGTCACTAGATTCATCGGTTTCGGTTCCTCTTTCGAAGTCATATACTCCAACTCCTCTCGTAGGCATATATATTTTTGGCGACGGTATAGATGATGCACATGCGACCGCTTATCTTGAGCAGAGTTGCTGCTTGTCGGCCGAACTTGAGCCCGAAGATTGAAATACAGTTTGGTGAACTAATCGGTTTTTGTTGGGACGACAACATACGTCAACGGCAATTGAACATGACCGACAGTAATTGGCCGTTGAATTGAATCAAGTTGTCAATAGCTTTTCGATTCGACATTTTCTGATACTTTCATCGAGTCATGTAACATGTCAAGAGAGCTTGCGGTGAATTAAAAGACCGCCTTTGCGTATAGGATCGTATTTTCGATTGACATTTTTTGCATGAATAATTGATCGGTATAAGTCGGCCAGATCTTTCTGTCTTTATGCCTTGTGCTGATAATGCTATAAGGTACGAGTATAAATGCTAACGACGTGATATTGTAAGCCTTGGAGGTTAGATAAGGACTAGAAGCGTAACACGTATTTTGAATCGAAACTTGTCATCATCATTTTGGACATAAAATACGTGTTTGCACATGATAAGCCATGGCAATGTCATTGTTTTTTATTTAAGAATCTGTCAGAGGGTACGTCGAGGGTAGTACCTACTTAAAAGATATATTTTAGTTGGACTGCTTCGGCTGCTCCGGGTAATATATGGGCTATCTTCGGTGTAGGTCAGTAACAAATATCCTCCGGCTTCCTCGATATTTCGACTGTAGCCCAGTTTTGGGAGGCTTCTTCTGTCTTACGTCATTTGGTTTCCTTAGTGACCAATTGAGTGACACATAAGACACATAATATTCTGATCCGTCTAACGTGTCAATTTTTAGTTGGGCATAATTTCTGGCCAACCGCAGGCAGTGCTCATCAAGGGCCTTTTACTTATCGATGATGCTCGATAAGACTTTTCATTGTTGCACAGGTATACATATGACACGGATTTCACGTTGGGTTCGAAGAGTCTTAACTCAGTGCATATAATGAGATTTGAATGATTCTTCAAACTGGATATGTAATACTTAAAGCAGCGCGAGAGATTTTACTATTTCAATTCACAAATAAGCTGATACAAAACTTCCCAAGCAATTAAATTTCACGACTTCCTGCTTTAGAACATGCATTATTTTTTATTTTTTGTTATTCCTAGACCAAACGACATAAGACATAACCAACCGACTCTCCTTTCTGACCCAGCATAAATTCTTCTGCCAATAGAAAAAGTAAAAGCTCCAGAAGTCCCCCATTTTTAGGGCGGAATAAAGCTCTATACTGCATTCTTACCTAGTTGAAGTTTTTCCGTGACTTGAAGAGCTTCTGCCAGAAGTACTGCAATATTACATCCTCTGCTATCCCTGGTGCAATTCTTTCCGTTATCCAATCTCTTTCGAGTCTAGCACTCCATACGAGCTCAGTTTTTGGATGGGAGGTTCGCTCTATCTCGAACTTGGGGGTTGCAGGTCGATTAGCTGTGATTAAGTAATTTTTTTTTGGTTTTTGGCTGCAGTTATAACTCTAAGCAGCCCATACAGGCAGATGTATGTTCTTCTCTATTCAAGTCGTAAAGCTATTCACAGAGGGCACATTTTGCCTAGGACCACCATAAGGATTATGGATTATTTGTGGAGTTAATGTGTACTCTGAGGTAGCTACTTCAAAGTCTCCCCTATAAGTGTTTCTATTTTGTCCTAGGCATTTGAAAGATATTTATTCGATGATGGTGTACATTTTGTCGCGTCCTCTTTTCTTTTCAGACCAACAAGTTTCCAGCCGCACTAGTAGTGAAAGCCTCTGTAACGGTGCGGGTGGCCTATGATGTCGACAGAGAAAAGATGCACACCAATTGTCGTTGCTAGAATCCAAAGATATATAGCTGCCTTAAGTCGAACCCTCGTCAATTTGGTGATATTGTAGGCATTACTTTTATAGGATGGCATTCAAATAACCAGTCTTATGGTCCAAGTTCCACCCTTTTTGCCAAACATTTTCTTGCAGTCGTTGTATGCTATATTGGTCTTCCGCACTCGGTCTTCAATGGTATATTTCCAGTTAAGACCCCCAACCAAGTATTTGGCGCTAGAAGATTGAGACAGATATGTGTTGTCTATTTAGACAGAGAATCTGAAAGTTGAAAATTTGGTTAGGATGGTAAAAAGCATCAGATCAGTTTTACCTGGGCTAACACTACGCATGTATTTTACATCATTGATGCCGACGCTATCAAGTCTTGACAAGTACCATAATCTTTAAATGAGTCAAAAACACTAAAAGGACTCTACTGGACTCGCAGCTCTTGTTTTATATATGTAAATGTGTCGGAAGTCAAAGTATTTCCCTTAAGGTATCTACCATTTGACCGTCAATTTACACCCGCCACTTGTGCTTCTTTACGGAGACTGAACGAGCCTCTGAAGACAAATATGAGCCGCCGTAAAGAAGCACAAGCGGCGGGTGAGTAGGGTTTATAAGCTTAGCAAATCGATTCCGGGTGGAGAAGACTCGGTGGCTACCAGCAGTTAAAATAAGCTCAAATGGTGTGAGGCCAGCAAGTGGTAATGACAGATCAGCATTAGACGTGTGGCAAAATTCACCTAAACTTGTGACAAATCACTTGTGCCCCTCGGAGTGGCACAAGTGGTGCTCTCGGAGTGGCACAAGTGTTTGGTGTTTGTCCCATTCCAAGCATTGCATAAATTTCGTCGGACTTGCAAGGCTTCTCAGTAAAGCGCGCCCATTTAGTTTTTTTTGATTGGAAATTCGACAAACCCTCGTACAAGTCATGCATATAGTAACAATAAAAACGCAAATTCTTTATAGTTCAATGTAACTTGCAGCCCATTGCGCCACGGTAGACAATACACCCCATCATTGGAATACAAATGACTGCCAGCAATTAAAGCTCGATTAATTACAATGCATTGCAATCAGTACAACACTATCACTACAATGCACATGCAGCTATTTCGCGCGCACATAAACGCCCTTGACGTTGTCGCCTGTTGCCATAGCATAAGGACGCATGCACATCGTTCACATCTCCAAACATAAACATTACACCAAGGTGTTGAGTTGCATTCGGTGCAACGCCGCCGCGTCTTGTTTTTGATCATCTTCCCAGATACTGACAACAGTTCCGAGCGATTCCAATAAATCATTCAGCATTCTGCGGGTGCTCGCTTGCCGGTGTTGTTGTTGTTGTTTCCAGTTGCCAGTTTCCGTAGATCTGGCTGTCGACGACTTGAATATTAAAAACACCAATCCAAGGTGATTCGAGCGTCACTCGGCGTGGAACGCCAAAATCGCACTTGCCAACCCGTACCCATACCCGAACCCATCAAGTGCGATGATAATTCGGTTCCGCTGTGCGTATAAAAATAGAGCCGCTCGACATCAGCAGTCAGTGGTGGCGTGTGCGGTTTGGAGGCCCGTTTGTTAATTTTTGAATTTTATTTGATTTTAATTGCACTTAAGTAGCTGCGAGAGATCAAAGTATGAGATGCATGCGAATCTGTCCCGAACGGACGTGGTGGTTGGCTTAGTGTCAGCCGCTGAAACAACACACATTTCCACATCGGGTATTCGTGGCGCTATACCCGCAATGATCCCGATGACGAAGTGATTTCTTCCTCAATGAGGTGATTATTTCTGTCACTGTGGGACGGGGGACGCTGCGTCGCTGCGTGTCCTGCGCTACTCTTCGGCGTGTAAGTACACCATCAGAGTAGCCCATTTGGGTCGTTTTGTGTCATGAGTAATTCATTCGGTGATGTTTCAATTTCGCGCGCTCCACGCCCGACACTAGCTGTCAAAATAATGATTATTTTGCATCAGGCGTATGCCGGCGTACACCCCCTTATTGGGGGTGATTTATGATCTTCCGGATTCGAGGGGATTTATGTTTATCTTCTACGAGTCGTGTTGGGTGATTGCACTTTGATCAGCGGAATTGGCGAAGAGAGTGCGTCAGCATCAGCGTCAGAGTCAGAGGTGTCCAGGGCAGCAGTGCGCGCCCGACCGACCGCAAACACCATGTTCATGTTGAAGAGGGTGGCTTAGCGTGCATATCAATTGCGGATTGTGCGCTGGAATTCCTCGCCTAATGCCAGAGACGTGCATTTGATATGCACGCTGCATAGGCAAATCGGATACTTGACGGACGGATAGACAGACAGTGTGTAAAATCACTTCATTCGGGCATTTAGATATGAGCTATGGCCCAAGGGCCAACAACTGTCAGGCGACGTGGCGCCACGGCAAATGCCTGCATGTTTGTTGTCTGTAGATATTATGATTGTCTTTCAATAATATAATTATTGTTGTGCGGGGCCAGAGAGTGCAATTTCGAGTTCGATTATGAGCTGTTGTGTGCTCCTGCTCCTGATGACTTAATTCAATTTCGCTGTGCTTGCGTTTTTTTTTTTTTTTGCTTTTCCATTTTTGCTCCTTCGTTTATGGTTTATGGTGCGTCCACGGCCATAGTCGATCAAATGATCCCTTTTTGCGAGAATCTCTTCATGGTTGTTAGGACAGGACACACAGGGAGTACGTGCCCAGCATTTTGCGGGACGAATTAACAATTTCTTCGCTAATTGATCGCATCGGATCACGGAGCAAGCTGTATATGTCCACCTTGGGATTTCGCGACTCGTTGCAGTGGAATTTCGGCAGACAAGACATGGACCGACAGTCATAAAATTATTGCATGACATTTGTACATCGCTTTGTTATGTTGCGCTGATGGAATTATGAATTTATGATTTCAAAAATGGAATTAATTGAATTTATAATTTTTCCATTTTTTTCCGCCCTGTCATTTTTTCGTCATCGGTTATGGGCGGAATTTTGTTGGTAAATGAATACGCGACTGCGTAGGAATTTTGATAGACTGACTTATTGACTGAATTATCGGTGTTCAGTCGAGTGGAATTGCTGTCGTGGACAAATATAGCACATTCGTACTGGCGTACACATACACATGCGTCATGAAGTGCTGTTTTGCGTCAGAACTACTCTAGAATTATTTTTTGACAATACCCCATTTGGCGTTATGGTTGTTTTTAATTACATCCGAGCGTCAGCTTTGATCGCAAGTTGTGTCTGTTTTAGTTTTTAATGAAGATGTTTGAGGCCGAAAAAGGCAAACGTATGTCCGCGAACACGACTTGAGTGCTATATATTGTGTTTCGGTGATTGTTTTTCTATATTTGATCAATCGTTTTTGACAATACCATTTAGAGGCTTATATTCTCCTTCGTGGACTGCATGATTCATGAGGCTCTATCGTATGGAGATGGAGGCTCAGATGGTCGCTACTTATTTAGCTACAATTATTTACCGTATATAGTTGTGCTTTAGTTGAACTTAAAGGAGCGCATGGGTCTTTTCTTCAGTAGAGTTCTTAAAAAGAGTTTTTTTAAAAAGCAATTTTATCTCAAAACCTTTGGGCAGCAATGCAAATGGTATCAAAATGTAAACGGAACACGAACAACGCTAAAAGGATACATTTAAGTGTGCTGCCTGCCACTAAGTTGCATTTTACTGTCATTTGGGTACATAAAGACGAGCAAAAAGGGGAAGAAGACTCGAAATATCGAAAAGACTTCGGAAGTAAGGACGAAGTAAACTACGATTGGCAAATGTTTGCTAGGAGTTGGGCCTGGACGTCACCAAAAATACTGGGATGGTAGATCAAAGCTTGAGGAAAAATCCAAGAGTCTCAGTTATAGAAAGAAGTCCGCTTAGGGTATTTTAAAAATTAGCAGTCATGGAATTTTAAGGAATGACTTGAAATTTCACCGATTTTAACGTTTTAATAAGCAAAAACTGTATAGGCAAAATATTTGTAAAATTCTTTTCTGGATGTCAAAAATCTATGAAAAGTAAGGCGGTTGACAGGTAAGACTAACTCACTAAGTGCATTTAGAGCAAATAATGAGGTTTTCCTCATTTGTTCCTGCCTGTAAGACCCAAAAACCACAGTTGCTGATACTTTAAAGAACTTATACTATTATTTGGGATAGATTAAGGGACTTACTGATTTCTACTTGTGATAGATTATTGAAAAATATCGTACACGGTCTTTCTTTTAGTGGTTTCAAGTTGGTAGCGCTGGCAAACTCAGCTATCATTTGAAGTGTCATAATATTGAATGAAACAAGACGGGGCAACAAGCCACGCAACACGACCAATTTCGGTTTTATTGCGTGAGAAATTTCATGGTCGCGTAATTTCACGTTTTGGCGAAGTCAATTGGCAATCACGATCATGCGATTTGACACCGTTAGATTTTTTTCTGTGGGGCTACACAAAAGACCGTGTTTCCATCCCCCAACTCTAGACGCACTAGAAACCGAACACACAGCACGAGTCACAATGAAGAAAGCATTTCCTGGTCGCGTAATCTCCCGTTTTGGCGATTTAGCATGGCCAGCAAGATCGCCCGATTCATCCATACCAGACTTCTTTCTTTGGGGCTACTTGAAGTCACGGGTCTAAGCCAAAAAGCCACAGACAATTGCAGCCCTTAAGGAGAATATTCGACAGGAATGCGAACAGTTATCACCGGAAATTTCGCGGGAAAGTCATGGAAAATGCGATAAAACGGGCACAAATGTGTATATGAACCCTGACGGCAGTCACGGATATCATCTTTTCCACTTGACAGAAAAAGTTGTAAAGGTCCAAGTAAAGATTTCCATCAATTTGTACCTTTAGTAAAAAAAGTAATTCAAAAACAAAAGCTTATGATTCATTTTGCGCCACCCTGTACTTAGTGAGTTTTTCATGTCAACCAACGATTCTTGCACATTTTTTTCTAATTTTTGTACGTGTCAGAAATACATAATTTTGTTACATTATGTAATATAGAGTTCAACAAAAGACCAATTATATTTCCGGGCCACTCAAGGAATAAACCTTTCGTCATTGAAGCCAGTAATGATAAACTCCTTTAGAATTTCCTTTCACATGTCCCAAAATTCATAAACCAAACGCGAACCTACGGAAGTCAGTGCGGAACTGTGGAAGTTCTTAGTGCAGAACGAGAACTTAATGTTACGAACCGAAAGCCCAAGCTATATTTTAGATTAGTAAATATTTGTAACAGGTCTTGGACCGTGTCTGACAAATACAATATTGCTCAGTTCGAGGCAATTTAATGAACATGTTCTAAGGTCTGTGCCGTAGCCAAAGCATTTGGCTTTACTGCAGAAAATATCTTAAGCCCTATTAGGACGATCATTTAAATTTCAGTTAAGCTTTTAGTTAAGTCCATATGTGGACTTAATAATCTCAAAAATGATGACTACTCTAAGGGGCTATAGCAATCTTTCATACTTTCCGAGCTTAAGCCGGTCACTAGTTTCATAAAAATTAAGACGAGATTTGAAAATTCTACATCTCTAAACAGTAGTAGGTACTTCAATTACAGCTAGACGTTTTACACAAAGACGTATTATTTTTACATACTCACTCCTCAGTTACGATTGACGAACTTGTGTCACATAACTAAGGGTGTTTATCGAACAAAACAAGTCCGGCCTTAAGACTGAACCCAATAATTATATCTCTTTTCGATGGAAAGGTGTTTAAGCCCCGAATATTCCATATATACTTAATACCTCTTGTAGCTATCTCTACTTAACCCTGTTGGTAATCGGATATATTCTATCGATATCACAGCGATGACCAGTTTCGATAATTCGTTTCAAAACCAATTATTATCTACCGCAAACAGATCAAGCATCACATCTCAACTGCACAAACATAAACGTTGTAGATGTCTATCTGAAATTAGTCAGAGCATCCTGTTGACAACGACGAAGAGGAGAACGACGAACAACTGCCCGTTGAATCACCGACCTAATGACAATAATAATGTTTACAGTCGATCTGTTCCAGTGTCACTTCACACAAGGAACCCGGTCCACCAAAATGCATACGACCAGGCAATTAAAAAAAAAAAATCCATATATACAGCTATCGGCCGTGTCAACCACAGCTTTTAACGACGACGCACGATGTAATAAATTCAGGAATTAATTAATTTTATTTAGGCAGAGACATTTCTCTTTCGGTAGTGCTCCGAGCGCATATACGAACATCTCCGGAGGACCGAGCCATCGACAGTCGGGCTATCAATTCGAAAGCTCATAAAGATGTCATCGTCAAGCGAAGGTCACGATGACATTCCTCCATGGTCCGCATTCGAGATCTTAAATGGACATCTGTCAAAGTGACATTTAGCAGTGACACTAAAACAAAAGATGTCCCCATCGACGTCTATCTATTACGCATCAGGCACAACAGTTATTCGAACCATTCGAAATTTATTACACACCGATATCGCTTTTTGTTTTGCTTTATTGATCTTCTGCTGGCCACTGTCTTAATTGGCCCGCTTTATGGCACACTCAAAGGTAAATATGTATTTAGGGGAAAAAATGATGGATAAAACAGTTGCATAGAGTGTATTTTAACGGCCTCAAGTATCCGGTTCGGTAGGTATGTAAATTTCTCGGGAATCAAAGTCTCAGGTCATACTGCGGAACTAGCAATCAGAAATCACAAGGAAACACTGATAGACTGACGTCGCGTCTTTGTTGTGGCAGTCTCTCTGTTCGGCCATCATCCGAGGAAAGGGAAATGTTCCAAATCGATAAGTGTGCTAATGAGAAAGAATGGGAAATCGCAACTGCGAAAGTCGAAGCCGCAGTTCAAAACGAAAACACTAATGTATCCGCAATTTACTATCGGATATCCGAAACGGGGTTACTGCCAATTAGTCGGGTGAACTTATGGGAGATTTACTAACGAATCTAACGATTATAGGTAATAAAAAAATGTATCTCACAGCAGAGTTACAGGTTTAAGATAACAGTTGACATACTGGCTACATACGGGACTTTGAGAAAAGTTTTCTTGTAGAAAACTGTTAATCAGAATAATTGTGGGACTAGCAATTTACATTCGAGTAACAATACTAAAACTAGGTCTGACCGATTGGAGTGGAATTACTCTAGAAGCTGCAAACGACCACCCTCTCAAACTTATCAAACTTGTTTCATTAGTTTAAAGGTATTTGTATCTTACTTCTTCCAATACAGTAAGCTGTCAAACTGGAAACACTTTCACACCAAAAATTGCTGCCAAGTAATGGAAAACTGCCAACGTACAATATTTGTTTTGAGTTTAATAAACCCCACTATAAAGGATAGATATTTTGGAACGATACTAGAAAAAAATCGGAACAGGAAATGGAGCGATCACAGGCTCACTCAAATGAACTTATTAGGGCATTACATTCGCAGATCAACTGTGGCATAGAAAATATAACGAAGGTGGCAACGTAGTAGACAAAAAAGGAGCCGAGCTGCCACTATCAATGGTTGCAGCCAGCGTGACCTTTGTGTGACTTAAGTTGCAATTTGACACGCTGTTTGAGAGCCTGCCACAATTTTTTGCTTTTTTGGACCTTTCTTTAGTTGGAGAAGTCGCTTCAAAAATTGTTCAAATGCTATTATTTCCAAATAAAAACCTTTAAAATGTTAACCCAGTTGCCAATCATAACACTTTTATAGTGTTTAGGGAGCCAATGCTTTTCAAATATAGTTATAAAATTCTAAATTTTGCAGAATAGCTACAGAAATGACCCTTTTTTCTTTTATTTGCCCTTTTTCTTGTGACTTATCAGAAATCTGCAGCGGTAACCCTGGTTACAGCTACGACAATTATTAACGGTAAAATCAGCAATATGGAGAATCTAAGCTGATCAAACTTGGATGGGTATATGTGACTTCAAAGACCTTGTGGTTCCAGTTGTAAGAATCTGTAAGAATTATATAACTCTATTTAGTCATTTCTTCCTGATCAAGAAAACTGAGATCAGGCTTAAAGGACACGGATCCGTGAAGGTATTAGAATGACCTTCATCTATAGCCGAGAATAGAACGCAACTTCTTAGAGGGTGTCAAGCCCTTGCTCAGTATGAAGGAAAAAGTATCGCCAACGAGACGATGTTGGTTCCTTGTGATATACTTATTAAGGTTTAGTCTAGGGTTTTGATATAAGGTTCCCCATAGAGATCGCAGTGGGCTACATATTCTATCGACTTGAAACGAAAAAATACCAAACAACCCAAGGATATAATTATTACAACTGATATTGGAATGACGATTAATAGCGCAAAATTCATATAAAAGGTATGGTTTTGAGCAGGAAGCTTTTAACGGCGGAAGTTCAAATTTAGTTCACTCGGCGCGCGAAATATTTGTTTCATAAGGATTTTCATTCGCCTTAATCGAAAAACTCGTTGGCTTTAAATTCGCACTTCAACGACACCACTGTTTTTGACTCAACTCTTTTGATTTTGAAGGAAATATACCTAAGCATCGTTTAAGTGACAAAAAAAAATCAGTTAAGTGTGCTTATGATTATGACAACAAGTACTCGCGAAAAAAAAAAAAAAAATAAATAAATAAAAAAATAAAGCATTCAAGTTTTTAAAAGTTTCTTGAAAAGTAAAAAACAAAACAAAATATATATTGATAGATTTAAGGCCGAAAGGCAATAGTTTTAAGCATATTGTTAAGTTTAGAGCGCTCGCTAAGGGCCAGTAAGCTAGAATAAGATAAATGTTAGTTTTAAATTAGATTTAATCGTTTTTATCTAGGATATAAGTTTAAAGATTGAATAAATAAAAATGAATTTAAAAAAAAAAAACAAGTACTCGCGGTGGTAATTGTGTAATAACTTATAAATTATTAAAAAAAAGGTAAAGCGTAAATAAAATAATTTTAAGAGAAAAGTTGACATCATATTTTTTACAAAAGGTAACTGAAAACACTTTCTTTTTTTACTGTGTGCCATTCAGGCTGAAGGGGAGTAGTCTCTTAATTATCTAACGAAACACTACATTCATACAAGCTGCGAGTAAGAGTTACCAGCTAACTCCATCGAGGTTTTGTTAAGATTTTTTGAAATTCCGGTTTTATTCCAACTGTTCAGAGCAAAGACCTGAAGTGTCCAGAAAGAAATTGCCACATAATTTCTCCTTTGATCAATAGTAAGGTAGTACGCTTCATGATATCCTTGAAGACGGAAAAATCATTATAAAATAAGAGTTCGTAGAAACGATTTCGGAACATTGCCTACTTTCCAAAATTAAATCTCTCTTTGTTAATTTCCAGAAATCTGAACAGCTATTATATACACAGTGCCAATCGCCGTGTCTCCACTCCAAAGCTAGTCAGTCTTTTTGTCACAGTAAAGTGTTAAAAACTCCCTTTTGGCCTTGATATAATTGTGCTCTTCATTATCCCTTCATTGAAAGACCGAAATAGGTTGGAAACAAAAACCCCAGATCTTTAAATTGGTTTATAATAGTTGGACACATTCTAATATTCATTTTTAGTGTCTTGGCTAAATTTTTCAAACTCACAATTGTCTTTTTTTAATACAAAATTGCATATTGTGAATGAAATTGAAATTGAAAGATGATGGTTAAAAATGAGAATTGGTAAAGCCAATCCTCGATCTATATTCTGTCGGGGTTACCTAAACTATTTTCAGCAAAATGCTTTCATATGAGCTTGGGAAGGCGATTCATAACCAGGTATTCTTACAAACAGCAATGCCGCTGCAAAAAGGGGAATAAGAGGGGCCCTAGCCAAAAAAGGTTCCACCAAATAAAAGAAAAAAATATGGACAATTATTTATTATAAAAACAAACAAATTTATTCGTCACGAAATAAAATCTTACTTAAATAGCAAATTTGGGCATTTTGATCATTTTAAAAAAGAGGTGGGGACCAAGGGCCTGGAGGTTCAAAACAGGGGTCACTTCGCCCTTAAAGTGACCAAACGGCAACGCTACTTACAAATGATCTCAAAATCTCTATGCCAATAGTCACAATTTGATGGTAACAAGTAACACTTCTTCTTATCCAACTACGCGCATAAGTAGTGTATCACATCCTCTATAACTTTAATCTCGCCATTTATTACACCTTGATCTGTGTTGTATTCAAAGAAGCTCCCTCTACTGCAATTTATTTATGAATCCACTTGTACTCTTAGTTCTTCACCTTAATTTCAAAGGCGCAAAGTTTGAGTCATCGTGTATAAGGAGAGCTTAGTAGGTATATATATAATAAGTAACACCTTAATTTCAAAACTGTTATCTTTTTATCTTTTTAGTTCATTATAAATGTTTGGGCGCGACGCGATTTTTTTTCAAACAGACCCGAGAATTGACAGTTTGACAAACCAAACACTGTTTGGGGAATTCTTTTTCACAGAAAAAAAAAACGAAAAAGGAAGCGTAACTAAAACTTGCAAAAATACAGGAATAGGAAACCCGCGATTTGTTGTAGGCTCTTGATTATTCAAATTTTCGATCAATAACTGAACACTTTTTTTTTTATTAAATTTGTAGCGAGAGTAAAACTCTTCATCATCAAAATCTTCAAAAGGATTTGTTAGGATTTTATAGCCTTTTGTGTGTCTTTTATGGGCTTTTTGGTCGATTCTTCTCAAATTGCGAATATTAAAACTAGTAGCTACTCCATTATTTTCCATTCTAAGTTTCGTTGGTATTTCCCAACTTCTTCAGGGGCAAAGTTCTTTATTGGAGCTTTTTTTGGGGATGGGGGAGAGGAATACATTAGTTCTTATTTAGTATTTAAATAATTGTTTTAAATTTAACTTACTGTTTGTTTTACAACTACATTTTAAATTGTACAAAAGGCGAACAAATGAATAAATAAATAAATAACTGAACAACTGCATACACTATACAGTTTTTTGTTTTTCTTTAGCCCAAATTTTCAAAAATAATATCCTGGGAAAATTAGTTTAAAAGTCTTCAAACATTTCGTAATTTTCATCAGTTTAAAACGATAAAGTCGGTTTTATATCGACATTTTCACGTACTAAATTAATTTAAAGTGGGCTTTATCCGATTATAATTTTTGCGCCAAAGTTTCTATCATAACTCTGTACTTAATACAAATTGTGTATAAAAGAAAATATTTCGATTTAGTTAAATCGAAAGCAGTTCAAAGACCTTCATTTTGGAGGGTACTGGTATGAGGCCTTGTGTTTGCAGCAGATGTCATTAAATGTTCATATTCAACTGTCATTGATATAGCGTTGGGAGCATCTTTTTTAAGCATTCGGCATTTTGGACACTGTTTTTGTGTAAATTAGACAATCCCTTTCACTAGTCAATATGTTGAAATAAGTGAATTTCACTTACTTCACTAAAAGTCGACCATGGGCATATAGGTACCAATTGACCTTTCATCACATTCGAAGTTGGTTACCTATACACATATTTTATTGAAGCGAAATGCAGACGTCCAAGCTGACGCTGCCCTGCTGTGTTTAAAAAATAAACAAATGGAATGAAATAGCTCGCACAGCCAAATTAAATCTTCTGCCATCCGTTGCCTTTCGCTTTTACTTTACTTGAGCGCTAACAGGAAATTATTATTTTGACAAGAGCGTCTGGGCAGAAACACTTCACCGAATATGCTAATAAACTGGCTAATGATGGTCCCCTCGGGTGGCCTCCACATATCATCAGAGACGTCAACGCGAATGGTTTAATAACACGAAACGCGGTTCAGTGCGTCGAATCTGCCACAAAATTTAATTAAAATAAAAATTCGAAAATTGAAGCTCGCACAAAGACAGACATCGTCAGAGAAAAGCAAACCAAACAATCCGCAGCAGCAGCAACAATGTCAGATACTTTTGTTGCTGCTTATGCCAAACCGATGAAGAACAATCTCCTCACACAGTCGCAGAGCCGGAGCACATATCGAATTCTTTGGGCTGCTTCTCCGAAGAGCCATTAAGTTGAGTTTAATGTAATGATCGTCACGATCACCGCCTGGGGATTTGAATTGATCATCACCATTACGTACGATCACCGTCGCCGTCGTGGTCGTGTCCGCCGTGGAGCACCCAATCTGCACAGCATGAGTAGCTGTGATTTGACACCCGAGCTGACAGTTTGAATTGAGTAAAATTATTAGGCCAAATGGATGGATCCTCCTCCGATCGCGCGTCGTCGAAAAACCCCCGCCCATAGCGACGGTGTGTGGGCGCACATCTGTTGTATCTGCGACGATGCGATGGATTCCCAAATGCGCCAGATTTGTGGCATTTTTGGTTTCTCATGCCAGCGGTAATTTTTGATAAGTTATGATCGAGGTGTGAAGACAGAAGAGATTGTCTCTTTGCTCGGCATGAGCTGTACAGCTCTCTGCGTCAATTTCTTCTTTTCCTGTGGTGGTTTATTTTTTTGGGAAGGTATTCTGGCCGCATACGTAATCTGAGAGGCGGTAAATTTGTATTTCCATTCTTTAGCTGCTTACTTAGCACACCATTAGCATTAAATTAACAGCAACTTAGCTCGACTGATTGTAATCGAAACGAAACGAAAAACGAATCGATTGCGAACGCTTCTGTGGTGGCTTTGGGGCCCGCTGGCTGAGTTATTTGGACTCTCGAGTGCTCTGTGTGTTTTTTTTTGGCCGTTTTGAGATGCAAATCGGCGTGGCATTTTAATTTGTCTTTTGTGGGCCTGGGCACATTGTATTGTTTGGTTCAGTTCGTGCGCCCGGGTACGTTACATGGGAGAACATGTGTCGTCGGTAAGGTTTCGTCACTGTAGGACCGGGGAACGCGCAGAGGGATAGGACTCGATCGGGAGTTACAGAACACTGTAAGGGATATCGAATGTTGCCTTTTATGGGATTTAAATTATTTTTTACAGCCAATATTTCAGGTCAATTTTATCGTTATCCAGTGTGTGTTTTGGGGGAAATTTATTTCGGGCTGGAAAAGAACTTAATGACTTGATGTTGATAGCGTTAGCGTTAGCGTCTTCGGTGCGTGGTTGAAAATAAAACACATAAAACACTGGTAGCCGCATGCATGTTAAGCAGTAAAGTTTCCTCGGATAGATACATGAATTCGATCGCAGTATAACGATATAGGTGGGTATCTGTGTGTTTGTCGATGGAATTTTGCGGTCAAATCATTATGTCTTAATTTATTGGCGCGTAAATTGACTGACATAAGCATTAAATGTGGGGGAGCAGTTGGGGAGAAACGCGTCAATATGCAAATCGCACAGAACCGGTGACATTTGCATTGGAGCCCAACAAGTTTTGGGCTCTTTGATAATTACTTTTATATGAGCCACTTTGGCCGGCATTCAGTTAAAGCCGACTGGAGTGGGCGAAGATTGTTTTTAGGTTAGTTGGGTGTGAAATCGAAGTTGATTTCGAATGGTAACCGAATAGTTTTGATGCCTTATGGACAACTTTGAGCTGACTTGAAATTTTGGCAGTTCGACCGCATTTAATAATAACTTTTAACCGACTTTTCAAACATGTGAAAATATTCAGAAAATACTTTCTACGTGCTGGTAGGAATGAATTTAAATGTTCATAGAACGTGCTTGAATTTGTCAAGATGGCTAGGACACACTAGGACTCTGATCGCATCTATCCTGGAACTAAACAATAAGCGGATGCTTAAAAGTGCTATTAATGCAGACATTACTAAGTTGACAGTAGTTGAGAATAGAACAGGAGTCTATTAGAGTGCAGATTTGTGTAGTTGCATTTAAAGCCATTGAAACATAGTGCATGGCTGACAATTCGTATTGAAGCTGAGTTTACCGATATCAGTAGGTTGATATGCGCTTAGCTCTCAAAAAGTAAAAGAACGATGTTGGCGTAAAATATTTATATTTTCTCGACAAAAAATGGGAGGGTTTAGTGATTTGAATGCCAAAATGGGCTAAGGTGTAGTATACAGGGTGGGCCAAACACAAACTTTTTTTTTTAATGCAATAAAATGAACAAAATGATTTTAATTGTAGGTAGCCATAGTATTGAAATATATTAAAATATACAGAGGGAAGTCCAATACAAGTTTATAAGTATTTTTAAACTGTAAAATGAACAAAATGTTTTTTTTTCTTTCAATGTATTATGGCTTTATTAGTAAGAGCAAACCTTCCCATTAATTATGGAATACAACGTAGTTCAAGTGGCTTCCTCGGCTGGCATCGCAGTAGCGCATTCTGTCACTCCAATTTTCCAAAAAAAGATTGCGACCTCGATGTTGGATTAAGATATAATTTTAGGTGTAGCCGTTTAAATTTATACCTTGTTGATGAGTCCGGGCTGTAGCTCACGGAATGCTTGGATGATATTGGCCTAAAGTGCTTGAAGATAGATTTAGGCATACCCAATACCCGCTTCTATAACGAAAAGGTGACGATACTTCCAAATCTACGGAGGCCCACATAGAAATGTATGACCAAAATTGTAGGTAGCCAGTTTTGAAATATATATTAAACTATACAGAGGGAAGTCCAATACAAGTTTTTAAGCATTTTTAAGCTGTATCTCTAACAAATGGCTCATGGGGCAGTAATCCCGAACAACAATGGAACGACCGGTTGAAGTGTTGACTGAGGCAAGACACATAAAGTCATAATTAGCTTCGTATGAGTATGGCCAGTCGTCATGGAAATTTCTTTTGAAATATGCCGTGTGTTGAAGATGTTTTATGAAGAGGTTATTGAAGGCACAATGCATTTGTAATACGATTTTTACCAAAAAAGTATTTGAAGTTCTTAAAAAAATATTCTTTTCAAACCACCCAAAATACGCATCAAAACAAAAAAGTAGGTAACGTAATTTTTAAAATAAATATGAAATAAATTATCAAGAGTTTTCAGCAATATTTGATTTTCAACGAAATGTCCTTAAACAAGACATTTAACCAATGTGTTCTTAAATTCACTGTAGACATTTGTTTTCACGCATGCATTTTACTCGAAGGTCTTTGAAGCCTATAATAAGGTATTGATCGCGAAAATGTCTGCAGAACAACAAAGTAGGATAATGGAATGTTACATACATACATAACGTACATATAAGGATCAGGTCCATTCCGGTCTGCAGCCGAAGTAAGTAACATACATTATTGACATCTCGACGATGTCAAGGAGTTTCCATCAAAATGTCTTGAGGATCAACAAAAGATTTTCGGTTGCAACGATATTGAAAACAAGTAAAATCAAGTAGTTGTATCCCATGAATTAGTAACAGCTCTATATAGCTGTCTACATACTTCTATTCTTGATAAATTGACATCACCCTGGATAAGAATTGGATCAGCCAACGAACTCTAACCTTATGCGTTATAGATGGACGAGCTTGGCGGGGGTGGTAATTTTGTTTACAATTCCGATCTTAGTTACATTCTCAGTCAGGTGTCCTGACTTCTTATAGTCTGGTGCCAAGACTTACACAGGATAGGGCTTCTTTCATGAAATGTTCGCATGATTTCGTCATTGGTGAACCAGTCTTATCAAAATTGTGTATCTACAAATGTTTTGTTGAGTTGTTGCGTTCTTAAAACAATTCCCAGTGCAATACTCTTCGCCGTTCGCCCGGCGTGACGTAAGCATTGTCAAGCTCACATCACCTTGAAGTGAGACGTGAATTAGTAACTAATTTAAATAAAAAAATTCCTAATTTTGATTGCATTGGAGCAGATTTTAGGTGTCTCAGAGTTGTAAGAAACTTTTCGTTTATGCTAATTGTCGTTCGCTTAACGATCAGAACAAGATCTAACGGCACTACTGTGCGTAGGAACTGCGGATCTACCTGCTTCTGTGACCTGTGCCACTTAAACACTGCAAGGGCGTATTGTCCAACGAAAAGTAATATCATCGATCTAATTTATGACAGTGAAGAAAGGCAACGGAAAGTTTTAGGATCGTCTATTAAAAGCACAACTCAAATATGAAGTTATGATCGTTTGATTGACTATTTAAATTCCAAAGTCCTGCCCACTGTTTTTATTTGTTTGTCTTGCTTTTGGGAATAAGGCAAACCAATAATCACACGACTTAAAAATCGAATAAATTTGACGATCAACGATCTTGTAATCACCTGCCGTTCGGAGTGAGATATTCTCAAGAATTCCATTCACCGGCTGATGTCTCATTTTCCCTGGGGTGCATTCGACGGTGTTTGTTTGGTCCGAATAGAACCACATCGTATTAAATGATCTCAAGCTGTGAACCCTGATGCTAATGGCGCAATACGGTTCTGATCGATCCCACACGAAGAATCCCAGACGAGAGCGTAACCAGTAGCGCGCATGATTACAAGCTGGGTAACATTGTGTTTTCGAGCGTTTTCGAATTGGATCATATTATTGTATTGGGCGGAACAAAGACGCACGGTAATCGGTTTATGTGGGGAAAGCCATTAACGACTGTGGCCTTTGTTGACGCTGGGAGAAGGCTTAGGGCTGACTTAGCGTTGCTGTAGAGGTGAGATATTTTTTTCGAAGATGGTTTGTGTGTTTCTTTTTTGTTGGAAGAACATCATTTGAGATTGTGTTTCGTTGGAGGTGAGGATTTAATATCATCAATTGTTAACCGTTTACTGACCACATACGTGGACGTTAAACTTAAGACTTAGTTGATTCTATAAGAGCTTCCTCCTTACCGATGTGTTTTTGTGGGTGTGCATATAACTCAATTAGGCGGTTTTTAAGAGCCCAATGAAATCGGAAGGAAATGCTGAAGGGCTTAAAATAGTTTATTGCACAATACCTGAACGACGACAGTTATTACGAATTTACTGGAAAAAGATTTAGACATCTTATTTCAAAACCATTATGATAGCGTAACCTTCATCGTTTTTAAAAGGTATGGATCGGCTGCTATTTATGAGGTACGGTCGCATTATATTGTTAATTTTTTAAATGCGCTCATGCTGCGCCCATCAAGAGCATGGAAGTGGGTCTAGGGTATATCGTAAGCCCGTTTTGCACTTACATAATGGAAGGAGGCATTCTGGGATTGAACTTTGAGACATCTAGATAATTCGGCTGTCCGAAGGATCGAATTGGAGTCAACGGTAAGTTGTGTTTTATTCAGTGTTTAATTCGGGTCTTACTAAAATGTAGATAGTGACCAAGAAGTAAGATTTCGTAGGTAAGTTGGGGAATATAAAATTGCTTTATTGTATCCCTCGTGCGACTCGCAGAGATCTTATGAGGAAGGTACTAGCAGTAACCTACTTCTAAAGATGAAAGTAACCGAGCTTTGAGTGGTTTTGTTACGTTATCCGCAAGACTCTAGCTCGGTTTCTTATCAGGTGTCCTCTAATGGAGATAAAAAAATAAATGGGTCGTACTAATAACAAATTTTAGTCTCGACTTTAAATTTAAGGAAGCTCACTGTGGACTACTAAAATTTATATTCGAAACTAAAAATGTTTATTGGTAAGGCCGAATGAAAATTATTTTCAAAAATCAGTTCTAATTATTGCTCAAACTGGTGGCTCCAAATTTCTTTTTTTTTAGTGCTTTGTGTGCACTCTTAGTTTCAGCTTATCTCAGGCATAATCTATAACTTTCAAGTCTTTTAAAGTAACTTGACTGTCATTAGTTATGCAAATAAATCATTTATAATAGTTGCTGATAAAACTTTCTATAGAGACTCCCGCTTTATACAAGGTGGCGCAAAAATAACTTTCCGAAGTTTTTTGGCTGTAATTTAAAAAAAAAATGAAAAACTTTTATTCTTCTTGTGGATTATTTTTATTTGGTCTTTTATTTTTTTTACATCAAGTCGAGAATATGATGTCATGTAAATGGCCGCCGCCACAGTTGATTGTCATTTGAGTCCTTTTTATGGCATTTTCCATCACTTTGGCCAAAACTTCCGGCGATAGGTCCTCACATTCTTGAAGGATATTGTCTTTAAGAGCTGCAAGAGTCTGAGGCTTGATGACATAAACCCGCGACTTCAAAAAGCCCCACAAAAAGAAGTCTGGACCGGTCAAATCAGGCGATCTTGCGGGCTAGTGCAAATCGCCAAAAACGACCCGGGAACACCGCTTTCAGAATATCGGTTGTGGCTCGCGCAGTGTGTGCCGTAGCTTCGTCCTGTTGGAACCACATGTCCTCCAGTCCTAAATCGTCCAATTGCGGTAGAAAAAAATCGGTAAACATGGCCCTATAGCGCGCACCGTTCACTGTTGTCGTTTGAACAGCGGCGTTCTCGAAAAAAAAATGGCCGCGTCAACAGAGGCGATATTATCGGCACAACGGGCGCTCCGAGGCCCGCCACTCTTTTCAACGTCTCGTGTTGTGCCAGTCTCTTCGAGGCGAGCGGCTAAACGTTGCAGTGTTTCACCAGTAGGCGTTGGACGGTCACCGGTCACCGACCGATTATTGCTCAAATAAATAGTCACCAATATTCCGCGTTCTGGAGCAGTGTAGCGTAACATTGTTTATTAACGTGTATTTCGCATGTGTTTACTACACAAATGTCAAAACAGAACTGACATTAGGGGCCAATCGCAAAATTTATAGCATTTTCTGATAGGAGGATTACTTTTGCGCCACCTTGTATATCCTCAATATTAGCCCTCATATTTATCATTTTTTTTTTCTTTTTGAATTCGATCAAACCATTTTGCGAAAGATTAGGTATTTTCAAAACTCTTCGCCAATTTTACAAATTAATTTACGACATAATCACCTGCACTTTTGTGGTATGCGTGTAAAGTTACTAACATTTAAGTGTATTGTTGAAGGTGCAGTTTTTGATGTATTTGATGCTATTTTCGGTCTTTAATGACGTTCATACCCTACACGAGTTATATTTCAGTGAGCGTGCTTCTGTCCACAGCTCAGACGAATCCTTGATAATTCTTAATACAAAATATAGATGGACATGTAGCCATATGCTATATTGACATTGTACATTGATTTTTTGTTATTTTTTTGATACAACCACACCTACATCAGTTTTTATGTATTTCGCATGCTGATCAATTTTGTTCGGGAAATTGTAAATTTTGTCGAAGATTTATTTAACGCAGAAAATCGGTTTAGAGACAAATTAGAAGACCAAATGGGACGATTATAAAAATATTTCACAAATTGCATCTACAGGTTTTTTTTTTCCAACTGGCGCCACCTCTCGCGAACTTTTGACAAGCATTCGGGGGTATAAATAATGTCCTGAATAAGCTTATTAAAAAGCCAATCGGAATCGGCATAAAATTGTAGATCCAAAAATGAAAAACTAACACAAACCGAATGGTTGTGAGTATAGCTAGGCTGAGGGTCACTACGGACCTGTTGCGCCATCTATTTATTTATTTATATTTTTCCACGGAGTTGCCATGTGACATTACCAGTGAAATTGAGTGGTCACTGAAGTTTGACGTTCAAAATCAAGCGTAAATCGGCCATCAATGAAATCAGAAATTATGATTTTTCTACTTTCATTAATAATTCTCTCTGAATTATTTCAAAATTTTAGATCTTTACATGCTTCAATTATTAAATCACAATTTTTATTTATATTAAAGTTTGAAGTGAACTAACAAAAATCCCGACTAGGATTATAGAGACAGAGACTTATTTTGATTTGGGGCGGGGTTAGGAGGATAATGTGCGGATTTAATTGAAATCAATTCTGTAAGGTACTACCAAACCAATAAGGCGCGAAAATATCGATAGCTTAAAAAGTAATTTTGAACAAAAGGCTTCGAGCAATAACTTCAAGGGGATCGCTTCAAACCTTGCAAAAACCCGTTGTACTTTTATTTTCTATTAATTGAAGTCCAAGTAATTCCGGTTCAGAAAAAATTTAAAAGACAATAACTATCAGGTATGCTTACTAAGTCCAAGACATCCACATCACATTATTCCTTAAAATCTGCCGAATCTACGAATAAAGTTGTTTTCATTTAAACTGCTTGCGAGTATACTTTGGCTTTTCACACTCTTCTGTCATCTTTAGCACTTCATTCCTTCTAACTAATGAACGGCTATCCCTTTACAAATGGCATCACTTACAAATACAATGGCATTGACCATTTGTAACCTCCACACTAAAAATTTTGTAGCTCACAATATGCAACTTTGTATGAAAAATTTCAGCGTTGTGAGTTCGAAAAATTTAGCCTGGACACTAAAAATGATGATTAGTATTGCGGAATTACTTCGCATGCCATAAAAATGACACGCAATAAGAGGCACCTTTCATCAAAAATCTAAGTACATGTTTTATTGGGATTCAGCAAAAACCTAATTATCAGTTAGAAGCTATACTTATGTACATTCTGAGCAGCGATTACGTCCACAAAGTCAGACGAAAATCCACACATAACCCGCTCTTTACTCCATCTAATTACAAAGCTGTCCCTGTGCAAAATGCAAATCCAAAGAAAACACTGAGGGTTCTGCCGAACCTACTAATCCGAACAAGAAAAACATTTTTAGGTACATGTTGTTCCAGAACGTTGGTTCCTGCTGTAGCCGCTTGGGATAGTACCGGCACAAATGACGGCTATTTGTCCAAAATCACAGTCTACTGTTCCCATTAAATGTTAACCGGTGTAAATTAATCGTTTTGAAAATTTACATACACGTAGATACTCATTAGCAAGTTGAGCGATTGCAAGCGATTTGGTCGGAGACCGTAAACGCTTTTGTCTTTTTTGCCATACCATGGGTTAACATTAATTAAATGAGGCTGGTTGTAGAATGAAGTTGGGACAAGTAAGCTTTTCGTTGGTAGCACACTGTGACGCCCATATGGATGGATGCATGCGCTAGCATCAAATCATCGTGTTGTTCGGAGTGTGACATCCTAAAGGTATTAGTTCTGCAGCCTGTATTTTTATGCAAAGTGCTTTCAGCGAATTCCCAGAATTTAAGCGATTGTTGTGTGGATTTAATAACGTAGCCAAATCGAAGCACATTGACTGAACAAAAGTGGTGGAGAAATTTTCGCATCACTAAGAGATGTACGGCATTTAAAAAGACTGCAAGCTAATTTCTTCTGTATAGGCATCTTTGTGTTGGTATACCTTATAAAGGGTGGCGAAAAATTAATCATCCAATTTTGTGGTTTCTGACTGACAACGCTGTTCAAAATATGTATTACCTGGAGTCTACAGGGTAACAACATATGAAATTTATATGATTAAACTTTGGGTCGTATTTTCTATTTGGCGGGATAACCTCAGTGTAAATGGTGCTTCCCATATAAAATGTTCAAACCAGTTTGATTTGCTCAAAAACGTCTCTATACTTTACATCACAACTGACATTTGAACTTAGGTATGTAAGTTTAACATGGCAAAAACAGTCCATACAATTGTAACAAAAATTCATTCCAAATGTAATAAGTTTATTTCTAACTTGATAGAAAACTCAGTTGTTTTTTTTTTTTAATTTTTGTACGATGGATTTTTTTTAAATTTGCCTTTTTTACGTTTACATGAAACGGCCCCAACGATTTTGACAAAAATTCATAATTGGAGTAAAATTGATGTTTTCAAAATTATTGCGTCCTTAATTTTTAATTCCAAGAAAACCCAAATTCCAACTTAAGGTTTTTTTCACTGCGTCACCTTTCGCGAACGTCTGACAAACATCCGAGAGTATAACCGTCATGAAAGAGCTTCTCAATTGGCCGTTTGGACTCGGCATAAATTTGTAGATCCCTTTCATTCGCCCCAAAACTAAAAACTCACAAGCTAGGTCCAGGGTCCCTACGGACCTGTTATTATTTAATTTTGTTTTAACTTTCAATTCGAATCACCGAAAACGCTTTTAAAAACTGCTCATGTCTCGAAAACCAAATTTTCGATACATAAATTTGGGTTTTGATAAAACTTTATAAACTAAGTAGATACTCGTACGTAATGCTCAGTTTTTAAGTAAATATTGAAGCAATGCTATTTTTCGAACTAAATTTTTCGAAATATTTTTTTAAAATTTTGTCTACATAATTTTACAAAAAACACTTCAAAGATTTTGAACAAATAACATATTTAGGGTAATAAAAGATTTCCAAATAAGATCCCGTACTTAATTTCTTTTAAAGATTGCAAAATGCATATTATAAATATTTCATCAATTTTACTAAACAAATCCCAATCTGTTCAACATAGGGTACATTTTTGTTTATCTCACTTCCAATAAACTGACCAGCAACCACCTGCATCTTACACGATTGAAAACACTCTTCATTTGTACTCCCATACGCTTTCATCGGTATGTGTACAACTCAGAATGAAAATTTGAAAAATTACATCCTGAATATACACGTATATAATATCGGTACGAAAACCAGCATCACCAATATATTCGAGTCAAAAATACGACCTTGCTTTAACAAATCAGAAACTCCTGCTACGCTTTTCTTAGTACTAAAAAAGCTTCGAAGCTGTAGGAAATTAAACAGTACATCTGCGGGCTTAAAGTGACAAATGCTTTTTCTACTGCCGCCTGAAATAAATACATTTAAGGCAAAGGTGCACTTTATTCATAAGTTTTATGTACGGTTTATTTTATCTGAAATGGTTTTTAAATTAGTTTACCTAAAGTTTTGTGCGACTCAGTCATGTACTTTATTTACTATTGCTATTAGTTTCGAAAAAATCGTCTTGTTTAGACTTGTTATTAATTCCGTCAAGTAAGAGCTTTTAAATTTTTTTTTAAAATGTTTCTGGACATTGTAAAAACGAACGGAGATAACTCTATTCCGATGGAACTTTTTCGTTTTTTTTTTTAACCTTTTCCAATTTTGTCACCAAATGCTCGAAAGTTGCGAACTTTTGGTTTCGCATAAAGGCCTTGCTATATTAGTCCAAAATCTGAATCATAGTGCGAAGACCTCTGAGCTGAGGTAGCGAAAAATTCTTGCTACGAAAAGCTTCATATGCAGCTCAAAGAAGCTCCAAGCTAGATGAAGAAAAAGCTAATCAACCCGGTTAATCCGGTGGATATCCAGTCAAGGATGTACTTTATTACAATCCATCCCCTTCGCCTAGATTTTATAAACAACATTAAAATCAATATACCTCTCTATAAGAGCTTCCCCGTGAGCATACACAACGCCAACTAAACCATAAAATGCTTACTCGCAGATAGCTACTTGAAGGGTGGCAATTTCGTCTTTGTTAACAACAACATTACGAGACGACAACGAATATGTATCGCATGTTAACTTCATTGGAACAACTTGTCAACCCTTCTGCTCGGCACATAATTGCGGAGCGATGGAATTCCGCTCCCACATAGGTACTCGTAATGTGCAAGACTGTGTACGCAAAGCAGCTTCACAATTTCACATGCCGCGCCATCACCCCCGGACAAGTTTAATTATTCAGCACTTATGTGTGTACTGCTCTCAGATTTTAGTGTTAAGTTATCGTCACTTCGACTCGATGAAGGGGAAATTATCGTTGGCGTGTTTAAATGGGTGTCCCGAAGTTGAATCCGACTGAGCAAAGTGCGGAGTTCATCTGCACACATGTGCGGTGCTCATCGGTGCCTGAAGATATTTTCGGTTACGAGACATCGTGGGGCGTCACGTGCACCTATATCATCAACTTTATATGCCTCGAGGATGGCAAACGATTTCAGGATGCGGAACTCTTTACTAGCCGTGTTATGTATCCTTGATGTTTAAATGTTATTGCTTGGCTTGTTCTACATCGGTTTGGTATTCGCGTTGCTGCAGATTACTTTTGTTTAGGCAGTCGACTTTGTTTGCCTGACACTCTGTGAATCTCAACTGAAGTGGATGAACATGAAAGGATATATGAAACGGGGAGAACAGGTATTAATAGTGGAGCATTTATATTTCCAGACCGTTGCGTAGGTAATTTAGAATGTATTACATCCATGTGAATGGGTATAGGACATTTTCTTCTTTCCATTTCCTTAAACTAATTATTTATTTTTTTTCGCTGTATTGCTTGGTCTCAAAACAGTAGAATGTATGAGATATAATTATAAACTCTGTTAGCGCATAGATAAAAAATGTACTCGTTAACTGAAAACGGTACGTATGGCTTGTCCGGCCGAAAGATAGTCCTATACGGTGCTATAATGGATGCAAAAAATTACAAATTGTTTGATTTTCGAATACCTATAATGACAACTGTAGCTGTAGTGAAACTGACTTTAGTCGGTATACAACTTAGCACGCGTTGGAAAGATCACAGGCAGCGATCTGAAAAGGATGTTTTATTCCGCTTAAAAAATACAAGCACAGCTAGGCTGCACCTGTCGTATTGTAGAGATAATGTGAAATGGATATTTTTGTTCTTCATGGCTGACGACCCAATAACTTAAAGATAGCTATAAAGAATCGCAAGGCTTTTCTCTGAGTTTTTAGGTCACTTTAGTGACACGACAAAACCTTTAAACTTCCTCTTCGCGTAAAGCCTTGTTGCATCAGAACTTCTGACCGCATCTCATCAACTCTGACACTTTTGCTACCTACTTATTGTTCTGTAAGACCTCCCAGTATCTTTGAATTTATCTATGGTTTTGCTTACGCTTTGTCAGGAAACACATATTATGGTCGTGTACCTTAACGTAGGCGCAGTGGCATAGTGGTTAGTTAGTTGGACTACTAAGCGAGGGGTCCCAGGTTCAGCTTCCGAAAAAGCCCAAATTCCATCTTAAGAGTTTTTTATACTGCGCCACCTCTGTCTGTGTTATACTTTTGTACGTAGGTATACGGAACCTTATCATCTCCGTTCTACTGTCTGGCATCGGATTATATGATATGAGCGCGGTTCTGTGTTAGCTTAGGTTGCGCAAGAATTTGTTGGAAAAAGGTAGAATAAAGAACTCTGCGAGCTGTACAAAATATAAACAAGCACGTCGATTGTTGTAAAGGGTGTCCTATAATTCATGCAAAATTTAAATTTTGCGCCATTTAAAAGTACAGTGATGCCAACGGAAATAAAAGATAACAATGTGACAGCTGACAGTTCGCGGTTAGTTAAAATGGAGCGATATACGAAAGAACAACCCATTTTTATTGTTGAGCGATTTGTTAAAAATTATGAAGGTTCGTCAGCTACAGTTCGCAATTTTCGTACAAAATCATCGTCAGTGATGAAGCTCATTTTCATCTTGATGGCTTCGTTAATCGTCAAATTTGTCGCATTTGGCGTTCAGAAAAACCTACAAGTAATTGTTGAGAAACAAATGCATCCACTGACTGTTTGGAATGCGGAATTTGGGGTGAACCATTCTTCTTCGAAAATGCGGTTGGTCATCAGGCAGTAGCAATCAATGGTGTTTGTAATACTGACATGGAACCCAGTTTTTAGTGCCTAAATTACAAGAAATGAATGTGACCAACATGATGTGGTTTCAACAAGACGGTGGCACATGCCATACAGCCAGAGACACAATTCAATTACTGCATGAGTCATTTCCTAATCGTGAAATCAGACGTTTTTGCGATCAGAATTGGCCATACAGATCTTGCGCTTTACTTTGGGGTTTTTTGAAGTCAACAAGCCCACGACCACCAACGCCTTGAAAGAAACGGTCATAGAAAATTCCAATAAAATAGTAGGTACGTACTTGCCAGAAAAAGTTGTGCTGGCCATTTATCCAATGTGATATTCCATACATAACCCTTTATCTGTATCTGTATACTCTATGAAACAGTAAAAAATGTAAGCTTTCTGAATAAAAATCTGTGTTTTCTACCAAAATTACATTTTGTGTCAATTATGGGACACACTTTAGTTGCGACATGTGAAGATCGGATGAAAATTAAGTGGATTTTTAACCCTTTAACAAGGTTACCTAGTGATAGACGACAAACTTACCTCGAAATAAGTTTAAAGGGGACCTCATCTCACATAGGTACCTCTAACTTAATGCCGCTAACGATGAATCAAGTTGACTGAAGACGCATATTTTGATCAGGGCCCGGGCCTGCCCGGACTTTAGTTTAAAACCGAAACTTTTCTTAATAATAACAATCTTTCCAAAATTACCTTTGAAGCTACCTTTTCTGCCTGCCTGGAAAAGTAAGTATTTTCGCTACCGAGTATAGGGTACTACTTCTGAAACTCTGTTTTTCCACTTATACATCCGGTCCACTGTTTTCAAATCCCTTTGACTATAGTTGAGGTGGTGTTAGCCCCCATAATGGTTCTCAGTGATCGGGACAGCTGATATGAAGCCACCATTAGAAAATCGCAAGCTGCTTACCTCTGGTTCCAAAGAGTACCCTTATTTGACAGCATTATGCCAGTACTTATCTGCGGCTCGTTACACTCGTCTCTGATTTTGGGTGTGTGCTTCGGAAATAAATTTTAAGCGAACCTAGACTTGTTGTCGGCGGCTTCAAATAGGGAAAGCCATAAAACCGCCTTTTAAACGAACTGAAATAAGTTATTGATAAGAATAATAGAGCTAATAGGTACTTACAGTGCAAAATCAGGCTGCAATACCTACCATCATTTTTGACATAGTTTTCATTACTCAAGTAGATCCTTATAATATTTCCCAAGCTTAGCTCAGTCGATCCATGGGTACACAGAGAGCTGTACCTTTTTCTCATGACTGACACTCTGACTTTGCGGACAAAATTGCGTACTTTTTAATGGAACACGATAATCTAATTCGTTTGACACTTCACTACAGTAGTCCCCCGATAATGTGAACTAATTAAAACGTTTTCGGATTTTAGAGGGATTCACATTACTGGAACTTTTTTTCAGTACTTATTAAACTGATTGAAACGATTTTCAAATTTATTAAGCACAATACAAAATGATTTTTTAAAGCACAGTTTATCTGTTTATTAATTTAGAAGAAAAACGAAAATCGCACGCAAAACGAGCAAGAGAAACAAGAGAAATATAAAAACGTTTACAAAAAAATTCACATTTTAGAGGTTGAAAATTTCGGAAGTTCACATTATAGACATGACAATGTAAAGTTTTGCTGATTCACATTTTAGAGAAATTCACATTATCGAGGGACTACTGTATTAACACTACTAGCTAGCAAAATGCGGTCATACTAACTGCTTTGCTAACTGGGAAAGAAATATAGTTCCATGGTAGTAAATGAACTGCTGATCGGAAGCCGGATAGACATCGAAGTTCTCTTATTGGATGGCAAACCTTTATCCTACCCCCTGCATCGTATCTGTTTCAAATCGACAGGAAGTTATTTGATTTATTAAGCAGTTACCTTCATCGAAACACATCCAACACTGATTTACTTGTATAGCCACAAGGATATTAAAGTTCCTTTGCCTGATTTATACCCGAATCTATAAAACGAACACCTTAATAGCTTCCTTCCCAACTGATCGCCGGCCGCGTACATGCGACCATCAATGTCTACCTGGAACACACATATATCCCTCCCACGTATCCACGAGAACTGTTATGAATTCTAAACGACGGAATCGATACGAAAACATCTCGAATAATCCCAAAATGCCACTCATCGCTTGTCCCAGCTCAAGGGCACGTTGTCGTGACAATGTTTGTCTATTGCGGCTAAACATTTTATTCATGGCCGAAACTCTGGTCATTATCATTCACCCTCTCAAATGGAAAAACAGAAAAAAAAAAAAACGGTACATGCAGGTACCTAATTTATGAGCTTGTGATTTACAAGCCGACAAGCAAATGCGCTTGTCAGCAGACAAAATCAGAAGGCAAATCATTCCCATGCCCGTGGGGCAGATTCTATTCGCCTTTTTTTTCCGTTCGCATTAGAGGACCACCGTCGCTCGATTGGAAGCAGTCAACTTGATTTACTCGACTCAATATGCCACCTATATGCTAATAAAATGTTCCAAGACAAATGACTGCCGCAGACAATGTGAACGAGTAAAAAATGCTCGCTAAGAGGCCGCAGTCTCCGTCAACCCATTGTTTTGGCCTGGAGTACGCAAATGACTTCCCTCCGCCACGCAGCACCGCATATCGATATCGGGAATTTGCCATTCCAAGGAATTCTCAAAAAAGAAAACGAAACAGCGATACATGGAGCCACATTACTAGGGGTTGCTTTTTGCGCTACCCGAGTCCGCCCATTTCATGTTCGCTTCTTGAGGGGGTTGGTGGAAGACGTCTCATGCAATTCAGCTCGATTCGAAATGCACAAATGTATTTTTGATCCCTTAACGAGCTCGTCCTACCACCCATGACTAACATGTGTCCTCATCCGAGGGTGTAAGTGTAACTCCTTTGTTGTGTTCGACGCCAAAGTTCGATGCATAGTAAAACGCAGTCCAAACCAAACCAGAGATCAAAGATACCACCAATTGTCGGATCATACGAACTAACAAGTACTCGCTGTATGCACCCATATCTACCTCTATCCAAACGTGTGGGCAGCACATCTCATGCCATGCCAATGACCAATTCCCCATACTTTTGGGCTTCGGTGTTAATATAATTATTACAGAGGGGGAGCAGCGAACAAAAAACTCGCACTCGATCGCTACACGAGGTCGCTACATCCTCGAATTTAATTCCAAAGCAAGCATGTTCGCGTTAACAAGTTGTTTCGCTTCGTTACAACCCGTGGGTGGATGTGGATCCGATACGGATGCGCTCTCGAATTCGCGAAACTGCACTGCGCACTGAAGAGGAGGAGGAGAGGCGCACGCCGGAACGGAGAGTTGCTGTAAATTAAGCATCAACAGCAGGAGCAGAAACAACATCGTCAGAACCGGGACATAGATGAAGGGAATCGCGCTGTAGGATCATATCTTGCCAATTAAATTTGAATTTATTTCGTACCCGATTTAGTTTTCGAGCATCGTCCGCGTCAAGGTATATCAGCTGCAGCAGCTCGAGTGCGCAGTCAGCTCGGGATCTGCGGTCAACTGGTAGGTTAGGTTTGGCCTCGTTTGATCCGATTTTCTGCCTCATTTAGATGCAAGCAAAAAGAGACCAACTCCGTTGAGAAATAAAATCCAAACATAACGACTTTGATAGATGTCTGCCTTTGGTGGGGCGAACAAGGCGTGAGGATCTTAGGCTGGGTCGCGGGTTTAACGACAATAATCTCGACTGTGTGTGTGTGTATTTGGTCAGCGGTTGAGCAACAACGAAGGCGATGACAACTTAGCTAAGGTGGAGGAATCAACACCCAAGACCAATTAATCAAAGTCGCGACAATTCCTGTCGCATGAGGCATCCGTTTCCTCCGATCCCTTCGGGCACCCGACGGAAGTTCCCATGAATGGAGCGAAGTGCATGCCAACAACGGATTAGAAGGGACAACCAACTTTAAAAAGGTGTCCACGTTCTCCGCAGTCCGCAGGTAACAGTCACAAACTTCTGTTGTCGCGAAATTCTTGCGGGAGCGAAAAAAAATTCCTATTCCTTGGTGGGCCATTGTGTAAAGTTCAGTATGGCGAAACAATGCAAAATTGACACCTTTGCCGCCCGAACAATGAATGAAGGTAAGATCATAGGGCCGCCGACAAAAACGGATGCAAGCCGTTGTCAAAATATTGAGTTCAGCTTGCAGGTTGATCGGATCGGAAGATGAATTTAAGTTCCATATTCGCGAAGGTCTAGCCAATTGATTGTAAGAGATGTTGGAACAACTACAACATTTCAATATTCGCACTCTCACTGCACTTCCTTAAAAAAGAGACGATGTACCAAATAGAGGTCAGCTTCGAAAGCCGGCGGTAAAAGTGAAACTTCATGAAGCTCGATAAGTAGGTAGATTGAGGATGGACAGGGCCACTCCAACGAGTATCTGAAAAACGCAGTCAGTCTCTGCAGTCTTTACCCAACTGAGCATTTGATTTAGGCATGATTTACACTGCCAGAATCTATGGTCTTAGGTACTATATAACAACATATTCCACTTTCTAAAACTCAACAATTTTGACGTACTAGGTAAAAACTCGCTAAATACTAAATGTTGTTCGAATGGATTTTCCACAGCGAAACTATACCCCATATGTAAATTATTGTCATGGGAGCCAGTTATACGCATGCGATATAGGAGCTGTGTACCCATACTCGGGACTCGATTCTATAGTACGGAGTAGGCACACCACGCGCCTTTTAGTTCCATCTTCGTTTTCTTACGGCAGTCCACGGAATTCAGACCGGAGGGTGTTTACGCCCAGTTAACAGCTTAAAGCTTGCTTTCGACCTCAAAATTGAGACAGGTGGAGGATATTGCGACATTACTCACAGACGGTTGTTAAGATTTTCAAGACTCCGTATAAGTAGGCCCGGCAAATATGATATAACTTCGATCACCTCACTAACAAGAACGAGAAATGAAATTTCATTGCTTTTATACTGCCTTCTGTCAGAAGTTCTAAACAAGCTTTTTGACAGTGCTTCGAACCAGAAGCTTAAACGAAACAATTAGGTTAGGTTAGGTTTGAGTGGCAGACCGCCTCAGGTGCAGCCTCACTTAAGCCAAAGAAGGCCCATTGTGATACCACAGGATCAGTGTTCTCACACAACCCGTTGAACCAGCCGGAGCTAAAAATGAAGAGTTGGAGGCAATTAATTCCTATATATGCAATTTCGCTGAAATTGTCGAAGAAGTATTCTCCGAGGTACAGTTTTCTACGGACTGACAGTGCTGGGCACGTGCAAAGAAGGTGAAGAATAGTCTCCTCCTCCTCCTCGTCCCTACAGCTTCTGCAGAAATCATTTGAAGGGAGGCCCATGGCCTGAGGGCATGTCTCCCTATGATGCAGTGTCCCGTGATGACACCTACTAAAGTGCCTATCATGGGTCTTTTCAGTGAAATAAGATCTTGGAGCGCTTGAGATCCAGTTGAGGCCAGATCTATCTCGAGGTGTGGCACGTTGTGCAGTTAGACCACCTGAGATTTGTGGCGCATAATGAGGAGCTTACAAGTAGCAAAAGGCATGTGGAGATTCTCCTTTTCCGGTAGAGTCGACATAGTAGTGCCTTATCTGGCGAGTTCGTCGGCAACGAAACAATTAACTTTCTAAAAAATGTCCGCACACATTTTCAGAAGTCTTATAGAGATCTTACCTAAACTCAACTTCGTATACCTACCTCTATAAAGCCAAACATAGGCTTCACAAAGGTCTATCGAAGCTGTTTTCTAAAGGAATTACAAATTTGTGCCTTACCGAAGTCACATTGTTACTTGGCCTTCAAGTGACCATGCAATATTTCACAGCTACTATTTCCGACCTAAAGCCTTTTGGGATAAAAATAAAAATTATAAATTATGAAAAATTACATACTTTGATTTCTGGAAGGACTGATCCAAAAGTCGAAATCTTTTCGAAACCTTTTGAGAGACCCACGAAAACCAAAAAATAACTGACAAATAACTTCCAACTAGTAGTTATGTCATTTTCCATTGGTTTCACTCGGGGATCCACTCATTCTGTGATCCAATGGAACAACAAAACTCCTTCTGATTGAACCCACAAAAGTATTGGTGAAATGCCAAAAAAATAATCTACGGCGGCTGTCAGCTGACTTGTACAAAATACATAAATGACATTTGTGTGAGGGCTTCTTGAGTGGATTCTGACTACAATTCGAGAAGCGAAATTCTCTTCTCAGAATCACCAGAAGAGTATTTTTTGTGCCAATGGAACGGTTTCAGAGGTGATTTTTTTCGATTCCGGACTCTCCCGGACGCTTCTTTTTGCCCAATGGAAAACGACATTAGTTAAAAGCGGCGAGAAGCGCGATATCTCCGTTTGTCTTGTTTGGCTTAGCATGTCAAAAGACTTGACAATACTATTGTTCTGAAAAGTCGAACTTGTATTTTTATTTCCAGAACGCATCAAAAACTATTAAAAACTCAAAAAACGAGCTCAAAAATGCTTCAAAAACGAGCCGAAAAACAAGTCAAAAACATCTCTTCGCATAAGCTTGTTAAATACATAGGTACGCGAAAGCAAATAGTTTAAAACTATGTACTTTGACTGCCTTAAAAACAACATATTCGCATAATTTTTTGTTGAGAAGATTGTGCCGAGATGTAATGCTATGTGTAATTTGTTTTCCAATACTGCGTGTATAGGCCAGATTACTGTAATGGTAGAATTCGTACCACTAAGTGAACACCAGTGCTTCAAAAATCGTTTCGAAAAGCGCATGGAAAAACACAATACGAAAAGCTCTTCTCAAAATTTGTCTGAAAACATGTAAAAAATATTTCAGATACATGCAGATACATCATGTGATAAAAACCATAAAAATAGATGTACTTCCACCTGATAAAGTTTGTTCTCTCTATATCCCGAAAAGAGCTTTCGGGATTCTGATGAAATTCCTTTTTGAATTCCTATCCTAATAACTATCGAATGTCAGAAGTAATGCTAACTCGTTTAATCAATTAACGAAATAAATTAAAGCAAACGAAGTTCATACTTGATAAAACAGGAATCCTTGGCTTATGACTATTGACGTCAAATGTTTAAGTCTTTCTTCGTAAAGACTTTTGGCTGTGTCGAAGATAGCGAGAGCTTGCCAAAACTTAGAGTGACCCTTCTTTGTAGCAGAAACTCACAAGGTGTTATTGTTATGGCCCCGGTCCTCTCTGGACAGATTTACTAAACATAATTACAAGCCGAACCAAGGCCATCAATCGATCCAATGAAGATCCCGACGGGCGGACCTAAGTTGGCTGTGGTATAATTGATCAGGTGACCGTGCTTGCCTATCGTATTCAATGAGCGGACTATTTAAAAAAGTTAAAAAGAGACTTCGTAACGTTAGGGTTCGAGAATTTTATTTATTTTATTTTATTTATCTACAAGCTTAGGCTAACAGATTTTAGAAATAATATTATAGATATTCTTTAGATAATAACAAGAAGAAAAAAAAAAAAAAAATAAAATAAGAAAACAAATAGGAAAATAAATTACAATAAAAGGAAAAAAATATCGTTAGAATATAAATATTGAAACAAGTATAGCTTTGAACAAATCTCTTGTCCAGCTTAATTCAATATTTTGGCAAACTTCATTGAAATGTCTTATACATCTACAGATGGGCTCATTACTACCATAGTTTGTTCTGTGGTAATGCTCAAATAGCAAATCCTTAGGACGCAAAACTCTTGATGGTGCATAAAGTGGTATTTTGGAGAGTAGGGAAGGGCATCTAACATGATAATTCAAAATATCCCTCACGAACGTTATACCATGCATACATCTTCTAGATTCCAGTGATTTAATTCCCAGAAATAAACAACGCGCCTTATATTCCGGAATGAAAGCCCATTTCATTTTATAAAATATAAACTTTGAAAAACGTCTTTGGACTTTTTCAATACGTTCAGAAAAGGTCTTCAAGGTAGGGTTCCAGATAATATCCGCATATTCGAGTAACGATCTAACTAGAGATAAGTACAAAGAAAGCAAAGCGTGTGGGTCAGAAAAATCAATACAATTTCTCTTAATGAAACCAACTAGTAAATTAGCTCGTGCAATCATATAGTCAATATGACTTTTAAAAGACAAAGTTGAATCAAGCATTATACCAAGGTCCTTAATTTTTACTACACGAGAGAGTGGGTCTGAATCAATTTGGTAAACGAAGTTTATGTGCTTATGCATCTTATAGAATGAGATAGCATTACATTTTTTTATGTTTAATTTTAAACAATTTAAAATACACCATTCTGAAATATTATCAATATCTAATTGCAGTAGGCGGCAATCATCAACACTATTAATCTTAAGGAATAATTTCAGATCGTCAGCATATAAAAGACAATGCGAATATTTTATAGCAGATGTTATATCATTTATGAAAATATTGAACAGAAGGGGACCCAAATGACTTCCCTGAGGAACACCCGAAATACAATTAATAGATTGCGAGTAAGAATCATTGATTACAATTTTTTGTGATCTACCTGTTAAATAAGATGAGATCCAACTTAGAAGTGTAGAGTGAAAACCAAATAATTTGAGTTTTCGCAGTAAGCTAAAATGATTAACCGAATCAAAAGCTTTGCTGAAATCGGTGTAAATTGCATCAATTTGACTCTTTCCCTCAATATTCTCAATAACATACGATGAAAAAAGGGCCATGTTTGTTGTTGTAGAGCGCCCAGAGATAAAACCATGCTGTAACTCGGATATGGATTCACGGGTTAAAAACTCTAATTTTGATTTCACAATGCTTTCGAATAATTTGGGAATAGAGGATAGTTTAGAGATTCCTCTGTAATTTTCTATTAAGTTCTTGGAGCCAGATTTATGAATTGGAATAAGATATGAAGTTTTCCATTCGTTAAGAAAGATACCTTCGGAGAGCGATTTGTTGAAAATGCAGACCAAAGGAAAGCATAGTGTGTTGGCACAGTTCTTTAGAAATAAAGCTGGTATACCATCCCCACCAGGTTTGATTTTAGGCTTCAGTGACTGGAGTTCTCCGAGAACTTCATCAATACTTAAACTTAGCGCGCCAATATCAACCTTACTTGGTATATTGGGGAAATATGATTTGTTTAAGTTATTTGGATATAAATAAACGGATTGGAAAAAATCTGCGAATAAATCCAGAATTGAAGTAATATTCGAAGCATCTGAGTTCTTATAAGACATATTTTTCGGATATCCAGAAGACTTTCTCTTAGTATTGACAAATGACCAAAATGAGCTACTATTGGACTTGATATTACTTTCAATACTCATAATATAACACCTATAGAGGAATTTATTAAGAATAGAAAAATCTTTTCTCAATTTGCTAAATTTTGCATAGTCTAACTCATTATTAGTATTCTTATATTTATTAAAAGCTTTACGTTTGACATTTTTAAGATTTGTTAAATGATCATTGTACCACGGAATCTTTGGTAGTTTCTTCGATTCTGACCCTCGAGAAAGAGGAACAAATTTAAAGAAACTATCAAATATAATTGATTTGAATCTGAAGTACATTTGTTCTAGATTTAAATTAAAAAATTCATGCGACCAATTGAAAGACTCAAGAAAATTGTTTAGTTCAATGAAGTTAGCCTTCTTAAAGTTATAAGATTTAAAACCTTTTTTAGATTCGTTAGACGAGAAAATATATAATTCAATTTCAGCAAATAATTCTTTGTGGTGAATAGACTTATTTAATAGTGAAAAAGGAACTGTCGAGACTTTACAATTAAGATACTCACTACATACAAAGATAAGATCTAATATTTTATTTAAAGCATTTGGAATTCTATTTATTTGGTTCAGGTTGAGTGAATGAAGAGAATCTATGAAATAGTATTCAAAATCTTTAGTCATGTTGGAAGCTAACAACATATTATCACTAATTGACCAGTTCCATATAATATTTGGCAAGTTAAAATCTCCAAAACAACATACAGTATCGAACTCAGAGCAAGTATTATTAATAGCATCGATATTCAGAAAATGTTTTTCATAAACTTCAAAAATACTTCTAGGTGGAATATAGCTTATGATAAAAAATAAAGAAACATTATGTGTAGAAAATAAGTTTATAGAAATACATAATTGCTCAACGTCCACGTTAGGTAATGCAACTTCCATACAGCATAGCTTTGTACTAACGGCAATCAGTATTCCCCCTCCACGTTCAGAGATAGAGTTACATCTGTCGCGTCGATATACGACGAAATGCCGAGAATCAAAAAGTTCAGACGAAGATATATCAGGGTATAACCAGGTTTCGACGATAATGATTAAATCGTAATCAATGTGACTCGAGTTGTTAAACAGTTGAGATATTTTCGTCCGAATGCCACTTGCATTATGAAAGTATACCCTGAGCGATGAATAATTATGATGTTGATTAGGCTGATTGTTTTGAAGAATTGTTTGATGAGAATAACTAGAGGGTAACAGAGATCCCTCTAGCCCAGCAAGTTTTTTGGCTTGAACACAAAAGGACGTATTTTTACCCCAGTAGGCCAAAAAGAATCAACGTAGATTTTCTTAGCACTTTCCACAGAGACGCCGATTTTAAAATTAATGAATTTCAAGTTACTATCGGGTTCCTGGTGTTTAAGAAGCTTATAGCATTGAATTTCACCTGGTTGTAAATCAAGATTATTCGATATATAGTTGACAATATCATCCGTTGCGGTAGAGTTGTGAAAACTTCCAATATGGAACCATTTAAGTCTCTTCGCTATTTTAAGGCCATAACATTGGATCTTGGAACCAATTATAGTTTTGCTTTTAGATTCAGTCAAAACAGCTGTCCCGTCCGTCACACTCATATGTGAGACCGACGGAGTTACATTATCAAAAGTATTCGCATTACTAACAATGTTTTCCATACCAACTGCACTCTCAGTACCAACAACAACAGCAGTAGTATTGGTGACGACCTCCACGGCAGCATCATGACAAGCAGTAACATCAGCCGCGACAGCATTATTGAGGTTTTTGGCATTGAGTGCAACAACAACAGCGTCTGGACATTTACCTTTCTCTGAGTCTTCTACGTTATTATTACTTGCACTACTAACGTTACCAAAAGCGCTCTCCAAACCAACAGCAGCAGCCGCAGTGTCAGCAGTAAGAGTTGAATCATGGGCAACAGCAACAACCTCATTCGGAGCATCAACAGCAGTGACACCAACAACATCACCATCAATTAGGCTATTAGCGTTGGTTACAACAACAATTAATTCTGAGTCTTTTCTCTTTTTCTTTATGTCTTTATCATTATTGTTACAAGCAATATTTGGGAATGATGATGACCTGCGGGAGGTACTAGCAATAGATTTAATTTGTCCACTGCTGGTGCGAGGGACAGTAGGGGAAGCACTTGTACAGGGCGAGAATCGCGATAAAGAGGACAACGGAAGAGCACTCTTCTTTGGACCCGCGTTTTTCAAAGCCTGAGTATAGAGTTAGGTGTGCTAATTATACCAAGGACCAAAGTAAGTTAAACTGTCTGTCACAAAATAAAACCTACACAGCGGGTTTTGGTTGTTGCCAGTGATCGGCAAATAAGGATTTTGTCCAAGGGGAAGAAAGGCGTTTTGGAGAATAAATAACACCTTGACATTTGCGGACATTATGCTATAAAACTAAGTCTTTTTATCAGCTTGCCGCAAAAGGCTCTGGTGGGGTCCGCCTCCGCCTATTATGATCTGAAGCAGTTAGTTCTGATTCCCTCATTTTTATGTCAGCATATGTAAGGTTGAAGATGAGGGCGCAGGGGCATAGGTCCACAAGCCAAAAGTCCATAGTTTTAATGACAAGAGATGAGTCAGAAGACCACAAGAGTTTCATGTGGACTCTTGGCTCACCTGGGTGGGTTTACAATTAATTTGTGGACTAATAACCCACTGAAGTGGGTCGGAAGTCCATAATGGACTTTTGGCTTGTGGACTTATCATTTTGCGCCGAAGATGGGTTTTCTGAGCTTCTTTAAGTTCCAGATCTTTATACAAGGTGGGCCAAAATAAGTCATCCGTTGTTGTTTGGCTCTCATTTTTTTTCTAAATGAAAAACTTCGATTCTGTTTTTTGATTATGTTTATCAGAACTTTTGGAATTGTATTGGTCAAGTTGAGAAGATGATATCGGCCAAATGGGCGCCGTCACAATTGATTGCCCTTCGGGCTCGTTTTATGGCATTTTTCATCACTTCGGCGAGAACTTCGGGCGACAGATTCTCGCACTCGTGTCGAATGTTGTCCTTGAGGGCTTCTAGGGTCTCGGGACTCCAAAAAAATCCCACAATAAAAAGTCTGGAGCGGTTAAATCGGGCGATCTTGCGGGCCAGTGCAAATCGCCAAAACGAGAGATGAGGCGACCAGACACCCTCGTCAACAGCGGCGATATTCTCGGCACAACGGGCGCTCCGGGGCCGGCCACTCTTGGCAACGTCTCGTGTGGTCCCATACTATTTTTGTGTATTGTGTTTGCGCAGTCGGTGTCGGACGGCCGTGAAATCGGCGACGGAATCCGCGCTGCGCAAACACCACAGACGAATTGTTACGCAAAAAAATGGACACGATTATTGCGCGTTCTTGGGGAGTGTATCGCTCCATGGCTTGTTCAATTGAATTCTACATCTATCTAGTCTACAAATGTCAAAACAGATTTGACATTGGCGGCCATTTGCAAAAATAAGAGCAAAATCGGGTGATCTCTCTTTGGCCCACCTTGTAGACCTCCGTTGGTCTATCTATGGTGCGTCGAAAGCCGACCCTTAAAATGAGATGAAATGGTGAGTACTTTTGAAAATAACTCACTCAGGTTAGTGCACATAGTTGATTCACCCGTTTATAGAAATCCTTGCTTAACAGGAGAAATCAAGTGCCTTCAATTCGGTATAATTTTTTCAAAAAAATATAGTTATGCACGAAAGTTTGGCTAAAGGCCAAAAGTCACCCTAACAACCATTTTTAAGAAAATTAACGATAGAAGACTACTTTCAAGAAGGGATGACATGCAAGAAAGAGGAGCAAGGGGGGAGGCCAGCTGGTTTGTAGGAACGATTCTTTAGGACTATCTACATCAGCCAATCCGTTGGCAACAGAGGTGTATTCGTCTTTAAGTATAGGCCAATTTCACTTTTAACAAGTGATAGGTACTGTTATAAGTTGGGAAAATATAAAGTGAACTCGCGAATCGTCATTTTTACAAGTAGCTGATGAAGTAGTAGGGCTTCGGTTCACAGTTAAATACTAATTTAACAAAATTGTACAAAACCACTTGTGATTATTTTAGGGCCTGTTAATGCTTACGAATTGATACGAGAGCTTTGGGTCGTTTATCTCCTAATATCATATTGTATGTGATGCAAGTAGGTGTACTCGCATAAACGATCCTATGCCTGGACTGTTAAACTGTCTTAGAAAAGGCCCACTGTATACGAGTAACATGAACGAGTAACATAACGACTGACCACACAGCGGTGGGGATAGAAAAACACTTTTCAAACTGACGTCTGCTGTTGAATATTTCAATTATTGTATAACTTTCCGACTTAATTAGTGTTTTTCCACCTCACTATATGTATAAAGCCGCAATACTACCTACTCCAAAGCTCAACGAACTGACGATGATCACTGGCGGGTCCCACACACCCAGCCGCCAGTTAGTTGCTCTCCTTCCGTCCATCATCAAAAGCCACATACATTCAACATAACAAGCAAAGAATAAGAGTATCTCGAACAACTTAAGTGTCACCAACCGCACAAAAGCGAACAAAAGCAAAACAACAATAACGAAAAATGTTAAATTTATTGGTTTCCCATGACAGTATCCCCGATGACCAAATTGAATACTAAACAGTTCTTAATTAGGGTTGTATATCTGAATTTCTGGCTGCGGACATAAACCTGGGATCTTCTCACCTCACGGCCAAGTCGTGGTCACCGGCCGTGACATTGTTTTATGAGACTTACAATTTCTCATTTTATACTTTCGTTGGAATTTTCATTCAGTCCAGCAGCGCCGCCGTTCCTCTCCTCGTCGTCGCGTCGAGGCTTAAGACAAAGCGGGAATTATATACAAAAAGACGAATCAACGACCAACCGGACCAATGTTTTCGGCAGAAAGACGAGAAACTACTCGCCGTCAACTGATCCCAACATCACGAGTTGCGTGTTCCCAACGGAACGGAGTGTGTCTAAGCCTGGTTTCCGTTTGCTTCACGTTGTTTGGGTCTCGGCACCGCGACGAGTTGTAAATTTTCAGCACAACAACTGGCTGAGATTACACAGTCGCGATAAGCGGCCATTCAAGTGTGGAATTTTGATTTGGCCAATTTTTATTCCATTGGTTTTCGGCCACCTCGATGAGCAACAATATACCGTCGCCATCACCAGCAGAGCACTGGGACCGGGCTTATCTGGCTCCCGAACTACAAGCGTTTCGTCAGGTGGTGTTTTTCGAGGAGGCATTCGATTTGAATGGCCAAGTATGGCTGCGGCTGCATCCAAATGGGTGACGACCGACGGTGAGATTTATCAGCTCTGGAACGGATGTGCGGTTTCGAAAACAAATAACACATCCTCCGCTCTCTCGGCCATTCATTAATTCTGTCTACCCGCCAGAGATTAGGTTCGGTTAGCGGGTGCTAGTGCACTGATACCGACACTGGGGTGTACATTGACGAAGGACCCACAATGGGCATGTCTCTAAATTGAACATCTTTGGAGAATGCTTGAATGGGATACGTTTGTGTGTGGTCTTCGCGAATTTCTACTTGACAGATGGCACATCCATTTACGAGAAAAACCGAACAGATATAAAACGGAAGTGATTGGTGCATACTATGCCACCTGCTTGGGGTATGCTGTGAGTACATAATCATTCACCGCCAGTGCACTGCATCAAGTGCACAGCGATGTAGTGCAACTTAATATGACTACGGCAACAATACAAAACGAACGACTGTTGCTTAACATAAGTTGACAAAAGTTGACAAACAGCGGGGCTAATGCGCTGGCCTAGGCAAAAATGCAGGCCGGCTCGTGTGTTCATATTGCGGCACTCGAATTCGATACAACGGGCTGACGACGTTCACACAATGCCGGCCAGTGGGTTGGGTATACGTACGGTTGTCATGGGAAAATTTAGTTCTTGGAAAATGTACCGGAATTACGTGGAAAACTGCAAATGTCATCAGACACCCGAGGAACGCGCTCTCGCAGTGCACTGTCATTGTCTGGCGGTGGGGTTTCGGGCCCCTGAATTCCATGTGGGCTGGATGTTTGTTCTTCGCTTGGCATTCGGTTTGAGTTGTTCCTTCCTTCGTGTATCCGAGGACAGGGTTTTTGTTTTATTTTATTTTTTTTTCGGTTCGACGATATCGTATTTAAATTGTTTTGCCAGATTTGCATGTGTACAACACGAGCTGTGACACCAAACGATAGCTACCCGATGGTAATTCGAATTATGGATGGGATTTATGGCATACGGTTACAAAGCTACATTGTGGTGCTGGTGCCAGAGAAATAAGAGAACTCTCTGGTTACGCAGTAGGCACATACTTTGATCGTTTTGTGTTATGCTATATCTCATTAACAGAGTTATTTTGATTATAAATGAATTGTGTTTGATTGTGCAGGTAGTTGGCAATTAGCTACCCATTACGTAATGTGATTTAGTTCGATTTTTGTGGTTGTTTTCAGATTAAACGAAATACAGAATATTTTTTTTTACAATCGCAAAAATGATGAACGTGGAAATATAGAATCTGGTTGACATTCCTTAGCTTTTTGGGAAGCACATGCGAAAAAAATATAAAATATATGTTAATAATTTCAAGGGGAGGATCGCTTTAGTAGATGGGGAAAAAGGGATTTCCCGTAGTAAATGGGGTTTTCTAAACATGAAAAAATAAATGCATAGATGGCGCAATAGGTCTGTAGGGACCATATGCCCAGCTTCGTACAACCATTCGCTTTGTGTGAGTTTTTTTTTTATTTTTGGGACGAATGGAAGGGATTTGCAATTTTATGCCGAGTCCAAACGGCTAGTGAGATGCTCTTTTATGACAGTAGTATTCTCAGATGTTTGTTCGAAGTTCACGAGGGAATGCGCAGTGGAAAAAAAACTTAAGATTTAATTTGGGAATCGAATCTGGACCCCTTGCTTATAGTCCAACACACTAACCACTAAGCCACTGCGCGCATTCATAACAAAGGTTCTGGTAGGAAATGAAGTTGCACAAGGATTTGTTCTGGGTCCATTATTATGTCTTATTTATGTTTAGTCTCTCTTCATGCGAAAATTTACTGCTAAGCATTATTTGCTAGGGACATAGCTATTACCTATTCTGTGAAGTCTTCCTTTGAATGACTGGCAAGTGTTAATGAGAATCACCAAAAGCTACATCTTAATTTTGCTGATCAGAAGCTAGCAAGACCACGAAAACAATAAAGTGCACGACTGGGTCAAACGAAACTTTCTTGTTCATCAAAAGTTTGGTTGATTGTTTTTTAAGTAGGTAGGTAAAAATCTGAGAACCGATGCTATATAAAGGAAAATTCACTTTTGGGCTATTCATCTGATAGGCAGTACATAAATATAAATAACAACGTGAGTTTTTGAAGCTGTCAGTAACAGGTAATTGTTTAGTGATGGGCACCATCGAATGAATGCTACTATCGATAGTTAGTAACTGAATGATTTCGACAATCGAATGATTTTTCTTCATTCAATCATTCAGTTAAAATGAGTACTTATGTTATGTTATGAAAATAGTTAGTTGAACGAACAAAATCATTCATTCAAACTTACTATCGAATAAAAATAGTAATTGAACGAAAAGTTGAATGAACGAATTGAATCGTTCAAACCTGCTATCGAGTGAAAAAATGTAGTAGTTGAATTACTTTCATTACCTACTATATTTTCAGCTACTATCGAACTATCGAATGAACGAATTTTGAGCAACTATCGAATAAGTCGATAGTTTTTATTCGATAGTCCCCAACACTACCCAAGTTATGGTTGAAGAGTTGAAAGCGTCTGCAGTACTATTTTATAAGCTTTTAAACTTAACAAGGTTTTTGAGTACGTATACAAGGAGAAGCGTAGTAAGAGTTTTTTTTTTCTGATTTGGTAGTGAATGTTTTTATTTTTGGCCGGAATAGAGAGGTCACGCTTGTTTAAGGTGTCTACGATTGGAAGTAGGGTTCGTGTTAGACCGATATATTTACATAAAAATATGTGCAAGTTTTTAAAGATTTGTTTTTGAGATTGCATTAACAGTTATAAATTATAACAAGAATATAGCATAGATATGTGAAAATAGATCGGGAAATATAAATAAATAAAAAAATTGATTTTTTTCGAATTTTTTGAGATAAACTAAGTACGGGGTTTTGAGTTGTGGTCTCAAATCGGCGCTCAATTGCGTTATTTGTGTCTTTCCCTCGTACGGCAAATACAGCCACCTAAACCAACCAACCAACCAAGTACGGGGTCTTATTTCGAAAACTGATTTTATCTTTAATATTTTTTTTTATCAAAATCGATAGAGCGGTTTTTGTAAAATTTGGCATACAAAACAGTACAAAAAATTGTAACGTTTAGTTTGAAATTTTTCAACAATAACTTCAACTATAACTTGTACTCGGTTTCAGCTAAATAGTAAGCATTACTTGGTTTTTAAAGTTATTTTCGAAATCGAAAATGGGGTTTTCCAGATATGAGCAGTTCTGAAATTAGCGCTTTTGGTGAATCGAATTGAAAATTAAGGACGCAATAATTTTGAAAACATAAATTTTACTTTGAGTTTGAATTTTGGTCGAAATCGATGTTGCAGTTTTCAAGTAAACTAAAGGAAACTAAATTTTTCATAAATCCGTTTTACGATAATACAGAGAAAAACTGAATTTGCCATTAAGTTGGAAATGACCTATGAAATAAATAAATATTACCTTAGAAATTAATTTTTTTACAATCGGTATATACTTTTTCGAGCCATGTCCAAATTTCAAAAGTACCGTTATTCGATTTTTTTAACGGAAAACTGAGTATGCAGTAATGTAAACCTTACCTACTTAAGCTTAAATATCAATTTTGGTTGAAATCATTGCCGCAGTTATGGAACAAATCAAACTGGTAATAAGATTTTATATGATAAGTACCATTAATATTGAAGTTACCGTGCAATAAAAAAATACAACCCGAACTGTAAGACCACAAACTCCAAATCCGAAGTTTGAATGAAATCCGGGTAGCCGTTTAGGCTGTACGCCTCGTTACATACAGACGGACAGACGGAAAGACAGACAGAAATTTGCGACCCACTTTTTTGAGTTCATCTGTCATCGGAATGTCAGAATTGATTAACTATAATTAGTTACATAAAGTTTATATTGTATTAAAAATTGATCAGCAAGCGCAGAAACGTCGTGTATGAGTTTCTTTATCTTTCAAAGGCCAATATAGGTAGGTATGCTACGATATACGAAATCCGTCTGAAAGCCTAGCAATAAAAGCGGATAGCCGGATACGTCACTTCTCTCAAACATGCAATCAGGTCCTCATACCTCATGTCAGATGTTTCATCAGTTTCATCACCATTTATGGCCATGCGTCATGACCAAACCAGTTTCTTGTTTGAATTGTGAACAAAACAATCCACACAATTTTTGGTTATAGTTTCCATGACTCAAGATTCAAAAATATTAATTATGTTCTAATCTATAACAGTATTTTTTCACATACATATTAAATTTGTAAAAAATAAAATAAAAATTAAAAATAAAAAATAAATATTATATTTATAGGTAGGTTCTCCTTTTAAAATTGATCTAACTCAGGAAATTAAGTTTGAATTTACATCCAGTTAATAAGGCTCAACTATAACATTTAAGTGTCTTAACTCTCAAATAAATATTAGCACAACCCAACTTATTTCGTGCATAAAAGGGCTCATACCAAACTCATTTGTTTCTTCGTGTTGTTCCTTTGAATCGTTTTAATCCGTTCCAAACTATAGAGAATGTTCGCTTAACAGTAGAGATTGCTTACGGCTGAGAAGCTAATATTCTTTGACCCAGCATTTTTAAATAATTCTTAGGAATGATACCGCTCCTACGGATCAAGTACCTCTTTCACGTTTTAAACACTATTCGATCAGATGGGAACAAGAATACAAGTACAGTAAAATGAAAGTCTTATTGAATTTACCAGCTGCCATGTCAATTCCGAATGAAGGAAATCCATTAAATAGATAAAGTATATCTCTTTCTAAATCCATCATAATGTAGTCCGCATAGGAATTGTATACCGTAGATACTTAAAACTTTAGGATTCCGACCTTTCTTTTGACTTCCTACTACTCTTTTGTTTTTGGTCTTAATATCAAGAGATTTTTTTAAAATATTCTTTTACCCAGATCCATAACTTGGAATAATTCTAAATGTAGGGGAAGGTGTTGTAACTTTTTCCGGATTTCAATTTTTGCCAATAATTTCAGTTTAGTTTAATATTTTTAAGATTGTTTTTTTTTGCGTATTAACTACCTCAAATCTTAACTATTGTATGGCGGAAATGCCAAAAGGATTCTGTTTACCATTCCCTAAAAAACTTAACTAAATAAAAATATTTTTATTTTATTTCAAAACATTAAAAAAACACTGTTGAAATTAAAATAGTTTTTAATTTTTTGTTTTATTAATTTTTTCTGTAGTATCGGTGAGAGTTCCAGTTTTTTTCTTTTCGCCGCCATCCGAGAGAGTGTTTCATTTTTGATACTGGCGTAGTTAGACCGGACCATGGTACATTCACATGACATGTCCAAAGTAGGTTAAAGGTGTCAAAAGTGAATTAGGGTACCTACACAGTGAATCACTTGCCCTTATAATGTCTCCTTTTATTTTAAAATGAATCTGAAAAAGAGAAAAGGACACATTTTCATTTCTCCTCGCAACAAACTATCAGCCTGCGCGATCACGTTGTCGAAGGTGGTTATCGTCGGGTTATCGTCGTATGTTTGTGTTTTCTGCATAGGTAAGTAATTTTTTTTTCTCTTTTATTTTGGATCTTATTAAAAAAGTGTGTATATTAACTTCAGTTAAGTTTAATATTTGTACTTTGCTTATATAGATTTAATGATTTTTTTACTTTGGTGAAATATCTTGTAAATTACTAACATGCTTTTGTGAAATGAGAATCAGTTGAAAGTAGTTTTACCAAACCCCATTGAACATGGTAGCAGTTCGAGGCTCCAGAATTCAAATTTTTCATTCCATGGTAATTTTTCAAATATTGATGTTTGCTAGAAGCTTATAGCAATAATTACATATGAGCAACTGAATTGCCAGTTTTATTTTTTCTGTTTTTTTTGTACAAAACTTAACGTTTTGTGATATTTTCACTGACTAAACTGGTAAGTTTTTTTACATAAAGAGTTTTTATTTTCGTTTTTATTCCTTTGCTAATCCCTTAATAATAAAACGAATTAATATATATATATATATGTTATGAAAAAAACTTATTTTTTTACTGAATAAATTGATTTTAAATCCCTGTTTCACTGTGTACCATGCACTGATTCACTGTGTACACTCAATGTACACAGTGGATCACATGGGAAGGGCAATTTCAATAATTTTTTTCACTATCTACTATTTTTTGCTTAAAATTAAGATAAATCATTGAAGAACCTGTGAAAATAAAGGTCATTGCTAAACTATTATAAAAGCGACCTCAACGGCACAAGAAGTAAAAATTGATCCACTTTTAACACCTATTACTAACACCACTTAAGCCAAACACATTAGGATTAGGAGCAAATTTTGAATTTGACTTAAAGAAAATTATTGCTTTATCAACATTGAGACAATTAGGATTAATAATAATAATTTTATCTATAGGTTTTTATAAATTAGCTTTTTTTCATTTATTAACCCATGCTTTATTTAAAGCTTTAATTTTTATATGTGCAGGAGCCATTATTCATAATATAAATAATTCACAAGATTTACGGTTAATAGGAGGATTAAGTTTATATATACCTTTAACTTCTTCTTGTTTTAATGTAGCTAATTTAGCTTTATGTGGAATACCTTTTTTAGCTGGATTTTATTCAAAGGATTTAATAATTTTAGAGTTGTATTTATAACATAATATGCACGGGAATGTGTTCCCACCAAAAGAACATAGACACACTTACCAAAATTGACCATAGAAACAGGGAAAAAAAAACTTGGTCGACTAAATAGCTTCACAAAACCATGAAAACATTTTTTGCAGTCAGAATTTTTATTTTCTTTTAGACACGTACATCGAAAAATAACTGACAGAGGAAACTACGAAGCAAGTAAAATTTCATAGAATAACATTTGGTTGCATGTCAAGTATTTTGCTGCGAAGTGGCACTCTGACCAAGGTACACCACTTTCCCCTACCCATTTAAAAACTGCGATATAAATGCACGATAGTTCGTAAACCAGATTTATATCTTGTACAGAGGTGTCGCAATGAAAAAAAACATAAGTTGTTATTGTGTTTTTTCGCAATTCGAACCTGGGAGGGCTGTAGAAAAAATAATAATAAAAAAAAAAAACGGTATGCATTGCGTGCTAAAAAATATTCTCCTCAATTTCCGAGGTTCTTATTATATTGAGAGTTTCGTAGACGAACGGAAATGATCGTTTAAAGTCGTGAACATAATTATTTTGATGGATATCTATAAGTCGTTGTTTTAGGGTGATTCCATTCCTGTTATTGTGTTTAACTGGTTAAAATGTAAACTTATTGGGAGGAATATTGAGCCCCTTGATCTACCCCTATCTACGCCACTGCTCTTACATGTTACACTTGACGAGGCCAATGATTTCCAACGAATCCAGTTAATAATAAAAATCAGTCTTATCTTAAGCAACCTACCCAAGTATAGAAACAAGTCAAGTTGTTCTATTTTGTCATTTTATTCACTGAACACGAACAGCAAGTGCACAAAAAAAAAAAAAAACGAAAAAAACTCCTTCAACATCAATTCATTACCATATAGGATTATGGAGAAAGTTGTATCGACAAAGCGGCTTAAACGAACGCAACATGTTCCATGTTCACCAACTATTTTCATTTCCCTGCCCGGAGATCGACTTCTATCTCTCATGGCCATTACACTGCGGAATACATAGCATACCGCGATTAGTACTCATGTACCTAAATCGACATGCATACGCAGTCCGCTACCTAATTGGGGACCGTCTTAGCAAAGTTTTTCTCGATTTTCTGTTCCTCGGTGAACGCTTGACGCGGTGATAAATTCCTGCGGCGGAATATTCCATTTAATCACAATTTGATGTTGGAAATGTTCCAGCAGATCTTTGATATTCACCGAACCGCAATAATATGTAAAACAAAAGTTGTATAGCTAGAGGTACCTATCTGTAGCCAAAACGGGGTTAGATGATATAGGTACAGATGAACCCAATCGGATTAGGCACAGGCATTTTACGTGAGTATGCAGTGGGATGTAGCTGCGGTATTACTTAAGTCACAACAATGCTACTGTTCGGATTTAGAATTAGGATCACCGCGGATTCTGTTGGGCAATGCCTTTGTCTCTTAATGTCCACTTGAAACAGTCACGCCGACAATAAAAAGGGAATTGGGTAATTCTGTCCAATGTGTGAGTGTGGTTTCAATTGTCAACAATGATTATGGTTCAGATAAGGGGATGAGAAGAGATTATCAAAGGCATATACGTGGGAACGGGGTATTTCATCGAATATGGGGAATGTGTGAAGAAAAACTCATCTGTCACCATGATGAATCACAGCACCTCTGCATTATCGCTTGCATAGTTGTTTTCGAGTGTAGATGCTTAACTAGCAGTTAGCTAGTCACTCTTGATAGAGATTCCCCAAACTAGCCGGCCCAACCCTGAAATAGATAATGCTCATTGGAATGGTACTCTTCGACTTCTGGACGTCCATGCCAAACGAGAAAGCTTGCTGAGATCTGAAGTAGGCACAAGTTATTTTTGAAACGTTGATTCCTGATTCCAAACAGCTCATTCACCTGACGAATAAGTAAACATTTAGGTGACTTAAAAAAGAAACAACTACAACAGCAGCAAGACGCTAGCACCCTGATTTCCTAACTTCAAACCGATTTAATTTGTTACGGTCACAGCGTTCACAATAACTTGTGTACATGCCCATTAAATCGCCAATTCATCATTCGGACCCTTCGGACCACTTGTGCTTTCGTTACCATCTCACTAAATCAAACGAGAAAATTAGCTACCGCAGCTGAACGTATATATATAGACCTAATGGAGCATGGTTTCCCTTTCATAAAAGCGGAAGAGGAAAAACGCAGGCATATGCATCCTCTCCTCACCCGCTACAATGTAATTGAAATTTCTGCGATAATTTAAAATTATTGCCGTTTGCAGTTTTTTTTATTTTCGCAGCAAGAAAACATAAAAAATAAAATTAAATCACCCTCCGACACATGAAAACACCCTTTCCGACTTCCGGCAGCACTCGACCACCCCACCCGCACCCTTTCCATCACAAATTGCGCACAGTGTACAGTTGTACACATTTTGACAATTTTACAAAATTCACCGCCGAAAAGCGAAAACGAAAATGTTTATTGTAAAAAACCTCCCCCTCTCTCTCACTGGCAGCACTGGGATATGGAACTTTTCAGCTTTTATTACTGGCATAGGATCATAAATTCGCACACCGCCCGGAACGATTTCGCCAACGATTGTTGCTCAGGAAAACACAAAGATTTCAACCCGTTCCGGTAGAGTCTGAGAAAGTGAAACGACTTGCTTCCGACTAGCAGGCTGATGTCCTTTGTGGATGTACTGGCAAAGTAACACGTAACACACTTCTCACTTGGCCAGAGTAAAATTCGTTGTAAGCTGAAAGTTTTCCTCCTGTCACAGTTTCGACACCATTACGATGTCGAACCCTTTATGGCGCACGGATGTAGGGGTACAGATGGCGCGGCGACTATTATGCAAAACTTAACACTCTCGTGTAGTTGGCACATTTAAAAGTTTGTTAAGCATATCGACGCCATTGTTTCGTGTCACTTTGCACTTAATAAATTTCCAATTTTGTTGAAAATTGGTTGGAAATTGCCAAAAATTGTTTCGGTTTGGAAGTTTAGTTCCAAAATTTTGTCGACATCGATGTCGATGTTGAGCAATTTTCAACACGTGCTGTCGCAGCTATAAATTTCATTTTACAATTTTATACACACCTATCGTCCTGGGGATGGGGTTGAGTTATATGACGCTCTAATGGGATATACGGAGAAAGAGTTCAATAAAAAAAAAAAAATCCGTTTTAATATATGAAATTTCAAAGTATACGTATGATGACAATAAGTAAGTGGTAATATGCTACAATGAGTCTTTTATTTATCGGCAAATATGGTGTAGTGCTTTGAGAGTCTGTTTCTATCTGTAGAGGGATGCAACCCTTTTTGAGGGGTTCGCACAAAGCAAAGCTCCCAATATTGCAATTACAGAGTGATAAATCCGTATCAGCAGTTGGTGAGGAATCGGATTGGTGTGTTACTGCTGCTGGATTAATTTATTTAAGCGGATTTGGAACGTGTTTTAAAATTTAAAACTAAAGATTGTTGTGAACGCAACGCAAATGCGCAAGCAGGTACCCATGACCAGTACTCATGCACTCCTTCCAGCTCGCATCCCTATCACCTTAAACCGGCAGATCAGAAAACAGAAACTCATGTTACCCCTCCGTGTATTAAAAAATCTTGTAAAATGTTGGAGCTATCTATTCTTATATTTTATATAGGGGAGGGTGGGGCACCTTTAAGCACTTTTTGCTTCCAAATCTCATAAAAACCTATGTTTTCGAATTTTTGATTTGTCACCTCTTTCTTCTTTTAGTAATGGAACTCAGCCTTAGTTTAAATGCTTAATTCTATCCGTTTTATGAAGATTTCGATTTTTTATTATTTTTTGAATGAAGCAAGTGCTTATGTTCAAAGGTGCACCCCTGTGGGGTAGTTTTGAACTAGGTTGGGGCACCTTTGAACGACAGTTTATATAATTAAATATTAACCTGAAGTAAGGCTTTACACTTTATTTAAATTATAAATTAGTTTAGATTTTTAAAGTAGAGACAAAAAAACTTAACATTATTAAACTGAAATTCATAAATAAGGTAGGAATATAAAACATGAACAAAAAAATAACTTAAAATATGTACACAAACTAGAATTCACAGATAACTTTATTTATATAGATACCTACCCTACATATAATGAAACAAACGAGTTTTTACATAAACGAGGAGTAGCCTCATTAACCTAACTGAAATTTAGTGGAGTCAAAAGCAAAAGTCATTATTTTGAACACGTTCAAACCTGCCCCGACCATTTTGTTCAAACTTGCCCCAACGTCTGTTGTCACGAACAATTTAGCTTTAATAATTAGTTTGTACTCATGTAAAAAAAAACAGCTTAACATGGTTCTACATGAACCTTCGCCTTCGAAAAATATTTTTCACATATAAAAAAGCTCACCGACAAATTTGTATACTCTTACAAAGAAAAAAAAAGAAAAAGTTGGAAATGCAACATAAAAACATTCAACACGAGCTAGTTTCAAGCGACTACTGAAAAGATGACCGAAAGCCGTTGAAGTTTAAAGACAACAATATTGCCAGGATAAAAATTTAGTTTACGCTCTCAAATATTTTTTAAAAAAGGTTTTATTAGTGATGTTCAAAGGTATCCTACGTTCAAAGGTGCCCCACTCTCCCCTACAGTTGCTTCTGAACTATTTAACTAGAAAGTTAGTTTTGTTCGACCCATTCGTGAACTTTTTTTTTGTACGAGTTTGCTATTTTGCGAAAAGCGCTATTTTTCTCAATTTTTGGCGTTTTCGTCCGTTTTTTGAAGCGTTTTTTGACTGGATTTTTTGCAAGTTTTATGATACGTTTTTTGGAGCGTTTTTTGACTCGTTTTTTGAGAGGTTTTTGACGCGTTGCTTTGACGCTTTTTTTTACGTGTTTCTTGAAGCGTTCTTTCGGAAATTATGACCTGTCGAGGCAACGGGAGTGATTTCTGACGAATTTCAATTCCTAAAATTAAAGAAGTTCAGAAATCCGTATCAAATACCATCAACATATATTGAACTTAAAATGTTAACACCTAGCAAACTAGGCGAGGGTCCGCTATATTATATGTAATAATATACCTACAAAGCAAAGTCTGTTTTTTTTTTTCAACTTTCAACCATTTATAACTCAAGAACAGCTGGACCGATTTTGATGATCACTGATTGGTTGGATTCGTCTCTATTAAAATATCGGAAAGATTCGTAAAAATACAATTTATCCAGAAATATATCCAAATCGTATATAGGAAAAACACGAATTAAAATGCAAACAAAAATATAGAGAACAACTGCCAACAAATTGTTGAAAAAAACACTTAATTCTACTACAGCTCAGTCGTAATCTCGTCTTGCGGTCGAAAGCCCAACTTAAAGAATTCATCCTCCTTCAGTTGGCAGCAACATGAGAGTTGCATTGCTGAACGATACATCTGCTCAAGATTTCTCCAAGCAATGGCTTACTATCGGTAATGGCCGGGTTCCTGTCGACGAATTGAGCGGATTACTTGACGAGCTCATCAATAAAGAATTCCCGAACATCATTGCTAACCACATAAATAATGAATGGTTGAGTGAGCAAGTAATTTTAGCGTCTAAGAATAAAGATGACATAAACTGTTTGCACTTCAGAACCAAATCGTTGGTACTCTGCATTCATTCAAATCTGTTGACTGAGTACCAAACGAAGACGAAGAAAACTTAATTTTAAAACTCCTAACTCCTTCGATGTGCCTGGCTTATCACCGCACAATTTACAACTAAATGTTGGCTTGGTAGTCATAATGCATCGAAATGTAGCCCAAACAAAACTATGCAATGGAACGCGTTTGGTGATAAGAAAACCGATGATCAATGTGACTAACGCGACGCTACTCAAAGTTCTCATTCCGAGGATTCGGATGATCCCACCCGATATGCCCTTTTGCGTTTAAACGAATTCAATTTCCGATTCGTCTTGCTTGATTCGTCTAGAATTAGTTTGAATTATTTTTTTGAATATGTAGGTTAAATGTGTTTATCCTTTTGTCGTGCATATATGCATATAGCCACAAACAAACGGATCTAATGAAATGCCTCGCAATGCCTCGAATAACTTCAGCTCTCAGGCTCCTCTGATATCTATTTAGGTACATACATACCATATTGAAAATCCAAGCATGGGCTGCCTTTCACTTTCATCAATTTATTCAAATATAATTCAAATACCCTTGCATCGAGTACTCGAATAATCCAAGTGACCGCACAAAGATTACAGTTAATGTAATTGGAATAGATCCAACAACTCTGAGGATTGTCTTAGTTCCAGCAATTCCATTTGAACGCAAACACATTACCTAGGACCACGAGAAGTAGTAGAAACGCTGGTCCTTCAACCCGAAAATTAATTCAAAATAATTTCAACTAAATCCCTACGCAACTGTCTTAATTTAATACTCTCCTTCCAACAGCCGCTTTCCATAATCCGCAGTCTCTCTTTGAAATCCTTTTTAACAGCCAATCTAACCGCGCTGGATCACATTTACAATAATTTACATTTTTTAAGCTCGAAATAAACTGCACCACCCCTTCGCAGTACTGTTCGCGAATCGGGTGGCTATCTACATGGCCATCCGGCAAAACAACTCAGGCGAATGTAAGCAAACAAACAATTGAAGCAGAGTGGCAGAGAAAGGACGACAACGACGAAAGAAAATCGTTAAACAAATGAAAGCCACGAAGAAAATCCCTCCCGGCTATAAGACGTTCAAATGAAATATTCATTAACGCGAAATCACTCTTTTCAGCAGAATGGTGTTGCTATTGGTAGGTACACCACCCACTCGCTCCCCATACCTTCCGTCTCATCCTGCTGTTTTACGAGCATTCAGAAACACCACAGCAACGAGTGCGCTTAGGGGTGTCGAAAACGAGATTAGACCACAGTGGCACAATCGGACTCCCACCACTCTAATATCCCTGGGTCGATTAGGATTCTTGCACTCGGATTCCAAGATGTGCCCACCCCAATTGACTTTGTATATTATATGGAGCTCGAAAGGGGGTCTACTCCAAATGAACTTCCGGTCGACTGGATTCTCCTATTCGCTGAGCGATTTACCACGCAAACAAGCCCATCCAGCATTTCCATATTCAGATGATTTTGGCACCACGACGATCGGAGCTCTCGATTTGAAGTATTCCGGCGCAAAGACGTGCATGAATTATTCCTCTCACTTATATGAGCGATGCAAAGAAGGCCAACAGTGTTTATATTAGCCGCACAGGAGATTTCATTATCCTGTCAGAGCAAATAAACTGTCGGTCGGTCTCCGCATCGACTATACCCCTAACCTACTTTGTGTGGCGGCGGATAAATGCAATGTGTATGAGAAGCGTTTTTATATTGACACATCTCGACGAAGATAACGTGCCGTAAGAGTCTCCGGGGAGATATTATCGCAATAAACTCGTCACAAGAGCGCAAGTGGAAAGCATCTCAAATTACTTTCTTTATCACTGTCACTGGCTGTAAGTGGCGCACAGCCATACTCGTAGCTACTCTCTGACATTTCCACAATTATTCAAATGCGACGCACTCGCTTCCAATTGCCCAAAATGAAATTGAAACACTTTCGTTTGCCGTTTTTGTTTAATTTTGGTCCTTCCTGACGTGGTCCCCCCGTCCATTTTGTCTTTTCTGTTTTTTTTTTCTGTAAGAGAATTGAATATTTTGACAGTTGATCGATGGTGAGCCTTTTTCGGGCACATGAGGTCTGTGTTCTTCTTTGAGGAGTCGTTGCCAGTCAATTTGCTATAAAACTTTTTAATTTATGAGTCCTATTGCCGATTTTTTATTTCCAATTTAGATAGGAAAACGTTTTTTTACTGTCATGATGATGGAAATTGTGATTAAAATGCAGTAAAACTGTCCCAAGGAGTGGGTAATGTAAACATATCTGAGATCTGGTCCGATGAAAGACTTTCACTTTTGTTTTTTTTTACGGGTATGAGAAAATTCCTTGCAGCATTACTCGTATGTTATCTTGGAAATTACTTCTCGCCTTGAGCAGAAAATGTTGCTGTCTATAGAGTGCTGACGAATTTGAAAACTTAATATGGTAACTCTCGGATCGGGAAGTTAGTATCTTCCAGTCAGGACAAGTCCAAAAATGACTGGAGACTTTAAGCAAAGCCTAACTATAGGTACGACACTTGTTCAGTAAAAATTTGTCTGGATGCACTTTTCGCGACAAACATTTCCCATAGCTCCTGTTACTGCGATTATTTACTATATGCGTCAACAATCAATTATGTAAAAGTGAATTATTTTCTTAATTTATATATTTATTTCATTTTGCGAGTTAAACTTTTAGAGGCCTCCTTTCATTTTTTATTATGGATGAATTTTTTTTCTTGCGTTTGGAACTTGTTTGTTCGCTGGAAGGGAAAACCATCGAAAGGTATTGCAGAGCTAGTGAGGACCCAGGGAGTACTGACTTCCGTCATCCCGAATGGGATTACAACCAGACTAATCGGCAATCTATTTTTGAGTTATTTAAAAAAAATTAGAACAAAAATTCGACGTCTGTCGGTTTGGAAACTAAAAGATCAAGACGTTTTCCCCTTCTTAATCTCCCCATTGTCAGTATTTAATTTCTAAACTAACGTTGTTCAGAAGCCTACTTCTGTGCATTTAACCATTTTTTTAAACTTCAACTTCAATCATGTGTATACCAAGATGAATGGATTATGTTCCTTAGTACCTACATGCATTATTTTAGAAGTGTTGGATATTTTGTAAATTTGTGTGGCACTGTGAATTGTGTATAAACATTATACAACGCCGCAACTGTGGAGCCCGTTGCTAGTAGGTTCAGGTTTCAGAATTTTCTTGTACAGCAATAACTTGTTGAAGTTCTCTCCCAATAAACAAATGAATTTTACTATGTCGCATGTTGAACTAATCTTTTTTCTTTACATGCTTTCCGAAGCAATTTAGCGTTTGTTTGAGCAAATTTCTGTTATTTGTACAAACAGGTAGTGATGCCAGCTCTGGTTATCGCCGATTTGGATACCTACTCGAACTTTTCGCTTGCTCTTTAAAATTGTGATTCGGAATTTATCCCAATTTAGGCTGTTTTGCTCCAAACTTTGGCGATTTTTGGGCTCCTTATAAATTTACAATAAAAATGGACTTCTTGGGGTTTCAATGGCAAACGACAAAACCCGTCCAAATTCAATGAGGTTTATTGTATTCAAAAATAGTTGTAACAAGTTAAAAGTATAAAAGATAAGTATAATAAATATAAGCTTTTTAACATAAGGTGTTATATTTGTAATGAGGAATTGCCAGCATTACATTTTCATTTACAGTATGAAAATACTTGTAATATGCTTTTATTTTACATGTAGAGATTTTTAAAGTGTTAATTGTTAAACAGGCGAGTCCAATACCACATATTGTTTTTAACCACACCCTCTCACTTCTCAGCAGTAAAATTATATATAATACAAAAATAAAACCCATTGTTTGGTCCAAGAATAACTAAGATTTCCTTTAGCAGTAAAATGCGTTTTATTTAATTAAAAATGGAAAATTTCGAGTTTCTATATAACTAGAACGAATAAACTTTATTCATTGTTTTTTTTTTTTGTTAATATTAAATTTTGTCAGAACGAATACAGAAAAACAACTCATTGGTAGTTTGCTGTTTTTGGCTTCAAAATTTTGCAAATTTGGCTCCATTCCAATTAGAAAAGCTGGCAAAACTGCAAGCAGGTTATGTCGTTTGCATTTCAGTGCTAGTGTAATCATTAAAAGTTTGGTAGGATCTGAAAGACATGTAAGCAAATTGTAAGAACACGATATTATAGGTGAATGTTTTTCTATCACCGCATGTTTAAAAAGGGCGCACATACCTCTATCCATCAACATGAGTAATGCCCAGAATTCACTGTGCAGCAAGATTAGAATGCACACGCAAATTCTGCAATCACCGCAGCACTGCAGCATGTCTATATTTATAAATTTGCTGCAATATTCAAGTGTACAACTTAAAAGAAAATAAATTGCAATTTGAAGTATTTGGCATCATCGGCTTTTGACATTTGCTGATCGTTTTTGTTTTTGCTTTAGTTGTAACCACATCAGCTGCTTAGCCGGCGAATGACAGTAGTCCTATAGTACACGGAAAGAAAATCATTTTCTTCACAAAGAAACTTCGTTTCTTGAATCGAGAAATTAAAAAAATTAGCAAATTCTTCTTTGTTCGAATTTAATTTAATAGTATTTAAACAATAATTCTTGGATCTAGAAAATCATTCTTATTGGTTAAAAAATATTATTTTACCGAAACGATCAAATATTTCTTGATTTTAGAAACGAATTTTATATAGAAAGCTAAATAAATATATTCTGCATACAAGAAGTAATTCTTTGATAGTAAGAAGTCTGTCCTTTATTTACAACGCATACAGATTTTCTAATTCCAAGAAAATAATTGCAGCAATTTAGAAAAATTATTTAAACTATTCCAGCATATATGAATTTATGCTAACATAATTTAGATCGAATTTATGATCTTTTATTTATTATATATTTTTTTCCAAAGAAATGTTTACTTTTGATATCATGGCCGTGTAGTAAGTATAGAGAGGGGTGACGAGAGAGAAAGTAGATGAGTTGTTTGTTTCGATATACTGTTGCTGACGTTCAACTTACTTCTTTATCTACTGCATATAAGAAACAAATTCTTATATTAAGAAAATAGGGCCGAATATAAGAAACATCTTTCTTCTTATTATATAGAAACTTGACCAATCTTGTTGTTGATGTATTCAAAATTTATCAAACATTAAAAATAAATTATAGAGGAACAGATTACAAGAAAAATTTCAATCGTTTCATATCAGAAGAACTATTCCGAATTTGTAACATTATTGTTCAAGAAGAAGAAATATTTTTTATTTTGGTTCAAGTCATAATAGACTCTCATGATAATAAATTTTGCTGTGAGATTGTTGGAGAGGAAAATGAAAATTATAAAATTTTTTAATTGATGAAATATGTACTAAACCATTTATAATAAGAATTTTACCAGACGGAAGAAAAGTTTTTAAAAAAAGAAATATTTGAATGTAATGCAATGAATATATGAGCACTTAATTTAAGTAAATAAGTAAAAGCTTTCAGCTCTACTACTCTAATTTATTTTCATTTCAAGTAATACACAATTATTCAATACATGACTGCATAAATTATATATTAATACAGGATACATTTCTTGGTTTTAGAAGTTCTTTATTGATTGTTTTCTGATTTAGTATCTAGTCGATAACAGAACATCGCATTTATCTTAATTTTCTTATTTCAAGAATACGATGGTGCAAAAATGTTATTTGCTCTAAAGAAACATAAATGCGTGTTTTAAGAAATAAATTATTGATATAAGAGAACAGTTCTTAAGCGCGCATTTTGTATTTGAGAAATCGTTTCTGGGATATAAATAACACTGCAACATTTTAGAAAAAGTTTATTGATGCAACAGCAAAGTGCTTGGGGTAAATTTTCGTATTTAAGAATTTCCTTCTTAAAGCAAGAATAATTCTTCTGAATTCCAGAAATAAATTCTTCATGTAAGAAAAATGTTCTTGGGGAGACAATTCGAATTCCAATATTTGTTTCTGGGAACAACAATAATTGTTCTGGATTTTAGAAAAAAGTTGTTGGTATAAGAAAGCAGTTCTTGATTTCAAGTCTCATCTCAGGTTTATGCAGAAATCGACTCCTGGATCAAGAAAATTCTGCATGATCATAGACCAAAGTTCTTGATATAAGAAATATTTTTTTAACGTGACATATCTCAATAAGCGATCAGTTTTTTGGATCAAGAAAACCTATGCACGATTTAGGAAAAATAATTCTTATTGGAAGAAAACAATTCTTGAGAATATTAAAGAATTATTTTCTTAATTCAAGAATTATTTTCTAAATTCTCCTTTTTTCTCTCATTCTTGATTCATTCACAGAAAATGTTGAAAAGATGTAATAAATGGCTGGAACCATAACCGTACTTTATTTTCTTGTTTTAAGAAACTTGTACTTCTAATTTAGAAGAAACATTTTTCTGTGTAGCCGATGCAATGCACGTCAAACAATTTTCTGCACACTTGTTTTACTTGCAGCACTGCATTCTACGCTGCGTGCTGAATTTATGCACATGTGTTTTGGGCATAAATGTCTCGGTCATACCTAAAGTAAAATCGATCTCTGTCTCTAAAGCAATGAAAATCATACATTCTCAGAAGCTAGAACAGAAATTTCAGGCCTTAACTATGCCAGTTTCTGAGCGTTTTCGGTATCGTTTTTTTCGAGTTTTTCAGCAAGTTTAAGCTCATTTTTTTATTTGGTTTTTCGGTGCATTTTTTTTGAGGTTCTTTTATTTGCATTTTTGTGAGGTTTCTGCCGCCTGTATCTCTCTCTGTTTTTTTTTTGTCCCGATGCATGTTAGCCCCTATACAGGTGCTGACCTACTATCCAACGGTTTTACAATTGCAAGGCTAAGCGACGAAACACGACCTGAGATTCAACATCCAAAAGAGCTTGCTTTCAAATACAACTCAATGAAGATTGGTGCAAATATACCTATTCACTCAGCCACTCACAACGACTTGGGCTCTCTTTTTTCACTCCAATGAGTTTCGTAGTATTGGATTTTGATCCTTACTTACCTGCCAGCCAACACGTGTTTATGTTGTCACTTTTCCCAGTTTGTTCTGCCTCTGCCCACCTTTCAAATATGTCTCTTGATTATAACATCAATTGAGCTCCTATCCACGCTGCTAATGAATTTCGTTCTCGCCGTAATTACACTTTTGTTAGTATTCCTCTTCCACGACACCACCGGTTCTCATCAAATCATCCCGGATGAGTGTCATCATAAAGAAAGGAAAATACGAAATTCATTAGGGTCTTATCAAAATAAATGATACGACACTCGGATATCCTTTGGACAAGATCTAAAACACATCTTGTAACGTAACAGAGACAGAGGCCACACTGCATCATTAAGCGTCACACCGTGCTGGCTACTTCTGTACAGTACATGGGTTGTGTTCTTCGTCATCATAATCATCATCGAATTCCCTCAGGGGGTAGATAATGTTTCTATCTATTTCCCCGATACGAGTGCCAAGAGTCCATCGGAATGAATGGCAGGCAAATAATGAAGACAATGTCCAAATCCAAATAAATGAATCACACAAAGAGAACAAAAAAATGGAAAGAAAAGCAGACAAGAATAAATAAATACAAACAAATATTGAGACTCCGGACCACAAATTGTGTATACCTACTAGAGACGGGACACACAAATTTCATGGTGGTCCCCAGTGTGCGTATATACACACATCATCGAGAATATTGTGTACACTTTCAGGGCAGTGTGCCCGAAAGAGTGTAATTCCCTGGAGAAAGTATTTCTGTTCAGTATAGATGGTATATCCATGTTCTGACACATTTGCCTTTGTAACAAATTTCGATTCTTTGCTAATGTGGACACATTTTCCAGAGTTCCGCAGCGACTCCCTCCTGAGCGAAACACCAGGAAGTGCATGTCGGCCACCCGATGTGCAACACAGACATTACTGGCCTGCTAATCATGGCATGTGAGTCTGTGCGCACAATATGGGTGTAGGATGCGAACGCATTTAGCGAGTTGCAGGCCGACTTACTGTCATTGTCCAAGGATGGTTTAATTTACCAATGAGACAATGACCGAGTGAGACAGATAGCTTAGGGAATGTCGTACCATTTATCAAAAATCACGCAAACGACAAACAACCATAAAACCAATGTCGCAATTTACCAGGCTGCAACACCTCATGTGGTTTTCAGAAATCCTACAGTGACCACAGTATTTTGGTTAAACATGCGAACGGTGTGACATCTGTAAAGCCACCGGCAAATTATAATACAAAAGGTGGGATTGCATGCGCTGCTTATAATGTAGGAGAGCGGTATTCAGGAATAAATTACTAATAAGTATGAATGCGTCGCGTCATTTATGCATATATGTATACAAGTACATCGTGGCTAAGATGCAGTTGAGATCGTTCTAATGGGAGGCTGATAAAATCAAAATAAATGTGACAGTGCGATGAGAAAGTCGTGACGCTGTCTGTAACGACGTTATCCTGAAACAGGCCGGAGTTGTTTGATCTCACCGAAACATAAAGGCAGATACTCTCAAGTCAACAACCAACTGCTGTAGATAAACATGTATAAGAGTTTCATAATTTTGAAGATTGTGAACGACGAAAGTGCTAGTAGTATAATTTATGATCTGCCCCTTGCCGGCGAGAGTTTAATGTGATGGACATTTTCGTCCATTTCGTTGAACTTCACTAGTATGGAGGTCCGGCGAGGGATACAGAAATACCCGCTGCTTCTTCAACAATGATGTGAATGTAGTAAAAATCCAAGATTCGTGGTTAACACTAGCTCGCCCACATCGAGCAATGGACAATTGAATAACCCCAGAAGACTAAGGTGACGGACTGCCCCCAATAAGCAAATCATTCGTCGATTCGACGAACAATACTGAAATATATATTTTTTAAAGCTTTGTGGAATAAAGGGTGGGCCATCTAGTGGTTTATTTTTAAATTATAGGTTATTTTGACACTGACAGCTGTTTCCCGCTCGAGACAGAAAGTCAGTATCATACCTCCGCGGAATGAAATGAGTCACTTTACGCCTGAACAACGTTGGGAAATATTGAAAACTTATTTCCAAAGAGTGTGCTGTGTAGCCTAAACAGTGCGTTTCTTCAAAAGAAGTTTTGGCCGCAATAAAGCACATAACGAAATGCAAAAAGTTCGTGAGACTGGTATGCTAGTGGACAATACTCATGGTCCAGACGGGAATGTGGCTGCTGTAGCCGAGAGTGTGAGACTCAATTCACGAACATCATTTGCCTTCAAAAATAAGGCTGGGAAAAACGTTTCGGTCAACGATGGGCGTTTCAGAGCCATGTTAACCGACTTTTTTTTTACTGAAATTAAAGACATGGATTTGGACGACCTCTGGTTCATGCAGGATGGCGCGCCACGCCACACGGCCCATGCCTCAATCGATCTTTTGCGCAATAAATTCCCAAATCGTGTTATCAACCGTCTTGGCGATGTCAATTGGCCGCCTTGGAGCTGCGATTTGACCTCCTTTGTGGGGAACCGTGAAGGAGCGATGTTATGCCAACAATCCGGAAACGATTCAAGCACTTGAGGCCAATATTATCTAAGCAATCCGTAAGCTACAGCCCGAAACCGCATCAACAAGGTATTTTAAAATTGGAGTGACAGAATGCGCTACTGAGCAGCCAGGCAAGGCAGCCACTTTAATTAATGCGAATGTTTGCTTTTTCTAATAAACCCATATATACATGGAATATTTTTTATTTGTTCATTTTATTGCATTTTTAAAAAGAAACTTGTACTTGGCCCACCCTGTACATATATGTTCCATTTTTTTTTCTGAAACATTAAAAAAGTGATGCCAAATGAAAAACTTGAGTTTTAAAGGGTGATTTTTTAGCTGGTTTGGTTTTGGCAACACCGGTTTTGACAGCTGACGTGTGTTTAGTACCTTGTGTCACTGTCAAACAGCTTCAGTTTGGTTTGCAATTTAACCATGGATCGTCTTACAAATGAACAACGCTTGCAAATTATTGAATTTTACTATCAAAATTCGTGCTCGGTTCGAAATGTTCATCGCGCGCTGCTTCCATTTTATGATCGGCATTCTCGACCTTCTGAGCAGTCTATTCGGAAGATTGTGACCAAATTTCGCACCAAATTTACTTTGTTGGACATTAAACCAACCAACACGTTTACGTACTGTGCGTAGTGAAGAAAATATTGCGGCCGTATCAGCTAGTGTGTCAGAAGACCGCGAAATGTCGATTCGGCGCCGTTCCCAGCAGTTAGGCCTTTGTTACAGCACTACGTGGAAAATTTTGCGGAAGGATTTGGGCGTAAAGCCTTTTAAGATACAGCGGGTGCAAGAACTAAAGCCAGCCGACCTACCACAACGCCGAATTTTTGTTGAATGGGCTCTTGGAAAGCTGGCCGAGGATCCGCTTTTTTATCGAAAAATTGTGTTCAGCGATGAGGCTCATTTTTGGTTGAATGGGTACGTAAATAAGCAAAATTGCCGCATTTGGAGTGAAGATCAGCCAGAAGCATTGCAACAGTTACCAATGCATCCCGAAAAAGCCACTGTTTGGTGCGGTTTATGGGCCGGCGGCATTATTGGGCCATATTTCTTCAAAGATGATGCGAATCGCAGCGTTTCTGTCAATGGTGAACGCTACCGAGCGATGATAACAAACTTTTTTTTGCCCGAAATGGAAGTTCTTGACTTGCATGATATGTGGTTTCAACAAGACGGTGCCACATGCCACACAGCACGCGAAACAATGGCGCAATTGCGAGGCGAGTTTGGTGAACAGTTAATTTCACGTTTCGGGCCGGTCAATTGGCCGCCTAGATCGTGCGATTTGACACCATTAGATTATTTTTTGTGGGGGTATGCCAAGGCTAATGTGTATAGGGACAAGCCCGCTTCGATTGACGCACTGGAAGCCAACATCCATGCATTCATTCGTGAGATACCGGCCGATATGTGTGAAAGAGTATGCCAAAATTAGACTCAGCGGATGGGCTACCTGAGACGCAGCCGCGGTCAACATTTGCATGAAATTATCTTTAAACATTAAATTGCAAGGTTCAAACTATCGATTCAAATAAATATTTCATTCATTTTTTCGAATTTTTTGTGTTTTTTTTTTTTAAAAAGTTCTAAACCTCTTAAAAAATCACCCTTTACTTAATGAATACTTCAGTTTTTATTACTGAACAATCTTTAAGGTTACCACAACATTTTTAAGTCTAAAATTAACAAATATTTAAGAACTTGAAAAAAAAAAAACATTTCTTCATTGGTAACATTAAATTAACAATATTAAAAACATATGATAAAGAAAAAATTATAAAAATTAAATTAAGTAACTTATTTTTCATTTCGAAAAATTTGGATGAAAACGACGAATTTTTGCGAATACAAAAATTTAAAACAAATAGAAATTCAAGGGGTTCAGATTTTGTAAGGCGAAACGATCAATCGTTTTCATGTGCACTAATGATGTGCCCTATGTTACACAAGCAAATTTTTTAGTGCATATAAAAACGTTTGGACGTTTCGCATTTGGCATTTTTTTTTTTTTAAATGCTTTCAAGTTTTTGAAAATTCTAGATCTAGCATTAAAAATGCCAGAATGGCATCACTTTTACTATATCCCCGGGTTGATGAGAGACAGTAAGATTACCAATGCGACGACGTAGAATTGACGAATATTAGCATTTTAGGGTTAATATAACTCCAGCCAAGAAAACCCTCGAATCCCATTCTCTAGGTTCGAGTCGAAAATAAATCTCCAATTTAAAGACTGCGCCAGTACGCTTATGATCGAGCGCTTGGGCTAAACAACAGAGGATTGAAGCTGCGTTTCCTAGGTACATGCTAATCACTTGTTGGTTGCTTTTTTTATAGGAAGGTTTACTCAGAATTTTGTAGAGTGTGGCGCAACTTGTACCCGTTCTAAACGCTTGCGAAACTAGGCTATGGAGCTAAAAATATTGATTATGTTATTGAAATGAATAACTTTGATTTCCAAAAGGCTCGTCATAGAATAGCTCACCTTTCCTATTGCCGGTAACCAAGACGAGAGTAACTTTAAACATATGACATGCCTTAGGCAGTGTCTCCCTGTATTCCACTACAAGCTTGGCTTTCAAAGGACACACTTAGATAGATAACTTGTTTAAGTTCCTAAGAACATCTGCCGTGGTACAACCTCCTGAAGAGTCTGGTTGAGTGAAGGAAGGTTTTTTCCACTGTAGGCCACCTCTGACGATGGGCTGCCCAATATACGGGGGTATATAAAAGATTCAAAATTAAGCCGTTGAAACTTGGGAATACAATTGTTGGCCTCATTAGTCCTAAAAAATAAACACTACCGTAAATAAATGGTTACGAGGAGCTAGTCCTATAGGGTACCTCTATACGGGCCTGTAAAGAATATAGAAGAATATTTTTCGTTTAATGTAATAAGTGGAGCTGTCATGTCACTTCTGAATTGACTGTGTCTAAAATGAGGCGCATGGACTCGATGGGTTGGTCGTCCTTATTTAAGTCTGTGATATATTCGATGGGCTTTTGTTTGTAAATAAATTTTGAGCTGACTTCTGCGCATTAATAACACCAGGTCTTCAAGCTTTTTTGCAGGCGTTCATACGAGAGAGTGTATATTCGCATATGTACATATTGTTCATAAGCAATGATATATGTCTAAATATTCATACTTGTCTGGCCATGGATATGGAGAAGAGAAATAGAGTTGGGAAATTATAGAACTTTGGGGCACTCCTGCTTCCATGATACACAACCAACTACAGCTGATCTGTGTGCCGCAGAAAAATGTGCATCCATCTGCAGCATAGTATTGAAAATCAGTATTCCTAAGCCAGTTTTTTTTTTCATGGCCCCGATCTATAACCTTCAGGATGTTCATGCGTTCAAGGGTACGGCTATCGTACTCCGAACTGATTAAGTCTTTTATGTATACTCCCCTCTGAATTACTGTGACTGGTAAATATTGATTGATTTGGATCATACGGTTGTATCAATATCCCCAATTCAGCGATTGGGGTCTTTGTTAAGTTCTTAATATATTTAGCCTTTGCTAAAGTGCTAAAGCCTTCTATGGAAAGTCGTATGTCTTCTAGTCAGAGTCTGCATATATCAGAGCAACTTAATTTTGCGGAGATTATAGTTGAGAGAACAATGACCGATGATGAGATCAGTCATGATTTTTGTAACACTTTGGCTCATGGAGAGTAGTTGAATGGTATTAAAACAGCTGACAAGACTTTTGCGCTATTTTCGTACGCAGTTCAAATGCGGTTTCTTATTTAAGGCCCCCTGACTGTTGATGTTGAACGATGGAAGACCACGAAGAGGCTCGTGTCAATGAACGTAGTTGTTGATCGGATCTCTCCTGACCTGGAACTGAAACCAATTAAAAAGAGCGACTGTTCTGTTGACAGTCAACTGGTCTATGCAGTTCAGAAGATAGATAGAATCGAGTTGAATTTGTGTGATTTATGAGCTGCTTGACTGTTTGAATATATTAAACTGATATTTGACATTTTAAGTCTTCGTCTAGGGCTTCGGACACGCAGTGTGGTACGAGCGACTGAGCAACGAGTGATTTTGTTATACCTATATGCAGAAATCTTGCACAGAGTTCAATTGCATTGGAGAATCGTTGTTTTAATCTAGGTATAAGAGGACTGATATAGTTTAATGACATCCACTGCTCCATGGAGCAATAATAGTTGACATTTTTTGGACTGTCCGTGTATCACACTATAGACTACCGCCACCAGTCAGAGAAGAGCACTTTATACCTTTCGACGTATGTAAGTTGACTTTTGAGGGCTTGAAGCTGCCGCGGCTTACTTGTAATCCTCGTTACACTGGAACTTGTTTGAAACCAGTTTGTTGATGCAATGCGGAATAAAAAGTTACATTGTGAGTAAAAGTATTTCAGTTAATGTCGATCCCCGAAAACGAATATCAGGCCATCATTGCCTTGGCCTTTAATTTAATTTAATTTTAATTTTGATTTAATTTTTAATTTTGGTGTGGGCAAAACCCCCTTTTATTTGGCTTATTACAAGCTATTACAATGACTTAAACTAAATTAAAACTAAAACTAGGACTAATTAGAACTTAAAGCTAAGGAAGGTGAAGGAGGTCAGTTTTAAGGGAGGAACTACTGCGGTTGAAGTCAAAAAACAGTAAGGTTTGAATTAACCTTCCGCAGCATTCGGGAGATTGGTTCGTTTGAGCCATATGAGGTGCGGTGAATTGGTAAATAGAAGAGACGAGGACAACGAAGATTCCGAGGGTTAGTGTTGAAGGAGATAGAGTTGTAAAGAGACGTACAGTCAATGAAGCCTGAGAGCAGACGGTGAATGAAGAGAATGTCTGCTACGTCCTTGCGTTCCCCAAGGGTATTGAGGTTAATAAGTTTGAGACGGTCTTGATAGGGAGGTAAGATTAGGGGGTCACGTACGGGTCGGAGAATTCTTTAGACCATTTAAGATTATTTTGCTCAATATGCGAACGAAAATTTAGCTCCATGTAGTACAATATGCCAAGGCCGCGAAGAGACTGACTGAGACAAATTGGTTGACCGTGGAGAAGGTAGAGTCGGCGATGGGGCTTGTTGCGCTTTCGCGATAGGGTAATGGATTGGCATTTGGTGATGTTAAGCTCTAAGCGATTTTTAAGGCACCAGGTCGAAAAACGATCAAGGTCTTGTTGAAGGATATAGGAGACTTGAGGTGATGAGATGATTTTGAAGAATTTAATATCATCTGCGTAGAGAGAGAGAGAGACGAGTGTTTAATGATCTTCTCGAGATCATTAACTGTAAGGATAAAGAGAAGCGGACCTAAATGGCTGCCTTGTGGGACACCAGATATTGCTAAAAAGGAGGAAGAAAGTGCGGTCCTAAAACGAACGCTATAATAGCGATTATCAAGGTAGGAAGATATCCATTTTATCAATATAGGTTAAAATCCAATGGCAGACAGTTTGAAGAGTATTAGTTGATGAGATATTTTATCAAACGCCTTACTGAAATCAGTTGCAATAACGTCGACTTCGTTGCCACTCTCTAATGCTGATAGGGCGAAGGATACAAATTCCACGAGATTGGTAGTTGTTGATCTACCTTTCAGAAAGCCATGTTGGTGGGCAGAAATTAGAGACTTGCACCGAAAGCTTAAGACTTCGTATAAAATTCTTTCAAAAAGATTGGGTATATGAGAGAGTTTAGCAATTGGGCGGTAATTAGTAACTTCATTTTTTGTTCCTTTTTTGTGTATCGGAGTTATGAACGAAGTCTTCCAAATCTGGGGAAATTCTCCTTTTGAAATTCTCCTTTTGATAGACGGAAGAGATTAGAAGGGGGGGGGGGGGGGAGAGCACTTCTTAAGAAAAATGGCTGGAAGACCATCTGGGCCGGTAGAGAACTCATCATTGAGCTTTTGTAACTTATTTACAATAAGTGAAGGATCAATAGTTTGAGAGAGAAAAGGACCGATAGAGAAGTTAGGTAGGTAGCTAAAGTAAGAGGGGTCTGGTGGGGTCTGGTGCGAAGGAGTTATCGGCAAAGGATTGCTTAAAAAAGGTGGCAACGAAGTTGGCAATGGTATGTGGGTCGGTGGATGATACCATTTGCGGTACCACGATCTATACGAGCTTTACAGCGACAACGCACACTCTCTTTACACTGGCAAAGGTTTCGTCGTAATGTAGAGTGGATGAAAACGAATGAGAATTTTGAACTGCACCCGTACAGAGGAATACATGGAAGAAGTTGCCTCATCGCTGTGGTTTGAACCAGTAAATGGGACCTTAACGAAAATAGATTTGGTTGATGATGCGATTGATTGAGGCCACGGTTCACACGGAACTGTAGTTAATAAGTAAGCAAGGTGCATGGGTTTTTAGTATCAGCTTCTACATTTATCCTGGCTCACATAATTAGACGGCTCCAGAATTCGGGCAGGGTGAACCAACGCCTCAACTCACAAGCCCCTCTGTTAGATCGGTTCTTAGCCAACTGCTTTCAGTTGATGAAGCTAATTTTCTACCAGTGCGCCAAGCGGACCCTCTGAGTTAGAATCGAAGACTCTAATACAACTTATCTACTTTAAATCGTGAGAAAACGCCTTTCAAATATGCGCATATGGACAGGGACACTTCAGTTATTAAATCACTTATTTTAAACTATGTGCCAACCCTATCTGGTACCGATAGCTGTAATTTAAAAGCCTTTTTATATTTTCAAATAATCAAACCCAGACATTTACCTACAACTGCGCAAGGAACAATACACAAATCAAAAAATATATATATATATATATTTGTGCAATATGAGTGCAAGCACATGCTCTCAAATCCAATCTCGCTCTCTATCTATTGGCGTTGGTTCACTAAACAATAAGAAATATTTTTATTGCTATTTCCCATCCTGAAAATATTTGTATTTCCAATAGAAACAAGAACAAGGACAAACGGAAAAGAGCCAATAATACATTTGTCATCCACCGGACCGCCCGTCGACTTTGTATTGCAAACTGTATGGTCCCGCAACAAACAACAGCATCCTGAATAGCAAAATGCTATTGCAGACTCTCAATATCCTTTGTGTATCCTTTTTGACGTTCATCATTTATCACACATTGTTCACGACTGATATAGATTCAATCTTTTATGCGCTGTATCTGTATTCTAGTTTCCATCGGTGTGTGTTCCTGTTCAGGCCTAACTCACAGCAGCAGAGTAAACGAATTTCATGTGTGGAATGGGAGGTCCAACGCTAATGTCTTCATAAAATAAACTGTGGCTGCGGCTGTGGCTGTGGCTGCAACTGCTGATGTCCTTTTGCACGAACACAATGCAGTAGGCCATCCAACGGGGAATGTAACTACCTTCGCATGAGGCCTATATGTGTTTGGTTTTCGGGTGCGCAGCACAGACAATCGACAATTTGGTTGTGTGAAATGTGAATGTCCTTGCCCATAGAAATAGAATGTTGCGGAAATTGAATTGTTTGATGCGCTCTTTAACTGGAATTAGAGTCTAATGGGCAATTGCCTGGGTCATTTTATGGTCAGATGCGGGGAACCATCGGATGTCCCACTGATTCACGAACGAGTGAGGTTTGTATGGAGCGCTGAATATCCTTGAATACGCATCCTTGTTAACAAAGCATTCTGTTGACTTTGCTCGACAATGTGTGTGGCTTCCCAATTAAACATGAATTGTTGCCTTTAGTGCCAGAGATGATGATGGCTTCATTAAGGCGATTATGTTGTCGACCTCCTCCCCCCCCAGCCAACGGCTTAGACATATGTGGGTCAGTATATAAACGGTCATTTATCTTGTGGACTTGGTATAGTGTTCACTTTACGACATGACTATGAATTTTACAGGATCCCACTTGAGACGCAGAATATGACAGGATAACAAAGGACCAGCCGGAAAAGAAAAAGATTATAACACATTCTAAGAGCAAAAAAAGAAAACGTACGAACTGAATGAATATGAATGGAATGCGTAAATGGGGCCGCTATTAGGACTATCACTGTTGTGCCATGTGGAATTGACACAAGGGCGAATAAAAAATGGATTTCTTAGGGATAACGATTTGACATCCTTTCGAAGGGTGAAGCGAATGACGTGGTTTTAATATTTTGTTCTCCTCAAATTCCATCCCTTGCTCACTTTTCGTTTCTTTTTTTTTTCACTTTGGCGTGTTCGTTTTGACCGTAAAAACTCCCAGGGGTCGATATAAAGCTGGCTCATAAAGGTGGAAAGAAATACGGTTATGGGCGGGAGCGAGAAATCTCCGTCGATATCGATGAATACAAAATTTGACAGCTGAGGATTTATACGGTACCTTTGTAGCCGGAGCCTATAAGCTCAGATCTCCAGAGTTTGCCACAGTGAGAGTTTGTCAAAAATGAATGCCAAATTTGAGCCCAAAGTTCGGAGTTTTTAAAAGTGAAAAGGGTTCGATCTCAGGAGGAGTGCCTTTGAATATTGGTAATCCATTTTTAATAATTGACTTGTGTGCTCCTCTTGGGGGCAATCGGACGGATATGATTTTCTTGTTCACACTTTATGATTGAAGGAAGTTTTTGAACACTGTTTTGCAATGATGTCTTTAGAGAATTTTGATTGTAGTAAGTGGGTTGGAATGTTTCTTTAAGTGGTCGTGTGGATTTTTTTTTACACAGTTTAGTGTTATACCCTATGGCACCAGACTTGCATTAGAGTAAAAGTTTGGCATCACAAGAACATAGACGAAAACCCTCCATAAAATATATCAAAGCGAGGCTTTTAGGTGGAAAAATATCTGCCACAACCTTAGTGTCAGTATCAGCTAATAAGTACTCTTACCCCTCTTGTGGCCATTGGTCATTGACAACCTGCCTAAGAGGCTAGACTTTAAAAACTCCGCGTCAATGACTTTGTCATTGTTATAAGGGTCAACGAGACAGACATTAACTAAGGCCACCTTAAGACAGTCCTAAACTGGTGCACCTTATGAAGTGTCCATCAGTCTTCATAAGACTGTCATAATTCCTTTCGCAAAAAGAAGACATTTAAAAACTTAGGTCAAGTTTTACTTAATTAGGCAAGATCTTTGGGTACTCCGACGCAGTCAAATGTCTTAATAGAAGACTACATAATGGACTTGCTGATACACAGCAAGATAACCAAAGCAATTCCAAATTCCGAGAGATTGTTATTACCCGTTAAGTACAGAGCTGTTCGATCTCCAGTACCCATATACAGAGTTGTAATTATAGCTTTTTTTCAGATCGAGAACGTCCACATTTGTGGTTACGTGAGGTATTAGATATTTTGAGAGACCCTTGAATGATAACTTCATAGCTTTTGAAAACTCACTTTTTACCATACAAGTATCGGTTTGAAATAAGAAAAAGGTGCTATACCAGGTTTCTAAAATCGGCTCGCTTATGAGAGCCAGACCGAGCCGCAATCAGTGTTCCGAGATGAAAAATCTGAAAATCTTGTTTTTCCGAAACAAAAAATATTTTTTTTTTTCAAGATTTTTTTAAAATATAAAAAATACAATTTCTCCGAACTTTAAATAAAATTTATATATACATTCATATTACATAAATCACATAAATATCGATAAAAAAAAAACTTTAGTCGTATATTAATGTTACTGCTTTTTTTTTAAATTTTGAAATATATTTTTTATTCCTTCCACATTTGCAGTAGAAGCGATAAAATATTGAAAATTAAATAAAACATTTTTCCAAAAACATATTAAATCAGTTATTTTATCAAATTCGTTAAAATTCATGTATCTTTAGAAATACCTACATAATATTGGAATTACAGTCGACTCCGCTTATCTAAACTTCGATTTACAGATAAAATCGGTGAAATTGAATAACCGAATTTAGCACGCATCATTTTTTTCAAAAATTCATACGAATAGCTCCGCTTAACTGAAACCGGCTTAACTGAAAAACCCGGTTAACTGAACAAACTAATACGTCAGAAATTAATAAATTATACTAATTCAGCTCCGCATTACTAAAACAAAGTTATTGAACGCGCCCATTAGTAAAATTTTTTATTTCGTCAACTGAACTTGTCCATTGAACTTATGACACTAACTTTATTGTGTGTCAATTTTGACAGCACGATATTGAACTTATGACACTAACTTCATTGTGTGTCAATTTTGACAGCACGATTTCGGTTGTGTTTTTAATTCTCCTTCCTTCGGCTTTACTACATACCCTAATTCTTCGTTGAATTGCTAACATAACTTCGAACTTCGGTTAAGTACAACAATTTTACAGTTATCCGAAGTCCGTATAAGTGAAAATACCGCATAAGTGAAATAAAATTTGTGGCAAATTTCCGTTTCAGATAAGCGGAGTAGACTGTAATAAGAAACGGTTTTCTTCAATAGAAAAGGTTGTTTTAATTTGTTAGATTTAAAAAATTATTGATATAAAAAATCTTGAAGTGAAGTTTAATATTTTGGAACTTAAGAGTCTTGATATATATCTTGTAATCTGGCATCACTTGTCACAATGTATGAATACTCAATACATCGAGGAAGCATTTCACGTCTTTGAAACACTGAAACTAAAGGTGTTAAGATGGCATAATATTCATGAGCTGTCAGCCAGCTATAAATGTCCTTAGACTGGGTGAATTAAACGCTTGATGAGCTGTCAGCCAGCTATAAATGTCCTTAGACTGGGCGAGTTAAACGCTTGAAGGAGCCAAGGTCACCAAGGGCAAACTACTCTCATATTCCATTCATAAGGGATGCATTCACCTGACGAAAACCACGTGCTCTGAACCGAGTCATTGTCAACTGATCTGATTCAGAATGTGATCCTGATTCAGAATATATATACTTTATGATGTCTACAAATGTAATGACAAAGTGAATATACCTTCCTGTGGAGGGTATAAAAACAAAAAAAAAAAAAAACAATTGGAAGCAAATACAAATTAAAATAAGACCACTTTCATCAATTTTGTAAAGCGGAATTTAGATAAACAGAATTTTTAATGCATAATTTAAAAAAAAATAGTTTTGGCCCAAGCCATTTTCGGCCTCAAAAATTAATTTGGTCAGCAATAACAGGTTTTATTGAGAATAACTTCATTAATCCACATTTGTGGTGGTCAGGAGATAGACAATTTTTTTAATACGGAACCCTGGCAACTTCATTTTAAAGAAATAATACTTCTGCAATTATTGAAAGTCCATGCAAACTCACCCAATCTGTCCTCCGCAAGCCTGGGGTTTTTGTTTTCCCTCTCTTTATCATGATGGTAATAATTATATTGACACAAACTTCCTTGTTGCCGTTGTAGAAATATGCGATCAACCGCATTCATACATATACCCACTGCCAGTAATCATTCATATTAAAATTAGGATTATCCGACAGGAAGCCGTTCCGTCACGAAGTCGTTTCGTAAATTCCATAGGCACGAGCAACCCTCCATAGTAAGCCGATAGCGAGAGACACAAAACATCACTCATTCAGGTCAAAGTAATCTTCACATCGAGACATTGGGTGAACGCTCTGCACAGACAGCATCAAAGGATTTCCCATAGGAGCGAACAGAATCCATATATTATGTACATCGTACACAAACGTCAACAAAGATATTGCAAGTATAAGTTCAGATTCAGACAGATGTAGGTAGGTACGGTACATCCAGTTCATGGTTGAGAGTCGCATGAATTAATTATCCGGCAAACAAATGATCTCAAATATCAAGTTTACAAACACATGAATTGGATTCCAAAGGCGAAAGGATAATCCGAATGTTGATTCTGACACATGTCTTGTATTGGGATTCCCATGCAACTATGTATCCGCATAAGATGATTATGGTATCCACACATTTATTTTATGTTCTTACAACTCATTAGTTAATCTGTTTACAAATGTCCTTAGGACACCTTCCGCATGTGTGTTGAATGTGGGACGCATCATTGTACACAGTCGAATTGCACGGGCGGTCACGACCAGGCCCAACCACACACTAACAGCGCGCTTTGATGACAATGATTTGGATGGTCGCATCGCACCGTATCGATTCACGGGCTAACCGCAGAGGACTTTATTAACAGCACACCCATTAATGATGGCAGTTTAATCTAAAACACGTGTTGCCGATTTAACGAATAATTTCGCAGCCACATGCGGAAGTTTCCAAAATCAGGTATACTGCGTTGCAGTTTGTTGCATATCGGTCAGAGGTTTGTTTTTCTAGGACTTTTGTATACGCACGCTTCCTCTGACCATCTGGGCTCTGGTGTTCTATGGCTTTGTCTGTAAAAATTAATCGTTTTTCCGCACATGAAAAAAAAAGTTAACACTGAAAAACTGTTTTTACCATAGACCATTATGTCCCATGCGCTTGAGGCCAGCTTTCACGGCTGCGAAATTCGTGCGGTTTTCCTGTTGCGCGAGTTACGAAATGCCGTCATGTTGACGCAGCACCCCCAAAGCCACCGCGGTTGACCGGATACGACATTTCTTAGAATTGTCTCGTGCATAACATATTACTATAATTCCAATTGTAAATTCCCATAGAATTAAGAATGTCAATTTTGCACTTTTACAAATTGTTAATTTAACATTAAGATTCTAAGAATTATGTATTGTGAAATTGAATTGACGATAATCGAAAAGTAGAAAATCAGATTCAGAATAAACTTGTCAGTCGAAACGTGAAGTTGTGTTTTTTTTTTATAACCGCGAGTCTGGTACTCGTAATTCGCGCATAATACATGTGGAAACAAATTTCAACCCACGGAATACCAATATCAACTGTTTACACACAACACCTGATGGGTTCAGCATGCATGACGCATTTTTTTGGACGAATATCTATCGCTATCGTATGAATATTTTACTTTTGGATATGTCGTATCTAGGTACTCAGTTCGGGGAACAAATCTACTTTTCGCAAGTTTACACAAAAACCTCTTCAAACAGGAAAGTAAAGATCAATATCCACGTGAGGTGTGGAAAAATAAGTTCAGCAAAAAAAAAGTTTGACACCCGAGAATTTCGTACGAAAATAGCACAATATAAATTTAAAAAAAAATCGTCAACACATTTGTAAAAAACACTGAGGGCCTTACCAATAAACATTTCAAGTTTCATAAAAGTTCATATAAAAGTCAGACTTAAAGTACTGCGCTGAGTCAATAAATTAAAATATAAACTTTTGTTAAGAAATTTTAAAATAATTTACTTTTAAAGCACAGAATAAGCGAGCCTCATCAACCCTTATCTGTGGCAACGAATCGGTGACTTACTGGCTAAAGTCGGAGCAACAACCCTACTCATCCGACCTGAACCCTCTGTGGAGTCAGCAAAAAACACTTGAGGAACCTATCTCGCATCGAATCGAATGAGGTCTGGCTCAGAACAGTTGGGCAGAACTGCAGTAGAGAATTTTTCCCCAAATTCTCCCCCAGATCAGATCAGAATCACTCTTCCTGATTAATCTGGACAAAAATAACCTGAGAATCCTCACAGGAATTATCAGCGCCCACGGTCGCGCGAAAAAAAACATCTCCACCTCATTGGCTTTTCACGGGATCCTACTTGCCGACTGTGTCTTGAGAGTGACGAATCCTCTCTTCACATACTCGTGGAGTGTCCGGCCCTATACTGTCTCAGAAAACAAATCCTTGGTATGACAAAAATCACACAACTCGCTTTCAAAGCTCGGAGAAGTGAGTCAAAAATACCAGTGGGGAGAAACTCCTTCCATTTTATTGCAGCGATATCCCTCTTACTGCGACAGACTGTAGTCTACTCGAAAGAGTTGTGGTCTTATAATGTAAACATCATTAACCCTAGAACACTAACCCTAATTGTAGGTACGTTATTACTAACCATGAGTCGAATCGACTCACCCATGCGCAAAACAAGTGTAATTGCGTAAATCAAAGGCATTTTTGTTCAATATTAATTTTTTTATTTAAACAAAGTAAAACAGTAAAAAAACAAAATAAATTCAGCAACTTTCGTTTTTATAAAACATCAATACTTTAATTATAGTTTAGTGTAATCAAAAACTTAAAAAATAAACATGTTTCAATCACAAAATTAAAATGATATTTCAGTCATCAGTCGGGCTCGACAGTTACAAATTATATGAATGGCATATTTTTGTCATAAATGTACTTTACTTATAGTTTAGCGTATAATCAAAAACTTAAAAAAAGATAATTTTTTTATCACAATTCACAAAATTCGAATTATATTTCAGTCAACAATCGGTATCGTCAGTTACAAATTACATGAATGGCATATTTTTGTCATATGCTCTCCACAAATGTATATCTTGCATTTGCTACACTGTGAAGATGTATACCTCCTTTTATTGTAGTTACAGAAACCACAATACTTTCTTTTTTTTGATGATTCATTTGAAGTTTCCTGGGAAAGATTCTGTTGAGCTGATTTCTGTAATTTCAAAGTTTGTTCGATTATCACCTTCAGGTTTGAAGGAAGACTAGGGATACTCAATCTATGTAATTGCCAAGGACGAGTCAATTCTTTTTCAAGTGCCAACATGAAATGCAGCCTTGAAATGGGTTTATTATTAGCCATGTAAGCGTTATGGCAATAAATTACATATGAATTAACACACGCTATATTTATCATATTGTAAAAGTAGCATAGTGGCCATCTCTTCGTCTTCCGGCCAGCATTCATTCCGTGGCACATTTGATCAAATGTGTCAACGGCACCTTTTGACTTGTTATAATCACTTATCATCATTGGGAGGGAATTACTGTCATCAATTATTCCTTCTAAATGAGCAGAAGAAATAAGCAGTACAGTTTTGTTTTTTTTTGCCTTATATGATAGCGCCGTAAAGTCTTCGTGGTACAAGAAAAGGGACGATTTTACACATCTTTTTTGAAAATCCATATCCGTGAGTTCTTTGAAAAATTCTTTTTTGTTTTTTTTATTGTTCCTATTATGGTTAGTCTCTCTTCTTTCAACAAGGAACGACAAAGAGGGACACTTGTAAACCAATTGTCCATAGTTATGTTTCTATTCGACTTTGAAATTGTTTTACAGAGTTGTTTTACAAAATATTCTCCAGCAGGTGTCTTGTCTGGTACAGTCCCTTTACCAAGATATGGAATTGCGTCAATCATATACTTTGTGGAGTTATCACACATCATTATTATCTTTAACCCGTACTTATCGGGTTTCGAAGGAATGTACATTCGAAAAGAACATTTTCCTCGGAAACCTACTAATTGTTCATCAATAGTTACGTAAGCCCCAGGCTTGTAGTTCTCACGGCAATTTTTCAGAAGCATTTCCCACAATTCGCTAATCGGTGCCAATTTTGTAATTTTTTTTCTTTCCTCTCTTGAATTTTTTTCATCGAATCTAAGGCAGTTTATTAGAAAACAAAACCTCTCTCTTGACAAAGTAGATACATAACGATTGCCCGAGTACTCTGGGTCAAATAGCATTTCAGTTGTTAGGTGGTTACTCTTTTGAGCTGCGCTCAAGATTAAGACACCTAATAAAGCCTTCAGTTCTTCGATTGACGTATTGGATACAGTTGCATTTTGAGTTTTGTACTTGCTCCTTTGTATCTCTATCTCAATGTTAGTAGATTCCAATATTTTGGACAACATAGGTTCCGTGATGAAAGCACTAAAGCAGTCAAGAGAGGTAGTGCAATTTCTAGAGTCTCCAATAGGTCCGGGTTGAACATGAACAATATTTCGCCTCGGAGCCCTGGTTCCTGCTATTACAAGTGACGATGTTTTCCATTCAAACCCGTTTTTTCTAGCTACTGTACTCCCTGGAAAAGTTATTATGTTGGAAGTGGAATCAGACGAGTTGAATGCGACAGCTGAAGTCTCAGGAGCTGTTGTTTCAGTGAAAGTTGAAGTTTGAGCGGCTAGGCCAGGGTCATTGCTGGGCCCCCGCAATCTTCCTTTTTGTCTTGGTTCACTTACCTCTAGCTCTGTATCTCTAATATCTTCTTGAATATTTCTATAAACCTCTTCTAATGGTTGTGGTTCGTAATCTGGATCTGCATTACTGTCATCAGAGTCGAAATCTTCGTACTCCAAATTATCCTCTACATCACTTATTTCTAAGTTATCGTCCTCTAGTAATAACAAAATTTGCTCATTCGTCTGCCTTCTAGCCATGTTTACTAAAACAAATATCAAATAAACAGAAAAATGATTATATTAAATTTTCAATTGATAGTACACTATTACTAACCATGAGTAGATTTTACTCACAAAAATACCTGCTTTTACTAACGATGAGTAAAATCGACTCACACAAAAATTATTCTCTTATTACTAATCATGAGTCATTTCGACTCACTTACCTTTGCTGTTGATGATGTCACAGGATCCAGGCTGACAGCAGCGACACAACGTACACGGCGTATCGACAGGCACTAAACAGTGGAACCTTAGGTGGCGCGACAGTGCGCTAGTGCATAAAGCGAACTGCGCATGCTCAGTGATGTCTACATTGTGAGTCGATTCGACTCATGGTTAGTGTTCTAGGGTTAAAAAGCTCTAGCCGAATGCGAAAAAACCCTGAGGAAATTGGCTACTACTGGTCCCGAAATAGAGCTTCCCAAGTTTAAACGCACTTCCAAACATCGCGTACTCACTTGAGAAGTCCGCTAGGTGTTCCAGTGGCGATTCCTGGTCTTAAGCATTGGGTTAGCTGCGTGCACTGGGGAAGTTTAAAATAAAATAAAAAACGAAGCGTGATTTTTTAATTTTATTGCCTTACTACATAAAAGATAAAGAAAAATATACTCCACAAATAAATAATATAAAATAAAAGGTTTAAAAATAGCATTTATCGATACATAAATTCGGCTCGTCGGTCAACGGTCACAAAATTTTCGATGACTCGACTATAAAATTCGTCACTTTCTTTTAGCTCTTTCAAAAATTCCTTTTCGATAGACATAAGAGCCAAATAGCTCAATCTCTCCTGACCTTGAGTGCTTCGAAGGTACGTCTTTATCCTCTTCAATGCAGAAAAGGAGCGTTCTACAGACGCCGTTGAAGCTGGTACTGTACATATAAGTTTTGAAAGCTTGTACACCTGCTCAAAACTATCGGGGATATTTGTCTCCATCCAAAGCAAGACATCAAATGGTGTTGTCGTTTTTGACGATCCTGCTGATGTTTTATCTGTTGGTTGTACAGCGTCTGTGTTTTCATAAAAAACAGTCAATTCATTCTTTAATTGAGTGAATTCAAATATATTCGGGTAGCTTTCAAGTAGATTTTTAATTAATTCTTCAGGAAAATTGTTTTTTTGGCGATAGTTACTAAATTTTTTCCCGTTCAGTAAATCGAAATATTTTAGTTTTTCAAAGGATGCAAACCTTTCTGATATCTGCATACTTAAATTGTCAACTATTTCAAAGAATAATTTCCTGTATTTCATTTCATTTGTGTCAAATTGATCTTTTCGAGCTTTTCGTTTGTCAGCATGTGATGGCATAGCCTGCAATGTTGATTGCCAAATTTCCTGAAACCCTTCGTTTCTTTGAACTTTAAGAAATTCATTGAGCGTTTTTATTTGGTTTGTACAAAAAACAATGTCTATATTGGCATTTTGTAATGTATTGAAAAGTACGTCTGAATGTGCAAAAAGTTTTGAAAACACATTCAAAAGAAAAACAGTTTCAAAGCTTTTCAAAAATTTACAATAACCCGATGCAGCCATCCGATCATTACTTTCCCATGTATTTGTCTCATCATTTTGAATACTTTCAAAATATTGTTGAATGTTTTCGGCGTAAGAGTACACTACATTGACAAGTCGTGAACTAAAGCACCATCTAGTCGTGGCTAACGATGGAATTTTTCTTTTTAAAAATTCTTTAAGAGCATACGTCCTTTTGGTTGAATGAGATGCGAAGGTTGCGATGCCATTCAAAGTGCTAAAAAAAATCCTGCACTCTCTTATATTGCTTAATCCTTGAGACAGCACTAAATTCAATACGTGTGCATAACAGTGGACAAATACAGCATTGGGACATACGTTCTTGACTTTCATTTGAAGTCCATTTAAATGGCCACTCATAACGGAAGCTCCGTCGTACGTCTGGGCTACAAGTTTATCTTTTATGTCATATTTTTCCAACAGAGCTGTAACTAATTGAAACAAATCTTCAGCTGTTCGCCCAGAGCTTACATCGATAAATCCAACGAAAGTTTCACGAATTTTCTTATTAAAGTAATACCGAAATACAACGGATAATTGAGATTTCATTTGAATGTCAGAAGTCTCGTCAAGCATTATTGCGACAAATTCTGACTGCTTAATTGTTTTGGAAATATGACTGTTTAAAAGCTCACCAACCGCTTTGATCAAATCATTTTGAATCGCCATTGAGGTACCTTTAAAAACCGTTGACGTTTCAATGTGCTGTGATAATACAGGGTCGTATTGTTTTAATACATTTAAAAACTCAATGTAGTTTCCTCGATTTAAAGACGTAACAGATTCATTATGCCCTCTAAATGATAACTCCTGGTTTGCGAGATAACATGTCACATCTATTAGGCGTTTGAGGACCTCACGATTTTTCCTAACCTGGATGTTATGTTGAGTGTTAGCAGTTTTTAACTGGGAGCTTAAAGCTTCGTCTATCCTATTTCCACCAAATCTAGCTAGTTTAAGCACACATTGTAAATGGGAAGCGCTTTGTTTGTGTTTTTTTTGAAGTGTGGTTAGAGCGTTAAGATTGTCAACACCCGATGAACTCCAGGCAGAATGAATTCCGGAGAACAGTAAACAAGGCCAACAAAAAAGTTTTTTTTTATTTTCACATCCAGCTAACCATGGGTAGAGGGAAAACTGATTTTCATTAAAGTTTCTAGTATACTCTCTCTTACGGTCCTTGTGCGTTGATTTTAAACCTGATAGTTTTGGGCACGGGCGTCCATTTTGAATAATTAAACGTTTTTCCGAAAACGATCTCGTCCCAAATGGTATGTCTAATAGATCTTCAATTTTGGATTTTGTTTGAGCAGAAATTGTTGCAGATTCCATTTTATTTCCTACCAAAACAAAGATCCTATTATTTATTTTAATAAATAGGTACCTGTTCCTATTCATTTAATATGAAACAAACAAATAAAAACATAGCATTTGCTTTGAAGTATGAGAAAGCAATTTTCCCTCATTTATGGAACGAAACAAAACTAATGCCTATCTTACAATTACTGTAGGAAACTTCGTATAAAATGATTCCACCAATGTGAGCATTAAAGACTAAGAGAGTTTATTTAACAATTAAAAAAAAAATCACGTTAGCCGATGCTACTGTGGCGACTTTTTGCACAATATACAGTTATTTTTAACCCTTTGCATTATGTACTTTTATCTCACTTCTCACAAATAAAAAAACAAAATAAGAGTGCACTCTCATATTCCAAAGCACCACAAATATATATAATTTACTCACACTTATAATCCACGCAAATATAAAATAATAAATTAAATAATTTCGCACTAAACTTCAACACTTTTTATTCGATCAAATTCCGACAAAAGCACACAAGTAAGCACACGCATTCTTACTGCAATTTGCCTAGAAAGGGAAACATACGAAAGTACAAAAAAAAGAGAACGCAAAAAATGTATCTTCTTGCTTACACATTACACTCCACTTTCGAGTTTTATCGCATTTGTTTGCGCTAACGCTTCCGTTTATTTTACTGGGCTTTGCTTATGTCTGGTAGTCAAACACTCTTATATAGATTGTAGGGAATTTGGTAGCGCAATTTTTTACGCTAAAATGCTAAGCGGAATACCTTTTTGTATGGGAATTTTGGATTGTGTGTGTGCGGCAGGGAATTAAGTATCGCAAATTTTAACGCTAAAGAATATTTCAAGGAAATATTTTTGTATGGGAGTGTTGTGTGTAAGAAAATATGATTTGTAAATATGTAGGTACGTAGTTTTGTTATTTAGTATGTCATTGATTGTTGTAATTATTAATCTTTATAATTACTTTAACCTCGTCATTCGTTGTATTTTATGTATTATTACTTATGTATTTATTCTTGGTTTAGCGCCGCTAAACTAGCTAACTGAGAGGAATCGCCCCTGAGGTGTTCCTCATAAACGCCCCGGACTTGTCCCAACTGCTGCATTCGTTACCTCGTCGTTGAAATATTTTACTGTACGCATTTGTAAAACGAACAAATACCAACGATATCGGCTTAAGGCCACTCAGGCGTGTTGCATAAAAATGATCAGTCAATACCACCATAGTATCTCGATCTTTGCACTATCGCTAGCCGATCGGCCAAATATCACTTAAGACCATCAATTATGAATCTTTACGAGGAACATCCAGACATTTCCAGCTCTCGAATACTCGCCATCCATTGTCCTTCGGCCAGACTAATCGTTGATCTCAACCACCTGTGTAAAACCATTCTAATATGATATGGCATATCCCGATTTCCAATTCAATTTGAAACACATTAAAAACATTGTTAAGTGTATCTTCTCGTTCGAGTTAGGTATACCTGATGCACATTCGCCGATCGTGTTGCGTTCTATGGCGGCGGCCCATCTACGGACAGTCGTCGGAGATCTCCTTCGCTGATAGGGAATGTGAATGTCTCCAAATATTTGGAGACACCTTAAAAAGGGTATGGAATAATTTCTTGACATATTACCCGAACGTTATATTAGATACTGCCACGCTACCTGGCCCGGCTTAGCGGCCGGACTGGTGTAGTGAACTCAATGAAGTCGGTTGCTATTGGGATTTCAGAATGGAAATCGATACACTGGTCCCTCGCATAGCAGAGTGATGAAAATGGGCAGGTAACCTATTCGCCAGATAATCATCCATTAGCTACTGTTTCGTTGCGTTTTGGATAGATGCTTATCTCCGTCGTATGGTAAAGATTCTTCGGGGCTGCCATGATGATGATGATGGCGATGCCATGACGACGTTTATTTTGTGTGAACTATAAGTTTCATTAATGTTGTCTCGTTGTTTGAACATCGCCGGATTAGAGGATTTAGAAACGATGCTTGTCGTCGGAAAGACATGGATGTACATTTACCTACCCGGCATTAGGCTTATCTAGAGGGACATTTTTATGGACATACCTACTTTTATTGATCGGTCGAAAAGAGAAAACGAATATAAAAGTGTTTTTCACCTATAAAGACAATCGCTGTCCAATAGCATGTTTTCTTTGCGGCTGTTTTCGATCTGGAGAGGATGGGGGTGATACCCACGATTGGGATTAATTTTTGTTGGCCTTAATTCGATGTGATAAAAAACATCGACTTGACAAATGGTATTCCAATTGAAAGGTCTTTCAAAGACGAACTGTTTAGTCGATTCAGTAGGTATATAGGTTAGTAATGTTTCAGACAGGTGCATTTTTATCCGGACAATGCTGACTGCTGAACTTGGTAATGACTCTGCAGTCTGTTTATGTTAACCCTTGATTGGATCAAAGATGTTTTCTACTAAGGTTGCGCTAAATAACACTAATAAGAGTTCGCTTCATGAAGCATGGCCTTTGGCTAACTGCCTCCACTTGCGCAGTCCAATTTGGCTGGGGTCCCTTTCCACTTGTGGGGTCTTTCCTCTACTGGTTTGGAGAAAAATACCCGAAATGCTGAAACAATTATGTCCATCCGCTCGAAGCAGGTCAAGGCATATGGCACCAAATATTTTTAGAAGAATCTTACCCTCGAAGCCACCGACGATATCTTCACCCGGTTAAGGTAGAGTTCAAGCCATTCAAGACCGGGACGATCAAGGTCTTGTACCTTTAGTTGTTAGGGACATGATTCTACTTCTTTGCTGCCTTAAATCCAATAGGTAGATGGTGGTTATCAATCTGTCCTTCTTGGGTTCTCTGCAGAATCTGCCGTAGAGTAAACATTTGGTCGGGTGTGGACTTACCGGGCCTAAACCCGCACTGGTAGCTTGATGCTGAGGTTTCAATCAAAAGGGATACTTTCCTCCCACCAATTCTTGGAGATATGTTTCTAAATACTCTCCACTCAGTCCTTGGCATAGCTCCTTTAAATATTTAGGGTGCGATTTAATTAGGGTTCTTTCCAAGAGGCTTTTTACACTTAAGCTTGGACATTGCTGTCCTTACTTATAACTGTGGTGGGCGGAAGTTGTGTCTTTCATCGTCGAGGTTGAGTGGTGTGTCCTTCCCTCCTCTTTTGTTCGTATAAAGCCAACGAGCTGCGCTTGTCCATTTGTACAGCGCCGCTTCGCAGGCACGCAATTTTGCTGCATCTGCTTGCGGACAGTCTTCATCAGACTAGAGGTTAATAGGGGGTACAAGTTTATCAGTTGCGGCGTTTCGATTAAGTTCTTGGTTGGGCGCAGATTCTTGATGCTATGGCTCCTTAGGGCTTATCGAGAGGTTCTGTCGGTAAGTGGCGGATCTTGCTGATCAATGTTGAATCTCCTCATAGTATTTCTTCGTTATATCCAAATCTTAGTAGTATATTTCTATGCTCATCTCTACAGGCTTCTGTTTGTGCTTTGTATGCCTGGCAAGGTTGTTTAACTTTCTGGTAAGACTTTCTCTGTAGGAGTCCCAGTAGCCATCAATAGAATCAAACCTTAAAGTCAATGTCAATGCTTCTCCATTCGCCAGTAGACCTAGAAACTATAGCTTTTCCAGCGGTCCTGGTTTTGGTCTCCATCTGCATATATTGATTGATAGGCACCGTTCTTGACTGTTTGTGCCGGCAAATGCAAGCTCCTTATGCCAGTTTACCTTCCTTGAAAATCAATGTCCATTAAATACGTCCATCTGCATCTGCGTATTACATATGTTCTCTTTTTCATGCAGTACTCTCATCAAAAAAACTTTCTTCTACTACGGACCAATTCACCAACTTTCTTTGGCTCCCTTGCATATATTTTATGAAAAAAAAAGCGGTCGCCTCATAAAAACACAAATTCATTCAATAACATAGTCCATCCCTTCCGCTTCGACAAGAGGACGGGAACACGCAGGAATGACATATTTGAAAACATTTAAAAATTTTGTACAACCATGTGTCGTAGTCGCCTCGCTCATTCGTCCACCATGTCCGCACATATGACAGAGTCCCAAAGCGATTAAAAAAGCCATATCATCACTCTCGCAGCAAAAAAAGCAACACAGAAAACAAAAAGATAAAAAGTCGAAAACATTTCGGAACATGACTTGTGTACACAGTCCTTTATATCATGACGTGATGCCGCTACTAATAACTCAAATCAAAACCAATGTTTCCCCACGGCCCGGACAGGCAAAAACGAGAGACAGTACCATACCTGCATTGGCATGGTATACTATACAGGCCTCTACAATGACCCCACACAAAGAGAGCTAACTCTCGATTGCTCTCCCCCGCATCACCTGGACACTGGACCCCATTCAGAAAGAGATGAAATCCGAGAGATGCTGTTGTTATTTATGTCGGCAAATAATGTCATCCAAAGAAGACATCGCAATCGCTACATGGAAATTATGACAAAAGACTATACGAAGACGACGACGACGACGATGACGACGCCAGTGATTGTAACTATATATATATAGCTGGTCTCCGAGTCCGAATCTCCGGACTTTCCAATGCAAATAAAATGCTGGTCCAGACCTCAAAGTTACTATTGCTGCTGATGATGATGATGCTCTTCGAACATGAAGCACCTCACCATCCGATGGACATAGGTTACCTAAATAAAAGTTATACACAGTCCCGCTTAGACGTCGTACTGCGCGCGAGCACCAGAGATATGATACGGGAATTGATATCGATTTATTGGCACACATATGTAGGTAGATTTCGCAAACAAAAGTCTCTGGCGACCACGGGGGGTCCGACATTTGTTCACGTTCCAGTTCAATGGGATAGGGCGCGCAATAAGTCTAAAGACGAAACAAAGGCATGTTGTTCATATTTTTACAATCGAAAAATTATCATGTATCCTTACACGAGTCATATTTTTGATCCGCGATCGGCGATCCGCCAACAGAGAAGATATATACACAACCGCAAATGTTGTTTCTGCGTAGGGAAATTTGCATTCGGCTGATTCAAACATCTGCCCGAATTTATGGTTTGTTTGCGATTTCTTTTTTTTTTTTTCCACATTTATTTGGAAATTCCTTATTTGTGGCTTTCGAAAATTATTATTTTTCCCACACCATCAGTACCAGTGTTGGAGAATTATATTTGTAGAGAATTCTCCTTGTCGATCGATATAGGTACAAGGTGGCGCAAAATGAATCACCCTATCGGAAGATCTTATAATTTTTGCAAATGGCGTCCGAGGTCAATCATATATTTGACATTTGTTAACTAGACAGCTGCAATATAAAACAGACAAGCAACGGAGCGCTATATTCCGCAAGAGCGTGGAATAATTAATGGATATTGTGACGGAAGCGTTTTCTGGTCGAGTAATCTTCCGTTTGGGCATGCCTAGATCGGTCGATTCAACCATCCCAGACTTCTTTCTTTGGGACTACTTGAAGCCGCGGGCTTATGCCAACAAATCTCAGACAATCGCGGTCCCTAAGATGGAATGGAAACAGTTATCAAAGGCAGTCCTGCGGAAATTCATGGAAAATTAAATGGGCACAAATGTTTACAAACACTGGCGGCAGCCACTTGACGTATATTATCGTCTCCACTTAAAAGAACAAATTGCAAAGGTCCAAATACAGATTTCCATCACTCAGAATCATATTTTTATTTAGTAAAATAGATGAAAAAAAAGGTGATTCATTTTGCGCCACCCTGTACCTGTAAACATTCGTCGAAAGCTTAAACTGTAACGTCACCAAAAATGCCAAAAATATGGCATCTTACATAATTAAGGAAAAGGCGGTTAAAAACGATAATGTGATGACTCTGGTTGAACATGAACATCCTGTGAAGGTTTTTCATTTATTTATGCATAATATTTTCCGAAATGCGTTGGTAAATCTAAAGCTTCCAATCTATAGAATCTGTCTTGTCCGTGTTTTGTTGGGTGATGGTCTAGCAGTGTTGCTACTAAAAAAATGGATCCGGTCGTGTCTGACCGGCTTGAACGATTTTTATTTTCTTAAATTCGGTCCGGTCAAAAATGGAATATAGTAATGTATTTAAACAAAAATGATATTAAATTATATGTGTATGTAGTTTTTTTATATTTCTAAACTAACCTTAATTAAAGCTAATAAAACAAAAAAAAAAACAAATTATTGAAAAGCTTCGCATCACAACGTTTTACAGGAAAAGGAACTCTCCACTCCACTTCGGCGTTTAAAACCAAAACCAAAATTGCGAAATACCTCTCCTAAATGGTCTTCACTTCAGGCTTGTTTGAATGCACACCCCCAGTCACATTTGGTGGGAGCATTCAAATGAAACTGCCGCGAGGAGCCCCAGTATTCTAGGATTATTCACAATAAATTGGTTTCTGTATAAAATTGTGAGTGTGTTCGCTAAGTGTAGCCAAATATCGCTCAAATTATAGAAATCTTTGCTTTATGTCTAGTCATAGAACAATATTATATTTCAGGTCAAAAAAGGATTTTTCCGGTTAAAGCATTTTCTCGTTGAATTGAGATGTAGCATACTAATGGTCTTAGCTTTTAAGTGACAGCTGCGATGACACTTCAGCCGCAGAACATGCTAAGTTGTTTATGGAATTTTTCTGCAAAGAATATATTCTTACAAAAATTTTATACGACTGTTCCTTGCGTTGAACTCGTATTTCTGACACGGCTATAGCTTGGGCCCTTTAGACAAATTCCGCGAAATCGTGTCATCATCCATGTTACTTGGTGTTCACTGGTTTTCTAATTTTTTTAGTAGTCGAAGGATGAACTAATACTGAACATAAATTTCCCCATTTATAGAGTTATGGTATATGCGGTAAAGACGCAGATGAAAAATTTTCTAGAGCTAATTGTCTATAACGGGCCTTACCAATAATCATTTTGAACCTTCACACTAAAGATTTTATAGGTCACAATTGATAATTTTATTTTATTTTATGCACAAATTTGCATCGCTTTGGACTCCTCAGGCTGAAAGCAATCCTACTCGTGTCTGTATTTTACAATTTTTTGACTGATCGATTTAAGAGAGATTTTGGTCTCACTAATTTGCAATAGGTAACAAAGAATATTTTATATGAACAATTTCACCATTCTGAGTTCGTAAAATCGAACATGAACACTAATTATGAGTGCTGCGCATTGAATCGTACTAGAGTAACCTAGTGGAGGGAAGACTTTCTCCGCATGAAACACATACGGAGAAGAGCTATGCCTGGCAAGTTCATAGGCTGTATCATTCGCCTCTATGTTCCTATGGCCTGGAACCCAGACAAGAGTGATTTCAAACCGATATGGCACGCCCTGGACATTTAACTGCATTCCCCAACAAGTTTGGACGTTTAATTGGTTGAAACGAAAACCTTAATCGCGGCCTGACTGTCGACGAAGATGCCTATTTTTTTTCTGGGTGTCGCTATGTTCATAAGCAGCCTACACGCCTCCTTATTGCCAGTACTTCTGCTTGAAAACACTGGCTGTGTTGGGAAGGCGAAAAGATTCTGCTGTTGAAAAATAGAAAAAAAATTGATGTGCACATCCACTGGCAGAAGATTAAGAATCACGTTGAGCGCCTCTGTCGGACTTGATCGTATAGGGCTCCTGTGATTTCAATTTCAGCTGTTCCTTGGACTCTATACTTAATTTAGTGATGTTATAAGCTTTACTTAAGGTGGCCACCATAGAAGGGATCAGTAGGTGCGGTGGGAGTGCCATGGTTGGTATTTTGGTTATGGTGGTGAAAAGCATCAGTTCAGTTTTGCTTTAACGCTAAGACCACAACTTGTAGCCCAACCGATATTCTTACCCAAGGCTCTTTTCTAATATCACGTCGTCCGCTTAAGCAACAACTTTTATAACTCCACTGTCATAAGTCTTGCCAAGATTTTATTGAGTACCATAATCCAGAAGACAGGTGATATCACCCCACCTTGAAGTGTAAATCTGCTTACTGATTTGGTTAAAAGTGTGCTACCGAGTTTTGCTTGAATGATCCTTGTATAGTTTCTTATTTAGCCAGCCTATTTATAAAATAAAAAAATCTTGCCACAATCTTTCGCTTATGTAATTGTTTTTTATTATAATTTTGCCAACCATTAGCAACTGATTTGAAGGCTCTGTGCGCTTATTCCATTCATTCTATAGAACAAATTATATTGCATATAAAACTCCTTAAGGATAAGCGTACTTTAAATACCTCTCTCAACGTCGGTTAAAAATAGTACACTATAACATGGCCCTCGAGTTCCGTTTGTCGATTTATTAACGATTTAACTGGCGATATTTCTGGCTTTTAGGTAGTCATATAGCTTACCCCAGATATGCGTCTTTCTAGTTTTATTTTTAAATTCAAGGAAAAAAAGTAAACGCACAATAGAACATTTAGTTCATGATATAATGTTCCTAGTTAAATGAAATTCAAACTGCCAGCAAACTGCACAAAAGCAAAGTCGGCCCTCTGTGGATTTATTTTTCGAAAAGAACAGCCCAATCATCTCACGTTCGCACACTCTAAAGCAGCTTACAACGAAAAAAGGACGTGAGTGTAACATTCAAAAGTGGCGTAAGCCCATCGGAAACCTTCGTTCTAATAAGATTTAGGTATATGATTTGTGGTTTCTAATATCCTTCCATTCTTTCGCCGATCATCTGCTCCTGCCCCGCGTCTCATAAAAGAAATTGCAAGCCCAAATATATGTATTTCATATATATCCTTTATGGATTTCACGGTTGGAAGTGTGAATAAAAAATGATTTCATTCAAGATACGGTGCGTTCGCAAAGGGACAAAGGACACTCACTATAAAAGTCAAACTCTAATCCAATTTGAGAGGTCGTAACACTTCTTATACTGTTGTTGTTTGTGTTTGGAGTTTTTTTTTTTTTTGTTTCCTTCTAAAGAACAACCGATGAGACTTAATGCTTACGGATGAACGGATGTATCCTTGTTACGTATGCTGTACGTATAAAATCACTCCGTACAAACAACTAATAAAAACGTCACAACGCGTTCGGTACAATAAAGATTCCGGCTTAAGATTTACCCCATTTCAATGGTGAAATGAGGAAAAGGGACAAAGTGCCATAATGCTCTAGCGTCGACAAGGGTAGAAGGTGTTTCCTGAAGGCCTACAGAATTCTGACCGTTATTATCGTTACGCAAAGAAAAGGCCAAACGCAAATCCCCTACACGCATGAAGTGCGAAGAAATTGTGAACTTCTTTTTCGATAACAAGGTGACATCGTACAAAGGACCAAATCCGATCAACGAAGAAATGAACATATTGACTGTGACTGGACAGACTGGTTTCCGGAGCAATATGTGCAGTATGTTTCGATGTCGCACCATATTGATGTTGGTGATGAGGAATTTCAAAATTTACTCAACAAGATGGGAGTGATTGGTGTTGGCTTCATTATCAGAGCATGTGGCGCTGATGGTTTGAATGGCATCGTATTGTATATCTGCACATTTTATTTGGAGAACAAGACTCTGGAGATGGGCGAATTTTAGTAGTAGATTTTAACCCCAAAAAAATAGGATTTGGAGAGGTCTGCAAATTCAATTCGATGATTCATTGTTTATTCCGTTTAAGTTATTTTATGTTTTAATGAAAGCCTCTCCTTTTAATGAACGTTATAAATATTCAATAGTTTATTTTTAAATTAATTTAATTTAATTTAATTTAATTTGATAGGTATATGTAGGTTTAATAAAAAGGTTTAGGAAACGTAAAGAGCGGAGGTAAGACAATTGTCAAAACTGCTGTCATAGTGTTGCTGTTGGTAGCAGTGTCACTCCTGGTTACAGGGTGTATATAACAAGTTATCTATGGTCGCCTACGTATTCTGGTTTGAGAATACGTATGTCAAAAAACGCGTCAAAAAACGCATCAAAAAACACGACAAAAAAACGCGTCCAAAAACTTGTCAAAAACGCGCCAAAAAAACGCGTCAAAAAACGCGCCAAAAAACCCGTTAAAAAACGAGTCAAAAAACGCTTCAAAAAACGCGTCGAAAAACGCGACAAAAAACGCGTCAAAAAACGCGTCAAAAAACGCGTCAAAAAATACGTCAAAAAAACGCGTCAAAAAACGCGTCCAAAAACGCGACAGAAAACGAGTCAAAAAACACGTTAAAAAAACGCGTCCAAAAACGCGACAAAAAACGAGTCAAAAAGCGCACCAAAAAAACCGTTAAAAAACGAGTCAAAAAAAAGCGTCAAAAAACGCGTCAAAAAACACGTCAAAAACACGCGTCAAAAAAACCCGCCACAAAACCCGTTGAAAAACGAGTCAAAAAAACGCGGCAAAAAACGCTTCGAAAAACGCGACAAATAACGCGTCAAAAAACGCTTCAAAAAACGCGACAAAAACGAGTCAAAAAACGCGTCAAAAAACTTGTCAAAAACGCGTCAAAAACGAGTCAAAAAAGCATCAAAAAACGCGCCAAAAAACCCGTTAAAAAACAAGTCAAAAAACGCGTCAAAAAACGCGTCAAAAAACGCGCCAAAAAAAGCGTCCAAAAACGCGTTAAAAAACGCCCCAAAAAACCCGTGAAAAAAAGCGTCAAAAAACGCGCCAAAAAACGCGTCAAAAAACACGTCAAAAAAACGCGTCAAAAAACGCGACAAAAAACGAGTCAAAAGACGCGTCAAAAAACGCGTCAAAAAACACGTTAAAAAACGCGCCAAAAAACGCGTGAAAAAAAGCGTCAAAAAACGCGTTCAAAAAAACGCGTCCAAACAAACCTTTCCTACATATCTGCCATTTCTTTTGTTTTTTTTTCTTAGCAAACCACACAGCGTACTGCCTCTGTCTGTCTCCCTCTCCTTCACAGGAGTAAAATAGGGTTAAAAGAGATGTCAAAATATTGCGCGGTTAGTATGTTTGATTTGAAAATGAAGTGCATATCTACTCACTCATGTCAAAATCGTAGAAATGTTTCAAATTTTGCCTTTTTATTTAAAAACCTTTTAAGTTATCGAGATATTGGATATCCTAAGTTGTCCTCTATAAGCTGCTGTTAACTATATTCAAATGTTCCCAGTATTTTCGAACGGAAAGCGTGACAAAGGAAAAAGCAAAACGAAACGAAAAAATAAATTAGTCTTGTCCAATTTGATTTGATATCCTTTCATCTGAACCAGTTCGTTCACGTCCACCGAATGAAAATAATCCCAACTGCACTGTCAAGGAAAGACCCAACCACTAACATTCAACATAATGGAAGATGTTCCTGTTCGGCCTTCATTACGAAACATTATTGTGTACCATTTCATTGCTATGCAATGACCGCATGACCACAGCATAGTTCTGCCTATAAAACAATAATTAAAACCCAACAACACACTGATGAGCCGGCATGAACTCCTCAATGACCGCTCGTGGTTTTAGTCCAACCATATAGCCAAACGAGTCAATGAGCCTTCAGGCGAGACACCAGCCAGCCGAACCGAACATCATCTCCCATGAACTGACAAAAGGGTCAAGAATATTGCTTCTCTTTACATGAACTGCCTTACTGCAACAAGCCCGCAACAGAACAAGGACGAAAGGATGTCATGCCTGCGGCAAGCATGAGAATAACACAAAAAGAAAAAATAACTCTACCATCGGAAAAAGAAAACAGACCATCAGCATCAATGTGCAGCCAGCCAGCATCAGGATGATGGCATAACCCAACCAACATAACCCCAATTCAAACTGACTGAAGGCTTGTACATTGGCTTGTTCGGAAAATGTTTAACAAAACCTCCGCATGTACCTTCAATTTTCCAAGCAAATGATAACTCCGCACCTCCGTGTATATACATACGATGTACACCCCATCAGCACGAGAGCAACAGAGAATCAGTACAGTGATACCGCTCCGATCAGGACTATGCTGCTCTCATATGTGTGTGACTTGCTAACGAAGTGCTTGTTACTATGGTCGGACATCCTTCGATGCACAGCCAGTTAGGTGGTCCAGCCAGCCCCAAATATAGTATGTTTCTCCTCAAAGTCTGCGCCCTTCCGTAACAAGTTGTGGCAGACCAAAGAATAAGAATCACTCCTGACACCCGATGACTCGGATGTGCGCTACGCCCTCCTACTTGGTCAATTGTCCGAAAGCGTATACACACCAGCAAAATCCACTAGTCCGGCATGGGGTGGGTTGGCCTGGCTCCCGAAAACTTTCTTCTGCTACATCATGTACAGTTATCACCTTATAAGTGTAAGACGATGATGTTCTCGCACCATGCAGGGATAGCTGCACGAGGATGTGAAATTAAATCGAGAACTTCATCAAAAGTCGACTCATGTTCGCCGAGAGTGTGAACTCCTTCGGCTTATGTGCCACAAGTGGGGGATGATTAGAGAGATGGATCCTTGGCCCTTAATCTATACACATGCGGCGTGGAAGTTTGATGTTGTGCCTCGTCTTGGGGAAAGATTGCAATCATTGAGAGCTGCCATGCATCCATGCATCTGTACACTATGGAGGGATCGTTTTCGCTACGACAAGGGTTACTGTGTAAACTATTCCAATTCATTAACATAGCTTGTGCTATACACTGAGATGTTGGTGTCGAATTATGCGGTTTAAAAACGGAACCTTAACGCCCAACGCCATGAGGGCGGCCTGAAAGAAATATGCAAATTCGTGTTTGCCTAACAATGGGGGGAACATTTTAAGTAATTGGATCTCCATTTAGGACTTAATGTTCGGTTATTCTTGCCATTCATGGGTTCCATTCGGGCGGTGGTAATGGTGGTGATTCGCATTCGTATTTCGTTCGAGTATATAGCTAGCTACTCGTATATGGGGGTAGAAGGGTGACCCGAGCCATTTGCAGATTAGGAGAGAAAGGACAATTTCATTTGTCATTCAGGGCTTAGAAGGGATTTCAATTTGGTTTTCTTTATGGATGTTTCTCATTACATTTTCATTATTTATTGGAATGTTTTACATGTGGGTAAAAACTACTGTACTCCTAGATATGTTGAGTTTGGTGTACTATGAAGGCCATAAGTGGGTTTTTATGTGCGCTGATGGCGCGTCGAGGATGAGACGCTTTTGTTGAATGATGTAACACGATGTTGTTTGTGTTGGCTTTTAGCAGAGCAAATGAAAAGGGCATTTTTACACACCATAACAGGAGGAGTACGAGGTCATAGGTTTGCGAGTCTGTATTTTAAGGGCTATTGGAAATGTGGGAGTCTAGCTCGTGGTAATACTAACCAAAATTTCAGAATTTCATTCTTTTCAGAGCTGATACTATTTTGTTTCCCAGTGCTTATTCATTTCTCGGAAAATTCACAGTTAGTCAATTTCATCATTTGTGACTGAGTTCAGCGTAATTCCTTCGAGTGGGATGTTAAAAAAGTTCAATGACAGCCGAGAGTTGTTTATCTTAGCCTGTTTGATCATCATCATCATATTCACAAAAATGCTATTGGATGGTTGACGTCCTTCCGCTTTTAGCTCTCGTGTAGGAAAGGTCTGCAGAAGAACTCGAATTTTTCCAATCGAAAGACTTTTCTGAACGATATAAATAACAGGCATTAAAAAAAATCCAAGTTCCGTCTACTTGATTTGGCACAATTTCGTTTTTTTTTGTTTTACATATAACGGCGTCAAATTTTCTCTGAATAAAAATTGTTGCCATTCGGTATAATTTCTTATTTAACTTTAGTTTTTGTTGTTTTTTTTTTAATAAGGCAAAAAAGACAATAAAAACTAAAGTCCAAATGTCCAAAAAAATTTAAAAAAAAAACCTTAAAACTCAGAATATGGATAAATACTGTTCCCCCGGTTGTAGAAATTCTAAATTCGAAAAAAATACACACAGGCTCGCATCTCTGCACATTCCTCGTAAAAAACAAAAAAAATATGTTGTATTGAATAAGAAGAAGTGAAAGTAGTTCTTGATTATTTGCCTCCACCTATTTATAAAGGTATACGATTTCGAAAAATCAGATATATCTTATTTTTATTTTTCTTGTAGGAATAATACTAACCAGGAAGCAAATACTGAATTACCTAACTAATTTACGGGAATTTCCTCAAAATTCGAAGAAAGCCGTCAATGGACTTCAGTACTGAATATCCGTCAATGAACCAGGTAAATTCAAGTCAATACGAAAGAAAATGATCCATGGCATTGTCGATCTCTCCACTTGCTGTGCCGACAGTGGTGTCATTTAATTATAAAAAAAAACATTTCCCGAGTCTTTAGTCGTCTTTATTCTTGTATATATTTAAAATGGATTACAGAATACAATTTTTTACCATTTTAACAGATCGATGTAATCCAATTCAACTGCGTGCGCAGCATAGTTGAAGTTACATTTAAAAATTTTAATTTTTTACTAGTATAGCAATCATTTTTAAATACATGAATGAAATAAAATTGAACGAAAGGATAAGAACTTATTCTTTACCAATTCAAAGTCAATCCTGACCTTCAATTTAAAGAATTTTAAAAGAGTATCAGAGATTTTCATATGAAGACACAGCCCGGGCCCTCTTATCTGTGCACCTATAGCCTGATTGCAAGATGTCGACCTACAACAAAATTAATGCCATCACTTATTACTTTTCATTATCTGCGGATTAATTCAATTCACATGCGAGTTGTGACCATTCATAGAGACCACCTGCAAGAACCTAATAAAGACTTCAACATACCAATACATTGTCTAAGAAAATATAATCCGCTTCTCAATCCAAACACAATTCCTTCCAAGCTACGTAGCTATCAATAAATAAGAGCACGCCGAAGGACCTTTCCATGTTAAACATCATGTGCGTAGGCGAGACGCATGCTTGTGTGTAAACAACAATTATCCTTTTGGCGTCGAATTTCAAGAACGTTCCATTTTCATTGACAGGAAACAATGACAATATTTCTTAAAAAATGAGTATGAACGTCATAAGTGGATTGTGTTTGTTTGTCACGTATATATGTAAGAGATAAAACCTTTGTCAAACTATTACTCATATAAGGATATTGAAAAGTGACCCCGGACATACTTCTAGGTAGGTGCGTACAATTGGAAAAAAAGAAAATTCATTTCTCTTTATGAATTAAAGGAAAAAATTGAGCACAAAGTACAATTTTCAACCAGTAACCATAGAAAATTGCGTTGGTGGTCCTTTAAACATGTGTTCACACATTTCGGACCACAATAACTGTTTGAGAAGATTAATGATCATAAACAGAGGCAGAGTTTGGTTCCAATATTGTTCACTTTTGCGAATTCTTTAAAAATATAGTATAAAGAGTCGATATATTTGATTTAAGACGAATAGCAGTGGTCTTTTAAATTCACGATTTTGAGACTGGCCAGTGATTTGGAAGGATCCAACGATTGAGATAATAAAAAGAATATTTGGCGCAACATTTTGACTGTGGAAAAACTGCTCATCTTTCAAATACATATAGTTACAGAGTTTTCCAGGTCTGTCAAATTTTGTTAGTAACGGTAGTCCTTATTGAGTAAAAGCTTGAGTCATATCGAACATTATACCAGGATTGTTGACCACACACGTATCTTCAAAGTGTAGTAGATGTAAGGCATCGCCGAATTTTGGATAAGTACTTCTTATTGCTGATCGATATTAAAACCTAGCTAATGTAGTCACGTAATCATTATACCGGCCAGTGACTTGTCAACCGGCAGAATAATACAAATGGCCAATTCATGCCACTCCACAATGCTACCCGAAGTTGCCTTGTCATAGCATTTCAGAGTTTGGTAGAAGGGCATGGACGTCAGAAAGAATATCGGAACTAATTCCAATATAGGATCTTTGAGGGAGAATAGCTTAGAGGTTCGAACAAATAATGAGTAACTGGCGGCACACATCAACAATCGAAGCTATACGGATAAGAAGAAATTTAATAACAGTGAGAGTACATGCAAACCAGAGACAAATGATACTGAGACCCCCAACTCACAATCCTCTTGCCGCTGGGCCCCTCAGTTTTTTTTCAAATTCGACATTTTGTTTTCCTGTCGGTGTTGTGTCAATTAAGAATCCGTGTGATATGCAAAAATATACAAAAAATAGATGCTGCCAACCTCGACAAACGTGGGGAAATGTGCTAGAATTCGGGAATACCATAATTTGTATATTACTGAATGCCATTGGTTAGTAATTATATGTTGTTAAAAGGCGAAAGATTTGATTTCTTTGGTTAATAAAACTAGTTAACTGAGATGTTCTATATACTAAAAACTTATTATGACAAACGTGGTTGCGTATTTAGCGCTTTTGAATATCATTAACTTCGATTTCATGCGTAAATTTTTCTTAGAAAACTGACGAAAATTTGCTCAATAAATTTTTATTTTACTTCAAACAAACCGCATTGTTAATTTTTTATATATATTTTAAGTAAATCTACACTTATTCCTTAAAAAAAATATTATCCACACGTAACGAATAATTTCAAATTTAACGGATAAAATTCTATGAACGCTGTCAGCAACTTTGCCCACAGCGGAAGTGGCATATGCAAAGTGCGAGTGTGTTGGTGAGCCGGAATTTTGGAAGTTAGGTGACATTTGTCAATGCGAATTTCTATGTAACAATACAAGCGCAGTTAGCATTTGCCACCCCATTAAAATATAGTTTGTAGGCTAAGTAACGGGAAATCGGTCGGAGTTGGTGGTCTCAGTATTGTCTCTGATGCAAACTATAACAGACTCAAACAAGCAATCGATTTCCGCCTCCTCCGAGGACTTGGATCCATAGCAATATTTATTTAAACTAAATTTACTTGCACAATACAATCGCCCCGAAAAAGGTACTCTCAAAGAGTAGTTTTTTATTTTGAATTTTTATTTTACTCATTGGCCGTTTACAATAAAATGATTCTTGGAAAACTGTCAACTCTTAGTCTAAAATATAAGAAATAAAGCATTCAATTTGGCTTTAAGTGGGAAGTAGTTAGATTGAATCCACCGATCCGCGGCAATTTGCAAAAATCTCAACAATTTTGCAGATTTGCATTTTAGATGAGTTACTTTCACAAATAACAACTACGCGTGTGCAATAGAGTTTCAAAAACAATGGATTTATACCAGTACAAGTAAACAAATAGTGTTCTTTGCGGCCAACTCAATACTCACAAGGACCAATAAAATTCGGATATAATGTTTGATTTGGCAGCAGAAATCTGAAATCCCAGATTAAAATCCGAAATATCAAATCGAAAAACATGTACGTCAAATCTAAAGTGGCATCTGTCAAATTCAATTAGTTAAAATTCACACTGGGGCGAATTCAAAGTTCAAAATTAGTAAAGTAAAGTAATACTTACTTAGGGCTTGCCACTCTTTATGTACATAAATAGAGTTTTTCTGAATATCTAAAGTGAGGGGCGTTCATTTATTAGGGCAGTTGAATAGCAGTAGGGTTGTATATGTATTTACAACAAAAAATTAACCCAAAATCACATGTGTTTTCACTGTTTCACATATGTCATTGCTTTATAATTTTTTGTTAATTCAAAGTAATTGAAATTGAATGGTGATCATGAAAGTTCATTATTATGAAGATAAACAAGTTCAAAGTCAAATTGAGTGTACTTACAATTTGATTTCTTTAAAAATGAAAGTAGGTATATGATAGCAAATAAAGTGGGAGGACTTAATTGGTTTGACAAAGAACACTGAAAAATAAATTTCATTAAGTGCAACGTGTTGTTGAGCATGCAAAATTTTTTATCAAAACCGAAAATTTGGTGTTCGAGACTTGGTTCAAGTATCTACCTGTTTCTATTGTTTAATTCGTATCGAAATCGAAAGACGGAATCATTTTAAAGAAACACAATGTATGAAATTGAATTGATTAAATAAAGTTGACCATATTGTCTTTAAAATACATTTTTGTTCACATATCGCATTATATCGTTTTCGAGAAAAATCCAAATTTTGAAAAAAAAATGGCTCCGAACTTATTAATAAACATTTCGAACTCATTTGAAATTTTGTTCGAAAACGATATTTTCGTATACGAAAACAAAAAATACAATTGAGACCGCAAAAATATCGGAAACTACGATTTGCTAATAGTCCATAAAATTCATTTTTCATCCCTGATCCTGGTTCCAGGTCTTAAACAAACTTACTCGGCCTTACTAATGTCCACGATTAGCTGATTGCCAGCTTTCGGTACTAAAAATGTACAGTGAAACGGTATTAATAAAGAATTAGACCTCCACATTTGCTAGTGCGTAGTAATGTTCAGTACTTTTTATAGGAGGCTAGGCGTACTTTGTTTTCAAATACAATTCAATTTCGTAGGTCGATTGTGGAAACCGGATCATATTGGTCTTAAGATCACAGTTGACAGTTAGCAAGTGAATAGTTTTGAAAATAGAATAGCCTGCCAATTCATTTCATAATCTTAGATCGCAATTAGAAATACATAAGAGCTTTAAGAACCCATCGCTTCCGTCTTTGAATTTCAATATGCCATGCAACGAAACAAATTTTATATAGCTGGTATTACTTAAATGGCTGCAGAAAAATACAAGTATAAGGCCGTGGCGCACTTTTTTCTATAAGAAAGCTGTCATGTTTTCTCTTCTATGAATTCGCAATACCTACCTGATATTCCTATCTATGTTTCCTTTTTAACACCAACGATTGCTTCATTAGATATTCTTATTTCCGGCGAAGAAACTTATTTTCCAAAGAGTTTGATAAGGGTTTGGTTGCAGTCTGAGTTCTTGATTCTGACCATTTTTGTTTGTAGTTGCCCTTCCCCTCAAATTTTCGCCTAAAGTTGAACTGACAATTCTTTGGAAAAGTTGGTATTCAGGTATGATCCGTGCAGACATAGACTCTCAAGCAAGTCTTGGTAAGATCGCAAACTTGTACAAGGTGGCGCAAAAGTAATCCTCCTATCAGAAAATGCTATAAATTTTGCGATTGGCCCCTAATGTCAGTTCTGTTTTGACATTTGTGTAGTAAACACATGCCAAATACACGTTAATAAACAATGTTACGCTACACTGCTCCAGAACGCGGAATATTGGTGACTATTTATTTGAGCTATAATCGGTCGGTGACTTTGGCACAACTTGAATTTCGTCGCAGATTTCCTAGCCGTCCAACGCCTACTGGTGAAACACTGCGACGTTTAGCCGCTCGCGTCGAAGATACTGGCACAACACGAGATGCTGCCAGGCGTGGCAGACCCCGGAGTAGCCGTTCTGCAGAGAATATTGCTGCTGTAGCCGAAGATGTGCCGTCGACCAGACGACGTGCCACGCAAATGGGTATCAGTCGACGGTCTTTACAGCGAATTTTGGTACAAGATTTGAAGATGTTTCCGTACAAAGTCCAAACGGTGCATCAGCTGTTAGCTGCTGACCGCCAATCGCGTCTAACATACGCTCAAGCCATCCTTAATCACCACCAAGAGGAAGATGATTTTTCATCAAAAATAATAATGAGTGATGAGGCCCATTTCCATCTTAGCGAGTACGTAAGTAAGCAAAATTTACGCTTCTGGGGCACTGAAAATCCGCGTGTAACCCACGAAGAGCGATTACACCCGCTCAAAGTCACTGTATGGTGTGTTGTTTTCGCTGGAGGAGTCATCGGACCTTTTTTCTTCGAAGACGTCGCGGGCCAAACGGTTACTGTGAATGGTGAGCGCTACAGAGCAATGATCAACGAGTTCTTTTTGCCGCAACTTGATGAATTGGGATTGGAAAACATGTGGTTCCAACAGGACGGTGCAATGGCACACACTGCACGTGCCGCAACCGATATGCTGAAGGATGCATTTCCCGGGCGCCTAATCTCCCGTTTTGGCGATTTGCACTGGCCAGCAAGATCGCCTGATTTGACCGCTCCAGACTTCTTTTTGTGGGGCTTTTTGAAGTCGCGGGTTTATGTCAACAAGCCTCAGACTCTTGCAGCTCTTAAAGACAATATCCGTCAAGAATGTGAGGACCTATCGCCGGAAGTTTTGGCCAAAGTGATGGAAAATGCCATAAAAAGGGCTCAAATGACAATCAACTGTGGCGGCGGCCATTTACATGACATCATAGTCCCGACTTGATGTAAAAAAAATTAAAAGACCAAATAAAAATAATCCACAAGAAGAATCAAAGTTTTTCATTTTTTTTTTTAAATTACAGCCAAAACACATCGGAAGGTTATTTTTGCGCCACCTTGTATAAAAATTGATTTTTAGTAAGAATCCATTCGGATGCATCCATCCATCCATCAGGCATGATCTGACACTGATTTTCTTGATTTTATCTCGTTTTTTACTTGAGTGTTATAGCACGCAAATCACCGAGACATTTGAAATTCATTCAGCGTTCTCTCTCATTACAACAAACAAATTAGACAATAAGATCAAATTTAATGCATGGACTCCGGTGTAGAAATTTAGTTTAAAAATAAAGAAAGCTTTTTGGGTTGAAGTGGACATTCAAATCAACCAACATCAAACCAACAAATCAAACACTTGAAAACTTGTTACTTGGGCATAACCAACCAGTAACTAAATGTGCGTATCACGAGCTCTATTAGAGTCCATTAAAGTTGACTTAAGTTGAACCCCACCAACTACATGCTGAAGTACTATAATGTTGCTATAATATAATTAACATGCGCTACATAATTTGCCAAATAGAGGAATGTTCTCCCCAACTATTTGTCCAACATTCATGACAAACATCAATGTTTTCATTTTTTTTTCGCGTTTATTTTTTTAACAAAAGATAAACAATGTTGACGTACATTAAATAACTTGTTGTATTGCTGTCCACAGTCGAGTGTTTTTAATAAGAACACTGAGTAGCCATCATGTAAAACACTAATTTACATTTAACATTTGCTTTGTTATCAACTAATTAACAAGTTTTTATTGCCGCATCACATGAACAAGAGCCATTTATCCCCGGTGTGCTTGTTAGATATTTTCGAAATCAGTATCATTTCAGTTGAACACACAAAACGAATGGTAACATGGTCAGCAAATTTTTATCACTAACTTCCTCTTAACACGTATCAATTATGGCGCGGTGACACACACCCACTGTGGCTCGAAATAGTGTACGGTGGCCCACCCACTCATTGGCCAGGTGGCCATTGAAAATTATTCGCGGTTTAAAGGGTGGACGTGCTAGACTAAGCTAGCCATATTCCAGGTAAAAGAGTGTATCTAGTTTCAGGGGTATTTTTCTATGAGTGAAGCCATCAATAACAATATGGCACCCGCAAGCATGTGTAGACGCCATTTACCAGGTGATGGCCATATAATGGCGAACTCAACTAATATGTGGGGTGAATTTTTATTACCAAGCAAACAAGAGCGAGAGTCGTGACTGAAACCATACAAAAACGGCAACCAATTAAAGTTTCTCAAAAGGTAGGGCTTATAGTTCTATGTCCAATGACATTAATGTGCGTATTTTGTTTTGACATGAAATTCTATTTCCAGAAGTTGATCAATAGAATTTGTTCAGCTTAGGTTAAGCTTCGCTTGAAGGCGTGCAAATTTGCTGCGTGAATATTTCTAAAGCCGATTGTAGGTTATTTTGTAATGTACCTCTCGTCCCATTAAATAAAAGAAGATCATTCCACGCTCTGGTGCTTTCTTGAAATATGTCCAGAAGAGGTTGCACAGCAATGATGCCAACCCGGATCGAAGTTTTTATGCCTAAATCCTAAAAGGCATAATTATGCTTCGGTTGGCATCACTGTTGCAGAGATATAAAATGTGAGGCACAGCTTGGTACATCGAGATAATTAGTTTTAAAAATACAGGCACCAAAACGGAAAAACTAAGCAAGCTTTGCCATATCCTGCACTCAGCACACACAGAAGCTATTAAAATTGTTTGTGTTATCCAAATATATGTGGTGGCTGTTGCTTACTAATAACATTTTAGTTTGGTTTGGAAACCGTACTCAGGAGTTCGGTTAACAGCTGTTAGGCTTGCTTGCAACAACTCCTTCGGTACAAGACCTTCCATTCAGCTATGATTGCACTGTTTAGTGTAGGTACTACAGTTGTGCTTACGCCAAGGTTGTTCTGGTTCATACAGCATAATAACTGATTGTCAGGTGCGGCAATTGTCGTAGGTATAATAACTGACGTATACGGCTATTGTTAAAGGCTTACTAAACTTTTAGGGTGCTTGGTGCTCAGTGGTCCCAGATTGAGGGAAAAGTGCCAATTTTGGCAAAATTTTGGCGCTTTTTCAATAAAAAAAGGGGAAGCTTAAACAAATCTCGTAAAAGTTAAATTTAAATAGATTTACAAGTTTACTCAGAATGAAATGTTCACACTAAATAATATGAAAAAAAGCAGCCCATTTTTTTATTTTATTTTAGGTTTTTATAGAATTATTATTTATTTATTTATTTCATTATCCTCATGTTACAATTTATAATCTTCAAAACTAATAATAAATATTGCAGCTAAAAATGTTGAGAATAGTTAGTGATATTTTGTATCAATTAACATAAATTAGACAAATGTCACAACTGATCCTTGCATATGTATATTTTGTTAATAAAGACAGTTATAAAACGATTTAATTTGTTTTAATTTTTTCATATAAAAATAAAGGCAAATTTCACTTGAGGGAAAAAAAAGGGGAATTTTTTTCGAATTTAGGGGAAAATTAGGGAAAACAGTTTTCACAGTCTGGAACCACTGTCCGTACTCCTCACTTGTTTCGATATTTGAAAAACTACGAGCTCTGTTTATGGGTACTGCTGATCTTTAACAGCTCTGAAGTGTACGGGTAATACAATTCTTCAGATGTGAAAGGTTTAGCTCTCTCAAGAGCTATAAACAGCTCTATATAGGTAGATGGGTGCGACAGCTAACTATGGGTGTACAAAAGTACTGTTTAATGTGCTATTGGCATTCTGATGGCATTAGAAATTTTCGCGGATTATGGATGCCACAAATCTAGCAGTTAACACACCTTAAACAAAGCTGATGGAGAAACTACTACAGTTTCCTGAGGGTAATGCTTGTTGTAAGGATCTTTGAATAAACATTCTAAATTGAACTCATGATAGAGCTCTTGTTCGAGGTCTAAAGCTGTTGATGCAGCAGCTCTGGGGTAAGGTTGCGAATTGCTTGATTCAGCTTGATACTTTTAATGCCTAGCACCAGGAAAAGTTAAAGTTGAATTCAGCTGTTCGGCTACGTGTTTCTGCTCGGTAGGGTCCAATGGTGTAGTATTTAGAATCGTCTTTTTCTAAAAAAGTGTTTAAGGATAGAAAACATACATTTTTTAATGCCAACGGATGCTCATATACCTTCTATCTAGCCCGTTGTTAATTACCTGTGCGTTACTAAAAGATGACAACAAGCCGCCCGTTGACATCGTCTAAGCAAACCTTCACAACGTGTCGCATACCTTTAACCATACCTACACAAAAAGCATGGCACTTGGTTAGATCTCACAAAAGTGAACGGTATAGTCAAAGTTTTTTTTCATCACCAATAGGAAATACTACTTGAATTTGGTTTCAATGATAATAAAGGGTGCTTTTATTAAGGATGGCTATATCGCGAATTGTTTTAGGGTGGCATACCACATTTAGTGCAGTAACATTTATGAACCAGAGTGAGCTCAATTTTATCCACTGAATTCCTTTATGTAGAGGAATTTTTTAAATGGTTATATAAGACAATAAAGCAATTGCGTTTTCAAAAAGGACAATTTGGGATACTCTCCACTGAACTTTTCACGAAGAAAACTTGAATTTACTCTTAAGTTTTAAGCATAAAAGATGTCAAACTGAAAGGTTTTATATCTGCGAGGGCTTATTCTGTGAATTTACGAATTGTAGTCTTAAAATTTAACCAACTTACAGCACACCTACAATGCAAGTTTCTATCTACTCTCCTGGTTAAATGGACCCCTCTCAATCAAGAAACTCGCAAATGTCTTCCTAGATACAGAAGATGCCATTAATAAAAATAACAAGAGACTGTCAGGACCTCGGCTTCAGGTTAAACATTGGTGCACCAAAATCTTGCCATATCAGCATCGTTTTGCAGAATGATGAGGGCTACCTCTAGAACAGCTCTCCGCGATACTAATAATAATTTTTAGTGTCCAGGCTAAATTTTTCGAGCTCACATTGGTAAAATTTTCCATAACAAATTGCATATTGGGGACCCACAAAATATTTAGTGCGGAGGTTAAAAATGATTATTAATAAGGCCCTCTGTCAAAAAGGTCGGGCATTGTGGAACTCCCAAAACAGCAAGATTATTCCTCTATTATTTTGTTCTCAGAAAACTTGTAAGAAGCTATGCCTAGGTTCACATATGAAACTTGCTTTATTATGAAACTTTTTTTTATTTATTTTATTATTTATAAAAAAAAACATTTATGATAAGTGAGTACCTTTATACCTATATATGGAATTAGTTTATAAATCCATCAGAGAGTGAATCTGGAGCAGAGAAGACGAGAGGCCGCCTGTATCTAGCGCTTATCGAGAAGCTACAGCTACAGAGACAGAGACCGACTTTCTCAGAGCTTGCCCAGCACTTGGAAATAATTTTATTCAATGATTTAAGCACCGCTGGCAGGTATATCAAAAATCAACGCGTTCGAACTTAACTACACCAAATATCCTAAACGAAGCGCATATTTAGAGGCTATTCTACTCCATTAAATCAAATATATTGTCGCCCTTCTTTAAATTGGTAAACGAAGGTAAGCTAGATCTACCAAATAGAGAAAAAGATTCCTTCCGAGTTCTACTAATCCACTTAAATCAAGAGAAGCTATCACCTCAAAGAATAAAATAATTCGTCGGTCTTCTCTAAATGTAAAAAGTTAATTTTGCCAACATTTTTCCTCGAAAACAAAAATTGTTTTAGTGCGAACTGGCAGTTAAAAATAATCTTAAATTTTATTGTCCAATTGAAACAATTTTGCATTTCCCTAGAATCGTGATGGGTATACGCAAATAAATCCTTCAAAAGTCAATGTGGAAGATCAAGCTAAATAATGGCTTGCACTATTATATAGTTAGAAGGAATGCGCCGATCGTCGGTCTAAGTGACTTTTTTTAGGGTTTCTCTAACACCCCAGGAACACGCTTGAAACTAATTGCTCTGAAGGATGAGAAACCTGAATAGGGCAGCTGCCACGTAAACTAGTAGCGACATTTCAGTTGACGCGTGTGAAACCTCTCTGTTATTGTTTCTTTTCTTGGTTGCTCAAAAGTGAAACCGATATTATAAGAGGCGCCTTTTGTTTTCCGCACAAGATTTTATTTCTTGCAAAGCCGGGCCAAAGCAATTCACATCCTTTATCTAAAGGAGCGTCTTTTTCTTATGACATCTGAGACACAATTAGAAACATATACAACAAGAACGTATACTAATTGTTCTTTCGATTTGTTAGATGCGTTTCGTAGTCCACCTAGTTTAGCATGTTCCGTTTCGGGTGGTCCACAAAGTTAGCTGAATAAAAGCAAATATATATCAGGGGAATGCGAAGAAGAATGGGACAAGCGGCTGCATGATGCATAGTTCATAAGTGAGTACATAACTCTCATTCTCTATATACTTGCTTTGACATTGATTCCAAAATATTTATTTCGAAACTAAATTCAATTACATGCGAACCCACGTCACAACAGAAATTGATTTATCATCCGTTTAGGGGAACCTCTATCACTCCGCATCAAATACAACTCACATGGAGTCAGATCATCTTCCCCTCGCTGACAAACTGGCATTATTCTTTCCATTCTGTAAGAATTGTGCAAATAAAGAAGTTACACGTACAAAACGGGATGAGTAGGCAAGGCACTGTGTGCTACCGCTTACCGTGCATAGGTGCACAAGGAAGTTACCGCCATAGGTGATCGCATAAATCACTTACCTCGAGGCGTCACAATCCATTTGCTCTCGCAATGACAAAAAAAAAAAAAGAAAAGTATATTTCTGGCCACAAGATATACATTTGGTCGTTTTGTTGCTTTCTTCATTGACCCTCACCTACTGTCACATATCCATGCCATCAGTTAAGACGCTACAGCAGATAAGTGATCCTCATTACTTAAGGGATGGCAAGTTCAGAGCTAAATAACCCCTGGACGAAGGTCGTATGCGCTTCCTCTCGCCGCTCAACCACCAGAAAAGAAACTTGGCTTCATTCATGGTTTTGTATCCCTGGGAACAGACATCGGCAGCAGACATTCGCAACAGGGTTCTTTCTGGTCGCGCTGTCGCAACATGGACCTAACGCAGTTTAATTTTGAAATTTATGAGGTTTATGTCTGCGCAATTGCCGTTGTATATGTACCTATCTCTTGGCCAAGCTGTTGTACATTTTGTTATCTCTTCCCAGTTACTGTTGCGAGTACCTTTTTTACGACTACTCCAGTGCCATTAAGTGAAATAACACAGGTACTAGGGATTGATAACGCACAAAGGAACGGCAAAAAAGAAACTCTGGATAAATTGAAAATTGACCTTGTTGTGTTTGTTTAATCCAAAAAGTCCAGTTTCTGTACAGCAATAGGGGAACACTGGGAATAATGCCGGCAGGAAGTTTTATCCTGAGTGACCATCAGTGAGGGTCATTTAATGGTTATTGATGCGATCATTTATAACGATGGAATCGGTAGTCGTAGTCGCAATAGCTAGGGAAAACTTTTTTCTTCCAAATCATTGGGGAGAAAGTAACTAACGAGTAAGGACACACGATTCGATTGGTTGTTATATGTTTTCCTTTCTTTTTTTTTCACTTCTAAATCAACTCCTTGTTGGTGAAGGGTTGCGTCTTCATTCTTGAAGCAGGGGATTATGCCGGTATAAAGCACATATAACTCACGCACAATGAGGACACGTTATACACACAAATAATGTGTCAACATTGAGTAGCAAGAACACCCTCCTTCTCGTCGTGGGGGAGATTGTTTGTCACCGATATCACGGACTCTTTTCTCCTTATTAGTATGTTCGAGGTGTCTGCTATATGTATGGACATATTTCCCCAGAGTGCGCGTGTAGCGGCAACACCTTGTGATTATTCGACAGACAATAGAAAATTTGTCAAAAGTTGAAAAATTGTTTGCGTTATCCACGAGGAACCATGCTGCTTGTTTACAAAAAGAAAATGCAAATTTAATACACATTCACCAATGTGGATATGCGGAAAAGTTTGGAAATAGCGATTCGTTGATAAGAGATGGACGTGTGTTAAATAAATCAGCAGATTAAAATGAATTCCTCACGGACAGGGTGTAGGATGTGAACGATGCATTTTGTAGGCTTCAATAATTTACAAGTTCGAGCTAGGTACCCCTACATATTTCAGCCAAAATTTATCAGTAAGCTAAATGATAGGAATGGTAAAATTTGTGAAAATTTGACGATTAATTTAATTGTAATTGTTAAGAAATTCAGTAACCGGTTCTGGAGGTTATAAAGCAAGCTTCCAACGATTTTACAATGTTACCGCATCCTATTTAACTCACTTGCATTTTTTAAATGGTATTTATTATTCAGCCAGAAAGAAATTGTTTGCGAATTATTATTTTCCATTTAATATCTAAGTAGGTAGATTCAAATGATTGAAGTTAAATTTAATTCCTGCATTCGCACCGAACACCAACTAGTTTTTGTTTGACGTTTCAATCAGATGTAAGACACTAGTCGTGAAACTTCTGTGTAAACTATTTTGGTTGCAAATTTCGATCGGTTTAATTATCAAATAAAATGACTTTATAGAATTAAAAATATAATGTTACGGTATCAATTAAGTGAAAATGATTTTTAGTTGTGAGTTGTGTCATCTGTTCGGTCAGCTGAATTTGCTCAATATTACAAAAGATGTGATTCTTTCAACAACCCAACGATTGGAAGTTGTTTTCGTGGAAAACGCCTTAAGCAACTCGTTCGAAATATGTATAGGGAAACTTCTGTTTTTGATTAAGTTTTCGAGTGTTTTTCGGGTCGGTGTGAATATGGTATTAGGGTATAGGGTACGAAGCTATTAAACACCTATTAAATTAAATTATTTATCCAAAAATTGTAAATTCACAAAACATTGCTGGTGGTCAAAATTCATGAATACTAAAAATTGTTGGTAGCACAATTTTCAATATTTAAGTATTTTTTTATATAAAAATAATTCAAACAAATTTAATTTTTAATAACTAAAGTTAAAACAAATCGAAGCTCGATTTGTATTGTATTGTTTATTCCGTCAGTTGGAGCGAAACGAGAAAACATGATTTGATGTGCAATGCAAATGTAAATACACACAGAACCGTTTTCAGCAGCGATTTCTAGAGCACTTCTCGAAGTGTTCTTTGTAGCCAGTGATTTTTTGGAAATTTAAATTGTTCGGAACAGTCTTTGGGTAGTTTCTTCGGATGTGTTTCAAAGATTTAATTTTTGTTTTGGATCACTTTCGGTGTGTGTTCTGGAAATATTTTTAAACAAGTTTCTTAAGCGTGTTGAGGATTCTTTTGTCGGGCGGTTATTAGAATGCTTTTTTAGGTGTGTTAAGATTTTTGAAATAATTTCAGTTTTTTTTTAATGGTGTAGGTTCTGTTTTTTGATATTCGATTAATACGGCGCAAGTTCAGTTGCCTATATCTATTGGGGCTGGATATAACGTACACGTACATGACACTGACTTTTTTCCATAGCCAGTTTTAAGTGGACTTCGAAGGAATGGATCCCAAGGAAAATCTTGGTTTGCTTGTTTCTGGAAGCAATACAGAAGTAATCATTGTCTTTCCTGAAGTACTCACAAAAGTCACTTATTAAAAATAAAACAACTTTCGGAAAACTACCAAGTAATGCTGTTAATGTAGCTCCTACAGAGTTAGTGGATTAAAAATATCTAACCGAGTCAACAAAAATACAAAATGTCTGCTTATTAATTTCCCATCCAAATTTTCTCGCTGGTAAGTAACAAATTAACTCTGTAGAATTTAACTTGTTTTGTTTGGTTGATATTAGCCTAGAAACTTGGTTGATAATAACAGATAAAGTGTGTTTTTTAACAGTATTCATTTTATCGCAGTAGTTTTAGCAATACCTATTGACTTGGTTAAATTTAAACCATTTTCAATAACCGAGCCAAAATCCCACATGGTTATAGCCAATTTTTGAGTGTGATATTTCTGTGAAATTTCGGATAGATACGGCAAGTAATAAAAATAGCAAATGTTTCCTAGAAACATCGCGAAGGAATGCAAGCTGTCTGATTGTCCTATTTAGTCATGAAATGCTGAGATAAGGTTTCATTTGAAGTACAAAGTTGGGTCTTATCCCTTAGATATTATGAAGACGACATTCGCAAATATATAACGTTGCTGCATCAAACTGACAAGGGCTTATTCCCTGTTTTGCTTCACCGAAACTTCACCCTTTATTATACGGAATTACATTTTAGGTTTTTAAATGAAGGTCGGCGCAGTGGCTTAGTGGTTAGTGTGTTGGACTACTAAGCAAGGGGTCCCAGGTTCGAATCCCGAGAAAAACCCAAATTCCAACTTAAGGTTTTTTTCACTGCGCCACCTCTCGCGAACGTCTGACAAACATCCGAGAGTATAACTGTCATGAAAGAGCTTCTCAATTGGCCGTTTGGACTCGGCATAAAATTGTAGATCCCTTCCATTCGTCCCAAAAATAAAAACTCACACAAGACGAATGGTTGTGAGAAGCTAGGCTTGGGTCCATACGGACCCGTTGCGCCAATTATTTATTTTTTTTTATAAATGAAGGTTTGGCGTTGAACACTTATAAGCGCTCCACACACAATCAAATCGATCTGGCTAAAGAGTTGGCCTTCATTGTAGACCACTTAGACCGTTAATAACTAATTATACACATTAAGTTCACCAAAATCAAAATCAATGCAAACAATTGTGTGAATTATGCTAAACATACACACAAATTGATAAACGATCTCCACTTCATTCAAGTAATCGAATGACTTCAAAACTCTCACAGCCTTTACATTTCCATATAAGGCAACATAAAATTATCAGTCACCCTCGCACCATCCCCTAATAGAAAACTCTCTACACTGCCACCACCGAAAATGATATGTTGTGTCAAATTGTGATAAGATAACAAGCTGGAAAATTGAAATGAGCAACATAGCCGAAGGGAAGAATCTGATTAGAGTTAATTTGGTTATCTGCCATTAAACAGTCCCCGTTTGGCTGTAATATAGTTCATCTCAACCACCCTTAAATAATCAAAAAAAATAAATATAAATAAACATTATATTGGCATCGCTCTTTCCATTACCGCACATCTCCTGGGATTCTGTGATCCGGTGTGATAATAATTCACCCCGCTTATTGGAGAGTATACGCTGTGAGCGTAATTGCATATTTTCATTACCATCACACTGGGGTGTTGCAATTGTTGCGAAGGGTGATAATGCTAATGCCTGTGCCTGCCTATACATCGTGCACACAGCGTCCCTTTTCAAGGAAAAATCTGATTTCGTATTCAGTAGGTATTTGGGATAAATGTCATCATAGCCATCTGAAAGGGAAACAATTGGTTAACGTTTCAATTTTCGAAGGAAAGAAATTTTAATTTAATTATCTATTTCGAGCCGGAAATGACTAGCAAGGGTTGAGAGTTATCCGGTGAATTTTTCTTGACTGGAATCGGGTTGTTCGTTTCGATTTCTAATGCATAATAAATAAGTGGTCAAGAGGTGTAGTGAGAGTGACAGGGGATGGCGATGGCGTTATTTGAAGAAAAACAACCTATAAGTTATCTACGGGGATACTGCTCTAAATAAGTGATAAGGTACGAGTAAGTCTAAAAACGTTCTGTGGAAATATATACAACAACCTTTTGAAAGACGAATTTGGACAGAGACCAACATTTTGTTTCAATGAAATCGATTTCAATCAGTTCATCAATATGGATGAGAGATATCTTTTTTTTTATATATACACTTTGACCTAGTTTTGTGTTCCATATTTCCTATGCAGCTAGTTTTCAAGAAGAAAGGGATGTATATGTAAACCAAACTACATCCCCTTTTCATAATAATTATATCTTCATCCTGTAGCTTAAGAATATTTGATATCCAGTAGACGCTCGGTATAGTGAACCGCTGTATAGAGTGAACTATCCAATATTGTGAACATTGAACAACCACAATTTTACACATACTACTCCACAGATTTGTTCTTGCAAAATTCAATGAAAAATGTTCCATTTCTGTTTTTTTCACACTAGGGCACGAAAGTAAATAAACAGCTGCCCATTAAAAAAAAAGAAACAAGTTTATGGACGTGTCTTGCTTAATTTAAAGAAGGCACAAATGAAGGAGACACATTTTTTTCAAAAATATAATTCTTTCATTATGACAAAAATTGTTTTATTTAAAAAAAAATATCTTTTTGCGTGTGTTTTTTAAAGATTGGTAGAATTTTCTTTTTGTTATTTTAGTGTTTTGAAATAAAAATTTTATATTTTTTGCTGTGTTTTTTTAGTTTAAACTGTTTAAAAAAAATTAAAAAAAAAGATTTGTAAGAAAAAAATTCATTTATATCAAGTACGGCTTCGGTAAACGTTTTAAAACTCCCGCTCGAAATAGTGACCAATTCCGATAGTGCACAGGCATTGATTTTATTAGTTCACTAAATCGAGCGTCCACTGTACTTGCTCAAAAGTTAACAATTATCTTTTTTCTTCAGCTTTGTTGTACTTTGTAATAAGGTTCTTTTTCTCCGAATGTGCGAAACGAGGCTGATCGTCCTTTTAACTACCTTTACTATGATCTAGGTATAAACTCAGACTACAACTATAGTGTCAGAGATTGCTCTGCGATTCTAAGACAAAAGGTTAGTAGCAATTATTTAGTACCTATTTCTGAGTACTTAGGTAAATGCTATCAAATTTGTATATAGAGTCTGATCCTACTTTGAGTACCTACCAAAAGGATGACTCAAATACTAAAAAGTTTTATACCACACTGTCACGAAAAGAAAAAAATAACCGGGCACATGAATTGTTAGAGGTGAAGTAGGTAGGTGGTGAATCAATTCATACACTGTCAACCCTTTAGGATGCACAAGAACATCCAATTCCAGCGCTACCCCTTAAATACTCCGGCTCAGAAATGCTGTAGGCGAATTTTATTTTAGAAATTCATATTCAAACTCTTGTGAACTACTCTGGGGAGCGATGGGGGAACATTGCTGCAAATGGTTTTGCACTGACGATAACAGTGGGACGGACATCACAGCCACACACGCAATATATTGTGTTGTAGATGGACTGTACTGCCAACAGGGGTAATCGGCGACCTATTTTGACAAAACTACTTTTTATAGTGTATACTCTCAACGTCTAGAAGGGTATAAAATACTTCCAATATAATTACAGTGAAGCTTTCTTCAAAAATATGTTCAACCGCCCTTCGTCTTAACCAAATACTTTGAAGAGATATGATCCTTCTTAACAGTCATCCAATCGATGGGACCAGGGTGGGTTCACGATGGGTTGGACTATACTCAAAATTAAAATCCATCTGTTAGTAAGGTACCATGGCTAAAGGTGCTGGTGTTTTATAAGTATGAATTGAGCACCCCAAAAAGGTCTCCTTTATTCATTTTCAATGCCCCACTTATCCGTTAAAAGGATCGCTGGTGCTTAAGTCCACAACTCTCGATCTTCCGAAACCCATTCTAAGCCATTAGATTAGATCTAACTATCCCTTTCTGTTTTACAAGCTTTACCATACACCTATTTAAAATATTAGCCAAAATAGGTATGCATAGATCATGGGGGCACCTCACGTCAACAATGCAACTTAAATTGCTCTTTTTGGAAAGAGCTTTATCATAACAAAAAATTGTTCTTTGACCAAAAATGCTACCTACCACATCAACCGATTTAGTTCAGCGGGTTTTGTGCCGTATCTGTGGCAAGTTATGCCGCCCTAATGTTTTTTTTAAAGGCCAGCTATTTGATGAAGCTGAATGCTTTCAATGGTGGATATCCAAAGCGAGATGTAGGTACTACTTCGGTATAGCACATAAAATTTAAATAGACAAATAAAATAGTTGAGGCGACTTTTGTAAAACAAAAAAAACTCTAATAACACTGACAAACTGGTCCTTGACAGGAGAAACCAGCGACGGCTTATATGTTGTTGATCAGGCATATAAAAAGTTTTTGTTCATGCACTCGCGTTTGGGTGCGATGATTGTCAGCATTCTATACTTATTCACATATATTTTACTTGCTTTCTTAACAATAGCACACATACCTACGGTATATCTATATATACATCAAATTAACCAGATCGGAGAGATTTGGCCTTCCTCGAAGTCTCTCGATGTACAGCGGATGGTAGTGGCGGATAATTCGTTTTGAAATTGCTCCGTCAGCGCCTTAACAATGTGAGCCACAGTCGTTAGCTGTGCAGCCAACCCGTGTAGCAATACGAAGAACCTGGTTTAGCACAAATGTTGAGACATCATCACGTGATTGCAGTTTTCTATTGTTTTTCGTGACGATGTCACATTGGGCGAGAGGTCTAGATGGCGCCATTGATATTAAAAGACGACGACGATTCCGCCGCTGTGCATCGAAAAAAAGGGTATATGAGCGGAGGGATGTGCACCTACATACGAACACGGACAAACCAGTGTACATTATTCAAGGCAAACAGAGAATGGACAATTATTTAGTATCCTCGGGTAATATGCAATCACTGCATTATGTTGCGAGTGAGACGATGAGGTAGCGCTGGTGTCTACCATTGGCATATGGTTTGGCTAGAGTCCCCATTGGCTGAAGAAGATGTGACACAGATTAAAATAAAACAAGCAATCGTCTCGTTAGTGCAACAATTGGAGACATGTCAAGTAAGGAAGGGAAACATAAGCGCTTGAGTCGCATCAAAAACGTGAATTTGAATTAAAAAGTCTGAGCTAGAAATTACAGCTTTCCTATTTGAAATATCTTTAATAGACAATGGCTGTGATTATTTACGGAAGTAATCGTCCTTTCAATAGACATTTCCCGGTTTTTAATACGAAACACTGTACAAAAGTCCGATCTCAGTTCTGGGTGTTCAACGTTTGCTCGCCAGGGAATAGCGTGATCAGGAATAAGGCCATCAGTGTAAACGAAGTCTATCAATGTGGTTTTGGACGCGGAAAATCTACCATCGACCAAATTTTTACACTCCGACAGATCTTAGAAAAAAACCTTAGGAATTTCAGATCGATCCACAACACGTTTTTATCGACTTTAAGGTCGTCTATGATAGCGTATATAGGAACGACCTATACAAAGCCATTTCACGTTTCGGCATTCCTGCCAAACTCGTTCGCCTGTGCAGGATGACGATGGAGAAATCTCACTGCTCCGTCAAAATCGGCTAAAACATCACCGAGGCCTTTGATGTCGAAAAGGGTTTGAGACTGTCAAAGTAACTTTTTTAACATCATCCTGGAAACAATTGTTCGAAACCCACAAGCCAACATCAGAGGTACAATTTTTCAGAAGTTCAACTCCTTGCATATGCTGACGATATTGACATTATCGGAAGATCGCAGCGAGCTGTCAGTGGCGCATTTGCATGTATTTAAACAGAAGCAGCGAAGATGGGTCTGGCTGTTAATGAGGATAAAACGAAGTACATATATGCTGTCAAGTAGAAAGGACTCTCAGCATCGATGACTCGGGCAAAACGTCACGATGGACAGATACAACTTCGAAGTAGTTAAAAACTTTGTCGACATGGGGTCCACTATCACCTCGCAAAATGACATCAGCGCCGAAATCAACCGAAGAATCACCCGCTGTTTCTTCGGGCTAAGAAGGCATCTAAGAAGTTAGGCGCTCTCTCATAGAACCAAGTAGATTCTATATAAGACCCTTATTATTCTGGTCCTGATGTATGGTGCAGAGTCATATAGACCGTGTCAAAAACGGATAACAACCTTCTGGGATGTTTCGAGAGAAAGATTCTTTGGGCGATATTCGGTCCAGTTTGTATCGATGGAGCGTGGAAAAGAAGAGTTAACAATGAACTTTATAGGCTATAAAACGACGTTGACCTGATCGAAAAAGATACAGCGGATAAGATGGCTGGGATACGTATGGGCAGCAACGCACCAGCCCGACGAGTCTTTGAGTCCACCCCTGAGGGACAACGAAGCAGAGATAAACCCTACCTTAAGTGGCGTGCACAATTGAAGGGCGACTTCAACCGACTTGGTGTGTGTGTAGTTGGCTCCTTCTATGTTTGTAGATCCTTATTGGGCGCTTTTGCATCTTAAATTTCAGGTGCATTATCTGATATCATTTTGTGGATTCAGTACTCAATAAAGTATTGGCGATTAAGTGCGCTGAAATGGCTTTGACATTCTAAGTTCTGGACATCCTGCATATAGGCTTTTTTTAAGAGATTGCTCAACTTCTCATTGATAGGTTTCTTCAGCCTCTTCGATTGGGTACATGCATTATAAGGCTTATGTTTTAAAATTAAGCTTAGATATGGATATGGATTAGTGATCACTTTTCGGTTTAAGGCTTCTATGCTCCAGTCATTTCGGTTTGGACAAAATCTGACCGATATAACTTTTTTTACGAATCTCATTTCAATTTCAATTTACACTTCTTTGACTATGCTAAAGATTATTCTGCAAAAGTTGTAAATTGCTATCGGGACTTGTGAGAAAACTTCAATTTTCCAGAAATGAATCATTTGACAGAAAATGGGGTTCCAAACGAGACGCTGACACATACCACACAGCATGTGCAAGCTTGCATCGTATGCCTAGAAACGATCATACGGACTGTCGCAAGTCCCTTGATTTTCTATGAAAATACTTGACGAAAATGTTGTATGTACCTACGTTATCAAACAAACTTTGATGCTTTGGATCAGAGTTTCAAATAAAATTGCTAATACTACACCAGAAGTCTGCGAAATTGTTATCGTCTTTCGGCCACAATTGGAATTATAAATCCATACGCTTTGCTTGAAACCATACCTGTGTGAATATTAATAAGAATATTGGTTACAAAGCTGTAGCTTATTTAAATATCAATCTGGGAATGTAGTATGTAGAAAGCATCCTGCTGCACAGTCCGCTGATTGCCTCGAAGGACGCGGTCCTACATGCCTTTTTTTAAAGCTGCATGAGATGTATAGCTGGGTGCTCTTATTGCTATAAAAAGCAGCATCAAAAAAGCCAACAAAATAAATTCAGTACACCCTATGATGTTCGTCGAGGTAATAAACATTTTAATGATGAGGCCGCCTTTCTTTTCTTAATTTATTTACAACTATACAAGGCAACAACATGCTGTTGAAGTGACAACTCGCTGTAAGTCTATAATGCTGACACAGATTCAGCTAAGCCACTTAAAAGGTGTGTGACAAGTATCTGTTGAATTCGATTAATCAACTTAACCATATAGACTCATAAATTTTAAATTCTAAATATTCGCCAAGGTTAATCGCCGCCGAGAGATGTTGACGAATCTAATCGCGATAAGTTTTATACACTCGTGTACGGTCTTCGATGATTTTAAGTGCCGCTTTAAACCGTGCAGCAATAAATAAGCTAAGTGTACATTTACAAAGGCAATACTTGTTATTTTATGTTTTAAGTGTTTCGGACTTGTGAATGTTCATGTAGGAGCTATTAAATCTGCTATAAACCAAAAAGCCTAAACGCCATAAGCGGGACTTAAACGCAGCTTTCTCTATTTGGCTCTTAAAAGATAATATTCTCAGTGGAGTCAACTGGATATAAGCATTAATGGCCAATTAACGCTGGACATACCTACAACATTATTAAACAAGTCGTAACGGCTTTTAGATATTTTAATCGTTAAAATTGTGTTTTTTTTTTCTGACTCTGTTGGTTGGTATTGATTTTCGGAAAAAACCGGGGGTTGTAAAAAATGACAACTAAATTATATCTGCGTAAACATTTCGATAAAGACGTGGAGGTCTGATTTCTAGGGCGCCAACATCTTCGATTTAGCTTGTTAGAATTTTGGTAAGCGTTTCTTGAATTAATCTTTATAGCTGTAATGTCTTATTTTTTATTAGCAGGGCGACAAGTTTTGTATACAAAAAGTATATACTCTTCTAAATTGAACAGCTATGTAATAAAGCTGTGAAAATAGTAGCTAATTTGCTAAATAGTTTTTTAAAACTTGACTTTTGGAAATTTTACCTACTCCGAGCTCGAAAGAAAAATCTCATGATGAAATTAATAGAGCTTCCACTCTTAAAAAGTCAAATTGCTATTTGATAAATACACCTGCACGGTTCAAAATCCTGGCGTTCAATTTAATATTTTTGGGGACAACGCCGAGAAAATATTAAAATTTAATTTTTTGCATGTATTCAAATTAAACAAAAAATAAAAGATTTATTATTTATTTTAAATAATGTTTGCTATTAAAATAAATATTAAAATTAAATATTAAATTTTAATGTAGAGAAAGATTTCAATGCAAAAGTATTTAAATTGAACCGTCATTCATATAAAAAAAAAGAGTTTTAATATTTTTGCGTTCGAATTAAATAAACTGCAGATAAAAATATAATAATTTCACCACAAATTCAATACCTCTTTTGCTATTTATAAACCCATGGAATATTAAAATATTATACAATCTTATTATATTTAGTATTAAAATATTTTATTTTAATTCTAATTTTTATTGGTTTTAAATATTTCAATACATAAATAGAAAATTGTCAAGCGTAGGCAAATTCAAAGTTCTTTTATCCCCTTTGAAAATAAGCATAAAGATTGCCGCTGTGCTTCCTTTAGTAGGTATATATTTTTAAAAGAAGGTGAACTCATCTAAGCCCGAATTATCTTATTAATTATTTAGTCAATTACTTACTTTTTGGAATGTAATAGTTATATTTCTGAGGCAATGAAGTCGAATCTATAGACCGCCCTTATCTTGAAAAGCAAATCCACTAGGAACATCTCTGCGCTTCAAGACTTAAAAAAAAAAAATATTGTAACCTTTTACAATAATACTTTAAAATTAAAGTTACTTACTTGCAAGAAGAATATTCTCATTGGATATCAACGTAACCCAGTTTCAGCATTCTTTCACTTGTTTGTATTTTTAAAACATTTCTCGTTTAAAAAACCTTTATCCAAATCATCCACTCCATTGAGTAGGACGCTCAAACTAACGTAAAATTCTTAACCAAGCGACATAATAATATATTTGGGTTCAAAAGTAATACCGATATATTTAAATCTAATAACTTGGGTTCAGATCCTGTATTTAAACAATATGCAAATGTATTGAAGTTGATATCTTTAATTAGTTCGTAAATATAATCAGAGTAGTCGTTATTATTTCAGGTCAACTACAACTAAATTGTAATAATTTGTTGATTGAAATATTATTTTAATATAGACCGGGGTAGATTGTAGAACAAAAATACAGAATTCAGTTCAGAAAATTCGTAGTAAAATGAACAGTTTAATGAAACAAGTATTATTTTTGAATATATATTACAAACAAATTTCGATAAACTGCAAATATTGAAAACCGAAATAAATCCACAACCAATAAAATTTGTTCCAAATTGATGGGCCGCATTTCAATTTATTCAGCAACTATCGCAATTTTCTCCTACTCTCAATATTTCCTCCAATGAGTATGATTTATCTCAATTTATGCGAGAACTGTCAGCAGACAAAAATGTTGAAAGTAATCTAATCTCATCCGTCGCATCCATTATTGTGTTGGGGACCTATACAGTGTACACTCATCTGCAATATGTAGTGTATTCTATACATCTGTCAGTTGAAAACGTCAACGAAACCGATGCGACAGATTTTATTGGTTCATCCATCTTGCGTTATATATACGTTCAATACATTATTTGTAGTTTTCTTTTTGTTCGCACAAAAAGTTTTTGTGTAGCAGATACATCAAAATGAATACATACGTATAGTCCTTAAAAAATCTTGAACAATATTCCAGAAAATCATTGGTTAGATTTCATTAGCCGCGCAAAATCGTCTGGTTATTAAATTCTCTGGTTAACTGACCAAACCTCTGATTCTCTGGTTAATATTTTGCTGAACAAATACTTTCGGTGGTGACCAGCTGGAATAACCGGGCCTATTGACCTAAGGGTGGAGCGAACATTTTTTTTTTATTTCTAAATATACATATGAAGAATGGGTGGCATTTAGATTTCCAACAGCGGAAAAAAAATCGAGATCAATTGAAATATTTTTAGAGGGTTCACAACGCATTTGAAATTCTCAAAACAGTAATATTAGTAAAAGTGTTGGATTTGTCAGATTTAAACTGAGTTCCATACACTTAACCATTCACTCATTGAGAATTTTAAAACTTTAAATACACAAAATTACTAATAATATTAAGTAATAATTATAATGTTAAAAATAAATATTTTTTTCTGTTACATTCTTGCGGTTTCCTAAAAAAACTATTTCTCACTCCTCTGTTGTAAGGAAAATTCGGAAATACCATGAGCAATATAAAATACATCTTAAAACTATAAAATAAAATATAATAAATATAAAAAACTAAAAAATACGAAAAACGTAGCAAATTAGACAGTTGAAAGATTTTTTGAAAAAATCTGAGACGCTATTTGACATACGCTCTTGCCAGTCTGCAATATTTCACGCGTGCTCGCGTGATGAAGCAAATAAAGTTCCTATTTGGAGCGGGATTTTTAACGGATCAAAGACCAATAATTAGAAAGTCTTGTATCGGAAATATTGACTGGACAGCTACTCGGAAAATAGAAAAAAAGCTCTAAAATAAAACAAAACAATAAAATATGTTTTCTGAGACAACCTACAAAAGCAGTGACTTTGAAGAGTCTTCTCCTAAAACGATAAAAAAAAGCTCATTACAAACTAAATGCGTTCTAAATTACCTAATTTGGGACCTGCTTCTGATCGAACAGGGAACAAGGAGTTTTTTGACAGACATTGGTATAATAGCCCGGGATTATCAAAAATTGGGCGCTTAAGGTATGGAGTCAGACAAAGTGTTACAAGAAAATAATTTACTTGAGGTTTTATTTTGAGCAATAATATCATAAATTGTCTGCCGAAGAGTATATTTCTCTTGTTCAAGAACCCGGTGCACGCTATGTGGGACAGGTTTTCCCTAGCGATTGAAAATCGAAAAGTATTAGCTCAAAACAAGATTTCCCTGAATCACTCTGTTGCAATTGGATGCGACGGAACGGCTGGTTCAAAGGGGGTGTTCATAGATTATGACAGAAGCTGTGGGACCCCTCCACAATGGAATAAATGTTTGCTGCCTCTTCGACATCTTCTGGAAAGTTTGGCTTTTTTTTTTTTGACCGACGGGGGGAAATCTCGGGGAGAAATTATTTAGGGGTTGATCTGTTTTTTTTTAGTATTGCGTTTAATTACTTTTTTTATCTCATTAAAAATTATCGTAGTGAACATTAAAAGCTATAAAGCAACTGCAATACCAACAAACCAAATCAATGTATGTTCCTTTTATGCCAATTCCATTCATTTGTGCCAGTGAATTGATAAACCCCTTTCTAAAGCTATATGCATCACACATACTATTGCATATAATAGAGCGAGGCATTCTTTGTATATTCTGTCTCTTGCCAAAACCAATTTCATTTTTCATTCACATAGGTACATTTTTTTTAAATAGAAACTATAAAAGAAAATCTTTTTTATTCTTGAAATTCGTGACTTGTCAATTCCTACACAAATTAAGAAAAAAAATTGGTTAGTCTTGAATTTACTTTCTGCTTTTAAATATCTACAGTCGACTCTCGTTAATTCAAACTTGCGATAATTCGAACCTCTCTATAATTCAAAGTTATCACGAGTTCCGTCTTTATGTTTCGAACTAAATCAATTAATTTTTACGGACTTAGTAATTCAAACGAAAGAATCATTGCTACGTAGGGAAACGACGCGTTAATTCGAACTCATCGGCGCAATCACTCGACATTTCAAGGTTGCAGAAAGAGACAGAAAGATTGTAAGTACATTTTGAGACAAGATCAAATTTGTATCATCCTACACGAGCCTTTGTTTTTGTTTTTATATTTCAAACACTCGATAATTCGTAATATTTTAAGACTACCTTGAATTTCGACTTAACGAGAGTCGGCTGTATATAATTTAAAAAAAAAGAAACAAAAAAATGTAGTGGGTGCTTTTTAGAAAATTCTGGGGTTTTTCAGATTTGTCTAGTGGGAATTATTTGAACCGCCTGGCAATGCTTGCTGGAGACTGGAGTTATTTGTTCTTGCTTATATTTATATTAGAGGTATCTAATATAATTAGTGCTAACATTGCTATTGAGCTCCTGGAAAGTGGCTAAATTTGTGCCGATTCCTAAAGCTGGGAAACCACTTGACAACCCAGAAAGCTATAGACCAATAAGCCTACTCAGCGGTTTAAGCAAACTTTATGAAAGAATCCTTAAGGAAAAATTGATGCTGTTCATACAAGAAAATAAAATATTTCCAAGTGAGCAATTTGGGTTTCAAGTTTGCACTAAGAATGAATTAAAAGATACAGAAGACTAGGTAATTCAACGGGAATGATTCTACTTGAAATTGAGAAAGCGTTTGACTCAGTGTGTCATAATGGCCTCATCTATAAAATTCTCAATTTTAGTTTTCCCCCATATCTATGTAGGAATTCGTCGATTCAAACACACTTTCGAACTTCAATTTTAAAAGATTTCACAAACTTTATTTCAATGAGCATAAAAAGTTAAGTTAAGTTAAATTAATCATTTGTTTCTAACCATAAATTTTTCACTTTTTATCATCAGAACAGTCAGTCCGCCCTAGTTGATTTTAATCAAAGAAGAAATTTGTGCCGGCCTTCTTCGTTGTTGGGGAATAAAATAGTTGATCTCTCTTTGTAGAAAAGGCATTAAGCTCAAGCTGTTAGCTCCCGACTTTTAGAACAGCTTGAGTATCTTTCTTAATTTGCCGACTTCTGCTGAGCAACAGTAGCGGCTTCTAAACAAAGACCACATCTATGCAAAACTGTGCAAAGTTTCTTGTCAAATCGTTCCTTTAAAGTGTATGTCAATAGCAGTGTTTCGAGTAGCATTAGTTTCCATTTTGGAGTCCCTCATGGTTCTGTTCTTGAACCAATTTTGTATAATCTATATACATCTGATTTCCCCAATCTATCGGAGTGTTATATGCAGATGATACTGCAATTTTTTCGACACATCAATCCGGTCTCAACATTGAGACGAATTTGAAAATTGCGTGGAAAATATTAGAGCGGTATTACACCAAAGTGGAAAATAGAGCTTAATATGGAGAAGATGCAAGCTATCTTTTTTACCAGGAAAAGAAAACCTTGTCTTCTTTCCACCAGTCGGTTAATGGACGTCAAATATCGTGGGAACCCCCTGTAAGATATCTTGGCATACATCTTGACCCTAAAGTAACATTTAAAGAAAACATTAAAGAAAGCAAATACTGCTACTAAAATCCTATATCCCCTCATTAATAGAAAATCACTATTATCAAAGGAAAACAAAATCATTATTTACAAAGTTGTCTTCCAATCAATTTTTCTATATGGTTGTCCAGTCTGGGGTAGTTGTGCTGAATGTCATATCAAAAAATTGCAAATTTGGCAAAATAAATTACTTAAAATGATGCTAAATCTTTCCTGGCATCATTCAACTTCAGACCTACATGATGAAATGATCCTCGACAGAATACGAAAACTCAACGATACTTTCAAAACAAGATGTTATCTTCAGGATAATCATCTGATAAATGAACTAAATGCTGTGTAACATGTGCTAAACTAATTCCATGTCATTTATTTTTTTAGCTCTAAGACGCCCTTTATCTTTTATATACATATATTTTTTTTTGTGTGAATTTGATGTTTTTTTTCGTTGTTTCCTCAAAATAAAATATTTATTTCCAAAAATTAATATAATTATATAGCTTAAATTAATTGTTCAGTAGTAGAGATTTATATCGTATTTCTGTGATTGTATATTGTAGCGGCAGCAATCAAATGTAATATTAAACGTAAATAAGGTCTGAAACGGGCGGCCCCAACCCACGCTACGCCACTGTCCAACAGAGTTATTTCAAATAATTAAACATCCAACTGGCTGCAAACTTAAAATGTATTAATACGAATATGATTGACGTACACAGAATAACTGTTAAAAGCTTAACACAATCCGACATACAAAACGACGAGGAAAAAAGTTTTTATCTAGCGAATATGCATTAATTCTTCTCAGGTAAACAATGAGCTAATGCATAGTCCCATCATAAATTCTTTATTATCCTTAAAGGAAATCCATAAAATATTTTACGAGTGCCATAAACCCCGCAAACGCTACTCCCCCACCCCCTAAACTTTCACACCAATTTTCCCATCTGTGTAGCCAGTTCGCCGCGCGCCAGTCCTTCAGCGGTTGAACGCGAGTACAACAAATTTATGACGGCCAGTCCCTATCCAAGTAAAGGGATGCTAATAAGTATTTGGTTTGCTGAATATTAATGTACATAAACCATAATATTTTTCTCGCTTCATATTGTACATCTTCGCTTTTCGAATTCTTGTTTCGTCTATGCAGCTCTTCGTCGTCATTAAACCGTCAACATTTTAATAACTGAAGTTATGTACTACCCGCACTTATAAGACGAAGGCAACTCACTCAAATGACCATCAATTTTATATCCTCGTAAAAGCGAAACCAATAACTTACCATACCGACCAAAGCCGCCAGGATCTTGGCGATGGACGTCATTTTCACATTGTGACAGTGTTTGCGGGATGGTTCCATAAACAAATTGGTCCGACATAAAATGCGTTCGTTAGTTGTATGGAAGAGCATTATGTCGGCCAAACATAGATGTGGGAGCATATTCACATACTAATTTGAAGAATCGCTCTTTAAAACCAAAACAGCAACACCCTCTGTTTGGTGCGTCTGGCTTCCTGTAATTAATTTCACCTTGACGCGCCGTGGAAAGCCACCCTCGACGAATTGGACGCGTGTATCAATTTTCAGCGAATCTGATGTATGGCCGCACACGCCACACCCCCGTAATGTTATAATGAGAGAAGTTGTAATAAATTACACAGGACTTCATTTGCAGGGCGTCGTGTTCACAAAACAATGTCAATCGAGGAAACTCCTTTCGGGCGCTCTCCTGCTTGCATCCGCGTTTCGCCCTCGACTCATCATCGTCGGGCTGACAATATGTCCTCGAAAGGGGCACGTGCATCCGCTCGGTGCTGTGCGAAATGTTGTTACGCTAAACAAACAGACGTGTGCTGGATGGATTACGAACAAAAAGTCACAAATGTAGCAGTGTGTTGTTGTGGCATCAATGTTGCTGAAGGATATCTGTGTAACGAATCGCGAACGTGTACCACTAATCATTAGAAAATGAACAATATTATGTATCTTTGTGTTCTTGGTTACTGTTTTTTTTTACCGAACAAATATTGACTGTGTGCACGCAGAGATGATTGCGAGTGACACCGCATTTGAGGAGGATGAAATTTATGACTTTGCTGTTAATTCGTATTCGACTTGTACAATACTTAGGGGTTATAAATTATAACGTGTTCTATGTGTTGAGACGTTCGGGAGCTTTACCAAGAAGTGCTAGGATGTGTCAAGCCAACAAGACCTGATCATAGACCAATAGGGATGAGCCATGAAACCTTGCAGTGGCGTCACAGTCGGAGTTAGGTTAGGGGTTCGGGTGGCTTGCCACAGTCACAGGGACATTAAATCTATATCTCAAATTTAAGCGTTAAAATCAGAGAAGCATAAAACAGAACGCAGCAGGTAGTTGATAGTTATACAAGAGACTCCGCCGAGATTGTGAATAAAGCATTCTCCTAAATAAAGGCTGGGTGTTTATTTTTAAATCATATAGGTTATTTTGACACTGAAAGCTGTTTCCGCTCGACGCTCTTGACAGGAAGTCAGTATCATACCTCCGCGGAAGGAAATGAATCGCTTTACGCTTGAACAACGTTTGGAAATATTGAAAACTTATTTCCAAAGTGAGTGCTATGTGGCCCAAACAGTGCGTTTGAAATGAAATGAAATGACACACGCACCGCGCCTGTTGTATGCAAGTTTGTGCAAAAAGTTCTTGAGACTGGTATCCTATTGGACAACACTCATGGTCCCCGGACGTCGTACGGTGCGCACAGACGAGAATGTGGCTGCTGTACTCAAGAGTGTGAGACTTAATTCACGAACATGAACTCTCCAACAGCTCCACATTTTACGCACTAGCCTGAGGAGAATTCGGCACAAAGATCTAGGATTATTCGCGTGACTGAATGCGGTACTGCGAAGCCAGCCGAGGCAGCCACTTGAACGACTTTGTGTGCCATAATTAATGGGAATGGTTGCACTCACTAATAAAGCCATAACTTATGGAAAAAATCAAATTTTGTTCATTTTATTGAATTTTTTAAAATACACTTGTATTTGACCCACCCTGTATGGTCTTATAGAAGCTGAGAGTTCTACCCAGATGCATTGGAGATGAATAATTGTGCTCCTCCTTTACGTCCATGCGCCTTCTGCAGAAAGCGCTTTTAATCCAAAGATTAAATTGTTGCTTGACAATTAGTAAAAATGCTGATATCCCTTGGAGAAACACATAATTTTTTATCTCTGCCACGATAGGTCCTCCTTAAGCGTAACGACTTATGCCTGAAACACGATATATATTGGGGAGGAGGAAGGAGGAAGGAGTTTTTTTTGTTGGCTGTGTAGATTCAGACGGATCCCATCTGGAGGGTATATAGTTAGGTTCCGAAGTTTCTGTTACTCTGGGGGGATGACCTAATCAATTCGATTCAATTAATTCTTTATTCAAATAAGTACAACGTATGAAAAATTACAAAATTTCAAAGCAAATTTTAAATATAACTAGTGCAAACAGAATAGTTAGTGACATCTGTACTTGAGAAAATAGAGATGATGTCACAGTCAGTGGGTTTTAGAATGCATTACAGCATATTTAAAATGGACGCGTGACCGATTGGCCACAGCGGGTCCACAAAAGGGTTGTTTTCAAACGAATGTCCGCATTTGCCGTCACAAGAGATATGGCCGCAGTCACAGTGGTCCTCATGGTTAAATTTCGATTTCAATTTCAATTTCAATTTCAATTTCAATTTCAATTTCAATTCCGATTTCAATTTCAATTTCAATTTCAATTTCAATTTCAATTTCAATTTCAATTTCAATATCAATTTCAATTTCAATTTCAATTTCAATTTCAATTTCAATTTCAATTTCAATATCAATTTCAATTTCAATTTCAATTCAATTCAATTTTAATTTCAATTTCAATTTCAATTTAAATTTCAATATCAACTTCAATTTAAATTTCAATTTCAATTTCAATTTCAAACTACAAAAAAAATAGACAATTATAAATCTACAAAAAATTAAAATTTAAAAGTTACAAAATAAAAATAAAATTTAAATTAAAAATAAACCATACAAATTCGACTAAATATTGAAGAAAAAAAAACTAAAATAAGAAAACAAATGTGTGGAAAAAAAAAATTAATAACATTAATTAGTTAGAGGAGTTAAAATTTAAAAAGAACAAAAACAAAATGAAAAAAAGATACAAACTATTAAAGGAAAGTCTGTCTTACAAAATTCTGCAAACAATAAAAAAGCGCGAGTTACGAGATGCCATCATGCTGACGCAGCACCCCCAAAGCCACCACGACTAAGCGGATGCAGCACATAGCCTGCAGTCATTAACCTCACATCAATTTCTAAGAATTTATGTTCAATCCAATATTGTCAATTTAACATTTTTTATTAATTCAAATACCAAGAACTCACGCTTACTCCAATATTGTCAATTTAGCATTTCATTTATTTGGCTTCCAAGAAATCATTGTAATTTACCTTTTAGACTTCGAATAATTATGAATACAGAATAAACTTGTCAGTTGTTAGTAAAGGTTGTGTTTTTTTTACCCTCTCGCGGAGCTCCTACATGTAACTCGCGCGCCTTTTTAATATTTTCCAAATCTTTTTTTTTCAGTTAAAATTTAAAACGAAAAAAAAATATAAACTAAAAAAGGAAAATGTTCTATCTATCTCCTTCTTACAAAATTATGCAAACAATAAAGAAGTGCGCGCTTTTTTTATATTTTCAAATCTTTTTTTATTGTTTGCAAAATTTTGTAAATTTTGTGGCATTTCTTCACCCTCTAACACGAAACCAATCAAGATTCATCAGCAGCACCACTATATTCCTGCAACAGCAACTGTAGAAACGCAAGCATATTCGACGAGCTCGAAATAGTCCAACCGATTGAGCTGACGAGACCAGAAAACTGCACTGCATTTAGTCAAATGGAAGTTGCACTCAATCTCGAGTGTTGGAATCAATCCAATTTTTATTTCCCGGACCAACAGAACAATTTTGTATTGATTTATCGGCACCGATATTTCATTAGAAATACCCGCATTAGCGGGTAATCAATCTGAGTATTCACAATAAAGAAAAAGGTTTGAAAGTGTAAGATTCGTGAACGTACAAAGAAGGAAGGAAAAATGTGCAGCTCATTTATGTATTTTTTCGATATCTAGATGTTGCTCTTTTCGTTAATAAAAAAAAAAACATAAATAATGAAAATAATTGTGGTACGTTTCTTAGCATTACATTTTACATACCTACTTATAAAAGGAATGGTCGATTTTCTACCACAAGCAATACTAGTACATATTAATACAGGGTGGCGCACCAATTGTGCTACAATAAGAAATTCAAATAACTTTTTTTTTAATCGATGTATTTCATTTATTTTTTTTTTATTGGTTAGAAAATTAAATTTTATTTTAAATAGTTAGTTGTTTTTAAAGATTATAGATCGCAAATGACCTCCACGCTCTCCCACGCATATGCGGCACCTGATCAAAAAACTATTCATTGCGGCCTGAAGAGTTGAAGTTGGGATCGCCTCAATTATTGTCGTTATGGACTGCTTTAATTCAGTTAAATTCCTGGGCTTCGTTTTATACACCTCTTGCTTGACATAACCCCATAAAAAGAAGTCTGGTGCAGTCAGGTCAGGTGACCTTGGGGGCCAGCGAAGAGTGGAGTTCCTAGAAATTAATTTGTTTGCGAATTTTTTGTTTAGATCCGCCATAACTGGTCTGGCTATATGTGCAGTTGCTCCATCTTGCTGAAACCAAACGCTGTTGAATGGTATACGTCTTCGGCGCAGTTCTGGGTAAAAAAACTCCTTCAACATCTTTAAATAACGGTCCCCATTGACAGTAACGGTTACACCGTTTTCTTCAAAGAAGTACGGCCCGACAATGCACCTTGATGAAACTGCGCACCACACAGTGACTCGTTCTGGGTGCAGTTCCGTCTCATGGAGCATTTCTGGATTAGACTCTAAACATATACGGCAATTTTTCTTGTTTACATTGCCGTTAAGATCAAAATGGGCCTCATCAGACATGAACAAACATCGGCCATTGATATCATTTTTTGGCAAAATTCCAGGCGAACAGGCAAATCCTGAGGGTTTAACTTGCTAGTAATTTGGACTTTGTACGGAAACAAGTTTAAATCGTCATGAAGTATCCGTTGTAATGACCGTCTACTAACTCCAATTTGCCCCGATAAGTTTCGGGTCGAAAAGCTCGGATTGGCCTGTATTGCAGATGCTACTGCTGCGATTGTATCCTGAACCCGAACATTGGCATCTCGATGGTACGGCCTTCGTGCGATGCTTCCAGATTCGGAAAACATGTTTACAAACCTCATAATGGTCCATCTACTCGGGGGATTACCGCCAAACTCCCGCCTAAATTCCCTTTGGACGGAAATGACGGACTGCAAAGCATGGTACCGTTGCACTATCCAAATTCTTTTCTCCGTATCCCAAGCATCCATTTTTATAAATCTAAATAGTAACCTACAAAATAAAAAAAAAAAATAAGCCGATTACTCACACAGAAAAAAAGTTATTACGTTTTATTTTTGTAGCACGATTCGTGCGCCACCCTGTATATCAATTTACTTCATTAATTTACTGGCTATGAGAGGAAGAGAGCAAGAAAATGGGCGCGCGCACTGCTCTTTCTTGCTCCTACAGTATGATACAGACAATAGGCCACGGTTGCCACTTACAAAAAAAACTCAAATTATTTTATTTGATTTTGCACAAAATTACCAGCTGCTAGAAGACATGGGATCATTTACCTTTTTTCTTATAACAAACCTTTAACAAATTATGATTAATTGACCTATCCATATCTCAATGTAGTTAGAAACAGAAACAGAAACTATTTCGAAGTTCACCATCTGTGAAAAGAAGAAAATGAGTGCATTCTGTAGTTTTTTGAATAGCGAATAAAACAGTTGTAGATATATGGATGGTGTGAAGCATATGCAAATGAATAGAAACTGTGTGCATGCGCCTCTCTCTGTTGCTCCAACAGTGTGATACAGACAATAGGCCTGCACTGCAGTGATAGCAGACTTTAGAGGCAGGTTATCCCACGGTTATACTCAAAATATTCCTTTAATGTTTACAAAATAAATAAATTTATTATTTAAAAAATACTCGTGATTCATTCACAGATATGCCATTTTATGAAACAGTTTAGGGAAATAAAAAAAAGCAAATGAAAGCATTCAGATATTTTGAATGACTTTTTTCTTAACATGAAAATATTTAATTTGATCATAGGTTGAATCATTTTTTTATTCTTAATGATTAATGAAATGAGCAATTAGGAACAAAATTTGACCAAAAAGTAAAATCCCTTTCTTTTTGTACTATGAGGTCTGAAAAATCCCTTTTTCCCTTTTAGCCTATTATTAGTGAGAAAATCCCGCAAAAAGTGATAAGTCCCCCGATCTGGTATCACTGCTGCACTGTATGCTGTGTTTTATATAACGAAACGCAACTGGCTGAAAGAAGGAGAGAACGAAAATGTGTGCTCGCATTTCTCTCTCTTGCCTCTCTCTTTCTATCTCACTAACTTATATCTCCCTCTCAACTTCCGCTCACAATTTCCGTAACGCATTCACCAGCTTACCCCCCAAGTCAAGCGGGCCTAAATAAGTATTACTTTAAAAAAATTAACATTCAAAATACAAGCTGCTCTATTGACCGATGGTTCGTTAACTTGGGCCTTTATGATGTTACTTGACCATTTTATGATACAAATACGATACAAACTTTAAAAAACTTCCAAGTTCCATTGGACACCGACAAATGGTAAAATCCCGTTTATAAAATTCGTATGTGTCATCGGTAAATGTTTACACCTGAGACATCAATATGTCTCCTACAGATCGGATGCCATTCCAATAGAAACTTTAGAAACTTTGCACCCGGGAGAAAGCAACAGAGGCTACAATTTCAATCTCACAGAAACACAGTTCATTTGCATAACCGGCGCGCACAAGATGGACAATTTTAATCGGTTAAATCGCGCAACACTTATACACAAACGTTCGCCTATGCCTAGCTGTCTGCAATATACGTACAAATCCCTTATTGCCAGAAGACATGATCTCCATGCCCTAAACTTCTTCATTTATGAAGCTCAAGCAGCTGGATGCGCTCAAGAAACAAAACCAAATCTCACTGGAACTCGAGTTACTAAGGTGACTACATCGCTTGATCTCCCCCCAGGTCCGGTGCAGCCGCAAGAGCACGTTCAGCATTCTGCCAGCGTGTACCTACCGTTGTAGTATTCAAGGCTAGCAAGTGTAAGATTGTACAGCATTTATTATGGCCTCTGATAAGCCAGAGATTATCGCACACACATTGGTATTTCGGGGCGATGTAGTTGCCCAGCTATGCTGCGCTCGATTTCTCGAATTCTGGCGGCGCGTCTGCTATACAGGTATACGAGGACGAGAAACAACTGCAACAGTGCAACGCATATCGATTTTGATTCGGCGTGCGATTAAACGAAAAGTATTATAGAAATCGGCATCCAACTGTGATCGGGATGGCTCAGCGCTAGGTATTTCGTTTGCTTTTGGATGTCAATAGGTTGCTTCGTAGGCATGGACACAGCGACCGGCAAACATTTGCACAATGTACAGATCCATGTTATGATTTCGCGAACAGATCTCTTCATGTTAAGCTGTGTGCTCACAGTGGGAGCCGTGGATATCAATGAATGGCAGGCCCAGCTATCCGCCCGTCCGATTTGGCGGCGGTGGTGGTGCGCGCAGCTTATGCAGCCAGCATGTACAACAGCCTCTATGATCCGACTGCGTGCAAATTCATTGAACATCTTGTGTTCGTTCCGGAGTTGTACCAGTTTATCGCTGTGAACAAACGATTCGACAACAACACACATCCTGATCAGTAAGCAAAAGCAAGTCACCGATGGACGGTGTGCAGAAGGAGTTGCCATGACACTGGGAGAGTGGCTTTGAGTGCGCTCGCATTTGTTCGATGAATTGGGATGCTGGTACAAAGTGCTGAAGCATTTTGGCTCGTTGCTAACTGGGGGAGCTGCATTCCTCTTGTACGCATTTTGTCGATAGGTACCCACCAAAGTGAAAGTCTTTTCTAAACTGATTGGGAGTACAATATGAGCCTTACCAGAGTTATCGGCGGTGAAACTGTTCATCTGCCTTTTTGTAAACACTTTCAACATTTTATTTTTTAAATCCCTGTAGAAAGAAGAAAGATGAGTGCAACTGCAGCTCAAGCATTTATTTTGAATTCCATAGCACATACAAATGACCTTGGTAGACGGCCATGGGCCAAACCATAATAGACTTAAGTATATATATATATTTCTTTCTTTTTACGAAGACTGTATTGAATTAAAGATGAAAATAAAAGTCAAATAAACTAAACTAACTAACTACAAAGGACCTTCTAGTCCATCAGGTGAACCTATAATAAATAAATAATTGGCGCAACGGGTCCGTATGGACCCAAGCCTAGCTTCTCACAACCATTCGTCTTGTGTGAGTTTTTATTTTTGGGACGAATGGAAGGGATCTACAATTTTATGCCGAGTCCAAACGGCCAATTGAGAAGCTCTTTCATGACAGTTATACTCTCGGATGTTTGTCAGACGTTCGCGAGAGGTGGCGCAGTGAAAAAAACCTTAAGTTTGAATGTCCTGTTTGTGAACTTACCGGACGAGGGTCCGCTAGTTGGCAAATGGCACTCCGGGGATGATATTGAATGCAATCTAAAGAAGACAATAACTGGCAGTGCAAATTGTGCAGAGGTCGCACTCATCATCATCCTTAGGTACTATTTTACAACCAAATCTTGGAGATGATTTGTTTGGGCTTGTTTTCTGCGAAGTCGTCTCTTACTGCCAGAAATAAAGGGTCTTTCATTAAAGACATGATAACTTTTTTTTTAAATAAAATGCAAACTACTTGAGATCTCTCAGGCTTGAATTATCATCAAAACATTTATGAATGGCATTTGACTTCATTCATATGTCCACCACGGGAACGTATCCAGTGGTCGATACGTTGAATCCAATTTTCGAAGACTCGGGCCGCACATTTCGACCGATACGGCCGCTATTTCTCGCTCAATATTAGCTCTCTAATGTCGCCGGCTTGTTGGCATAGACCAATGACTTAATGTAGCCTCATAGAAAGAAAGTCTAGAGGCGTTTAATCACACGATCTCAGCGTTTCTCGAGATAACACGTTCACCGAACTGAGACTTCAAAAACTAGATTGTTGCACCGGCTGTGTGGCTTGTGGCACCGTCTTTTTGGAACCAAATTGTCGCTGATGTCAAATTCATGCAATTGCTCAAGGATATAACGATCCAACACGTCTCTTTAGCGAATACCAGTAACCGTATCGTGATGGTCATTTTCATTGACGAAGAAAAACGGTCCAATGATACCACCGGCACGAAAACGCACCAAACAGTGACTTTTTGCGGAGTCCTGTTTCATGAAGCACATGAGGCTTCTCATCTCACCTGTCCAGTAACACATATTTTTCACGAGACTGATTCGGACGGAAGCCTTTTGTTGAATAGGTCGTTTCATTGATCACTCAAAGTCTACGAAGCTATTTAGCAATTGGTCAACTTATTAAACTTGTGGCTAGCAAGGCAAGCAACCCAAAAAATGTGAAAATAAAATAAAATATAAATTTGTTACCCCAATGTACGATCTCAAAAAATAATTGAACAACCTGCGCTACACCTTTGAAAATACGACATTTCAAAACAAAACCATTCACCTACGCCCAAAAATACATTCCAAACTGAGCATTCTTAAACCACCACCCTGCCTTTGGTTAGTTGCACTGATGACAAATTACTGCATACTCCATCGACTTAAGCGTAACCTAAAACCCCTCCTCAAAGGCTGTGTCAACTCAAATCCTGTCTATATAGGCTGCGTTCAGTGGTCAGCATTTTTCGTACAAACAAGCAATTTGTCGGCAATGGTGTTTGAGTTTTAAGATGTTCTCCCATCTGCATGAGTGGTAATCGAGAAAAGGACCCATCTTGGAGTTTCGGATGTGTGTAATGATGGGCAACTCGACCGTGTAATACGACGTGATTTCCATGTGTATCGAAGGCAGTTGTTGCGTGTCGTGCTTGCAGTTTTTACCGCCTTTTTGGTGTCTTCGAGCACACATAATCCAGCAAGCCAATGACCGAAGATTATGTGTCTTGGCACCTTTTCATTTGTTAATTACTGCGTTCGTGTTTCAATTGGCTGCTGGGGTTTAACGTTCGCTACAAAATTCAATATCCCTTTTTCCGTTTTGTATAATTCTCACCTGTGCTGGCTTACAGCGAGGTTTCTCTGCATGTTGTTCGGCATCAGTGACCTGCTGAGCATTACTCGGCCGGGCAGTTTAAAGGTTATGTAAGTTTTTATATGACGTGGCATCAAATTTACCATGAAGTGTTACTTGAGTAGAAGAGGAACTTGAGCTTGTTGAAGGAGTTGTGTTTTTTATACAAGTTCATTGACTCTATTAACTCCACGCAAGTGAAACATGCATATAGGTAGACTGGGGGAACCGACACAATCGTCACGTGCAACTTTTATAGCTGATAACACTCTTCCACGTGGATATAAGTTATGATAAACATATCTAATCGAGTGACCTATAGGACTGCAAAATTCTAAGTAGATTCCGCAAAAGGGACCTTTGAAAAGGCGCAGGTTGGCTCTGATCTTGGATCTTTCCAGTTCTCAGATTGGTCTGAAAATGTCCCTTGACCATGGGTATTCGCTTAGGCAATTCTTAAAACTTTTCGGGAATGGAAAATTATCGCGATTACTACTTAAATAAGAAGAGCTTTGGAAATTTAAGGGAAAAAAAAGACTTGTTTCGAATTAGGGACTTAACGCAGGTAGTTCAACTGCGGACTGATCAGCAAGCAAGATCTAGTAGTAAATGCTGTCATGCTATTGAAAGGTCTTTTGCGCACCTAAAATACATTTAAAGCAGCATCTAACTTTCGAAATGGTACCTTGGTAATTGGATCTAAGTCTAGTCAAAACCACACACAGGTCAACCTATCGATGCAAAGAAGAAAAGGGGAGTTAGGAATATATTTTGACACCCTTGCAATGTCCTCGGTAATACAAATTACAATGGAGAAATTAATTTATCCACTCCAAACTGTTCCTTTGTCCAATAGGTTAACAAGAATGTGGTAGGTATAATAACAGTTGCAACTTGGTTTAAAACGCACGAACAACAACAGTACCGCTTGTCAATTTGTTGGCATTTGAGAACACTCATTTGGAACGTGTTTGACAGCATGATGGAATTTATTGTAAATCATAAGTTGTATTGGCTAAGTGACCGCCATACACCGACTTAGTCACCTTCTTAGGTGGCGTAAATTTTTGGAGGAAATGGTTTTTATAAGTATTGAAAGGGGACGTCTAAGTCCATCCGACCAAATTTTCAGACTCAAAACCTAGGCTCACAGAATTTGACCATTCTCCATAAATTCTACAAAGTATTAAATTTATTTTCACAACTTAGCGAGTCGTTTAGTAAGCCAGCAGTCGAGAACCACCTTACTCGATGTCTTTCTTCATGCCTTTCTCTCCACCTTCAGAGTTTTGGTCTTTCAACACAAAAAGTACAAAAGTCAATGGGCTACTGGGCAACTTCAATTCAAGTCAAAAGTCTTGGTTTTGGTGGAACAGCAACTGCGCTCATATCCCTTCCTGGTTTAACATAATGATACCCAGACTTTGTTATTATCAACGCATTACTTCAAAACAAATATGGAGATGCTACAAAAAGACTTGACCCTGCAAAGCTACTATCTCAGCCAGAAATTTTGACGGCGTCCCCTGACATTAAGCAGTTAAAAGAGCCAGTGGCAGCATCACATGCACCTAAATAACTGCCGACACCAATGTGCTGGGCTTCATTCGAACAGCTATACGAACGGGACCAATCAATCAGGGAAAGCTGCTGACAAAAACCAGTGCTGTTACGAGAGGTTCCCGCCAGCCCTACTGGCAAAACGAAGGAACATCAGTTTCTGAAGTGGAAAATCAAAGAGCACGATAAGCAGGCGGTTGAATCTTCTAAGCTACTGCAGAGGCAGTGTACGAAAGTACTACCAGAGAGAAACACGATCTTTCCAAACAATTATAAAAGACCCACGAGTTTTCCCACCTTAAAGTCGCCTACACGATTGTTTTGTCTAAAACCGTGTTGAACTGTTCTAAAATTTAAAAAGAAAGATTCTTCCCGTTGTAACTTTATTGTAAAACAGTTGAAATGAAAAATAACGCACAATAATTTTCGTCAACGTTATAATTGCGGGTTTATTACGAATATGAAATGTTTTGAAAAAATGATTGACATTTACACTTTTTCCTTGTGTACAAATTAGTGTAGACTTTATGACAAATGTCAATTATAAGCTTTAGGCTCTAAATACAATGGCTATTACTTAAACTTGACAATTTTACTTTATATTAATTAATTTTATAAACATCCTCAACACGATAGCCTATTTATAGGGGCGAACTGTACAAAGTCATTGCAAGTTTTGGCATCTCTGTTAACTCGGTTAATCTGTGTCGCTATAAATGAATCTCCATCAAAGTTAGCAAGAGCTCGATAGGCGACTTTTCTGTAGAAAGCCTTTTTAGAAAAGGTGCTACGCGCTATCATTTACAGTGTAGGAAAATGTTCATGACTTCTTTAATGCCATTCTACAAGCATTTGACGAGCTCTGTATGTACATCGACGATTAATTTTTCAAAAGCTGAGACGAGTTTTTAAGAAACTACAAATACAGTAGTAGGGCTTTGGAACTATGAAACGCAAGCTCTTTGAAAGATAGTTACCTAAGCAAAAGTTGTATGTAGCATGTCTTAGCATCGTTTTTAATACCTGCTAAGTTACCAAAACCAGTTACCGTAACTGGACATCATGTAGAAGGATCGACATTGCGAGAAGGAAGCTACCTACTTCGATAGAGTCAACGATGAACAAGTTCGACCACCCAATACAGAAGGGGGTGCCTTCGCTATAAAAGAGCTGAAGATAGTCCACTGACTTTGAGGTTAACCAGTGAAGCTCTTCCAGATACGGATGTGATATTCTGATTGTCAATAGGCCATTACCCCATCAGGAAGGTTTAAGTAAGCAAGTGAGAACTATGCAGCCGAACTGTCGTCAATCGGAGTTTGCCCTTTTCATACAACATTGAACTCTGGGAATCACTAAACGGAGTTGAAGCCAGCTAATCAATTTACCAAGAGGAAGTTTACACATACCAAAGTCACACAGCACATTCATATCGATGCTCATTAATTAAATCGAGTCACGACTTATTTGGATGAAATTAATAATCGCCCTCCATTTCATAACAAGCCGACCGACTCAAAACAATAACAGTGACTGCCGAAATGTCTTCGAACTTGTGTACCCTTTTCCATCAGCGCAACGGCAGCACCAAGCAACAGCAATACAGCAACTGCGACAGCAAAAAGCCAACGCCTGTTAGAGAATGGACACCAATCTGTGGCTGCGGCTTCCAATTCCTTTGGATTTATTTATGAACAAACAGCGGCATTGCAGAGCCGAGACGATGACATCGTGCGTGGTGAAATCGACAAAACTAATATTATTAACAAAATGTACGTCGTACGACTTTATGTGACAACGATGGGCGACAATCAATGAGTTGTGTCGTGTGGACGTGGTATTGTTTACAGTCTCACGATACGGTCTGCAGATGAATTCGAATTGGTGCGATGGGGGCAAACAAATTGGGTGGTGATGGTCGGTATACCGTCTGCTTGTTTAACGATTGCGATATAAGAAAGTTATAAACAGACGAAATCGAAAAGGACTTTTATGACATGTAGGTCGAGAGTTATTTGGAAGGGATTGCGGACAATGGAATGGACGTTTAATCAATATGGTAGTGGCCCATCTCAACGGCCTTAATTTAACTGTCGAATGATTTTTCAACTTTATTTCATTTGAAAGGAAAGGTAGAATTTGGGTGTGTGGTGAATATGGGGAATGGTTTACAATGTGGTGGTGCAATGAACATCTTTAATGTTTGGGACGATTTAAATCTTAGGCGCCAACATTCAAATCTTGGGCGCTAACAAAAGCCTTGTTGCATACGTCATTGCACTGAATCGAAATTATTAGACGTTCGGCTGTCTTATTTTTTTTTCTCTATTTCGGAGTTCTGTGTAGGGATAGGGATGTACCTCTAACCTGTGTGTCAAAGACGACAGCCACTTCAAGCTAACCTAACCTAACCGGCAATTGCATGCGATCAACGGCTTGAGGCAAATATTTTTGGACACCCAAGCCAATAAGTAAAAAAAAACTATGAATAACCTAAAAGTCCGGATGTCATAATACGTTTGCGACTCGACATTTTTAACCAATAAAAAAAGTCACAAATAGCCACCAATTATTGTGAAATGAATCAATTGATTCCTTTGCATTTTTCACGAACGTCTTAAGTGTTTTCCCGCACAAACCGAATTTGACTTAACCACAAGGAGGCACAAAATTAATCAACCTGTCGCAAGATGTTATAATTTTTGCAAATGGCTTCCCACGTCAATCATATTTGACATTTGTGAACTAGCTGCAGTGTAAAACAGACAATGGAGCGCTATGCTCCGCGAGAGCGTGGAATAATTAATGACTTATGTGAAGGAAGCGTTTCATGGTGTGGCCGTTTTGTGTATCAAAACTAGCGGCATCCACTTGACGGATATCGTCTTTTCCACTTAACAGAAAAAATTGTAAAGGTGTAACTATGCTAGAGAGAGGGGTCGCAAATCTGAAGATTCAATTCCGGCTAAGGGCTGGTTTTGGTGACAGCATAGTAAAAATAATTATAAATCGAAAATGAACAAATTTCAAAGAAATTACTTGGATCTGGAGCGCTTAATGTTGTTGATGGGACTCGTTAGCCTCCCACCCCGCCCATGTAGATATCAAGGCCATTTGTCATAGGTATCTAAAGGGTGATTTTTTAGCTGGTTTGGTTTTGGCAACACCGGTTTTAACAGCTGACGTGTGTTTAGTACCTTGTGTCACTGTCAAACAGCTTCAGTTTGGTTTGCAATTTAACCATGGATCGTCTTACAAATGAACAACGCTTGCAAATTATTGAATTTTACTATCAAAATTCGTGCTCGGTTCGAAATGTTCATCGCGCGCTGCTTCCATTTTATGATCGGCATTCTCGACCTTCTGAGCAGTCTATTCGGAAGATTGTGACCAAATTTCGCACCAAATTTACTTTGTTGGACATTAAACCACCAACACGTTTACGTACTGTGCGTAGTGAAGAAAATATTGCGGCCGTATCAGCTAGTGTGACAGAAGACCGCGAAATGTCGATTCGGCGCCGTTCCCAGCAGTTAGGCCTTTGTTACAGCACTACGTGGAAAATTTTGCGGAAGGATTTGGGCGTAAAGCCTTTTAAGATGCAGTTGGTGCAAGAACTAAAGCCAGCCGACCTACCACAACGCCGAATTTTTGGTGAATGGGCTCTTGGAAAGCTGGCCGAGGATCCGCTTTTTTATCGAAAAATTGTGTTCAGCGATGAGGCTCATTTTTGGTTGAATGGGTACGTAAATAGGCAAAATTGCCGCATTTGGAGTGAAGATCAGCCAGAAGCATTGCAACAGCTACCAATGCATCCCGAAAAAGCCACTGTTTGGTGCGGTTTATGGGCCGGCGGCATTATTGGGCCATATTTCTTCAAAGATGATGCGAATCGCAGCGTTACTGTCAATGGTGAACGCTACCGAGCGATGATAACAAACTTTTTTTTGCCCGAAATGGAAGTTCTTGACTTGCATGATATGTGGTTTCAACAAGACGGTGCCACATGCCACACAGCACGCGAAACAAAGGCGCAATTGCGAGGCGAGTTTGGTGAACAGTTAATTTCACGTTTCGGGCCGGTCAATTGGCCGCCTAGATCGTGCGATTTGACACCATTAGATTATTTTTTGTGGGGGTATGCCAAGGCTAATGTGTATAGGGACAAGCCCGCTTCGATTGACGCACTGGAAGCCAACATCCATGCATTCATTCGTGAGATAGCGGCCGATATGTGTGAAAGAGTATCGCAAAATTGGACTCAGCGGATGGGCTACCTGAGACGCAGCCGCGGTCAACATTTGCATGAAATTATCTTTAAACATTAAATTGCAAGGTTCAAACTATCGATTCAAATAAATATTTCATTCATTTTTTCGAATTTTTTGTGTTTTTTTTTTAAACAAAGTTCTAAACCTCTTAAAAAATCACCCTTTATTATCAACCCTTAATAATCAATGCGCGTCTTCTCAGTGACTTACGTCATCTATTGGTTATTAAATAAAATCTACGCTGTCATTTTTCGAAGATCAAATTTTCAAATTTTCTGTTATGAAAGTACTCAATTATTCTTTAAAACCAAGTTTAAGTTAAATGAAAAACTAAAAATAAAAATATTAGTTACTACTTAAAAATATTTGAATTTTTTATTTTTTTAAAAAAATATCCTAAATTAACTACAACAATAAAAATAAATTAAAATATTTATCTTCTGATCCTGTTTGATATCCGTGCGAACGAAATCTTGAGTAATGATTAAGAGGAAAGTTGTTTAGGAAAAAAAACCTGAACTCGATTATTCGGTGGCAGAATATGTAGGAACTTTCTCAGAATATTTTGTTCTTGTTTAAATATTTGTGATATTTTTTTTAACTTCAGTTAATAGTTTGCTTCTTATATATTCTTTCCAAACCTTAGTGTTCTTTTATATATTTCTTTATCCATATAATATTCGCTTCCGTATCTAATAATATTTGTAAGTATCGACTTTTGAGAAGTACACCTTTTTCAGATCAATTTTTGATTCAGGGGAAATCTGTATGAGTATAAGAAAAACGGTCACAGTAAAAATATACTAATTTAAAAAGCCTTGACCTTGCACCTGGATTTGGTAAAATACCAAACTATAGCCAAGCGTGAAAGATCTTTGGAATTCAGATATATTTTTTTTTTTTTTTTTGATTTCATAAAGGCGGCTTAAAATATTTTCCGATATGACTAATTTTCAATTGATGGAATTATTCAAATACAAATAATTTTCCTGATGTTATATTTTCATTGACAAAAAACAAAATTTACTAGTATTAATTTGCTCCACTAGAACTGGCAAAAATGTTTTGTTATTTAAATAAACAGAAACATATTAATCGTTACAAGGATCCAAATAAAAATATCCATAAATCAAAACAAAATTTTTTATTTGGTAAAAATGTAATTAAAAAACAAAATTGGTTAATCCTTTTTTCGTCACCCTGTATTTATAAATAAAACATTGAATATTTAGCAAAAGATCTGAGTCGGGAAATTAACAGACTTGTGTTTTTGTAGCAAGGTAAGTGGCGCCGCTTTTCGAACATATCAAAAGTTTAAAAGAACTCAAATCAGTTTTTATACAAACGAAACCTTCGATTTTGTCATTTATTTTGAGCAGAAACTCCACCACCCACTGTGCTATTTTCCAACTCATTTGAGATAAGAAGTGAGCCCTTACCATATATTTACCATATAAACTAATCAAAAGTATTTGCTTCAAGTATTAATATTCCACATAATATTATCAAAACATGTACGCAAGGAAAATGTCTCTCAGTAGTGACCTGCGTCAGACCTTTTAGTAGCTTCTGATAGAGGTGTCTATGGGACATTAATAAAAGACATCCTTTCCAAGCAGGGATTTGCAATTGCCTAAAAACATAAGCCTTAAAAACATCACTTCTATTATCGTACCCTATGCTTTGAACCTAGGCAGCACTATGACCTACAAGCATATCTACTTTAACTAAAAATATAGTCCGTTCACCACTGAAGAATTGCTATAAATTAGAATTTGCAAAGAATTTCTCTTTCCACATATTATCCGAGAACGAAACATGATTTCATCCAAAGTTCACTGGCGCCACTTGATGCAAGTGTGCATTTATTGCACGCCGATGGATATCTCTGCACGGTATAGTCAAGTCACGTTTCGATTTATGGGGCATGTCTCACCTCTCGCAATTGTGCTACACTCATTTGCGGTATATTAAAAAAAAAAAAAACACAAAAAAAAAAATGAAACACGAAATCCATACATTAATTGGGATTATCGGAATGCCACAAGAGATACCAACATCTCGAACAAAGAGAACGAAAACAGTTTCACTAGTCATTCACTTTCAAAGCAGAGCTAATGAAAAGATTCTGACTCTCAAAATTGCTTACAACTGAAATTTAATTCACTTGTTGTAAACTAGTTGTGCGCCATTGTCCCGATTTCAAAAGACGACATCGAACAGCTCGAAAACGAAATCAACCGTACCCCGCTCCAGATCGTGTTTTAATTGAATTTCTATACTCGAACATCATGTTTATTGAACACGCTGAAAGAAAAACACATCGAAAAAATTTGAATACACAAAGTGTAGGTTGGTGAAAAACGACGAAAAAAACACGCACTTTGTGTGCGAATGACTTTGAAGGGTGCTCCAGACCTCAAAGTGAACAAAGATCACACCTGAGAATACGCGTAATGACAAAATAATATCGCTCGAAAAAGAGAAAAGCCGTACGGAGGCCGGTCGCCGGTTCCTCTGGCTATTGATTTTGACTTCTTTGACGAGCAAAGAAGCATCATCACACTGCAGTCAGTGTTGATGTGTATTTTTTTCGTTTTACTTGACGTTTGAGAAAATGTTTACACAGCCCAAAGTGACGGTCATAAATCATTTTTCATTTACACGAACGGGCCATGGTGCTAAACACGCATTTACGTCCGACTCATGATCATGACGTGCTGACGATTATACGATGACGACGCGCTGATGATAATGAGATGACGGTGATTTTGTATTGTCAAGGGCTGATCACCATCTAGACCGTTCTGTATACCTGGTCCGTATACAGCAGCAGCCAGTCAAGTGAACTTCAGTCGCATAAATAGCCTTAATTCGGCGATTGAAGATTCCGTTTTGAATGGCTGAACGAATTAATTACTACACCGTAGCGCTCTTGACGCGTCCACAAAAGCAGCAACTGAACTCGAATCGAATCCGTAATGAGCTCAGATGCATGATGGAAACGCAGTATAACGAGCGTTCGAATAGTGCTATTCCGTATTTCGATTGTCGTCTTTTGGGTCTCGAATCAAGACTTGTTGTTATGGTCGGTGGGTGACGTCGGTTGTTTGCATAATGCCACAAGAGGGGCTTGTATTGTCATCGCACACCCACACACCAAGATGCATGTCGTGTCTTCGACATGACTCTTATTTGTGTTGACTTTATTTTGATTAGTAGAGCTCGGCTCTGCTCACGAGGGCTAGATTACGTTGGTCGAATTTAAATCTATTTCAATGCGGGATCACTCAAGGTACTTTTGAAAAATGGCGCGCTAATAGGTACAACTCAGGTAGGTAGCGCAAAATCATGAGCCTGGATGATATAATAATCACAAATCTCTTTCAAACAACTGACAGCACTTGCCAGACGACAGCTACAACTTATCTACGCAATGAAGAAGTCCTGGCGATGTGAACGTATGGGCTACTACATAATGAGATATCAGGACCACGGATGCAACACTCGGGTTACAGACTTCAACTTGCCATGACAATTTATATTTACTAGGAAACATAAAGATTTTAAAATATTTTTCAAATTGAATTCCAAAAAAATATCAATCTCCCAAAAATTAAACAGGACCGTCAACTACCCTGACATTGACCAGTTTTGAACTTTGACGTTGAATTTTACAGCTCTATTTATAGATATACACATTAGATTATGGGGACTATCGTCCTGTATCATAAAAGCAAGGATTTACAAAATTTTGTTGATTCGTTTTTGATTTATATAGAAAACAGTGGATGGTCACTGTTAGGCCATCGATTTCCTAACATTGATCAGTGGTGCAAATGTACTAGCAATAAATATTTTTGTATTATTTTATTTTTTTTCTCAAAAGTTAAAATTTAACTCGATTTGCTTTTACTGATTATTTAATATTTTCTTTTCTTTTAAATGTAAATTGTTTAATACTTAAAATAAATTAAATTACAAAAAAAAATCCTAATTTGTACCTTTTATTTACAAGAATATTAATATAAAACTGAATTAAATTACGAGGAATTAGTTTTATGAAGTATTTAAATATTATAAATATTAATAATTGTTAGAAAAAGTTAAAAAGAACTTGACCACTGCCAATATTAGGATCCAGTCGGTCAATATTAGGAAATGTGATAAATTTTCTAACAGCTTTTTCAATAACCTGTTTTTTTATAATTGTCCAGTATTTTTTTAAACAAACAAATATATTTTTCATTATAAAATATGTTGAGGTGATCTCCTTAACTATTGTTTTGCTATACATACGGTAGTTTCGGTCAAAAGTTTGAACTCAAAATCACACCAATTTAGGAGCACTTGGTAAGTTCCCGCTAGAACTTACATACATTTAATATTTCCCTTCAACATATAATACGACATCTAGTGACAAATAGCTTAATCCAAAAAAAACAACAAAATATATAGAAATTATAAATAAACTACTCTCTACGGTGTTTGGAAATATTTTCCTGTTTTTGGTCAATGTTAGATGCCCGGTCATTGTTATTGCAGTTAACGGGACATTGAAAGAAAGATAAACATACGAATTTTTGGTATTTGGTATATTTCGAAAAGAGTCCCTCATTTTTTTCCTTTGACATATTCTTCGCGATCTTTACAAAAGCATATTAAATCTTATACCACTGTGGCGCCTACTTCTAAGCCAAAAAAAATTACCTATAAAACCGTGGATAACCAACCTACTCCTAAAAATCAAAATTCGTAACGCTATTAAATCTGCAAAATATTAGCCACAAAATTTATTACAAAAAATTATGCAAAAGGACTCAAAAAATGATTACAGAAAAACGTAATAATTTTTACTAGTTTCGTTGCGGTGGTCGAACTTTGATTAGGTATGGAATACTAAAACACGTACAACAATTTTTGATATTTATGTTGTTTTTTTTTTATATGCGAAGAAGCGAAATCTTGAAATCGAAGAGATACGCACCTTCGAAAATAAGTCTTACTCATGATTAAAATTTTAGTACGTCACTACGAACATTTAGAGCAAACAATTTAAGTTCGAAAAAAGTAAGTTGTCATATCGAGTAACATTATTGAAACGGAAATGGTTGGTCAGCGCCTCGCAGATATTATAAGCCCATTGAATTAAAGAATACATTTGCTGAAATAGGTTTTAATCTTCAGATGATTTTTATTCACATAGGTTTTTTTTTTTTTTTTATAAACCCATGCCCAGCTGACTGACACTGCGGCCTGTAAGATCTATTGTATCAATGGGGAATAATTAATCTTAGAGACGTGCGACCACCCTAACGAAGGTCAATAAGTCTTTAGTAGCAGCGTGCGCTATATCTGCGGGCGTACGAGTCTCTCTATTAAAGACACGTTTTCTTAACCAATGAAAAGCCGGACATTCACATAAAATGTGCTCAGAGAACTCGACATCCTCCAGACAGAATCTGCATTCTGTTACCGGACAAAGGTTCATTTTGTTGAGGTGATATCTAAGGCCACAATGACCTGTGAGGAAGCCCGTTAGCTTTCTTATATTATCCTTACTGAGCCTAAGGATTCCCTTATAGGAGTAAGGCTTAATTAATCGCTTGGATTGTTAGACCAGGGACATGTTCCCAGTGATCTAGACGAAGTTGTTTTTCCCAATCATTAATTTGCCTTAGCGCAGAAGTCCAATTGACTGTGCAGTGGGGCTCTGTTCCACAGAGAAGGGATTCTGAACCAGCCTTAGCTAGATTGTCTGCATGTTCGTTGCCTGCAATACCCTGATGGTCCGGTACCCACCCAAGCCTTACCTTGTTGTGTTTGGCGAGGGTTTGCAGGGCATCGTGACAGCACTTAACTGTTTTGGAGTCCATTGTATTGGAAGCCAATGCTTGTACGGCTGCCTGACTGTCTGAAAAAATTTGAATGATTGCGCCTGTCATACTTTTTTTGGAGATTAGATCAGCGCAAGTTTCGATCGTATGGATTTCCGCTTGAAAAACCGTGAATTCACATACGTTACTATGGTAATATGGCGGCGAAAAATTTAATATCACCAAAAAGCTTTCAATTAACCGATAAGCATTTTGTATGGGGAATTGCTAACTTAATTTGGCTTTAATGGCCACAATTTGTTTGTGCAATTCTATGGCACAGTACATTTCGAATCATATAAGTTTAATTCTACTCATTTCATAATAAATACTTAAAAAGTGTACGGAAACTTTTGATGTGCACGTATTAATAATAAAATGATGATCTTGATATGTTTGAAAGGGTAAATGGTAATTGTAGAAAGGAATGGAGAGCCGTAGACAGCATTTTGGGGACAATAACAGAACATACAGAGATATATTAGTTAGAATTTGATCGGGTCAAAATATCTGACTACGAAAGTATTCCGAATGAATATTTTACATTTTAATAATTTTTAAAATATTGGTCAACAGTGAAAATGCGTTGTACTTTCATATAGCGCTCCAATTTTACTAACCCCGAACTGTCAGCTGTCACATTGTATTCCATTCGATTTCTTTTTTGCGTCGGCATTAAATTAAATGGCGGAAAATTTAATTTTTAATTTTGCGTGAATTATGGGACAACCTTTTATTATTAGGGTCTTATTTTGGTCCGGCACACGAGAAGTTGCAATATGGAATTTACAGCTGGGGCGGATCATATTTTAATACTGTCTGACCTGTTTTGATTGCACAAAAGCATTTAGTCCGTATTATCTGTAGATGTATTCGTCGCTCTCATAGTTGGCCCTTGTTTAAAAAAGCTTGGCATTTTTCCAATAAGGCATCCATTAAATGTTACCTTCTTAAGGAGGCAATACGGGTGGCAAACAACAGGTGGAACAGTTTAGACACGTGCGGCACATCCAAGCAAATCTGGCCAAACCTAGATGCTTAAAGGACTCAGAGACTTTTCTCTATCAGTAGAAATAGAATTAGCTACGCAGTGGGAGCATTAACAGGACACTGTCTGATATGAAGGAATAGGAATCTGAGTCGCAGATTAGGAGCACCCTACAATGATTTTTGTAGAAGCTGCATGGATGAGGAGGAGGAGAAAACCGTTCTTTATCTTCTGTGAACCTGCCCAGCTCTCGCAAATTTGCGCAAATCAAACTTAGGTAAATGCTTCTTTGAAGACCTTAGTGACTAGTCGCTCATAGACACACGCTGCATCAGCAAATACATTAATAGGACCAAATGGCTGTAATGTTCTTTCACACTTTCAGTGTTAGCAGTTGATCACTTGGGCTACGGCCCTCGCCACCTTTACCCTTAGACCGGCTGTTGTAGATTGCAATCGAGGGGTAAACTGCTTCGGTTGCCCTTCGTTTATCCGCAACAAACCGTCACTCAGTCAGACTCAACTTTTGACTAAATTGAGACATGTCACAATTCGCGCAGCTAATAGACCGATTGATCCAATCACCGCTACTACTACGCCTAGCTTTATCTGCCCCATCCGACAAGTTGCCAGAAGATACCGGCGAGGTTCCAACCGTTACGGTTACCACCCGTCTATCCGAAGGTAAACTGTCGAATGGTCGACTCCACCTTGGCCGATTCTACTTCCACGTCTCTTTTTTTCGGACGATATGTCGGAGAATTACAAGTGAAGGGTACATTGTTTCGGTCATCCGTCACGCATTCGAAGACATTTCGTTCAATAGCTACTTCTAGACTCCTCTCTCCACATTGGGTCGTCCGAGGTGCAGGAGAAAAGGGTAGACTGTATCGGCACCCTTTCCCCTATCCAAGGATATACCTACCTGAAGAGAAGTAGGAGGACAAAAATAGTCGCAATAGCATTCAGACAGCAGAAATAAGCCCACTAGCATGCCCGGTCTAGTTTAACTGGTCTGTCAAATATCATATGACAGCTACTGGTGTTACCCACGACTAGTTTTTCAATCGCAATTTAATCCAAAAAGACACAAAACAAAGTTGTATATGAAGTTTCGGTTTCTTAAACCGAATACCAAGGTATCAATATATCATTCACATATAGAAGTCCTTATTTATGAAAAACCAAAAAATAAAGAGCTGCAAATATCACCTATGTGCTACCATCCTTCTGTCATCGAATTTGTCTGAAAAGAAGCACAATTTTAACAACAACTCACGGATTCCAGTCCGCACACTTGAAGGCTTACTACATTTTTGCAACGCATGCTTTCCAATTTAAAAGTCCTCGTTAAATTTTAACAAATCGCCCAAAAACGTGTTTAATTGACGTTTTCCGGAAGTGACTTAAACTCGAATATACGTTCCTTTTCCGAAATCACTGAATATCGCCCTCCACACACCTACCTCCGTGCTGGTCCAAATAAAAGCCGCAGGCTAAAACCTGAAGAGTCTGTACCAGTACCCAAAGCTGACGCTGTTGTTCCGGCACGGTGCTCACATCGATATTATTTTCTAATGATGATTATCTGCAGCCGAAGGTGTAAAAAAAAGTGCACATCCCTAACTAAAAACAACGAAAAAGTCCAAAGGAAACCCAAAGAAGGAGAGCGGCATGAAACTGTCACTATGCTAGGCATAGCTATACCCCATACGTTATACACGTACAGCCTCGTGACATCAAGAAACGGATGGATGTTGGCCTCCTTCTCAAGAGGGAGATATTAACACGAAATCCGATAAGGATCATCCTCTCCTACACCTAATGCTGGCGGCGGCGGCGGCCATCATTTCAATCAGCACCTATATCGAGCCATATAATAGTGTTTAGGAATAATGCACACTTATTACGCCACTTAGGCGACTATCGAAGAGCTGCTATCCGACAACGATGTCCCTATCTCGTGCCCCTGCTCATATGTCTGTCAGCAAATGTGGCGTTAGATAAAAATTGGTACCCAATGTTGCACCTCTCATATGGCACATGCGACCGAGAGCGAGATACGCCATGGGCTGAGGAAGGGGCGTTAATTGATTGTGGTATCGAGAGTCCTGGCAGGCAGATGGCCAATTAATTAGGTTAACATGGGTGCGCCCGGCCTGTGCATTCTAGTTGTGACAGTATATACGAAAATTTATAGTTTTTATGAGTTTCAGCGCTAGCAGCGGCACATAGAGCTCATCACTGAGAATCTCGTAACCAGCCGTCGTCATAAAATGTTTATGGATGTTTGGTTTGTGTGCGTGTGTGTGCGTGGAGCTTTGTCGCCAGCGATGATGAAAGCTGAAGTAATTCTCAGTGTGGGATCCACTGGCCAAGCATCGTGCTGTATCTGATGAGAGATGGAGAAATGAGAACAAACAGCATGATTGTTCGAGATAAGCTGCCAACTCTATGGACTACAGAAGAAGATGCAAAGCCAAAAACTCGCGCAAGGATTGGAGAATTGAGCGAAACGAACTGAAGATTAATTGCAAAACATCAAGTGTGTTTGTTTGTAGAACCAGATAAGTATTCAGCATAAAGATCGGTTTGGAAATGGAATGCAGTGCGTCAACGATTGAACAAAGATGCTGACAGTCAAGAAGAACTCGTGGAGTCGGGTTAATGCAGACAGATGGGGCACATGTCCATAAGGTCAACATCTTTGAAGGCCTATATGATGGCGTGAATCTAATGAAGTATGCGCATTTAACCATCACATACCATCTCAGAATTGACCTGTGTCGATGTATGAGTAGATTTCGACTTCAAGGGTTTCTTGTTGTCTTATACAGTAAAATTCCGTTTTTCCTTCAACTCCCTTGGGCGGACTGGATCCCTAGGTTAGGTTAGGTTGAAATGGCTGTCGGCTAGCCACCGGATCCCTAAGGTGGATACATTTTTCCAACCAAGGTTTAATGATTCCGATTCCAAGTATTTTACATTCCCTTATAGGCGGATACTCCTTGGACCGGATTTGGACAAAAATAATCGGCACAAATTGATCCTATTTAATTGAGACAGAGAAACCATCCACTGCTGTAATCACATTTAAATTTAGTTTAAATTTTTGCACAGAACTAAAAACTTTCTATTCAGGCTGTAGGCTGTAGGGGTCTTAGCGCGGCGGGAGTGGTCTCATTCGACAGGCGCGGTTTTAAGATTTTGTGTCCTTCCTGATGGTCAGTCGCCACCATCACTATCGAGAGGTATATCTCATATCATAATCCCGCGCGCCTTCCAAAATTGGTTCATTGTAGGTTCGTTGGTTAAGTCCCAAAACGAAACCAATAACTCTTGTTACAGCGGTCACTAAATTCAGAGAAACCGCGGGTGTCACAAGACCAAGAACTGGAGTCCTTCGACCGATCAAATCACCTAAGATCTATATTTTTGCAATACCCACAACCAACGGCGGTCGGCGCAGTGGCTTACTGTTGGACTACTAAGCGAAGGGTCCCAGGTTCGAATCCCGAAAAAAACCCTAAATTCCAACTTAAGGTTTTGAAGAATTTCAATTATGGGACATTTGCTTTTAGCAGGACACAGAGCAATATGTATCACACTTCAAGGGCACCGATGGCTCCTTTGAAAAATTCAATTCTAGGAGCGTCTCATCTCAACAACGGGCGATTTGGAGTGTCGAAACCGCTCCCCTGAGCACTTGCGATACGTCAACCGTCAAAGGTACGAGACCTGAAAGCCAATATATATTTCTGTCTGCAAATTGGCAACATACGCGCTGCTATGCTCGGCCATGATAAACATGGTGGCTTCAAATCATGGTGGCATGGGTAATGGATGGCGTCACCTACCTGATATGATTTTCAAAACTGTGAAGAAAACATTAGATATGAAAAAAGAGATGGTTTTTGAGATCGCAAAATAGGCGTTGTAAAAAAAAGGTTAAGTGGCAGTTTTTTTTTTATGGGAAACGGACCTGAAACTCATCCTCACTAACCACTGAGAAATGAATTTGAAAGTAGCTTAAAAATGCATATACAAAATACAGCATTTGGCCATCATGAAAATATTCGGAGTTTGGGTAAGTTATGTGCCTACAGGGTGTCCCATAATTCATGGAAAATTTGAATTTTGTGCCATTTAATAGTATACAGTGATACCAACGGGAAAAAAGGTAACAATGTGACAGCTGTCAGTTCGGGGTTAGTAAAAATGGAGCACTATACGAAAGAACAACGCGTTTTCATTTCTCAACAATATTGTCGCATTTGGTGTTTAGAAAACCCACGAGAAATTGTTGCGAATCAAATCCATCCACAACGCACGGGTGGTTGGTGCTGATTTTTTGCTGGAGGCATAATCGGACCATTCTCCATCGAAAATGCTTCTGGTCAGGCAGTAACAGTTAATGGTGTTCGTAATCGTGACATGGTAAACCAGTTTTTAGTGCCTAAATTACAAGATATGGGTGTGATCAACATGTGGTTTCAACAAGACGATGCCACATGCCATACAGCCAAATATGAGTCATTTACTATAATCTTATAATCGGCCGTTTGTACGATCAGAAATTGCCATTCAGATCTTGCGATGTAACGCTATTGTACTTTTGTTTTTGGGGGTTTTTTGAAGTCAAAAGTCTATGCAAAAAAGCCCACGACTATCGACGCCTTGAAATAGGAAATTGAGAGGAGTATTAATGAAATTCAGCCCAATTATGTGGAACGGTGGTAACAAATTTCAGTAAGAGAGTAGGTACGTACTTGCCAGCAAAGCAGTGGCGGAGATTTGTCCGATGTGCTATTCCATACCTCATAACAAGGGTTGCCGTTAACTTAAAAAAAAAGTCACTAACTCGAACCTAGAAATCCACCAGATATGGTAAAATTTAATAAAAAAATCACTAGAAAAAAAAATGTTCACTACCTACAAATGAAAAAAATAAAATTCAATTTTAACAACATTTTTATTTTGAACAACAAATCAAAAACTTGCAATATTTAAATACTTATAAAAAAATAACAACAAAACAATAAACAACACGCAAAAATCAAATTGAATATTGCAATTTGCAAGTGTCAAACTCGAATACTAAAATTTGTTAGTGACAAAAATTAAAAAAACTTTTGAAAATTCCTCTAGATATAGCGACAAAGTCACTAAAAAGGCAACCGTGCTCATAACCTTAATCTGTATACTCTATGAATCAATAAAAAAATTAAGCTTTCTCACTTTTAAAACTGTGTTTATTATATCAAAATTACATTCTTCGTGAATTATGAGACACCCTTCACATCATTTGCATTTTTTTGTAATTTATCAATCCCCAAACTCGTAACTCGAAAATAATTCAATATTTTAAGCAAAAAATCGGAATGTTCGAATTTTGTTTTAATTCCAATTTCTTTCATTGCAAGTATAAAGACCCAAATACAAGTTTCTTTTTAAAAATTCAATAAAATGAACTAAATTACAGTTTCTCCATGCATTATGGCTTTATTAGTAAGAGCAAATATTCCCATTACTTATGAAACACCACGTGGTTTAAGTGGTTTACTGGCTTCGCAGTAGCGCATTCTGTCACCCCGATTTTCCAAGACCTTGTTGATGGTTTCGGGCTGCAGCTCACGGAATACTTGGATGATATTGGCTTTAAGTGCTTGAATCGTTTCCGGATTGTTGGCATATCATCGGTACTTCACGGTTCCCCACAAAAAAAAAATCAAATCGCAGCTCCGGGGTGGCCAATTGACATAGCCAAGACGGCTGATAGGACTATTTCGGAATTTGGTGCTCAAAATATCAATGGGCTGTGTGGGATCCTGCAAGAACCAGAGGTCGTCCCTGCGTATAGCAGGGTGGTTCATTTCGGCCAAAACTTGTTTTCAAAAAACACAGCTACACAGCACTCAATTTGAAAATGAGTTTTCAATATTTCCCAACGTTGTTCAAGCGTAAAGCGACTCATTTCGGACATGTGATACTGACCTTCTGTCAAGATTTCGAGCGGGAAACAGCTGTCAGTGTCAAAATAAGCTGTAATTTAAAAAGAAAACATGCACATTTTATTTTTTTTTTTGGTTTTCACTTAATTGTAAACATACCGGGACGTATTTTCCTCCACCGCAGAACTATTTTTTGGAGCAGTCCTAGTTTCCAGAGGCCGAACAAAAAAAAATATTCATACCTATTACTGATTTCATGGAGAAATTGAGACAACGAGGAAGACATAAAATATTTTTCGTACCTACATAACGGTACAGCACTTTTATTGATTTAGATTTTTGTTAACTTATAGTTTTTTAGACGAAAGAAAAAAAACATTTAAATATAAATTAGTATTATTCGCATTTGCTTGTAATCACTTTTTATGTGCTGTGCCTCTATGCCTACGAATTCATATTTTTAATGGAACAATTTACTAAATTCTTTTCGAGCTTAATGGGCTACGTGCAAACGACTTGTACGCGCATCACCAGTCAACATTAATTTCTGCCGATTTGCCCCGGCTTAAGTGGTGGTAGACATGTTAAAAATTATTCCTTCCTTTCGGATTTAGATTTCTGGAGGTAATGTGATAATTATGCTAATTTTCATCTGGGCAGCGGGTGTCTCGAGTGTTTTTAATATCCTTCGAGTGTATAGCAGCATGCAACGCGAGTGATATATAATACGCTTGGTACAATTATATTATTCGAATGCTCTCCAGCGTAGCCGTAATGGAGGACAAATGATGTGTTTAACAAAAAATGTATCTATGTGACTTTTTATTATATAGCTAGAGTGTGGCCATCATGCTGTTGTCGAACTGGGATAATCAAAGTTTTCGTGAGTATGGCAAGCAGACGTTAAGTGCTGCGGTTATTCGCAGTTTTCCAAATAAAATAGAGCGACCCCTTTGAAGCTGTCTTGAGATAGGTTCAAGCGCAGTCCAAAGAGGGTTTTGCTGGCGTTTAATCAACAAACAGAGGAGAGCAGTAGATTTGTGTGCGATATTCTTGATGGACTCTCTCTGGAAAGGAGGCTGAGCAATATTTTTCAATAAAAATGTATGAAAAAGCTAAAAAGGGTGAGAATTCTACAAACTCCACAAAGAACGCTTTCGACGAAAAATTTTAAAAAGGGTACCTCGGAATTTTGTCACCCTTTTGTCCAGCTATGGCTGGTTATGAGTTGTTCCAAATAAATGGTGGAATATATACGTTTTCCTTGAAACAATAGTTCAACGTTGAAAGCAACTCCTCCCACCATAGGGTGGTAATAAAATTACTTCTAATGTTACTCCAATTTCATACCGTTGTTACTGCGTGTGAAATAAAATCAAATCACACAAGTTGATAGAGTAAACAGCAAACATTGGCGGAATTCCACCCCTTAGGGGCCCCATTAGAGAGTACCTTCCCGAAAGAGAAGTGCTGCGGAAAGGGTTAGAAATTGTTATTTCATTGCATTGTTAAGTCACTACACCGACCCCTCTCTTACTTGCTTGAGAGCAGCACTAAATCTTGTACTTTTAGCAACATTCATGTATTTTCACCCATTCCCGAGACCGACAAAACCGCCCTTAAATTAAAATAGCCATTATAAGCAAACGTTTTTTACTGGGGAACGCAGGTTTTTATTCTTCTTTTTCCTACTTCCTTTTTGTCCTTAATTTGACAATAAATTTTTATTTTCTTCTGCTTTTGCCTTCTTAACCCTTAATGGGCTGTATTTTGGCGGTTTGGCTATTTCCGGTAAAGCATACAACTGTACTGTGCTTGAGTTTACTCGCTGCGGCCGACACAGTCGTATACTTACTTACGCATTGGTGATGCAACCCCAGCTTAATGCCGCAAATTGAAAAGTCGTTGGACGTTGTACGGAGATTCCGTTTTCTTGGGCAAAGGATTCTTTTTCTGTGTTTGGCGTTCGTGGGGCGACATGTAAATAATTAATGGAAAGGTATGGTTTTAATTTATTGGACATTTGGGAAATTAAAAACATGGTCAGTTGGCTTAATGTCTCCATTTCGGATTTTGAGAATTTATTTTTCTATATGATCGTGCAGCGGACAGTCGAATTGAGTGCACAAACTTTTGGTTAAACGTGTACTTTCGATGGGATGGTCCTTTATATATGTATGGTATGATATAAGTGAAAGTACTCTCATTATACATAGTTGTTTTAGTTGTTTAGGTACCGTTGAATTGTTCTGTATGTCTACATGTGAAGCAGTTTTCAGGATTTATTTGCTGGCTGCCATCGTTGTTTAATATTATGGATTAATATATCTATTATTATTAAGTTTAGGTATTACAGGTGACTTCCAGATAATGAGACTTAAATCCTTTTTTTAAATATCTGCCTTTTATTTGCATTTAATTTAATATGCATGCAATTTAATATTAAAGATTTTCGCTTCAAACTAAACATTTAAAAATAAACAATTAGGATTTCCATTTTCATTTCTCAGATTTTTGTTGGATGGCCTTACAAAAACCTTCCAGTGTAACTAACGCCTGGATGTTAAAAAGATCATTCATTTTTTTTTTCACGAATTTGAGATGTAAAAATTAAGAGACCACCGTTTGTTAGTTTTCCTATTTTTTTATTTATCGTATCATTATGTAGGTTAAGTTGCCTCAAACTGATCTTGCTTTCTTGTGATTTTAAGAATTGTTAAAAGGACACATTCCTGATACGAAGACCTCAAATCGTTTACCAACTGATCACGTGTTGGAAAAAAGGTTAATATACACCGAAAAAGTCAACTATCTCCTCAAAGTAACAACACTCCTCTGGCACTTATCATCTTCCTCTTGATATTCTTCTTTTGATCATTTCAGTGTTATTCAGCCTTTATTTTTTTTTCTAGTTTTTTTTTTAAAGACTTACGTTTTAGTTCTACGAAAGTGATGAGTAACTCTTAAAGCCTGGAAATTATTCCTCTACGTCCGTGTCGATGTCGACAGCTTGTAGAATTTTTGAAACTATACACTAAATTGTTTTTTGTATAGAATCCTAAAATTCAGATAATAAATATATCCGTTTGGAAATAAATTGAGCCGCTGAATTTTGCACTAAATCTTTGTGATGGTTACTTTTAAAGCTTCAAGAGCTACTATTATTTGGTTGCAATCTATATTAAGGCAGATGTTGCAAATTGTTCACTGTTTCTTTTTAAGGGTTGTCAAAAAATTACTGCAATACTTTCGCACTTTCAGGTGATGCACTAAGTATAAATAATTTGTGTCTTCTGGGCAACATTATTTGTAATAAAAAGGGGTTTAATTTAAGAAACACTGAAGGAAAAGTATTTATAGTCTTTTGTAGTTATTCCATTACTCTTGTTTGTGACTTTAGGTAGCTTGGCTTTTATCAATATTAAATATTGCACTTTAAAACTAATTTGAGAGCACTTAAACTTTGGTTTCTGTATTATTTTAAATTTAGTTGACTTTAGTTTTAATATAGTTTTGTTTAGTTTTTATTATTTTTTTTTGTTTATTCAAAATCAAATATTGTTTAACGTGACATTATAATATTATAATATGCTTCAGAGAATTTTATTAAAATCAAATACGTCCCTATATTATATAGCTAAATTTATCATATTTAAGAATACTTTTTTTTCCTCAGTGCGACTACCTCGTCTAAATTTTGTCCTGCTATTTCATTGGCGAAGTTTGACCTTGAACATTTTCAAAGATATTATTTGCCAAACATTGAGAGTTCTTATACGTTCACACAAAAGTTTCGAGGTGACTAAGGGATTAATCCGCTCCTGAATTCCAAATTTAGTATGTCACTGCAGACGCATACTGGGTCGTATGAATAAAAACTAGCATTTGCTTTGAGTAAAAGGTTTTAGCAAAGTAAAAGCTCTTAGAAAATGCTTTGAATCGGAATGAAAACAAAAAACCTAGTTTTCGAAAGTAAGTTCGAAGATTCGAACATAGCATTTACTTCGCTGTATACATGTCCTTGCCTTGCAATTTCTATCAAACTTGACAAGTGACAACTGTCCAGTCTCTATCAAAAGTGAAAACAAATTCAAAAAAATAAGTGAAAATAAATAAATAAAAAAGAAAAAAATATGCCGAACAACGAAGTGGACTATTTCGAAGAGCTTTATGCTAAGCATGAGTGCATCTATATTCGATTTTGAATTGACTCTTTTTAATTTTAGTAGACGATGAGGAACTTCCATCTACCACGACTACTCCCAAGAGTGATCAAAATGAGTTGGTGTTTGCCCACGCCATAGAAGCTGTAGGAAAGATTTTGCTTAGCAAATCCCAAACTCCAACTATCAAAATGTTAAAAAATAGACTTATTGCATCCATGTTTTGTTTAACTTTCCTGCACGAACAAAATTTAATTTAACTATTTATAAACAAAACATCGAAAACTCACAATGCGTAGTAGATTGTTTCATGTAAAAAATTTTGCGTACAAAATATTTAGCAAAAGGTCTGAGTCAACTAAATAGCAGACTCAGAATTTGCATAGCATTTGCTTTGTCTGATAAGTTTTATTCATACCGATCTGAGTAAAAGGTCAGTGCCGCCGATTTTCGAACATGTCAAAAGTTGGAACTAGCTCAAATTGATTTTTATTCAAACGAAATGTAGCAAATGCTTCGATTTTGACATTTCTCTTGAGCAATTGATACGTTTTATTCATACGACCTATTATGCTACATAACTTATGACACATTTGTTACCACAAAGCTGATGACCATCGTTACTGTATTTAGCTCTTCCTGAAGGACAGTTGCACGTTCTCCTGTCTGATGTCGTCAGTTTTCAGTGTCATTTAAATTCATTGCAATTGTTACAATTAGGGCAGCTCATAATGAATTTATATAAAAATGATGAAGATTCATAATAGGATATAGATTAGATACAGGAGTGGTAGTAAAGGTCTCTGAGCCTAAGGCTACTCCAGTTAGCGCGGTCCTTGGCCCACTATAGTTGCGAACTCGCAATTGTTTGAGGATCTCCTCCACTTAAGCGCCATATATGATGCGAGCTATTCTCCTGATTTTCTCTGAATTGCAGTCGAAGTAACGGAGTAACGCCGGAGCGTTACAAGTGCCAGCCAACTTTAGTCTACCGATGCGTACTTTTCTGACCAGGTCAATGTCGCTGTACACCTTGTAGAGTTCGCTGTACACCTTGTAGAGTTCGCTGTTAAATTGTATCCTCCAAGATCTGGCAGCGCAAACGAGAAGTTTTGCTTACAAAACGACTAAGGAGATCTTCATCGACCTTTAATAACGTCCATGATTCTGCACCAACTTATTTTATATAAAGTTTCCTTATTAGGTATTTGTTAACAAGTCCTTACTAGTCAATCGCCTTCTTCGGCCAAAGAAACAGCGATTTCGTAATTCTTTGCTCGATTTCTGATTCGATGTCATTTTCTGCGTTTATAGCGGAGTCGAGGGGGGAAAGATGCCTGCTATAATCTTAAGAGATCTTATACTTGATTTGGCTGTTATGCACAACTAAATAAACAAGAACTTGAATGCGTTCTTGAGGAAACTAATTTTGAAGAAGCGGGAAAACGATGCTGAGATTTATTCATCACGCATACTTACTTCCGTTTAAATCGGGAGTTAAGATGGGTTACGAGTGAAATTTGGATATTGCTCCTCTCATTTTATTATAGAGGCTTAAATGGTTCGATCTGCATGACAGGTCGTCGCCATCCTCAACACAGACAATTATCTTACTATAAGGTTTATACTTCCTTTCCTTTAGGTGGCGCTTATAGACCATGGCCTCAACTAGCAAGCCCCTCCAGCCAGCTCGGTCCCTCGCTAGCTGCCTCCAGTTACGCACACCAAGTTGGTTGAGGTCGTACTCCAATTGTACGCGCCACCTAAGGTGGGGTCTTCCTCTGTTGCGTTGTCCCTCAGGGGTGGATTCGAAGACTCGTCGGGCTGGTGCGTTGTTGTCCATACGCTCCACGTGCCCCAGCCATCTCAGCCGTTGTACTTTCAGCTTTTCGACTAGGTCAGCGTCGCTGTATAGCCCGTATAGTTCGTCGTTGAATCTTCTTCTCCACACTCCATCGTCACAAACTGGACCGAATATCACTCGAAGAATCTTTCTCTCAAAGCATCCCAGAAGGTTTTCATCCGCTTTTGACAAGGTCCATGCTTCTGCACCATACAGCAGGACCGGGATGATTAAGGTCTTATGTAGTACCTCCTTGGTTCTATGAGAGAGGGCTTTACTTCTTAGATGCCTTCTTAGCCCGAAGAAACAGCGATTGGCAAGAGTGATTCTTCGCTTGATCTCTGCGCCGATGCCATTTTGCGAAGTGATAGTGGAGCCCAGGTATACAAAGTCTTTAACTACTTCGAAGTTGTATCTGTTCATCGTGACGTTTTGTCCGAGTCGCCGATGTTGAGAGTCCTTTCTCGTTGACAGCATATACTTCGTTTTGTCCTCATTAACAGCCAGACCCATCTTCGCCGCCTCCGTTTCGATGCTTGCAAAAGCGCCACTGACAGCTCGCCGCGTTCTCCCAATAATGTCAATGTCATCAGCATAGGCAAGTAGTTGAACGGACTTTTGAAAAATTGTACCTCTGGTGTTGGCTTGTGAGTTTCGTACAATCGCTTCAAGCACGATGTTAAAGAACGTATAGATGATAGCGCATCGCCTTGTCTCAAACCTTTTTCGACATCAAATGAATCGGTGTTGTTCTTGCCGACTTTGACGGAGCAGCGAGATTTCTCCATCGTCACATCCTGCACAAACGGACGAGTTTGGCGGGGATGCCAAAACTTGACATGACTTTGTATAGTTCGTCCCTATATACGCTATCATAGGCGACTTTAAAGTCGATAAATAAATGGTGTGTATCGATCTGAAATTCCTGGGTTTTTTCTAAGATCTGTCGGAGTGTGAAAATTTGGTCGATGGTTGACTTTTCTGGCCTAAAACCACACTGATATGGGCCGATCAGGTTGTTGGCGAAAGGCTTTAGGCGTTCACACAGTACAGCCGACAAGATCTTATACGCGACATTCAGGAGACTTATTCCTCTGTAGTTGGCGCAGTTCAGAGTATCTCCTTTCTTGTGGATGGGGCACACGATCCTGAGGGTCCATTCATCGGGCATGCTTTCATTCGACCATATTTTACAGATGAGTTGGTGCATGCTCCTTACCAAGCCATCTCCCGCTGCTTTGAAAAGCTCGGCCGGAAGGCCATACGCTCCAGCAGCTTTGTCGGACTTAAGTTTGGATATCGCTATCCTCACTTCGTGTAGGGCGGGTGGACGGAAGTTTTGGCTATCGTCGTCCAAGCTGAATAGATTATTCTGCCTGGCAGCGGGCTGTTGGTTGTCTCCGCCGTTTAACAGTCTGCAGAAGTGTTCTTTCCAAATCCTCAGCACCGACTGTGAATCTACCACTGTATTCCCATGCCTATCTCTCTGGGTGCTTCTTATACTTGTGAATATGAATTTGTCTTTTTGCCTTGACAAGATCTTTTATAGTTTTTTTTCATAAACTCCTGCCAGTTATACGATTTTCTTATGCAACATATGAGATGTTCAATATCTCAGCAAAGTAAAGTAAAGTAGACTATTTGAAAACTACACCTTGCTTGACACTTCTGAAACTTATACTTTTTATTTTTCTGAAATAGTGACTTAACAGCAGTAGCTTACGTTAACACGTCCTGTCTGGTAATTAGCGATACTAATATTATCATTTTTAGTATCCGTTCTACATTTTTCCTCCTCAACTCAATGGCGAAATTTTCCGTACAAAATTGCGAAATATACATACAAGGTGAAGGCTAAAAATGATTACTAAAATAAAACGCAATTCATGACATTGTTAACAAACTCCTTTTAGAACCTTTAACTTTAAGCAAGGCGGAACGAGAATAAGTAAAAGTCAAAGAACACAACAATCGCTCCCCACTCTATCAGCAATGTAATTCAATAAAACAGGCCGATTGCGTTTTTTTTTCCCATCTATTCAGGTCATATAGTTTGCCTGCTTTCTAGCGTGTCACTCTTTCCCATTCTGACTCTTCAAAATACCTACAAGGTGGAGCACCCTATCGGAAGATGTTATAATTTTTGCAAATGGCGTCGTACGTCAATCATATTTGACATTTCTGAACTAGATATAGCTGCAGTATAAAACAGACAAGCAATGGAGCGCCATACTCCACAAGAGCGAGGAATAATTAATGCATGTTTTGAAGGAGGCGTTTTCTGGTCGCGTGATCTTCCGTTTTGGAATGGCCAGCAAGATCGGTCGATTCAATCATTCCAGACGTCTTTATTTGGAGCTACTTGAAGTCGCAGGTTTTTGTCAACAAGCCTCAGACAATAGCAGCCTTTACGGAGAATATTCGACAGGAATGCAAACAGTTATCACCGGAACTGGGCACCCACTTGACGGATATCATATTTTCAACTTAACAGGAAAAATTGTAAAGGTCCAAATAAAGACTTCCATCACTCGAAACCATTTTTTTTTATTTAGTAAAAGAGCAATTCAAAAACTGAATTTGATGATTTATTTTGCGCCACCCTATTGCACATTGTACCCCTTCTATGTTCTTATATATAGAATGATCGATATGATATTTCAACTTGAGCTGAAACAGTCAAACTTAGGCAACGCCACCCTATAACTACAGACACATGCACACAGAAGATGTTGTTATTAGATGCTTAGCTTCGCTAAAGATATTTCGCTGCAACGATGATTCGCTAAAAGCATTCCAATGCCAACTAGCTATCACATATCCAATGTTCTACAGTTGGCTAAACGTTAAGCTTGTTAGGTCGGCCATTTGCTGCAGCCCGCATCCCATACACTCGTATATTTTGCTCGGAAGGCGCATAGGTACCTACACGAACGATAAACGTTTGTGTTTGTCGGCTTTCTTTTCGAGTCAGACAAATACGTTGTTTGCCACAGCGCAGTTGCTCCTGTTTGCGTGTTTTGGTTTTTCGCTAAGGCCATCAGTCCCATCAGCTAGTACATACCTCCTTGAGGATCATTAAAAATGGGTATAAAAGGGCGATGCCGGAATACAGTACGACGAGCATCTCTTATGGGTCTGCCACTGCCAGTTATATGTTTCGTGCATCGATCGATCGATGGCTGTTGCAGATTGTGAGCTCACAATGGTCCATTGTACCACTAGCGCCATGTTTGAGTTTCAATCCAACCACGGGCCAACGATGGGACAGTTCTCTCCTTTTATTATGTTTTTCTCTTTCCCGAGGCAACGCTGCAGTTATCCACTTATCCGATGGTAATCGAAGAGACTGGCAGAAACTGCACCATTATGGTGGGTCCCACAACCGCAGAAACAAAAGCCCAGCAAGGGGAACAACATCGCATTAAATTGCTCTGAGGGCGCCACTACTTGTCAATCAATTTCGCCATTGTTCCCTGACATCCAACGACAACGCAACGACGCGACGCGACGACGGTGACGACGATAAAGGCGGCCATTATTAATTTTTACCTCCCTTTTCATATTCAGGTAGGTACGTTCTTGTTAGTAGTTTTTATGTATTTCTGTTGTTTGCGGCTGTGTTTGTTTGGGGGGCCGTATGCCAAAAGTAGCACTGCCCCACAATGAAGTTCGTTGCAACCGTCCTTACATAAATAACGATGCGGAATGCAGCTACTGGATGTAGCAGTCGGACCCATCTAACCACTGGATGGGTGACTTCTGTTACGGGACTGGTGTAGATTGCAAAAGGAATCTACCAGGAACCACAAGCGGGCTAAAAAGTGTCACGTCTTCGTTTCGGCAACACAATACCTACTCATAAATTATTTGTGTAAAATGAATGGCAGCGGTAATCCTATTAATTGTTGGGCCTATATATGCGAACAAGCGGCGGGTTGTCTTGCCACGCCTTCGTTTCACGCTCAGTTTGACTTGACGTCATTAAATCGATCCATATTTGTTGTGCTCCACACCATTATGGAACCGTGGCAATCCGATAGCGCTGCTGTAGAGTATACGGGTATACGTAGTCTCGAACACACCTCTGCGCCTTACAAGCGGACACCTACATTATGTGCTATGTGCATGTTGGGTAACTTGCATGATGTTATCTGACGTTAATTACGCTCCACTGGGCAGTGTGGAGAACTCATGTAGACGCAGTTTGCTGCTGCCTTGTGCGATTTTTTTTGCAAATTTAGAAGAAGCGAGACGCGTAAAGCGCGTTCACATGGACAGTTATCGGTCCGGGTCGGTGTCGTATAGGGGGATGTTGGCAAAATTTGTGGCATGGCGTGCGAGTGATTATGGTCAACTTGCATGTGACTTGTGCGAATTGAGGCTACTGGAGGTAGGTAGGCATAGTACAGAATGTCACAGTATGCTGGGTACAGCGTAGGTGCAAATCGGTCTGCATGTGGGTAATGCGCGTAATAATGGGATTGGTATTCGCACGAGAAAGGTCCACCACTGTGTACATATATTATAAATGTGAAAATACCTTATTAACAAATAAATGGTCAGAGGTCAGTACGTTCGCCCCCCTTTGGCAGGGGCAATGCTGAAGGTACCACCACTTCCGTGCCGTTGGTCTGTTAGATTCTTATGGAGATCCACCATTTTGTATTCCATGAATCAAACGGATATATCGAAGTTAAATCTGCGTAAAGTGGAACAAAAAGAAAACACTTACTGCTGTCAATCAGCTGCATTAAGGGATGCAGTTACAGAGGGTTATCAGAGGAGTGAGTGCTGTGACAATTAGGCGTCAATGAGCTAACAATAGCCAAGAGCCAACTACTTTTTAATGCTCAAAGTCAATTCCAGCGGTTGGAGGTTATTTTATTTTTTTTTTGAAAAATGACAGGCATTGTAAGGCAAATTAAAATAGTTGTTCGTCGTTTTCAGCAGAGACATAGGAATACCTATTCAAAATAAATATTGGAGCCAAAGTGTACCCTTGCGACTGTTGTAACTGCCTACGTGTTGAAAAACACCATAATAAGGTTCGATGGTGCGAATTGCCACACAAATAAGAAATGTTTGCCACCACATTTTCCCAGTAACTACAGCAAACAGCGTACCGTTACTAACCGGACAGTATTTAATATCGGTGGATTTACTCGAACTCCATGGTGTCCCGGGCCGTGTGTTGTTATCTACGGATCTGGATCTGGATCGTTCTTTAGTATTGAATTAGTATTTAAAAATTAAATAAATTCGTTTTTTCGATTTTATATTGACATATATTAATAATAATAATAATTGATAACAAAAATTGGCGGAACTGTCAACGGTGTCTTTTGCTGTTCTCGAAATAAGCAACAGTTCACTAAATTGAACATTTCGAACTGTTGCACTAAAGCGTCTTGTTGCGGCAGCATTTACTAGATCAAGATTGTTTTTGCTATATAAAGTTTAATGCAAATATAAAATAATGTAATTAACATTGGCCGCGGTTCATTGCCCACCAGACTTCTAGCACAAACTATCCTAGATGAAGGAACGTCCGCGATAGAACCCTGCCGCCAGCGGCAAATTGACATTTGTCAATAATTCTTTCCACATTGCAACTAAAGAAATGAAACAATATATTATTATAAAAACAATATCCGAATGGGTATTTTACTTACCATATTAACAATTTTATCTCAATTCGTATTTATTTTTATTTTGTAATCGTTTGAACGATTCCCTTTGACAGATCGTTTTTTTCCCCACTCAATGCAACGGGTAGTTTTGGGAAATTTCCCAGAAAGGGATATTAGACGTCTAGCGAAAATGGTGGAATGGAATTTTTCTTATATGGAGTTTGTCATGCCGCTAGTCATCTAGCGGGCAGTGGAACGCGGCCATTGATCAATAATTTTATCGAAGGAAGGACTAAATAAATAACATACCTTAATTTTTTATCATTTATGTCTTAGACCAATGAAAACTGGAACACTTCAAGTCAGTAAGCTGTCCGACTAGCTATAAACTATAGTTTTAAAATCCAGTGAGGATCAGTCGGAACGGAAAATTCACCGATTCAGAGGATTTTTGCTGCGAGGTATTCTGCCGAACATTTGATCGGAGAATTGTTCCAATACAAATGACACGTACTCCAGCGTTTTGCGTTGCAGTGCGACAAGATTGTTTTTGACTTGAGTGACATTTTTGACAGCTTTATAAAAATTGTTTCCAATATCCTCCGACACCAATCAGTCGCTTGATTTATTTGCGATTTACATTAAAAGTGTTAATAGAAGTGAGTAAGCAATAAAAAGAAAAAACAATATAGCAACGCATATTGTATGCGACAGAGTATGCGCTGCGGAGAATTTTCCGTTCCGACGGATACCTCGCTAGGGCCGATTACACCTAGCCAAGGAGTTTTGGCGCCATTCGCCACCGATTCCTTTAGATAAGCAAAAAGTCAGCAAATGTCTGCATAAATTTATTTGAATATATTTCAGCCCTTTTTTTAATCGTATAAAGTTATGCACTTTTAAAAAATGCCCCTAAACGCAAAAACCTTATTTATAAAAAAAATGCTTGTATTATATATATAAGCTAAACGCGCTTAGAGATTGTTTAGTGCCTTTAGATGGCTTATAGTGTCAATTTAAGTTTTTATTACTGAGCAAAATTTTTAACACATTTTATTTTAAATAAAATCAAAAATAAATTGATGTTTTTACTATTAATATATTTAAAATATTGTTATGAATTATGTTTTAATTTACAGCTCATTACCGTTATAAGAGTCCCTGTTCCGCGAACGTTTTCTTTAACCTTTTTTCCATTTTTATCAATAACAAAATTTGTAATTTCAATTTGTGTTTAAATTTGTATAAATTTACAAAATTGCTTCGGTTTTTTTTTCTTTTCGATATGTAATAGCAAAATTAATCGTCTGAACTTAGTTGATTTGGACAAACGGATCTCTCTGTCCCGTCTCGCGCGGAAATGCGATTGCGCGATTATAGAAATGCACGAAACGAGACAGAAATATCCGTTTGTCCGCAGTCATTGATAATAAAGGCGTAAGAATGAGATCACAAATCAGACGCCTAAAGACTTCTATCCATAATTCTGTGGTCACAAGTCAAAACCGCTAAAGTCTGTTTTATTCATTGTTCATTGTACTCTATTGACTTAAGCTGTTGTTTTTTTTTTTTAAATTGTGGCCACTTTTTTAAAGATATAAAGCTGAAATGTGCAAAATAGATTTGGGTACGTAGATTCAGCGTATGGCATCAAAATCTCAATTTCGTCTAAAGTCTACTAAACCGGTTATGGCTTGTGGCCACAGAATTATGGATACGGAAAACTTAAAAAGGTTTCTATTTCTGATTTAGAATTTGTCAAATAAGAGTGGTGATAAGTTTCAGTAAATTTTACCAACCAAAATTCATTAATCAATTATACGAAATAAATATATTATTGTCCATTCATCACTTCCGGAAGCCATTTTGTTTTATAGGAAAGCGAACTTTCGTAAGCCATCGCTAAAAAAATATCAGCTTGCTGAACTTTCCTATTATTCTTACAACGTAAACAAAATGACCGAGCAAAATACGTATCAGGTTTTTGTTGCATGGTAGGTGTTTCGATAACTGGTGGACTGTATATGTACTTTCTAGAGCTTAGCGTTTTGATAATATATCTAATAATAATAAAAATAATTTTGAAAACATATTTGTCGGCAGAGTTGATACTTAAAATTGATATTTGAATTTTGTGTCTTATTTCTACTTGTCGGTTTTGAACAGTAGGTAATGCTGTCTCTTTCAGTCACACGGTTATTAAGCAATTGGCATTGGGCATGGGCACCCCTTCTATCTTCCATATTTGGAATGTGTGCTGTTGTTAATGCAGCACTATTTGTTGTATTTTAAAAAGCTTTCAATTTGAACTGAGAGTCGCTCTCAATGACTAATATAGTCAAAGACATAACACATTGGCGACGTTCGGATTCGTTCATGTAACACGTCAAGTAAATTTGTCTGAACTAGGTATATATACGGACGCGTTGTCTAGACTTGTTTTTGAATTTTGACATGAATTTTTTTTTGTATTCTAAATTTGATCTAGAGCCTGCCGCAATTTTTTGCTATTTTGCCCCATTTTATTTGGAAATGGCCCTTCGCCAATTTTCCCAAAAATGTTATTTCCAAATAAATACGTTTAAAATTTTAATGTTAATGTTATAGTGTTATGCGAACCAATGCTTGTTAAATATCGTCCGGAAATTCCAAATTTGCAGAGTAGCTTCAGAAATGACACGTTTTTCTTTAACTAGCCCCTTTTGGAGTTTTCAGAACTCTGCAGCGGCCACCCTGTTTACTTTTAACTTGACTCTTAGAATTGTCTATTACGTATGCAGGCAGGATTGTCTAAACTATATTAGTCGACTAACCTTCCATAAACGTCAACTGAAAAAACAATTCAGGTGACCACTCAAGGCCAATAAAAACTTAAATACCTACATCAAGTCAGACAGCTCTCAGACTTGAACTAGAAATCCGAACCTCCCCATTATTGGCCAATAAGTTAATGATGTTTCACATTCTTCTTTACATCGTTACAACCGCTATGTAGCAGGTTTCCGGGTCGCAATAGATTTATTACATATAAATGTACGACTTGGATTTTTATAGATATAGCATATAACCACATCCATGACTTATAGCTAGTTTCTAAGGATTGAACTTAATAAGACTGCAGAGTAATCGATTTTACATAAAAATTGAAATGCTCTGCATAATTGATTCTTGACTTGGATAAGTCAACTTCATTGATGTGGACTCCATATCCGATGCGTTATAAACCCAAAGGTAGTGTAAAACAGAAGAATTTTAATTTCCAGACACAAACGAAAGTTGTATGTAACCAAAAACCGTCGGAAGTCGAAACATAATGTTTACTTCCAGGCCAGAAACTCATCTTAAACCAAACTGGTATCTAAATGGTAAAATGGAAGTAACAACGCAAGCAACCTTCATATCTCTTGAATGGCTCAGTAAAATGCATCACATGGCTTGCAACACGCAAATTTAAATCTGCCGATAAGCCCGACATATGATTTCATATTCTTAATCTGCATTTTTCCTTCTGATTCAATAGAGGATGTTTTACATGAGACACGTTGAAGCAAAATCAAAAAACACACACGCACACTAGCATCGAAGAAGGGAACAATTTGCCACCGCTTCTTAAGTGCGTTCGTCGTATAGCGTCTTCTCGGGCGCACATCTCTTTGACCGGTGGTATCATGCCGCCCCACGTCGACATTTCATGTCGGTCGATTAATTAACAGAAACCCATGAAATAACTAAAAACAACGGCCATCCCCGGCTCCTAGTCCTCGAACCAGTTTACCGTGTGCGACGCAGCGACCGGCGGCAAGGAGGCAACGCCGTCCAGTCTCGTGAGGCTTCGAGCGGCCATGATGTCGTTGCGGCATCCTCTCGCTGCTTATAAATATTCAATTTTAATGGAACTCTTCGAATAAATTCGAGGTAAATTAATGATTTTCCAAAAGCGACACATGTTCCCGGGCATTCCCGGTCGCGCGTTTTGCTTTGATCTGCGGATCGAAGGAAGCCGCTTCGCCCGATAATCGAATAACACTAATTTCGTGTTGGATATTCTTCGCTTGTTCTCTTATCGCGCCTGACGCTAGGCGTATAAATCAATCACTTCCACGGCTGCAGTTGTATGCGTTTTTGGGACCGCTCGCTATAACATGCTGGCGAACAACTTTTAACAGCGTTTGGCTCTCCTCCTTCCGGACAAAATGGCCGACAATTTTAACTTTTTTTTTTGTTTTTCGTTTCTTGATTTGTTTGTCAAATTCTCTATACGAATGGGAATACACGAATGGTGGGTGCTGGCGGTGACGATGATGTTGGGGACAAAGGGGACCGCGGAGAAAGTTAATAAAGTTAAGTCTTCCGTTAAATAACACAATCATCATTCGGAAAAATAATGAGTTCACGAGCGACCACTTCTGTATGGGCGCGAAGAGTCGTCCAAGGGACACAATAAAGGATCAGCGAAAATACGAGTGCGCTGATTTTTTATTCATGCCATCGTTAAACTAATACGACGTCGTCAGCAGGATGACAATTGAACTGACAGAGGGCGATGTGGGGGCGGAGACGGACAGAGAAAAAAAATAATTCATCACGGGCTTAATGTAAATTTGTGACGATACAAAAAAGTAACTGGATTTTCAACACCATCCCCTGTCGTTGAAGTGGGCATGGGGTGAGTTGGGCTGGATAGATGGGAGAAAGGACGATTGGCTGGATGAATGCCTGCTCAATGGCAGCTTGGCTGCCTCAATGGACCACTGTTGGGGAGTGTAAGTAAGCGTGTAAGTGCAGTCTGGAAAAAATTTACATACAAATTGTATTCTGCGGTGGATTATGTTTTGATATGAACTGGACATAACAAAATTAATTCGAAAAAAGGACGACTGTACACTGTGCATCTACATCAATCCGGGAGGATTTTCCTCGGGTTTATTTTTTGTCCTTGAACGTTCGAGAGGAACGCGGAATGGCGATGGGGATCTAAAATTCACAGGGGCTTTGTGTTTTTGAATAGCGAGTTTTTCATTTGAAAAGTATCTGCATGCCATGATCAAAAAAGTTGCATATACCTGTTATTTAGGTATGAAGTAAGTTTGTTTATGCTTTAGAAGTTGGCCATATTGTTGGCGGGACTTTCAATATTTATAACAACTTACTCCGTCCTAGGTGCAGTCGATTGAAATATGAACCGACGGGTTTTTGTTTTTTTTTTGTGCAAAAACATGCATTCTAGGAAATTACTGAATAGATTAGTGAATTACAAAATTTACAGGCTGAGATAAACTGATCACAATTTTAGTACCTTTTGTCACCATTCCGCCTTATTCCAAGCAAACTAACAAACTAGCGTCGGGGTTTGAATTCCGTTTTTTTTTTTAAGCGTTTACAATTTTGGGTCAGATCACAGACCGATTTTTTGGTTCACATAAGTGTCTACTAGATGGCGCAGTTTGATCTAAAAAATGTGGTCGTAATTCTCATCCCATAAACTAAAGTCCACGTTTTGAGTTCCCCCTCACAAGTGCATAGAGAAATATTTCCCAAATAGCAACCCGATATTATCTGACATGAAAAAAAGTGGCGGTTTGCGAGGACTAAGACGCCTGCCTGCACTCTTTCTAATATCTTCTTAATGAGGGTCGATAGTTCCGAAATTGAAACTAGATCTAAAGCGGTACCTTACACGTAAGAAGTCTGTACAAAATTAAAGTGATTTTAAGGCGATGTGTGTACAAATCTCGATACAAAAAGTTGTGTTGGTATATAATGTACCAGGTTGATCGTAGATGTCGCCGACAATATGGAGCTGTGATGAAGGCAAAGAGTGGATTTTTGATAATGAACCAGTACCTATCCAACAAAAGGTTCGGTCGATTCTTCTCAGATCTTTAAATTAACGTAACTTCGTGTCGCTTTTAAGTTCTTCGGTCCATTTTTTTTGGAATTTTATATAAATTGGGAAAAAGCTGAATGGGAATATAATAGCTTGAGTTACCGCTATTGATCTTCTAGCGACAGTGACAAATTAAACGCCTACAATTATTACAATTATAGCGATAATAGGAACAGCGGCTATACCAAGGCGGAGTCTCTCACTTAGCAGAAATGAAAGCCACAAGTGCAATCGAAGGCCAAAATGCCTTAAAAGACACACACAGTCCTTTATGCCCAACAGGTGCAGAGTTCACTGCGCAGCAAGACTAGAACACACATATTTATATGGATATATGCACACGTAAATTCTGCACTCACCGCAGCACTGCAACATGTCTCTATTTCGAAATTTGCTGCAAAATTCAAGCGTATCACAGAAGAAAATACATTTCAATTTGCCATCGGCTTTTGACATTTGCTGATTGTGTTTTTTTTTTTGTTTTGGTTGCAAACACATCAGCTGCTTAGTCGGTTAATGACGGTAGCCACATTAGCCGATGCAATGTTTTTCAAATAATTTTCTGCACATCTGTTTTACTTGCAGCACTGCATTCTCTCCTGCATCCAGAATTTCTGCAGGACTTAAAAATCAGCACCATTCTTATGAGCGGTTGAATTCAGTATTTTCGATGCCGATAGTAGGGAGAGTCAGACCTCATAGCACATTTCAAAAAAAAAAATAATAATAATAATTAAGTTCTTTTGAACATTAGCCATGGCAGTAACTACCTAGTTTTGCTCCGGTATGTATGCTGCCAATTGAGTTAAATGAACGCTATAAAGCAGAGATCTTAACATTAAATGTTATAAATATAAATTTGAATTTTGTATGCGTGTGCAAGGTTGGCGCTCTGTTTTTAGTAAAGAAGCATAAGGTTGCAGAATGTACCACGTATACCTGAGTGCTGAGTGCTCCTGATGAGTGTTTCCTTAGTGGTTTCTTGTGGACTTGCTGACTTTCTAAAGACGTACTTGTGAACAGTTTAATTTAGTCTTCTTGACTTCTCTAGACACAGTGATCCACTGGTCAGTGTGTTGGACTACCAATCGAGGGGTCCCAGGTTCGATTCCCGGAAAAACACAAAGTCCATCTGAAGTTTACTGAATATAAATGTCATCAAAGAGCTTCTCAATTGAACGTTTGAACTCGGCATACAATTTTAGATCCCTTTCATTCGTCCCAAAAATGAAAAACTCACACAAAACGAATGGTTGTGAGAAGATAGGCCTAGAGTTCCTACGGACCTGTTGCGCCAACTATTTATTTTTTTATTATTTTATTCTATAAAACATGCTAAATCGTGAGGGTACGGTTTTTATTTTTTAACATCTCATTTAACGATGTTTGTTTCCAATTTTGCAGGTTGATCGTTATCTTCATTGAGGACAGATGTTTCCTATTTAGTTCCTTTACCATGATGCAGCAACGACATTCCTCTGTCATTATTTGAATCGGATGGGGATATTTGGCAAGGTTTCCAAAACTATACTTGGTTTTGTGTCAGTAGTATCTATAGTCTGACTGAGGGGTCTTTGAAATTAATATAAAATCGTTTTGGGTTGTTTCAGAAATTTGGGTATTCACTCAGCCACCGTTTTGATCGCACTGCCTGGAAGAAGGTTATACCTGTTTAAAAAGAATCTATGGCGCCAGCTTTAGTTGCCCTTCTGCACATGACTTGCTCTATGATCTATTTCAGTCGTCAGTCCTTATTTGCAATGCTCGTTGAAGTAATTTCGTTCTTATCGTATATATCAATGATGCTTCCAAACATATATTTTTTTTTTGTGTGAGGGAAGGAAGCCTCTTAGCCTGGAGGACTACTTCCATATTGTATGAATCCCTTCTCTCAAGCGTCCGAATTATAGGATACGAGTTGCCGTTAGCCTAATTATGGCAATTGCCTGGCTTAGTATTGGAGATCTCTATAAGCACTGTGTACGAAAATGGATAACTAAATATGGATTGACCTACATACAATTGTAGCCCTCTGCAGCCTTAAGCCAAAGAAGCTGCCTTTTCTGCTCCTACTTCCACCAACTAAGAACAATAGACACCCCAACCTTCAGTCGTTTATTTGTGTCAGCATACAGTCCCCAGGAGTAGAAAGTGAAGGCCGGAGCCGTTGTATTCTCAAATGTTCAAACCATACAACCTTTTGATCAGCCGAACTCAAAGTTTTCGTTAATTTAACTATTCCCGTAAAATACGGAAAACTTGTGGTATATACTTCGCACACTAAAGGACCTCTTCTCAGGCACGAAACCCTGGAATGTTTGTCATACCAAAAACAGTCGCAGAAAATTATTCCAGTATCATGTCCGCCTTGTGGTGTTTCGAAATAGCTTCCACAAATAAGGCCGCCATGCAAATGCACCAGCGGAAAACATCGCGCAAAAAAAATGTGTTCACCTAATGGGAAAACCCAATGCATCCAACAGCACACAAGGGAATGCCAACGCTTGGCAAATGGATAACAGTTTTATTTTTAATTAGACAAGTGGTGACTGTAATCGAGAATTAATTGCACATCGATCGAAATTCCAAAATAAATTTTAATTAAGTCGACAATGCGACAGTACTCGCAACTCAAGAGCTGCAATGCTCGGAACGACACTGCCGAACACAGTGTGGCCTTAAGAGTGCAACAAAATATCGAACAGGAACACATGTTAGGCTTTACGGTATTCAAATTCCCCGGGTCTAACTGCCGCTGCTACAAGACTTGGCCAGCCACACAGTCAGCATCTACGGAACGCGCGCTGCCAGTCCGAAAGGAGCGACGCAGCCGAACCAGTTCCGATCCGAGGAGCTGCGCGCAGGAATCCGAAACACGACAGAATGCTCTCCAATTTATCGAGACTTGATGAGATGCCGCCACACTGAATGCAAATAGGGCAATAGGCGCTACATGTACCACAACGTTTATCTGCGATTTGTGTATACACAAGTTCACCGTCTTGTGTGCGATGCCTCCGGATAGGTTTCTGCTGGCGAAGACGAAACATTCTCAATGCCGTTGCACTGCAACTGCAGTTGTCTGCGTCACCCCTGATTGAGTGGGGAATTCGACATTCGCCATTCGCCAGGCGAACATCGCGACAGATAAAAATCTGTTTCCAATCTCGAAAATAAATAGCGCCCCGATGACCCCAGATGTCGTCAATAAGTCGGATGCCGGGACAAGCTGTACACTGTTCCAAATTGACGGCTCCGACACACACAAGACTCCCGATAATGGTGTTTTGATCCACTTTCCGAACTTTGTTTGTGCTCGTGGTTTCTTTCGAAAATAGTCAACAAGAGCCAGCCATTAGATGTCGAGTCGCAAATATTGACCAAAAAGTTGTCCAACCCATTAAGTGTGTGAATCGACGACGACGGTACAAAATCAAATTCACTGTGTGACCAAACTTATGTTTCCATGTCAGCACCATTGATCTGAGCGCACTGGCCAGCATCTGTTTAATGTGTTTTCGTGGTCAAGCAACACTGATGGATTAAATATTTGGCCGCGTCGAGCCAATGAATCATGAAACCCTTTTGGTTTTGGGGGGCTTCTCTTGGTTGGATTTCAGTGGTCGTTTCGGACGCAAATGAATAAACACACTTAAGAGTAAGTGTATCTGGTAAATTGTATCTGTCGACTGAGTGTGCTTAACTACTACAAATCAATTCGATGTGTACACTGGGCTTAAGATGGAGAGATCTATTGACCGAGAAGCACTTAACCCGAGAGCGCGAGAACATAAATAAATTAATATTTCATTGTCCAGTTCGGCGTAAAGAAATGTTTATGCCATCACAAATGTTAAAATGTTTATTCTGACCGGAGACAGTGTAGGTAGGCACATAATTGAGTTGCTGTTTGGCCATGAATCCAACTCGGTTACACGTGCAACGGAGAAAGAGTCAGTTTGGAAAAGACTTGATTCAACATATTTTTTTCAACCCACCCCCAAAATAGCAGACACTGCGACTGGATTTTCCCAGACCGAACTGCGGCGTTTACTGCATTGGCTTGTAGTGTGGCCGTTGCAGTGTGGCCGTTGCAGAATTCTGAAAAGTCGCAAGGAAAAGGGCCAATGAGAACAAAATTTGTCATTTCTGAAGCAGATTAGGTTATTTAAAATTTTTGAAGGATATTCTACAAGTATTGGTTCGCTAAACACTATAAAAGTGTTGTTATAGGCAACTGTGTTACATTTGAAAGGATTTCATTTGGAAATAATAGCATTTGAAAAAAAATTTAAACGCGTCTTATCCAAGTAAAATAAAGTGCACGACTGGGTCGAACGAAACTTTCTCGTTCATCAAAGTTTGCTTTGTTGTTTTCTTATTTTATTAGGTAGGTAGGTAAAAAACTGAAAAACAATGCTAAAATAAATAAATATATAAATAATTGGAGCAACAGGTCCGCAGGGACCCTAGGCCTAGCTTCGCACAACCATTCGTCTTGTGTGAGTTTTTATTTTTGGGACGAATGGAAGGGATCTACAATTTTATGCCGAGCCCAAACGGCCAGTTGAGAAGCTCTTTCATGACAGTTATACTCTCGGATGTTTGTCAGACGTTAGCGAGAGGTGGCGCAGTGAAAAAAAACTTAAGTTGGAATTTGGGTTTTCTCGGGATTCGAACCTAGGACCCTTCGCTTAGAAGTACAACAGACTAACCACTAAGCCACTGCGCCGACGAAAAACAATGCTGAACAATGAAACAGTGCATAGATGGAATATAATATAGGAAAAAGAATAGTGTTAAATACAATTCACTTTTGGGTAGTTCATCTGATAGGCAGTACATAAATATAAATAACAAAGTGAGTTTTTAAAAGTTGAAGCTCTCAGTAAAAGGGAATTGTCGCAAGTTCTGGTTAGAGAGTTATAAGTGCCACTGTACTATTTTATAAACTGTCACACTTTACACGATTTTTGAGTACGAAGACAAGTGTAGTAGGAATTTCTGTTTTCTGATCTGTAGGTCATGTTTTTATTTTGATTAGTAATGCTGGTATAAGGTGCCTATGATTAGGTTCGTGATAGATCTATATCTTTACATAGATGTATATTGTAAGAATTTGGAGATTTGTTTTTGAATTTGCATTAGCAGTTATATACTGAATATCCCAATTGATATATGTGGTGTGAAAATGAAGTGATTCAGTTTCTGATTGCGGTTGGTATTATTTAAGGTGCATACTCAATATGGTTAAAAAAATGAGTGGGTTATATTTGTTAAAAATAATTTTAGATTAGCTGTTATTGCATTTTTATTAGAAGTGAAAAATTGAGATTATTACAAAAATATACCGTGCGTTGATATATGAATACAAATCTGGATTTGTGAAGTAATTTTTGAGAAATAATTATTAATTCGAATTTTTTGAGAAAAACTAAGTACGGGATCTTATTCAGAATACTTTTATTATCCTTAATAAGCATGAATTTTACTCTAGTTTTGCATTTTTGCCGAATCGATCGTTTTCAAGTTAATTAAGGAAAATTAAATTTTTTTAAAAAATACTTTTTTCAAAAACCCTTTTTTCGATAATACAGGGAAAAACTGAGTTTTTATTAAGTTGGAAATGACCATATTACCTTACAAATGAGTTTTTGCTACAATCGTATGGACCGTTTTCGAGATATGTCCAAATTTTAAAAGTACCGTTATTCGATTTTTCAGCGGAAAACTGAGTACGCAGTCGCGGTAACCTTACCTACTTTAGCTTAATTATCAATTTTGGTTGAAATCGTTATAGTCGTTTTCGAACAAATCAAACTGGTATGAAAATGTTGTATGGGAAGTACCATTAATATTAAGGTTACCAAGCAAAAAAAAAAACGGCCCCGAACTGTTAGCACCCAAATTCCCGATCCTAAGTATGAAGGAAATCCGGGCAGGCGTTTAGGCTGTAGGCCTCGGCACATACATACAGACAGACAGGCAGACGAACAGAATTTCGCCACCCACTTTTTTGAGTTCCTCTATCATCGGTATGTCCGAATTGATTAACACCCCGAGTTCAAAATTTTGTACGACTAGGTAATGGAGAAAGATAAAAATAAAAGCGTTGGAACATTACATACACTCATCGGCAAAAGTATTTGGACAGAAATGCAATTCCCTTTAAGGCGAATAAATTCAGTTTTCACTCAGTGATAGCACATGGTGTGTATGTGAGTATAAATGAGCCCATTTGAGGCCCATCGCTCAGGCATATTTGTGGTTAAATACGATCGCGCTTTTTCTTCTAAAAAAATTAGGAAAGGATTTAATTCGTCGAAGAAAATTGAAAATATCCAAATCAGTAATCACAAAAGAACGATCATTGTGCAAAAATTTACCTCCGTCGGTTAAAAAACGATAAAGTTATACTGAAGAAGGTGGAAGGTTGGAGGACATATTTTAGGGAAGTTTGTTAAACATCCAATTTTAACTTTTAAGATTCTCAGGCTTAAAATAAAACAAAATATGCGCAAAAACCGATTATCTATTATAACTCAAAAGCACCTTGCTGAACTCGATTTGGATTCACATTTCGCAAGAAAAGTAGTGTTTTAGGGTTATACACTGTCCAACGGCTTTGCAGATTTAGCTCCAATCGATGGAACGATGATCCAGCACAAAATCTAAACAATTACGCATTCCCATCTGGCGATAGACTAATCAGGCAGTCATATCCTTGTCACAAAACCCAATCTTGATGCAACTTGGGATATTGAACTAGAAACACAACTGATGGCCAACCCGAGGCGCAGATTTAATGTTATTCAATATGTATGAGGTTGCTTCAAAGAAAAAATAACCGTTTCTCTGTCACGGAGCAAAAAGGAGATCATTTTGTCGTAACTAAGCTCTGGGATGACGTTCCCGCAGAAATGGTGCAAAAACTCGTCGAAACGGTTCCAAGACAACTACAGAAAGTTATTGAGGTGGATATATTTTTTTATTCAATAAATTAATTTTGTTTCTTTTAAATTACAAATTCTACTTCACTTTTTTAAGTAAATAAAATATAAAATAAAATAATTATGCCAAAATAAAAGGTTAATTTTATTGATTTTAGTGAATTTAAAAATAATGCATTTAAAAATAAAAATTGTACATGTTCACCTGTTAATTAAGTAAACAAACTGTGTATTTATTTTTTTACACTTCTTGCTTGAATTCATAAAATTTTAACTTTTGTTTTGTTTTCCGGGTGAATGTACTTAGATATTATTTCTGTGTATAACGAACTTTAAATCCATGTTCCATCTATTGGAATGAAAAGCTGCGAGCGAACGAAATTTATCTCACATTGGAGAAACCTACCACATCTAGTACAGACTAAACGAGCTATTCAGCGTCTTACCAACAATCCCAACTGGACCTTTTGGAAAAGGTCTACTTAGTTCCCGCTTCAAACGCTGGTATCAGTTCTTATCAGTAATATATTGATAGTTGAACATTATGATTCGATTTTATTCCTTGTTTGTCAGCAGATAGTTCTGCATCAGCTAAAAAGTTCAATGCCCGATCTGAATTAGAACAAAAGCTTAATTTTATCCAAAACTAACGATTAAATATCATCGCCAGTGTTGCCAACCAATTTTGACGAAAAAATGCCTAACTTGAGAAAAAGAGATGCCTTTTTTAATAAAATAATGGCTAAAATAATTTGTTTTAGGTAAACTGGAGCAATAACTCAAAAAAATAAACACAAATATAAAAAAAAGGAACTGACAACTTATTTTTTTTTTAACTAAAATTTTAAATCACAGAATAAATTCTTAATAGGAACAAAATTCATGACTTTTTAGTTTCAGAAGTAGGTACAAAGTATTGAACAAAACAAACATAGTCTTAGTCCATCGGATCGTCTTGGTCCTTGAAATCTACTAGAGTGAGTCTAAACACCGAAAGCAAAAAAGTGAAAGTCCGGTCAAATATGGTCAACATCACATAAACAATCCATTAAAAGCAAAGAAACAGCAAACACCGTCACTATCTCAATCTGAACAAGTATCTCTTATCGCAACACGATACAAAATAAATTTATAGCCCACATGCGGCTGAGTGCTGAAAAGCAGCTTAAACTACACATGATAGTCAGACCGTTGCTTCACAAAAATTAATGGGTCTCCGTTATCCGTGAAATTTGTATAATTGTTAAACATTGCTTCGGCTGACATGATCACAATGTTCATTACAATGTCGTCATTGACCATCCGCCAAGTGTTCCATCACCCGACCCGGTGGTAGATGCGAGTAAGAGTAGTTGTATAAGCGGTTTACTTTGGTGGTCCACACCTGTGTCCAAAGCTCAGCAATTAGCTGGTAAATCATTGCATGCCATTCCTTGCATTCAGCCAGCGAGTTTTTCTCATTCCCCGAGCCCGATCACTCGCATCGCACAGTAATTGATGTGCACATAAAGAGGTCGCACTACAGTATAAAACTAACAGCGCGTCTAATGGCATTCTGTGATTTCATAAAAACCAGCGATCCAACATTAGAATCTCTATTAAGAATGTCCAGCAGAAGAGTGCTCTCAGCCCGGTCGAACAATAAAATTTACAATCAGATTACCCAGCAATGTCAGGCAGTCCATAATCGTCATCGAAATACCGAACAAAACACTTCAGCATATGGGAGAAGGTTTGTCGTAATAGTTCAGCTTCCCGGGGCGGATATCGCCGGCTGGAATGATAAGCGTCACCAATCAGAGATCGCATCAACGCGATATTGTTAAGTCCAGAAATGATGGCAAAGCTATAAAACATACACGGACAGGCGGCTGCGATAAAGCGAACATAAGGAACACAAAAAAACTACACATCAGGGTTACCTAGCCAAGAACACGTTAGCCACCACGCGGAGATGAACAAGCGGCCGATATAACATGCCTCTAAATTAATAATATAATATAAGAGCCCATATAAAGGTACAGACCAACAGCAGGCCAGACCGGACTCTAAACGTTTCTATATTTACCGATTTGATTTGTTTTTGGGCACTCATTGCATTGGACAGAGCGGCCGGGATTCTTGTTCGCTGCGTTGCCTTATACGGAGGTTTGTTGTTGGCTCGATGTTACGAGCATGTGGGTAAAGATAAATTAAAACTTGTTTACGGCACGTATCTCTTTAAGTGAGGCGAACGATTGCAGCTTGCACTCTTCTAATAGTTACGAGTATAGTTTGCGATGGAAAAGCTGGCTAATATGATGAGCTATTATTGCCACACCATTGAGCATCATGGCGGCCGTATAACATGGGAAATGGATGTAATTGCTATCGTCTTGGCCGGCCGACTGGAGGAAGCCTAACGAGCTGACTCCTTGTACATGCATGTTTCCACTGCCGCTGTCATTAGAAGAATGCCGTTTAACTATTTTCGAACAGCGAACCAACCGAGGGTATCTGTTTCTGTAGTACTGGCGGACAAGTTGTTTGGCTATAAAATTGCAAAATTATCATTGTATAACATAGGTGGACTACAGTATACCAAGATCGTTAAGAAGATACTCCTTTGGGTTGAGAACTTTTATGTGGCGAAGGGGCAATGAAATGCATTTCTTTATTTTTGTCGTGTGTCATTGGAGTGGAAAATATGGGCACATAAATATGAGTACAACATATCATGTCGCGAAATGGAAATCCATGGCGGATATATGGTGGCTGACAGTGACAGGCACTGGATTCGGACAGTGGCGGCACTTTTCCCAACTCAGGCTGATTACCGCACTCGTTTAAGGTTGTTCAGTTGGGACACGGGAAAAGATTAGCGCCGGTTCTTTAGATGGTAAGCCAATCTTCACTTCAAACCTCGCGGCACAAAATCGCTCGAAGTACTTGTATATTTCGTTTAAATCGATCAGGGCTGTTTTCGTCCAAAACATCCAAGCTGCTGTGGCAACATGGATAGTGACGATTTAATGCAGATTCAATTGAACTCAATTGACATCTGAACCGATTGAATTGTGATGTCGTACCCATCAGTTTGATTCTTTTGAACAAAGTTGCAGTACCTCAAAGTTATAGCTGTTTACTTTAACCATTCATCAGACTTTCAAAAGATTCTTGGAGGCATTTTTATGTATAGGTACACACTTCTTGCATGGGTATTGGCTTGCGTTCCTATTGCGTGGGGCTTGAGTTAAACATTCAAAAATAAGCCAAGACGTTTTATTTACCTCTTATTTACTTTCTTACTTATTTACATACTTACTTACTTACTTACTTACTTACTTACTTACTTACTTACTTACTTACTTACTTACTTACTTACTTACTTACTTACTTACTTACTTACTTACTTATTTACTTACTTCCTTACTTACTTACTTACTTACTTACTTACTTACTTTTTTACTTACATACTTACTTACTTACTCACTTACTTACTTACTTACTTACTTACTTACTTACTTACTTACTTACTTACTTACTTAGTTACTTACTTACTTACTTACTTACTTACTTACTTACTTACTGACTGGCTTAGTTACTTACTTACTTACTTCCTTACTGACTGACTGGCTTACTTATTTACTTACTTACTTACTTATTTACTTACTTACTTACTTACTTACTCACTTACTTACAAACTTACTTACTAACTTACTTACTTAGTTACTTACTTACTTACTTACTTACTTACAAACTTACTTACTTACTTATTAACTTACTTACTTATTTGCTTACTTACTTACTTACTGACTGACTGGCTTACTTACTTACTTACTTACTTACTCACTTACTTAGTAACTAGCTCCCATTTAATTACAAAAAAAAAGCCGAAGTTAGACGACCTTTCCTGTCCTGACGGATTGTCCAAAAGTGTATGCACCCCACATCTCTATTGTCAATCTCACAGACCTTTAAATATTATTATCCAACCTGTTTACTTTTCCCTTCCATAAAAAGGCCAATACAAACGAGACTTTGAAGTAAGGGCATACATTTTTTAGTAAGGCAAACATTTACAAACCAGTCTTGAAAGGTAAAATAGGTAGACCAACAGGGCCCAACCTAAACTACATATTTAAACTGAAACTCTATATTCCTTTAGTGAAAAAGTTTATGTTGCAATATATCTGCTTTTTGAGGTATAGGTACACACAGATTTTCTAAGTTAAAGCTCATAAACCGTTTTCGGAAAAACAGAAGAGCGCCCAAATGGTAATTTAAAAATATGGAAGTTTTCAAAAATAGTGTCAGGGACAGGGCTGCCGTTTCGTAATTTCGTTTGGGATAATGATAGACATTTTTTTTGGGAGTACCTACCGGGGAGTACAAAATATTATTTTTAAAAACTTGTTTGTAGCTAAGCGTTTTTTCAATTGGGAGCCTGATGCCAATTCAAAACACATTACAGCAGCACTACAAAAAAAACTGTAGTACTAAAATGAATGTTGGTCACTGAAAATACTTTATGCTTCAGTGAAAATTTTAATGCAGACGTTGTGGCCCTTCATAGTTAACTGTTTAACGTTTGATGTCCGAATTCGAAAATAACGAGTAGGTAGACAAACAGCTAACCATTGGACTAATCGGATCCGTGCCACCGTGAGAAGCTGGGCCTGACATTTGAACGATGTTATATTGAATGTATTTATAATGGCGCCTTTCAAACAAAAAAATAATTTCTTTCATACCTCACGCACAGCTTGTTTTATTATATTTTAACATCAGATCGTCTTAATTGGGAAATCCTTTAAATAATGGCAAAAGAAGGGGATCTTCAGAAAAGTTTTTTTCGATGCGAATGTAACGAAAAAAATGTTCATGGAACATCCAGAATCTAAAATTTGTTTTCCAATTTACTGGGTGGTGGAGAAATTTGCAAGTTAAAATAAATATATCGAAAATTTAAAATAGGAGTACAATTTGTCTTTTGGGACTTCCGGAGTACGGTAGACGAAAAAGGAGTACAATACTCCTATTGAGGTACTTTCGGAGGCGCTGGTCAGGGATCCCCGAAAAAATAAAAATTACATCTTATCGAATCATCATTTTTCTGGAGAAATATCACAGACCCAACTCATCAGCGCAGAACAAGTGACTTGTCCTTAGGTCTTCCCAATTCTTTCCCATAGGTAAGTAATAAAAAAGAAAAGAAAAATATAGTTTGTTTGTTTTTAATTTAATGAAAAAGATATGAGAGAAAATATAACAAAGTATTTTAACATCGTTTACGGCTGGTAGCGATACTAAATGGCTCACAGGTGAAAGCAGCCATCCACACTTATGCATGATATTACCTTTTCGCTGCATTCAGACCGACACCAAAAGGAGCCAAACCGATAATCAGGCGTTTACGAAATAGGCCTCTTCCCCTCCCAGCTTACATGTGCGTATAGAGGCTTAAAAACGAATGATGGTGGGGTTTATAAAAGTGATAGGCAAGAAACAAAATGCTTGTTAACAAACTCAAAAAAAAACCACACTATGAAAACTACCGAAACTTATCAACAAGAAAACCTTTTGGCACTAAATTGATCCTCGATCCTTAACCATACCTATACCTACCTAACATCTACGAGTATGTCATATCGACAGCTGATTGGGCATAAACATCACACATCGAGTCGGAATACACGGCAAACAAGCCCAACCCAGCTTAATCCATAATGCAACATAACCAATTACAGTTAAATCCAGATGATCTGAAGAGTTCGGGCAGTCACAAAGGCATTCTGCAAGTCCACAAAACACTTTCTGTTAGGCCCATTAGCTCTCTATGCAGTTTGTGCAAACGGCTTTGACATCGACGATGGGTATCGATTCTCTAGGCGGCAGTGGTTTCACCCCTAACAACACCTTTAGGCCTCAGGTTACGACCTTGGGGTTGCAAATGTAGGTATGCCGGTCCAAAATATCCATCTCTGTCAGCTCCTATAAAAATAAATGGGATGAAATTTTTTCTTAATCCTTCCGTCGGGTCTCGGAAAAGCGAAACTAAACCGCTTCAACAGCGCACTGGGCGATACTTGCAGTAGCGTTTTAGTAGCAGTCCTCACGAAATATCTCCCCGCTTTACTTGTTCTCAATTGGCCGTTTGGACTCGGCATAAAATTGTAGATCCCTTCCATTCGTCCCAAAAATAAAAACTCACACAAGACGAATGGTTGTGAGAAGCTAGGCTTGGGTCCATACGGACCTGTTGCGCCAATTATTTTTTTTTTTTTTTTTTACTTGTTCTGTAACCAACAAACGTCTTCGCCGTTGCAAAGTCTTTACATACTGAAAGCTGTTGTGCGTTGGATGTACCTATGCCTTCTATTTAAATATTTTAAAATGTCGTTAATGCCGACAGTTGGATTTATATGCCACCTCCATTCTATCAGTTGTTCCACTTGACTGTACACAAGTCTTTAAGTACTTACTAATTGGATTGCGGACACGTTTGTACTTTGTGGCGTTCGTGCTCATAATTATTCTAACCCGAAACTACTGCACACCCACCCCTAACCCACTTGTAACCGCTGCCTCTCCGTAATGTGTATTTCCGCAGGAAATTGAATTGCACTCACTTGTGATTCTATAATTCTTCTGACTAAGCGCTAGTTATACATAGTGTTCCCACAGAAAGTGTACAAATTGTCAGCTTGTATAAAGTGCAGTATTCGAATGGCTTATGGGATGTGTTGAGTTGGTTCATATTAATCACATTATCTACTTTGATGCTTACTCTAACCCCTAAACTTGCTCACGAGCGCCGCTGGCTGAGGGTTCCGCATTTCGGGAATGCATTTCCGTCTTACTACGCACACAATAATGCTAATTCTGATTTAGCTATAGGAAATTACCGTACTACCCAAGAGTAAGATCAGGTACTGCCTGCAAAGTCGAGTACAAATTTTCGAATGAAATTCGACGCCGAGAATTGATCTATTATAGCCACCTGCAATATGTACCGCGCGTACTTCTGTAGCCGTTGACACTAATTAGATTTGGTTTCTTGAAGCACTGGTGTTTATGATTCTGCTAGCCCAAAACACCTATGCACCACGCCTAGAGTCGATATAAAAACGTTTGTCACCCCTAAACTGCAACCTCGCTATTAGTGCCTCCATCAAAGGTGATAGAGATATCACCAAGCCACATGTTGGCCACTTGCATGAACGATACACCCCTCACTTAACCAATCGCCCAGCTGTAAATCTGTAGTTCCATATATGTTAGCACATGTCTCTTTTAAAAGTTGATGATCGGATTAGCTATGTATAATGTATATTGCGACAACAGAACTTTGTCGCGTTGAAAATTATTTTAAGCAGATATGCATAATTTATTATGAAGCCCCTGCAGTGCAATTATTGTGTTGGCGGTTTCACACCAATTTCGCATATAAACGTTATGGTACAAAGATATTAAAAGAGGGAATCCAATTATAGTAAGTGGTATAAAAACCGGGCTACATATCAACTTGTCAGCAAACAAGAACAAAGCTCGAACGGAAGTCGACACATTCACAATTCGCAAACGGTACATTCGACACTTGTTTTTGCATTACAAAGGACCTAATATTTTGAGCTAATTCTGAACTAGATCTTACTGCACCACCATGCAGAGCCTTGAGTTTGGACCACATTACTCAGCTCTAGCGAATGGCTCCGTCACCGATAAAGTGAGTATGCTCTTCTGTAGCATTACAAGTAATTGTGAGAATTTTTATTTCTTTTTTGCCGCAGGTCACTCCGGATATGCGACATCTTGTCCATCCGTACTGGAATCAGTTTCCACCCATGGAACCCGTATGGAACAAGATTCTGGGTGCGACCTTGCTAATTCTGTCGATAATATCGTTGACCGGAAACGGCTTGGTTCTCTTCATATTCTCGACGACAAAGTCGCTAAGAACACCCGCGAATTTACTGATTCTAAATTTGGCGTTCTCAGATTTTGGCATTATGGCAACAAATTGTCCCATGATGACAATCAATCTGTTCCACGACACCTGGATACTTGGCCCGATGATGTGCGACATATATGCCATGTGTGGCTCAATGTTCGGCTGCAGTTCCATTTGGTCTATGAGTATGGTCGCCCTGGACCGATACCAAGTGATCGTGAAGGGTGTCGCGGGGCGCCCCATGACCATAAAGCTTGCCATCATGAAAATCCTTGTGATATGGCTATTTGCATTCTTTTGGACAATTGCGCCCATGATGGGATGGAGCAAGTGAGATAAAAAATATTTTCCAACTGCGCATTAGAACATTTACGAGTTTTTTTTTTTTTTCAAGATACGTTCCTGAGGGAAACTTGACATCGTGCGGTATTGAGTATCTGGAAAGGGACTGGAACCCTCGTACCTACTTGATATTTTACACGATATTCGTGTACATAGCTCCCCTGTTCACAATATGCTATTCATATTGGTTCATCATTGCGGTAAGTATTTTGGGTTGAACTGTGTAGGCAGGCTTACAGGACGTCTCTTATAGGCTGTATCAGCCCACGAAAAAGCAATGCGGGAACAAGCCAAGAAAATGAATGTCAAATCATTGCGTTCTTCCGAAGACACCGAGAAGAGCGCCGAGGCTAAGCTGGCAAAGGTCGCTCTGGTTACAATTTCCTTATGGTTTATGGCGTGGACACCATACGGGATTATCAATTTTTTGGGCATGTTTGAGTATGAAGGCCTCACGCCGATGAACACTATTTGGGGCGCCATGTTTGCCAAGTCGGCCGCTTGCTACAATCCGATAGTGTACGGTATAAGGTGAGCCCTTACTGATAGATATATCATTTTCAGAGAACAACTGAATATTTTTCAAAATTTAGCCATCCTAAATACCGAATCGCACTGAAAGAGAAATGCCCCTGCCTTGTCTGCGGATCAACGGAAGATCCAAACAAGTCCAGCGATGCGCAGTCGCAAGCCACCACAGGGGAGCAAGAGTCGAAGGCGTAATTAAACAATACAATATGAAACATTTATATTTTATGTAACAAAATCATTCTAACGAATAGTAAAGTAAGAGTTAAGGAGCATTGACATTAATACGAAATACTGACGTTTTATTCGCCAGAAAAAGCTACGGGGTATGGGTAGGTACTTAAAACCGGCCCTTGCTTCATCCTGAGAGAGGCTTTTTTGGGACCTCGAATCTTGGGATGGCATATCTAAGTATATTATAGGAGCTGTAAAATTTTGTCCTGAACTTAACCAAAGCGCAGTAAAATTCAGAACGGGGCTAACACAAGCAACAGAAAAAGTTGACGCAACAAATTCGTAAGAAGGCACTTTCAACTTTATTCATAGTTTTTGGATAGAAATTTACTTCAGTATAACTTAAAGATGCCACAAAGGCCCTTAACTTGTGTAGAGAAAGTCTTTGGGAACGCCTGGCGATCATCTCCGAAAATTTGACTCTGAATGTACACATCTGTAGTGAGTGCTATTCCAGTCTCGTTAGGTGTCTGGAAACCAAAAAGGCCACTTTCCTAAAGGCGTTTACGGATATACAAAAAGTATTTTACGGATATACAAAAGCAAAACACCATAACCGCCGGACTTGAGGCTTTAATTCACCTGCTTCTGCTAGGTATCTTTGTGCCATGAAAATCAGCCCATCGATAGACTGGACATGTTATGAAGTGGGTCACTCAACGACCCTACAAGAATCATTTGGCAATGTATCGTACCTAGGACTGAGTATATCACGCATAACGGCGATGATGATCACCACATATGTACTTAGTATACCGTTTTCGAGTGCCTACCTCAGCCGAAAATAATGGAAAAATAAACTTATGCCCAAAATGCAACCCGTTCTTTGTAAACAGTGTCTTCTCTGAACCGTTGAGCATCTCATCAATACGTCAATGATAGCATATGCGTCCAAAAAAAATAAGTCTGCTCATATGAGACTGCAAGACTTTGGCTCATAGCATCAGCCTTACATAGTCCTTTAACTGATCTCCTTTTTTTCGGTTATATCTCGCACACAAAATTTGCTGCGGGCTCTTTGTCCATCCAGAACGTATCACTTGGTCTATCCGAAGGTATCACTTTCGACTCCAAAAGCTTTATTTGCCTCAGAAGTTAAATCGGAAATTTCCGCCTATTTCTCTGCTTTTTCCCTCGACATGAAGGCATTATAGGCAATGAGAAGGCGGACGAGCTAGCAAGACCAGATTCGCTCTTTTTATAGCACTATGGATCGCTCTTTGAATATCCCGACCTGTGCACTCACATTCGAAGCGGGGAAAAAAGTGGGAACTCAATATTGTTTGTCCACTTAAGATTTAGGTGACCAACAAGTGGATCGGGAGTCAGTATAAACATAGTCAACGTGGATAGTTGGACGATACCAATCTTCTTCCGAACATAACTACGTCGTCCAAGCTTCAAAGTTTAGTAAAACTGATACTTATAACAATCTTATCACTCTTATTGACAAACAGTCAACAGTTGATCCTGTTCCTTGGCATTTAAAACCTATTGTTTGTGTAAGACTCTCTTTTAGGTTGGTTTGAAAACTCAACATGATGCCGTTTTGTTGACCTGCTATTTTCAGATTGTCGAATTGCCTTTTGAAATTCAAAAAGGTCTAGTTCCTTAATACTTCCAGACCTCCTCAAGCGAGTCGAAGAAGGGTTTACCCCAGAGGTCGCTTTCTGGTCCTAGCTAGTGCCGGACAGGCGCATAGATTATAAGTGAAGGTTTCTTTTCGGCCACGCCAAGTGTGTTATGTGGGATGCCTTATATAACTTTGAATGGTTTCAACTGCGTGGTCGCCTACAGGCGAGTGACCTATGGCGTTATCACTGTTGTTTTGGCTATATCTTTTCGTGTTTTGCTTAGAAGGTGGGTTGGTTTTTCGAATCAATTTTTGTGGAACTGAAATTAGGCCAACCTTGAACTGGCCAGCTCCTTTCGAATTTATTTTACTTTAATTTGCAAGGAACTACATGACATTCTTTATCCGATCGACTCAATTGAGAAGCTTTCTCCAGAGCACTTATGGGACAATTAAACGTGAGATCTTACGGAGGTTAAATTTTAAACAATCCGCAGTGTCTACCGGATCGTGAAAATGTAGTCGTTCGCTTCCTTTATAGCTTAAAAGCGCAGGTTAAATTGCCCGCAAGGTTACTAGCGTAGGGTCTTCGACGCTAACAGAGCATAGCCAAAAAAATATTATAAACGACATTCAGGGGACTAAATTTTCTTTAAGCTGAGGTATACATTCTCGGCCGGATTTGAACAGATTTTTAGAATGCTAAGACAGGTTATCATTGCCAAATTGCCAAAACCATATCAGCTGCAAAGCAGCAAAGCTCAAACTATTTGATAAACAGTCTGCTGGATGATTATTTCAAAATCATAAGTTGATCTGCAAACTGCTATCTTCAGCCTTCCTAAAAAGAATCTATCCTTGCCCCTTGCAGCGGAGAAGAACCGGTTAACCGACTTTTGCAAGTAAATAACTTCGGGAATATGGAGAGCTGTTCAAAGGGTTCATCCGATCGTTTTTTTAAATTTAAGATCCCTGATGCCATAATATTGACGAAGACTGTGGTCCAAAATGGCAAAAATCATAACTTTTCAACGCATAAATATATCGGTTAAATTTTGTTTTTCTTTTAAAGTAAATTTCGAAGCCTAAAAAAATAGTGATTTTTAAGAATATTGCTACACAGGGTATTTCTAAATCTTAGGCTGAAATAATATTTTCTTTGAAAAACGAATTTACAGAAAAAGGAATTAAAAAAAAAACATTAAAAACAGGTGAAATTTTACGAATCTTGTAAAAAAGGGTCTGTGGCTATTTAATTGTTCACAGGGTGAATCATAAATTTTTTTTTTCCAACAGTAGATGCGAAAAATTAACGAACCAATTTTTAATGTGTTAGCAAATATTTAAACAGTGTTTTTTTCATTTTGTGTCGCATCAGTATATTCTATAAACTGTTTGAGTGGTATGTTTTATATGAAACAGTGTAGGAAAAATAAAATCAATTAGAATACAAAATAAAATGTTCTAAACTAGGTCAGTTTGGAATATTTAAATTGCACGCTCCGCTCTTCAGTAGAGCCCTTTGAAAACTAATATCCTTTATCCATTGTCATGGTTTATATCTATAGCTGCATATGTATTTGTACATGCACAAGGATTGTTTTAGCTGTAAAATTTAAGCATCCCAATGTGGGGTAACAGACGAAAATTAATATTTCTACCTGTTTTATTACATTATAAAATGATAATACACAAGAAAATATTTCTTTCAACTTTTTGTAAAGTTGAGGCATTAAATCAATTTATCCCATTCTTTGGCAAGTTAATATATGTAAATCTATGTTTATGTAAAGTACGTAATGAATAAGTACAATAATGATTTAAGTACAGTAATTTAAGTAATTCGAAGAAACTCAGTTACAGCATACTGAAAAAATCCGTTTGGTTTAAGTTTTGTTAAAGTGGGCGATTTACAAAAACCAATTGGTATGTATATAAAAAGGGGCGTGGAAGTTGCTAGATTTTTTAACGCTCAAAATAATAACAAAACAATATTTTCAAATGATATAAGGAGCAAATTTCACGCTCTCAGCTCTTTTTAATATTATTTTAAAAATTGAAACAATGCATAAGGAAATTCGCATTTAAAGCCAAAATGTCAGCACTGGGAACACAAATTTTTTTCTAAGCAAACGATAATTTCTCCGAACATTACAAATAGTTGCAGCTACAATTTTGCATATGTTTTAAAACATAGTTAGAGTCAACTATCGTGGTCAATTTTCCACTGGAATTTGTTTGTAGCTCTACTCAAACCAACAAAAGTGATAAGAAATGTGTTTTTTGTTTTATTATTAAAAATATCTATTATGAATTTTTTTTTTATTAAAATTTGCTAAACAGAAAATAAAGAAGTTCATTTTTTCTGATTTTTTTTTTTACTCTAGAACAAAATTGACCAACTTTGAAAAGCTCTAGAAGTCAAACTAGTTAGCAGAAAACTATTTTGTTTGCTGTTTTTGAAGCTCCACTTATATTTTTCTATTAAAAGTAAAAAACAAAATATGGAATTTAGTATTACAACGAGATTTGTTTTTTTTTTTTGGACCACACGTTCTCTCTCTAAGATGTCGTGTCAGACTTTTGATACTCATTCAGTTAGTCAAATCATTCATAACTCGCGCTTACAGTAGATACCTGCTGGATAGCCATAGGAGGTCAAATCTGCAAATTGGTGAGTTTGAGATTTTTTTTAAATTCTGTATGGTGACTTACTACTTAGCCTAAAATTTCTGTTCAAAAATGGGAGTGGAAATGGCTGAATCTTATTATTCTTTGGTATTATTCATTACTTCTTCGCAGCTGAATTATTGTTTCAGTCATCACCCCGTTCAGTTGCACAAGCAGTGTATAGAAGCCGCAGCAACATTTTATGCCACAACACCTAGGGAAAACGGCAGATGATACCATTTAAAAAATTATCCTTTCCTCACATTGACATAAATCACACCCAAATACACCACACTTGCCTAAACTTCACATATAGAATAAACGCTTTTTCTCAGTCCAACTTATTCCATGGTTCATTTTACTTTACATAGACCTGCGTTTCAGTTTTCAAATTGAAAACGTTTGAGAGAATTATTATAAACGAAAATGTTTTGAAATCAGAAAATCAATTCCGACCACCTCGGAAGGAGACACAACAAAAAACAATACAAACAGCGAAAAAAATGTGATTGCGATAGCGAAATACTCGGGCATAATACCGCATCCGGGGATGCCATTCCACCAACATGGCGTGCAAGATAAATTAAGGGTCCTGGCGTTGGCGCCTTAAGTCTTGTACATATAATCCGCACCAGAACATGGCCAACTCCTCACTCGCTGCTGCTACTTCTGATATTTGCAATCGTTGACAGGTCTCCTTCCGATTCACCGTCATCATCATTGCTGCGCCGCCCGCTTCTGTCCTAGCCGTATTGTCCTTTCGATTGTTTCGCTATTGCCCAACCAGAATCTTCGTTTGCGGTATGTGTTTCACTGTGTGTATGCACAGTGGATCTGGTGGTGGTGGCTCGAGAAGCGCCCATACCATAGGATGAGAGAAGCCATTGCTGATTTTAAGCTCATCGTTCATGCAGTACAGGCACCTTGACTCCCCAGATACACTACACACACTCAGCCAAAGGCAGCCGTTGGCTTCATGCGATCAAATCGATGCCCACAAAGTAGCATGTTTCGGAATAAATTGGTGGCGTTTTCAGATACCGATAAGCAAGGCAAAAACAATCGGAACAGCACAGCGGTTCGAGGGGCTCTCCGAAGAATGGTGCTGGAAAATTATATGGCCATTATCTCACTTTGAAATTTCTTCTTCGCTCGATATGTTCACCGGTTGTTGTGCAGTATTTTAAATTGTTCGCTTCGTTTCCTCTTCTTTGTATATTGTCGTCCTGTTTGTCCCGGTTGTTGTGTTAACTTTTTTGTTTCTTCGCAGACAGAGTGGAAAGAAAAAAAAAACAAAATGCTGTGAAGTTTAGGCCTTGACTTTTGCACAGATAACAATGAGAACACAATGCAAAGTTTTTGCTCTAACTGTGCCCCGGGATAACGAAATTCTAATACAAAAGGAGAACAATCGGACGACATCCGGTACGTGTGTTTATTTTTTTGCGCCTTTTTTTATGTGTAGCATTGTATGAAAGGTTGAGGAATTCAGGCTCCACAATTATTGTGCGTTTAAAAGTTGAAATCATGCGGCCAAAAGAGGCAACAAACACTATATAGTTTTTATAGAACTTTCGGGGTAGGTAATCCGTTTGCAAACTACTTCGAGCACCATGTCGGGGGCGTTTCAATTAAGATTCAGCTTTGAAAAGAGCAGCAGGTATGCATGCATAATTCGGACACAATAGGAACACGTTTCGGGTGAAATAAACCTCTGTACACTCATTTACGAGAGATGTCCTACAAGATAAACAAAAATCTAGCAAGGGCTAACTTTGGACATTTATTTAACTACCCAGAGGTGGTCCTTAGCCGAGGAGTGGGCTTTACACGAACTCTTTGTATAATGGTGTAGGGAATGAGGACGGATTACACTTGTTCGAAGCATGGTTTTTTGTTTTATTTTTTGCCCAAGCATACAAGGTGCGACTGTAATGGGTTGGATAATAATTGGAGTTAAAATTCACAGTGATTGCTGTATGAATTATTCCACAAATAAATAAATAGTTGGCGCTACCCTAAGTCTAGGTGCTCAGAGACATTCCTTTTATTTTTGGAGCGAATAAAAAGGACCCACAAAACGATACCGATTCCGGAAGATTTTCGTGACTTTTTCCTTAGTTGAGAACTTATTTTTGTACATGCATAATAGTCGTTTATGAATTTTAAAGAACCAATCCAGCTGAATTGTTGAAATAAATGGAGTTGCTTAAATCGAATCCAACGACTGTCCCTGCAGCGAATATTATGTGATTCCAGATAGCCGGATAGGTGTTTGAAACTATTTCTTTTCCCAAGCGTCACCCTCACCATACACAGCGAAGGACGTGTTGTTCAGGCTCCCTGAAACAAAGCAAAAAAGCGATTTAAAAAAAAAACAAAATAATTGCGGCAAAATGCTTTTGGCAAAAATACCAAAAATTTAAAAATGAAAAGTCGCCGAATGCCAGAAAATTACTACAATTTTTTTGAAAAATAGCCAAAAGCAAAATTATGATTACACCAGCAAGAGATATTTTTTGGCATAAATTGGCTTGGAAATTGTGCGCCGGTTGTGCGCGTCGCCATGTACCGTTGCTCGGTCGCGTTAAAGCTCGGCCACGCGACCTTGCCGTCGCACCGCCACAGTCTGCGCGAGTAGGTATCGAGGGGCTGTGGCGCAGCCGCGTCGCCGTGCTGCTTTAAAGAAGTTTTATTTAAAAATTTGTCCATCTATCTGCGACTTCCCAACAGATCGGCCATTTATAAATGTCTTCTCCATCAACTATTTAAAACAATACCTACTCTTGAAATTAGGTAAAAGCATGTAAAGTTATGTTATTTTGCGTAAAAAAAACATACCGCCTTATTTATAAACGTATTATTAGGAGTGTATAAAGTTATGCACCCTTTATTATGCCTCTATACGCAAGAATCTTATTTATAAAAATTATTCAACGTTGTATAGAGCTTATATAAGCTAAACGCGCTTGGAGGTTGTTTAGTGCCTGTATAGAGGTGGAATAGTATTGAAATGTCATTTTGACTGAAAAAAATTGTCATATTTTATTTTAAATTAAATCAAAATTGGATGGATGTATTGAGGTTTTTTCAATTTTAAAGATTCTAAAAGTATCCTCGATAAGAAATATGGGAAGATACGAGAAGTTTTGAATTGTTTTTCAATTTGGTTTAATTTGCACAAGACTACAATATCATAGGAGGCCCATAATTCCCAACTTTTTGTTTTTACTTTTCCATTTTTTTATTCCTATTTGTATTTGAATTTGTATTTCTCACAAGCTGCTATGTTTTTTTTTCATCTATATGTAATAGATTTCTCCTTTTCAGTACCTTTTTTGACGCAAGTCCTGGGGTGGAATCGGCTAAGGTGATAGTTGATTGTCGCGTTTTTGATTGTCGTTTTAGATTATCAACTCTTCCGTTCCGTTCATAAAGTGATCACAAAAAACTGATTGATTATTGGCAGCACTAAGAGTTTTGAGCGTCACTTCCTTGCCGACGCTGTCATTCCGAGCAGCCGATAGGTGCAATTATATTCGAAGTGTTTCTGTTGTCAAAATGTAATGGTGTTTTCGATTGAAGGAAAGAATTAGATACTCTTTCTATGAAAAGGTGTCTACCACTTTTACAAAAATGCTTCAACGAATTTCATTGAAAAGAGCAATTCTGAATTTCGGGGCAATTCTCTCGGATCTTTAATGAAAAACGCCATAAGTGAATTTAGAATACTAAATGTCAAAAAATTACATTTTTTCAGTTCTGTATTTTAATTTATTTAATATATTCTTTTTTCACTTAATTATTTAATTTATTTGTAGTTAAAGCCAAGGTGCATATCAATGAAAATTACACAAATGTATGAAAGCGACACCTAAATAGCTGTCACATGAAATTGATCGCAAAAAAGCGATTGTCAATTTGATAATCACCTTACGTGGATGTAAAGCGATGATTTTTATTGTCAACTATCAACTATGACCTTAGCCGATTCCACCCCTGTATAAATGCATGGGAAAATGTTTTATAAATAAGAATTTTTGGGAGCTTGTATAAAGGCTGTATAAATACTTATACACCGCATAACTATACAGGTGTTTAGGCGCGTTTAGCAAATTCTAATAAATAAGGCTGATATAATATGAGGAGTCATGCAACTTTCTGGCGCTTTTTTATCAATTAACTTTTTGACGTTTTTTTTCCTTTTCAATTTGGAAAAAAATAGCAAAACAGTTTTTTTTTGTCTTTTTCTAAAAAAAAATAGTTGGCTTTTTTGTCAGTTTTTTTTAAATAGAAAAAATGCCCAAAAGAGTTTTGGATATAATGCGAAAATTCGCGGCATTTGTTTCAAAATATTTGGGCGATTTATCCTAGGAAAAATTGCCACAACTTTGTTCTGAGTTTTTTGGTCTTTTTTTTCCATTTTAAATTTGTTTGCATAATTTCGTTTGGCGTAATTTCAGGAAGTCTGTTGCTCATAATTGTCTCAGAATATGCAATTTTGATCGGAATTGATCTATGGTCTTATACCGAGTCCAGAAGGCTAATTGAGAAGTTCTTTCATGACAGTAATGCACTCGGATGTTTGTCAGACGTTCGCGATTGCACGAAGTCGATGAAAGTGATAAACTCACCATTAAATTAACCCATTTACGTCCAAGGTCAAACAAATGGTTATAATTTTGAAATGTCTTTATTTATCAGCTTTAAAGGAATATTTCTAATAGATTTTAGCGAAAAAATACTTAAAAAATAATGCAGAAGTGCATTTGGGAGGTGTACTTTTTGTAGTACAGTGGGCACTTATGAGTGATATATTGCAAATCAATTTTTGTCAATGCACAACGTTTTGTCGCATTTATCACACTTCCATTTGATGCGCGCGTGACACATCACACTTTATCACTGATTCATCGACTGATAGATCTTCGTGGCATATGCCCCATTGACAAAACTTTTTTATCAGTAGGTCGCATAAAGGCCTCACTTTGAACATTTTATCATTAGACTTCTCGGCAAAGGTGTTATCAGCCAAATGGATGTTTTTCTTTATATCTATATACCTGTTTCGCGACATACAATCAGCTACAATAGATACTCGAACATCTTCATCTAAGCTCCAGTTCAAGCGCTCTCGAGCTATTTTATGATAACCAGACCATAGTAAAATCCACGCAAATCTTATTTTGCTCCAAGGTATGTCGATTATGCTGTCCTGCATACAATAAGCTCTTGCGTATAATCAGCTCATACACCTCTTCATCAAACAATTTCTCAAATATGTCCACAGGTGTAAGGTTTACCAATTCTTCCCTTAGCCGACTCCTCCTAGTATGTACCGCGTTCGAAACTGATATTTTTTCAGAATATGCTCCATCGCACCTTTTCCAAATTGGTAAGGAATCCATTGGTTCAGTTAGTCGTGTTTTTTTAGAAAGCGGTTCGACATAACTTTCCCCCCAGCCACTATCATCATCTTGTGGCATATGTCGGCGCATTACATGCAAAGTACCTGGCACGTCTCTAGGCAGAGCGAACATTTCAATGTCATCTTCGTCGCCTTCCTCTTCGTCTGTGAGAGCACTAGGTTCCGGTGGCATAGTCACCAAATCAAATTCATTGTCATTTTTTTCATCAAAGATGGAGTTGATAGCTTCTTGAAGTCCTAAATAATTATTTTTGGCCGTGAATTTCGACATTTTCAATCTCAATGCCTAACAAAAAAAAAATCGAATTTTTTATACTGTATATGAATTCTGAATCACAGAAAAAGAGTTACCACAGTAAGGTTCTCCAGTATCCTTTCTATTTAGTTGTAAATAGTCATGATTTGTAAAAACAGCAGTTAATTACAGTTATTATAAAACTCACCCGCCTCACTATGAAAACTCAACTTGCAGAACTGTCAACATTTGGCAACAAATTTTAAAGTACGGAGGGCGTAAATGGGTCAATAAACAATTTGCATCACAAATAAATGACCAAGTTTAAAGAGTGCAGTTGGTAACTGGAGTTGCAGGGTAAAAATTTAATATGAGGAATGCTAGGTATCAAACATTTTATAAAATAACACACCTCGCAAGCATTAAACTTGGAATTTAGTCCTTATGAGGGTTTCATAAATGAGTGCAAATTCAGTCTTCACAATCTTTGAAGGGACTCGAGCAATTATGGGTCAACCAGCTAAACAATAAACTTGTTGGTCCATTAGAATTGGCAAGAGGAAGTTTTTTTTTTTTTAATTATGTGCAGATGTGTTAATATGCGGAGAACACTAACGAGTTGTCAAATAGGCAGAAGTGGTGGACAAAGTATAGTTGGAAATAAATAAAAAATTATACAAAACGGTAATATAGACCGTTTGAAAAATACCTGAACATCAGCTTCGTTCGAATAATGACGGAGAGCAATTTTATTTCAATACCTGATTTTTATTTGCCGGTTTATTGCAAAAAGTACGAAATAGCGCTGTGCGCTCAATTATTTAATAACATTGTTGGATCTCATTCATATGTCAAAGAGGAATAAATTTAAGACCGTCCAACACATACTTTATAGAGAACGACGAGGTGCCGCGAACTTTTCTTCGTAGGGATTCCTGAGGACGATGGATGATCGTCTAGTATTGGATAAGTAGTCCTGACCTCTCATTTTTGGATGGACTCCAGTAAGGTAAATGTGATATATGGGTTGCTCATCATTTTTAATTTCCGGGACATTCAATGCATATTTGTTTGTAAATGTTGTGACTGGTAGGCTGTGTCTTCTATTCAACCAAATTTTATTTTTCCCCACACTTATCACGACCCTCATATGAGAGAATTAAGTTGATCGCATCTTGGACTCTTATGTGGTATATATACTAAAAATCGCACTATTTAAGAAAGATATGTACGCTATTTTTTTGCCAAATGAGCGATGACAACGTGAAGCAAGCTTCAAGCTGTTGACAGACCAACACATCACGATCTCAAGGTAGACGAATACTTGAAATAATATCTCATCCCAGTCTGCTGGTCCTTGAAAAGAAAAAACCTCTAAGGAGATTTAACTTAATTTAAATTCTAATTTAAATATTTAAATAAATTTAGCAAATTTATTTTCAATCGACTGATTGGCTTGCATTTGCTACAACATTTGTGTATTTATATTCAAGAGTCAACAATTCAACTCATCAACTGTGACAGCAATTGAACAATCTGAAAACAGCACACTTACAGTTACAGTCGGGGAATGTCGTTTCGCAATCGACCAAGTTAACAACATGCATCGACCTCTTTGTTCTGTGAGCAGCGAGTTCGTTGTCAAATGAAATTAGCGAATCGACCAAACGGATACAAAATTCCTACCCTCGTCGTTTGATCACACATAGCGAGGAATGCGTGTGTGCTTACTGAGTGTGATTGACACTGATTCAATTTGATCGACCGATTGATTCGAACTCGGACATACACGTACAAATGTATCTAAATTTTTGCATGCGACCGCCGTGCCGCCTTCAATGTACTCCGAACTGGTAAATGAGATGTAAGCTCGTTGGCTATTTGTGTTAAGCCAAATATCTACTAGCGATTTCGGATTAACGTCAGTTCGCAATCTGGCCGCCATTGGGAGCACAATCGCCTTCGAGTTTTATATAGATGGAACAGAATGTGCAGCGATTTGCGTACTGTGCCAAAAGTTCTTCATACGCTTCGCTTGATGATACGTGAGATCGTCTAGTAGATAACAAATGGGAATATTTGTGGCAACCACCTGACCAAAGATTTCACAGATCATTCAAAATGAATCATCACATCCAGCAATCAAGCTGACATCTGAGGAGCTATTTGGAACCTCCTCCACGCACCTGATGACATCCGATTTTGATTAATGCCGACCCCAAGAAACATTAATTACTTAATTTTCGGGCGAATGTCACATTCGTTAAGTGGTTTGGGCGTCCTGCCCTCTCAAATGCATGTGCATCTCGCACTCGCACAGCATGAGTGGCTGACGCCGCCGTTTAATCATCCAGCAATTTATATAGGCATTCTCGTGCTGGGGGATGGGAAAATCGCGTGTCAAGCGGTAGAACTGTCGACGCAGTTGCTCTAATTTATATATCGGATCGAGATTGTTGCGACGCGGTGATTAATCTAAATTTATCTTATGCATCGATGCTATCTCGAAAAGTGGAATAATTGTCGCTTGTCGTACTTCTAAAATACCGCATGCACGCAGTAGGTAATATGTGATTTAAATCAGTGTGTGGGTGCAACAATTGAGTATCTATATTTAGCAGTCAAATCCTGTCTCCTAGAACAAGACGACAAATTCAGAAAATAAACGAAATTTATATTTATTTTAGCATGCTGATGCTACTTTGCAAGGACATTCTTTTGCAATTTGATCGCCACATAAATAAAAGAGAGTGTGCTTGTGACCACATACCTGAAGAGAAACTTCTCTCGCTAAAAGTGTGTAATGTATATTGAAGGTATTGGAAATATTTGAATTTAATTCCAATAGTATTCAAAATTTTATTTTAAACCCAAATCTTTATAAATCGGGATCCGGTCGAAATTCTGCTTTCAAAATTTTTCTTTGCAAATTTATGTCTTCCCACACAAAAATTCTGCTTTATGAAATTCTCCTTTTTTAATTCCGCTTTACAAAATTCTGATTTTCAAATTTAAAGCAATAAAATTCTGTTTTTTTTTTAACTAAAAAATGTAAACGATAAGAAAAAAAATATAAATATAAAAAAAAACATTTTTAAAATTATAGAATATTAAAAATTATATTTACTTACTTTTAATTTTTAAATCAAAACAAAATTAAAATTTAAAAGGAACAAGGAAAAATAGATTAAATATTGACAAACAATTTTAATAAATAAAACAAGATTGAAATTGAAAAAAAAAATAATGCGAAATTTAATGGAAAAAAAATAAAATTAAGCAGTCAGCTCTTATTTATTATAATTTCATTTGGTTTCTTTTTATACTTAAATTTATAAAAATTATATGCTATTTTTCCGTACCTTATAAATTTAATTAACATTCCTAATACCTGCAAGGAATTTCTAATGTTTCAAAAAGTTTTTTTTTCTAAGCCGAATGTAAAAGCTTCATTTCGGCATTATGAAAGGACAGCCGAAATGTTGTTTAATCAAAATTCCTTCGACAAGCGACTCGGTAGGGTCTTTGAACACTCGAAGGCCATTTTCTTAGGAGGTTCGATCTAATTTAATCAACTGAATCGGAAGTCTAGTAAGCTTATGGATCTGATAGTCTAAACCTGTTTTTTATTTTAAGTTTTAAAATTTTAGACTTAGGAATGACTGGAATGAATGCTTCATATGCCAAAAAAGGTAAAAACTGGATGGTCATTTGAATAATTTAACAAAGCCACTTTTATTGCTTCGCCAGGTCACAATTTTCATGACACTTTCACCAGCTCACTGCCCAGCTCCAAGCGTTGCTAAGGAAGTATTCAATTCACTAAAAAAATGTCTTTAAAATCGTGCTGCATTTTATTTCCAAAACAGGATTCTACAAGTGGTGGAATCACACGGTCTGTGAGGTCTAGGAAAGAGTAAAGAAGACATCTACTTGCGCGTGCCGCATTATTGAACAAAAGGAAATCATATGAACAAAAATTATAGCGTAAATCCCGAAGTTAGAATAATTTCTAAAATTAAGAAACCGATTATATTTATGTGCGTTATTGATTAAGTAACTTTTTTACTCAATTCTAAAAGATAACTAATTGTTAGGCGTTCTATTATTTCAAGATAAACTTTTTGTGGGGCTTGGCCAACTATACGTGGCTCCTGCTTTAGCTACAGATCTAAGAGCATTCACCGGTTATACTTTATAATTACTAAAGGCGTTTTTCTTTTTTAGTTCAGAGCGGAACCTGAACTGTTATACAAAAATTTCGTATTTCTTTTTAGCTCAGAGATATCAGAGCTCAGATTTTGTGTTTCTTTTTTCGTTCAGAGCATGATCAGAGCGCGCTCTATGAGCTCAGAATAAATTGACTGAGCAGGCTGAGTAAAAAGCTGATGATAAACATAATAATTGAAATGGCGGACGAATCTTGTTGTTCTAGAACTGAAGGTTAACCAATTTAATAAGTATTCAAATTATATATATATTTATTACAAATGAGAGCTATGTGCTGAAGTGTGTTTCATAAATACATCAGAACGATCTGAGCACGCTCGGTTCAGAGCGCGCTCATAATGTTCGAGCTCAGAGCTCAGCTCTGAACTAAAAAAGAAAAACGCCTTAAGAAGCACATGCGCAATTGATAGTATAGTAGAGTACTGAGCGAGGGGTCTAAAGTACGATCATGGAAAAACGAAAATCATACCTACGCGTTTGTTTTTTGACCAACTCTCGAAAGTCTGGCAAATAGATATCCGATGAGTTACAAAACGTGGGCCATGGAAAAGCTTTCCATAACAGACGTTCAAATGGTTCTGAGAAGCTGCTTAGGATACCTTTACGGACCAACAAAGGTAATGGAAAATTTTCAACCATTAGCCACTAAAACAACAGTCAGTATAGGCAGATGCTATCAAAAATAATTCGTTTTGGTTTTATTTAAACCCCAAACTTTTGATGGTGTTGACATTCTGTGCCTAAAAGGCAAAACAACCTATGCCAATTTTATACACTTTTCAGGAGAGGAATTTTAAACATTAAACTGTGCTCTGAAAAAATGTATGGGTTGCAAACAGAAAATTCTTTCGAAAAAATATAGCAACTTTTTTGAGTAAAAATTATTATTTTTAATAGATTGAGGGCTTAGGTCAACAAATTTATGCTTTTTTAACTTAAGCCGTTTTACCCAATCAAATATGAGTACATACATTTTGCATCTTAACTTAAGATACTTTTAAAACTCAATAACTAATTGTTATGAAAACTTAAGTGGACTTAAAAACAACGAAGTCGTCACTTTTCTCGCGGTAAACAATTTTAGGTGCGCATAAGCTTTTTTGTTGTAACCTCTATCAGGGAATTAATGCAGGCATACGATGTTTTACTACAATTTTTTCCACACTATTTTTCAAAAGAAGGGAAATATTGGTACTTAAGGTACTTTGCCTTCTCACATAATAAACATAAGCTGTTTTACTTTGTTCAAAGCACTACAGATGATGACTTAAGCTAATTTTTAAACAGTTACTTCATTATTATTTAAAATTTGTTCACCTGGTTTGGATTAAAAAAAAGAGTAAGGAGAACACAATTCAAATGACGTTCAACAGCTTAAACAACTTAAGTCGACTTAAGATGTCATTATTTGTTTGAACATTAAAAAAAAAGCATATACTAAAATAATTGCAATGCTATACAGACTATAGAAGGTCGCCTTGATAAATTAAAAAATAATATCATCTGCAACATCGAATAATTTATTCCACCACAGACAAAATAATGTAACGTAGTAGATATACCTATCTTGTATTGAGCAACATGCTTTCAAACTTCAATCGGTTTCAATTAAGAGGCAAAAGCGCTCATCGACATGTTTAAACTTTGGAGATGAGCTTTTCCGAGCCATTTCTATTCCACATAAGTTTGAGCCACATTAGAAATGGAGTTTGTAGTGATTTAAAAAAAAAAAACATTTATGGGTGCGTTCACTTGATGAAACATTTTAACCAGCAATTTTTTTTTAACGGCGTTCAGTCGAGCAAATTCTCAATTCTCATAAAGTTTTTTATTATAATTTTTTTTATTTTTAGAAAATTGTGTGTAGAAGGCTAAGGTTATTGACTACTTATAATAAGCAAATTTATATATAAATATATAATTTTTAAAGCTTTGTCGAATGTATACATAGTTATAATTTTTTTTCCTGAAAAACACGACTCTTACTGAATATATACTTCAGTTTTTAATATTAAACAGTCTTTGAAGTAAGCACAACATTTTTAAGTCTAAAATTAACAAGTTTTCATAAACTTAAAACAGTTTTTCTTTTGAAATTTCAAATTAATAATAACATCTGGTAAAGAAAAAAATCATAGCAATTAAATTAAGTAACAAATTCTTCCAAAACGATGATTTTGTGCGGTTAAAAAAACAAATAGAAATACTGGCCCAAACGTCATTTGCAGGAGCGTATCGGCGACTGCCGAGGTGCTGACTGAGTTAATTGTTGAACACACTTGGATTGATGAGAGACAGTAAGATTACGAATACCACATCGTCGAATCGAGATCGAGATCGAAATTTAACTAGGGTTAAGTTTTGGGACAAATGTGAGCCATTTCTCCTTTGCTCTTTGCATTGAGAAAGGCTAAAATACTTGAGAGTGTACAAAGAAGCATCGAAAGAAATATACAGACCTTTAGTAATTTATTTAAAGAAATTACTTTAACTAAGTGTACTTTGAAGTTTCCAAATTCCAAATGTCTTCTTCATTATGTATATGAAATGACTTTGATGACTTTGAGTCGGTATCGAAAGATCTAGGGTTGTGTACGGTACACGAAGATGTTAACTTATTTAATATGAACCAACTTGCGGTTGAAAACTGCCACGTAATACTGTTAACATAGCTGCTACAGAGTTATCGGATTAAAAACAAACCGATTAAGCTCGACAGTTTTTAACAAGGAACACACGTTTTTTTCAACAGATATTTAGTATACTTTAACCCATTTTTTAACCGAGTGAAAATCGCATTCGGGAAGAGCCAATTTTTGAGCTTGATATACTTCTGCGCCAGCAATCCTTTTAATGGGTAAGTGCGCATTGAAAAAGGATACATCTTTAGGCTGCTTAGTAACTGATCGTAAATCACTCCAACGTTTAGCCATAGTACCTATAGAACCATGGGTCTTAGGCCTAAAACAAACAGGAGTACCCAGACCGTAAATATTTTCCTGCATTTGTCAAATTTAAATTTTTCATCTACTAGCCGTTCCAATCCAATATTGCTGCCATAAATTGTGCTCCATTTCAATCGCCAAATTTAGGTACACAATTTCCTTTAAAAAAAAACAAGAAAAACGGAAGGGGTGAAAATGTTCGTCTACGTCTTCCGCTTAGTTCATCCAAAGGTCTGCACTTGCACACGCTCTGTTGCTCCCCATTCCCCCGACAGCACACCATAAACGGTGCTTATTAAGTTTTCCATACATGCGGATACACAATTTAATAATCCCCAAGACTAAATAAATCGTAAAACTTTGCCGGACTTAATCAAAGCAATAAAAATATGCCCACTTCATTTTCCCATCGTAAATTTACCCAATCCCTCGGCCGGCTTCGATTGACCACATACGCCTTGTACACGATGCGAATACTAATGTCCCCGCACAGCTCGACCGCTCTCCACAGCCAAGGATGCAGCAGGGAGAAATGGAAAGTGAAAATGTGTGTATCCACAGAATTAATATTTTGTATCGAGTGTAAGAGCATAAAAAATTCATGTCAGCTATAACAATAACATTTGCCTCGACCGCACAGAGCCAACGGGGTGGCGGCCACCAACACGAGTTTTATCGTCTTCTCACTTGAGGAAGTAAGCCCGGGCGTACAGGAATGAAAATATTTTCTAAATTATGGCAGGACTCGCATTCGCCGGGAATATTAAGCTAGGCCACGGCCACTGGGGTTGTAGAAAATTACTGCACTAATAAGTAGTTGTTGGCCACGTGAACGGAATAGACTGTCACACAGGCACAGGCCTCGTTCGGAGGAAGATAATTCAAGTGGCATCATCAGTAAAGTATATAACTGCAAGCGAATGCAACCAGCTCGGTAATTCAATCCTGCACGACGACGTTAATGGGGACATGGGTTTCAAGTGCCGCGAACACGAATTGCATAATAAGCCAAGTGCACACATCTTTATGCGCGACAAACAAGATCGCATTTTGCCAACATGTACCCGATTACACAGTGCTCATTGAACTGGGATTGGATTCGACTTGGTTACGCCGTTCTCGCAGACGCAAATGTTTGACGCGCACTGGTGATGTAAAAACGTCGCTCGCTGTATCGGATTTCACAGCTGAACACTTTCCTCTTGGATGTCTTCTGTTTGGTTTACCAATTCACCAGAATTTTTAGCGCCGCCTCACATTGCGTTGCGCAAGTCGGCTGCATTGTCTAACATTGACGAGTCTAGCCGAAGTCAGACGATCGCGCAAGGATGTGCTTCCATAGTTGCCATAATAACGCGAGGATAAATTGCGCCTGCTTCCGACCATGACTTCGCGTCCGATTCGAGTAGGTATATATCGGCAGACATCTTGTAACGATAAATAATTCGACGGTGGGGTGGAGTATACAGTTTAGATGCATTTAAGAAGATCGCATGTGATTAAACGCGATTCCCTTAAAAATGTCCGCCGCAGATGAAAGGAATTCCATGTCGAACCAGAAATAAGTGATCATTAGGTGATCCGGGTAGCTCAGTGGCATTGCCTTTGGCCTGGCTGCGGTTGCATGCAGGTGCGCCGGCCGCTCATATTCGTATACATCTTCGGAATCGGGCGGTATCTTTAGGACAGGAATAACCATTTTATAATGTGAATATAAAACATGTATTTTTATGTCGATGGTCATCAGATGGAGGCAGTGATTGCCTTTCATTTGATGCCGATCGCGTTTGTGAGTCACATCATTAATGCAAAGTTGGATAGGAATTATGTGTATAGTGCGGGATGAATCTGCGCACCACACCACACCACACCAGTCCACCATATGGATACGCGTGTTCGCTTGTAACTCTGGAAATGGAACATTGGTTCTTGATTATCCTGCGGCGGCAGTAGTACCTACATTAATTTTTATGTTCACTCTGACGTATTGCTTGCTGTTCAATTTATAGAAGTGTTGTTTCTATTTTTGCGCATGCGGCATTCCTGATAAAATATATCTATAGATTGTTGGCCTTAAAATTGGACATGAGGTAGGTAGATAATTTATTAGTTTGGTTTAGGAAGGCCTAAAAGACTTACAAACAAGGGAACATAGCAGTCACAGGCAGTGACCAAAATTTGAAAGTTAAAAATTCAGGCGAAAGGTTCAAACGTTTTCGTGTGCACGAATGATTTTTACTTCTGCAACTTAGAGCAAATTTTCCGAATTTCACGAAGCTGTTTCCGCCTTACAGAGCTTTCAGGTATGCCAAGCTGACGGCTTGGTCCTTATAAAGTGTTTTCCAATAAGAGGCGGTTTTTTAAGGTACACGGAAAAAATTTTAAGATCAAATCAAGAAAAATGAGCGCAGAATCACGAAAAGTTTGTCTAGTTTTAGAGCTTAGCTCAGGATTTACTAATTCACGACTTTTTATTCGCAATTCTATAAATTGTACGAAGTGAAGATATTGACCCTCAAAAGTCGCGAATTGATACTTTTTATTGTCAATGATGCGATCAAATGAGGAATACACATTGCAATAACCAATCGCAATTTGACACAAATAGTTATTAATTTGCTATTACTACGGATTGTGAATTGCAAAAATAATTCGTAAATTACCACTTTTGTATTGTAAATTCGGATTTCCTCCCTTAACAAATTACAACCATTTGGTCTTGAATTGCAAATCAAAGTGTTAATCTGCGAACAAAGGGGGTAGTTCAGTAGTTGCAATTTACGAATTCGTAATGGTAAATTGAATCTTTTTTTTTATCAATTTGCATTTCATATTTTGCAATTTACGATTCTTGAGTAGTGATTTGAGGCATCACCGTATTAAATTGAAATTGTTTTATCGTGAAATTAGAAAACCTTATTCTCAATTTACAACTTATATCTTATGATTTACAAATCAAAATTCGTGGTTTAATTATTTAGGTTATTTTCGAATATATATTTAAAGTCACATTTTATAATTTGTTTCCTCCTGATATCCATGAAAAGCATACGGCGCCATATCGTCCGGAGACAACGGGATTTGTCTGGGGTGGTTTTTCGGTCTATGCTGAAATTTAAAATACAAACAAATTATTTAGAATAACTTGCCGTTGATAAGAACCTTTACAATCGTTTTCGATTACATATTTTAGAATCCATTCCAATTTATACTTCTTTCTTATAGCGAGACGTACCTTCTGCAAAAATACGAATTTGGTATACAACTTCAGTTGTGTTTGTACTATTCAATATGTACTTACAAGATATATTCCAAAATTCTTTACAATTTGTTGGCTAGTACACTCACTATCACTACCAATGAGTTATACTTATAAATAACTTTGACCCGACAGGAACTGCTTTAAGCAAAGATTGAATACCGACTGTCTGACTCTAATGAAGCCAAATGCGCATGGTTGGAGCTGTCCATGCAGAAAATGAAAGGACGATGGACATGCTATGACGTTTCGTTTTTGTCGGCTGCCTGTGCGCACAAAAATTCCACACATCGGGTAGTTAATTCCATGGAAATTACCAAAAAATATTTTGTAATTCACGATTTCTCTACGTCAATTTCCGTTTTTAATTTACATGCGTTAAATTATTATACGATTTCATTGATTCATCACTCAGTGTTTGTAAATCAGCAAATACTTTTTGCAATTTGCGATTGTGAAGTAGTGCTTGAGAAATTGACCCATTGAAGTGGTAAATTGCGCCAAACAATATCGCAAATCACTACAATTAAAAGAAGCTCGAATTAAAACTTCTAATCGCAAAATTCAAAGAGCAGAATTTTGTATTTTACGCCGTTTTCAATGTCGAATTACGAATTTTTATATCAATCCAAGAAAAAATCGTTGTAATTTGCGACAAAGATATAATTCGTGAATTGCAACTCAAAATTTTGCAATTGGTGATTTTCAATTCTTTCCGTGTATTCAAAGAAAAATGCCATTTTTTGAGATAAATGATCGGATGTTTATTTCATAAGAAAGAGGAAGGTATGCCGTTAATAATGCAAAACAACATCAGTCACCACGAGCACGCATACAGGACCATATCCTTTTCATGAAATTTTCCATACCAAATCGCTATGTCCTCGATAGCCTCACGAATTTTATCTTTGAGGTCTTGAATCGACGCTGGGCTGTTGATGATCGGCCGGCTTGAGTTCGTGCGTTAACTGAACTTTATAAGCCTTAAGACTCAAGTCTGTATGCATAATACAGTGTAATGATGTTTGTGGAATGCCCAATTCCAAAGAACGACGAGGAATGGACAAACCTGGGTTTTCTTCAACACTTTGGGCTACAGCAGCAATATTCTCAGTTGTTCTTGAGCGACGTGCACGGGTTTTATTCTTCACATCACTAACTGGTCCCAACAGCTCGAATTTTTCCACCACCACCACTTCTGTATTGCGGTCCGACAAGGTGCTTCACGACGACCAAAAAATGCTTTAGTTTTGCGAACTGTGACTGCAAGATCTTCACCATTTTTGTAGTGAATTTTAATAATTTCAATGCGTTTTTGAAGCGTGTATCGTTCCATTTTTAGTAAAGGCGTAGTTTCTACTTGTCAAATGTCAAAGAATAAAAGCTTCAAAAGTGACAGCTACCGAAATAGCGGCTCATTCACAATAACACCTCTCATTGGAAACCCCTTTATGTATTTTTTGGGCTTATTGATCGTTTTTTTTTTTTTAAATTCGAACACTAAAATTAATATTCCATTGCTTTCCACCCATGTCCAACTTCTTCAGGGGCAAAGTGCTTTATAGGGAGAATGTCTTTTACAACTACATTTAAAATTGGGCAGGCGAAGATATAAAAAATTGAATAAATAGATAAATAAATAAATATTTAAACAATTACACACAATATACAATGAACAGAACTTAAAATTATTATGTAAAGCAATTATTTGACAGATTAATTACAGGCTTGGTGGTAAGTCTTCTCCCAGATCGAGGGGATGATTTGTCAGGGATGCACCATCCCATCTATAAAACTTTGTCGGACGAAAGTATGTACGAATGTAATCCTAATATTAATAATAATATGTGTCCGGTCCTTGAAAAATAAAATCAATTGATTTGCGTCAATTGAAGTTCCGTGAGCCTCCTCAACAGCGAATAAAGATTTCTGTCAGCAATAATTCGTAAACGGAAATAAAGCTGGCGCAGTAGATCAATGGTTCGACTACAGAGCGAAAAAAAACTCTGATCGACAAAAGTTACATCTTAAGATTTTTCCCACTGATTCACCTCTCGCGAATGACTGACAATTATCCGAGAGCATGGCTAGTTCTAACTCCTAACCTATGGCTATTCTCACGCAGCATAAATTTGAAGGTGCCTTCCATTCGTCCCAGAGTACTTATTTAACCTACAAAGGTTATCCTTAGCTGCCTGATCTTTGACCTAATATCCACCATCAGGATTCCCAAATCGCCACACACAACATATTTCATCGTCCAGTACCTACAGCTATGACAGCTTGCCAAACTCGATCGGGTATGCGGAATGATGTTGGAAAAAGCGCACTGCTCCGTAAAAGGTTGGTAAGAACACAACCACAGTTTGTTGTCAAAAGGGGCTAAGACAGGGTGATACGCGCTATATCAGGTGATTTCCTTAGCCAAAGTGTTTTTAATGAATTTTAAGAAACTGACAAGTTAACTCCGGAGGTACAATCTTTCAGAAGTACATATTTGCAATCAATCATCTCGTACAGAGAGGACTGTAGCCTTTAGTTGGAAGAACTAGGCGCGCTATGAGTAGCACATTTATGGGTATTTAAACGGCAGCAGCAATCGGAGTTGTAAATATGAAAAGTTTAACACAAGGAAGGCCCATTCAACATCGGTGTCTTGGGCAGAACCCCGAAATAAACTTGTATAATTTGAGATAGTCTAACACTTTGTCTACCCAGACTCTGTGGTTAGCTCCAGCAATTGCTTCACTGCTGAGGCGATGAATTACTCTTGCCAATTACTATTATCACGGGCTTAGGGGCCAATTAAGTCGACTTATACGAGTAGCATGGACCTTGTCAAGTGTGCGACCAAAATCGCACTTCGTTTTCATCGCTTTAAGTTAAAGGTTTTCGAGCTTTTATTAAAAGGCACAATGAAGAACTTTTCAGTGATATAGGTATTAGTCAAGACCTGGCACGTAGAGAGTGTTTAAAATATGCTCCGGTCAGCGCGGGAGTATCATCTGCTCTAGTCCACGCTCAGCCTTGCATAGAAATTAGAGAGATATTCAAGTCGGACCACCATATACGGGGTCTCTTTTTATCACTCCGCCATCTTACCCACAGAGACACTATAGATCGGGCTAGCTGGCGTTTCAGAATTTCGTTAGGGAGTATAATAGAACGAAAATTAAGAAATTTATTTTTTTCAATTGGGACAGGTCGAAACAGGCTTCGGACAGGCTTCCGACTGTGGCGGTCATGTTGTTGCGGTTGATTTTGTCTAGTGTATGGTTGTTATTACTCAGTCACTGACTTTATTATCAAAATAAGTGTTCGTCAGTGAAAGCGCAACGCACATTTTATTTCTGTCGCGGCGGCCCTTCAAACCTTCAAAGTCGGCTCTTCAACATTTGGTGGCCAAATTCGGAACAACCGACTCGGTAAACACTCAGGCAAAAATTGCACCATTTGCATCCGTGACATCGTGAGAAGACGCGGTGGACATTTCAACGACCAACGTTATACAGGGTGGCCCAAAAGTCAATTTTTCTTAATAACTCTTTTATTTATAGATATTTTGGAGCAATTTTTTCTGTTGTTTTCTGAACACTACACGAACGCACAGCGAACAAAAATTGTACCGGCAATTTTATGATTTTAAAAATAGATACAAATGCTATGGTGGCCAAATTTGAGCATTACGGGAACGTTGGAGATGTGAGGCGTTCGGGTAGGCCTCGTTTTCGACGATCGATCGAGAGCATCCAGGTCGCTAGGGAAAGTGTTGCAACCGATCCTGAAACATCGACAAGATGACGTTTATCATAACTAGGCATACCACGCAGGGCCGGTTTTAGAGGTCTAGAGGCCCTAGGGCAGCAAAGGAGTGGAGGGCCCCTGGCCCCTACTTATTTTCCAAATAAAATGCACATAATTTTAAAACAAATATCAATAAAACAGTGAAAAAAATATTAAAGGGAAAGTTGTTTAGGTACTAGTGTTTGATGGTTGGAATTTGGAAGATTTTTTTCGAATTTTCTATTGTAGGGCCTTCTTTTGTGGGGCGCACCTCCCTCCTAAATGCGTACCTGATACCGCGTAGCACGATTCAGACGATTCTGAGGAAATATCTGTACCTATACCTTTACAAGATCCAGTTGGTCCATAAGCTCAATCATGGTGATCCAGAGAAATGTCTGGAGTACTGCAGAACTGTCCAAAATATCGCCGAGGATGAGGAAGAATTTTTTTGGAAAATTGTATGATGACCGACGAGGAACATTTTCATCTTCCTAAGCGGGTTTGAGAACAAGCCAAGTTGCAGATTTTCGGGCACGCAGAATCCCAAAGTCACTTACTTCGTGTTACTGTTTGTTGTGGAATAACCTCCCGTACGATTTATGGGCCATATTTCTACGAAAATGATGCGGGGGTGTCAGTGTTACGGTCAATGGGCGCCGCTACAGAACAGTGCTTCAGCACTTCCTTTTCCAACTTGTGCAAACAGATAACAGTGTTTAGCTGATTTGGTTTCAGCAAAACAGAGCTACCGCTCGTGAGACAGTAAACTTGTTGCGCGAACAATTCCCATATCGCGTTATCTCAAAAAACGGTGAATTTGAATCGCCTGATCTCTCGGATCTGGACCTTTTCTTATGGCATTCTCTGAAGGAAAGGGTTTACAGGAGCTGAAACTCGACATTCGCACAGAAATCGCTGGAAGCACTTCAAAAAGTCATGGAAAGTGACACCAAAAGTGCCCATGAGTGCATTCTAATGGTGGCCACTTAACCGATATGATTTTCCATACATAATGTAGAAAATGTCCATGAAATAAACTTTTTTTTGTAATTTATTTCATTAGTTCTTTTTTTTTTTTTGTTCAAAAGTTGTTCCAGATATACGTAAGAAAACGACCTTTCGGCCACCCTGTACATCAGACATAAAGACGTACACACACGCAGATTGTTTTATTCCATTTCAACATCGAAGCTCCCTTAAAAAGGAGTACAATACTACTTCCGTACTAGATTTCTCTACAATTCTTTCCTATTTTCGATTCCTAGTGTCGACGCTGGCATCTGTTTGTAGGAAGTCTGCTTCCAGTTATGTTCCAAGATCTTCGTCCTTCTGCCAACTATTGTTTGACACTGAAACGGTACATGCCGGCCGCTGTCTCAGCCTCCTTCAGGCATACTTTACCAGGTACCATCCTCTATAAGGCCCGTCTGAAATGATAGCATAAATTACCATGCTCGGTCGCCACGACCCATATGTTCCTCTACTCCTACTTATACCTAACCCATTTTTGAGTGAAGCCGGTCTGCCAGCTTAGCTCTCTGCATTGTTCCACTGACCCCCTTTGCAGGTTTTCTTCCGTCATCCATTTCTTGATCTGATGCTCAGCTGTAATGAAACCTAAACCAGTTCACTATTAAAATCAATCTAAACTAACAGAAATAGTTGGCGCAACAGGTCCGTAGGGACCCTAGGCCTAGCTTCTCTCAACTATTCGTTTTGTGTGAGTTTTTCATTTCTGGGACGAATGGAAGGGATCTACAATTGTATGCCGAGTCTAAACGGCCAACTGAGGAAGCTCTTTCACGACTGTTATACTCTCGGATGTTTGTCAGACATTCGCGAGAGGAGGCGCAGTGGAAAAAAAATTAAGTTGGAATTTGGGACCCCTCGCTTAGAAGTCCAACACACCAACCACTAAGCCACTGCGCCAATCTAGGTACTATATAAAGCAACAACTAAAAGCAGCCAACTATGAATTCAACTGTTCGTTCTCCAAACGTAAATATGACTGAGCCGACAGAACAGAGCTTTCGTTTTAAATCCATTTCGAAACAATTGATAACAAGGACAGAGTCCTTCGCCACTTCATTAAATTTCATTCACCCACACATTATTCGGGGACGCATTGTTCATCCCAACTATATGTGCAAACAATCAACAGGTCCCTCTGGAATTTGACGGCACACGTTCCTGCATGAAACACTAACCCAATGCAGTCATCAATTAAGGTCACATGTCATAGGCGATGTAATTCCCGCAATTATATCACTATACCGCAGTCCACCACCCATCGGATGGCCCACAAATCATAATGGAATAACTCCGCCACCCGCCCAGCATCATCAACATCGTCATCAACACCACCACCTTACCGATTAACTTCATGGCAAAGTTATTTATATCAATGAGCAGAGCATGCCAAGCTCCACTATCCGTACGTACGTTAACAAAACGCCCCAGGAATTCAGAGGAATTCAGCATATGGCCATAACTCACCGGGAATGATTGGAAACCTCTTGAGGAATTCAGATCCAGCTCAAGCTCGCCCAACAAAAGCAAACAAGGAAACCCCATCTCCCAGACGAATGCTGGGGTTAAAATAATGTCGGTCTAAATACTTGACCGGCCTACTGCTCATTTGTCAAAAATCTTGTCCATATGCTGTCAGCCGCACCGGCCGGTGGCCTGTTAATTGGAAATAATGGTCTTTTGGGGTTTTGTCGCTTAGAACTATATTCGTGTGCGGATACATGTCCACATCCGCAAGCAAGCGACCAAGTTTAAGGGTTGCTTTCGCCTGACCACCGACGAGTGTCTTGTGGCCACCAGAGGGGCATCCGCCTAATGCACTCTGCGTCTTAGAGTTCGTCTGGTGTGCGAGGTTTCTAACGCGTTCCATCATGTCCTCTGGGAGGCGCAAGGATAAATGATCTATTCACTTGAATAACTTGTTACATCGGTTTCAACAGGAACGTTCATCAATTTTGCTTTCGTTGCGTCGCGCCGGGTTCCCCCTCTCGACTTGAAGTTGCCCTTTGGCTCCTCACCCCACGTGTTGGGATGCGTGTAGCCGACCGCATTGATAAATTACCCGGCCATTGTGCGAAGTGCGAACGCATATAAATCATAGCGCATTCGCAATTTTCGAGGGTGGCAAGGTGTGACAATTGATGATGGTCGCACGCTTCCGGTCTGGGGGGCGCAGGTGGAGGTGCTTACACGTATATCTCTACCGCACGAACGTATTTACACAAACCCAATGTCATGGCCTGTATAGTCGTTGTCGTTGGCTCACCTCTTGTGCGCTGTCTAAGCGTCTCTGATGGCCGTTGTCTCTCGCCTAACCTACACACAAGACAATCCGCACCGAACACGATATTTAATCATTTACATAAGTGAAAAATTATCAGCCTGGAAAATGGATGAGAAAATTACGCACTGCCAGCAATCGAGTGAGCTGGGGTTCTGGGGAAGTTCCCCCCTCTAACATGCCGCGCAGTTGCAGTAGATATACACCAGATACGAGCGGTACACTGTCCACAGCAGCCTCAAGCTGGCGAAGAAATTGTTAAGTAGAAACTCATGTTACACGATATCGAACAAACTTATGACCACCGTCTACGTGTTCTGTGGATACGGTGCGCGCGGCTGCTCCTACTACCTGCGATCCGGTAGATTGGGACGTGGACATGCATTTCAAGGCGGGGAGAGCTCGCGATCACCATACTGTATGTATGGCTCGCGTGTGCAACTGACTTAGTGAGTGTCAGCAGGACGATTGCGACTGCGACTGCGACCGCGACCGACGAGGCAGCAGCGGAGGGCTGCCAAACTCCGAACTGTGCGATAGCTGCGATTGTGGGGCCAGAATCACCTGCATGGTGAATTGCATCTGTCCCTTTGGCCAGGGTTCAACATGGGTTTCAATACTTATCACACCTCTCCTTAAAATCTCTAAATGGTGTACACAACATGCAATTGCAACATGCTCGTTATTTTGCGGTAATCTTGGCTCCTTCCCACTCTTATCTGCTCCTGCTATTCTGCGTGCGGAGTTTGTATTGCTGGGCTGCAGCATAACTATGAGCGACTGGCTGCGGCTGGTCGCCGGCAGCGGTGCGTCCGACTGCCGATTTGGGGGGATGGTCTTCGTTGTTTATTGAGCGATTTGAATATCTTAATAAACGGCGAACAGGCAGATACTTGGTTTGTGGGGTTCGAGTCTAGAATGCAGATTGTCTTCGGATCGTGACGTTCGCAGGTAGGCACGCTCAGGCTTTATGTGAAATGATAGCTGCAATAAGCGCAGTGCGGCAATTATTTCTCATTGCTTCTGTGGGTGCGGTGTGCGCAAGGCGACATGGTGGACTGGAGTCTCTATGCTGGCGAGATTATCACAAATAATTTGACACATTGACAAACTGACCGAGGGAAGTGACGCGCGCTTAATAAAACAAGTCAAAGTTGTGTCATACACGAGGGGGCATGGGAGATTTTATACATTTTTTGAGGACTGCTGGTGTCTAAAGCTACTGTCATAAATAGGCGAAGCTATTTTAGATGCGTCTTCTGTAGTATTTCTCTGAAGGCATATCGTTCCTATTTGATATCCGTGCTGTCCTCACTCATTTGTTGACTACTATCGCAGAGGCACGATGTTTTTTATTTACATTCCTTTTGGCGCCATACTGTCAAAAAGGTTGGAGCAAATTGGGATTCAGCTTTTTGGGGTCCTAAGGGCTCACGAATAAGCGGGCGTGGCACAACCCTTAAAAAGGGTATTTAGAAAAACAATTTTGGATGCTAAGGTTTTAAATTTTGACCAAATCACTTCGGAGAATGTTCTCCGGACTTAAAAGAGGGGCGCGGTGGCTCCTTTTCGATTCGATACTATATACTTTGACATTTGTGGCAACAAATTTGTATATAAAGTTAGCAAAGTACTTTCGAGAAATTTTAATATCCAGCCTTTGTTAAGTAAGCCTTAAAAGATGCTGGTTACATTTGCATTATTCTAAGTTCAACTCTTTCGTAGGGCACACTTTTGGTAAATCTAAGAAGCGCCAACGGACTTAATATTTCCAGACGTCCCTTTTATCCATTGTGAACACAGTAAACCTCTTAAATAAGAAAATGGTCTAATGGTGTTCCAAATTTCTAAATAACTACCATCAATTTTGAAAAAATTCCAAAGCAGTGACCATTATTTAATTTAAGTCAGTGTAAGTGTGTTTTGCGTTATTTTTTTTTTTTCCTTTCGGCCTAGTATGCTGCTCGCGCTTAAATTAAGCTCCCATACAAAAATGTGTCCACTGCCATAAGCAGTACACGCTAAATTTGTTAGCGAAAAAACTCTATAGTATTCAAGTAAGCGTAGTAATGCGAAATAGATTTTTTCACAGCTAAATTTTGACAGATCAGAGAAAATATCGGTATTCGCTACAAAATTTCAAACGAAAATGAATTAACAGTACGGAGAATGGGAAAGAGAAACATTTGAGAGGCGCTTTATTTTAGCTTTAATGGAACAGCATAGGTGCTAGGCTTTAAGAAAAACAAACAGTAGCTAAAAACGTAAAGTTTTCTTTTAAAATAAAAATACTACGCACTACCCACCTTTTGGTAGCGAAAACACGCTTGGAAGATAAAAACACAACTGCATGCGTTGGATCTGTATTCTGTTCTGGTCAAGATTCCTTTCGGTTTCCATAGACATATAGTAACTGTAGTAATATTTTTTTATCGGAAATGCAGACTCATATTGGGACGATTAACATGTAGCCGCTGAATATACTTCATGGTTTTGTTTCAAGAAATTGGAATATTTTGGTCCAAATTTAATTTTAATCTGTTAACAAGAGATTTTGAAACACCCGTAATGGCAGCTATACCTATACTTAACTTTGGGTATGACTCGAATGAATTTATAATTACATCCGTTTTTTTTTATCTTGGATTGATATCCATTCCTTGACCCCTGTTTCAAAAAAAAATGCCTAAAATCATAAAAAAGGGATTTTTGGGTGTTTTTTTTTAGAAAAGCTTTGTTTCAAACAAAATAAAGTGCATAGCTTACGTTTTAATTAAAAGAAGTTAAGAAAATGTCCACAAACAATTTCCAAAAAAAGCGCATTTTTGTTTTTTTCTGCCTTTGCTTTCACTTGAAGAATAAAACAAGTTATTCCCCGAATAAAACCATTTTGAATAGGTATCCGCCGACGATGAAAAATAACCGATAAGCACGTAGGCTATGAAATAACCACGTACACTAAGAACCAAAACAAAAGCTCAAAAGAACACTGAAATATGAAAATTGATAAAAATGTACAATGTCCCTATTAATTCGGCAACCCACTGTAGATGACGTATTCGAAAAGAGTGGACGCGAAAACGTAAGTCTACATTCACAACGCAAAAAGTGTATTTTGGCGCATACGTCAAACTAATTCGCGGGCGACGAAATGTACAAGGTGGCGCAAAAATAACCTTCCGATGTTTTTTGGCTGTAATTTAAAAAAAAATTAAAAACTTTGATTCTTCTTGTGGATTATTTTTATTTGGTCTTTTAATTTTTTTTACATCAAGTCGAGAATATGATGTCATGTAAATGGCCGCCGCCACAGTTGATTGTCATTTGAGCCCTTTTTATGGCATTTTCCATCACTTTGGCCAAAACTTCCGGCGATAGGTCCTCACATTCTTGACGGATATTGTCTTTAAGAGCGGCAAGAGTCTGAGGCTTGTTGACATAAACCCGCGACTTCAAAAAGCCCCACAAAAAGAAGTCTGGAGCGGTCAAATCAGGCGATCTTGCGGGCTAGTGCAAATCGCCAAAAACGACCCGGGAACACCGCTTTCAGAATATCGGTTGTGGCTCGCGCAGTGTGTGCCGTAGCTCCGTCCTGTTGGAACCACATGTCCTCCAGTCCTAATCCGTCCAATTGCGGTAGAAAAAAATCGGTAATGATGGCCCTATAGCGCGCACCGTTCACTGTTGTCGCGGCGTTCTCGACAAAAACTAGCCGCGTCAACAGAGGCAATATTCTCGGCACAACGGGCGCTCCGGGGCCCGCCACTCTTGGCAACGTCTCGTGTTGTGCCAGTCTCTTCGAGGCGAGCGGCTAATCGTCGCAGTGTTTCACCAGTAGGCGTTGGACGGCTAGGAAATCTGCGACGAAATTCACGTTGTGCCAAAGTCACCGACCGATTATTGCTCAAATAAATAGTCACCAATATTCCGCGTTCTGGAGCAGTGTAGCGTAACATTGTTTATTAACGTGTATTTCGCATGTGTTTACTATACAAATGTCAAAACAGAACTGACATTAGGGACCAATCGCAAAATTTATAGCATTTTCTGATAGGAGGATTACTTTTGCGCCACCTTGTACTTAAACCAGAACTCAAAGGGTCATTGAATTTTAATTCAAACAATTTTTATGTTTTGCTTGTTTTATTGTTTATATCGCTCTTCTGTTTTCAGATACGTACCTACGTACTTTTATATTATGTATATTATAAAAAAAAACAATCTAACATGTTTAGTTCAACCAGTCGTGTACTTTATTCGTCGAGACCCATAAAGTTGGTATATTTCAATTAAATTAATGAATCATTCGCCTCTTATTCTAATGAATATGAATAACTGAATGTGCCTTACTTTTAAAAGGGTAAATAACTAAATATATGTCTAAGTAGGTACTTACCTCGAAATAATCATTTTTCATTTAAACATTCTTTGTTTGGTTTTCTACGCCTTCTGTAAGCTATGCAAACTAAATAAATAAGACTAAACGTCTAAAACCGCCGAATAGAGATATAAAAGATGTAAAGTAATATTTTTAAAATTTTATTTCAGATTTCGTACAGTTTGCAGGCTGTCGAAAATAATTGTTAATGTTTTATTAATGCTTGCGGGAGTCGTGTTCATTTTTTTATTCATTCATTTTCAATGTCGCGCTTAACCATTAAAATGCTTAAAGGCGCACCCTCCATAGCAGTCTATAAATCCATTTCATGCTTTGCATTTTGCATACCTAGAGGACGACTGCGCCTGCCTTTAATGGCACGGACCCCAAACCAAGTTTCGGAATCCGAGTTGACAACATGAAGTCAAAGCCACCAAAACACCAACAAATCCACCCAGAGAAGATGTTGATAGTCATTAAGTTACGAACCTCAGATACGTATTCTTGTGTTCCTTGTGAGTATACTTTGCTGGTGCGCCCAGCAATAAGCATAATAAGGAAATCTCATTTCAGCAGCTAGTTTCCGCGATTTTTGTCCTCAGTCAAATAGAATGATTTAGCTGTCTCAAAATTGGCCCGCAGCTTCTTCCATCACCTGTCAAACCGAATCAATGCCTACCTATTTCAAATGTTTTTTTGTTTATAAAGACAGTCAAAGGCAATAGTCAATTAAGTTGCCCTTGCATTTTCTTATAGTCGGTGCTCATTACAATGCTGCTCGTGCGCAGGTAGGTTTATATCGCAAATTAGATACTTAAGTATCCTGCTGGCGCTAAATTTTAGCGTCATTTCATTTCTCCACACCAAAGATAAATGCTCGCTAAATTTTTAAACATCATATAGATGGGACAAAAACCATTTGTTAATGACAGTAAACGTTATTTTAATTGTTCGCGTACATACATTCAAACATTAAAGACAATGCATTGTTTGAATCGTTCCAAAACAATAGATATAAGTAAAATCGAAGAAGATACCTATTATCATTGCTGCAGCAGCTCAAATAATTTCTATGGTAGCCAGCATAAGACCACACGTTCCTTCGTGTTGGGTAAATCTATATTTGAATTGGAATTTTTCTGCAATTTCCATATTGCTGATCGTTGCTCCACAAGCCCTGCAATTTTTTTATCGCATGAAACGGAATTTTTGGTTTTTCGTTCACTTTTATTTATCGCACAAATGTTTTCTGCGGGTTCCTCTAAGAAAATTTGCAAAGCAAACACAACACACATTGTTTCCTCGGCTTTTTATGATAAAATTTATCTTCGATTTAATGTACCGGACATTTATTTCGCAAGCTAAATGAGTGGAGACTTGTCAGCGGCCCATCTATATGAAGTTAAGAATTTAGCGAGCGAACAGGATACTGCTTTGCTAAACTGCCTCGATAAATTTTTATCTTTGTAGACATTTTTGTATGGGAGATAAAATTTAGCGCGAGCAGGATACTGAGCTTTACAATTAAATTTTCTTCAATTCCTCATTTAAGTTACCTACCTATTTTAAATAGTAAAAATGCTAAATAAATGCTACCTAGGCATCTACTCACGTATGGCTAGGTAGAAAAATTGCTTTTACTTAAAAAAAATTGTTTGTTTATATTGGCTCAATGTAAGAACAGCAAAGGGATTGCTAGTTAAATTATAAAAATTGTGAAGGGTGATCTTACTATAGCTTTAGTGCTAAGAGTAACTTAGAATTATGGTTGTTGTATCCCACGATTAGGAACCTATACCTAGGTAGCCGGCCTTCATACATTATATTTTACTTTAAATTAGTATTGGGTGATAGCGTATGAGTTCATCCCCGCCAGTACTCATCCTCTGGAATACATAGTGCAGCGCAATAGTTAATCCTTTGTTATTTCTTCCAAGCGAAAAATATTCCTCCCTTAACATTTTTTTTAATCTGTGTGCAAAATCTTGCAAAACATTCCTGATCCTGCTTTGCGTAGGTATTGCAAAAGCGCTGAAAATGAGCGGTAAAAAAATATTAGAAGTGATTTTGGAAAATCGATACAAATACTAATTCATTCATTTGCATTTTCTGATTATTCGTATGTCATTGACAGTTTATTTTTCTTTTTCTTAACTTAAAATGTTAAAAATATTTTTTAGTTAATAATTAAGGTGGGGGGGCTGACCTTATGAGACATTCATGGGATTCTCAACATTTAACACATTTAACATTTAACCCTACAGTTATCGATATTCTGACAACTCTTTTGTTTATTGGTAAAGTGATTTTGGAAAGTGTGGAGCCTTTGCCTAAACTGTCAGACTAAAGTGGATTACTGGTAAGGCCGATTATTTTTATGATTATCCTACGCTCAGCTCCCTTCGGCTGCCCACTGAACCATAAACTAAGTTTTAAATAGACCGTCAGCTCCCGCGCACCTACCCGATTCCCCCCGCAAATTTTGAAAAGAAAATTCTCTCTTAAATTTCCTATCTGTGAATACGTGTGAAGCAGCAAAAAATTAAATTCTAAATGGCGGGAGGTGTAATAAAATACTGACACTTAGCAGTGTTCCTACATCGTGGGATCTCTACCTTTTTGATTGAAATTACATTTTTTTCACAAACTTTCTGTGCGTCAAAGGAAAAAAACATCAAAATTGTGGGAATATCAATAATCTGACAAAAAACATTTAAGCTACATTTCACCATGAATATCAACGCACTAAATGTATATATAATGGAGATTTGCCTTTAGCAACAATTTCTAGTACCAAAAAATGATCATTATAATATTAGGAAACTGCGATTTTTATATTGATTTTTTAATTTTGTGTGATTTTTTTCGGAACAATGCAAATACTTTTGAAAGTATGTCTTTTTCATAAAAAAATCGAGGTAATTTGAGTTTAGTGAAAAGAGTAAAATGAACACCCTTTGTGGGAAAAATCAAGACAGATTGCTAAGAACACTGACTGAGAGTTAGTGTATTTGGTGAGTTTCTGTCAGCTGATGGATGCGTTCTGAGAGTTTATTTTCGTTGTTGTATTTCACCACGGAAACATGTATTCTACCAAATGTAGAATAGCGAACGTAATCAACATAAATAAATGAAAGAGTAAAGTGGAAAATTCATTCGTTGAAATAAAATAAAATATTTGTTTCCTATAATTATTATGTCCGTTTTCGTTTGTTTTTTTTTTGCGAAAAATTATTTCACCGGCGAATGTCGATGGAAAAACTGCAACCAATATAAAAAGAAAAATTGATTAAGAATATTAAAATTTAAAATTATGTTTCAGGGGAAAGATATAAACATTTCTGTTCGGGTATAATTTTTGAGTTATAGAGTTAAGTATCGACTTTAAATTTACGGAAGCTCACAATTGCGAAAATTGTATTGAAAATGAAACCACTGTGAACTACTCGTAATAAGAGTCGAAAATAAAAATGTTTATTGGTAAGGCCCAATCTTTCCATGAAGATTTATTAATGGAAAATGAATTAAATTTATTAGAAAATTTGAAACAAATGAAATTATTAATTATGAAATTACATTTGAAATAAAATGTCGAGAATATGAATAATGTGCATTTACAATAAAAAGAAAAAGTCTACAAGACACAATCAACGAAAATTTATTTTCTTTAAAATGTAAGGGAAAGACCGAAACTAAAAATGTATATACGCAAAATTTGAAATAAATATATTTGCTGATTTGTACCCTGATATGTCTCACGCATTTAAGTTTTGCTGCATACAATTTTCTTTTTATTCATACGAATAATGATTAGTAAACGGATATTTTTTTAATTTTGTCGATGATTCATATAGTTCATCGATTTCCATTGTTTATTTACTACATAAATGTAAACATCCCGTACTATATACATTATCCTGGTAAAATGAGAGAAATCCCCCATACCTATGCGTTTTAATAAATTTGGTACCAAATTCCTCACACTACCCACCGTTTTCTTAACACGACCGGATAACGGCCAATTATTTGAATTATTTGAATTTTTGCCAATGTTACCACAGAATGAACTGTCAGGCATCTGTCAGGTTCCTAGGTGCGAGTGTATGCGTGCGTCTAATCTACTTTAACATGACACACATCCTTTGCCACATAGTAACACGGAAAACAGCATGAAGGCAAATTCTCTTAAGTTGAAAGAGCTGACGGTCTATATAATACTTAGTTTATGTTAATTTTTTGTTTCCATAGTCGAGTACGCAAAATGAATGCAAAGTTCAATCTACCTTGATTCTCTCGCTAAGTTTCGATTAATCGTCTTTGTTTTTCAGTAGTCATGCACATTTACTAGAGAAATGGGGGCTGACTATAAACGGTCTCCAGTTGTCAGCCCCCCTGTTATTATGAAAATTAAATTGGGGCTGACTACTAAACGGGCCGACTACTCCAAAATCATACCCACTTATTTTTTTAAATGCCTACGTAGTTTGCATTATGTAGCTGAATAAATAAGTGTAAAATTCTGAAATCTATATATTTCAAACATTCAAAAAATTGATTAAATAGCTGAACAAGGGATTTTTAAAGACGAACCGAACACAAAAAAATACGTTAAAATGCTGACTACTAGCGCCATCAGCATTCCATTACTTTAAGCTACGCATCTTCTTCTATTTGGTACGAAATTGAAACCCCGTCGGTACTTTAATTTCAATGAACTTGTTCCCTTTGCGCCCAAGTCCTTTTCGGCATTTAATTTCATTCATAAACACCTACATTTGTACTATCTTAGATAGATACTTACCTTCGTAGGTTTGGGGTCCCATCGAACAGATTTACACATTTTTCCAAGTCTTCAAAAGTCCTGAACACTCATTTATAGGTAGGTACTCCTTTGGAAAGGGTGAATTCGATTAACCCCTGGCTAATGGCAGAGAATGTAAAATTAAACAAGCTGCTCGTCGCAGCCACATTAATTGGTGGTAGAGGTAGGTTGGCCAGGGGGTGGGAGAAGCGACACACCAAAGCAACTGTTATTATTAATTACAACTATTGCTGCCATTACATTTATTGTTAATTCCAACTGTACAAAGAAGCATACACACCAAAACATTCGACTGCACAAACACGATCAAATGCCATGTGAGACAAAACGATGAACATCCCCGCCGCTCCATTAAGAACAGTACTACGAAGAAGAAACCAACAATCAATTGTACTTTCGTTTTATTTTCTCCCATTTTTGCCTACCATTCAAAATACAAAACAACAACCAGAAAAGGGGTAAAACACAACCGACAGAAGGCAACGTTCAGCAAACCATTGCAACGAGTGTACACAATAAACGGAGTATGGAGGACACGATGCGAACAGGAGCAATTGTTCATTTCTTTTGGGGTTTTCCTTTACTTTTGCGGTGCATCAGGGCGGAGTTTTCCCTCCTGTGTGAGACGAAGTGAGATTCGTCAAAGTGGCAGGGAATAGTGAACCGTTTCGCCGTTCCCCTTCTTTGATTCTGTGACAGTGTGTGAGTAGTGAGCATAGCCACTTAGGCGTGGTTTAGTGCTACGCGAATCGGTTTTTCCGTTTCCCCTTCAACAAAGTCGTTTACAATTCTTTGGGTTTTATTTCTTCGCTTGGCTGTGTGCGTTTGCTTCTTTGGGAAAATACACAATCCTCCTTCGGGGGGTTTTTTTTTTCTGTTGCGTGTTTTTCTGCCGTCGTTTTCGGTGCACTCTTGTGGCATACCACAGCTCCTCAAACTCTATATAATCGATTATTTTTTTCGGGATGTGGGAATTCAACTTCGGGGACTGATTTAGCTATTTAAGGTCAAAATTTAAGTAAAAGACGAGAAACATTATGACGACAATGTGACTGAGCATCGATTTTATTAAAGAAAAGCTTCGCTTTAGGTGGGTACCTATAAGGATTTCCAGCTTTTCTGCAATTATTTGGATATAGTACTTTATATGAATTTACTATTTCAGCGATTTTCACAAGTGGTTGTAAAATGAAAACTTAGAGGCCCTATAAGGATAGGTGTCAACGCAGAAAAGACAGAACACTTGGGGAGGTACGCTCAATAGTATAGAATGATTTTATATCGGTTATAAACAAAACCTAAGCCTGCCAATTATTGCTTAACAATTACCTATACCTAGAGTGAAAATTCAACTAAACAAATGAACCAGTTACCTATTTATTTATTTTTTATTTGTTATTTATTGATATGAAACGCTGTACATCAAGATAGACCTATAATTCTTAGTAATTAAACAATAGTAAAGAATAAAAGAAGATTGAATTTACAATACAATGAAAACAAATTTGACGTTAAACAATAAAACATTAGATAAAGAGTAAAAAGGTAAATCAGCTCAACTTAGCTAATGTGACACTTGGAACGGTTGTCAGATTCAAACAACTTGATAAAGGCTTGCTGCTTGTTTTCCTGTTTAAACTTGAATGAGTAACGTGGTGTTAAAATATTAACTTGCCTATGTAGGTAATACCAACCAAATTTGATTACTGGACACTTGCGGCCTCATTTATAAACCCAGCGTAGACTCTCCCTTACTTTATGCACCCTCTAAAATGTCATTACACAGGAAAATGTGATTTAGGTATACAAAATGTATGAACTTAAGCAGTGTTGCTTTAAGGCCGAGTAACTTAAGCGCGAAAATTAAAATTTAGAGTCTAAGTAGAGCTTACGTACGTGTAAATCTGTTTTTGACAGCATTATATATGTGGGTGGTCGTGGTCTATTTATAAGAAAAATAGAAAGAGTGATTTATAATTCACAATTTGGTTTATGCCTTCTTGTTTAGGAATAATGTGTTTCTTATTCGGAAAACTTGACCTTTAAGGGTAACATTTACAGAGTTGGAAGAAGTTTGGAAATATGTTTGAAGAATTGAAAGCAGAAACAAACAACTGGGGTAGAATACAGAGTTTTGTTTGCTTTCATAACCAAAAAGCGGACACGAAGAGAATGTAAAATAATAATATTTCCCCCGCAAGGCTGTCAAATACAGCTGTCAGTGTTTTCTGTTATAGTTTATCAAAAAATTCATACCTATTTATATACAAACCTCGTTTAGCAAATTTACGGCGCACATTTTTTTATAATTAAAAATTTAAGAAAAGCCACGTAGAGGCTTCGTAAATTTTTGCGGGAAACTAAACAACATCGTAGAGTTAGGCAATCTAACAAATACGACTGTTGTTATTCTTTAAGTAAAATGGGAGAATAGCGACTACTTAGGTGGAAATCAAATTAGTTCTTTGACTATACAGATTTGGAGGTCCCGTGACATAAGCCCAAATCTAAAATTGTGAATGTAGCCTTATGTCACTTTCGACGGTGCAGCGAAATGACTTCAACTCGAGTGGGAAGTAATTTCACTTTCACCGTTTGAAGGATGGGTAATGCAACTTTTTTTTAAACGCATGCGAAACAAACATATAAAAATCATAACATACACCACCAAACAGTTGCAGGCGGGCATCATGGCTCCCATGATTTTAGAACTCAAAATAATGAACAATAGAAAATCACAAAAAAAAACACAATTTTTTATTACCTATAATCCTTTTTTTTTTATTTGATAAAATTCATTATTTATCATTACCATTTTGTTCATTTGTTTTTATAACATTTACGTTATTGTTTAAAAAATTTAAATGAAATAAGGAACAAAATAATGAACAACTTCTAAAATACAAAACATTTACCTATATATGTTTTTGGACACAAAATAATTGAAAATACCTACACATCGTCTTCAAATACAGAACTATTTCATATTATAAGGAGCGAATGGTCGCCGTATTTATTTTTATGAATAAATTGCTAAGCTTTCTGCATTTAGGATAATTTTCACATTTGTAAAACCTTTTGTTGAGCACCATTTCCCGCATCTGATGGTAATGTCGGCGTTAACCAGAATGGGTAATAATAGTAACTGTCGGTCGAAAAATGATGGCGTTTCGTATATAGTAAACTTAAATGTTTACTAGAGAGGGAAAATAGGTAATCGATAGTGACTGCCATTATTTTCTATAAGGAGAATTCCATTGCATGAGCAATTGACTTTCCTTTTCGAAAGCCAAATTGGAGTGAGCGGAGAGAATTATAATTTTGAATACCTATCCATATTTATTTTAATTTATTTACTGCGCTATATTTTCCGAACTGCGAAATGTAGGTTTAAACCTGTATTACGCTTGTTCAAGGTCAATAGTGGGCGCTCAATGAATGTTTGCCTTAGAAATGGGTTGTTGAAACTTGGACGGCTGCATTGATGTTAACAACACCGTGGCGAACATTTCGATGACATCTTATTATAAACTTAGCTTGAACTGCAGTGTTTCAAGTGATGAAATAATGGAAAAAATTAAAGTACCTATACCTATAAAATATCCCTCGATAGGAAGCATATCAGTGCTACAATAGGTGTCATCACAGGACACTGTCTTATAGGCAGGCATGCAAAAAGGCTTGGCGTATTATCTAATGATTTTTGCAGAAGCTGTTTGGACGAGGAGGAGGAGGGACTATTCATCTTCTCCGTACTTGTCCGGCTCTCTCACAAAGACGAAGGCTCCATTTAGGAGAGTTCTACTATAGTGAACTAAACGATCTAAAAAACATGAGCATTCGCAATCTCCTGCGCTTCACTAGAAGCTCCAACTGGTTTAACGAGCAGGAAGAGTTATTTACATAGATTCATGTGGTATCACAAGGGACCTTATAATGGTATTAGTGTGTCGGCTAGCCGACAACCACTTAAACCCAACCTATAGATAGACTTTTGCAAAATTTAAACCATAAATGTCGTACTCTGAATGAAACGCCCTTAGGTACACCTTTTGTGGCGCGAGAAAAATTGAACGTCCTATATTGGGAAATTCTAACTTTTGGCAACAGCATTCCATACCTACATAAAATTTGTTTTCACGCCATCAACTTTTATGTTGCAGCAACAAAGATAAGCCAAACATGTTGTCGGAAATAAATAAGAATATAAATTAGATCGTCAATCAAACTGAATATCCGAGTTCTAAGACGGAAAACTCGCAGTACCCACAAATGCGACTCTTTAACATTGCCGCTGCTCTCTACTTGCACCAAACTGTCATCCCAAGGTAGATGCGACATTGACATTGGGTTGTTAAGCGATTAATATTACTCGTATTTTATTGAGCATTTTATCTGCAGCACGCAATTGCAACAAAAACACTCAACGTCCATGACACTTTTGAGATTAACACTAGAAACTCATCCCAAATAGAAGTGCCGCGGCAGCGCAGCAATCCATGTTGACACCAGTGCCGTCTTTACCATAAGGGCGCATGGGGCCCATGCCCAGGGCCCCCTTCCTCACGGGGCCACGAATGGCCGATCGATGTATCTACCCTTACGACCCATTTTTCTATTATGGTAGACATACTTTTGCAAAAAATTTAGAGAGTAAATGAGGGTGTTGTTAGAGACTTTATTTCAAATAATAAGCGGAGTTCCAGAGAAAATATGGCACTGCCAGGTAGGAAATATATTGTTAAGCATTTCATCACTTTCTAAACGTTTCTGTTGGCGGGCTGTTTTAAGAAATACCGTCAACATTTCTTAATTAAAATATTAATCAGACACCGTTCTTTTTTCGAAAGAATGAACATTTTTATGCTTCTAAAAATACCTCAAACGTACCTTAAAAGTAAAGCAAATCATCCGAGTCGAAATTTTAAAATAACTTTACGACCTAGCAATTTAGTTATCTTTTTACTTTCTTACAGTATTTGAAGACAAAAATTAAGTTTATTAGAAAAATTGTGTTCTCTTATCTATATTTATATAAAAAGTAATCGTTATTTCCCTTAGTCACGGCATCACGCGTGAAGTGCTCGAATGATTTCGCTAATTCTTTTTTGTTGTGCTTTTTATTGTCAGGAGAACGTATTTATGAATGGAAAAAATTAAGAAAGTTGCGCGGAAAATTTTAGAATTTAAGAAAACCTAAAGACAATTTTTTTATTCAAACTATGCGCTTTTGACAATATAAACGTTTCTAATATGTAATCTTATGAGATTTGGAAAAAAGTGTGAATCAGTTTAATTTTTATTTTTAAAAATGCCAAAGCAAATAAAATATGAACATGAGAGTCGAATTGCAGAACGACTAAGGTAGGTAAGAAGGTAAATGGGTGGCGGTTGCCACTGCTTCACATAGACCATCTTCAGATCCTCTAAGTCGTTGAAGGAGTAACTGTTGAGAGTCCTCTGTCTGTATTCCCAGCCGTTTCGCATATACGCCTATCGCACAGTATCCTTTAATGACCCCCATGAGTATGGGAATATGTTTGCGGCTAAGTCCAATCTCTTTTGGGTCACCACTGGCCATAGTTCTTTCGTGTGCCTGCAGGTAATAACACGGAAAGAATTGAAAATCACCAATTGCAAAATTTTGAGTTGCAATTCACGAATTATATCTTTGTCGCAAATTACAAAGATTTTTTCTTGGATTGATATAAAAATTCGTAATTCGACATTGAAAACGGCGTTAAATACAAAATTCTGCTTGTTGAATTTTGCGATGACAAGTATTAATTCGAGCTTCTTTTATTTGTAGTGATTTCCGATATTTTTTGGCGCAATTTACCACTTCAATGGGTCAATTTCTCAAGCACTACTTCACAATCGCAAATTGCAAAAAGTATTTGCTGATTTACAAACACTGAGTGATGAATCAATGAAATCGTATAATAATTTAACGCATGTAAATTAAAAACGTAAATTGACGTAGAGAAATCGTGAATTACAAAATATTTTTTTGTGATTTCCATGGAATTAACTACCCGATGTGTGGAATTTTTGTGCGCACAGGCAGCCGACAAAAACGAAACGTCATAGTATGTCCATCGTCCTTTCATTTTCTGCATGGACAGCTCCAACCATGCGCATTTGGCTTCATTAGAGTCAGACTGTCGGTATTCAATCTTTGCTTAAAGCAGTTCCTGTCGGGTCAAAGTTATTTATAAGTATAACTCATTGGTAGTGATAGTGAGTGTACTAGCCAACAAATTGTAAAGAATTTTGGATAATATCTTGTAAGTACATATTGAATAATACAAACACAACTGAAGTTGTATACCAAATTCGTATTTTTGCAGAAGGTACATCTCGCTATAAGAAAGAAGTATAAATTGGAATGGATTCTAAAATATGTAATCGAAAACGATTGTAAAGGTTCTTATCAACGGCAAGTTATTCTAAATAATTTGTTTGTATTTTAAATTTCAGCATAGACCAAAAAACCACCCCAGACAAATCCCGTTGTCTCCGGACGATATGGCGCCGTATGTGACTTTAAATATATATTCGAAAATAACCTAAATAATTAAACTACGAATTTTGATTTGTAAATCATAAGATATAAGTTGTAAATTGAGAATAAGGTTTTCTAATTTCACGATAAAACAATTTCAATTTAATACGGTGATGCCTCAAATCACGACTCAAGAATCGTAAATTGCAAAATATGAAATGCAAATTGATAAAAAAAAAGATTCAATTTACCATTACGAATTCGTAAATTGCAACTACTGAAGTGGTAAATCTACCCCTTTTGTTCGCAGATCAACACTTTGAGTTGCAATTCAAGACCAAATGGTTGTAATTTGTTAAGGGAGGAAATCCGAATTTACAACACAAAAGTGGTAATTTACGAATTATTTTTGCAATTCACAATCCGTAGTAATAGCAAATTAATAACTATTTGTGTCAAATTGCGATTAGTTATTGCAACGTGTATTCCTCATTTGATCGCATCATTGACAATAAAAAGTAGCGATTCGCGACTTTTGAGGGTCAATATCTTCACTTCGTACAATTTATAGAATTGCGAATAAAAAGTCGTGAATTAGTAAATCCTGAGCTAAGCTCTAAAACTGGACAAACTTTTCGTGATTCTGCGCTCATTTTTCTTGATTTGATCTTAAAATTTTTTCCGTGAAGATTGATCCAGCGTAGGTTAGTTCTACTCCAGGATTCAATGTCAATCTTGTTGGCAAACGTGCTTAGCGGAGTTCTTACTTACAGAACGACCAATCTGGAGAGTTTTTATTTCCAAACAATTGCTCGATATTGAGAATGGCAAAACACCTGTTGACTCATCGTTTGGATACATTACATTCCCTACCAATTTTTTTTCACTTAACTGAATCAAAGAACGAGTTCATCGAACAATTTTTCCCAAACTTTGATCAAAATTACAAAAATCAAGTTTGGTTAAGCGAACGAGTTGCATTGACTACAAAAAACTGTTGATGCCAACGAAATTAATTTTTATATTCAAAATAAGACAGAAAATCGGATCGGTAATAATTATGTTACGGAATATAAACCAACCACGTCTTTGTAATGGCACCCGACTTGCGGTGAAGAAATTAACGAACAGCGTCATTGAAACCAAAATTTTGAAAGGAAAGTACAAAAGCGGAGACGTTTTGATTCCACGGATTCCTTTGATTCCGAACGACTCATGCTTTTCTACTTTCAACTGTTACAATATCCAGTGCGGGAAGCATTTGCAATGCCGATGAAAAAATCACAAGGACTAAATCGCTAAGTATAAGTGGCATGAATCTTCAAACTCCATATGTTTCTCACTTGGCCAGTTGTATGTCGCCTGTCCCCGTGTCGCAATACCAACAAAACTGTTCATGTACGCGCCAGGAAATAAAACTAAAAATGTTGTGTATTGGAAAGCATTAGAATAATAAACAAAATGTTTTTGGAATAAATTGTTTTTCTTTTATTAATTATTCAAAATCGAAATATTAATAGTTAAGACAAGGCAACGTCTGTTGTAATTATATATAAACTGACCACTTTCTTTTCGGCCATCCAAAGTATTCATTTCAATAAGATCATCAAATTTCTTAACTCCTCAGGATGGTTGTAAGTTCCCTCATCGTCCTTCACCCCTCTATTTCTCAGGTTTCCGTGAGTTGTGGTCTCAAAACGGCGCTCAATTGCGTTATTTGTGTCTTTCCCTCGTACGGGAAATACAGCCACCTAAACCAACCAACCAACCAACCACTTTCTCACAAATGTGACTGTAAACTGATTTATTGTGCATTCGTCTACTGTACTGAGATAGGTGTAGGTAGGATAAAAGATCGAATTCGACAAACGCCATTTGCCGCTGATAGGAAGTTCGAACATCGAAATTAATCCTCTACACCCATGTACTTTGTAACTTAGTTCACTACTTCACTTACGCCACTCTTATTCATAGCATCAGACTGAGTAAATTTGGATGGTTGCTTTAAGCTAGATAATATTATGAATCATAATGTTGCCCAGCATTCATTGACTAAGTGTCTGTGATAAACAAACCATCCTTTGCTTACTGACAAAAATTAATTCACATCCTAGCAAGCACATACAACCATAGTTTGTGTATATACTTTAAGTAAGTTTATTAAATGCTCATTTTCTGGCTGACCCTTAACTGACCAAGTGCCGGAAATTGGTAACATAAAAGCAATTAACCACGATCCCCCACCAGGATGTGTCATCGTTTGCCGGTTGGATGGTGGTAAATCGTAAATGTCCACCCTCTGGATGTTTCGCATCCAGGGAGAAGTGCTTTGCTTATTATTCTCAAGCGCACAAGAGAATATTGCATCGTTCGATAAATAGATTCTCGTCCTTTTGTTTATTTGACAAGGAATGTGACATCCCCTTGTCGCAACGTTCGACGAAGCCAACTGATTTAGTGAGCTTATGAGTTGGATAAATTCCTGCGATTAATAATATTGCTCCGGTCGAGTTTTCGCGTCGAAGAAGTTGGATCATAATTAATAACTTCGACAGTCGTTCCCCCATAGCGGGTCGCTCTGGCTGTCTGGAGATGCATGGTAACTCTATTGTTCAGCGACGACGTGACGGATGTTTATGAGTCGTCGTAAGAAATTAATTACGTCAGTTCCTGGGGACAGATGTTAAAACGGTGTTGATGGTATTGTAAGCGAAGCAATAAAGACGTTTTTGGGAGAACCCGTATCCCTCCTTATAGGTGGGATATTTGCTGAAATTTGTATTCTATATTATATAGTTGGCTATTTCCAAGTGACCCGTGTCTACAACAAATTTGTGTCTTGCCATAAAGATAGGTATATCTAAAATTAATATATATTAATGGGAGCTCACCAATAACCAAGCACTTAACTTGGTATAACTAATTTAAAAAAAAATGTCTTTAGCTTTGCAAGCATTTTTCGGTATTGACTCGGGAGTTTGGTCAAAATTAGACAAAGGAATGTGGCAGTTTCCATGCAAAAATTTCAAAACTCTGTCTCTCGATATCTAGGGAGCTAGTTTTGTAAAATTAAGAACTTTGATACACAAAGCCCAACAAATTGAAAACAATAAAAATGGTGGGAGTGCCACTTCCCAAACAACAAAATTATTTAAAATTTTCAACTTATGCCATTTTTAACTTTAGCCTTGAAATTTTATAAATATAGGCGCATATTGTCTGCATTCTACAAAAAGAGGCGTTGCACATCCCACACAAAATTTCTCGGAACTAATTTGTTGTGAAATTAGGATTATTAACGCGGGGAAGCCGGGTGAGTACAGCTAGAAGTTTCATATACCTCATACAAAAATGAAAATATAAATAAAATAATAAAAAAATGAGAGTATGTTTTAGTTAATTTAAACGCAACGGGTTCCTACTGCGATTGTTAACCTATCCTCAGTACAAAGACACAGCTCATGCTCACCGCTTTTACAAAGAAAAAAAACAAATTAAAACGGATAACAAACCCATCTGCCTGAGTAACAGCTAATTTGGGAATATCATATGGCAGCAGCAGCACTTATTCGTGTATAACAATATCAGCATCCTCAAATTACTATTTTAGAACAAAGAGAACTCCACCCTGAAGCAGCACCCCTTCTCTATAAAACTCAGGTTAGGATATGGCTTACATATTCCCCTCTTGCATATGAAAGTTGGCGCCAAAACACTTACTTGACAGGAAACAGAGTCGAGCAGTTCGCCTTCGACTAATAGGAGATTCTACATTAGCTGTTTTTTATTATCAGCTATGATCCATATAGATCATCGATTTACATGCTATTACAACAACAGCACATGATCCTGCTTCTCATCGAGATCACGAATCATGATCTGAAAATTATATCTACTATTTCCCACTAGATGGCTTGTTTCATTTTTAAATGTTGGTGTGCCTGTAAACGATAGCTACCTAATCACGTTGCCAGACAAAAAAATGAAACACAAAAAATCAATTGATTTTTTTCGTATTCCGTGTTATTTTCTTTTTATAAAGGTATGTTCAGACCAGTTTTATAATTTTTTTCAAAAACATTTATTAAACAAAACAATTTTTATCAAATGTTTTGGTGGTTTGGATCTGGACACAAAAAAAAATGAATGAAATGTCTCACAGTTTCCCAATCGTGATGGGAAATCATTTTTGTTTTCAAGTTTAACTGCAGAAAGTGAGCGCTGTTTTTTGATTATTATTTACTTTTTTAAATAAAATAAAAATGTCAAGAAAAGCTTGGAATACGAATATTTGAATTAAATCGTGTGTCACGTGATTCCCGAGACGAAAATTACGAAAATATAAACTTTACCCGCTGCTAATAACCACCACACTATTTTCTTCTAGTTGGACTAGAAAAATAAAATTGAAATATTTGATAAACATTTAATAACCAAATTTCAGAAATTTCTTATAAATGTGTATGAAATGTGTCCGATTTGCTTCAGAAACGTTTCTGAAATGTTTCGCTGGTCTGGACACACCTTAATATGCTATGATAAACGGATGTGCTAGCAGCAAAATATTGTTCATGTGTTGCATATTTGAACATAAAATTTGTTTCTAAAAAATATGGAAAAGAAAAATTATTAAAATTTGATTCAAAAATGGTAACACCCCCGACATTGCAAGCCAAATGACAGGTGCCTTGTGTGACGTCACGTTGAGCAGAATATTTGCAATATGGCTTGTGGCAATGTGAAGTTTGTAATACCCTGTATTATCTGTTTTGTTTTTGAAAGCAGCTGTTGCCACAACTCAAAAATTAAACTTTTCAATGATCCGTCTTGTTTTATTTTCCTGATCTGATCGGGATCAGATCACGCTGATAATAAAAAAACAGCTATTAACACTTAACATACAGCCGCTGGTGCACAGAAGCTTAGTCGCTGATCTACGAGTATGCCTGTTCTTAAAGTACTTAAAATACAAAGCAGAGATTGAGACAAACAGCCCGAATGTAATCAAGACCTTAGACCTAACTGCACGTATCTCGGGGCTCTCTTGAAGCAATAATTGCAATATTAGCCTTTAAATTCTAGTAATTCATAATACATAGTTACATTTTCCATACCATAATTTTGCAATTGTTAGCTTCCGAAAATATAAAGTCGTTCTGTAAGATATTCGGTTTAAGAAGATACCTAGACTGCCAGTGCCGGATTAAGCCAGCGTGGGGCCTGTAGCAAATTCTATTAAGGGGCCCTTGGATTGCTTTAGGTTTAGGCTATCAAGTTTATGGTATTAAGTGAAACAAAACTGTTATTTCATTTGTGCAAATTTATAAATCTTACTGTAATAATAATCGACTTCTCTAAGTTAAGCGGATTCAATATTCATTAAAGTAAATTAATTAAGACGTTTTTGACTAACAATAGTTTCTTTTTTTCTAAAGTGTTGGTGCACGGGGACCCAAAATGCGCGGGGCCCATATAGCATTTGCTACTCTCGCTACGTGGATAATCCGCCACTGTATACTGCGTAAATCGTCTACGATAGCAGATTTAACTGTTTATTTATTTAATAGGAATATACCTGAATTAAAGTACAGAGTTACAGGGAGATCTTACAGGATCTAACATAGTACATGTGGGTCGATTGCATATTGTTTTGGATTTGGAGTTAGTGTGCCATCCTTCAACAGGCCTGGACAGGACATATTGGTAACATTTTGCTGTTACTTACCATTTTTTTTTACCCTGTAAGTCATATATTCTGAAGAAATGCGTTCATAGGTAAGTCTCGAAAAATCGTTAGGCTCGAAAATGATCTAAGCAACCAACTGGAATCCTAAAAGTAGGAATCTATTTCAATATTAAATATGACCCATATCGACATGAAACAAGGCATCAAAAGTGCAGTTTATTACATTTATGTCAGCTCCTGAAACCTACAGCCTAAGGTTCAAGCTGAACGATTTTAAAAAAAAACATTTGTAATTTTATTTTTTTCTCGAAAACGGAACGAAAAAATAAAAAAATTTTAAGACAACGATTTTCGTCAAAATGCATACTTGAAGTAAAATTGGTGTTTTAAAAATTACTATGTCTTTCGAATTAGAATAGTCGACAACTGCATCTACTTATCAAAAATGTGAGTACTTTTTGTGGTAGAAAACCCTATTTTTAATATGTGTAAAAATATAGATAATAGAAAAATAATGTTTACATCCCGAAGAATAACTTGTACTCAGTTCTTAGCCAAACAATTGAACAACAGTAGTTTACGAATCAAAATTTGCAATTAATGTATTTCTTAGAATTTTGTTTACAAAAACGCTTTTGACCGAAACACATAATTAAAATGGAAATGAAGGTCTTATAAAAAGTCGCAGTACTTTTCCTTAAAAAAAAAACCAAAAGAAGCCGTTTAAATATTTCTGAAAAATAACTCCCCACGGTATATTTGTGTACAGCATTATCTTCCACTTCCAATAAATATCCGATAAAAAACTACGAAAAACTTAGTTTTTACCAAAGTCAAGCGTTTCTCCTTTTTCTTTATCCATAAAAATTCACCTTTAAAATAACCTGCAGCCACTTAGAGCCGGAGTTTTCAATAGTGTACGAGAATATTGGAAACTAAATTTGCGCTCATTGACATGTTTTGCATTTCGAAAACTCATTAAAAAAAAACTGAATTGTTACTCATATGGCTGTGAAAATATTTCGGTAAAGGTATCACCTAGGGCTAGGGTTGGTGACATTTCAACCACAAAGCTAAGTATCCTGCTCGCGCTAAATTTTATCTCCCATACAAAAATGTCTACAAAGATAAAAATTTATCGAGGCAGTTTAGCAAAGCAGTTCGATCGCTAAATTCTTAACTTCATATAGATGGGCCGCTGACAAGTCTCCACTCATTTAGCTCGCGAAATAAATGTCCGTACATTAAATCGAAGATAAATTTTGACAGAAGAAAGAGTTTGTGTTGTGTTTAATTTGGATTTTGTTTTGGAGGAAGCCAAAGAAAACATTCGCATGATAAATATAAGAAAAAACAAAATCAAAAATTCATTTTCATGCGAAGAAACAACAAAAAGCAACTTGCGGGGTTTGTGGAGAAATCAGAAATATGGAGATTGCAAAAAAATTCCAATGCATAGGGTATTACCCGACACGGAACTGCCATGAACATAATATGGTTTTTGTCCCACCTATATCATCTTTGATAATTTAGCGACCATTTATCTTTAATGTGGAGAATCGAAGTGGAGGCTAGGGACGCTAAAACTACCTAATAAAGTAAGAAAAAAAACAAGGCACCAATTTGAGGACCGATAAAGTTTCGCGGGACCCAGTTACGCAGTTTATTTTATTTTCTTAACTTCTAGCTACTAAAATATATACTAACTATCTACTACAGTTTCATCGTCTGACACTTCCTGATAAAAAAAAAAAAAATATTACAAAATATCACCAAAATAACAGGTGCTCCATCTCAAAGTTTCTTTGCTAGAGAATTCTCTGATCGGAACTTGAAGCGATAGGGTTCGTCAGTGTTCGATATTTAAAAAATGCCTTATGACAAACAAAACCCCATTTTAGCTTTAAAATAAATCGAAATATAAATCAATATATTTGAAAAGGATGGTGTTTTATTTAGAATCAGCTGATCCATCCGTGCCCGCCTCGCTCCATCAATTTCTATATTGCAAACTCAATAAGTAAGACTTCTAATTATAACGTACCCTATCTTTTAATCGCGATATTTTGCAACGCAGTCGTGCAACCGGGGGTCAATTTCGTGCAGTGATTTTGAAATATATTCTGGGCAAACACCTTACAGGCCGGAAAAAACTCACAGTTTTATTACAAGAGTGGTAACAAATGATCAAAGTTCACGGAAAAACCGGCCTAACCATTAAATATTTTTAGTTTCGACTCTAAATTTTAGTAGTTTCCCTACAAATTTCGCAACTGTAAGCTTCCTTAAATTTGAATTCGAGACTAAAATGTGTTATTAGTACGGCGGCATATTTTATTAAGAGTTTCGAGTTTCGAGCGAGTTTCTCTCCTTAGCTATCATTGCGGATTGCAAGGCGCAAATATAATAAGGCAGAAGAATAACGTATAAATTAGAGGATTCAAAATAAAAAGCTTTTAAATGTTTTAAAAAATATTCCTTAATATTTATGGTTATAACTTAATTCAAAAAATTAATAAACGAAGATGGAATGAGCTCCAAACCTCTTTTGCCAAATACTTCGTCAATTTATGTATTATTGCATTTATGTCTAATATATGGAGAACTTTTCTCCGTCCATTTTACCTTTTTGGTTGAGCTAAGGACAACAGAAGGTATATGTGCACCAAAATTTCTTCCATGTGAATAAGTAAACTATGCACCCACGCGCGAATGCTTTTGATAAGTCCTTATTGGAATTTCGGGTAACTAACGTATGTCCTGGAAATATTTATATTTATTCGCAACAATTTATGATAAATAAATGAAAATCAGTTTTTGTTTGACAGATTTCTGTCGCACCCAACAGACTTCTGACAAATTTTCCAACACAAAAACTAAGCCGACAATATCGTCATCATCTGCTCACCGTCAGATGAATGCGTGTTTTCAATTAGAAAACACCCCTCACGACAAAGACAAATCCCATTTACAACTGCAAAGTGACACACCAAAAACCGAAACGGCACTTCTTATATTCCCATTACCTCGATCCACTTAACTAATTTAAATCTCATAGACAATGTCATCCTCGTTCAACTATCATCGTCAAAATGGCTTCAAAATATCCAAAACATGTTCCGAATTTGTACAACCTGACCCGAAAACATTGTCTAAGCGTCACCCCAGCATTTAACTGCGCATACACACATACTCGTGCTGAGATCTTCGTCCTCAAATAATCCCATAATCCTCTGTACGAAATAAATGATTTCGATAAACTCCTTGAAAACTGAGACCAACTGTTCGCCCAATGGACCTGTCAATGCGAATGACAATCGCCAAAAAGTATTCTAAATTGAAATAGAAACGCACATGTACATGTGCATGTACGAGTGTAGAGCTAGAGCATCTTTATTCATATATATGCGGGGTGAGCGAGTGTCTCGCCAAAAGTGACACACGGGACTCATGAACAATTCATCTGCATTTCGAAGTGTTGAACGGTGTAATGGGAACGGTATTCGCTTCCCTCATGTCACCCTCATCATCAGTTTGACATCGCATCATCCACCAAAATTAATTTTGCCTTCATCGGGGAATGGTTGGCGATCGTCTAATGCTGTCAAGTGTGCCCTGTAAGGGTAATAGGAATCGTCAAAGTATCTGTCATCTACCGACGATGACGACGACGACGCCCGGTCACACCAAGAGATACCATGCCACATGCAACATATGGCCTGGCAGGCCTGCTGCCATTTAATTACAAATTAACTCGGCCCCGAGGATTAGGAAGCTAATTCATTTCGGCTGCGCGGTACCGCGAAAGTTTATTATAAAAGTTTTAACGAAAAAAGTTTTGCGCCTCTATTAGCGAACCGCATCCTTTCCATCCGCAGGATCATATCTTCTGTTCGTTTTTTCAAACGGCCAATGCTAGTTTTTTTGCAATTTCATTTGCAATATGCGGCGAATGAAAAACTATATTCATGCAAAGGGATAAGGTGGGGGTATGGTTGTGGAAACTACTTTAGCACGAAGTCAGCCCCCGCGCCAAAGGGCATCGGACCAAATCCTTAGGGATGCCTGCTCTTTTTCTTGTCATCTTGTTTTCTTGAAATATATAGGTACCTCGATAAGTTTCATTAAAAGCCACCCTTCTCATACCGCTGCGCAACTATACACAGAGATATACCTTTGTTTGTGTGCATGTGCACGGTTTGTGTACACCTACAACATTATTGTTTTATATCCGAGAAGAACAAGTTGAAAGCTAAAATAGCACACAAATGCCACTCATCCTGGCTGTTTAAGAATTCAGCACGTATATTGATTGAACAAACCAGAAACCGGCTTGCGGATAGGTAACGTGTGGGGGGAAGACCCCGGGGGTGGTCGGCTCGGTCGTTGTCGTCGTCGTTCAGGGGCAATCTCAGTCTGACACAGCAGTACGCGCTGAACGGCAGAGTATCGATTGTGGTAACAAAGTAAGTTGGGAAGGGCAAACAGCTACACAGCTATCAATTCGTTATCCTGTTGAAGTAGGTATACTAAAAATGATACAACAAACACAGCAACTATATAAAATTGGTTGGGGAAACAGGCAGATGTTGGGGTACAATGCAGGGATGCGCAACCGATGTTCAGAGCGTGCGAAAAGTGGACTGGACATCAATGCTCGTTTATGTATAAGATATTCGAACAGAAAAGGCCAGAATAAATCGCAGTACTACCGATCAATTACATCTAATAGTCTTCCAATTGAAATATTATTAGAAAGTCTAGGACCTGGCTGATATTTAAGGAGGACTCCTTGTAAGCAAGGATCAAATGCAAAAAAAAAATTAATAATTGAAGCAACATGTGCATAACAGCCCCTAAGGGTAACTTTTTTTCAAAAGTTAGCCGGGCATGCGGTAGTGCTAAAAACTTTAATTTGTTTTTTTTTTTTCTGTGGATTAAAACGCAGACCAAGGTGTCTTAATTCTTGTAAGTCGCCGCAATATTTTTACTGGTTATAGCGTCAATGGTGATAATTTAACTTTGCCGGCAAGGCCGTCTTAGGCCATGGCGGGGCTTTTTTTCAACTGACAAACTACGGTGTTTGGTCAAAAAGGCACCTAAGTCCATTTTTTTGAGAAACTATGTTGAGTATGCAGAACTATTCAGAAAAAAAATTATTTTCGTTTATTCCTAAAGTAACCGATTCCAAAGTTATTAAGTGGTCCAAAACACACATTCCAAGTATTTAAAAAATTGTGTTTGATTAAAAGGACATTACTACCCATATAACAACTTGCTCAAAACAACATGTGACTCAACTGTTGCTTTGTTGTCACACGTTTGTCGCAAACGCATTTTATTCGCTTTTATGTATTAATATACTTAGTTGCTTTAGCAAAGTAATCGTGACAATATTGTGGATATTCGCAGTTGTCTTTAAGCCTAGTAGGCTAATGTTGCTGACTACGCCTAATAAGTTAAACATTCGTCGATTCGACGATCTGTATTGAAATATGTTTTTTTTTTGATTTGTTTAATACATATGGTTCTATTTTTTTTTCAGAAACATTGGTTTACCAAATAAAAAACTTGATTTTACTAAGTATATTCTTAATTTTTTTTATTATTAAGCAGTCTTTAAAAAAACGCAGCATTTTTCAGTCTAAAATGAACATGTTTTCACAATATTTAAAAAAACTGAAAAAAAAAACATTCCTTCTTTGGCAATATAAAATTAATAATGACAGGTGATAAAAAAAAAAATAATGGAACTATTTTTTCTTTGCGCAAAATCCTCAAAAGTCAATTCGATGTTGAGCACAAATTCCAATATTGCATTTAAAAATATAAATAAAAATAGAAATACTGTTTTTACCTGCGGGACACAACCGTCTTTCGCAAGAACGCATCGGCGACTGAGGTAGTTGTTGAGCATAAGTTACTATGTGCCCGCGTTGAAAAGAGGCAGGTAAATTAAGAATGCGACGTCGTCGAATCGACGAACATTAGCTTTCTAGGGTTAAAAATGTCTTTTATACCTTTTGGTTTTAAATAATACTCCGGTTTTTCTTTTGATTTTTCTTGGTAAACATGAATATAGCCTTTTTTTAAACTGTTATCCAATTTAATTTCAATTTGAATCTCAACCCTTTGAGAAAAAATCAAAATGGCTTTTGGTTAAAACAACATATCTCCATTAAAACATCCTTTTGTTACAATTTTACAATTTTAGTAATTAGTTATTGCACATCTAATAATTCATATTATTGTTGCATTCAACATGTTAAACTGGATTTAGAAGGAATTTTTTTAACTTTAAAAAACAATTATCTCAAAACTACGATTTAGAACTTGTGTCGTATTGATCAAACTCCATAGTGAATACCTGGATATTAAAAGCAATTTAATATTTATAAAAATTAAACAAAAAGACAATCGGCCTTACTAATAATAAAACAATAATGTCGACGATTAGCTGGTTGCCAGCATTAGTAAAAATGTGCAGCATTAGTGAAACGGTACCAATAAACAATTAGACCTCCACATTTGCTAGTCCGACAACTTTCTTAGAATCTATTACATTTTTTGTCGTCGCGGAATTCAAATTTCATAATTTTTTTCGTGAAAAAGAAGGTCAATGTTTTATTTCAGAATGAGGATTTCATTCTAAGAAAAGGAATATATAAATCGCAAATTAATTTGCCCAACAGCTATTTTTCAAAGGCCTTTAAAAGCTTATTATAAGCAAAAAACAGAACACAGAATAGGAAATGCACAAAATAGCCGCTGATCTGTCAAATATCATATGTTTAATCAGTACTGCCCTCTCCTTCGATCAGATACTTTTCATGGTAACTTTCCTTTTTTTTTCTAATCCTTCACTATTGATTTATGAGTGAATTTGTGTCGGAACAGATATGTTAGGCTGATTATGCTAATCGAAGCTAATCAATCTAAAGATTGAATGGTTAGCAAGTGAATATTTTTGAAAAAAGAAATAAAAGCCGGCTATTTGATTTTAGATTAAATTAGAAACTCACGTAGGAAGCAAAAAGCCTTTTAAGGACCTATCGCTTCCGTTTTTGAATTTCAATCTGTCAAGAAACGAAACAGTGCTTGTAAGATCTTGTAATGATCTTTTAAGATTGTATAGCTCAAACACATTAAATTCAAAAATGTTAAATTCTTTCAGAAAAATATAAGCGCGCGGACGTTTTTCGACATTCTCTGGGAACAAACTCCATTTCCAAAGAGGGTTTGGTTGCAGCCAAATATCTACCTGAGCCGCCTAAGATACTGAGAGTTGTAGAAAAATGTAGGTATTCGGGTATGAGCTGTACAATCTTAAGTGAACCGGTATTTTATTCACTTCTCGTTGACTCTCCAGAAAGTCTTGGAAACTTCCTAAACTTATATCAAATTTATTTTTTACTACGTATGCATTCGTAACTTGCAAACTATTAAAAAATGAAAACCAATCAAGAAGTAAGCAAACATTTCATTTAATGAAAATATTCGAAATATGTTTGTGTTTGTGTATATTTCAATTGTTTAGAAATAAAACAAAAATACTATATTTTTCACTTGTGTGCATGCATTTGTAAAAATTCGTCTTTGCTAAACTTAAAAACAACTCGCATTGTTGTATTCCGAATAAAGTCGGAAAACATTTACAATTAAATACTAAAATTAATTAATAATTGTAAACGTTCAGGCTGAACAAAAGTTTATTTAAATTCGCTCCTATTACGTATAATACGCTCCATACCGCCATTTTTGGTGGTTGGGCAACACTCGTCTTGAAAATGACATTTAGGGAGGATTTCTTTAGCTAATACCCGAGATAAACTTGACTTGTTCTACATTAAAATATAACCCTACGGTTAGCGATATTCTGGCAACTATATTTGTTTATTGTTAAAAAGGATTTTAGAAAGTGTGGAGTCTTTGCGAAAACTGCCAGACTAAGTTGATTGTTGGTAAGGCCGAATGGTAAAATTAAATTAAATATTGTCAAAAATAAAAATAAGAAAAAAAACAATAGATATTTCACAAAAAGTGAAATTTAATTAAATTAAAAAAGTGGTGTTTGAAATTTAAAGAAAATCTGATAAAATTACAAGTTAAAAAAATGAAAAAAAATCTACAAAATTCTGCAAACAATAAAAAAAAAGGCTTGGAAAATATTAAAGAGCGAGCACCTTTTTGCAGAATTTTGTAAAGCAATATCTAGAAAAGAAGAATCAGAAAAAGCTCAAATTTGAAAGTAGAAATTTGTTAAAAAAAAATGTTGAACCTTCCCGAATTGAATGACCCCACCCACATTTCATCACAAAATTAAGAGTCAGCCTCAATTCTCGTTCCTCCTGAGAAACTTTAATAGTAACTTGAATAATCAACAATGGACTCAATGTTTCACAATAACCGACAAATTCAATTCGGAATTATGGCGTATGAATACCTATTATAGTCCATCACCCACCCTTCTCTTCTCCATAGGTATGTTAAAAGAATTTCAGTTCCTGTATGAATATATGGGATCCCCCGTAAAAGGTTTGCGATCTCTGCTTTACAGGATGAGGAACCAAAGTAAAACAGTATCCACAACCCTCCACGCAGCAATTGACAACAAGGGAAAGGTAAAACAACTGTAGGTATACGAAGATTTCGATTTGCTCAAGAACAATTTTGCAAAAGTGAGGGGGCCACACAGATAGCCGAGTGGAAATGCTGGTTAAATGATGTACCAGTGTTACCCAGGAGTGGGCATAGCGTATAAACTGCTGACGTGATGAAAACCCCAACTGGCACTTCCACCCCCAAACACACAGGAAAAAAAGAGAAAAAAAAACAGGACGCCGGAAATGGGGAAAAAAAAAACAAAAACAATGCGGGAAAAATCGTTTCACTACAATATCAGATACACACACCTTCCTATAGATACTGCTGGAACAACCACAACTGCTGCACAACGTTATTAACGGAGACAAAATGGAAGTAAGGATGCGCAGAAAACATGTATAAGCGAACTCCATGCGATGCAAAGCGAAAAAAGGACACAAAAGATGTTCGCGAGCACTCAGTAGAAAGATGAATGTTTGGATTCCGACCCCATGCCACCCCCAAAACACCCTTAATTTGTGTCCCAATGCCGATACAGCGGCGAATCGTTTTTAGAGTTTCATACATAGGTAGGTACTCGTTCTCGTAGCTACCTATCGAACGTAAATTGCCAGCAAAAAAACGACGACAACGATAAAGAAAAATCGAACGATATAACGAAAATTGATTGGGATTTGAGTAGAACACAGGAATAAAACATTATGGAAACATAGGTTCACGTTTAGAAGTGCGCTCGTCCTCTGTGCCGCCCGATTCCAGTCCGTCACATAATGCGCACCTTTGCAGGGTAAGGGTTGCTCGCTCCTTATACAGCCAGTTCGGTTCCCATCCAAGCACAGGCCATATACCTACATATTTTAAGAGGATACACAGGTCTGTTCGTTATAATTTATGACTGGCATGTGTTCTTGGGGGATACCGGATACCGGATACCGGATCCACAGGCACGGGGATGACGATTGGTATTTTTAATGTCTGCTCCCTGAGTTGGATTATTGTCCTACATACTCATACGACAGTCCACACATATATTAAGTTCGAGCCAAACACCTATGCTGGCTGGCTCACAAGAAGTCCCTAGATAAGTGCTTCTGTGCCGGATTCCTGGTGTGTTATTCGCATGCAATGCATAGAGCGACAGACCGACCACCACGATTGCTGGCGAAATTAAATTTCGCGCTGCAGACTTCGGCAGTGTTGGATGGCGGTGGATATCGTATGTGATCTATGTGTAGGGACATGCAATAACGTTGGGATAAAGTATTTGCGACTTTTTCCACAAAAATCCTGCACACCGAGCATGTACCCGTGTGCCAGTAGTGTACTCATCCCTCATCGACTGTATGTACCTCTGGCGGTGTTCAAGACCAGCTTGGGGGCATGAATGGAAATCCGCGACATGCGGATGGGAATAAAAATCAATGGCATTCTGTGAATAGACAAAGCGACCATGCCATGCCAAAAGCGCTACATACATCTATTCAACGGAAAGGGGATGCAGGGCATACACTGAAGTTTCGATTTGGCACTGCCGATGCCGCTTGTCGACAAAAGTTCAGAAATTTTTTCCAACTAGGGGAAGCTGGCCGGGTGGTGTTGGTCTGTTGGTGTGTGCCGCTGCCGATATTTTATGGGGAAATGTTCGGAATCGCAAGGAAATTGTGATTTAATGGATGATTGCGTTTAGATTAGTGGTCTCTCCATCGAATTTATAAACCTACACCGTCATCAAGTTGCTAGATTGCTGCCTGCTCGGGCGGTATTTTTATTTTTCTTGCTGTGCCATCGGGGGTTGTTGTTGGTTGCTTGTACGCCTACTATATCAGAGATACACGCATATACCTATAGACACATCTGTATATAAACTTTGCGTCGAGAGTATGTTGGAGTTTATGTTTTTCCGCTTTTGGTTTATGATGATATTTTTATTGGATATTTTTGGCAATTTATCTTTTTCGGTTCCCCATGCGGAACGATGTGGTTTTGTATTCCGGGTGGGGCTAGCGAGGATAGGTAGATTCGTGTATGTGTACCAATATGATGTGTTTAGGCACAGGATTAGGTAGGCACTTTTGGTGGAAGTAAATGGGGACATGGTAGTAATATATTGAATGATTGTTAGGAACGGTGGTTATAAGTACCTACCAGGTGGGAGTAACAGTATGATGCGAAAGTTCCAATATAGCTGAAATTGCATAAGTGATTGCTTTACAAATGCCAAGGTTATACACAGCAGTCGAATGGTATGTTAAATCTGTCAAAAAGTCGTCATACAAATATAGATAGGTTCGGGGGTTGTGAAATATCTTGAAAAATAACTTTGCTTGTAAAACTTTTTTGTATTCTTTCATTGCTATCGGACTATCGGAGTGGATAATAAACGCGGGACTCCAAATGACATCGGCAATGGAACTCTTTCAAGCAGCGATATAAGCAAAGGTAGAGATCGTTAATTTTTTTACATTTTTTATATTCATTAATCCGATGGGAGGATTCGCTTTTAAATTAATAAATGTGATACAACTTAAAAAAAGAGAGTACCGAACTTCTGAATCTTGAATTTTTTCGATTTCTGTATAATTGAAACCGCAATCTTAAGAAAGTTTTATGTTAAGCCTTAGATCGTTAAAGTTACACAATTCCGAAAAGAATTTAGAATTTATTGATCTTGAGGACACTAAGCCTCTGAGCTGCATTGATCTGGAACACTGCCAGGGCTTACTTTTTGAGTTGTGTCAATAAAAAAATAACAAAAATTTGAGAATCAAAGGCTTTACTAAAGTCGGTCGAAACTGTGTTGACAAATATCCGTTCTTATATCACAGTATCCAGTTCTCCAGTGACTGTTTTTTCTGTGGCTATATCACCTATTGCTTTTGCTTAGCCAATTATAATAAGACTTTGATCAGAAAAGAGTGTTTGCGCACTATATTTTCACTTTGGTCACCAATCCATAGCTTTAAGAATAATCGTTCCACTTTTCCAGACTATTTGAAATGTTTTTTTTTTTTTTTTTTTTGAGTTGAATTATTTTGCTAGCGCGAGAAGTTCATTTATTAATTATTTGTAGGCGCATTGGGCAACTGGTTAGTGTGATGGAGGGGTCCCTCGGCACACCTCCGAGAGTAAAACTGTCATGAAAGATCTTCTCAATTAGCCGTTTGGACTCGTACATTTTATAGTTATTTTCCATTCGTTCCAAAAACTCATACAAAATGAATGGTTATGTGAAGATAGGACAGGCCTAGGATTTTTTTTATTTATTATTAATAATTTTTTTTAAGTACCTAGTTTATAAAAGTGCTTTATTGATTTATGTCTTTTTCGTATTCAACAAAAATTGAGCGACTCAGAAATTTTTAAAATGTAATGGATAAGAACTTTTTTGGTTTGGAAAATCGCCAGAAGGAAAATATCTCAAAAGACTTTCTAGTTGTATAACGCAAAGAAGCCTTCTGCAATAGTGACGGACTTGAATGCAGTCTAAATAACCACCCAAAAACAACAGACTTAAGTCTGTCTTAAATAAAGCAAAATGCGAAGCTATGATTTATTATTATTATTATATTATACAATTTTAAATCTTGACCAGATAATTAACAGTATTTACAAAAATTACGTACTGGCTCGAAGATGTGTCACCAGGAATTGTCTCTAATATGCTGATATTAACTTTTTAACTTTTAACTTTATTTCTTTCTTTCTTTAAAAACGTTATAAATAAATATGTTACCTGCGAAGCTCAAGGCTTATCTGCAGGTGATTGCGTTTCAAATATTTTCATGTTTGGAAGTACATATTACAATAAAAGGTGAGCTTAAATGTTAATACTGTGTTTTAAATCTAAAATTGTATGTTAGAGTATTAATAACTTAAAAGAAAAATTAATTAGAGTTAAGGAAATACACTTTAAGATCTTTTTTGCGTTTTTTGAAATTAACTATATTTTTTAGGTTAGCTGGTAGTGAGTTCATCAATGTTGGAATACTGTGAGCTAATTGTCTTCGTCCATATTTGTTAAATACTCCAGGTATTTCGAGAAGTTGTTGTGCTCGTCTTCTAGTGTTCTGATTATGACGTATGGGTTGGTGGAAACGTGAGTCATTGTAGTACTCCAGAGCTGCCGTCATCTTAAATATGCTCTTGACGTCTAGAAATTGAAATGGATTATTGTTATTTTCTATGATTTTAACCAGACGTCGTTGGAGGTTATGTATTTTGTCCAAGTGCGTTTTCGATGCATTTCCCCAAGCCAAAATGCCGTACCGAATTCTCGATTCAGCCAGTGAGTAGTACACTTGCCTTTGCACATCTGTTGTAGTGTACTTCTTCAGATAAACCATCGCAAAAATAGCACTTTTTAACTGCAAGCGCAAACGCTGAATGTGTTCGTGCCAAATGAAATGCTCGTCGATGATTATACCTAAATACTTGATTGATTTGACGACCTCAATTGCTTCGCTCCTATGTGTGGTTGGACAGCTTTCATTTTGATGAAAGATATTTATATCTGCCGTTCTTTGGTTCGGTGTGCGTATGTGTATCAGCTTTGTCTTCTCCGAGTTTATCACCAAGTTGTGATCGTGGCACCATCTTGACACTTTGTCGAATTCCTTCTGCATTATTGCAATCGCCGTTTCGAGTTGTTGATGTTTGACCACTATAGCAATGTCATCTGCGTATGCAAATGCAGTTGATTGTTCAAAAATACGAAGAAGTTCGTTTGTGAACAGAACAAACAATATAGGGCCCAGCTTGGACCCTTGTGGAACGCCATAGATGCTCTTCTTCTCCTCGCTGACTATGTTTGCAATCTTCACCCTAAATGTTCTGTCAGATAAATAGTTATCTAGCCACTTTCCTACCTTTCCTCTAATTCCGATCTGACATAGGCAATCTAGCAGCTTGTCGTGCACCAGCGTGTCAAAGGCTTTACTAAAATCCACAAACATAACTAGCACGTGGTGGTTTTTATTCAAGCCGGTGTTAATAACGTTCGACATCTCTCCCAATAGTCTTCCAGTACTCTTTCCCTTTTGAAACGCATATTGGTTTGGTTGCAAAACATTGTGTTTACTTATAAATTTCTTTAAGCGATCAACAAAAATCTCCTCCATACATTTTTCGATCACAGGTAAGATCGAAATTGGTCTGTAGTTTCCCATTTCTGTCTTAGCTCCTCCTTTGTAAATAGGCCGTAGAATTGATGTTTTCAGCGCCTTTGGTATGAAACTCTGATCAAAACTTTGATTAATGATTTGCTTCACAATCGGAGCCAGAGCTAGAGCGTTACATTTCAGGTCAATTTGTCTAATATTGTCTGCTCCAGGACCTTTATTCGGTTTTAGACAACACAACATTCTATACACTTCCTCTTCACTTGCTTCCTTGAGGAACATAGAGTGGACAGTATTCAGTTTTTGATGTTTATATGTAATTTCGTTACAGATGTGCAAAATTCTAGGTACTTGTGTTGTGAAGTGCTCGGCAAACTCATTCACAATTGTCACTAGCTCCTTTTTCCCAGCAAAGTTGTTGATAATTATGTCATCTATCGACTTTTTTCTCCTCCCAAGAACTTCGTTGAGAACATTCCACGTTTTCCTGGGATCGTTCTTTGAATTTATAAATTGTGTCCTGTAGTAGCTCGATTTACCAAATAATATTTTTTTACTTACAAAGTTTCGATAGTGTTTATATTCACTTTGGAAATCTTGATTTCTCGGATTGTTTTTCCACCTTCTATACAATTCGTCTCTTCTTTTGCACATTTGGACCATATCGGAAGTGATCCAAGGTTTGTACTGACGTTTCTTTTTGTTTTTGTATGTATTTGTTGATTGTGTATATATGTATGTATATATAATTTCATCTACAAGTTTGCTATAAAGGCACTCTAGGTTGGTTTCCTCACAGCGTTGCTGCCAATCAGTTTGTTCAATCAGAAGGTTAGCCCTCTGTTGGTTGATTCGTCCACGCACTTCGTGTACATCTTCATTGCCGGTATCCTTCAGTGTGGCATACATCAGTGCGTAGTGATCTGATATGTCTGTTTCGATGACCGCTGACATAATTTCGCTGTTTGTAATGCTGACAAATAAGTGATCAATTAGTGTGGCGGTGTTTGTGTCCGGTACTACACGAGTACTTTGTTTTATAACGTTTGTTAATCCCTTTGTTGCCATCATTTCCATGTATCCAATTACCTGTGAGTCACTTATATTATGTAAGTTTAAATTCATATCTCCCAAAACTATAAGCTCGCTTCTAACTTGAATATTCCCCTCCAGTTCTTTTATGAAGTCTACTATATTTCGTTTCGGTGGTCTGTAGATCGCATGAATGTGCTTTTTTGTAGTTTTTTCTATTATTTCTATGTCTATACTTTCATAAGACACGGTATTTGTTTTGAATCTTTCATATTTAATATTGTTTTTTATAAATAATGCTATTCCCCCGCGTTAGGGACGCGTTCAGTAGACCTTTCTGAGAGCTAACAGGTACATATATAGATGTTCTTCAAGTTTTAAAGTCACCTACAACTTGACAAAGAGCATCCCGCAAATGTCAGTCGTGTTTATTAATGACTTCTGGACCCTGGATATCTGAAAGTTAAGGGTTCAGACCTTAGAGCTGTAGATCTTATGGTTTTCTTTAAAAAATGATCTATTGCGTTACTGCGCCCTTAAATCCATCTTTTGGTAAAAAGTATCTAATTTTGGGCTAAAATAAAAATATGTTTGTAGTTTTTCTTCCAAACCGTATAGACCAAGTACTCAGAGTGTGGAAGCATCCAAGAGTTGCCGTTTGGCCTCAAGACCCGTGGCCCACACAAAATGATCAAAATGGTCCCTTTTTCAGTTGAAGCAAGATTTTATTTATTCTTGAAAAATAATGCAAAAAAATGTTTCGTAACAAATAAATTTGTTTTTTTTTTTTATTTTGTTATAGGGAAATAAATGTTTTAAATCTTCTTTTTTTTTTTGCTATATTAGTAGGTTTATGTGGAGTTCCCATTTTTGGGCTCGGGCCCCTTTTTATTTTTGAAATTTTTCGGCGGCAACGCTGAAAATTAATAAACTGCGAAGAATTCACATTACAGCGCATTAGCTTGTCAACATCTTTTTTTTTATATCGACACTCTTGGTAAAAATGTTTTTTTGCTGAACAAAATTGTCGTTTTCCACCCGTTATTAATACAAAGCCTTACGGGTTATGGGTATGGATAACAAAATTAAATATAGCTGTAAATAACTGCTCTCTATTAGCACTATTGTATTCGGCCCTAAAATCGATAAACAATAGTGGCTACCGATTTGGATTTTCTGCAGGATCTGCCGACTTGTGAAAATCGCACGTTGAAAACAAAATTGACACTAAACAAAAAACCTCATTTTTGAATTAAAGTTTTGGAATTAATTCAATTTTCGATATCTCTAAAACAAAACTTTAAAAATTTATGTTATTTTGCCAAAGTGAAGTATCACTATATTTTTGTTCATTTAAATTTTATGATTTAAAAAAAAAGTATGCATATTTAAGAAAAGAAGGCCTTTTGAAAAAGTTTGGTATAATGCCAGTTTTTGTTTAATACTGTTACGTATTTTCTTATAGAGCCCTAAAATTATACAGATTGATTCATTTATTAATTACACTGAACATCAATTCATTTGGTTTTTTGTTTAGAAAACCGTCAGTAAAAGAAATATGACATTTATGAATTCACTTATCTGTAGTCTGCTCCGCTTATCTGAAACGGCAATTTGCCACAAATTTTATTTCACTTATGCGGTATTTTCACTTATACGGACTTCGGATAACTGAAAAATTGTTGTACTTAACCGAAGTTCGAATTTTTGTTAGCAATTCAACGAAGAATTAGGGTATGTAGTAAAGCCGAAGGAAGGAGAATTAAAAACACTACTGAAATCGTGCTGTCAAAATTGACACACAATGAAGTTATTGTCATAAGTTCAATGGACAAGTTCAGTTGACGAAATAAAAAATGTTACTAATGGGCGCGTGCAATAACTTCGTTTTAGTAATGCGGAGCTGAATTAGTATAATTTATTAATTTCTGATGTATTAAATTGTTCAGTTAACCGGCTTTTTCAGTTAAGCGGGTTTCAGTTAAGCGGAGCTATTCGTATGAATTTTTGAAAAAAAAAATGCTGCGTGCTAAATTCGATTATTCAATTAAGCGATTTTTTCAGTAAAGCGAAGTTTAGATAAGTGGAGTCGACCGTAACAACAACTCTAACATTAAATTTATATCGACATTATGCGATAAGTGTCACTTTGTCACTTACCGATGGAGTGATTTACGTCAAAGTATGAAGTGACACTAGTGACCTCTTGTGGAGATTAGACGAAGTATCAGGAAGAGAATCTCCACAAAAGATGGTTTGTTATATCGGTAACTAGATGTCGCTCAAACTCAAAAATGTATGATTTTGTATTGTGCCACTTTTGTTTTCAACGTGCGTATGGTCGGTCGTTGACTTACCGTACCTATATCCGCAGGTGGCGAGCAATCTTTTTTTTAAGAATTCAAGTCCTCATTTGGTGTGGATTGTGCAGATAATGATAAAGTCTTGAAAAAATTTTTAATATGAGTTGTCTGAGTTTTAGGTTCAGGTTAAAGACAGTTTTCTCATTTATGTCAACATAAATCACTCCCAATGTAGATGGAACCCTTACCCGAGCTGCTATGGCCAACAGTTATGGATATATCGGAGTTAGTAACCAGCTTCGTAGTCCGTACGAAAGTTGCCATTAAGACCGCTACGTCAACAATTTATTTCAACTCTCTAGACAAGTTTTAAACGAAAAAAAAAACATTTAAATGAGCTCTGACGACACCATTGGCTTATATAAATATATTTCCCGTATCATCTCGTTTTGTATGACAAAAGTTACAAGTTTATCATACTCAACTACAGGGAGGTAATTTTGGCTCCTGTTCTATCTTAGCGGGGTTATTGCCGGGGAACCATATATACTAACAGACAAGATCCAACCAACATATCAAAAGCAATGGAAGACACCTTAGATCCAAGACTGAAAGTGTCTATGCTAATACCGGATACAAGGATGCTGATGTATAAAAAAATATATATATATATATATATATATATATATAGATGGTTGTAAGGATAATCAGAAATAAAAGAGGAAGTTGACATTTAGCCACCTATCGTAAGGAGCAGTATTAAATAAACTGATTTATAAAAAAGACCACCTGTAGTGCTTAAATCTTATCTGGTACATAGTTTGGGCATAATTCGGGTGCAAAAGATCAGGGAAGAATTCTCAAGCTATATAGACATGGAACAACTTAAACACCTGCAGATTTTTCAATGATCAACAAGTCGGAGAATTTATTGCTCTCTCTCTGCGAATGCGTAGCAATACTTGCCAACCGAATGGTTTTTTTTTAAAGTTTAGAAGTGCTAGGCACAAGAACTGTAGAGGTTCCTGGTTCAGCAGGAAAGTTAAAGTTACATTATGTGTTTTCTTTCATTACAATTAACATCATTTAGTTGTGCGATGGGCTTTTCGGTGCCTAGTGCCGTAAGTGACCCCAACTGTCATACCCCAATACCCCATTCTTACCAAGTATACATTCCCCGGTACTTAAAATATTCCCAATTAGTATACGATATATTTATCTCAAGCGTAAGTAAGGTCTATCCAAGCTGTTGAGGAAGTCTTAAACAAGTAAATACGTATGCATTATAGTGCGCCATATGTGTTTGTATTGGTAGAGGTGAAAAAGCTCCGATAGCACCTTACCGAAGTCAAATTGTTTGGCGCAAGTCACTGTCTTGTCTTCCCTATTCGCAGCCGCCCACTTTATGTTGGGGTATGGGTAATAGTACTTGCCATGTACTTTTAGGAGTCAAATCTCAAAGCTGTTAGAAATTTGTCAACCACTTCTTCTTATATAACCACGAGAGGTAAACGGGGCATGAGCTATTAAAAGATTTCTTTACACATTCTCCACCCCACACACGATATCGACCATCATGCTGAAGACTTGGAATAATATCACATCTGCAACTACTAATTTATTAAGACTCAGTTAAGTCGCACTTGACGTTGCAAGTAACGGATTACCATCCATACTTTGAATAAAACATTTTGAAAAGCATTCACCTCGTCGCAGTCACTGTGATACAAATTAAACTTCCCCTCCCCTGCAGCGTTTTATTGTGTGAATGAAAATAGCGCACACACACAGGGAGTGTACAAATTGTCAAATGGGATATTTTCACAATAAAATAATTTGAAATGTATAACAACACCACTACTTAATTAACAATGTATACCTATACAAATCTGCGTCAGCCCTTTGTATACGGTAGTGAAAACGTTGTCGTCGAGAAGCGGCTATAGGTATACGGTGTAGCGCCGAGAACCCGAATCCTTTTACTTTGCATTTTGACAGCTACACGGAAGGTTTTACGCTCTCATTGAATGTCTGGCATTTTAAGATTCTTTGTCGTACAACTTACAAGCTTTCTCCATCGGATTCGATTTAAATTGAAGGGGTTGTGCGGTTCACACATCGGAGATGGGGTAAAAGACTTAAAATTGGGACTAGGGCGGGCAGGTGGCAACTGGCAACTGGCAAACTGATGGCAACAGCACAAATGTAGCATTCACCATTATACAGAGCAGAGGCTGACTTGCAGGCACTTAAAGGGTTGTGATTTGCTCGTGTTTATTATGCCTACACAACAATGTCAGAAGGTTGTTGAAGGCAGCTCGCTTTGCGCGTTCAGTGTACGTGTAGTTGTCGCCCGAGTATTTGTTCGACGACATATTACATGGAAATAATTTAAAAGAAACAAATCTTGTGACGGTATAGTAGAATAATATTGGACTGGCAGGGAGTGGGGTGTCAACATGCTATGCCAAGTGTAGCACACGAGACAATTTGTAGCAGTTGTTACTTTCAGTTGAACTTTCACCAAAACAAAGCGTTTTCATTTTGGCGTTGTCGCCTTGGCGAAAGGCTTAACTGTGCATCAGGGGTGTGTATTTTATTTCAAATGTCAAATTTTAAATTATGGCCATTATTTTGAAACCGTCGTCGTTCTAAGTTTTGCCTTTTTCGAAATGTATTGTGTTGCCAAATGCTTTTAAGTTGATCGAATTAATAATACGATAGCAGCTGTCATTGATTTTTTTTTATTAAAAACAAAAAAACTAAAAACGGGAAGTTACACTTTTTATTTAAAATTAAATTAACTCACTTTAGGAATATTATTGAACTTTGGATATTAGGAAAAAACGGTAGACTGGATATTTGAGGGAGAAACAGCGAAGAAGAGGTGAAGAACATCAAATTTGTCAAAGTCATTGACAACTACTACTTCCGGTATACGATTTGCAACAGTTTTACAAAAAAAAAAATGTAAATCAATCGGGCCGGCGTAGAAAAGAAGCAGAGATATCTGTCGGCAATAATGAAATTTCAAATATTTCGTCTGCTGGCCGAATAATATAATGTTAGATAAAACACCATTTATCAAAACGAAGTACGAAGGGCAGTGATGCCATTTTCAGGGATTTATCCATTCTCAAACATTAAGGGATAAAGTCCGTCGATAAGGGATTTTTTTAACGGTCAATCTGGGATATTCCATTATAACTTTATGGCAACACTGGATAAAGTGCAAGCTACGAAACAACAAATTTGCTTACTCGCCGAGCATTTCTAGAGCAACTGCTAGAGAGGATGCACCAACTCATTTTTAAGATTATGCATCGCCTACCAGGTCCACTAGAAAGCAGACTGTTTCTCTGTTTGTGCAATAAGTCCTTTATATGCAATGCGATTGCTGTCATGGTGTACATCATTCATGGACACCAGAAAAGTCTCAAGCAATCCAAATCGATACTTGTCATCGTTTTATGAATTTTGAAGCCGCCCAATAGAACATCTATAGAGACGAGGTCTAACAAAACGCAATCATCTATGTAAGACCACAATGGAGGAAGCCTTGCTATCGTATCAGACCTGGTGTTTAAAAAAAATTAGCCAAGGCAACGCCCTACTTCTTTGTTCTTTGACATGTCAGGTTTTTAGTCCAGTCTGCCATCATCCAAGTGATATGTTGCTGCCGGTCTTAATATAGCCACTTAACTAGTACCCCAAGTTCTGCCCAATTTTCTGTGGCAAGCAAAGAGATAATGCTATCATTGTCTTCTTTGCCCATAGCCCATTCCTTTATGTTGAGGTTCCAGTTAAATTTATGATCTTGAATACCTTAGACGTACGAGTATACTTGGCGTTATTAGAAATTATTAGTCGGCGAAGGTATAGGCGCAGTAGCTTAGTAGGTTAGTGTGTTCGACTACTAAGCGAAGGGTCTTATATCCGATCACCAGAATAAGACACATTACATCTTAATGTTATTTGCATTACGCCACCTCTCGCGAACGTCTGACAAACATCCGAGGGTCTAACTGTCATGAAAGAGCTTCTCAATTGTAGATCCTTTCCAAAAATGAAAAACTCAAACAAAATGAATGGTTGTGAGAAACTAGGGCTAGGGTCTACTTACGCGCAAATTATTTGTTCCATTTATTTTTAGTTCTGTAATAGTTCTTTCAACTATTTCTGTAGTGGTAGTCTTTAACTTCTTTGGGGTTTCATCCATCTATTGTGACGTTTTGTCAATTATACCGATATTGTCTTCTCGGACTAGGGTTGCCAGACGTCCCGGTTTACCAGGCAATTCCCGGGTTTAAGACATAATTTCGGTTGTCCCGCCGGAACGACTTTTGTGCCGGGGTGCGACATAAATTCACAACAAAAAACTAGTCTAATAATAAATCAAATAAAATAAAAAAAAAAATCAAAGACGTACTAGTCACTCATTTAAATAAAAAAATAAAACAAGATAATATTTTAAAAGGTATGTCCTATATTATTCTTTTTTTTTTCTATTGTCCTGGTAGAAAATTAGAAATCCCGGGATTTGTCCATATTTTTATCATACAGGGTGGCGCACGAATCGTGCTACAAAAATAAAACGTAATAACTTTTTTTCTGTGTGAGTAATCGGCTTATATTTTTTTTTATTTTGTAGGTTACTATTTAGATTTATAAAAATGGATGCTTGGGATACGGAGAAAAGAATTTGGATAGTGCAACGGTACCATGCTTTGTAGTCCGTCATTTCCGTCCAAAGGGAATTTAGGCGGGAGTTTGGCGGTAATCCCCCGAGTAGATGGACCATTATGAGGTTTGTAAACATGTTTGCCGAATCTGGAAGCATCGCACGAAGGCCGTACCATCGAGATGCCAAGATGATGCATCTGCAATACAGGCCAATCCGAGCGTTTCGACCCGAAAGTTATCGGGCCAAATTGGAGTTAGTAGACGGTCATTACAACGGATACTTCATGACGATTTAAACTTGTTTCCGTACAAAGTCCAAATTACTAGCAAGTTAAACCCTCAGGATTTGCCTCTTCGCCTGGAATTTTGCCAAAAAATGATATCAATGGCCGAAGAAGTCAACACATTGATCAATTGTTTGTTCATGTCTGATGAGGCCCATTTTGATCTTAACGGCAATGTAAACAAGCAAAATTGCCGTATATGTTTAGAGTCTAATCCAGAAATGCTCCATGAGACGGAACTGCACCCAGAACGAGTCACTGTGTGGTGCGCAGTTTCATCAAGGTGTATTGTCTGGCCGTACTTCTTTGAAGAAAACGGTGTAACCGTTACTGTCAATGGGGACCGTTATTTAAAGATGTTGAAGGAGTTTTTTTACCCAGAACTGCGCCGAAGACGTATACCATTCAACAGCGTTTGGTTTCAGCAAGATGGAGCAACTGCACATATAGCCAGACCAGTTATGGCGGAGCTAAACAAAAAATTCGCAAACAAATTAATTTCTAGGAACTCCACTCTTCGCTGGCCCCCAAGATCACCTGACCTGACTGCACCAGACTTCTTTTTATGGGGTTATGTCAAGCAAGAGGTGTATAAAACGAAGCCCAGGAATTTAACTGAATTAAAGCAGTCCATAACGACAATAATTGAGGCGATCCCAACTTCAACTCTTCAGGCCGCAATGAATAGTTTTTTAATCAGGTGCCGCATATGCGTGGGAGAGCGTGGAGGTCATTTGCGATCTATAATCTTTAAAAACAACCAATAAAAAAAAATAAATGAAATACATCGATTAAAAAAAAAGTTATTTGAATTTCTTATTGTAGCACAATTGGTGCTCCACCCTGTATGTCCCGTTCAGCTACGAGTAAAATCAGGCATCCCTATCTCAGACCCATTTTCGCTGATTCCATTTTAGTGGATGAAGCCTCGATAAGTTCTCTCAATATCATGTCATGCAAGTACAGTAGAAGTCGGTTATAACGACGATTAAGGGACCGAGGAAATAAGGTCATTATAACCGGCGGTCGCTATATCCGACTGATTTTCACAAATATGTATATATATATAATGACACTAACCGAATGGAAGGAAAGTGGACGATGGTCGTTATAAGCGAGGTCGTTATTAGCGATTTCCACTGTAGTTGCACGGAATTTAAAAAAAAATCGTCCCTATTTTGGCCTATGAGTTTCGTTAAGGAATAAAGAAGCCTCACCTCGTGCTATACTTTTTTCAACATCAATAGGTTTAGTGCTGTTCCTTCCAACTTTGATGGAGCAGCAAGATTCCTTCATTTTATTGTTATCCTATTTACAAACTAACGACTTGGACAAATGCAGAAACTATGCACATGATTTTGTATTATAACTCGACTCTACAAACACTTTCGTATAGACTATCGTCGGATAAGACTGTCAGCCTTCAAGAACTTCAGTTTGAACCACTCAACTCTTTTGAATACTCTTTAACGTACGGTTGAAGTGTAAAATGGTGAATACACTCAAGAGATTCGTATGCCCTATTTTTTTACATATTTTTCTATTATATGCACAGGCACATACCTATATTACATTTATTAGCATTTATCATATTACATGCCATACCAAACTAACGTCCTACCCTATTTTGGAAAAAATATCGTTCCACTCAAAAGTCGTTTTTACTTGTCTTAAGCTCGCCCGCGACTTCCTAATGACAACACAATTAATCCGTCTGACAGTCAGCAGTGCCAAATAAGTAAGTACTCACATAGGAACAGGATCAAGCTCTAACAATGGGGGAATTACCTACCTCGTCTCGTTCTATTCAGTAAATGTTTTATATTCGTTGGCATCCACAACGAAATGACAACATCTTGTTATGTTCCTCCATAGCTACCTACTTAAAGTTAATTGCATTTTCTCATTGCTTGTCACTCATTTTTGTAAGTGTTAATTCACAGATCACGGATAAAAGGACGAACGACACACGTATGGAGTTTCGTATGTGTGTGCGCATTATGCCACTTGGGAATGAAAGAATATACGAATAATTTCTACCATAAGGTGTACCGTGTACATTGTTCTGCGATGGGGGTGTTTTTTTTTTTTCGATTATAGATATTTCCACAAAACTGTGTAGAGTTTCCTTAATGTGTACATCATTTGAATCGAAAGTTACATAAGCAAGTCCACCATCCGTGGACTGGGACTAAAAAGTTTGACAACACTTTCAGACCCCATCGATTGATTAAAATTCCGAGCACTTACTCTCTTTTGTTTTCCCTAGCCGGGAGACAACAATACAAATAAAAGGGCAAACCAAAAAAAAATGCCAATTCCTGAAATTGTTAAAAAAAAAAGAAAACCGTAAACGAAAAAGGATTGAAACTTTTTTCCACCCTCTCGGTTGTCAGCGATTTTACAGATTCCATTTAATGCCCAGTTAACCAAAAATTCATTAATAAACAAAATTAAAACGGACGAACGAACCAGCTACAGGATGCTTAACCAAGGGGCTGGCGAAAAATTTGCCAACAAACAAGCGGCCTTCTCCCAATGACAATGACAAGCGAAAGGGTTTTGTTACGAGTAAGCCACGTTATGTACGAGAAAAGATTGAAACGAAGAAAAACACAATTACACAGGATAAACGCCCAAGATGAAATCCTTTTTCCACTTGCTGGAGTTTAGCATTCATTTCCATTTTGGCGCTTTGAAAGTTTTCGCGTGCGGGTGGGACGGCGCGCCAAGTAATTAATTGAATTTGAATCAACCTCTCATTAAGGCAGCAGCGGAATATACAGAAACGATGATGAGTATTCCTTCCGATCCTGTGCGTGTGGGGGGATTTTTCCATGTAACATATTTAATTAAATCTATACATTTAAACAGACACTGAGCAAAGCTCGGCAGTCTTCTCTTATTACGAATAAATCGACCGCAGGAGGGTGAGTCGTTTCCCAGGACATGTGGACATTAACATGTGACTCGCAAAAATGCAGAAATTAATTTAAAACAACCCCACCCCGTGGACCCGGCGCTCATGCCTGACTTGCGTTGTTGTCGCTCGTCGTTGATGAAGTTTATTGCATGTTCTCCTCCTGTGTTTGCCTTTCATTTGTATAATTATAAAGACCGGTGCTGATGGAGATGGGGGGAAGGGTCGGCGACACACTAGCGCCGCACACTCCCATCTCTATCGATGCAGCGCTAAAGGTTGAAAATTACTTTTTTCAAGATGACATCTGAAGTTGTTTGTAAACAGATATCGCTTCTGATGAAAGAGTTCCGCCTGCGCCTATTCCTGGGCGTTGGGTGGGTGGATTTTTTCGCCAGCATTTTTGATTCTGCGAAAAGTCGAAAATGTGTAACTTCTTATTGGGTTCAAAGTCGGGGCATGTCGGAACATATTCATACTGGCAATTAATGTGAAAGCACTAATTGAATTGTGCGCCCGGAATGTCGGCAAGAGTTAAGTACAAACATGAATGGATGCCTCTGAAGATACTGGTCATCAATCTAATGGAAAGTTCATAGGGTGATGATTGAATCGCTCCCTTTGACTGCGGAACATACTCACATTCACGGATCGATTGCAAATATTAGCGGACTACTCTTTGAAGCAGCTGTGATTGAAAATTTACTCATTGAATTGCGGAGTGTTTGAGAAAAAATTCAACTTAAATGTGCTGTACAAACACGCCCGTTGAATGCAAACGAGTTGGAATATTAATTTACTGTATGTGCTCTCTACGTACGTGGCTAAAATCGGGATTCAATTTAGAAGAAACAGAAATATTACACTGTATCTAGTACAGGATGGCACTGCAGAATTCTGAAAAGTCGCAAAAAAGGGCCAATGAGAAAAAAGTGGCTTTATTCTGCAAGTTTTGAATTTTCGCACGATATTTAACAAGCATTGGCTTGCCTATCACTAGTGTTTTGATAGGCAACTGCGTTATAATTTAAAGGTTTTTATTTGAAAAAAAGAGCGTAGCTATTAAAAATTTGCGAAGTTCCTTTTCCAACTATAAAATTTGTCACAGCCTCTTGAAAAAAGTTCCTTCAGTATACTTCAAAGGTGATTACAGAGCCGAAAAAAAATGTAACTAACAATTAAACTGCGAGCTGAATTACTTCCACTAAATGATCGACCTCATCGAGAAGACCTACCGGTATTGTGTAATATATGTAACATAGCGAAGAGGGAGGATATATTTCACTTCATGGGAATATGTCCTATACGCTTAGGGAATCAAGGCTGCACTTTTTCGGAGTAGACCAAATTCCCGATAAAGAAATCCTAAATAAGCTCATCGAACTGAATGTGACTCGTCTGTTCGCGTACTGTAAGGCAGCCTTGGCTTATCGGTAAAGAATTATAACAAAAAGTGTTTAATTTTGATAGAAAACCCTGGCTTTTATTTTACCAAACTACAATCTTAAATAAAGAACAGAAGAAGATGTTATTGTAAAAAATATTGTCAATCGGCAGGCGATTTATTGCCATGCTTTCTTTGATATTTGATGTTTTAAGATTTGTAAGCAATTCATTAATTAATTAAATCTAATCTAATCGAATCAAATCTAACCACCACCACATCTTTTGCAAAATAGTGCAAAGCAAATAGTTGTTTTTAAAAGACAAGCAAAAATTTCTAACAATTTTATTGACTATCGCTTAAAGAAGTAGATATACAAGTATTTCGCAAATTTTGTTATTGTTAATCTCATCGATAATGCTACGAATTTCTATACTGAATTACCTACATATTGAATCAAGGCAAAATGCTCAGTATTACCTCTTACAATTTTCATCCATTCCGATCTTAATATTTTCTGTTTTTTTAAATTTAAGCGCACTTTTATCGATTAAAGAAACATACTGTTACTTATTAGTGACATAATTGTAATTAAAATTCAGGTAAAAACAATTTCTCTTCAAGCCTAATGTAAAATAAAATTTTCATACACTAAAGTCAGATCATATAATGTACCTTCCTAACGATGCTAGTACTAATAATCTAAACTAATTGTTAAATAATTTTCGGCTTATATTGAGAAATAAGATTTAAATAAAATAAAATTCACTGATCTTCAAAAAGATGAATCCTGGAAATCAGGCGTTAAAAAAAAGTCAAAACGACTCTACCTAAATCGTTCCGAAGGTAACACTAGGCCTTTTTTATTATGCTCACATGATCTGTATAGATCATTGATTTTCACGGTTTACAACAACAGTACAAGATCCAGCTTCTGTTGTATACCATGGAAATCAATGATCTATACAGATCATGTGAGCACAATAAAAAAGGCCTACTGAAAGGCTTTATTTAGAGTTTTTAAAATTTGTGCTGCCACAAATTAATACCTTAGTTCCACGGATTTTTTCAAAGAGTGCAGTCTCAAATCCACAAGTCCATACAGACACACCAGACAAATAGTAGCTCTATTTTTCGACAGTTTTCTTAGACTTGAAGACTTCAAAATTTCAAGAAGTAGATAACGTGAACTATAACGACCTCAAAAACTTGACTAAACTCTTTAATTTGTATCGGGCGGTCGATATAGAAGCAACACCTCGCAAAAATTGGTGGAATCACACAAGTATTCAAAAATAATTCCCTTGCATTCTTAATAAATAATCAACTGTATGGACAGGTTTTGAAACGTTTCATCCCTGAAATGTGCACATTTAAAATCTCTAGCTTTGTTAGATCCTGAAGAGGATAAACCTACATCAATTCAAAAAATATTTGATCTCTTTTCTTATAAGGTATAGAAAGTTGTTGATCTTTAGAAACTATGAAGGGCTTTAGACACGAAGCATCGAAAAAGACGATTATTAAAAGTTTTAGCATTAACACTTAGAAATATAAACATTAGAGACTTTTTGCGAAATTATTGCCTGAGAAAAGGGGGTGATATTCATTTTTACGGCCTATTTATGTTTGAGCTTATTTCTTACTACAGTATCCAGCACAAAAAAAAAAAATCAAAAAACATATTACCTGCCGAAACTTTAGCAGTAATTGTGTAAATTTTAATAAAAACAACAAACAATATCATTATTGTTGTTGGCTCCTTCCCTTAATGGCAAACATAAAACTTACCATAGACACATCTATACGATTTGTCGCGGGAAGCTTTTATAGGCTCTTGATCCTATGTGGACCCATTAAGGCCATCAATAACTGTTCGCGAAATAAGTGTCCGCTACATTAAATCGAAGATAAATTTTGACGTAAAAAAAAACGGAGAAAGAAGTTCGTGTTGCGTTTACTATGAATACCGCAGAGAACATTTGATCCAGAATGAAAAGAAACCGCAAAGCCAAAAACCTCTTTTATAATGTTAATGGGAAATTCGTTTTTTTTAGGCTTCAAATAATCGTACGAGTTTTTCAAATCGGCAGTTTGTTTGCCTTTTTTGCAAATAGGAATCTATGGGACACGAAGAAAAGGCTTTTAGTGTTTTAGACACTTAGTGTCTTTTTCTACTCGATACTCCAGAAATTATTTGAGGTATTGCCGCAATGTTAATATCTTCTTAAATTTTTCTTATATCCATTGTTTTGTAACGATTCAAATGCTTCGATGTCTTTGAAGTTTGAAATTCTAAAATTGTAAAAATTACATTTACAGTAATTCATGAACAAATGGTTTTTGTCCCATCTATATGATTTTTAATAATTTAGCGAGCATCTATCTTTGGTTTGGAGGAACGACGTGGAGACTTACTTACTTACTAGGAGACTAAAAAAAAAAAAATAATTGGCGGAACAGGTCCGTATGCACCCAAGCCTAGCTTCTCACAACCATTCGTCTTGTGTGAGTTTTTATTTTTGGGACGAATGGAAGGGATCTACAATTTTATGCCGAGTCCAAACGGCCAATTGAGAAGCTCTTTCATGACAGTTATACTCTCGGATGTTTGTCACACGTTCGCGAGAGGTGGCGCAGCGAAAAAAACCTTAAGTTGAAATTTGGGTTTTTCTCGGGATTCGAACCTGGGACCCCTCGCTTAGTAGTCCAACACACTAACCACTAAGCCACTGCGCCTAGGGACGCTAAAATTAAGCGCGAGCAGAATACCAGACTTGAGGTACTAAAAAGGACTCGAACGAAGATGGAACCTTCTTAAAATTAGTGACAGACAGAAATAGGCATGTATTTGAACTTACATACCTTTTTTTAACATAAGTGTCGGGATCTGATATATAAAATAAAAATCAATATTTTTACATGCGAAATATATCTTTTCGTTGTTTACGCACCTATCGCAATATCAGATATACCATCAATGTTCAGTTACATTTGCCGTAATTATTTTCCCCCACATGCTGCGTGTTGACTTTTATCTACCGATAATAATTATTACATTTTTTTTGCATGTGAGTTTGTTTCGCTAATCCAATTATAGATGTGACATTCTTATCAAAACCACGGCACGTGCATTTGCAACTTCCAATGAAAATATTAACATCAAATGCCCCTCCGCGACGACCTGGTCGTGTGTCAGCAGTTTACTTACCTCTACACCCATGCCCCCCGCCTCAAAGAAGAGCACTGTCATAACTTTGCCTAACTGTTACACATTGATATCCTTTTGCTAACGCAATGGTAAACATTGCCATAAACAAATATTAATCTACTCTAATCTGTCATTTAAAAGTCACACGCGTGAGAACTGTAAACAGAAAACTGCCGAATCGACATGGAAATATTCATGGATACTGCAACTTAACGAACAACCCTTAATATCTAGCAAGGGAAGAACAATCATTCACAACGGAAAGAATACACTGTATCGCCAGCGATCGAGTTGTTGGAGTTAACTTTTTGCGGATGAGGTTCCAATATCAGTTTAAGCCGCAGCACGTGACCAAATTGATGGTTGATCCTTGAAACGGTGTATTGCCAGGAAAAACAACGCAACGAATTGACTTCAAAGGCGATATATGAGGAAGCTCTCGCTAAGGGATGACACAATTTCCCATTCATGACGATTCGCTGAGTAATCCAGCAAAGGAGCAATCACTTCACGACCACCCCCGTCTTTGACAAGGCACCGGCTACTTTGTAATATTAGAAACAAAAACTAATACAAAAACCATTTTCGACAGTCAGCAGCCCTATATACTGTGGAAGGTGGCGCAACGCACAGTCAGATCTGGGGAATGCGGTTGCCAAGGGTCCGGGGCCAATAAAGTCGCACACGGGAACGTGTGTCGACGCATTGATATTGTAAACAACGGACGACGCTCATTGTTTAGAGCCAGTGAACAGCGATATGTTGGCTCTTGTAAATACAAAGGGTGGATGGCGAGCTTAGGTGATGGGAATCCCGTTATAATAGATGAGCGAATGAAAGCAACGAATGGGAGAGGGGTGATATGCTCTAAGTTGAGTTGTTTCTTGTTTAACTAGGTTTACTCACCCGTTTTATGAATGCCCAAAGTTCATCAGCAAACACTTTCAGTCGAAATGTGCAATGAAATATTTATAATGGGAAAATCAACTAAGCAAACAGTAGATGAGACTTTGTGAGTAGGGTGTATTTGCACACCTAGTGGCTTGCTAACTGTCGGATGTGGATTCACAATTTTCAAGTTGCTTTCCATATACTTTGAAGTTCCATCAAGGACGTAATCTAGGTAAAAAAGGGGTTGTCATAACTAGCAGTCGTTAACGGCTTCTTTATCCGCTAGGTGGTGCTGACCCCATATATAAAATGTTTTAAATTTTCTACTAAGGCTAAATATCATTAGAAAATTAGAAACAAACCTTCTCAAGGCGTTAAGGGCCATCTTGCGCCGGTTAGGAAACGAATGTCGGAAAATGCTGAGATACGTTTTTCATCATTGGGATCGCAGAATAGGAACTAATAATAAATTTCAAGAAAATCCGGAAAAGTTTGTGGAATTGTCACCCAATAACGGGCTATTGTGTTGAATCAACATTTTTTGTAAAACCTGTGCGAATACTTTCTTTCCATCATCACCGTTTAAATTTGAATATCGCAATCAGTGGCAGTAAGAAAGGTATAGACCCGAGGAAAAGTACGTACGTTTTGTAATTTACCTCCTCAAAGAGGGGTCATTTAAAAAAAAAACAAGCAAAAGTGTTATCGACCTGGCCGATGCTTTGATACCCTCCACTGCATACAAGTCATGCAAATTTGGTTTTGTATGGGAGGTACCAGAACTACTTGACCGACATAACCCATTTTTAATACCAACTTGACGACAATAAAAATAAGTCCTTTCACAAAACTACATTTGCCTAGGTTGATTCCTTTGGACATTATCGTGTTTTCAACAGAGAGAGAGAGACAAATACGTCTAATATTGATTTTGTACGAGAGGTACCCGAACTACTTGATCGATACAGCCCATTTTCAATACCAACCTGACGACGATAAAAAGAAGTCCTTTAACCAAATTTCATTCGCCTATGTCAATTCCTTTGGGCGCTATCGTGCTGTTAACAGACAGACGGACAGACGTACTTGGCAAAATCGAAACAGAATGTGATCCTGATTCAGAATATATATACTTTATGAGGTCTCCGGTGACTCCTTCTTGGCGTTACAAATGTAATGACAAATTGTATAAAAAATATGGACTAAAAATAACGGAGTCAACTTGTGGAAACTCGGTCAAAACTGATCTATTAATTTCCCCGGCGCTTTTCTCGTTCTTAAAGAACAAACTTATTCTGCGGAATTTAACCAACTTACTGGAAACTTGGATGACAACAACTTATACTTATACTTATTTGGGTGGGCCAAATATAAGTTTCTTTTTAAAAATATAATAAAATTAACAAAATTAAATGTGTTATGACTTTATGAGTAAGAGCAAACATTCCCATTTATTATGGAATACTTATAACATCGGTCCTTCACGGTTCCCACAAAAAAAAAGTATGAAGAGGTCAAATCGGTGTGCTTGGGAAATTGGTGTGCAAAAGATCAAAAGATCGATTTGGGCATGGGCTGTATAGAATGGCGCGCCATCCTGCATGAACCAGCAAATCGATGTCTTCAATTTCAGTGAAAAAAAAATCAACTCCCACCGTTGACCGAACCGTTGTTCCCACACTCCCAACGTTGTTCAAGCGTAAAGTGACTCATTTCGTTCCGCGGAGGTATGATACTGACCTTCTGTCAAGATTTCGAGCGAGAAACAGCTGTCAGTGTCAAAATAACTTATGATTTAAAAATAAACCACTAGATGGCCCACCCTTCAAAGCGTGATTTAACCTTTTATCTCGGTAGTTTATAGAAACGATTAGGTACTCGTTTCTTTTTCAACAGAAACTTAATTTCTTTTAACTGAGCAAAAATTCTATACTCGGATAGAGTCAATTCTTCACAGGTCGCAAAAAAGGAAATTGAGCCTCTTAATAACGCATGGACATAGAACCCCGCATGCACAAAGTATAAGCGCAAAATGAATTACCCCATCGGAAAATAGGGTAGGTTAATTGTCATTTGTGCCCATGATAAACGACTTGTAATTACCGGAATTGAATGAGCGGGGCTTGGTAAACGAACATGTGGCTTCAACTAGACGGTGCAACCGCACACGCAGCACGACCACACAATGGCGTTTTTTGGTCGCGTAATCCCCCATTTGGGCGGTTTGGCATGGCCAGCAATATTGCCCGATTTAACCATCCCAGACATCTTACTTTGGGGCTACTTAAAGTCGCGAGTTTATGCCAACAATGTCGGCCCTTTGGGAGAATATTCGACAGGAATGCGAACAGTTGTCACCGGAAATCTTGTGGCAAGTCATGAAAAATACTAAAAACCAAAGTCTTGCTGTTAATGGTTGCAGCTTAAGTCAGTTGAATGTTGAAAACCCATGTTTTTCTTAAATAGAGATAATTGGTATAACCAGTCAATGTTAGTTTTATTACACAGATTATTTTTATTTCATCGCAAATATGTAGATCCAAGACGTTTTAAGCGCGGCAAGACTTGTGCCAGACTTTTTAAAAAACGTAAAAAAATTATCTTTTGTATTATTTGACATAATCAAATGAGATTTGCTTTAAAAGATAGATAATCCATCCCTGATATGAATTCTGAAGGTCCAAGACCTTTTAAATACGACAGATAGTCAGTTTTTTTTAAAAGTGTTAATATCCTTGGGCTATTGAGGAAACAGTGTTTGTATTGATTACAAAACGCGAGGCTAAGGAGTTGTGGTTTTAGGGCTTTCGTCTTGACTTGTCAAGGCATTTTGGTCAGCTTCTGATTGGAAACTTACCATCGCCTCAGCAGCAACGACGTCAAAATGCAAACAAAGAGCAGTATCATCACATCCCTATCAACGGTCGTGGACGTGAGGATGAAAAAAATTATAGGACATGCCGGTTTAATTCGGAAATCATTGTTGTGTGTCTTGAGAAGTCATAGGGGCAACTTCCGAATAGGCGCAATATGAACCGAGCTGAAAAAAACCAAACAAAATATTTTTTTTTAACTAAAACTCAAGAGTTAAAGGATAATAAATCTAATATTTCATAGAGCAACCACCTCTGTAGTGCGACAATTTCCATAATAAAATTATTCATTTATAAATAAATCGGCTTATGAACATTTTCACACGCAACCCCTGCAGCACGCTCGAATGTCAATCAAATCACGACTTAATTCGCATTAATTGAATCTGGTACATTTCGTTCTGTACGACGGACGTTGGTCCTTATCATCCGTCCCGCATTAGGCATAATTCCTCGTTCATCCCTTCGCCATACCCAACCCATACCAATCCACAGGCAATGGCTCGAAATCGAATCTTCTATAAAACAAAAGTCGTCATGTTTGTCCGACCAAGTTAATTTGTTGCATTTACGCTCTGTCTGTGTACTCTAATGGTAGATCGTCTACCAAACGACTTTATACTAACCTTTCACCCCTTCATCCCTGGGTATATGCTGTCACGTGCTGCGTTAGCGCGACAACCTTTCCGAACGAACATTCTCCATAATGAAGCTATAATCGCCTACGATAAGGCTGTGCGTTAGTCGCGGCACATGCCTATGTGTACACGCCGAGAAGCGAGTGCTCCTGCTCCATATCAGTGACAACCACTTACCCAAAGACTGCGCTGGGGGGTTGCAAACGATTCAATTTGTTATTAGAGGCGAGGCGATATGTGCGGCATGGGTTTTTGTGTACGCCAGACAGCTAATAATGACGTGACATATTCGCTCTAGCTCAATGTAGATGCATACGAGTACAAGCCGAGTAAAGTCCTCTGTTGTTCCGCTTTTTGTACATACTACATACTGCTGCTGCTGTTGCAGCTGTTGTGTTTGGCTGTCGCGTAATGCTTTGGCTTATTGCTGCTTCGTCGCTATCACTGTTAATTCGCCCCAATCTCGTGACTGAAATTGTACCAAGTCATGTCTGTCTGAGCGGAGAGTAGATTGTGTGATGCCAACATTATATCAGAGTTCCGCACTCGACGAATATTCTCTACTGCATTCAATATTGTCATGGTTGGTACATAATGTGGCAAAAAGGGAGTGATAGAATTCGAGAATTGTTGTCCAATAATAATCCTACTTCTGGGAATGTTGGCAAATATTAGTTCATATTTCTGAAATAATAGTTGGGGGAAGGGGCTTAAACAGAACATCGAATATTGTTAATTATAATACCCCTCTGACAGCCGACGCAAATATTTGAAAATAATTCAACAACACATTGAAAGTCGAGTTTTTTTTTATAAATATAAGCCCACTTTGCGTGTCGTATATACGATTAATGGTCCTTCCGACCGCACCATTCGCCAAATATAAATGAAAGATCAAGCGGTTCCAATATGTCAACTACCGAAAATATTACTGAGGTCGCACAGAGTCTTCGCAAGAGCGAAAGCGCAACAATTTCGAGTCGTTCTCAAGAGCTTTAGATATACCTATCGGGTGCAACGCTTCAAAGTTTCAAAAACGATGTCGTTTAGACGATCGCTGATATACAGAATCTGTGCCAAGGTTTTCCCACTGAGCCACTGCAACCCACCATTTTTGTGGCTGTAGGTAAATAATTGTAATGTCTCCACTGACCAACAAAAGTAAAACACGTGTGGTTTCGATGGGTGATTACAATGGAATCTTTATTTCTTCAAAATGTGAAATGAAAAAGGAAAGAAAGAAAAGGAAGTAAAGGAAAATGACAAAGGAGAACTTTTTGGTTATGCCAGATCTCCATTATTTAGGCAATACCCAACAATAATCTTGAAAAAGTAATGGCATAATTTAGTACAACCGAAAACTAGTTAACCCTACTTGACCCGCTGGTACTATAACCGATATAAATGTGATGTTGCTGGTCATTTAAGCAAAACAGTTTATTAACAATTTTTAACAATTTTTATTTCCAATCCACCTAAAGAGAGGTCCTTTTTGTTGTCAGAATTCGTATTCCCCTGACGCGGGTGCAACAATCAGTAAAGTCGCACAGGTTTCATATTTATAAACTCGACTCTGAGTGTACTGGGTATTCCAGTAATACCTACAATAATTCTTAATTCCATTTCAATGGAATAAATTTCATTTTATTTATTCCCATTAGAATTTGAGAATTTGAACATAGATTCATCATCATTGGCGTCGCGACGAAAGTAATAAACGACGCTTCACACAGTATACTCGTACCTACCTAATAACCCTAAGGAATTCATCGTCATCTTCGTGTCAAGAAGTTGAAGTTTTCGTGACGACTACACGGAAATGCAGATTAAGATCGTCCTTACAATTTCTTTATTAATATCTGTATCGTCGGCCGTTGCCACCGCTACATCGCACCAGTCCTCTTTGACAAGTTGATTCCAATTTGACTGACAAGTGGCATTTAGCCGGAATAAAATTAAACAAATCGAAATCTATATGTAAATTTTCCATTAACAAAACTCCAAGCTTTATTGCGACATTGTTCGAAATGGATTCGGGATACAATTTTATTCCAAAAGAAAAAAACAGAAAAACGGAAACACGTACAGATGTGAAGATACTAATCCGAGGGTTGCTGGTGCGGACACTCATTCTAACTTTATTTTTTTGCGTTTGCTTTTTGTGTCGCACACAAAGATTCCCTTTTTTGGCACCGATATTTCGTGATGTTTCCATTTCGATTGTCTGAAAAATAAATGTCATAAAATCCTTTTTAAATAACTTGCTACCAAAAAGAACAGAGCGCCGTGTTCGTTGGGGGAGGGCAGAAAAAATAACGAAGGACAATATGTCACCCGGACGGCCATCAGTTGCGAGTTGGACTATGTCCATAGTCCATGCTCTACATTGCCAGGGCAATTCGGTGGTTGGGGTAGTGGGGGGCGGACACGAGAAAAATGATGTGACATTTTCACTGAAAACTCATGTCACACAAGATATAAAGTGTTGAAAAATCGTATCTGCACATCGTTCCGAATGTTTTCCGGTTGGGATAGTATCTTCTTTTTTTTCCCTCAACAAAAATAAAAATCACACACTCACAACAGAAATACCTTCATCTCTCTATACGTGAATTATATACAAATTATAAAATGAATTTCCCCCTGTAGATATATATAGTCAGTTTCTTGATGTTTTTTGGTATGACAGTATGTCAGCTGGATGATTGTGGGGAAATTAGTATTTCGAGTGGTATATAAACCAACACATATCACGGATGAAATGGCACATAATATTATTGACCCAAGAATATTTGTGTATCAATTTTGCTGTTTCCACGAATCTGTAGAGATGACGAAGGTTGTAAGAATGTGAAAAAAATAAATAAATATATTTAAGGACTTTGTTTGGAAGACCGGAATTCCTCTTCTAGGCAGAATGTACCATAGGCGAACTTACACGAAACGTTCAAACCGAAATAAGGAGAACAAATTAAATGCTAAGGACCAACAATCCTGATGGGCAAACCATCGAGCTTTCTAGAGCAGCTGGAGATGACTTGGGAGAGACCACGAAATCAACTGAATGGTTGATGAGTGGAATCTCAGCATCGTTTGTCCAGTCCACATGAAAGGAGACCACTCAACTGCACCAATTGCAGAGATATCTCTTCCATAACATCGCATACGAGATCCTCGCTGCCGTATTGTGTCAATGCCTAGAACCCTTTGTCAACAACAACCAGATTGGTTTATCGGTTCAAAGCCGCCTATGCGGCTATGCAGATCCATATCTACTTTTGACATCCCTACAAAGCCCATCATTCTAGGCGCAGTTGCTTCGGGGTTAGTGCGTTGGACGATTAAGCGAGTGGTCCCAAGTTCGATTACCGGAAAAAAAAATTACCATCTTAAGGTTTTTTCTCGCGAGGTGACGCAGGGTGTAGGCCCAAATCCCGATGCAAAATTCGTCAAGTTGAAGTCTGTGACTTTTGCGCATGGTGAAGAATTGACTGCATCAGATTCTTCTTTTGTTCTGAGGCGTCTCTCCGACGTACGGGCATTCCCTGCCGTTTTACCGAAACTGTTGTCTCGAATTTGGCCACCAAACGTGAAATGCTCGAATTTGAAAAGTCACCGTCTCAAAGGTCGCGAGCAGCGTTGCCAGATTATTTTTCGAGCAAAGCGGGATTTTTAAACTTTTTGAGTAAAAAAGCGGGATTCTTACGCCGAAAGCGGGACATAAAAAAAAACATAAGTAGCAGCGGTTTTCAATTGCTTATCCCTTTTATTTTAGATTGAAATTAAGTTTAAAATAAAGACAGAAAGACATACAAATTTTTATTTAATGAAATAAAGTTTACACTGTATTGGTAAAAAAGCAATAACTGCCTGTACGTGTAACTGGCTACTGCGACTGCCACAGTGGAATTAAGTTTACGATGTGCGCACTTGCACAGACAAATAATACACACCAACGCTCAAGTTATGACGCCGTCACGATTATGGGTATGTAATGTAAATGTGTTGGTGCTGGAAACACATTGACCGTTGACGTTGTGTATCAATGTTGAACATTGTGATTGAACTATGTATGTACTATGCTATGAGTTGAAATTGACCTTGAAAATGGCAAATGTATTGAAAGAGGGACTGAGAGTCGCGCGGGACATTTAATTTTATGCTTAAAATCGGGACGTCTGGCAACGCTGGTCCCGAGCAACGCTTGCTCTGACGTATACCCATTTCGATACGAAAGTTTAATCATTTGGACGTGCTCTATCAGAATAATAAACACCACTAGATAGATGTCATCAAAGCAGCATGGCCAACACAGGCTGCCAACATCGAATCAAAAAAACCCTTAGTACCCCTAGTCAGCTTGAAACTATATAGTAGGTAGAAATACACCTGCTAATTAGTAACTTAATTAAGGCCCAATTCGAATGTTCACACATACTCAAACAGAGCTACATCACATCCAGATTAAAAACTCCTTGGCAAGACCAATCAGCCTGCATGCTGCATTGAATTATTCAGCGAGATGGGAGAATGATGTCAGAGCAAAAAATCTGATTAGTCATTATTGGGTAGTCAGGCGAAATTGCAGTACGTGGCATCGCAAAGTTTATGGCAGCAGCTCGTCAATGAATCGTTTTGTCCGGTTCTATACATATTTGGCGAAGGCATGCAATACGCAATTCCACAGAAGTACTTAATAATAATTCAATTAGTGCGTCCATAATTTGAACACCATCATGACTGAAAAGAGCAAAAACAATAACAAGACTTGTTATACGATTTATGCCAGTCGGTTGTTAGTTCCAGGCCAGCGTCTACGCATTCGAGGCGTAGGTATTTTACATTTCCGGGCGTCTCCGTTATGAGTGCGAAATAATCTTTTATCGCATTTCAAATCGTCTCGATGTAAAATCGTCATTGCCACTGCGAGCAGTCACACTTTGTTGTATGCAAATGCAGTCTTCCAGCCGACCGAGAAATGTTTATGCTTATTTGCGGTTAGTAGTGCTCCCAGAGTAGTGCATGTACTTGTTCACGTAACTAGAACTACATGAAGTGGCATTGTTACTCGCCTATCATTGTCGACATCGCGTCGAAGAGTACTGTGGGAAAAATCTGTTGGCATTCGTTTTAAATGAGGGCGTTGAGTGGCAGTTAAAATTAGGGTGTACACTGTATAGTGACGGGTAATGCGGCTAGTAAAGAGAGAAATTCGTCCTACCGCAACTTTTTTTGTTCCGCATTTTCAGTGCACAGTATAAATGCATACGTAAGAAGCTGATACCAGAATAATGTGGATGCATGCGCAAACGAAAATACAATGGAATGATATTTAAGATGGTACTCTTGTCAGCGACAACATCGCATGTTACCTGTTGACTTACATTGCTAAGAGTTAATCGGGTATTTTACCAAACGTTACATAACGTATTAAAAATATGTTGTTAAGATTTAAAACCTCGCTCTGGATGTCTTTAATGATTTGTAATTAGCAAAAGCTTTGAAAAAAAACGCTGACGGGGATTTTTCAAATTCGTCATGTTTAAAGAATTATGTACAAATATTTTTCAAGTCTTCGAAAACGCTAGATCGAGCATTAAAAATGCCAAAATGGCATCACAGCTTCTTAGGTTCGCGAAGTTGCTCATAAGAACGACATTTTTTCATTTACCTTGGATTTGAAATTTGTTGGTTATTTACAAGTTTTATCGAAGTGGGAGGACGGCACACCCAGATGTGCCAACATATTGAACACACAAAAAAAGTTCACCCCGCTGTTCCTCACCGCTATGGGCAAAAAAATAGTTGATGTTCCTAACTTCTTCGAAGAAAAAGTAAGACCACGAAAAGCAAACGCTGTGTAATTTATATTTTGCCTGCATTTCGTTGCACCCTTTAAAACGCTATAACATTGCGTATCACTGAAAATATAATACCAGGTAATATTGACAAAATTCGATTGTAAAATTTCAACAAACATAGTTTTGTTGAACTGCAAAGAAAAAATTGTTGTAATGATAAATGAAATTTGTCAATACAACTTAAGTTTTATCAATTTGAATGACATTTTGTCAAACTGATAAATCATTTACTACAAAACTACTTTGTCAGATTAACAAACCACAATTTTCAGTTTAATAAATCGATATTGTAACAATTGAAGAATTTTATTGTTGAATAGATTAAGTTTTTTCTTATATCCATTAAAACAGAAACAAAAATCGATTGTAAAATTGACAAAACTTATATGCAAAATGTTTGTAAGCCAAACAAAATACAGATTGTAAGTATTACAAACATTCTGTTTAAATGAACAGTTTTGCTTGCAGATTTTACATAAATTTTGTTTTTGATTAATAACACAAGTTTTGAATTGATAAAAATTCAATTTAAGATAATAAAATGCATATTTAACAATCTTATATAACCAAATTGGAATTCTTGCCAATTTATATCGACCCCTTGTTTACATGTTTTCCATTTTTCCTGTCCTCATACATAAACGGATTTTTTTTTTACGCACATTAACAAACTACTTTACTTCGGGTGTCAAATAATAAATAACGCTATTAAATTAAATAGACCAAATTCGACTTCAGCGTTCCCGGATTATTTAACCGATACTAAAAGACGCAAATTTAAATAATGAAGGAGATGACTACATCTACATGGTTGTCGGTGTTTCAAGTATAGCGAATCTTTTTATTTTCAAGTTAGATAAAGGCATTTCCTATCATTGTCTTAAAGGTAATAGCCAGCTTTTTTTTTAATTTTTAATTTTATATACCTATGCGTATTTTGATATTTTCTATATTGTCCAGTAAAAATAATGAAATGCAATTTCTATAGTTCCCATTTTCAATAAATCTAATTGCCAAACTTATTTGTTTTGCGTATCATTTTGAATACCTAATTCTATCCACGTAACAATTTATTTGATGAAGCAACAAATTAAAACTATACAAAGAATAATTCTATATAACAAGCAATATTCTTATTTATTCAACAAAAGACAACTGTAGTGTTGACATATTATTTCTGTAATATCAACAATATTTGATTTAACAAAATTTTGATAGTATTAACAACTCATTCTAAAATATAGTGTAAAATATTTTTTTCTAAAAAAATAACTCTTTTCTTATTTCTGTTCTATTTTTAGTTTTGGTTTAGTTATTTCACTACAAAAGTGCATTATAAAAAGGACTATACCCGTGGTTTTGACATTTACATTTTAAAAATGTGTTTTGCGATAATTGTTCAAAAATATTATACTGCTACATACGGCGGAGTTATTAAACGTTAAACTGTAGCTACTGCCTGACAGTTGTCGACATACCCTTAGCGGAGCGGCGAAGTCTCGTAAGCTGCTAAGCCCTGCAAAGAACAGGGTTCAAATCCTGAGCGATGGGAGCTGCCCACCCATACTTGAAATACACCAGACTTTAATTTCCAAAATAAAATAAATATACCTATATAAAAACTTTAAAAATAAAGATTAAAAACATAGGAATTTTTTCATAAATTTTTCATTTCCTTACGAAATATAAAAAGATTGTATGTACCTACATTTATGATTTCAGGCCATTGGAATGCAAAAAGAAAAACAAAATAAAGGGTTAGCTCAATGCGCGTAATGGAAACCCTCCCGAATGGTTATAGGCTCTTCAAGTATCCAAATAAAATAATATGCAAATTTGTAGTCGTAAGCCCATTTTAACAGATCCAAAGCTTCTTCCCCTGAAAATCCCCATTGTTGATAGGTGTTCGTCATCAAAGGTTAAGAGCCTCGATTATAATTAGCTTGACTCAAGTTCGCTCTCCCAATAATAATATAATTTTCTGCACAAGTTGTTGCTACGCTCCCTGCGAATCCTTAAGAGAACCAAGATTTTTTCTATTTACATCCTAACTTATGCCATTGTAACGCACATTCTTGGCCGTGAAATAAAAGGAACCTTCTTATACCTCTACTCGTGCATAACATCGATCGCCAACAAGCGATTTAATCAGCGACAACAAACATTATCGTATTTCAGGCAAAATGTAACCTGTCTAATAAAATTACCAGTTTGCTGCAACCATCCTAAAGCCAACTTGTAATTATATTCGACCCCTAAATGACAGCACCACAACTTGGTACCCAGGCCATAACAGAAGTTTACAACTCAACTAGGCCAATCAAACTGGTTGACAGGTAGCACTTATCTCCAGAAAAACATCGCGGTTATATGCGTTTTACACACGCCTTCCACACTAGCTGCACACCAGGCACAGTCGTCGCACCTGACGTATAAACGAACGGAAAAAAAAATTAATACCCACACTCAGTGATCTGATAATAAATTCATCATTCCTGCACTTAAAACCATCAACAGATAATTTTCAACTACCTTTCTCGGAAGTCCCGTGAGATGCCACTCATAGAGTGCGAGTAACACCACTTAACAGGCCCAAATTAATCCGGTGCCGCAATTAGTAATGATCTGCGTTCGTTTCGGTGTTTATAGGTATCTCTCCTTCTTCGGCTGACAGTCGTGTTTCATGGCCGCATCTGTTCGCGATCGAGATCACTGCCAGTGCCAATTATCCTGACTGTAGGATAATCCGGCTATTTGGAGCTTCCTCTCTCTCAGTTGTGATCGCAACAATCTACTGATCGGTCGCGAAGCATACTCGGATCCTTGTCTCAGTTGAAGCAAATTTAATTAGAATTTAGAAAGTGATTGAGTGGTTGTAATGAGTTTCGTTTTCACTACGCAAATTTGCGATCGTTGCGAGAGTGTGTTAGCTCAATGACGTCCCATACACTTTTGACTGTATAATATCCACTGCGTGCCGCAATTAACTTAAACAAAGACGCACCTCTCGGCTATGCCGTTCACTTTTGCAGGTGGAGCCGTTCGCTCGAGCCAACGGACGTAAATCATCGAAACCTCAGAAATCCTAATTAAAACACTCCAAGTGGCAGCCAACTACAATTGTTTATCGCGATTCGGAGAAAGAACATTAAACGAACTACACCAACTTAATGGGCATTTTATGAGTTCTCTCCCGCGCCCGCAGACATTTTTATTCATTTTAAGTTCACGCAAAAATCTCCCGTCCCGTCTCATGAGGTGCTTGCATGTTGCCATAAAAACAACTAACAGAACCTTCGTGCTAAACACATTCACCAATACCACTAAGAAATATTGTGCAGTTTCGTCACCGTTGCCGCAACTGTCATTCGGGCCGGTCAGCAAGGGAACGGAGGCGAAATGATAAAAATTCAAGATAAAGCGGAAATAAAAAGGAAAAGTACTCGTACATCAAATTAATGAGTGGAAGCCAAAAAACTAAACTAAACACATTCTCCGAACGCCAACAGATAAAAGAAAGTAACACTGAAATTGTGTCTATACAGACAAGATGTTTGCTAGATACAATAACAATAAAAACCAAAAAAAAAACAAACACTGTTTGCAGTTAGGGTAGGTGCTCCTGGCCCTGGTTTGCAGGGTGGACATGGACACCGAGTGAAGAGGTCATAAATGTTAATGGCTGCTACTTAGCGCAATAGGAGAGAGGTCTACTAAAAGTTAAAACAATGTCTGGGATCGGATGCAAAAGTTTCGTTTTGGCTGCGATGAGGTCATCGCCTGCGCGCAGATGGCTGAAAGAGCATCACCACGGGAATTTGATCGATAAAGGTAATTGTATGGGTATACTATACGACTGTTTTGAATTGTCAAGTTTACGTGGTTGTTGCTTGCGATAAATATTTGTATTAATTTTCAAATGGTCCGCCAATCCATTAGAAGTGCTCAAGTGGACCGTTCAAAAATTGATATCTTTCGTCAAATGGATGGATCTCTCCATCTTATCCTGGTCCCACATAGAGTACGTCTGATTATGTTCGATTTATGCGATTAACGACGATTAACCACGAAGCACACTATTTTGTGACAATTTTAGTGGGTCATTCATAATAATACAACAAACGATAGTTACAATTCTGGCAGCACGCTGCATACTGCCCGTAAGTGAAGTGATTCTAAAAGGTGGCGCAAACTTCCGATGTTTTTTGGCTATAATTTAAAAAAAAATGAAAAACTTTTATTCTTCTTGTGGATTATTTTTATTTGGTCTTTTAATTTTTTTACATCAAGTCGAGAATATGATGTCATGTAAATGGCCGCCGCCATAGTTGATTGTCATTTGAGCCCTTTTTATGGCATTTTCCATCACTTTGGCCAAAACTTCCGGCGATAGGGCCTCCATTCTTGACGGATATTGTCTTTAAGAGCTGCAAGAGTCTGAGGCTTGTTGACATAAACCCGCGACTTCAAAAAGCCCCACAAAAAGAAGTCTGGACCGGTCAAATCAGGCGATCTTGCGGGCTAGTGCAAATCGCCAAAAACGACCCGGGAACACCGCTTTCAGAATATCGGCTGTGGCTCGCGCAGTGTGTGCCGTAGCTCCGTCCTGTTGGAACCACATGTCCTCCAGTCCTAAATCGTCCAATTGCGGTAGAAAAAAATCGGTAAACATGGCCCTATAGCGCACACCGTTCACTGTTGTCGTTGGACCAGCGGCGTTCTCGTAAAAAAAAAATGGCCGCGTCTCGGCACAACGGGCGCTCCGGGGCCCGCCACTCTTGGCAACGTCTCGTGTTGTGCCAGTCTCTCCGAGGCGAGCGGCTAAACGTCGCAGTGTTTCACCAGTAGGCGTTGGACGGCTAGGAAATCTGCGACGAAATTCACGTTGTGCCAAAGTCACCGACCGATTATTGCTCAAATAAATAGTCACCAATATTCCGCGTTCTGGAGCAGTGTAGCGTAACATTGTTTATTAACGTGTATTTCGCATGTGTTTACTACACAAATGTCAAAACAGAACTGACATTAAAGGCCAATCGCAAAATTTATAGCATTTTCTGATAGGAGGATTTCTTTTGCGCAACCCTGTACTTGAAATCTTCCCCTGCCATGCTCAATCCGTTCAAACTGAAATGGGTACCATAACCGCCTTTGAGCTTGGGCGGTGTCCATTTATTTCAAACGTTTTTAAGCGATATTCTATGTTATATCAGTTGAAGCCGTCTATAAGCTGAAAGTAACTAGTCTTGAATGCGCCCAGTATTTTTGAACGCAAAGCCGGACATAGAAGAAAATGACAAAAAAATACGCTTTTCCTCTTTTTCCCGATCGAGAGTAGAAAAAAAGTGGAAATCATGACCCTAGCTATGCTCTCCAGATCTATAAAAAGGTACCTGAATGCAACTATTTCCAAAGTTTTTCGGCTTAAACGCGGTCAAAGTGAATTTAAGTCGATTGGAACTGCATACATTTTATTTACTTTTTATTTATTTTTTCACTAAAATTGTGAATAGTGGAAGTTTTGGCAAATGGCTTATTATCGGAACTGTAGAAATTAAAATGCAGAAGTTATATCTCATGACCGTTAAGGGCTCATTGGTAAACTCTATTTTTTTAAATTTTATGTCGTGTAACGTTTTGGTAATTGAAAAAACACAATAAACACAAGGTATTTTCCAAATTCAGTTACTCTAAAAGAATATTTTTTTATAAGCCTAAAATTAGACCCAGCGAAAGTAGTAGTTGAAGTAATAGTACGTAGCAAGGCTCGAATTAGGGTTTGATCTATAATAACAGTCGGCATAAGATACATTCGTAATTGAAATAGTTACGCTATTTAGTTTTGAAAAATTATTAGTTGCGGAAAAGGTTACTTTCTTACTTACTAAGGTACCGCTACAGAGCGGGGTGGACCTGGGCCTCAACCAATACGGCTCTCCAGTTATTGCGATTTTTGGCTAACTTATTCCAGTTGCGCGCTTCAAGTTAGTTGCGGTCCCCTTCAAATTGCGAGCGCCATCTAAGTCGATGTCTTCCTCTTCTGCATTATCTCCGGGTTGGAATCGAAGAGTCTTCGGGCCGGAGCGTTGGTGTTCATATACGCTCTACATTTCCCAGCCATCTTAGATGACTGATGCGTACTTTTCTGACCAGGTCGATATCGATGTACAGCTCATAGTTCGCTGTTAATTCTCCTCTTCCAAAACCCATCAATGCAAACGGGACCGAAAATCACTTGAATAATTTTACGTGTACCAAGGAGATCTTCATCCGCATTTGATAACGTCCATACTTGTGCACGATAAAGCAAGACTGGGGTGATGAGGGTCTTATATAGAGTTCCTTAATGTGTCTCGACAAGACCTTACCAATAGAATTGCGTTCTTGGGCTGAAGTAACAGCGGAATAGGTGATTTCAACAGAATTTTCAATACGAATTTCAATACTTTGACGAACAGCGTTACCACTGTCTAAATATTTGCTTGATTTTGTATCCGTCCTACATACTACATTGTTACTCAAAAGTACATACTAACATTGGTTAATCTATGTCCATTTTGTTTTAATTTTTACTAAAAACCTAAATTGTTTTTAATTTAGCGTCTTTCGTTTTTACAACACATTGGGCCATACAAAAATCATTTTTAACTTCGACTCTAAAATAAATTTTAGTAGTTTTCATACAAATTTCGCAATTGTAAGCTTTCTTAGATTTAAAGACGATACTAAAATTTATTATTAGTACGAGCGCAATAAATATAATAATGAAGCTTGACATGACAATAATACTAAAATTCAAATACCTACTTAAGTATCTACTTACATAGATCCTTCAATGATGTCTTCAGGAAGCGAGCCAACTATTTCCAAAAAAAATTTAAAGAGTTTCTCTGTATTAAGCCCGTACATTTTTGTTTTGCATTTTTTCTGTTTTTAAACTGAAACTAAAGCTGTTTGAAATATTAGAACGAAAATTCCCCATAGGAGTGAGTGCGTACACACCAACTTTATTAATGTAGACGCATAAAAAGTAAATGCATTGAAAATGTGTTCAAATTATATTTTTCAGCTGCTGGCAGCTTTTTGTTGGCTTTTCAAGATTATTTTAAAATAAATTCGTTTGCAAATTTGTGGATGCTTTGCAAACAATCGCTTCCCCTTTCCTAGTACATACTTTTAGTCTCTTTTACACGACGCGGACTTTAGGGCTTAAGGAATGCAAATTTGGGAACTCTAAATGAGCATTGACGTTTGTTGATTAATCTTCCGATTTGATAGATAAATGTGGACTTCAAAATACCAACACTGTTGCACTATGGTTGGAACTGAATAAATAAAAAAAAATGTTGAGGCAACTCAATGTTTCAAGAGGTTAAAGCTTATATTCATCTTGTCTTCTATATTGTTGAGCGAAAGCTTCGCAACTATGTATAATAAAAGATGGATGGAGAAATGGGTTACACTCAGTTCAAAATATTCTATTATATACTAGCTGTACTTCGCCCGTGCAAAATTTGGTTTTAGAACAATTGATGGAAAAAAAAAATTATAAATTTGCTGTTTGTAGGGGACAACATTTTTTTTTTTGATAATCGCTTGAAGGAAAAATCATCGATAGGCATTGCAGAGGTATAACGCGAGGGAGCGTTCTGCAATAGTGAGGGACTTGAACCCGTATTAAAAAACCTCCCAAAGACTGAGTACAGTCTGCCATCATCTTCATGGCATTGCACATAGTTGTTGGACTAATCGGCAATAATTAAATATTATTTGGACAATGAAAATGAAATAAAATAATTTTATAATAAGCCTTCAACTCACTTTTTTATTTATGTAACGTTTCTTTGTATACTATATTAGCCGTTTTGTTTCTATCGGCTAAGATAGTGATACTTCCTGCATTACCCTGGAGCACGCTACATAATTATCTATAACTGCCCGTGAATTTAACTCCCGATTTTCTTAAAGTTTGACCCTGTGACTTATTGATTGTCATGGCAGAACACAAACATTAATAGGAAATTGAATCCGTTTAAACTGAAATGGCTAATTGCTGGGAATTATTTGTATTCTTAGTATAATTACCGATCTCCTTTACCACACCCAGTTAAATTGATGCATCTAGTATAACGTTATTCTGCAACGAAATCACTCTCAATCTGGTTCCATTACAAAGCTTGGGGGATTCAAATTGCGAAGCGGCATAATGGGAACTCCAACTTTTAATTCAATTTTACGAGCAGGAAGGTCATGGTCTGTAATGTTATTTAAAAACTCCACCGGGTAATTTACTGCCTCATCTTGATTGCAAATAGCACTTATAAACAGTACGATGTATATCACCAGGATTTGCCCCTAATGTAATAATACCACGATCTGGTATCACTGGAACCTATACCTATTTGACATTTCTTTCTAGACACTTTATTTTGTAAGCAAAACAGAGGCAAACAAACCTTTCCGACACATTTGCCATTTCTTTTTTTTTTCTCTTTTCTTAGCAAACCACATAGCGTACTGCCTCTGTCTGTCTCCCTCTCCGTCACAGGAGTAAAATAGGGTTAAAAGAGAAGTCAATATAATATTGTGCACTTAGTATGTTTGATTTGAGAATGAATTGCATATCTACTCACTCATGTGAAAATCGTAGAAATGTTTCAAATTTTGCCTTTATATTTAAAAATTAAAATTAAAAATTAAATTTTTTTTAAGTTATCGAGTTATTGGATATCCTAAGTTGTGTCTGCAGATGTCCTCTATAAGCTGCTGTTAACTATATTTAAAGGCTCCCAGTATTTTCGAACGGAAAGCGTGACAAAGAAAAAAGCAAAACGAAACGAAAAAATAAATTACTTTTGTCCGGAATTTATAGAGATATAGATACAGAACTACACCAATTTTATTTATATGATGATTATATAAGTGATAAAAGATAATTCCATTTTTGAACAATCAGAAGTATTGCTTACATAAAAAAGAAACATTATAGTGGGTTAGGCATTTTGTTTCAAAATACATTACTTTTGGGGCTACTGTACTACATTTGCTGTAGATTTAAGTGTCAACGCCGCTAGCGAATCTAATCTTTTTAAGAGCGTAATTCTTCGTCGCATCCGACTGCCTTGTGCGCCTCTTTTAGTTCCTGCAATAAGGTATTATATGGTGTTTTCATTTGCCCAGCTTTTTTGATAAACTTTTCTTTTACAAACCTGGACACGAGTAATAAATTTCAAAAAAATCTAGCAAATTATCACATCGTTTCGAAATTTTCGTCGATAGCGAAAATTAATGTTTGTATTTACATATATCAATATACTAAGTGCTTAACTAATCGTTCAACTGAAACAGTGAAACTGTAGCTAAAATTATTACCTATGTGGATTTATGGACGCCACTCATCGCCTCCCGAATAAATAAGAAATCGACCCCATAAATGAACCGAAAGTATAACCAATAGTCCTAAAAGTCAGCTTTTGTTTTCCAATCTCTTCCAAAATTACCTAACCGCCGGCACTCTAAAATATTTTCCTTATTCGCCAACAACCTGCAAAAACAAAGGACAACTTACACACCTCCTTGTGCCGACACGTTGTATCTTTAACACGTATCCACGTCCACGTTGGCCCTTTTCACGAATAAACTCATCCAGTTTGAAAATACCTTCGGCTTCCGTCGGCGAACAATGTTAGAAACACGTCTTGCACCCACAATTAGTCCCTGTTGCAGCATGGAAAACAGTGTAATTTAAGGCCAATGCTGTGATTGATGTGTGGCTTGTTTCCGGGCTTCTTGACTGCCTTCTTAGTTGGTTGCATGCAAGCAAAGTCAGTTCCTTACTATACCAAGGTGGCAGCCCTTGCAAGGTGTTAAAGCATAATACACCCCATACATACAGGATATAGGTCGTATACCTCCATGCTTGTCTGATATAGCTGGACGAACAGATGGAGATTACACAATGAAGTGCAATAAAACTTCAAGATGACTGACATTGCCTCGAATTTGCATAAATTTTTATATTGTTGCCACAATAGAGTTGTGTGGAATAGTAATAACAATAATTACGGGCATAAAAGGTCCGTAAAAAGAAAAAAAAACTAGAGCGCTGGCTATGGAGAATGCGGCGCATGCACTCGAACAGCAAGTGTAGCGCGGAACCCTTTCGCACCATAACTGGCAACTGGGCCGCCACCGCCACCGTTTTGTTGAATCGTTTTAGTTTATTGCGCTACTCAATTAAAATTAACGAGTTGTTTATCTCGCGAGTAAATTTTTCCTCCATAATTTTTCGTTTTAATTTTTTGTCTGGTTTGTGAATTCAATTCGTTTAATTCGTGTTTCACAAAATCAAACTGTGGTATATATAGCTATAGTGTCGGCTGGGGAGATAATTTCTCCATAAACTCGGTCCGAAGTGAGAGTTTAATGCTCCCCGATGGCCGATGGTGTGATCGCATGACTTCCCATGCACGATGAATGGTATATTTTGTTTTGGCAATAAACACCTTTTGTTGTGGTTAATTGCATTGAAAATGTGTAATGTCGAATGGAACATAAAACGTGAGTAAGTATGCCTTTGGCATGGGATGGGGGGTGTGGGGAACACTCTTTTCGCCTTATGTAGAACACGTAACCTAATTAAAGCTGCGAATAAGAGTTGCACTTAGATCATTAATATAGTTGACGCAATCTGAGGTAGACGTTCTTAAAATGTGCTCTGGCTAACTGTTCATTCGTTTGAGTATCCACTGGCCGAATGAGAGAGGGTGTCTTTCAGCCCTCAAATTGTAGATGTTAGTGAGAATATGCAAGTATGTCATTTCGGTTTTTATTATATTCATATCCCGTATGCGTAATGCGTAGCCGGGTTTTACATAATTTCGATTAATTTCCCAAAAAAAAATTTCAGACATCACTTAAGACAATTTAAAGTTGTGCGGTCTCACTAACTTATATTCAATTCAATTCAATTGATTATTATTCTAAAATATTATTGTACATTAAGATATAAATCTTTTATAGAACTTAATTATAAGGTATACTGCTATTTTATAATTAAACAAGGTAGGGATTACTTAATTTTAATAAAAAAGAAAGGAAAGGTGATGTGAAATCGAGAAAGAGTTGTAACAGGTTTACGTCTAATACTGTTGGATTAAAGTTTGGAGTTATCCAGAGCTTGCGAAGACAACCATATATACGTCTTATTACCGTGTTAACTTGGTCGTATCCTGACAATTCACAATTAATGACAAAACCGAGACCAGTTGCAGTTTCCACAATTGCAAGTTTATTAGCAGAGAGCATGACAACAGGCAAGGAGTTAAAATTTATAGTTTTGTTAGCAATTGGAATAACCTGTGACTTTTTCGGATTCAAATGTAATCCATTGGAAACAGACCAAGAGTAAATACTGGCAAGATCTTCATTAACACCATTTAATAATTCGTCTGTATCATTAATCGGCTTAGTTGAGTACAGTTGGACATCATCAGCATAGAGGTGGATCGTGGAATATTTACAAACAGAAGGTAAGTCATTCATAAATAGGCAAAACAGAATTGGACCAAGGATTGATCCTTGTGGTACGGCACATTTCACTGGTAGAAGATCTGAAGAGGAATCGCAAGTAACGACTTTCTGAAAATGTTTTAAACCCCAAGAAGTTATTTAAAGTATTTAATTTTCAGTAAAAAAAATGGAATGGAACTATAGCTGGAGATGTAAGAGAATTTATTGAAAATAAAACAAGTGGGATTTTTTTACTGCACTCAGATATGCACATTTTTTATGAATTTGTATTAAGCAATTCAAAATCTTGCCCAACGTTCTTAGAAAATAGTGTAGATTGTCTTTACTAGTGCATATATAGAGATTAGTAAGTTTAAGTACAATAGAGCAATGCCTAATTTATGTTTTCCGCAATAGGTAGACCCAGAGAAAAAACAACGTAAAATCAAAGCAAACCACTTTGATTTAAATAAGCATCGACTACGAAAATTTTTAAATCAAAGTGGCATAACATTAATTCAAAGGGTTTCCCTACTCTAAATGCATATAAAAATAATTTGATCTAACTACGTATGCACCTTGATTTGACGTGGTATCATGCTTATCTACGTCGACTTAATTTAAAATTACATTGCGTATTTAACTCAAATATGTTTTAACGTGAAAGGGAATATTCTTTATTAAAGTTTATTCAACGTAAAATCAAATAGAACATATTACATTTTAGTTTGCATTTTTCCCCTGAGTGTATGATGCACGTTGGGTAAGTTTTCCGCTCCGTAAAAAGGTCCGTGGCACGACTATTCAGTCTCAAGCTAAAAAAAACATTACTATCTCTTGACAGCTATCAAGATTTCCCATAGAAAGTAATACCCTATATTCACACCGCACCGGAAAGCGTGAGTACGTCGAGAACTCGTCGATGCATTTACACCGAACACCAACTGGGTACTCATTCCGTGACTTTTCAGGCGATTATCGTCGAAACGATAGACCTCCAAAACTAGCAACCAAGTGCTAAAATTAAAAGTTTGAGAGCTCTATCCAGTTCATTTTCCAAAAGTATAATAAAAGCTGACGTTTGTCAGAAACATTCGAGCAGAATATGACTTATTTTCGTGATCAAAGTTTCCAAAACGATATCGTTTAGACGATCGTTGAAATACGGAATCTGCTCCCAGGTTTTCGTTTGACGTTTTAGTCAGCTGTGAGACACTTGTAGTGAAACCTCTGTGTAAGCTATTTTGGTTACAAATTTCAATGGCATTGATTGACAAATAAAACAATGAATTCGGAGTATTCAAAAATAATATTAGCACATCAATTAAATGTGGAAAATGATTTTAAGTAGCGAGTTGTGTCTTTTGTCAGCTGTTCTGCTGAATTTGCTGAATATTTGTTTCCACAATCCAACGATTGGAAGTCTAATTCGTGGAAAAGAACTCGTTTTGAAAACTGAAATATGTATGGGAAAACTTCTGTCTTCCATGAAGTTTTCAAGTGTTTTCATTAAAAGCAGTCTTCGGCTCGGTGTGAATAGGGTAGAAGTCATAAGATAAAAACGCATCTAATTACAGTAAATCTGAGCCAGCCGTATCACCGCCCTTGCCCTTACGACTAATTCTGAAAATTCGTTCTGGGGCAATCGGTGTACGGATAGAACCTTTCGGATCAGCTTTCGAGGTATGCGGGTAAAATCGAAAGCCTCAGCTGCTTCAAGTGTTCCCCAAATTGTATAGTGAATCTTAACTAGGACAAGGAACACATGCCATTATCCATCAAACGTCCGTCAACCGCCTATGATAACGCTTAAAAGCAGTAAGGGAGTTCAAATTCATCTGAGCTTGGAATATGCACGAATAACAACCGAACGATTTGCGAAAGAATAGCGCAGGCAGAACGGTACTCAATACAGAAGGGTTCAGAGCTCCAAGCTTATGCGCCGAGGGCTGACGGATGATTTTAAACTGCGAACTCTAAACTGAGCTGTACTATATTCATTAAAAATATCCATGACCATATAAACCGCATGGACAATATCAATATCACTGGACTGGAATTCGGGACGAATAAATGAACCAAGGCGTTAAGTACCAGGCGAACGCCTAACATCCGTGTGCATAGCTGGAAGCAACGTGACCGGGATTGGCTGCGTATGCGTTGCACTGAGATTATCCCACCTCTAGTGCAGAGCATTTTATGTAAGGTCCCTCCGTCGTTGACTATATTAAAAGGGATGAAATTTAGATTTACTCTGATGAGTTTAGAGCATACAAAAAATGAGTTATCTGTACTGCCAATTCCATTATGCAAACAAAACAACTGATCCTAATAGCCAACCGACAAACCATTTATCAACCAGAAAAGAGCTGCGCCTTAAGGAAGCCCATTAAACCAGAGAATATATACCTTTAAGTAGGCCTACAAATCAAATTCATGTTCCTTTAAATCCGCTACACGTCTTCCTTATAAAAATTTCAATTGAAATTCATATTCCGATTTTTAACCTTCATCCAATATCCCATCCCCAAGAGCACACATCATAAATGCGCCCCAAACAAAAAAGGACAAACACAGCTACACGACAGAGAAAATAAAAAACAGGCCAAAAGAAAACATCCCTTTGGCAACAACACAAACATCAGAGTGGGATGGAGAAAACATAAAAAACGATGTGACCGCACAATCCTAACATTAAAATCGCTATTAAAATCACTTTTCCTATCTGAAGAAGATGCCAATCGAGAAAAACGAATGGAAAACCATCCCCTGAGTGCCGCTCATCTGAAATGAGCAACAAAAATGATTTATTCCTGCGCCAGTGTTCTCAGTGTATCCATTGTGCTGGCGAGTGTCCCTTGTTTACCCAGGGAGCCAATTTTTCCTTATAGTTATACACAGATCCGCACCCGACCACTTCGGCCACTTTCAATAGCAATAGTAACAATATTCGAACCCAATGGGGATTCGGACATGTGTAAACAGCAGAGATTCAATCTAAAAAGGACGATGATCTGTAGTGGTGGTCCTCTGAGCGAATATGTTGAAACATACGTCGCGCGATTTGTGATTGCTTCTGTGCTAAGGACATACAATCGAGAGAGTACATATGTATTGCTTATTTTCTGTTTTTCTCCTCTTTTTTTTTCGTATTTGCGGCAAGTTTCTCGAGTGGCATTCCACGGGTAGGATGTGTGTGCTGCTAGCGAGGGCCCTTCATTCCTGCTGTTATTACTCCGCAGGATAAACCTCGGGGGTCGATACAGCCGCCGCCGGCTGTTTCTCCTGGATATCAATAAACGATACATTTAATGGGCATTCGGCATATCTGCTATCTATAGGTATGTGGTGGTCACTCTTACTCTCATCTAATGTTTGCAGTGCTTCCGGTTTCTATTTGATTTGCTCCCCCTGCTGCTAGCGCAGCCACCCACCCACGCACTGATCCCTGCTAGTGGTGGTCCTGTTGTGTTTGTGTAAACACAATCTACCCCCTGGGATAGGACGAGCGTGTGCGTGTAGGTACGAATGTGCCTTCATTGACTTTGAAGTGTTTGACTTATGTGTGATTTGCCAAAGGGGGCGTGCTCGTCCTCGACGGGGTTGGAAGCCCGAACAGGTTGTTCGATTCATGTCGACTTTGTTACATTTCCATCGCAGTGGTGTTGGGTGCGTAGTATATCCAGCAAGGATGTGCGTGTCGGAGATACTTAATCACTGGGTAATTGTAACCTGATCTATTTGCATGTGTGCACGATGCCACTTGACGGCAATATAATAATTACTTCTCCTGTCTCCATGCCGAACATGACCTGTTTCGTATGACAGCCATTTGTTTATGCAGTGACTTTGACTGATTGAGCCAACATCAGAGGCAGCAACATCATCCTTAAATGTAAACAAAGAAGTTAGCAAATAAATCACAATTAGGCCGCTACTCATTTAAGGACCGCGACCGCTTCAATGAAGATGAGTTTGCGTCTTAAAAAAAAAACAAACATTTTTACTACAGAGCTTTAATGAGTAGGTAGGTAGGTATATACCTACACAGGTTAACTGGGTACTTCGACAACCATTTACAGTCGAAAAGGATGAGGTTTTTAATTTACTGCTTTCCAAACAGACATTTTACGTGGTCGACCCCAACCGAAAAGGGGGGAAACCTTGATTCTAGTTATGGCTTGTTTAATAGCCCAGTTAGCAGTTTAGTTTAAGCGAAATGTTTTCGGTCGGCTGCTTGGATACTTGTTGGGGATATAAGTGAAATCCCATTTGCGTTTGTGTTGAAATATGGGTCGGTCCAATCCACTTAAGGGTTCAGGGGCATTTGTGAGGCAGGTTAAAGGGTTGTTTTTGTTTCAGCTTATACCTACTTTGGCGTTGCGGCCATTTTTGTCACTCGTAAAAGGAACTCATTAATAAACCATTGTGGTGTCGTGTCCGCTTGCTGTGTGAATTACGTATGTCCATGTCCAGGACGCTGTCATGCGAGCTGACATCGTTCTCCACGCAACAACATTTTTCTAACGCCATTTGTCCATTAGTATAAATGACGGCAAAGTACAAAGAAAGTTATGTCCTTTTCACTGGAATTTCTCCGATGGTTATACGAGTAAATGAGGTGCTGTCCAAGCGTTTGCCCGTGTTTGTCTACATTTTACATTGGGAGTGTGTGAGTGTCCAACGTCAAAATGGACACAACGCATTTCGAACGAATGACAGGTTGACACTCGATGGGCAGGTGGTGTTAGGCTGCTGGTATCTTGCATGGACATTTCGCGTTAATTTATTCATCCAAAGTGGATTCGCTTTTAGATCGTGATGCGGTATGTGACCAATTTTCGGTTTGCCTGCTTTTATCAAATACGTTCTGAGGTATTTCATGTTTTAGTAATGCATGCGCTTCGTAAAAAAAGGCGATGATGCCAAAAAGTCGTGTGCTATATGTACCAAAATAGCGATATATGGGAACATATTTGTTAACTTTATAATGCAAAAGCATATTTAAATTCGTACTGTTTAATTTTGTATAAACATGCTAAATTTGGTTCAAGATATTGCGAATTTATTTGAGCCCTAAAATATTAAGTTGCCTCACAAATGTATGAACTGTTTTCTTAAATTAATTTTAAGAAGGCGAAGTTTGTTACTCGCAACACTGGTTGTAGAATTCATTTAAATTGAATGAGGCCCACTGTGTACACAGACTTTGGCAGATCAACTAAAGAATTTTTATACCCTCCACAGGAAGGTATATGCACTTTGTCATTACATTTGTAACGCCAAGAAGGAGTCACCGCAGACCTCATAAAGTATATATATTCTGAATCGATTTAGCCAAGTCCGTCTGTCTGTCTGTTGAAAGCACGATAGCGCCCAAAGGAATCCACCTAATGAAGTTTGGTGAAAGGATTTCTATTTATCGCCGTCAGGTTGGTATTGAAAATGGGCTATATCGGTCAAGTAGTTCGGGTACCTCTCATACAAAATCAATATTAGACGTATGTGTCTCTCTCTGTGTTGAAAACGCGATAATGTCCAAAGGAATCAACCTAGGCAAATGAAGTTTTGTGAAAGGACTTATTTTTAATGTCGTCAAGTTGGTATTAAAAATGGGTAATGTCGGTCAAGTAGTTCTGGTACCTCCCATACAAAACCAGTTTTGCATGACTTGTATGCAATGGAGGTTATCAAAGCATCGGCCGATAAAAACACTTTTACTTGTTTTTTTAACATTTCATCCTTTTGAACAAGCCTAAACAGGCCTGTTTATAGTTGCTTATACAATAAAAGCTTATTGTCTTGGAGGAGTAAGACGCATCACGCTAACTGCACATAAGTGATGTAACTATTTGCTTATTGCACTGCTATGCAGTGGGTCACACTTGGTCCAAATTTGACCAAGATTATGATCCTGTCTGTTGGTGTCAGGGAGAGCTTTTCTAGATTACAGAAGAATAATCTCCCAATGAATTGGTTTCTGTAATATTGCAGACCTTAGCAATGAGATAGGAAAAAGGAACTCCATCACAAAGTTCTTCTTTCGTCAGTTGAATTTTCCTCGTGCGGTACCGCAGAGCGTAGAAATGGATCTTCTGCTATTTCGTATGAATCATTCCCGGCTTCGGAAAAGGATGGCCGCATTGTCTTTCGAAGGCATCCATGGCGGTATATCTGACGTTCGCTTTTTGTATGCGGCTTTTTCCCTTCTTCGCGAGTGTACATAACGGTATATTCACAGAGGGATATGCTTCTTCTAGGACATTTTCTGATCTTTTGTTTTCTTCATTCGTCCGGTTTCTCTTTGCCTGGAATGCCCTTATGTCCATTGACACCAAAACAATACGTCGTCCTCCGTGCCCAAGCTCACTCGCAACAGCCGCTTTACAAGCTTCGATCTATGTGTTTGGGACATTTAAGGCTTCTATACCCAGGTACCTGGCTGTCGATAAGTAAGGTGATACCGTATAACCCTTTCTGCAGACTTATGTTGTTCTTGTGTCTTTCAAGCCAAGACCTCCTCTTGCTAGACACTCCGATGGCCCGGAAGTCTTATGGATGTTGACATACCCAAAGATTCAGAAAAGACACCTGACCCTATCCCGACATTCTTTTAAATTCCGTCTGTGTATACGAAAGTAGATTGCGTTGTGGATATGAGTCTTTATTCCCTACTGGGATAGGCGCTGGAGGTCGATCTGACAAATTCTAAGTATTTCCTGATGTACCTAGCCCGTTAAAGGTACATTGCCAAAGTATTTCTGTGGGATCGTTGAATGCCCCGTTTCATTACATTTCCAGTCTGTTAATTGAATGATTCTCATAGCACTTGTGGCTGCCAATGATATCTACCGGAACCAGGTTGGGGATAGCCTAAAGTTTGCAGCGGTTGGGACTGACCTCATCGCGCTGGTGTATCTGATGCAAGCTAGTCTCTGTACTACTGTAATAGCCTTTAAATAAGTAGGTTTTTGTGGATCCAAAACTGCCATAGGTCAGTATAAGTCTCACTATAGCCATTTACATAAAATAGAGTCTAATTTTACCAGATGGTCTCCAGGTTTTCTAAAGGATTCTAACAAGAGTTAAAGTAAAAGGCTTCAGTAACAGGAATCCTCCATTAGGCCGTTTATCTTCTAATCCAATATAAAAAAAACAATTCGTGTCACGGTGTTTGTTGTCGCATTCGTCCGAAACGGCTCGACCGATTTTTATGAATTTTTTTGTGTATACTTGGTAGGTATGATAATAGGTCGTAAAGTTCCTAACACTAGGTGATTAGGGTGTCCCTTCGAGTGCCCACATTCTGCTTTCGTTGATAAAATCGGACCGGGCCAACTCGATTCAATCATTAGCGTAGAAAAAAACTTTCAAGAAGCAGACCGGAAATCTATGAAGTCGTAACTATGCATTGAACCCAACTTAACTCCAAAGGAGTTTCATTCGTTCAATAGAGCGGTTCAACTTTCAAAAGGGATGTTAATAATTCAAATGCGGTACAAACTATGAAGTTCGTTATTTACTTTTCTTTCTCGGCCTTTTAACCAACTACGTGACAGAATATTTATATCATACGTGTAAATTAGAAGCACAAGGCGATTCGTTGCTGCACTCTGCTTCTTTTATTTCACTGGGGAATAATTTCAATTTGAAAAATTAAATTAAATATTAATTATTTTAAAATAATTATATTTTTGCGTGTACTCAGCTAGTTGAAGTAGAGGCTTGCGCAGAGTTGACTCATCAAACAAAAGCATATCTAGATATTTCTGTAAAATTTCACTAATCACCGCCATTCAAATATTTTGAATTTCATGACACAACCCTTACAAGGTATCCATCACAAGGTCCGCTTGCCAATTTGCAAACCTCTAGTTAGTTATCTACCAAACGGTATTAAGTGAAATTCCACCTGCACCCAAGACAAGCAGTTCCGGTAGATTTATCGCCTTGCCAATTAGTTTAATATAGCACCATCGTTTGTTAGCCACCTTATCGCTATTAGTGAATTCTTTCCCCATTCCTAACCAGAATTGAACACAAATTTCGTTGTAGTCCACCATGTCCAGCACCAGCCACCTGGTCTTTGAAAATTAGCCTCACAGCTCCACATTGCGTTTACCCAACACGCGTGTAAACTGCTTCAGGTGACATTTTTTAACACCATTCCACGAAAAACAAAGAGTGCCAACAGCCTGAGGGTCCCGACAAAGATCTTCATCCGCGATATAGAAGAATTGAGCCTACGGCAACACATGCTCTCGCCCTTAATTGGTTATTTATTGATTCCGTCAGCAATTTTAATGATAGCACACGAGGCGCGTTCCGCTTCGACTTTGAACGATTTCTGATTGAAAATTATGAACGGAAGACCCCAAAGCGGACACTTATCTTGATGCGAAGGCGATTGATTGATTCGATATCGGTACAAGGAACATAGAGGTCGCCGACCTCAACGAAATACACCAAGTTAATGCATGGCGTTTAAGCCACGATTAACACCGTTAACACCCCTTTTGTTGGACATTATTTAAATTGCACTCGAGCTTTTGTTTATTTTTTTTTTATTTGCTCTACCGTCGCCACTCGCGACAGTCTAACCACAGTTGAATTAACGCCTCTACGCACACAACAGGCGACAGGATAATAATGTAGTTCACCGAATAGTTGTTGGATGGTGTGGTCGCGAGGCTGATGATGATGATGATAATATAGCGGCCTTGGCTGCAATGAAATTTTAATTATAAATTCAGCAATTATGACACTGGAACATGATAAATAGATGTAACATGATGTTTTTGCAGCATCGCCACCCATCCTGCGGTGGGCAGGAGTGCCTGGCCGCCTGTATATATTTAGCAGAGACCGGAAAACACAGAATCAGAGGATCCATATCCAGAGTATCCTGTGTCGTTCGCAGGATGGCCGGAAGCGTTACAATAGGTGTACGGTGCGTGCAGACCTGGCTGGATATGTGCCCACTATACACCAGCGTTATGCATATGTATGTGCTAAATGGGGATGGCAGATGTCTGTAGTGTATCAACTTTGTGTTGTAATGGTTTTTGTTTTATAATAATGGCATGCTCGACCATATTGGTAAGGTGGTTATGGTGTATACGGCTGTGATGATGATGTTTCGCATGTTTGTTCAGTTTGTTCGTGAATTTGTTCGACGCATCCCCCCAGGGCGAGGACCTTGTTGTTTTACGTTTGTTTGCATAATTTTGGTTTTCATTATACTCGTACTGTAGATGGATGTGGTGGTAGTCTGGGCTAGCGGATGGGGAACTACATTTGGATACACAAAAATGTGGACCACATTTTATTTCTATTAAAATCGGTTGAAATTAATTTTTCACTTTCAATTTTAATGATTACTCAAGATTACTTTAAAGTCACAAATTCGAGAGGTATACCATTGTTCGTCTGTGTAGCTAGTTGGTGCTATTTATTATTATTTATTTATTGGGATTTTTAATGGTCCCTTAGAGTAGCATTCCATTCTTGCAACACTCCTCACTCTTCGAAGGAGCAACTATCTAGCGAAATCATAGCCTCATGAATTTGGTTTTCCCTTTTCATTACAATCCACCATTTTATTTATTTATTTTTCCACAGTTTTCTTTTAATCTATCATACTAACCTAAGCCACTTCTTTCTTATCACCTTAAACTAAAAGCAAATAAAATTTCAAGTAATTACTATGTTAAAACATAGCGTAAAGGATACAGTAGTTGTCACCCATAGGGAAGTTTTGACCGCGATTTTAATATGTTTTACATTTAAATATTGCTTAAGGTATTTTCTTATTTACTAAAAGTTAACTTTTTCAAATTAATGGCTTTCAATTTAGAATTAAATGCATTATAAAAAATGTTTTTTGAAAACTACAGTAGTTGGCATCCCTGTACAGTAGTTGGCACTTGTTGTTGGCACCCAAACAAAATTAATGAATAATAGCTGCCGAAATTATTAAAAAAAATTAAATGTTTCTTAAACAAAAATGCAACAGATTCATAAGTTATTATTAAAAAATATAACTTAAATAAAACAAAGAATAATTGAAAAAGAATAAATTTAACAATTTAGTTTTTGTATTTAACACCTAAATTTAAAACTCTTAAGAAACATAGCTAAACCGAGTTTATTACAATTTTCAAATTAGAATTTAAGAAATGTTATTGACGAAATAGATAGTTGTAGCCGATCTTCATCGTTAAGTTTTGTTACTTTTTAAGTATTTTCAAAAATCTAAAATAAATAACCGTCGTATCTTATATATTTAGTATCGTAACGTATCGTCGTTTCTATAGTTCTTGACACCGTTAAATACACAGTTACTGGCAGTGCCAACATATAAAGCAGACACAGTCAATAATTGAATCTGTTTCTGTTCTTTGATACAATTATTGGCACCACTCATATTTAATATACCTACTAGCTGATAATTCTAATATTTAAACTTTATTTAATAATATTTCACATGTTTCTATTTGAAATAGGTAAAGTTTTTATATGTATTTTGAGAAATTAAAAAAAAAGCTTCTAACAAAATTGTTAGTTGTTATTCAAATTCAGAAAATTTTGAACAAAACTGGTTGGTGTTTACATTTTGATTTACAAATATCAACTGAAGAGAGCCTTAAGTATAAGAAAAGCAGGAAAATATGTACAAAAGGCCTTCCGTGGGATAAAGGGAAAAGGCAGCCAAATCGTGGGAATTTCAGGAATCTAACAAAAAAACATTCAAACTTCAAATATTTGCTGGAATTTCATAAAAATATTTACACTTTACCATGATTATCAACACACTGAATGTCCATAAGAAAACAGCTCATGTAAATCGTATTTTATCAAAATTTTCTAGTACCAAAAAATAATCGTAGTAATTTTAACAAACTGCGGTTTTTATACTAAATGTTAATTTAACTTGATTTTCTTTCCGTGTAATACAAATTTTACTTTTTAAAACAAGATATTTACTGAAAAAAATATCGTGGGATTTTAAAAATGAATTTGAATACGTGAAAAGGGAAAAAGGGGCAAATGACCACTCTTCGTGGAATACTTGAAGAGAGAGTGCTAACGATACTGAACTGGAAGGGATGATATCACTATTGAACAGAGATGTGCCAACTACTATATCCGTTAATTCCTTAGAAAGATCGAAAAGTATATTTTTTCAATTATGAAAATCTGCATTGATTAAGTATGTATAATGTACAAAGTAATCCTCCTATCAGAAAATGCTATAAATTTTGCGATTGGCCCCTAATGTCAGTTCTGTTTTGACATTTGTGTAGTAAACACATGCCAAATACACGTTAATAAACAATGTTACGCTACACTGCCCCAGAACGCGGAATATTGGTGACTATTTATTTGAGCAATAATCGGTCGGTGACTTTGGCACAACGTGAATTTCGTCGCAGATTTCCTAGCCGTCCAACGCCTACTGGTGAAACACTGCGACGTTTAGCCGCTCGCCTCGGAGAGACTGGCACAACACGAGACGTTGCCAAGAGTGGCGGGCCCCGGAGCGCCCGTTGTGCCGAGAATATTGCCTCTGTTGACGCGGCTATTTTTTGTCGAGAACGCCGCGACAACAGTGAACGGTGCGCGCTATATGGCCATGTTTACCGATTTTTTTCTACCGCAATTGGACGATTTAGGACTGGAGGATATGTGGTTCCAACAGGACGGAGCTACGGCACACACTGCGCGAGCCACAGCCGATATTCTGAAAGCGGTGTTCCCGGGTCGTTTTTGGCGATTTGCACTAGCCCGCAAGATCGCCTGATTTGAACGCTCCAGACTTCTTTTTGTGGGGCTTTTTGAAGTCGCGGGTTTATGTCAACAAGCCTCAGACTCTTGCAGCTCTTAAAGACAATATCCGTCAAGAATGTGAGGCCCTATCGCCGGAAGTTTTGGCCAAAGTGATGGAAAATGACATAAAAAGGGCTCAAATGACAATCAACTGTGGCGGCGGCCATTTACATGACATCATATTCTCGACTTGGTGTAAAAAAAATTAAAATACCAAATAAAAATAATCCACAAGAAGAATCAAAGTTTTTAATTCTTTTTTAAATTACAGCCAAAAAACATCGGAAGGTTATTTTTGCGCCACCTATGTACATTCTGAAATGCAAATGTAAGCAGAAAACCGAAAAACACATTTTTTTTTAGAATTTACGGATAGGTGAATCGCACGTTTCTGCAACACCAAAGAAGAGCTTTTTTTATTGAAGTAGAAAGTAAATATGTAAATATCTATACCCAAAACTATTATAAGATAATCGTGCCTTTACAAAAAAAGGATCATTATGGTACAAGAAACCAAAACTCTTTATTGATTTACCATCCTGACAACACAAGATCAAGTAAAAACATTCAACTTGTTAAAATTGGCGGCTATTGAGATACATGCACTTTATTTAACACTTTTCTTATATTTTGAGTCATTGTGGTTTATAATTTATCGGGAATTGCTTCTAAGAGCACTAACTCTGAGTATCATGTTAAATAGCTGCAAAAACTGAGCTTAAACTTAATTTGTTTTTTTTTTTTTCAACGGCATCACCGAACGTCTGATAAAAATCCGACGGTATAACCGTGTTGCTTCTCAATTCAGCTGTTTGGACTTGATTTTGAATTGTCCCTTGCAATCAAAAATATATAGTAATTCCCACAAACGAATGATTCAGTGAAATCATAACGTGTTAACTTGACTCTTCGTTTTTCGTTTTTAGTGCCCAGACAAAATTTTTCGAACCCACAATGACGAAAGTTTTCATACATACAAAATTGTATCTAGTGTGAAGGTTAAATATGACTATTAGTAAGGCGCTCTGTGTTTTGTATTTTGCATGCACTAAAAACATGAAAATCCGCCTTTCTACCCCTGAATTTATATACGTATTTATAGCGAAACCTTATAAATACATATTATTAGTGCAAGAAAATGCAAAATTCCACGAACACATAGGTCTATATGTCACCGGTTTAGTCGGCTGTTTTTTTATGGATAAATTCCCAAAACCACTCACATCTTTATCGCTAGCGATACAATTCAGTGTAAATAAATAAACGTTACTCAACAAAACAATAATAGCAATTGTCATCACTTATCTCCTAATTACGATTATCGCATGAATTGTTTATACTGTAACCATATGTGTTTGGCTATGGCTATGGGCCCAGTCGAAGGCCCCCCACAATAAATCCTTCACACATAAATTTCGATTTTGAGGTCTTGTTTACACTGCAACAGCTCTTCCTCGAACAAAGCCCGAAGCGTAAGCGTTTAATGTACACATCCGTCAGATATCTGTACTGTATCTACACGAATTTTCGCTCATTGTGTACACACACTTGTTAATTAGCTCCGCACATAGTTTAACGCTTATAGCAGCTTTCATTAAGCGCTTATCTATAAACAAGGATAATGTAATAATTGGTTCGAGTGCTGTTTGGTATGGGCCATGGACGGCTGAATGGGATGGCAATGGCTGAGCGCGGAACAAGTGGGGATGACGGAAGGATGACTTTAATTTAGTTGCTCCTCTTTATGGGCATTTTTTACGAGTTGTGTTATCAGCTCTGTTGATTTATGTTTTATCGATTCGAACACAATTAGAACTGAGTGCATGCAGAGGGGAATTGTTTAATTGACGGGGATCTATCACACCAGCCAGCGCAACCCAATGCGCTGTGGCTAAGTAGATATAAATGTAATCATTTATAATGAACCACATTTTGCGCACAATTCCATTTCTTCAGCCTAATTGTGTTTATTTATGTTTGTGGTTATTGTTTTCTATTACACTGTATAGGAAGTGTATGCCTACTTTATGAGAGATGATTCATTGGGTTGCGTGTGGCTGTGTTTGACACGTGAAGAATGTTCTCATTAAATTGATTGTGTTTTCTGCTTTAGATAAAAGGAGTATTATTAGTTTAGCGTAAACATGTCTGCCTTTTATTGACATGGGCACAAATGATATGCGATTTTGGTGTAGAAATAGGTACCTTTTTCCTTTCTTCTAAAAAACATAAATAAATAGGCCCAAGTTGGCTAGAATCATTATGGAGAAAGGGCGGATTGCATCAGCCAGTTTTGCCGAACTTAAAATACAAATCAAAGAAAAACATGTTTTGGGTTCAAACCCTTGACGGTGACATGAAATCAAACCAAACGAAATGCGACCAAATTCCCAAAAAATTTAACTTATTTCGTTCTCCAGAGCAAAATTAAAGTAAATTTGTAATTTGGTTTTATTCCGTTACTGAAAGCGAATCAATATCAATTTTCATTTTATTAACATTGTGAATAATATGGGGGGACATGCTACCCCCTGGTTGGGGGGTGTATGCGAAGTTTTTTTTAAATGCATGCGAAACCTGAATATACACAACTGCTTACACCCAACCTCCAAACAGAGCGGTGGCAGGTGACAGCATTACTTCGTTTTGCCTTAATGTCGAATTTTGAATTTGGCCTTATTTCGATATTTCACGTCTCTTCCTTGAGAGGTTTTGTTAGATGAAAAAGCCAGATCCCAACAAATTAGTTGAGGGAACAACAATTTTTTTTTGTATTTAATAAAATTATACGTTTTCCAAAAAAAAAAAAAATGGCTGTAATTTCTCTCCGTCTTCATCCATGCCGTTAGTGCCAAAGTTCTTTTGGACTGTTCGTTTATTTTTTAGCAGAGTGGCAAAGTGTCCATCTTTGTACCCTTCTTAGGGCTCATAATAACCCTGTTTTCCCGTCGGGTAAGAAAGACGCTCACCATGTATACTGAGTGACAGAATTCTAAACCAAATTCCGTCCCATATTCAAAGGTCTTGCAAATCAAAAGAAAACTATACAGGAAATCATTATTTATTTTTATAACAATTATGCAAACCACACTTTGTAGCAATATTTGTTTGTGAAAAACATAAGAAAATTTTGTTAACATTAGTCGATACATTTTTTTTTGTGCTTTTGTGTTTGGGGGTTCGTTGGAACAGGGTTGCCAGTTTTCAGGGGAAAACCCCTAGATTTAGGGTTATTTTTTTGATCGAAAAATTATTTAGAAGGATATCTGTGGTTATTTTAAATTCTTTTTTATTTGTATTTCATTATAATCACCAAAAGGAATGGTAACCTTTACATGTGTAAAATAATCGATCGATTCTCCAAAGCCATATTTGGTAGTGAAAATTATTTGTTCTAAAATCTTTGGAATATTTTCGCTTACCAAACAAGTCTTTAAAAAACAGATAATAACAGTTAAATTATTTAAAAAAATCTAAAAGAGAAATCCGCCGGTTGTCTGATTTCTGAACTTTTTTGGTTGAAAATAATTATGACCTAGTTTCTTTGCATTAGCTAATTTTAATAATCAGAGGGTGTTTTTTCCGCTCTAATCTTCTGCTTTCATGAATTGTATTTAATAATTCGGTTAATTCTAAGCCAACGTGGTTGAGAAGCCTACTTTTCTGCCAATTAGCAATATTTTTAACATCATCTTCAACTATTTTAATATTTAAATCTAAATATAATTACGTAAAAAAAAAATTCCATTGACCTATAAGCCTCTAACTAAAATACGTGAGAATTCACATATCTGGTGTCTAATTCGCCAAAACCAAATATTTAGCAAAATCGCAACTAAACGTTCGTGGCTTTCACATTTCATAAGCATACATCGCTCAAAGTACCAATATCATACCACCAACTTGTATTTACAACATCCTGCCAGTGACACCCCACTAATCGCTAATCAGTCGTATCTTGAATTACCAGTGCTATAAGCATAAATATAAAATTAATAAGAATACAATTTTTTTTTTCTTTTTCAAAATCTCATCGCTCACTTTTTCTTAATGTGTTTCGAATTTTAAAAGGAAGCGAGTGCCTACGATTCATTACGCTAATACCGCCACGTGTCATCTTGATAAATTGGGAAGTTTGATTAAAAACTTGGGCGTTATGCATCCACACTGAAAAATAAAGGGATAACCGAGGATGTCGGGGTTGAGGTATTTTTTTTCTTTTTCATAATTTTTGGAAATTCAAGTTAGGCAATGTTAACAGCTTCGGTGCTATATTTCGCACCCTCGGCTGATGCTGTCGCTCTATGTGTACTTAATACGTTCATGTTCGTTAATCAACAAGTTTAGCTTTTGTGTAGTAACCCACTGACGGGTGATTACTCATATTAATGTGTTTTGGTCCTTGAGTTCAACGAATGGTGGGTTCGTGTTCTCTTACCGTATGGTGAACGGAACCGAAAGAATTTTAATGTTATTATGCGGAAGTCTAATTATGAGACTTTTTTGTCCGTGACACATTCTTTCCTAACTGAAACTCGTCAGAACTTATTAATTATTGTAATTAATAAGTTTTGTGTATTTGAATGATAAGAAAATTGAGAGGGTTTATTTTGTTCATGTAAAGGGGTTAATGTAGCTAAAAATAATGTAACCAGAGGCCTGATTTGGAACCAACAATTTTTGTCAATAATGTGTTCTCTCGGAAGGTCTTAATATTAAATTTAATAATAATTGGCGGAACAGGTCCGTATGGACCCAAGCCTAGCTTCTCACAACCATTCGTCTTGTGTGAGTTTTTATTTTAGGGACGAATGGAAGGGATCTACAATTTTATGCCGAGTCCAAACGGCCAATTGAGAAGCTCTTTCATGACAGTTATACTCTCGGATGTTTGTCAGACGTTCGCGAGAGGTGGCGCAGCGAAAAAAACCTTAAGTTGAAATTTGGGTTTTATTAAATTTAAATAACTATAATCCTAATTGGGACATAATAAGGAAATATTTAAAAGGCCTTAATAAAAAGCTAATATTTAATCAATATTTTGGGGAACTGTAGTTCCGTAGAGTGACAATTACTGTAGAGGGTTGCCAACTACTGTACTTTTTGAGAAAAATTTTGTAAAATGCATTCAATTCTAAATTAAAACCCCATAACTCGAAAAAGTACATTTTTCGTAAGAAAATTTTAGTAAAATGCATAACATACATATTTTCACAACACCCCAATCTTTCGTTGGAGCATTTTTTCAAACATTTTTTTCACATCTAAAAAAGGCCTAGTACTTTATTGACAAACAAACAAATAAATAAACATTTTTGATTGAACCCCAATAAATGAAACTTTTTCGATTATATGAAACTTCATCGAGCCACTTAATGTCAAGGTATTTTGACCGGGTCTAAGAAAACTACGAAAGTCTAATTTACGCTGGTATACCAAAAGAAGCACCAAGTCATTTAACTAATCAGCAAATTTATTTTCGAATTTAGGAACAATCTAATGCTATGTTTCCACCGGACATAAATCAAGAGTTTAAGTCCAAGAGGTTTGACAAAAGCTTTAAGTGCTTAAAGCTAACACCCAATCAAAGGAGATTAAGTTGACGAATTCTCTCTCCCTCTCCATCAAAATTATGTTTCACGAAAGAGAGAGGGGCTCATTTTCTATTTGTGACGCCTTCTTCTTCATTATTGTCAAAAGCAGCTCTGTTTGTATTACATTTTGGACTATCGATTCCCCAGCTGTGGAAAGTGTGTTCGCGGACTCTACATGCAAACCTGGGGGCAGATTCCGTATAACAATAATTGTCGGGACGATATCGTTATTGAAACTTTGATGATCATCAGAAGTAATATTCTGCCCGAATTTGTTTCACTAACATCAGCTTTCATTACATTTGCGGAAATTGAACTGGATTATGATCTCAAACTCATAATGTTGGCACTTAGTTGCTACTTTTGGAGGTCTATCGTTTCGACGATAATCGTCTAAAAGGTTGCGGAATTAGTGCCTTGTTTGGTTGCTCCTCTAAGAGACATACGTGTTTTGTACATATTAATAAACTTGTTTATTTAAAAATTAAAATGCATATTTAGTTAAGAAAATCCGAAGAGGGTACACCTCTCAATCTTCTAGTTAGATTGTTTTTATAAAGTAAATGGGCCCATTCTAATTTAACTTAGAAAGCAATAATTCTACTACATACTTTTTTGACTTCATCTCCAACAAAGTTTTCTACTTCTTGGTTCATACCTATGAAACCTATGAAACCGATCGCTCAGAGTACTCTAAGACACATAACAGTAAGCAATATCAGTACAAATTGTGATTCCAATTTTGTAATGCAATCAGATGAAGCTGAAATCTTCATTTTGGTAGAGCCGCCAAAACATATACCCTCTTGCTAAATATGCTAAATGGAAACGCTATTTCCGATAATTGGCTTCCGCTCCGGCTGATCGAGTATAGCCTAAATTTTCACAAGTCCTGGAAAAGAGCAACGAATTTCAAGGCGAAAATTATCATGTTTTCATTGACTTTCATTCATCATATCAGGAGCTTTACATTGCGATTGCCTAACTGACTTCTAAAAAAGTGTGGAATTCTTCGCAGAGTTTAAGTTGCATTACTCCCAAATTCAAAACAAAACTCTTTACTTTGTGTATTTTATACGCCCATTGTTTTTAGGCTTTAGGTTCGCTTTCTTATAGATTTAACTCTACTACTGGATAATATCTGTGTCTATGGTACACAATTTTTGCCTTTTGGGCAAAAATCCACAAATTGGTACAAAAGTCTCTAGTGCTAGTCCATTATCACAATTTTCAACATTTTTTTTTTCTTCAAATATTAAAAAAAAAAAAAGGGTAGGTAGCTACCATTTTTAAAAAAGATCGAATTCAAACAAAACCGCTTTCACTATCAACTCTTTGATTAATTTCTGTAGATATTGGTCGTAATGCTTGCGCAGACAGACTTCGTAATTCGGAAAAGAAATGTCACAAGTTCTATCGTAGACTGGGTCGCTTTACTACAATAAGTCCTTTTGCTATAATTTTTCTCTCTGTAATATGTTTTAAAGAAGACCTCAGATTTGTAGCATCCGTGGAGTTAAGACTATTTTTGTAAAAAAATGTTTCAAAATTATTAACGGTCTTTGCATGTTCTCTCATTTATTATATCTGTTGGACGGGCCAAAATTTAAAATCTGTTTCCATGTAGAAGGTCGTCTAAAATGTTGAGAACAATTAGAAATATGGTACCGTCGAAGTAAAAGTTTGTTGCTGGGTTGAAACCTGATCGATATAGATTAGATGATTAAATGATGAACTAATGGCAACGCTATGACCTAAGGCGACTGAGTAATTTCATTGTATCCCAAAGCTTAATCAAAAAAACAAACCCACACCTAAAATTATCAATTTTAATGTCGCTATTCATTAACTCAATAGATAGATAGATTTTAATCCATTGTACCTACTTTAGCGGTAGAAAATGATTGTCTGGCGGGTTTTTTTTCTACTGCTGCGGGCATCAATTTCAATTACGTAAAAAAGGACAAACGTCTTCTTTACCTCTGAGACTGTTTTTTGTCCACTCAATTGAACCCTTTTTCGAAATTAGAAGTCTCCATTAATTGGCTGGGAGATGTCCACTTTTATGCATAATCACTTCTTTCTCAGGCCATTCAAAGCCGTCAAACGTCAATCAATTAACCAGCTTATACCCTGAAAAATTGTCAACCATATTGACGAATAAATTTGAAAAAAAAATATTTACCGCATTTCACTTTTAGAATTCTTACATACCTATTTCAGTCTTTTTTTCTCGTGTGTGTATACTTGAAATTGACATAACTATCCATTCGGGACAAAAGCCTGCCACTAAAGGTATTTAGTTCGAAAGCTTTTAATCTAAATCTTGTGTCCGCTGTCATGTTGTGCGGCACGTCAAGGATATTTGTGCCAAAATGACTTGCACCTTAATTAGTGTAGCGTGGTAGTTGTGGTTACTCGTGGTTGAGGTTGAAGTCCTCCTGCATGGAAGGAGTAATCCATGGGATTTGTCTATCACATTGCTACCCCCATAATGGCAATTTTACTGCTAATTATATGATTTGATTGCACATTCAAGTGTCTTGGCATGTTGACAGGTGGCTAACAGACAACACTTAGAAACCATTACTCCCACAATTACCGTAAGATGTGGAATAAATAAATTATATTCAAAAATACATAATTATTCGATTCGATTTTTCAAAGAACAGTTCTTAGCTATTTAGTGCACATGTGGCGGAGGTGAAAAAATGTTGGCCGTGCACTAAGTATTATACAGAAATGAAGGGTTGACAGAAAGGTTTGTGTCAAGTGGCCAATTTTGAAATTTTCGCAGCATTAGTATAATTCGAAATGAGCACTTAGTAAAAATAAATTTTTTCCGATAGAAGTATTTTACTTTATTTGACTTAAATTGATTGAGTGCGTAATATAAGGCCTAAGTTGAGCTTATGAACCTTTTATCTCATTTTCCTTAGGGAAGCTTACAATATTATATATAGAATAATCAAGGCATATCCATGTCATGCACAGGCATGCACAGTCTTAATTCCGCTTGTGCTACTCTGTAAGAATAAATAGAATTTCTCATGAGAGATAATACACGTTTCAACATTTTTTTTGTTCTAGCTATTTGTCAAGGCAAACTTTAAGTTTAGAAAATCCGGAAAAAAGGAATACCGGGTTTGCTTCAACAATTAACATACATTTTCCAAGGAAATGCAGTCCATACTAGGGCAACTGTTTCATGAGCCTTTTCATTCCGACAAATGAAAGTATCCTGTAAAAACGTGACCGAGGCTAATTATCAACCAAACCAAGACTTCCCCTTTTATTGTTCGGCTTGTGCCTGCAATAGTATGGTATGCACCTTGTTTTACAGGAATTCCGTTGCAGAGAAAGGAATTGACATTAATTACATACAATTCACTCTAGGGCGGATATGATGATATAATGCAATTTCCATTCCTTGAATCCGTTTCTGGAACGAAGCAATTAAAATACATGATGCAAGTTACGTAACACAATTATGCGTAGCAGAATGTGGTTCTCTTCTTACTGATATTTACGGTAGAAAATGTTTGTTGGGATATATTATTTCATGAAAAATAATTGAAATTTCCAAGGCTTTATTTATTTACTTTTTGTCAGCAAAGAACATAGATATTTAGAGATGTAAGTGATATTATTTTGGGCTAAGTTTTTAGTGTTTCGCACTGCTCAGAAAGAGGTCTCAGGTTCGATCCCCGGCAAAACAACAAATTACAGCTTATGGTATTTTTTCTTCTGCGCCACCACCATACTTACGAGTGTCGGTAGCATCTGACAAATATCCGTATAACTGTCCTGAAATAGGTATAACTGTTCGGAATCGTCGTTAAATTGTAAGTCCCTTCTATTTATCTTCAAATTAAAAGCCTGATACAAACAAATGGTTGTGAGAAGTTAGATCTGATGTATCTGTTGCGCCTGTGAATTTACCTCAAGGAAGAACAGATTTTGCTGCTACTTCAAATTCGACAGTAATATTAACTAGTCATTGGTTAAAAAAAAAAACGGTTTAAAACAAATCGGCGCAGCTTCGTTGATACTATTTTTAACGCAATTATACAAAACTCACAAGCCATTGTCGAAGGTGCGATTTTTCATAAGTCCGTTTATTGAAACAAAGTTGCTCTAACCTTTTAAAATCAGGAACTCGAGCAAAGATTGGCAGGGTTCACTTTGAAGTATCTATGGACATTGTCTGGTCTCCAATACCCTCGCCAAATCAGATTGGCGCATAATTAAGCAAAGAATCATTCGATGTTTTCTTCGATCTTTTAAGCCTTTTCTCATAGAATCAAGGATGCATGTACAAATCGCTCATCATTTGGGTTTTACTGTTTATGCATAGACGATGTTGTAAACCTTTGAAAAGCTTTTGCGATAATTTTATTAAAAATATTCCGCGGGTACTTTTTTGCTTAGTTCGATCGATGGTGTATAGAGGACTTTATTCAGCGACTTTATCGATGGTTAAATAGCTTTATAAAGCAGCTAAGTCACAGAAACACCCCAATAGGTCTTTGAATCAACCTCTGAGAGGCACAGCAGCAGTCGATGACTTCCACACCTCCACACGTACTAAATAGGAGGGCGACTTCAACCAACTAAGTGCAGGGTTGCCAGATTGGTCGGTTTGACGTATTTTGGGCTATTTTTTTTTTTCTTAAAAAACGATAAAAATGAAAAAAAAGAGTGCCCAACACAATTTCGGGCAACATATCGTTTTACAAATTGTGCGTTAGTTTTGTTGGTTTTATTCGTTCACAAAACTAAAAACAAAAAAAAATCCGCACTTTTAAAACTTGGTAGCATTTTTGCAGTCAAGTGACATCGAACAGTCATTCAACTTGCAGGCACACCAATTCATTTGGCAAGCCTCTTGTTTTGACACAAGCCACAAAAGCCAATTGCAGAAGATAGAAGTCAAATAAAATTCGCGGCACGCATAAGTGAGATGGGTAAGGTAAATGGTAAAATACCAACAAAAACAATACTCAACGAATTGGGTATATTTTTAAGGATTCTTGGGCTTCTTTCTGGGCAACGATTTTGTGCTAAACTTTTTTATGGTTTGGACGCTAAAAGCGAATTAAATTCTGACAACCCTGACTAAGTGTGCTACACTAAAGATTATAGCTACTTAGGAACCAAGATGGTTAGAGCGCTCTTAAATTTAATTCGTGGCTCACCCCAAGCTTTGCTTTAAGCGCCATCTAGGTTTAAGAGATTTTAGGAAAAGTAATACATACATACATTGAATTGCATTTCAATTTTACCGTGTACTTAAAATAAGAAATGTTTTCTTAAAATAAGAAATTAAGACAAAATTCTTATTTAGCTAAATCATGCATTTCTAATTTAGGGTGTACGTATGTGCATTTATTTTGCTCATTACCTACACAGTGTGCACAGAGGCTTAGTGGTCAGTGTGTTGGACTACTAAGCGAGAGGTCTCAGGTTTGTATCCCGAGAAAACCCAAATTCCAACTTAAGATTTTTTCACCATCTCTCGCGAACGTCTAAAAAAACTTCCGAGAGCATAACTGTCAGGAAAAAAGCTTCTCAATTGGCCGTTTGGAATCACATAAGACGAATGGTTGTGAGAAGCTAGGCCTAGGGTCCCTACGGACCTGTTGCGCCAATTATTTATTTATTACCTACACCTATAAATATTCTTGCCCTTTCTTATTTTTAAAATACATCCAGTAAATGTGCTCCAAAACCCGAAGCTTAACCCGTACCGTTTGTGGAAGTAGCTGGTAGATTTTGACTTGTGTCCTCAATGTATGTATTCTTACACGATCTCTACGAGTACAATTCTTTTTTTTGGTAGTGAGGGGGTACCCTCATGATGGTTGATATTTAGAGAGAAAAAAACTGGACTTCGACTGCCTTGGGGAATGACAGAGGTCTGGAATTGTTTAAAAAGGCGCGACCAGATCGAAAGCTTAGAAAACTACTTATCCTGGATGTAATATAGCAAAATAAGGGCTCAAATTTGAAAAATATTATTGAATGTGATTTCAAAAACCTGACTAAAATCAGTTTCAATGACGTCGACTTTAGTGCACCTCTTTTAGAAGCCAGAAGGAATATTTATATACATATTTTTTCCGGCCTTTAAAAGAGGTGCACTAAAGTCGACGTCATTGAAACTGATTCTACGAGGTAGCTGATCTGATCTGACTACTCAGAAGCTTCCACTGGAAAGTAATATCTCTGTATATGGTTTCAAGAAAGAAAGTACTTACTATATAAAAAAGTCTACCAAGAGGCGATAACAAGTGGAAGTTCAGAAAGAAGTCTTTCATGTCTAAGGCAATTCCACTTCTGAAAGAGATAATTAAATGAGGAGACCGGGTCGAAATGCTGCTTTCAAAAATCTGAAATTTAATTTAAAAAAAAAAATAAAAACTCAGAAAATATGAATTAAACATTAAAAAAATCGAAATTGATAAAAAAAAACACAAATTAAAATAAAGAAAATGTTCTCTATACCTCTGCTCTATAAAATTCTGCAAATAATAAAAAATTGTTTGGAAAATGTTCAATTTTGCAAAGCCGAATTAAGAAAAACGGAATTTTGAAAAACAGAATTTTGAAAACAGAATTTTAAAAGCATACCAAGGAGATCCTCCTTGTTTATTAGGCCTCTTTTGAGGGTTGTGGTCAAAATTCTGGATGGGTCATAAATATTTCTACAAAACGATATCGAAGATCACGCTCAGCACAATCGACCCCCAGGACATCAAGAGAAAGCTAGCTAGAGGCCTAATAAACATCCGATAGTACAAGAGTGTTCTTAGGAGGATCTCCTTGGTATGCATAACTGCGGAAGTACTACGTCCGGAAAGCAAAACAAGAAAGGCTACAGTGTCATTGAGACTCCGAACATGTTGGATTCCCGGCTAAGTAAATCAGGAACAAGAAACGCTACCCACTCTTTGTTAAAACCAGAAATTTATTAGGTAACTAATTCCACTGAAATGAACTACCAGATTTATTTTTTAATAGTTGTCTCAAATGACCTGTTTTTTAGCGTTTAATCTGTGTATATTCCAACTCTTCTTTCATCTATTTGTCATGACAATACCTCAAAAAAAAAAAAACGCGCAGAGACCCATGCAAATATTTGTAAACGACTTCAGATATTTTCCCGATTTTCGAGGGAAAACTTCCCGGAAAACAAACACACCTCGCCAACTCTCCATGCTATATCGTGATTACAAAAAAAAAAATAACTAGACGCATATTCATAGCAACAAAACTTTGTCGTATATGTCGTCAACAGTTAAGCATTGTTTTAGCCCGACACCGCACTGAGGCAGCGGAAGTTCGAGTAACACCAACGACACATTTCGCCCACGCCTTTGTTCCCAGCACAATCTACGAGCTCCAGAATTCCTTTCTTTCGTGGAACAAATAAGGTGCCTAATTGTGTGGTATACATTGTTCCCGAGCTATACGAGTATTTCTTCCAACCCTTCCATGTAGTCGAGATTTTAACCATTCGAAATTATCATCACACTGCTCATCCTCGCACATATGGCTCGGATTGGCACGGCGCGGCACTGATGCTATGGCTGAAAATAGAAAATAGTCCTGTCCCGCCAATCCTGCATACGAGCACAGGCACAGGGTATACTCCCGCAAACAAAAAGCGATGCGAAAAAATCTATTTAGCGCAAATATTTCATTTGCGTTCGTTGCTGTTTGTGAATTTTAAAAAGCAAAATGGAACTTCAATTGAATTTGTGCTGGGGACACACAACAGAACATATACCTACACTAACATAATTAAGCCCTGATTATAGCTACTCGGATGAGCTGGGAGGACTTTTCGAGGACAGGACCTTTGTGAAATTTAAATAATATGCTAAAAATGTGTATTATCTGTGCATGCAAGGGAAAAACTTTTGCTCGGCGGTGCAAAGTTACCAAACAAAACATAGCTCCAAATATTTTCGTTTTATTTCGTCGAGATGGGGTGGTGGATGAAGAGCATTCTATAATATATGCGTGGTGTTGTGCTCTGGCGAGGTGGATTTGTGACGTCTCCTACATGTGTGTGCATTTCGTTTGTTTTGTCATTACATTTGTCCCCAAGCCACTTTAAGTTATTTCGCTTTCATTAGCATGGTTGGATGAGGACAATGTGTTGAGTATGAATTATTATAATATATGGGCGGGTATATATTAGAAGAATGTGTTCCTTTGTGTTTGTCGAACAAAGAAATGAAAAACAAAACAGTGGCGGAATTATAGAGAAATGCACAGAAAGCAACTGCAGTGCTTAAATGAATTATTTGTTCTTTTCAAATATATTTAAAAAAGTTGCTCAAGATTAATACGACTTATTAATTATGGTGGTGGTGTCTTCTCCGATAGACCGAATCTGAGTCTCTCCTTCCGTATTATTATTAGCGTTTTTCGGGCGGGAATAATGGCGATAAAAGAAATAAAAAAATAAAACGTAATGTCTGCTAAAGATATCCGTATCTTCTCGGATAGTCAAGCTGCTATCAAGTGCCTGCATTCAGTCTCTACAAAGACCATAACAGCCCAAGACCGTCGTTCATCTCTCAGAGAGATGGCACCTCTGTTGGGTGCGGGGCATAGGGACAGCCCAGGTAACTGCAATACTGATGGACTCGTCAAACACGGAACTATACTACCTAGCTTCCAGTTAAGGATTTCTTATCCCAATCGCTACTTGCAGTCTCATACTAAAGCTGGTTGCTTTCGATAGAGCAAATCTTAGAGGTACAACCCGCTCGATATTTCTATCGACAAAACAGATCTCGATAGGAAGCATATCAGCGCTACAAAAGGTGTTATCACAGGACATTGGCTCATAGGCAGGCATGCAACATGGCTTGGCGTATTTTCAAACGAATCTTGCAGAAGCTGTTTTCACGATGAGGAGGAAGAAACTATTCTCCATCTTCGCTGTACTTGTACGGCTCCGAAAACTCCATTTGAGAGCGTACTACTATAGTGATCTAAACGATCATCAGAAGCTCCAACTGGTTTAATGAGTAGGAAGAATTAAATACATAAATACTTGTGGTATCACAAGGGACTAAGTGTGTGGGCAGGCCGGTAGCCATTTCAACCCTCCCTAACCTAATATCGACTCACCGAACTAAAGTAAATGTTTTATAAACAAGGAAGGCAAGGAAAAAGAAACCTGAAATTCATGTCACACATAAAAAAATATCTTAAAATTGTATCCTCAATATGTAACTTATCTGAAAAGGAAAACGAATAGAAACATTTTGTTAAATTTTTAACAAATTTATTACAATTTATTAAAGTTACTCCTATTTTTTTTACGATTTTCAAGCTCCAGAAAATTGCGTGCCGGTATGGATTGTATTAAACCAACACCACTACGGGATATAATAGATACAAAAGTCCTTATTTGAGAATTGTCATCAAAGCCAATAGAAAAGTACTGATCAGCATTTAAGTTTTACCTTTTCTTTATAAAAATATCTAGCAGTATGGAAGAAGCTCAAATGTTTATATAACTTGCTTGGCAAAAATGCCCTTTAAAGCCTCCAATAAAACTTTTACCCCTTTACGGAACTACATGCCTAAAAAGATCGCCTTGTAAAATTTAAAAATGACGAGTTATCCATACGATTACATGGAAAATTTATAACATCACACCGCCCGAAGATATATTCGTAAATGTATTATTTAAATTCTAATGAAATAAACTAGTCCGTCTTAAATTTGTGCTAAATTTTGTCCCACTAGTGCAGCTCTTGCTGGTAAAAATTAAATGAAAACGAACCCGTTTCATCTTCGACACAAACTAGCAGTTGTTGGTCGAAATATTTATACATATCATGGGTGTGAGTCACTTCAAAACACTTCATCGAAATGGTCTAAGATTCGGGTATTTTCCAAGTGAAGTACAGTTTCTTCCTCATGTAAATGACATAAAGAGCGGTTTCTGCGTTCTCCTTCCAAACATTATTTTGCATTAAGACCTAAGATACTAGCACGCCTTTTAATAGTCAACATTATCAACGTTAGACCAATTGAATGCTTCAGTTTACTATAAATTCCTTGAGAACTCGTTTGTGCATCCTGCAGATCTTTTTTGAATTTGGTTCTTTCTTAATATAAATGTCTCAATAGTGTTTTATCGATTTTGGATTTCCAATCGTCTTCGTGATAGTGCAAATGAGTCCAACATATTTCATCACATTCCCCTTTGTTTCCCCATTCCTCAAACCAGTACAGGGTGGGTCTCATCTACCACAGCCACATTCTCGTCTGTGCGCACAGTACAACGACGGGGACCATGAGTGTTGTCCACTAGCATACCAGTCTCATGAGCTTTTCGCACAAACTTGCGTACAGCAGGCACGGGGAGTGCATCATTTCAGCCAAAACGTTTTTTCTAAAAACCCACTGTTAGGGCTACAATCACTTGGAAATAGGTTTTCAATATTTCCCAACGTTGTTCAAGCGTAAAGAGATTTGTTTCGTTCCGCGGAGGTATGATACTGACTTTCTGTCACGATTTCGAGCGCGAACCAGCTGTCAGTTTCAAAATAACCTATGATTTAAAAAAAACACCTTAGATGGCCCATCTTTATATTTTTTTCTCTATTATCTGTTGTGAGAGTACATGTGGCAACCGAGTGACTTCATATTTAAAAAACATTTTTTTTTTATATATTTCATATGTAGTCTAAATGTATACAAATGGTCTGGGACTCTTGCTGCCTAAATAAAGACGTCTATGATGGTTAAATCGGGCGATCTTGCAGGCCATGCCAAATCGGGAGATTATGCGACCAGGAACCACTTCCTTCACAATATCCCTTGTGGCTCATGCTGTGCGTGCGATTTCGCAACGTCTTGTTGAAAGCACATGTTCACTAAGCCACCCTAAATCCAACAAAATTCACAGAACCGCAGAAATGAGAATTTTGCTTATTGACGTAACCGCCTGATTCGAAATCCACGCTGCTCTAACAAAACCGACCGATTTTGGTTCAAAAAATCGACACAATTTCCCGCTCTTGCGGAGTATACCGCTCCATTGCTTGTCTGTTTTTCACAAATGTCAAATATGATCGACGTACGATGGCATTTGCAAAAATTATGACAAGGGTTATTGATTTTGCGACACCTTGTATCTACTTTCTTGGACATGGGAAAAATAATTGTTTTTTGAAAACTTTGGCCCACTTTTCCTTTGTTTATCAGTGAATCCTTTCGACAGCAGCTTCAAATAATTATTTGGTGCATTTATAAACACTTCATATGGCAAACGATCCTCCCCAGGTTCTTTATTTCCTTTGACCGTTCTTAGCATGTTTTGAATCTCATACGTTGTTATCTCTATGTCTCGATCGGCATCCAATAAAAGTGGTTGAGCCGATTGCAAACTACGATTTGAAAATAGTTGAAATCCATCCAATTTAAGGCGTTTTTCATTTTTAGTTCAGAGCGCAACCTGAACTGTTATACAAAAAGTTCGTGTTTCTTTTTTAGCTCAGATACATCAGAGCTCAGAATTTGTGTTTCTTTTTTCGTTCAGAGCATGGTCAGAGCGCGCTGTATGAGCTCAGAATAAATTGACTGAGCAGGCTGAGTAGAAATCTGATTACACAGTTACAGGCGCATTTGACAGAAAAAAAACAGGATAAACAAAATAATTCAAATGGCGGACGAACGTTGTTGCTCTGGAACTGAAGGGTAACCAAATTAATTAATTACCATTATTAAATATTTTAAATATTTATTAAAAATGACAGCTATTTGCTCAAGTGCGATTCATAAATACATCAGAACGATCTGAGTACGCTCGGTTCAGAGCGCGCTCATAATGCTCGAGCTCGGTTCAGAGCTCAGATCTGAACTAAAAAAGAAAAACGCCTTTAGTAAATGTGTACACAATTATACAAAATGCTTCATGGCAGTGTGCATCTCCAACAGACTATTACATCATGGTACACTTTTTAAAGTCTGTTCAATATTTCATGAGAACAGGACGTTTTGTTTCGAAAAAGCTTTTTCATAAACTAACGAATTATTTAAATCTGTCCTACTGGTTTCGTGTGGAGCAACTTCATTATGTCAAAAAGGAATAAGCCACTCGACGCATACTGAATACTCGCTTCGCGTATTGAATTGTTAAAGTTCGGTGTCCGAAGACTGTGGTTAGGTTCTGACAGTAAAACAATGCTTTAATTTTGTTTGCCTTCGCAAGTGGTATAAATGTTATGCGAAACTTACTCGTACCCTGCAAAGAAGTGAAAGGAACCCACCCATCAAGCTTATCCCAGGCTGTAACACAATCCCTCTTACCTTTCCAATATATCGACACTAGAATGTCGTCAGACTTAACCCGAACAACTCTATATATGCCTGCCAGCCTCAAAACGAGTCCCCGTCATAGAGAAGCTACGAAAAAGCCGACCAAAATGTAAGCCATATATACAAAGATGCAAAGTCGTGAAGTCAGCGCGCACAGTAGCTAATAATCATATCTATTATGAATGCGCCAATATACCACCCACGTGAATGGAGCCTTTCTCCTGCCACCACATTCATTTATAGAACTGACACACTCATGGCTGGCATTATTATTATGATGAGGATGCCCAATTGTATTGCGCTGCTTCCGCTCTTGAAGGACCAGGGCGCACATGAACATGAACATGAGTAGCACTTTAAGAGATACCGAGATGCCTCCCTCCGATGTCAGGCATCGCGCAGGCCCGATAATGCGATCTTACATAATCTCGTACGTGCTCGCACGACTTCATTGTTCGAAAATTTGTTTTTTGTTGATCGGAATGGATTTTTTTTGTTGTTGTGTTGTACGATGCCCAGCGATACACGGTTTCAGAGACACAGACCATTGTGGTACGGCGGCTACCACCGGAATCGTTACACGAGTACACACCGCTTAATGCCACCCATAACGACTGGGGGATAGACTTAGATTGAATTGTGCACCGGCGGGCGCGCGGTATCCCATGCCAACTAATGACCGTTGCGATTTGTTTGGCATAGTCAAACACTGCGTATTATTCCGCAGATCCGGACGATAGCATAGAATACGATACTTTATTGTGATTTCGTGTCCGCTCGCTGCGGACTGTGCTGGTCCATGTGCCCTGCTGGCTGGCTGCGGCCGCATGCATTTCCATTTTCATATTTCCATTGCAATTCATTTGCCAAGTGCACACACTCGCTGTTCGGCGCGGATAATGCGCCGACAAATGTTTTAATAAAGCAGCGACCACCCACAATGTCACAATTCGTTCGCTTAAACGTTCGGATATCGTTTCCAATATTTCTTCCTTGTTGTTGGCTGGCTCTGGCTGTTGCCAGTGGACCGGGGCGTTGTATCGCTGCGACTGCAAGACGAATGCAATCATCTAACGAGGTGTTTAGCAAGAAATGATATGATAATAATTCTAGTCGCGATTTCGTCGTTTTTGTTTGTTGTTGCACCGACCGACAGACCTCCTACAGCGAATGTTGTGCACCGCCGCGCCGCCCGATGGGCGTTATGAGTGGTTGAGTATACAGTATAGGTAAAAGACCCAGGCTCCCGGCTCCCGGCTCCCCTCCTTGCCAATGGCTATATTCTTGGAGGGGCAGACCTATCCACTCGCCGAACAAGTGCTGAGCACTGTTTGTGCGATACTTGAGTTTATCAATGGATAGATGTATGGTTGGCAAAGGGAGCGACCGCGGAGGATCATGGTATCGTGGTAATTCAAGGACTGGACTTTGGTCGTGAGTTTATTGATTAATTCGTAAGCCTGGCACGACAGTGGCGCGGTGTCTTATTCTGGCCGCAGGAAGTGGCGGGCATAGTTGGAATTGCTCGTCGGTGATTGATTGGCACTGCGATGGGTTGTTGTATATTTATAACAATAACCGTCGGGTGTTAAAATTGGAGTAAGCTATTTATATGCGAGGCATGTGATTTATGGATGTCGCGTAAGGCGCGACTATTGGCATGATTGTCACGTTAATTCCAGATAAAACGTATATTAATTGCCGCACCTGGGACGATTAGTGATGGCTGCTGATTAGCATGGTTGCATGCGGTGAACAATGCAAATTGCTTTGTATACCAGTGAAACAATTGCTGGTATGGACATTTCCGATTTATTCACTGGTGGTCGGCTATAATTAGCCATATGTGCAATAAGTGGATATTTTTAAACTAGAGATTGAGATCTAACAAAGGGCGATGGTGTGTAGAATGCTATTTAGAATTCCTGCAACGAGCATTGGCTGGAAGACTATTTGATTCTCGTTTTTCGTTGTTTGCGACGTTTGTATGTCGCCAATGGAAAGAGAATAGCTTCTCTTATGGCATCTGTGACAGCTGCGTTATATCGCGGGATTTATCCCATTTTGATGGAATTTCGATGTCCAAAAAGCATTCCGTCGGATAAAAGAAAACTCCCAAAATATCTCTGACAAATCTGGAATCTGACAAAAAAAAAACATTCAGACTATAAATATTTCACTTTGATTAAATGAATGGCCATAAAAAAAGATCTCATGCAAATCGCCTTTTAGCAAACTTTTGTACTATGAAAAAATCTTAACAAACTACTTAATACTAAAGGTTGATTTATTGTGATTTTCGTTGCGAATAAATTTTTCTTTTATAAGTCAAGACTTTACACAAAAAAGTATCGTGCGAATTTTGATTCAGGTGAAAACGAAAAAATTAAAAGAGAGAGCTAACAAAACTGGTCTTCGTGTACGCAGTGATGCCAAATATGGCTTTTTCATGCCTTTTAGGCATTAATTCAATAGCTAAAGTGTAGTACGCTGCTCAAGCTAAATTTTATCTGGTCTCCAACTTTTCTCTCCAAACATCAGCTAAAGTCCTTGCTAAATTTTTACATAGAGTACGATGTGGTTAAGTGTCAGAGAAAACAGCCTTCAAAAATTTAACTTGTTGCTTACTATTTTAGCTTTATTGATTCAAAATGTATCCACTGTAAAAAAAATTGACCCATAACTTATAAATTAAGCTTACTTTTTACGAAATATTTACCTTTTTGAATTTTTAGCAAATTTAAAGAAAAAAAAAAACACTTTTTTTATTTTTTAATATTAAGGAATGTGACACTGCTGGATAGAAAAAAAAATATATTCTAATGAACGCATATATTATGAAATAAAATACAGATATTTTAACAAAATGCGATATACCTACTGTGGGGGGTTAATGCCCAGTGTATCTTTAAAGATACAACAACTATTTTGATAATAACTTCTTGAAAAAAAAAAAATATTTTTGTTTTTGTGTCCATTTACATATAAAATATTTTTTTCAACAAAATCGGTTTCATTGGGCATTTAAGGGTTAATTCTCTCTTATTTCAACTATTTCTGATTCTAGGTACTTCTCGTCCATGTAATAATTCAAAAAGCTCATCCTTGCATACTTTTCCGCAACAGAACAGCAAATACACAACGATCTGTCACAATTTAGCTTGAGAAAATGTCCCAACCAACTAATGGGCGCGATAAATTTTGACAGACACATGAAGTACATTCCGAAACAAAAGTTTGATTATGAGTAACACTCAGGTAAATGGATGCGCTAAGATTTAGCTCAGCTAAATTTTGGAAAGAATTTTGTATGGGAGCGAAAATTTAGCTCGAGCAGCGTACTAAGCTTAAGGCTTTAAGGCTTGTTTTTTTCAAAAAGGCATCTTTGTTTTGTTTCAAATATTTTTCTAATATTTTTTTGTTTAACATATCTACTGACTTCTATTTTTTTTTAAACATATTTAAAAAATCTTGGCCAAAAAGGATTTTATATGTAAAACTCGGTCCTAAAGAATGTGTTTCTACCTTCAAACTCTGCCCAATTTGCGAACACATTATATATCATTATTTAAAAATAATTTCTGCTTCCATATTTTATGCTTGCCTCATTCTTCGGCAGCTTTTGGAAGGATATATTCTTCCATTAATTTAAAAAGGACGAAGCCCAGAAATGGCTTAAGACAGAAACTTTAAGTGGAATTCTGTACACAAATTCTCTTTTTAAAGATGAAAACTGCTATCATCTGCAATGCAAACAAACACAGATATCCTTGTTTCAAAATTCAATGTATGATTTCACGGACCAAGACGATCTGATGGACTAAATCTATTCAATAGTTTGTGTCTACTTATGAAACTAAACAGTTATGAATTTTGTTCCTATTAAGAATTTCTTCTGTGAATTATAATTTATTTATTTTTTTTTTTTTTGATATAATAATTGTTAATATTTGTGTTTAATTTTTTGATTTATTGTTCCTGTTTACCCAAGCAAATTATTTTAGACATTATTTTATTGAAAAGGCATCGTTTTTTCTCAAGTTAGCCATTTTTCATCAAAATTGGTTGGCAAAGCTGCTTGTACGTAGACTTTTAAAAAATATTAAAATGTCTCAACCTCTCTCTCTCTCTCTATCTCAGTAAATCATTTGTGAATATTGTGACAATATTTAGTTTTGATAGAAGATTTACAAACAGTTTCGTCCTAAACTTGCATTTAGTTACATAAGTGACTGTGGTCAAGCGGGTCACGCATACGCTCAGGACAATACGGACCTTGGCAATATTTTCATCAGTTACTTACTGTGCTGTTATATACAAATATCTTTAGGTACAAATATCCTCAGGATTTTATGAAACTTATTTAAATTGTATTATCTGTCTCCATGCTGAAATAAACTTCAATATCCTAATAGCAGTACTCTTTAGAGGTAATCTGGCCGTAGAAAAAAAGATTTCATCATCAAATATCACCATCTAGTTAGATATCACAGTACAGCCTTTGAAAAGTTCTTTCTCCGTCAGGCGTATTTTTCAAATGAGGTACTACTTCAAAAATTTCTACGAGAGTGAAAATGATTCATCAAATTTGCTGCATTAGCCCTTTGATGCAGACTACTTGTGTTTCTGACCTAATGGGACAATGGAGCCTTAAAGCGAATTAAAGTCTTTCATACATTTGTAAGGACGGTCAGTAATAAAAAAAAAAAAACAGTTACACAAATTTAATCTTTTTACAACATTTATTAACAAAGGGCTTCTCAGAAAGTCTGTCTAAATCGAACTATCATATGTCACGCAACTTACTGTCTAGTCTAATGCTCTTGTGTAAAACTCTCGAAAATGTATATAAAACATAAGTAAGAGTACATATAATATGTTCATATAAAAGACGGTCGATTATTTTTTGATCAGATCAGATTTTGCAAATCCAAGTTTGAACAAAAGCTGCGAATGTGTTTTCGTCGTTAATAAATTTAAAAATAGACATTAGACACTCATTTTAATGGTTTGAAAATAGTCCAACTGGATCGAATTGTGAAAGGTATACGTGACAATGGGTAAAATATTCCTTAAAGAGAGCCAAATAGCCCTTAAGTTACATTTCCAGTTCGCTAATGGTGATGTCAATAACGGCTGCCAAATATTGTCTAAACATGTCTTACTTACTTTACATTTGGTGGCGCTAACAGTTCGGGGTGGACCACGGCCTCAACCAACAAGCCCCTCCAGCCAGCTCGGTCCCTCGCTAGCTGCCTTCAGTTACGCACACTAAGTTGGTTGAGGTCGTTTTCCAATTGTGTGCGCCATAAAAGGTGGGGTTTTCCTCTGCTGCGTTGTCCCTCAGGGGTGGATTCGAAGACTCGTCGGGCTGGTGCGTTGTTGTCCTACGCTCCACGTGTCCCAGCCGTTGTATTTTTAGATTCTTGACCAGGCCGTTTCGATGATTACAAATGCGCCACTGACAGCTCGCCGCGTTCTCCCAATAATATCAATATCATGGGCAAGTAGTTGGACGGACTTTTGAAAAATTGTACCTCTGGTGTTGGCTTGTGAGTTTCGCTATCCTCACTTCGTGTAGGTCGGGTGGACGGAAATTTTGGCTGTCATCGTCCAAGCTGAACAGATCATTCTGACTGACAGCGGGTTGTTGGCTGTCTAAAAATGTCAAGCATGTTAAAAACAAACTTAAGATTTGCAACATGCCTTTTTTGCACAGTCTTGAGCTCTATCACATATTGAATGTGTTTAGGCTGTTTGACAAGTCATAATTGGCCTTACAACTTTTCTCTAGTTTGCAAGCTTATGGATCGCATTGGAAAACTAGCTTACGTGAATATTGGAAATGCATTTATGCAGCAATTGTATGAGATCATATCGAGTTTTTTTAGATAAAAATTTCGCAATTATCTACAAAATATCGTCAAACAAAAAAATGTATTTGGCACCCATTCAAATAATAGTGGTAACCAAGAAAGTGGGAAACTGTCGAACCTTCGACTTCCTTATACTATATTCCAGAGTTTATTCCGTCATTGCATTTAACCTTAAAAGACTCTTGAGTAGTAGAATGATTCTAAGTCATTTCCCAGAGCAACGTGGCTCCATTCAATAGTCATAAAGGAATATCCAAATGCCTGGCGCAGCTAAAAATGTATGCGAAGCATACACAATCCATTTCGTCTGCCCAGTGCCAATATTACAAACACGACAACACACCTATCGACCAAGTTACATTCCGCATGTCATTTTAGGATGATAAGCTTGACTATTCTACACAGCCACCGTTGGTGGCCGAGCATAATAAACCTAAAGAGCGGGAAAGACAAGGTGGTTGTAACGCTAAAGTTTTCACAGTGCCACAAAGTGGTGTTGCTGGGCGACAACACGCTTTTGTCCTTGCGTGTATACCATGTTCATGTGGTATAGTTAGCACCTATAACAAGCCCACAATGGTACAAGGACAGCCAGCCTCCATATAGCTAGTTTTGCTTCAGGTAACGTCCAGTGCACATATACATGAAACGAAACTTGCAACTTGCTGCAGCTCTGCATAAACGGTTACGTGTACGTGTTGCTGCGTTGTTTTGTGGTGTAAACGTTAACCACATTGGACAAGTGGGTTTAGTTTACAATAAGCCCATAGCCAAACTTAGGTGCACAGCTACTATTATATTGGACCTGTCTGTTGCTTTTTCCATATCAGAGTTTATTGCATTGTCTACTTTACATGTTTTAAATTATGTCAAGATGAAAAAATTGTTTCTATAAGGGTTGGAAGCAAATTTTTTCGTGCACACGAAAATAGTTAAATATTTTGATTATGGTTTGGAGTGCCGCAACGTTCAGTCCTATAATGAAACGGATATCATGTCAGGTTGTGTAAGACCTGTACGAAGGCTCTTTGAAACAAGAAACCAAGTCACCAAAGCTTACGACGAAGTATATATTGAAGGCCCAATGACGCTACCGGCATGAAAACCACAGCAAACAGCGACTTTTTGCGGATGAAGTTCTGTGTTGTTCTCACCTGTCCAGTAATGCATATTTTACTTATTGACGAAGCCGTTTAACCAAAAACGCGCTTCATCGCTGAAGCTGATTTTGCAGTCGAAAATTGACGTTAACTGTCTTAAAGTTAGGACCACTGACTCGGAATTTCGATAGTTGGTCCTTCGTGTACTTCACCATAGTAAAAATATTGACATTGACAGTTCGGTAATCGGTTTAATGGTGCGTTCAAACTGAAAGTTTGAAGTTGTCAAGTCGCTAATGAAAGACCCTTTATAACAGAAGCACTTTCTCTATGAGTAGCTGAGGGTATTTGTTCGACTAGATCTATGATAACATCGCGTTACTAGAATCACTGGTTGCTGAGGTCGACAGAGTCGAACGGAATGTCGAACTGGTTGGTAGTTTAACCGCCTGGTGAAGGTCGTGTTGCTGTTTGAATGGATACATGGACCATGAAAGCTTGTATTGCCTTTTACGATATTACTAACTACCACGAACTGCAGCATTGATATGTCGGCTGGGCACTCATTCTGTAAGTTTTCAGCCGATTATCGTCGAAACGATAGACCTCTAAAAGTAGCAACTAAGTGCCAAAATTACGCCTTTTAGACCTTAATACAGTTCATTTTCCACAAATATAATGAAAGCTGACGATAGTGAAACAAATTCGGGCAGAATATAACTTCGTATGGTCATCAAAGTTTCAATGACAATATCGTCCCGACGATTATTGTTATACGGAATTTGCCCCCTGGTTATTCGGCTGTCCTTTTAGGTTCAGTGCCTTAAAGACATTGAATTCCTCGATCACATCTTTGATAATATCTTGCTCCGGAGAGGATCCGTAAACTCATTAAGATTTTGTATGACTACTTCTCGTCGATACAGTTTCGATTGGAGCATGTATAAAATCTTAAATTAATCACTAATGTGCAATGCGGATAACAGCTATGACTATGACGGAAACTTACAATTGTGAAATTTGTATTGAAAATGTAGCCACTAAAGAACTACTAAAAATGTTTATTGATAGGCCACGTTATGTTTCTATTTGTCGAACCTTTGGTTAATCAGTTATTTGGACAGCCATGCATTTTTGTTTAACCTCTATAAAATCAAAGTTGCATACGTAAGACTGCTAATAATTCGAGAACGTAAATATTAATTTGCCATACATTTTCTACGGAGAATTTTGGATTTTCGATATCACATTCGCGTGCGCAGTGCTCAACTTCACTGTCAAAAGTTTTTCCTTATTTTGATGATTTCAGAAATTTTTTTATGTAAATCTTTTTGTGCTAATTTGTAGTTTGATTTTTCGTTTACCTACTTTTGAAAAATTGATTATTTCTCTAAACATAGATGATTATTCAATCTGACATTTTGCGGCACAATAGTTATATTAATCGTCATTTATGAAAAAAACATTCCGAGAATGTCCAATTATTACATAGCTCCACCTTCGACTATGACTGGAAGATTCACTACAGAGAACTGCCGTGCGTTACGATTGATCCCACCGTTGACTCAAAATTAATATCTATATGAATGTTCCAGTTTTTTTCAATCAAATAATAAATTTTTGGCGGTACCAAGTTCGACGAGGGTGCTAGATATTTATAATTTCTCCAATCCCAATTACTCCTTATTTTAATAAAATCAAACATATCGATTCCTTCCCGGAAGAATGTATGAAGCGACATTTTTAAAATTTTAGGTACGCTACTCAAGCTATATTTTCCCTTCCATACAAAATTTAGCTGAGCTAAATCTAAACCAAACCATTAAGCTGATTGGTACGCAGCTCAAGCATAATAATCAAACTTTTGTTTCAGAATGTACTCCATGTGTCTGTCAAAATTTATCGCGCCCATTAATGGGTCGGGACATTTTCTCAAGCTAAATTGTGACAGATTGTTGTGTATTTGTTGTTCTGTTGCGGAAAAGTATGCAAGGATGAGCTTTTTGAATTATTACATGGACGAGAAGTACCTAGAATCAGAAATAGTTGAAATAAGAGAGAATTACGTCGTTTTCCATTGGGACAATAAATTAATCTTTTTTTTTTGATCTAAATCACTTTACGCGTGCCACTGAAGAAAAAAAAACAATATTTTTTTGATTCGGATCACTTTTTGCAGATCTCCAAATTTTTTTCAGATTTACACATACTACCACAAATACAGCACATCTGTTTTACGTCATTTAAAGAAGTTTGTTGTAAAACAAATGTGCAAAGTTTCGTGAAAACCAACATAAAGACATTCATAAACAGCAAGGGACTTACTTTTGGAGAAATTATATTTTTCATTGTTTTTCTCATCATGTGGAAACTACGAATCATCAAAACTACTCTATTTGTAGCTACAAGGAAACATTTTTCAAGCCGGTTTCCATGGTTGATTTTACCAAAAACAAATTCAATTTGAACAGCTGATATTGTTGTCAAATAACGAACTAATCCATTTACAAAAGCAGATCAATTTCATTGCATGTTCCATGAGACGCATAAAATCTGAGATCTGAAAAAGATTTTTGGTGGTCCCAATGGAAAACGACATTACATTTTTGAAGGAAGTTTTTTTTTCAAAGAACAGCTGTTTTCTGTGACACTTAACCACGGCGTACTCTCTGCCAAAGTTTAGCTGGGACTTTAGCTGATGTCTGGAGAGAAAAGTTGTAGACCAGATAAAATTTAGTTTAGCTCGAGCAGCGTACTACGTTTTACAGGAGACATATAGAACTTACTGTAAAGGTAATTATTTGCGTATTTTTACTACAAATCATTTCGATTGAGATTTTCACCGCAAATTGTTTTTTATTATTCTATGAACGAAATGTCAACTAGATACAAATTTTTTGTTGCTTAGACCATTTTTTTGAGCTAAAGATTGTCGCTTGATACAAAGGTAAATGGCAAATCATTGACATTGCAGGATTTAATACAAGATGCCAAAAAAAATTGTCGTTTAATTAATTTTTATTTATTCAGTTTTAACTATCAACAAAGTAAAAATATTTATTTAACAAAAATGGATTGAAGAAAATCTTACAAAAAAAAACATTATAGTTTAATTAGGTATATAACAGTTTAATTATGAAATAGACAAAATATAACAAATATCTTCTAAGCAGATAGGTATGTCAGATGCTACAGTTTTTATTTCTCTCTAGTGTCGTTTCTATCAATAGTAGAGACGTAAAACCAAGATTAAAACGTGGCGCTTGGCACAATTTGACATGCCAAAAAGTCATTTGCTGAACAATTGTCGCTTAGTATGTACATTTTTCCGGGAAGGTATCGATATTATTATTACATAGATTACAATTATTTTTCATTTCATTAGTTTAATGCACACGCTTTTTTATCTCAACATTATGCTCTTGAAGTGGGAACTACGAATGCTGATCGTTTTTAGAAACGATCTTTGTGAACAGAATTGTAATACAATCCATTCTTGTTTTTGCCTTGGATCCGGTATTCCGACGAACTGTTTTCAACTATTGTTCTATTCATTAGAGACACCTATATCTAAATAGTTGTAACATGTTTGTATACGAAACGGCCACCTTAGACAAAAACCGGTTCTTCACACAGCCATCGTCCGTTACGTGGTTGGCGTTGCCTATTGTGAATCAGGTAAATTATGTCAGAGACACGAACCGTTGCAAATGCTTTCAGCGCTCGGTGATAGTCTTTACTTTTAAATAAGGTGAGTTGTTTCTTGCATTTTGATGGTGAATTTAAGATTTTGCTTTTGACCTTGATTGGGGATAGTCGCAGTCGCTGTCATAAGTATACCAGTGTGCGTGCAAAACTGAATATTAAAAAGTTATCTACTAACACAATATCACATCGAATTCCTCTTTTCATTGATAAAGAGCCAGTGGAGCTCTAGAGCGCACAATCACCTCCAAATCAACTCATGCGGGGCTGCGTCTGGTCACTGATGGTCACTGTTTTATTGTTTTTCTGTTCTCCTTTTCTTTCGGTTTTATCTTTTCACGCTTAATGTAAACACGAATATTGGGGCAACGCAAAGTCTCTACGATAAGAAGAATTATAAGATGAAGTTGTTTGTTTTGAAGTCAGTTTTATCAGTTCTGCAACTCAGTTGACTGCGTCGTTTCGTTTTGCCTGGCTGTGAAGTACCAAGTAGGTGCCAAAGTATGTTTTCGGTTTTCTGTTTTGTTGCCGACCCCACACCAACGCGTTGTACAAAGTAGCACATTCCACTTACCGCTTGTTATCAATCATTTCGTGCTAAACGCTGTCAATTTCTAAGCAACCAGTAGTGTATAATTACAAAGTGTATTTGTTCATCTGCCAAAGTGGCAAATTCGTCGTCACCACATACAGTTTCGAGTCATCTATCCGTTAGACGGTCACACACCCAATTGTTTCGTGGTTCTCAGTGCGACTGGTTGGCAGACAGGCCGGAGTAAGTGAGGAGGCCTGCCAAGCAAAACAAATCGATTGGCTGCCGTTGTGCTGTGATATAGTAAACATAGTGTTGTTTTGGTTCTTAAGCAATTTGTATTCTTGATTCTCTTGAGGTGACAGTGCTTTCGGTATCCCAGCGGTTGTAAGAGTACTATTGTAAGCTGGTTTTTATTTACAATATCCGAGTCAGCAAGAACGATTGACGTTCAACTGTTTCGCAAATTGTATTCCCTGTTGTATTGTTTGACAGCGTGACACAGGCAAGAACTGTCAACAATGGCAAATAATGGCGCCACCTTTGTGACAATTAGTGAATTGAGTACATCTCATGGGTGTTACACTCGACTGCAAGAACTTCGGGAATTTTACATCAAAGAATTCAACACAGAACCGCAGTTCTATGTACGTGTACCAGGAAGGTTAGTGTGTTTTATGTTCTGCCTATTTACAATAAAAATGTACATTATGCACTGCAATTCTACAATTTCAGAGTCAACATTATTGGAGAGCATGTAGACTACTGCGGATATCCGGTTCTGCCAATGGCCATTGAGCAGTGCATTCTATTGGCAGTTGGTCACACCACAGCACACAATTTTTTGTATTTGCGTAATATCGATGGCAAGTTTGACAACTACAAATGTGACCTCAAGTCATTCAGGTAACAATCAAATTTGCATACAATTTATAGGTCAGCGATATCACCCAATGTGAGCGGCCTTAAAGAGGTTGCACTTGAGTTTTTAACTTTGCATTAATTTCATTACTCACGATAACGCTATGATGATGACGTCTTATGTAAATGTTATGTACATCAACATAATTAGAACAGTTTTAATTTAAGCAATAAGACATAATTAATCAATTAAACCTGTTAGGGTAGTTTAATCAAGTGGTTTGGTCGAGTAGTTTTTAATCTCTTTTGTCTTTTCAAAATAAACTGCTGAGTTCAATAATTTGCACGTCACACTCAGTGCGGTAATCGGAAGCAAAACTTGTTAAAATATTATTGGTAGGTATTTGATATAAATATTCTTAAATGCGAAAAGTTGATCAAAACGAAACTTGTTACTCATGGAGGTTGATAAGAACACTTTAAGTTACATAGGTTGGTTTTTTATATGTAGTTGATATACGAAAAGTATTTTGACACTTTTGCAAAAGTTAAAGCACCTGAGACACCCCACTTCGGTCGATTTGAAGCAATATTGTAACAAAGTGGACACGATTACGTGCGCTAGTATTGTTATTCATTGAAAAATGTATTGAAAAAGGTTCGTTACATGTTATTTTTTTTATAGGTATAAGTGTACATTTGCAAAATATTTATGAAAAATGAACAATGAAAAAATAATGACATATTGAGCAAAATGTGCGCAAGAAATCGATTTTAGTGATATCGAAAAGTGGAAAATACATGACCATAATTGTTACAAATATGTAAAACACCTCCTGTAGTTAGCTGCATTACTAAGAAAATGCATGTAATCGCCCTTAAACAGTATATAATAACTAACTAATATCATTCAGTAAAGTTTAAATGTAGTAGTCGCAAACTCTATCCCAATTCCCCAATGTTGACAGCAATTTTGTATGTTTTTGCATGTCACGCAGATTCTAATTGACACAACACCGATATAGGAAAACAAAATAGCGGAATTTGAAAAACAAATTGAGGGCGCCAGCGGCAAGAGGATAGAGTGTTTCGTGAAGCCCATCCTATCACATATGGGCTGTCTTTTTGGTTCAAACGTCAAAAAAATTTGGAAAAAACAAAGCCGGTTTATATTAGCCAAAGCAAAGTAAAGTAAGATTTTTAGCACACAATTACAACAACTACTCTGAGTCTCGAAGTGTCAAGTAGACCGTAGTTGTTATAATTGCGTGGTGAAAGTCCCAGTTTACTTTGCTTTGCTGAGATCGAAGCGAAAAAAAAACAAGCCTAACACTAAAAATGATTTCTTTTTCTCTAGAATAAACTAATGTGGATTCGATTGGCTCAAAGCACTTTTTACATTCGTTTGGGACAAACAAAAAACAATCTTTTCAGATTTTCTTCAGATTTACCAATACAAGTACGTTTGAGTTTGACAACTAGTGGGGTTTGTCTACGGTTTCGTGAACATTTTCAACTGCAAAGAAATGCATTGCATCGGGGGGATCTATTTTTGTTAATTATTTATGTACAAATGTTTAGAAATCAATTTGGGCGCAAACTTCGAATGTTTTAATATAACATTTAACCAGTGAATACAAAACGCTTAGAAAAGTGTCGAAGGCTACACATATTCGAACCGCACGAATATCAACACAAAAATGAGCAAGTGTCGTTTTTATGTTCGATTAGACACACGAAATCTGACATCTGAGAGCAAATCTGAAGAAGCCCAATCGAAAACCACATAAATCTCGTGGTTTTTTTTTTTTTTCATTTTTGGTTGGAACTTTTTTTAACTTTCGATTTATGTAAATTATGTGGAATACTTTGCTGGGTCATTACCACGAACGAGAATCGATTCATTTGTTACATTAAATTTACCAGGCCAACGATTTTACGTTTGCTCAGTTTTTGTAAGCAACTGACATTCGAAACATTGAATTCCTGTTAAGTTGCAGTATTTAACTCACGTGAAAAATCATTTTGTCCGCAAACTATTATTTTTATTTATGTACCATACATGCTGTCCATGCCTTTAAAGTTTCAGCTTCCTAGCTACAAGAGGAAGTGCAAAAAATCCGTAAATTTATTATTGCATCTGTAATTCGATTCCTATTCAAATCCTACGTAGTGTAAATAAAGGATTTTGAGAATTATTTCAATAAATACGTAATTGGAATCACAAAAATGTCCTTGCATTGACATACTTTGCACAACTTCAAAAGTGTGAATTTTCTTTGGTAAAACGAAACGAAAGGTTCCTTTCGTACCAAGCAAAACCTCGGTTCTTTTAGAAAATGCTTGTCACTTATCAAATTGGTGTTTAGGAAAATTAACTTTTAAAGATAAATTAAAAGTTGTTTGTGAACAACCTACCAAAATATTAAATGTTTTTTTTTTTCGAAAGTCTATATTATTCGTAATTAATCAGAATTATGTAATTTAAGCACTTTTTGATTCCAGAATCGATATTCCACAAAAAGGCGGACCAGAATGGTATAAATATTTCTTGTGTGGGGTCAAGGGAATATTTGAAAACCTCAGTGGCGACGAAGGATCCATTGGTATGTCAGTCGCCTTGAGCGGCAACATTCCTCCTGGGTCGGGGCTCTCAAGTTCAAGTGCACTGGTAAGCTCGGCAACCCTTGCTACTTCATATGTATACAAGACATCCCTTGACCGCAAGTGGCTGTCATCTGTGTCGGCAAATTGCGAACGTTACATCGGAACCCAAGGTGGAGGCATGGATCAGGCTATTGCGTATCTGGCCGAAGCAGGTTGTGCTCAATTCATTGAATTCCATCCACAACTGCAGACCACATCTATACAGCTACCCGAAAATGCATGCTTTGTGGTTGCCAATAGTCTTGCCGAAATAAATAAAGCCGCTTCATCGGATTTTAACGAAAGAGTAGTCGAATGCCGGCTGGCCTGTCGCATTCTAGCCAAGCAAGTTGAATTTAAGAACTGGAGAGAGATATTCCGCTTTATCGATCTGCAATCTGGTCTAAACTGTGATCTGAAAGATTTAGAAGCAATAACACTTAAGATTTTATCCAAAGATATTTACACTAGAGCAGATGTGATAAAGGAACTAGAGGTTGATGACGAGAGCTTTGCGAAGGAATGTCTCACTCCAAACACACGGAATATGAGTGAATTCAAACTGCGCCAAAGAGCACTTCACGTTATCCAAGGTAAGCTTATCCACAATTCCTTACAGTGCAGTATTAAATCACCACACACTTATATAGAATCAATCCGAGTGCAAATATTTCGCTCAACGTGCCAGGCATCGACCGGATCAACAGCCACAAGCACTTTATCCGAACTTATGCAACAATCACACAACAGCTTAAGACATCTGTATGAATGCTCACATCCAGATTTGGATAGATTAATTGAAATTTCAGAAGACGTCGGCGTGAGAGCTCGCTTGACTGGTGCAGGGTTCGTTTAGACACTTTATTTGTCATTAAACTTCCGTCTATCTATTGATTATTTCGTTGCAGTTGGGGTGGGTGCATTGTGGCTCTATGCGATTCCGTAGAGTCGTCTGAAAAATATATTAAGGCGCTCAAAGACAAATATTATTCGA